>CAKXYN010000004.1:33445000-34695000 GCA_935064755.1 Tragelaphus eurycerus | reverse complement strand
ACTGTTCATTCTTTCATGAGCAGACTCTAAGTTCTGGAATGCCCTATGTCTCAGTACCGAGAACATTTTCCTATCTTCATCCACTACCGAAAGGTTCAATCTTATGACTTTAAATTATTTACATATCCCTAATTGCATAAAATTTTTATCTCTAGGTGGATCTTCCTACAAATTACAGATTAACTCATTCTCTTATTTGTCATTTCTTAATTGTGTAATAGTTATCTCAAACTTGGTGTGTTACTAGTGAATTGGTGACATTACCTCAAAAAAGGCATAGCCGTGTAAGCAGCCAATAGGCTAGCCAAGTGTGAAAACAAATCTACCATCGTGGATAGAAACAAAAATATTAATATCACTATGTCTTTGTATGAGTGGTAGCATAAGAGATCTTGCTATGTATCTTCTTCCACTACCTACACAATTTCACTCACTTTTTTTGAGATTGTGGCTGCCAATCATACAGACTAGACTCCATATGGAACACGAGTGAATAGGTCTGTATGTATGGTCCATAACACACCATATTCACGTTCAACCCTAAATCCCGTAAGCTTAACTGCATTCATCTATAGTTGTAAAACAATAAGTTTTTAGCATATGCCAGCTTTCCCTTTCAAAAACATGTATATCTCTTATTTTCTGTCAGGGGGCATTTTACAGCACAGTGTCAACTTGCACAGCTGCCTTCAGACAGAATCCTTAAATGTGAAGAACTTTCTCTGAGCGACTTCACTTTCACTTTTCACTTTCAGGCATTGGACAAGGAAATGGCAGCTCACTCCAGTGTTCTTGCCTGTAGAATCCCAGGGACAGCGGAGCTTGGTGGGCTGCCTTCTAGGGGGTCGCACAGAGTCAGACACGACTTAAGCGACTCAGCAGTAGCAGTAAGAGATAGAAGTCACTAGATTATGCTCTAGCCGACTCATCATTTAATGGAATGAATATGAGTTATGTCTCACACAGCCCTGATTGGTTGACTAACTGACAATATACATTTTTCTTCTTTTCTATCCTACTTTGCCCTTTCGCCCATTTTGCTTTGTGGAATTTTCATCCAAATAAACTATCTGCATCTAAGTTCTTGATTCAGGTCCTGCTATGGAGGAAAACCTAAAATATGATCGTTGTCAATAAAAGACTGCTTGAAAAAAATGCAATATTTATTCAGTTATGTGAAGGATAGCAAGGAGTTTAAAAGTTGAAGAATGAAGAGTAAAATATCCTAGATAAAGTAAATCAGATCAGATCAGATCAGTCGCTCAGTCGTGTCCGACTCTTTGCGACCCCATGAACTGCAGCACGCCAGGCCTCCCTGTCCATCACCAACTCCCAGAGGTCACTCAGACACCCATCAAGTCAGTGATGCCATCCAGCCATCTCATCCTCTGTCGTCCCCTTCTCCTCCTGCCCCCAATCTCTCCCAGCATCAGAGTCTTCTCCAATGAGTCAACTCTTCGCATGAGGTGGCCAAAATACTGGAGTTTCAGCTTTAGCATCATTCCTTCCAAAGAAATCCCAGGGTTGATCTCCTTCAGAATGGACTGGTTGGATCTCCTTGCAGACCAAGGGACTCTCAAGAGTCTTCTTCAACACCACAGTTTAAAAGCATCAATTCTTCGGCGCTCAGCTTTCTTCACAGTCCCATTCTCAACATCCATACATGACCACAGGAAAGACCATAGCCTTGACTAGGCGAACCTTAGTTGGCAAAGTAATGTCTCTGCTTTTGAATATGCTGTCTAAGTTGGTCATAACTTTCCTTCCAAGGAGTAAGCATCTTTTTATTTCATGGCTGCAGTCACCATCTGCAGTGATTTTGGAGCCCAGAAAAATAAAGTCTGATAGTATATGGCAAATTAGAGAGCCATAAAAAATAGTGTCCCAAGGCTGGATAGAAGACAAGGATGGCTTTGTTATAGTGATTGAGGTGGAGAATGACAGATGATTTTAGAGAATTAAGGAGGGGCCATAGTAATTGGTTTGGATTTTGAATTAAGCTAAACAGGAAATCATTGCAGAATTATAAACATTGAACTTAGATACAAAAATATAATTCTGCCTGCTTTGCTGCAACAAAACTCCAGTGTTTTGGCCACCTCATGTGAAGAGTTGACTCACTGGAGAAGACTCTGATGCTGGGAGGGCAGGAGGAGAAGGGGACGACAGAGGATGAGATGGCTGGATGGCATCACTGACTCGATGGATGTGAGTCTGAGTGACCTCCGGGAGTTGGTGATGGACAGGGAGGCCTGGCGTGCTGTGGTTCATGGGGTCACAAAGAGTCGGACATGACTGAGTGACTGATACGATCTGATCTGATTGCTGCAAAAGACCAAGACAGGTTAGACTTAGTGAGGCATCCAAGGGTATAAACTAGGGCATTAAAGAGACTAGAAGAATATAGAAAACTAAGTTTGAAATAGTAGTATTCACTCTTGGAGTAATATAGATGATGAAGAAGGAAATAGTCTTTAAAAAGAGAAGAAAAATAGAGATTTCTCAATATAAGTATAACAGAACTATTTATTGGCTGATCTTTAGAGAAGAAAATTTAACAATAATTTAACATCAAAATACAGGTACACATTGACCTAGTAATTCTACTTAATAATTTTACATGTAATATCATCTTATAAATTTATGTTTTTATATATTTTATTATAAATGTAAACAGTAAAGAATCTGCCTGCAATGAGGACACCCAGGTTTGGTCCCTGGGTTGGGAAGATCCCCTGGAGAAGAGAATGACTACCCACTCTAGTATTCTTGCCTGGAAAATTCCACTGACTGAGGAGTCTGGTTGGCTACAGTCCATTAGGTTGCAAAGAGTCGGACATGACTGAGCAACTAACACACAGTCATATTTAAATGCCAGATGTTATATTATGCATTGTATATATTTATATACACTTATAAAAATGCAAGTATTATGTTCAGTTCAGATAAGTTCAGTTGCTCAGTCATGTCCGACTCTTTGTGATCCCATGAATCGCAGCACGCCAGGCCTCCCTGTCCATCACCAACTCCCGGAGTTCATTCAGACTCATGTCCATCAACTCAGTGATGCCATCCAGCCATCTCATCCTGTCACCCCCTTCTCCTCCCAGCAATCAGAGTCTTTTCCAATAAGTCAACTCTTCGCATGAAGTGGCCAAAGTACTGGAGTTTCAGCTTTAGCATCATTCCTTCCAAAGAAAGTACAGGGCTGATTTCTTTGAGAATGGACTGATTGGATCTCCTTGAAGTCCAAGGGACTCTCAGAGTCTTCTCCAAACCATAATTCAAAAGTATCAATTCTTCAGCGCTCTGCCTTCTTCACAGTCCAACTCTCACATCCGTAAATGAGCGACTATAGGAAAAACCATAGCCATGACTAGACAGACCTTTGTTGGCAAAGTAATGTCTCTGCTTTTGAATATGCTATATAGGTTGGTTTAACTTTTCTTCCAAGGAGTAAACGTCTTTTAATTTCATGGCTGCAGTCACCATCTGTAGTGATTTTGGAGCCCAGAAAAAAAAAGTCTGACACTGTTTCCACTGTTTCTCCATCTATTTCCCATGAAGTTATGGGACCAGATGCCACAATCTTCGTTTTCTGAATGTTGAGCTTTAAGCCAACCTTTTCACTCTCCACTTTCACTTTCATCAAGAGGCTTTTTAGTTCCTCTTCACTTTCTGCCATAAGGGTGGTGTCATCCGCATATCTCAGGTTATTGATATTTCTCCTGGAAATCTTGATTCCAGTTTGTGCTTCTTCCAGTCCAGTGTTTCTCATAATGTACTCTGCATATAAGTTAAATAAGCAAGGTGACAATATACAGACTTGACATACTCCTTTTCCTATTTGCAACCGATCTGTTGTTCCATGTCCAGTTCTAACTGTTGCTTCCTGAGCTGCATACAAATTTCTCAGGAGGCAGATCAGGTGGTTTGGTATTCCCATCTCTTTCAGAATTTTCCACAGTTTATTGTGATCCACAGAGTCAAAGGTTTTGGCATAGTCAATAAAGCAGAAATAGATGTTTTTCTGGAACTCTCTTGCTTTTTCCATGATCCAGTGGATGTTGGCAATTTGATCTCTGGTTCCTCTGCCTTTTCTGAAGCCAGCTTGAACAACAGGAAGTTCACGGTTCACATATTGCTGAAGCCTGGCTTGGAGAATTTTGAGCATTACTTTACTAGCCTGTGAGATGAGTGCAATTGTGCAATAGTTTGAGCATTCTTTGGCATTGCCTTTCTTTGGGATTGGAATAAAAACTGACCTTTTCCAGTCCTATGGCCACTGCTGACTTTTTGAAATTTGCTGGCATATTTAGTGCATCACTATCATGGTGTCATCTTTCAGGATTTGAAATAGCTCAATTGGAATTCCATCACCTCCACTAACTTTGTTTGTAGTGATGCTTTCTAAGGCCCACTTGACTTCACATTCCAGGATGCCTGGCTTTAGGTCACTGATCACACCATCATGATTATCTGGGTCATGAACATCTTTTTTGTACAGTTCTTCTGTGTATTCTTGCCACCTCTTCTGAATATTTTCTGCTTCTGTTAGGTCCATACCATTTCTGTCCTTTATCAAGCCCATTTTTGCATGAAATATTCCCTTGGTATCTCTAATTTTCTTGAAGAGATCTCTAGTCTTTTCCATTCTATTGTTTTCCTCTATTTCTTTGCATTGATCACTGAAGAAGGCTTTCTTATCTCTTCTTGCTATTCTTTGGAACTCTGAATTCAGATGCTTATATCTTTCCTTTTCTCCTTTGCTTTTGACTTCTCTTCTTTTCACAGCTATTTGTAAGGCCTCTCCAGACAGCCATTTTGCTTTTTTGCATTTCTTTTCCATGGGGATGGTCTTGATCCCTGTCTCTTGTACAACGTCATGAATCTCATTCCATAGTTCATCAGGCACTCTATCTATCAGATCTAGGCCCTTAAATCTATTTCTCACTTCCACTGTATAATCATAAGGGATTTGATTTAGGTCATGGTCTAGTGGTTTTCCCTACTTTCTTCAATTAAATCTGAATTTGGTAATAAGGAGTTCATGATATGAGCCACAGTCAGCTCCCGGTCTTGTTTTTGTTGACTGTATAGAGCTTCTCCATCTTTGGCTGCAAAAAACATAATCAATCTGACTTTGGTGTTGACCATCTGGTGATGTCCATGTGTAGAGTCTTCTCTTGTGTTGTTGGAAGAGGGTGTTTGCTATGATCAGTGCATTTTATTGGCAAAACTCTTTTGTCTTTGCCCTACTTCATTCCATATTCCAAGGCCAAATTTGCCTGTTACTCCAGGTATTTTTCTTGACCTCCTACTTTTGCATTCCAATGCCCTATAATGAAAAGCACATCTTTTTTTGGGTGTTAGTTCTAAAAGGTCTTGTAGATCTTCATAGAACCATCAACTTCAGCTTCTTAAGCATTACTGGTTGGGGCATAGACTTGGATTACTGTGATATTGAATGGTTTAATCGTTAAATTGTTCAATAAGCACGGACGGCTGCGACTGGTGCACTTAGGCTCAGGCGGCTGTGACCGGCACACTTAAGCGCAGCCAAGAGGAGCTACCCGACTTCCGAGGTCAGGGATAGAAGCCAGAAGGACCCCATGCCCAAAGGGTAGCGGCCAAAAGGAGTACCCCACATCTGAGGTCAGGGGCAGTGGCTGAAAGTGCCAGGCTGCAATGGCATAGGAACGGTTGAGAAGAGCTACCCAAGTCCGAGGTCAGGGGCAGCAATTGGGAGGACCAACCCCATGTCCAAGGAGCGGTGGCTGCGTGGGCGCAGGAGGGCCTAGAGGATCTATTCCACATTGAAGGTCAGGAAGGGCGGCAGTGAGAAGATACCCCTCATCCAAGGTAAGGAGCAGTGGCTGCACCTTGCAGGAGCAGCCATGAAGATACCCCATGCCCAAGGTGAGAGAAATCCAAGTAAGACGGTAGGTGTTGCAAGAGGGCATCAGAGGGCAGACACACTGAAATCATACTCACAGAAAACTAGTCAATCTAATCACACTAGGACCACAGCCTTGTCTAACTCAATGAAACTAAGCCGTGCCCGTAGGACAACCTAAGACAGGCGGGTCATGGTGGAAAGATCTAACAGAATGTGGTCCACTGGAGAAGGGAATGGCAAACCACTTCAGTATTCTTGCTTTGAGAACCCCATGAACAATATGAAAAGGCAAAATGATAGGATACTGAAAGAGGAACTCCCCAGGTCAGTAGGTGCCCAATATGCTACTGGAGATCAGTGGAGAAATAACTCCATAAAGAACAAAGGGATGAAGCCAAAGCAAAAAGAATACCCAGCTGTAGCTGTGACTGGTGATATAAGAAAGGTCTGATGCTGTAAAGAGCAATATTTCATAGGAACCTGGAATGTCAGGCCATGAATCAAGGCAAATTGGAAGTGGTCAAACAAGAGATGGCAAGAGTGAATGTCGACATTCTAGGAATCAGTGAACTGAAATGGACTGGAATGGGTGAATTTAACTCAGATGACCATTATATCTACTACTGCGGGCAGGAATCCCTCAGAAGAAATGGAGTAGCCATCATGGTCAACAAAAGAGTTAGAAATGCAGTACTTGGATGCAATCTCAAAAGCGACAGAATGATCTGTTTGTTTCCAAGGTAAACCATTCAATGTCATGGTAATCCTAGTATTATGTACACTTGTATAAATACATTGTTTGCTGGTTTATGCAATGATGCATGTACAAGGATAATCGCTGAGATTTTGAAAGGCCTAAGAAGAGAAACAAAGACTATGTTCAATCTCCCACTGTCTATAGATATTTATAAATAATATTCAATAATTACAAAGGAAAATAAAAAATATATACACTGATAAATAAAACTTATGAAATTTATTATCCAAAAAATGCAAGGAGCAGAAAACTTATGCAGTTTGTTGCCACTCATATGATACCAGATATTACCACACATAATTTGCAAATTAAATTTGTTTCTTAATTAAATAAATGCTTACTGAGCTTTAATTTTCATAAGAATGCTAGAATCAAGGAATGGAGTGATGAAAGTGTTCCAGATTATAGTTTAGTATTTTTTATAAATATTAACTTTATAGTAAAAGCATTGGGTCTGGTTCCACCTCTCTTTTAACTTTGAAAGTGAAAGTAAAAGTCCCTCAGTCCTGTACAACTCTTTGCAACCCCATGGACTATACTGCTGCTGCTGCTAAGTCACTTCAGTCGTGTCCGACTTGGTGCGACCCCATAGATGGCAACCAACTAGGCTCCTCTGTCCCTGGGATTCTCCAGGCAAGAATACTGGAGTGGGTTGCCATTTCCTTCTCCAATACATGAAAGTGAAAAGTGAAAGTGAAGTCGCTCAGTTGTGCCTGACTCTTAGCGACCCCATGGACTGCAGCCCACCAGGCTCCTCTGTCCATGGGATTTTCCAGGCAAGAGTGTTGGAGTGGATTGCCATTGCACACAGTTCATGTAATACTCCAAGCCAGAATATTGGAGTGGGTAGCCCTTCCCTTCTCCAGGGGATCTTCTCAACCCAGGGATCAAACCCAGGTCTCCTGAATTGCAGGTAGATCATTTAACTTGAAACTGACTTTTAAAATGTTAAAATGACTTTTAAAATTGTCATGTCCACAGAATTTTGACTTCCATCATTATGGTTGTCACTTACGGAATTTTGTTAATTCCTCTGCCTTCATCCTCTTGTATTTCCTTTAATTTTGCGTTTCCTATCAACCATGATAGTCAGCTCTCATTGATATCCTTAGGCAATACTCATATGACACATTGGGGTACATTTTAATTTTTTTGTCAAAAATTCTCCAAATAGAGCCATGGAGAAATCGCAGTTATTAAAAAATGTCATTTTTAAACAAAGCACAATGGTAATTTAAATATATTGATAACATCAGGAAAGAATTAAATACAAAAGTATTATTTTCTAATAAATTGCTTAATTACAGTTGTGTAAGCCTTCACAAATACTGAATATTCAAATAATATCTTCCTAGTGTATTATACTAAAATAGATGTTGATTATTCAATATAAATAGCCATCTATTTCATGCATATGGATAAAGTATTGTCTTCATGGTGATACAATTGTGAATCTCAAATAAATAGAATTAAGTGAGGACAAATGTGTAGATGGGAAAAAACTAAACTTTTCAAAAAATCCTTGTGTGCATTTTTAAGGCAAGCTTGCCCAAACTAAATTTCAAAAATATATTTTATAATTTTGATTTATTTAATATTTAGATAAAAATAAAATGAAAGTCTAGATATTATTGAAACTAAAATATAATAAGTATTGCTAATATTTTAGAATCTTGTAAGTTTTCAGTTATGTAGATTTCAGAGATGCTATATCATATATTCCATATACCCCACTAATAAAGAAAATTGAGTTTCTATATTTCAATCAAATATTTTCGTTGAGGTACAAGCTTTTTCTCCTTTTTAAAATTTTAGAGTTGATATTTCCTCTCTTTTTCATACGTTTTCTTACTCCCATAGTTGTCATGAACAATCTCAATAAACAATTTATTTTCTTTAAGTCCTCTTAGAAGCAATATCACGCTGCAATGTATTAGTAGAATGGGAGAAACATTTAAGAAGAAATGGAATGCTATTTACAAAACAATTTTAAAAAGAAACAATATCCAATGAGATTTTAGGGAAATAAGCATATTTTCTGCATTTTGCTGGATGTGTAAATTATTAAAGCATTTTGGAAAATTAGAAATTTCTTCAGAAGATTAAAATACACAAAACCCTGCAAATAATCTCTCCTATGGCAATAATTTCTATAGGAATAAAATCTTTATGCAACAAGACTATATGAGCAAATATTTTGATTGCAGAAAGGATTGTGGTAACACGAATTTGTGAATAGCATAAATATCAGTATGAGCTTCCCTAGTGGCTCAGATGGTAAAGAATCTGCCTCCAATGCAGAAGACTGGGTTCAGTTCCTGGGAAGATATCCTGGAGAAGGTAATGGCTATCCGCACCAGTATTTTTGCTTGGAGAATTCCATGAACAGAGAAGCCCTGCATGGGGTCACAAAGAGTTGGTCACAACTGAGTGACTAACACTTTAACTTTTCACTAAATATCAGTATTTTAACTTTTCACTAAATATAGTAGTGTTCAAATAATGTCTAACACACACATTTCAGTATAAACTTGTAAATTAAAAAGAGTGAGTGAGATCCATATTTTTTGGCCTATTTAATAGAATGTGAAATTCTAACTGATGTTAATATGGAAGGTATATTTAGATTACATTTTATCTGAATAAAAACTAATAATACAGCATTTCAGTGATTCAAAGTCATATTTTTTATTTTAGCATCATAAGACATGCATCTTAAGCGATGAGAAAACAATTAAATTTTATTTTTGAATGTTCTTTTTAGTGTCAAAGTTAAAAAAGTTTATAATCAATATCTTCTTAAATCCAGTGACAAATCACAATAACTTTTATTGAACACTCACATGCATAATTCCATATATATAATTTCAAATGTACCACATTCTTGCAAAGGCAAATATACTGTCAACTTAAAGAAATACATACAATATATGACTTGTGAGCTTAAGTTTTATTCAAGGTCTTACTGAGGACAGCCCTGGAGACAGCTTTGAGGAACCTTTCCAAAAAGGTACAAGAGGAGCCAGTTTATATATATTTCTGGCCAGTAAATATGTGTAGTCAAGCCTGTATTTTGGGAAAATATTACTGCTAATCACAAAGAACAGATATTTTTGTTAATAATTTTAGTGCTTTTCTGTGTATAGAGAGTTGAAAGAATCTGGGGTCAGTAAAATTCATTCTGAGATAGGCATCTAACTATCTAGGGGCTCATTTATCCAAAGCATAGAGGAATACATCCTGCTTTATTGTCACCCTGAATTCTTCTTAGGGTACCATTGGTGGACATGGGCAACTTTAGTGGGTTCTGGCTTAACACTTGCATAACTGGGTGATGAGCTACATTCTTTGTTGTTCTTTGTTCGCAAGAGAGATAAAAGCAGGTCAGTGACTGGATGATTTTGTGTTGGCTACTAATGGACATTAGGACTATTTTGGGTGTAACAAAACTGTTCTATATCTTGATTGTGGTGGTGTTTATCACCCATATGCATTTTTCAAGACTTGTAAAGCACTGCATTAAAAGGGTAGCATTTACTGTCTGTAAATATACCTTAATTTAAAAATGTAAAAATTTTAAGTGTTAAGTAGAAGATCAAATGACATATCTGCCCTCTCAAGAATGACTATAATATTTTCTAAAAAGAAGTTTATGATGTGAGGGAGAAAAATAACTTTTCTAGCATTTTACATTCTTGAATGAGACACTTCTGTGATAAAAAGGTAGATTAATAGGAGAAAAACAGATAAAGGTTTAACAAATAACATGTATACCTTCTTATCCATGGGAAACATCCAGGAAAACTGACTAACTTCTGGAAAGGACCCAAACCACCACTTCATATAACATCTCCATCTAAAGCCAAAGATGTTGGAGGCGGCAAGCCCCATGCAGTGGACATGAACTTAGGCAAACTTCAGGAGATAGTGAGGGACAGGGAGGCCTGATGTCCTGCAGTCCATGGGGTCACAAAAAGTTGGACATGACTGTGCAGTGCAACTAAACAGCATCAAAAAAAGCTCAGTAAACAAGGCTAATGTTGTTAACCAAATTTAAATCTTGGCTTCTCTGTTGAGAGTTTCTAGATACTTAGAGTCACACTTCTCTTTTTGGTACAGAGCAGAAGACAACTTTGTAGATGGAAATTTATTTCATCATAGTAAATGTTTCTCACAAAAGGCTAACTTCTACTCAGTTTTCAGAGTTTCTCCTGTGTCTTCTATTTCTTGAAAATGCATCCTCGGTCAATTCTGTGGTGCCCAACTCTTTGCGACTCTATGAAATGTAGCCTGTCAGGCTACTCTCTCAATGGGATTCTCCAAGGAAGAGTACTGGAGTGGATTGCCATTTCCTTCTCCAGTGGATCTTCCCAACCCAGGGATCAAATCTGGGTGTCTTACATCTCCTGCATTGGCAGGCAAGTTCTTTACAACTAGTACCACTTCAGCCTAAAATAATCAATATACCAAAATGAATATTTTCAGTGGTGTATTTTGCTCCCCTTTGATAACATTTTTTGAATATAATTTGAAGTTTCTATAAGTATAAAAATCTATTGGGTTATAATCTTAATAAAAATTTCCTTTGGGTAGCAGGAGATGAAGAATAAAGAAGGTATAGAGGAACTGATAAACTTGTGTGTATATGTGTGAAAGAAGCAAGGAGGAGGCAAAAATGTGTGTTTATTTACTATTTTCATTGAATGCTTATTAAATATTTTATGATACATTTAATCCTCTTACATAATTGTCATCTCAATGATGACTGGAATTTTTGTTTGCTCTGTTCAGTGTGATTTCTAGCTCATAGAATGGTGCCTGGTAAACAGTATATACTTAATTAATCTTTCTTAAATACAATTCATTAATTAACATAAAATCTTAAGACTCTAGTTCATGTGCAATATGATGTACTCTCATTTGTAGAGGTTTTACCTTGAACAGGTAATATTTATGTCTGATTTTTCTGGCTAGATAGAATTGAAAGTGTTACATAGGCTGATTTTGAGTATTGTTGGTTAGGAAGGAAAACATATTATTTAACAGATGTGACTTTTAGCTCTGGATGACCACTTACTAGATAAGTGCCTCTAGGAATATGGTCCAAGTACTTTCAGTCTCATTTTTCTTGCATGTATGTTTGTTGGTTAAGCGTAAATATTTGGTAACTACAAACATAATTTATAATTTACCTTTTTTTTTATTTTATTAAAGCAGAGATAAATTTTAGTACCTCATTCTATTTATGTAACAAAAGGTGGATAATGTATATATTTTAGAGATGGCTTGTATATACTTCCCCTTGAAAGCTGAGGAGAATATATAAATTTTAAGATTATATCCATTCTTCTATTATTCTATGACTTTTTCTTCCTACTTGCTTATTTCTCTTTCTCCTTTTCTTCTTTTCTTTCTTTCTCTTCATTTTAAGTTCACCTGTGTTCTAAGTACAAAATAGTTATCATACATATCTTATTGAACACATTAAACAAAGACCCCACACTTAGGGACTTTTAAGATATAAGGGATTTATTCAGTTATTCATTCAACAAATATTGATCGAATACCTACTTTGCATTAGACATAATCCCAGGTGTTAGAAGTCTGCTTGTTATATACAAGGATGAATGGCAGTGCCTCTGCCTTTTTCAGGTTTACAACTCTGTGTGGCAGGGAATAGAGGATATTGAGTTAACAATGGGGATGACTACTTCAATTCTTCCTGGAGAAGAAAATGGCAACCCACTCCAGTATTACAGCCTGGAGAATTCCATAGACAGAGGGGCCTGGCAAGCCACAGTCCATGGGGTCTCAAAGAGTCGGACATGACTGAACGATGGACATTTCAATTCTTAGTAATGAGATAAAAATTGTATTTCATATGCTCCTTTAGTGCACATAAAGGGTCCATTTGAATAAAGTTTTCATTCTAAAACTGTCTAGCATAGCATAACTGTGGGCACATTAGAGCAGTTAACAAATGACCTGGAGATGATAAGGATATTACATATCAACAAGATCCATCATGCCTTTCATTATTATGTCTATGATATCATTTAAATTTCCCAACACGGCCAGATTTATTATGAGACAGATATAGTATTACATTTTTTAAATCATCATGCTGTTTTGGGAGGCTAAAAAAATATACACATATATTTTCAGAAAGTGACAGAAGCAAACACAATCAAAAATCATCTTGAGAACTAAAATTGCACTGTTCTAGATCACTGCTGCCACTGCTGCTGCTAAGTCACTTCAGTCGTGTCCGACTCTGTGTAACCCCAGAGATGGCAGCCTACCAGGCTCCTCCATCCCTGGGATTCTCCAGGCAAGAACATTGGAGCGGGTTGCCATTTCCTTCTCCAATGCATGAAAGTGAAAAGTGAAAGTGAAGTCGCTCAGTTGCCTACGACTCCTAGCTTCCCCATGTACTGTAGGCTACCAGGCTCCTTTGTCCATGGGATTTTCCAGGCAGGAGTACTGGAGTAGGGGGCCACTGCCTTCTCCATTCTAGATCACTAGATATTATCTTATCTAGGTCACTAAAAATAACTGAATTTAAGAAGTTTTTTGTCTATTTCAGTTAGTTATCTTGTTTTTATCTGTCTATGGGCTATAGTCCATGGGTTCATAAAGAGTTGGACACAACTGAGTGACTCAGCACACACACACACACACACACACATTGTTAAAGAAAACCAGATCCAGGCAGTAGTTAACAGTAAAAACAGATTTTATTAAAAAACTATGGCAATGGAGGAAAAGAGACCTCAGCATAGAATCAAGTTCAATTGTAAATACAATAAGACCAAGTGGAGATTTATCGCAAGGAAAAGATTTGAAAAGAGGGGTCCATGAATAGAATATTACAAAGTGGAGACATTAAAGGTAGGGGAAATTCTTGCTAAACTGACCTAACAGGTTTATAGATGAAGACTTGTGAGAGTGGTCAGATTTCACCTGGAAGATGAAATATTTGATAGACCTTCTGGGTGATCAGATATCAAGGGTGGAGAATTCTCTCTAAATTGATTTAGCAGGATTCTTGCTAAAACTGGGCCATGCATGCTGAGTTAGAAAAATTCAATTTTCCTGAGTAGGGAAAACTTGCTTCTTTCTTACTGATGACCTTCTTTCCTTTGTGTCTCCATTATTCTCACTGTACTACCACACTCACTCAGAACACTTATTTCTGACACTTCTGGTTGTGAAACATATGGAATGTTTTTCCCACAACCAATTCTCTGCAGCAAAGCTGCATGTCCTACAACTTAACTCAATTCTGACACTATCTATCTGGAGACTGTGTTAGATCTCACAGATTAAGGGCACAGTCCCACACGATGAATCCCCCCTCACTTCAAATGCCAATTGCCAGTAGTAGGCACCTAGCCTACCTACAACTTCTACAAACTGGAGTTTCCCACAATGCCTTCCTTGGGTTTAATTTGCTAGAGAAACTCAAAGAACTCAGGGAAACACTATGTTTACCAGTTTATTAAAGGATACAGATGAACAGCCAGGTGAAGAGACACATATGGTAAAGTCTGAGAGGGTCCTGAGCACAGAAGCTCTGCCCCTGTGGAGCTGTGGTGAATTGGCCTCCCCGTGTTAATATGTTTGCCATCCTGGAAGTTTTCTGAAATCTATACTAATGGGATTTTTATGGACGCTTCATCATATAGGCATGATTGATCATAAACTCCATTTTCAGATCTTCTCCCTTCTTAAGAGAATGGAAAAAGTGAGACAGAAAACTCCAAGATTCCAATCATGACTTGTGTTTTCCAGTGACAAACTTGCAAACAGGATCCATCAAGGAGCCTACCCAAAGTTACCTCATTAGTAAAAAAAGACACTCCAATCACTCAGGAAATTAAAAGGACTTCAGGGGTTCTGTGCCCCTGAAATTAGTGGGAACAGATATTAGAAATTAGTGGCAGAGACCAATGTATGTATTTTTTATTATCTCACAAACACCTAACAAGGATGCACACTGAAGCCAAAGGTGAAAAATTTCTTAGAGAAGCCTGATTAAAGTTTAGTCAAGTTTGTCACTGCATATCATTCCTGGATTTTATGGCAGTGATTACTAAACTGCTTCCTAGAATAGGAATGAGAAACATCACATATTACACATTTAGATGAAGAAAAGCTTAACATGGCCACATTATATTATTTTATTTTAACTCAGTATTAAGGAGAAGACTCTTGAGAGTCCCTTGGACTGCAAGGAGATACAACCAGTCCATTCTGAAGGAGAGCAGTCCTGGGTGTTCATTGGAAGGAATGATGCTGAAGCTGAAACTCCAATACTTTGGCCACCTCATGTGAAGAGCTAACTCATTGGAAAAGACCCTGATGCTGGAAGGGATTGGGGGCAGGAGGAGAAGGGGACGACAGAGGATGAGATGGCTGGATGGCATCACCGACTTGATGGACATGAGTTTGTGTAAACTTCGGGAGTTGGTGATGGACAGGGAGGCCTAAGGTGCTGCAATTCATGGGGTCGCAAAGAGTCAGACACGACTGAGCGACTGAATTGAACTGAAGTTTTCAGAAGAGATTGGATAGATTCTATAATGGGCTAAAGAGATGCAATATTGGTTCTAGAACTCCTTACCATCTCTTAAGAAAGACATTATCAATGAAGAGGTGTTACAGAAAGAACACAGACTGACAAAATTTTCAGAAACTGGGGATCCATGCTGCTGCTGCTGCTGCTAAGCCGCTTCAGTCATGTCTGACTCTGTGTGACCCAGTGGACAGCAGCCCACCAGGCTCCTCCATCCACAGGAATCTCCAGGCAAGAATACTGGAGTGGGATGCCATTTCTTTCCTCAGGGATCCATGGGAATGCTTAAAATAATTAAAATGTTAATTCTAACAAAACAAGACATTTTCATTAGTACATAGTAGAATCTTATTAATTCTGGATTTAGTGTGAAAGGAAAGAATAATTACTAATATTATATGTGATCCAAAATGTTTTCCTTATAGAAAATGAAGAAATAAAATCAGGAGTACAAAGTGCCTTTATTTAATCACCACAGCCATCCTGTAAAGTAGGTCATGGTGTCCACATTTATACTATACACAGAGAAAAACAGATTTCAGTCAAAGCAGTAAGAGTTTTCTGCCAACTTTATTTTCTTATGCCTTAAATGTTGTCATTAATCTGGTTGCCATAGCCTACATATGTAAATATTAGCTACATTGGTTTTCTTAAGGGAAAAATTTTAGTCAAACTCCTGCAGGTATATTTTGTTCTATATTATATACATTGTCTTAACAAAGCCTTTAAAATATTTGTGACTTTTAATCCTGTAAGTATTACTTAAACAAGGTCCTTGATATTAAATAATCTTAGCTCATGGTAGATGCAACAAGTTTTTTGTGAGTATTCTCTTTCACTGATTACTTGATTTTAAGTTCCTAATTTTTTTAAGCAGATTTCAGAAAAAAATTCAGTTCAGTTCAGTTGCTCAGTTGTGTCTGACTCTTTGCGACCCCATGAATCACAGCATGCCAGGCCTCCCTGTCCATCACCAGTTCCCAGAGTTCACCCAAACTCACGTCCATCGAGTTGGTGATGCCATCCATCTCATCCTCTGTCATCCCCTTTTCCTCCCATCCCCAGTCCCTCCCAGCATCAGAGTATTTTCCAGTGAGTCAACTCTTTGCATGAGGTGGCCCAAATTCTGGAATTTCAGCTTTAGCATCATTCCTTCCAAATAACACCCAGGACTGATCTTTAGAATGGACTGTTTGGATCTCCTTACAGTCCATTGGATTCTCAAGAGTCTTCTCCAATACCACAGTTCAAAAGCATCAGTTCTTCAGCACTCAGCTTTCTTCACAGTCCAACTCTCACATCCATACATGACTACTGGAAAAACCATGGGAAAGTTAAAAAATAAATCATCATGATATTATTGAGGATGGAGGCTTAGTTGCAAGCAATCTATTCTTTTCTTAGGACTAAATTCCAACTCATGAAAAAGTAGATCATTTATTCTAAATATAAAGTGTATTTCCAAAGAATCTATAGTTCCACAACATAAATTTAATATCATATGGTACCAGTTTCAGATGGTATAGGTTTATGATAGAAAATAATTATGTGTATATGTTTTGTTTGTCTAGCTGAGAGACATTATTTCCAAACTGTTAATTTGAATATATTATTTATAATTCAAAGGAAAAGTTATAGTCTCACAGATGTGAGTAATTTATCCAATTTTATATTTGATAGCCTGTTTGCATATTAAAACAGAAGATATATATCCTATAAGTTGTCCTGATATCTCAGAAATACAATTTATAAAATGAAATGGAGTATAAGACACTATTTTCTTGGAAAGGAGCTTCATAGTACAGCCATCTTGAAGTCTTTTTACAGGATTAATTAGAAATATTGAGCTTTGTGTGGAAACTTTTTTAGTGCATCTCAAAGGATTTGTAAATAATAGAAATCTGAAGAGCTAATAAGAAATGACAAATGTATTGTATCATATAAAGAAACACTAAAGAACAGAGTTTTTCCCAATTATGTACCAGCACTGAAAGGAAAAAGGAGCTATTGTCACAGATTCTCTTTCAATTACACTAATATAAAACACTGCATTTTAGCTAACTAATTGCTGTCATGTACCAGTGTAAAGAGAAATTGTTTAACATAAACCAATGTGGTCTTTCCACAAAATAACAACAGACATGCTTACTGAAATACCAGGCCACCTTGTATCAACTCACTCTAAAAAGTGTGATTCCCAAAGACAAAGAAGTAATTTCACAAGTGTATCAATGCCAAGGAGTCATGTTTTGAAGATTTTAAATTATGGAGATGATTGCTAAAAAAATCAAAGGTGAAGGAAAATAATGTAGTTTATTTTTATGACAGTAAATTTTCAAAGATAGATACATGCTCTTTTTATAGAAAATAAAAGCAATCTCTCACTCACGATCTATAGAAGTCAAACAATTAAATGTACAAGTGAATACAAATTTCCCCCTCCCCAGACATCTATCTGCTCTCCATATACCAATTTTCCATCACAAAGATGATTCAGGAAAGATGAGTGTGAAACACAATTTGAAATATAAATCTTTTTTATTTACCCATTACAATCATAACAACAGATATATTGCAGGCTAGAAGGACAAGGTGGTTGAGATAGCAACTCCTGAAATATATGCTTGGCCACAAGCATCTTTAGGGTATTAAGAGGAAAACAAAAAGGTAAATTATAAAAATAAGTTGGGAAATCTGGTTTAATTAAGCTAAGAAAATTTTCTTAGGACCTCTCAGATATTTTGATATGCAAGATTATTATAAAAATATAGTGGGGGGTATTTTTAATATTTTGGTATTTTTATTTAAACGGGTGATAAAATGTAAAAACAAGCAAATAAAATACTTTGTATATTTATCCAAATTATATTCTATTTTTTTCATGATCTGATATAGCCTTAAAATTCTTGAAAACATATTTAAGTGGAATATCTAGCCACATCATTCTGGAATGTTCTTTTATTCCCTTATAAATTCTATATATAATACATACCTATAGATCATGTATAATATTGAAGTCCAGTGTAGATTTATTCATCAGGGTTATAGCAGTTCAAAATAAACATGTGCTCTTTTACTCTAGGAAACAAACATTTCTTGGAAGAAAAGCTATAACCAATCTAGACAGCATATTAAAAAGCAGAGACATTACTTTGCCAACAAAGTTCCATCTAGTCTAAGCTATGGTTTTTCAAGTAGTCATGTGTGGATGTGAGAGTTGGACTATACAGAAAGTTGAGTGCTGAAGAATTGATGCTTTTGAACTATGGCGTTGGAGAAGATTCTTGAGAGAGTCCCTTGGACCGCAAAGAGATCCATCCAGTCTATCCTAAAGGAAATCAGTCCTGAGTATTCATTAAAAGGACTGATGATGAAGCTGAAGCTCCAATATGTTGGCCATCTGATGTGAAAAACTGACTCATTGGAAAAAATCCTGATGCTGGGAAAGATTGAAGGCAGGAGGAGAAGGGGACGACAGAGATGAGATGGTTGGATTGCATCACTGACTGGATGGACATAAGTTTGAGTAAATTCTAGGAGTTGGTGATGGACAGGGAAGCCTGGCATGCTGCAGTCCATGGGGTGGCAAAGAGTCAAACGCTAGAGTGACTGAACTGAACTGAACTGAAGCAAACATTCAAGTGTGGAGAAACAAATATTAAAGAAGGAAACAGTCTATAAATGACATAATCTCAGATTGTGAAAGAAGTGAAAAGATTGTGAGGTGGAAATGAAGGTGGGTGGGGAGAGGGGTTCTGCTGAGTGCATTTGTTTGAGAAAGACTTCTCGGAGGAGCCAAGAATGAGAGATATTTAGGTCTGAGAGCTCAGAGTGCATATTTTGAGTCTGGAAGTTTGCATGCACCGGCACGAACAAGTATCATGTTTTTGTGATGCCAACATCTAGTCCTTTATTCAAGCAGAATTTGGCTACTAGTAGAAACAAAGTAAACTGTGAGCCAGTGTATGTGCCTTTAACTTGGTTGGGAAATACAAACTGCTAGTTTGTTCTCTATGATTCCATTCAAACTAAAGCTGATAACTATTTCCTTTTTGTGGAATTCTTTTCTTTTTTAATCGGGTAAGTGCCTGTTCATTTAAAACACACATATATGTAAAATATTGATGAACATGTCAAATATATCCCTATGGTCTTAAAGTCAATTAATACAGTTAGTTTGGCCCACCTCATTTAATTTGTATAAGACCAGATTTTTCCTAAAACATGGATTCTTATCTACCTGCATGGAAATATTTTGGAGATCTTTTTGAAAAAATTAAGGATATGTATTGTTATTCTAGAACTAATTTTTCTGATTTTCTAAGGTTAGTACATGAAAAACTGGGTTGTTAAGAGGTTCTGCTAGTGTTGTTTATTCATAACAAATTTGAGAACCTCTATCCTAAGTGCCCCACTCCAGTGTTCTTGCCTGGAAAATCCCATGGATGGAGGAGCCAGATAGGCTGCAGTCCATGGGGTCGCTAGAGTCGGACATGACTGAGCAACTTCACTTTCACTTTTTACTTTCATGCATTAGAGAAGGAAATGGCAACCCACTCCAGTGTTCTTGCCTGGAGAATCCCAGGGACAGGGAAACCTGGTGGGCTGCCATCTATGGGGTCACACAGAGTTGGACACGACTGAAGCGACTTAGCAGCAGCAGCACCCTAAGTGCTATGTGTCTGCAGCTCTATTTACTGCCACAGGTGAAGGTGATTTTTAAATAATGACAAACAGGTCATTTGATCACCCTTTCTGCTAAACATTATTAGCTGAATGTAAAATCTAAAACACTTATGTCCTCATTATGATGTTAATTTTTATTTATTTATAAACTTTATTAAATAATAATGTTAATGAATACCGCTATGTTCTGAATGTTTGTGACCCTCTAAAAGTTATATGTTGAAATGTTAACACCTAAAGATAATTGTATTTGGAGGTACTTAAATAATGAGGATGAAGCCCTCATGAGTGAAAGTAGTCCCATTTAAAAAAAAAAAAGAAAACACCCACAGAGGTCCTCTGCCCTTTCCAACATGTGGGAACACAACAAAAATATACTAACTGTGACCCAGGAAGAGTGGTTGTCAACATAATTTGGATATGCTGGTGACTTGATTTTGGACTTCCCAGTCTCCAGGTCTGTGAGAAATAAATTTCTATCGTTTATAAGCTACCAAACATGTGGCATTTTCTTATAGCAATCTAAGTGGACTAAGATAGATAAATCTCCAGAGACATTCAACATTAAAAGCTAGAATAATATATACAGAAATTAACATTTAAAATATTGTTAGTCTTCCAGTAAAACCCTGCTCTCCTATCACACTGAAGAGAGCTTCAAGGTACTGCTCCATAAACCAGTTTCCTCTCTCCTACACTGGAAATTGGAGAGAGAAAAAATATGGGTACACAGTACATGTGCATATCACATGATTCTCTGAGAATTTTATGCCAATATTTAATTAATTTAGGCCTTTGCTACTCAATATGTGTTTCCTACTGGTGCTTAGCTATGAACAGTTTGTTTCTGATCCACCAGGATATGAGAAACATGCTAGATATATAAATCATCTAATATTTTCTTCAAGAATGTCACATCCCCCTCCCCTCCAAAAAGTTAGTGAAACAAATCAGTGTTGTGTGTTTACTGCCAGAGTAGATTTACAGACTGGTTCAAGCCTCCTATCTCCTTTGGGACCAGTGATAAGTAGGCTAGCACTGATGGAGGCAAGCACATATGGGCAGAGCTCATTGAACTTCTTCATCTTTGACATGTTTATGTTCATTTACTCAGCTGGTAAAGAATCCACTGCAATGTAGGAGACCCCAGTTAGATTCCTAGGTCAAGAAGTTCCCCTGGAGGAGGGATAGGCTACCCACTCCAGTATTCTTGGGCTTCCCTGGTGGCTCAGATAATAAAGAATCTGCCTGCAATGCAGGAGACCTGGGTTCCATCCTTGGGTTGGGAAGATCTCCTGGAAGAAGGCATAGTAACCCACTCCAGTGTTCTTGCCTGGAGAATTCCTGTGGGAAGAGAAGCCTGGCAGATTACAGTCCATGGGGTCACAAAGAGTTGGACATGAGTGAGCAAATAAGCATAGCACACTGAATTGAAACATTCAATTGTGGAAAATGTTTTATTTTGCTTTCAATGGAAGATTTCTGGAAATTTTCAGGAAATATTTATTTTATATTAAATAGTTTAAGCTCAAAATAAAATTATTATTTTCTTTATATTTTTAATTTGACTTTATAATCCTTCCTTGTTAAGTAACATATATATGCATAGAAGGAATTTAAATGGTAATAATGACATATAGTAAATATAACATCACTTAATTATTGACTTATAAATGAGAAAACATGAGTTTTAATTTATTTAATTTCCAGTGATGCTTATTTTGTTCATACATTCATAAATGTTTTGTGTTCTTTTAATAATTGAACATGGAGATTGGTATTTACCTGGTTGCTATGGTGGAAAAAAAAATAGCATTAACCTCATGATTTAACCAAAGAGACATTTAATCAGCATTGATGGAAAAAAATAAACTTGATAACATTTTCAAAATAGTTTACAAGTTGACTTTTATTAATTATCAATTTCTTGAAATTGTTAGCATATAGCATGCTATATAAGACCATATTAATCACTACAAAATTTGAGTTTAAATCCTAATTCTGGTATCTATGTGCTATTTAATCTTAAGTAAGTAATATCTCAGATTGCATATTCTTTAAAATTCTTTTATTTTTTTAAATTTTTTTCTTTTGCTTAACTTTACAATATTGTATTGCTTTTACTATACATCGAGATGGATTCACCACCAGTATACACGTGTTCCCCATCCTGAACCCTCCTCCCTCCCTCCTCCCCACACCATCCCTCCAGGTCATCCCAGTGCTCCAGCCCCAGGCATCTGTTATCAGGTATCATACCTGGACTGACGACTCGTTTCAGATATGATATTATACATATTTCAATGCTATTCTCCCCAATCATCCCACCCTCTCCCGGTCCCAGAGTCCAAAAGTCTGTTCTATACATCAGTGTCTCTTTAGCTGTCTCATAAATAGGGTTATTTTTACCATCTTTCTAAATTCCATATATATGCGTTAGTATACTGTATTTGTGTTTTTGTTTCTGGCTTACTTCACTCTGTATAATAGGCTCCAGTTCCATAAAATAGAAGTAAAAACACTAACTGATAGTGTTCTTTGGTGGATCAAGGTGGTGGTGCTTTAGTCATTAAGTTGTGTTGATTCTTGTGACCCCATGGACTGTAGCCTGCTGGGCTCCTCTCTCCATGGGATTCTCCATGCAAGAATACTTGAGTGGGTTGCCATTTCCTTCTCCAGGGAATCTTCCCAACCCAGGAATCAATCCCAGGTCTCCTGCATTGCAGGCAAATTCTTTATAGACTGAGCTACAAGGGAAGCCCCAAAACATGCAACCAAATTACTAACTCAGGGTTAGCATATAATGGGTGCTTAAAAGTTGTTGATGTTGATATATATATATATATATATATATATATATATATAGAGAGAGAGAGAGAGAGATATACATATAATATATGTATGTATGGGAAGGAGGAGAAGGGGCCGACAGAGGATGAGACGGCTGGATGGCATCACTGACTCGATGGATGTGAGTCTAAGTGACCTCTGGGACTTGGTGATGGACAGGGAGGCCTGGGGTGCTGCAGTTCATGGGGTCGCAGAGAGTCGGACACGACTGAGCGACTGATCTGATCTGATCTGTTCTGATGATGTATCATATATATAGTCAATTTTATGTCTATAAAAATTCAATAACATGGTGGAAAGGACATAATATCAGTCCTCAAGAAGTCTAAGAGGGGTATATTTATACCTGAAATTCTATTAAATAATGCAACTGCTAATCTGAGTACTGTTACAAGGAGAAGAATAATTTCATTTACTAAAGTAAAAATTATCATATTCGCACGACTAGTTTATTATTATCCTTGAAACATGTCAGTACTCTCCAAAGTAGCTACTATTGTGGAAAATGACAAACATGACTATAAAAAGACAAATAAAGGAAGAAAGAAAATTCAGGTTTGAAGAAACCAAACAGAAAATCAGCCTTGAGGCAATATGTAGCAATATGTGGCCCAGGTGCTTGGCAGTTTATCCCTTTTTAGGTCTAATTAATTGTTTTTATGCCAGCAATCTGAATGTCTTTGGTAGTCAGTAATATGGATATTTTATGCTATAACTTTGTTGTCTTAAATGTTTCCAGTATAGATAACAAAGACTACCCCCTGTCCAAAAATAAATCAATGCTAATCATCAAAAGTTAAACAACATAGAAACACTCAAGTATTTTGAGGATTTTGGCATTCATTTCTTGTGCTAGGTCTTTTTGTTCAGCTTTAACTTGCTTGAACACTTTTGTCAAATTTAGATCGAAAAAAAAAAGAGAAAGAGAGAGAGAAATGAATATATTGAGAAGAAAATACCTATCTAGCACTTAGAGGTTCTATCTATCTTACCTCTTTGTTAGATTTGTTAGATGTTGCTGATTAGTAGTAAGTTTGAACTACCACTTGAAACCCAGTGTGATGAAAATGAATGACTTCACATAAGTTTAGGTAGAGGTTTAAGGATGTAATTTATTTATGAACTAATGAATTAATTCATGAGAATCTGGATATAGTTATGGAATTAAGGTTCTTTTCTCTGTAATCTTTGCTTGGAAAATGTATAGTCTAGAGGTTTTAGCCAGCTGGTGATTAAGACCATTAAATGGAAGCCAGATTGGCTTCTTTTTTTACTCTCACAATCACCTCAAAGCCAAATGTTAGGACTGTATTCTACCTGTCAAAATCAATATGCTTTTGAGGACAGATATATTTTATAGAAAAAATTTAAGCTTATTCCAGACCATCTTCTTGTTTACTTTTCAGGTCAAGCATTTTCTTTATTAAGTAAGCAATAATGTAACCATGAATCTCTGATTATAGAATAAAATCCTGAAGAATATTAATGAAAATCTCAATTTTTAGAAACTAATACATACATATATATAAACACCCCAAAATCTAGTCATTCATTTGAGACGGCTGAGACTGAAGCCCTTCTTTCAAAGATGCTGAAAAGATAAACTTAATTTCTTTTACTGAAGATATTAATTAGGGTCAGAAATGCTCAAAATAAAAGATATTTGCACCTTGAAGAGTTGTCTTTAAAAATTAGCATATTTTTAAGGCTTCCCTGGTGGCTCAGGTGGTAAAGAACCTGCCTGCAATGCAGGAGACCAGGGCTCAATCCCTGAGTCCGGAAGATACTTTGGAGAAGGCAATGGCAACCCACCCCAGTATTTTTGCCTGGAGAATCCCATGGACAGAGAAGCCTGGTGGGCTAGAGTCTGGGGTTACGAAGAGTCAGACACAACTGAGCAAGTAACACACACACACAGCCAAGAAAGACTAAAACATTTAAAGGGAAGTTGAGATCATTTACTGAGATAAAAGATATTTAGAATATCAGCTGGCTTGAGTTTCTGTTCTCATTCCCAGTCTAATATCTGTCATTGTTGCTGGGGAAGTGTGTCAGAAATACCCACAGACATTAAGTACAAAACAGAGAAGTATCATTCCTTCTATCCTTAAAAGCCTTAACTGAATTCTATCCATCCTGAATTCTTGCATGAAGAAGATGGCCTTGTAGTTGACATTGTTAAATATGCAAAACCGTGAAAGCAAGAATATAAGTAAGTCCAAGCAATCAATTATAGGGATTCAAATTTAAAGTTCTAATCTTGTATCTTCTTACTGCTACTGCTACTGCTAAGTCGCTTCAGTCGTGTCCGAGTCTGTGTGACCCCATAGACGGCAGCCCACCAAGCTCCCCTGTCCCTGGGATTCTTCAGGCAAGAACACTGAAGTGGGTTGCCATTTCCTTCTCCAATGCAAGAAAGTGAAAAGTGAAAGTGAAGTCGCTCAGTCGTATCCGACTCTTAGCGACCCCATGGACTGCCATGTATCAGACTCCTCCATCCATGGGATTTTCCAGGCAAGAGTACTGGAGTGGGGTGCCATTGCCTTCTCCGGTATCTTCTCAAGATCCCTATAAAAATGCCCAAGAATTAAAGTAGTCTCCTTACTTTCACAGAATTTAGGCTGTACTCTTCAGTTCAGTTCAGTTGCTCAATCGTGTCCAACTCTTTGCAACCGCATGAATTGCAGCACGCTAGGCCTCCCTGTCCATCACCAACTCTCGGAGGTCACTCAGACTCACGTGCATCGAGTCAGTGATGCCATCCAGCCATCTCATCCTCTGTCGTCCCCTTCTCCTCCTGCCCCCAATCCCTCCCAGCATCAGAGTCTTTTCCAATGAATCGACTTTTCGCATGAGATGGCTAAAGTACTGGAGCTTCAGCTTTAGCATCATTCCTTCCAAAGAAATCCCAGGGCTCATCTCCTTCAGAATGGACTGGTTGGATCTCCTTGCAGTCCAAGGAACTCTCAAGAGTCTTCTCCAACACCACAGTTCAAAAGCATCAATTCTTCAGTGCTCAGCTTTCTTCACAGTCCAACTGGTACTCTTTTAGGGATCCCTTTACTGATTTTGTTAGCATGAATTATTTATTTATAAATATATTCTGTATATTCTGTCAGTCAGACAATTCTTGGAGTATTGGCACCAATTCTGCATCCCTCTCACAGTTTTTTATATGTGGAAATTATCAAATAAACATTTTCTAATTAATGAATAAAAAATGGAGAAGCAAATTCATAAACTAAGAGCAGCTTCAGATCAGATCAGATCAGTCGCTCAGTCTTGTCCGACTCTTTGCGACCCCATGAACCGCAGCACGCCAGGCCTCCCTGTCCATCACCAGCTCCCGGAGGTCACCCAGACTCATACCCATCGAGTCAGTGATGCCATCCAGCCATCTCATCCTCTGTCGTCCCCTTCTCCTCCTGCCCCCAATCCCTCCCAGCATCAGAGTCTTCCCCAATGAGTCAACTCTTCGCATGAGGTGGCCAAAATACTGGAGTTTCAGCTTTAGCATCATTCCTTCCAAAGAAATTCCAGGATTGATCTCCTTCAGAATGGACTGGTTGGATCTTCTTGCAGTCCAAGGGACTCTCAAGAGTCTTCTCCAACACAACAGTTCAAAAGCATCAATTCTTCGGTGCTCAGCCTTCTTCACAGTCCAGCTCTCACATTCATACATGACCACAGGAAAGACCATAGCCTTGACTAGGCGAACCTTTGTTGGTAAAGTAGTGTCTCTGCTTTTGAATATGCTATCTAGGTTGGTCATAACTTTCCTTCCAAGGAGTAAGCGTCTTTTAATTTCATGGCTGCAGTCACCATCTGCAGTGATTTTGGAGCCCAGAAAAACAAAGTCTGACACTGTTTCCACTGTTTCCTCATCTATTTCCCAAGAAGTGATGGGACCAGATGCCATGATCTTCGTTTTCTGAATGTTGAGCTTTAAGCCAACCTTTCCACTCTCCGCTTTCACTTTCATCAAGAGGCTTTTTAGCCCCTCTTCACTTTTTGCCATAAGAGTCGTGTCATCTGCATATCTGAGGTTATTGATATTTCTCCCAGCAATCTTGATTCCAACTTGTGTTTCTTCCAGTCCAGCATTTCTCATGATGTACTCTGCATATAAGTTAAATAAACATGGTGACAATATGCAGCCTTGACGTACTCCTTTTCCTATTTGGAACCAGTCTGTTGTTCCATGACCAGTTCTAACTGTTGCTTCCTGACCTGCATACAGATTTCTTAAGAGGCAGATCAGGTGGTCTGTTATTCCCATCTCTTTCAGAATTTTCCATAGTTTATTGTGATCTACACAGTCAAAGGCTTTGGCATAGTCAATAAAGCAGAAATAGATGTTTTTCTGGAACTCTCTTGCTTTTTCCATGATCCAGCGGATGTTGGCAATTTGATCTCTGGTTCCTCTGCCTTTTCTAAAACCAGCTTGAACATCAGGAAGTTCACGGTTCACATATTGCTGAAGCCTGGCTTGGAGAATTTTGAGCATTACTTTACTAGTGTGTGAGATGAGTGCAATTGTGCGGTAGTTTGAGCTTTTTTTGGCATTGCCTTTCTTTGGGATTGGAATGAAAACTGACCTTTTCCAGTTTTGTTGCCACTGCTGAGTTTTCCAAATTTGCTGGCATATTGAGTGCAGCACTTTCACAACATCATCTTTCAGGATTTGAAATAGATCAACTGGAATTCCATCAACTCCACCAGCTTTGTTCGTAGTGATGCTTTCTAAGGCCCATTTGACTTCACATTCCAAGATGTCTGGCTCTAGGTCAGTGATCACATCATCATTATTATCTGCGTCTTGAAACTCTTTTTTGTACAGTTCTTATGTGTATTCCTGCCACCTCTTCTTAATATCTTCTGCTTTTGTTAGGTCCACACCATCTCTGTCCTTTATCGTGCCCATCTTTGCATGAAATGTTCCTTTGGTATCTCTGATTTTCTTGAAGAGATCCCTAGTCTTTCCCATTCTGTTGTTTTCCTCTATTTCTTTGCATTGATCACTGAAGAAGGCTTTCTTATCTCTTCTTGCTATTCTTTGTAACTCTGCATTTAGATGTTTATATCTTTCCTTTTCTCCTTTGCTTTTCGCTTCTCTTCTTTTCACAGCTATTTGTAAGGCCTCCCCAGACAGCCATTTTGCTTTTTTGCATTTCTTTTCCATGGGGATGGTCTTGATCCCTGTCTCCTGTACAATGTCACGAACCTCATTCCATAGTTCATCAGGCACTCTATCTATCAGATCTAGGCCCTTAAATCTATTTCTCACTTCCACTGTATAATCATAAGGGATTTGATTTAGGTCATACCTGAATGGTCTAGTAGTTTTCCCTACTTTCTTCAATTTCAGTCTGAATTTGGCAATAAGGAATTCATGGTCTGAGCCACAGTCAGCTCCTGGTCTTGTTTTTGCTGATTGTATAGAGCCTCTCCATCTTTGGCTGCAAAGAATATAATCGATCTGATTTCGGTGTTGACCCATCTGGTGATGTCCATGTGTAGAGTCTTCTCTTGTGTTGTTGGAAGAGGGTATTTGCTATGACCAGTGCATTTTCTTGGCAAAACTCTGTTAGTCTTTGCCCTGTTTCATTCCGTATTCCAAGGCCAAATTTGCCTGTTACTCCAGATGTTTCTTGACTTCCTACTTTTGCATTCCAGTCCCTTATAATGAAAAGGACATCTTTTTTGGGTGTTATTTCTAAAAGGTCTTGTAGGTCTTCATAGAACCGTTCAACTTCAGCTTCTTCGGCATTACTGGTTGGGGCATAGATTTGGATTACTGTGACATTGAATGGTTTGCCTTGGAAACGAACAGAGATCATTCTGTCATTTTTGAGATTGCATCCAAGTACTGCATTTCAGACTCTCTTGTTGACCATGATGGCCACTCCATTTCTTCTGAGGGATTCCTGCCCACAGTAGTAGATATAATGGTCATCTGAGTTAAATTCACCCATTCCAGTCCATTTTAGTTCGCTAATTCCTAGAATGTCAACATTCACTCTTGCCATCTCTTGTTTGACCACTTCCAATTTGCCTTGATTCATGGACCTGACATTCCAGGTTCCTATGCAGTATTGCTCTTTACAGCAATAAAAGAGCAGCTTAGCTACAAATTATTAATTGTCATTATTCTTTTTCTTAGGACCTATTTGGAGAAAATAGAATTGATTTGTTTTAATGGAGAGAAGCTTTGGCAAGTAGAGGCCTGGGAGCATTTCAGCTATAGAGGTTTGAGCTGGTCAAAGGCAGAATGAGGGCTCCCATACCTGGGGGTGCTAATGAGAAAGTGATCCTTGGAAAGAAGAGTAGGGGAAGGGGAAAGCAATGAACAACTTCACTTAACTGTTTCTCTTAGACTTGGGTCTGAATATGGATTTCAAAAATGGAATAAAAAACACCCTAATTGGTATATCTATAATCATCATCATAATAAGTGATATTTATTATCCATTAAACAGTGAGCATACTTGCTTAAGAATATCCTCAAGAGAGTTTCCTTTTTGCTTGTGTTGGAATAAATAGGAATAAGTGGCAGTTTCCATTATCTAATGAATTTCTTCTCCTGTAACACGTTAAACATGTGCAGTCTCATCTGATTAAAAAAAAAAAAAAAAATAGAATTTAGTGGTAAAGAGTGTGGACTCTAAATTTCAATTACCTGAACTTCATCATTATTAGCTGAATGACAAGACTAATACAGCACAAAACTTTACAACTGAGGTAATAAGAATTCACCTGCAATGCAGGAGACACAGGGGATGCAGCTTTAGTCCCTGGGTGAGGAAGATCTCCTGAAGAAGAAAATGGCAATTAACTCCATTATTCTTGCTGTAAAAATGCATGGACAGAGAAGCTTGATGAGCTACAGTCCATGGGGTCTCAAAGAGTCAAACACGACTCAGCATGTATGTATGCATGCACATGTGGAATTGTAAAGATTAGAATTGGAGCCAGAGAGTTACAACAGCTTTCCCAAAGGTGCTTGGATGAGTGGAAGAAGGGTGAATATCCTGTCAAAATGTTAAGAAAGACAAAAGAAAAAAATAAATGTTGAATAGCAACCAAGCATCAAGACATTCTGCCTCGGACTTCTCAGCAGGGTGAGGAACTAATCATAATAAGAATTAATCACTCACTTAACCATTAGAATTCATTACCTTCTGGCTTTCCACCTTAGTTTACCATAAGATAAAGCAGAATGTTACAAGTTGAGGTGGTTAGAATAGTAAGACAAAAAAAACCATGACCAGCAGTATTAAGACTATTATTACATTTATTAAACGATGATTAAACAAACATCAAAATGTGAAAAGTCAAATGTAAATTAATAGAGCAACAACCAAGTTTAAATTCAAACTAAGAAATGAGGACACACTTGCAAAGCAGCAAGATATACAAGTTGAAAAGCACAAGCATAGACAACAGACTTCTTGTGATTCAAACACTGTATCTTCCTTTGATTAATTATATCACTTCTCTGTCCCTACACATTTTCTTCTGTAAAACAAGGATAATATTAGCATACACTGCATGTAGTGGTTGTGAAGAATAAATGGGATAATACAAGTTGAAGTACCTGACCCCAAATAAGTGATCAATTAAATATTTTTTGTAATGTCATCATTTCTTCTTGATCTGACCTTGCAAATGCATCTACTTAGAAATTCATGCTTGTGTCTATTTCTCCATAACATCAAAGATATAAAATTATAGATCCAATTATAACAACTAAGAAACTTATAACGAGCAAAGTGCCATTTATATTCCTGCTGTGAAACTTCATAAATCCAAATGAAATCAATGTGACAGTATTTGACTTAAAAAGGTATTTAATTTTTATATAAATCTATGGCTCTCATATAATATTTGGGTATTTAAATAGATACATAAAATCATGTTCTACCACATGACAGTATTAAGCAAACTCTGTTGTACTTGTTAATTAAAGCCTTGAAAATGTTAGAACCAGACAGTTTAAGTGTCAGAAAACTATGAACATAGCTAATTAAAATTTAAGAAGAGTATTTGCATGATGATTTTCATAGGAAACATGTTTATATTTAACTTATGAAGAGAATTGATCATTCAACTAGAATGCTGTGGTGTGAACTTAACTATTGTTTACAATTGACTTGTTCTGAATGTTTGGTGTCTTTTTGTACTCTGTGTATCCTGAATTCAATCAAGATGATCAAGGTGTTCAAAATCCTCTATTAATTTTATAACAAAAATACCCGGCACAAGTGTTAATGTACAATGTGACCAATTTTCCTTTTTTATTTTAAAAATTCCTTTATAGTTTCTAGTTGTAGATTCTTCTCTAAAAGATGACTTATTGAGAATATTTAGATATTCACAAAGGATATACCTTCTACTAGAATGTGATAAGGTAATATTTAATGGTACCAAAAGTCTATTTTGTTTTCAAATGTAAATTTTATTTGATAGTTTTTAGGATGTTTCACCTCTTTGATTTATATTATGAGTGGTAAATTAGTTTTAAAATGATGCAACATAATGGCAAATATAAAAATATTTTGAAGAACAACATTGCTTAAAATAATTTTGGGTACTGTGTAAATTTTATCCTCTTGACAACCAGATCATCTCTATTACCTACTTACTGATTGTCAGTATGAAAAAAAGAAAAAAATCTTTCTTTTTATTTTATATGTATGTTTGAATATATTAAATTTATATTTGTCAAAAATTTAATGCTAGCACATTAGTACAATAAGACTTCTCATGTATACTTTGCTCATATATTTTTAAAGCAAATTCTTTAGCAAATTTTTATATATTATTTTTACTATGAAAATTATATCTATGTATGAAATAAATCATGATAGTATTCTCATTCATAAATAATACTTGTTTGTAAAATTTTAATAATAAGAATGAAATCGATTACAGTTTGGGATACAATGAGTTACCAGACCTTATCATAAGCATTTAAAATATTTAACTCACACATAGCCTTAAGATTCAGATAATCTATCTGCTTCATGAGAAGTGGAGGAAACTAGTGCTAAAAAAGAACACATTGCCCGGGGTCACTCAGTTAATCACATAATTCAGCAGATGGACATTTACTTAGTATTAAATTGAGTATGATATTCTTTTCTTGAAGTTGGGAGCTTTCTTATATAATTCAAAATAAATATAGGCAGTTTTTGTTAAATAAGTGAAGAATTATATAATTTCTAATCTATAGAACTCTATGATTTCTAGTCTGTCTTATAAAAATACAAATATGTTCAGAGAGATAGCAAGGTCAATTTTAACCTGAGGTATTCACAAAATTGAAATTGCCAAGCAGAAAAACTTGAGGAGATAATGTTTAAAACTTTATATTAGTGCACTGAGTTTAATTTCTAAACAAATTTTGATTGTAGATCTTTTGAAATGTTAAAAAAAAAAATTTAAGAAACTGTACTTTATCTCTTAAAACAAGTATATGGATGTGGAGTTTCTTTACACTCCCTTAAACAATTGTTGCTTACATTATTTAAGTTAGAGGAGGCATTTCATTATAATACCAATATTACTTTTGTTTTGATATCAACTTTTCATAATGCAGTGCAAAATAAAAAATGTATAAAAATGGAAGCAAACAGGTTCAACTTATGTTAGCTTAGTTTTATGTTGTCATTTCTGCTTTCTACCCTGAACTCCTTTCAGAGTGTGTTGAAAATCAGCTCCAGCAGCACATGATTTAATCCTTGTAGAGGTACTCAAACAGTAAAGAATCTACCTGCAATCTAGGAGACCTTGGGTTTGATCCGTGAGTTGGGAAGATCCCCTGGAGGAGGGCATGGCAACCCATACCAATATTCTTGCCTAAAGAATCCTCATGGACAGAGGGGCCTGGTGGGCTATAATCCAAAAGAGTCAAATACAACTGAGCGACTAAGCACAGCACACAGCACTGCACAGAGGTAGATGGCAAATGCCCATTGTTGTTGTTCTGTCACTAAGTCTTGTCCAACTCTTTGTGACCCCATGAACTGCAGTATACCAGGCTTCCCTGTCCTCCACTATCTCCCAGAGTTTGCTCAAGTTCAGGTCCATTGAGTCAGTGATGCTATTTAACCATCTCATTCTCTGCTGCCCTCTTCTCCTTTGGCCTTCAGTCTTTCCCAGCATCAGGGTCTTTTCCATTAAGTTGGCTCTTCAAATCAGGTGGTCAAATGATTGGAGCTTCAGCATCAGTCTTTCCAATGAATAATCAGGGTTTATTTCCTTTAGGATTGACTGGTTTGATCTCTTGCAGTCCAAGAGACTCTCAAGGGTCTGCTCCAGCACCACAGTTTGAAAGCATCAATTCTTCAGTGTTCAGTGCTCTGCCTTCTTTATGGTCCAATTCTCAACATCTGTAAATGACTACTGGAAAACCATAGCTTTGGGTAACATGGACCTTTGTTGGCAAAGTTGTATCCTTGCTTTTTAATATGCTGCCTAGGTTTGTCATAGCTTTCCTTCCAGGGAGCATTGTAAGTGCCAATTTGTAGTTGACATAGTGGAGGAGGGCCAGTTGGCCTAGTGTGGATCAGAGTTCCATTATGGAAGTAATCAATCATCTGTCTATTAATATTCTGGGGTACATATTTAACTCATCTTTAATAAATCCTAGCCATTAAATCATTTCATCCAGACAGCCCAAGCATGGAAGATGACAAATTCCAATTAAATCATAGTATAGATGAGACCTGTGCACATTTTATAGAAGAAACAAATTGCTGGTGAGGAGGAACAGTGTGGATGTGCCCTTTAGTGTTTGACATTGAAATTACATACTTATGGGCAATGTCTTTTCCATTAAACTGCCAATTCTAGTTCAAGACTTGATAATGTCTTTGAAACATCAACATTAACTAGAGGACCTGGCATATATATGTGCTCAATAAGTAGAACTACATTCAATAGTATATTTAGATTATATAAGGACTTTCCAGGTGATTCAGTGGTAAAGAATACACCTGTTAATGCAGGAGGTGTGAGTTGAATCCTTGGGTTGGGAAGATCCTCTGGAGGAAGGCCTGGCAACGTACTCTGATACTCTTTTCTGTAAATTCTTTGGAAGAGGAGCATGGCAGGCTGCAGTCCATGGGGTCACAAAGAGTCAGACACAGCTGAGCGACTGAGCAGACATGCAAAAATTACATGAGCTGTTTGTTTCTGTAGTAATGACTTAGATTCTACTGTATATTGGGCACAATAGTTATACTATGCTATTTAATTTATGTTATATTTCAGTATTCCCTTTGTTATCAATCATCCTTATGCAACTTAGCCTTTCTTATTTTTTGGGATATCAGCCATGGATTTACTTCTCAGTTTAATTCAGTACATGTCTAGTTCTTTTCTGGCCTGTAAGATTTGTTTTAAATATTTTAAATGATATTAAAATTAAAAAAAAAAAATCACCCTTTATACAATGTCCTTTTCTCAGTCTGTAACTATTCAATAGACTTTGTAAACAGGAATATCTTCCAAAAGAAGTTTTGGCTCTAAAAATATTTTCAGGCACATTAAAGACGATGATTCTTAGCAGTGGGGAAACATTACCAACATGTATATGTTGTTAACATTTACTAATAATTAAATGTTTGCTAGAGCAGGTTATATTATGAAGTGATTAAAAACTTTCACCAAGGAGTAGTTAGATTTTTGTCTTGTTACTGTTTTTCTAATCCTTGAGGAAGGGATTAACATTATGTTTCTACATTGCTTTGTAATTGCAGATTTCTTCTTTTCTAAGGTCTGAATAGCTTTAAAGGCTACTTATGTTATTTTGCATTTATGTCCTCATAACTGTATTGCTTTTATCAAGTAATATGTAGAAGAAGTCTGAATTATATTATATTCTGCAGACCTTTTATGTTTTCTCTTTTATCTTTATTTTAATCATTGACTTCTCATATATAATTCATAACTAAAATTATTTATCAAGAGTACCATCAGATATTTTCATTAGATATTATGTTAGACTATGGGTAACTCACCTGTAGATATTTATTAGCCTTCTCATTTTACAGATGTGGGGGAAAAAAACAGGAACTGATATATGAATTACCTTACTTAAGGTTACACAGTGAGCAAAACATCAAAGCAGTACTTAGAATTTGTCCATTTCACTAAGTAGAGCATGATATAAAACCATCATAATCATGAGGACCCATTTTATTATAAAACACAGCTCTAGGCTCTAAGGAAGTGGAGATGAATGTTATCTAAGACATACAGGTCAGTTTGCCTGAAAAACAGAGATAGAATCTAGGATATGCAAAGATTACCCAGAGGTCCTTACACACATCCAATGTTACTGATATAAAATCTTTGAATTTCCTTTCACTCTATGCAGTTTTTCTGTTAAACACTGAAATATAAACACTGTCTTGTTTTCAGTATATTGATTTATATTATTTTGAGGAAAATACATAGCTTTTCAATACTTGGAATATTTATTTTAGATTTTCTCACTGACTACTTTGAATTTTTATTTATTTATTTATTTTTATTTTGCTTAACTTTACAATATTGTATTGCTTTTATCATACATTGAGATGGATCCACCACCATTATACACGTGCTCCCCATCCTGAACCCTCCTTCCTCCCCCTCCCCATACCATCCCTCTGGATCGTCCCAGTGCGCCAGCCCCAGGCATCTGTTATTGGGCATCGTACCTGGACTGGCGACTCGTTTCAGCTATGATATTATACATATTTCAATGCTATTCCCCCAAATCATCCCGACCTCACCCGGTCCCAGAGTCCAAAAGTCTGTTCTATACATCAGTGCTTCTTTTGCTGTCTTGTAAACAGGGTTATTTTTACCATCTTTCTAAATTCCATATTTATGCCTTAGTATACTGTATTTGTGTTTATTTTTCTGGCTTACTTCACTCTGTATAATAGGCTCCAGTTCCATCCACCTCCTTAGAACTGATTCAAATGTATTCTTTTTAATGGCTGAGTAATACTCCATTGTGTATATGTACCACTGCTTTCTTATCCATTCATCTGTGGATGGACATCTAGGTTGCTTCCACGTCCTGGCTATTATAAACAGTGCTGCTATGAACACTGGGGTACAGGTGTCTCTTTCAATTCTGGTTTTCTCAGTGTGTATGCCCAGCAGTGGGATTGCTGGATCATAAGGCAGTTCTATTCCCGGTTTTTTGAGGAATCTCCATACTATTCTCATTAGTGGCTGTACTAGTTTTTTAAATGATATATATAGCTGGGTTCAATCTCTGGGTAGGGAATTTCCCTGGGAGAAGGGACTGACAAGCCACTCCAGTATTCTTGCCTGGAAAATTCCATGGACAGGGGACCCTGGCGGGCTACAATCTATGGGATCACAAAGAACTGGAGACGACTGTGCAACTAACACACACACTTTAAATTTTTACATTGGTTTGAGCTTATTTGTTTGCTTTAATATATTTTTTCCTGTATGCAAAAAATGAAAGGGAAGCCTGCCTGAGATTAGAGGCCACAAAATAAATTATTTACTTTTTAATCTAACTTTTAATTTATTTATGCATTTAATTACTTCGGAAAATGCTCCTTGAGAAAAATAACAAAAAAATAAAAATGCCTTTTTATTTAAGACTGGAAGTGTTAGTGACAATACTGGTCTAGTCATAACTTGTGAAGCAAAACTTCTGGACAGGACTAGCTATTACATGCTATTACAGAGAGCAAAATTATCCTTCCCCTGGCACATTTGCAAGATGCAGCTCTTCAAAAGTAAACTCTTTCTTCAGGCTATTGAAATGAAACACACTGATCTCATGCAAAAACAGTGCAGCTGGTACCATGGGAAGAAGATATTCAGATCCTTTCTGATGAAAAAATGAAGTCAGACCAAGCTTGCCTCTTTTCTTTTACAAAATGTGATTATGTAAACCACAAAGCTCTATTATAGACAATGTTTATAATTAGTACTATTTTCCCTTTAATTTTAAATAAAGCACGCTAGTTGTGAGTGTCATGCCAACGTATTTGCTACAGATGCTACAAACAATGAACAATCAGAAATCCATTTGGGTTGTTTTGTAGTTATTATTTCAAATTGTGAAAACTCATAATAAAAAATCAATGTGATGAACAAACACCATTGTATGTTGATAAACATCATACTCTTTCATTTTCAGGCAAAGCCAGTGAATATTAATCAGATCTTTGGCTCTAAAATGATAACACCAAATGTGATATCCTGTACCTATTAGTTTTCCCTAATAGTTCATTTCTAAAAAGGCCATTGAAATGATTTATTTTATTCACATCTCCAAAGTTTTCAGAAAGACATTAATATATTTATTACGTGCAAAGAGAACTAAAATATTAACTTGGTAGTGAAATGGCTTGATTTCAAGACCTCACTTGCCTTCTAGCAAGCAAGTTAATCTTTTGTGGTCTCATTACATGAAGTTCTAAGTTTTCTTTTGCTTGTGAATTTACATAAACTATGAATTATGGAAAGCAATGATACAATTTGTTAGGAAAAGATGTAAATTATAGAGTAAGTAATTATAAGTGTAGATTTACTTTTGGATTATAAACAATTGCAAATGTTGGTTTGATTTTAGAAGCAGCTACTGACTTTAGATAGCAATGTGTCTGTTATCTAGACTTGGCTTTATTATTTATTGTATAATCATGAACTAGTGATTCACTATCTTTATTCTTGGTTTTCTCATGTATGATATGATAGACAGTCCACAGTCTCAACAAAAGCTTCATGCTACATCATTCCATCATCTGTGCATTGTTGTAGAAATAAGTAACCCTAAAAGTTTGATCATGACTACGTCTACATTAGAATTTCAACTGCTCAACTCCAAATGTATTGATTAATGCTATTTGTTGTGCATGAATAATGGTTTGCATACACAGTTATGAGAGATGACTATATAATAGAGATGTGGTTGAAATGTTAGACAAATTTGAGGAATTAAAAATATTTTTTTTTTTTGTTTGTTTGTTTCAGCTCCTGTCTGCCTTTTGGTTATTTCACTGCTTCTTAACACTTTTACTAGCAAGTGATCAGGAACAGATTGAAGAGGTGAAAATTAAATCAATCAATGTTGCTTCTTGCATTAACAGAACTGATAGGAAGAGTTTGAAAATACTGTCCAAAATGAAGTTTTTAAACATTTATGAATTGCCACTATATCAAAATTACCCATGTCTCCCTTTATGGTAGAGAATCAAGAGCTAATTTATCATAGGACTTCAATATGCTTCCACTTCTAAGAAGGAAGAAGTATAACACTATACAGGTGGTTTTCAGCTGCCATTTCATCAAAAATTATTATATGACTAATGACTTCTGTATATCAAATACTATGTAGTACATTTGTCTATGTGCTTTATGTTGACTGTTTTAATTGATCTTAGCTTTTCTAAGATCTCAGTTCAGTTCAGTTCAGTCGCTCAGTCGTGTCCGACTCTTTGCGACCCTATGAATCACAGCACACCAGGCCTCCCTGTCCATCACCAACACCCAGAGTCGACTCAGACTCATGTCCATTGAGTCAGTGATGCCATCTAGCCATCTCTTCCTCTGTCATCCCCTTCTGATCCTGCCGCAAATTCCTCCCCCATACATGACCACTGGAAAAACCATAGCCTTAACTAGACAGACCTTTGTTGGCAAAGTAATATCTCTGCTTTTAAATATGCTAAGTTGGTCATAACTTTCCTTCCAAGGAGTAAGCGTCTTTTAATTTCATGGCTGCAGTCACCATCTGCAGTGATTTTAGAGCCCCCCAAAATAAAGTCTGACACTGTTTCCACTGTTTCCCCATCTATTTCCCATGAAGCGATGGCACCAGATGCCATGATCTTCGTTTTCTGAATGTTGATCTTTAAGCCAACTTTTTCACTCTCCTCTTTCACTTTCATCAAGAGGCCTTTTAGTTCCTCTTCACTTTCTGCCATAAGGGCGGTGTCATCTGCATATCTGAGATTATTGATATTTCTCCCTGCAATCTTGAGTCCAGCTTGTGCTTCTTCCAGCCCAGCGTTTCTCATGATGTACTCTGCATATAAGTTAAATAAGCAGGGTGACAATATACAGCCTTGACGTACTCCTTTTCCTATTTGGAACCAGTCTGCTGTTCCATGTCCAGTTCTAACTGTTGCTTCCTGACCTGTATATAGGTTTCTCAAGAGGCAGATTAGGTGGTCTGGTATTCTCATCTCTTTCAGAATTTTCCACAGTTTATTGTGATCCACACAGTCAAAGGCTTTGGCATAGTCAATAAAACAGAAATAGATGTTTTTCTGGAACTCTCTTCCTTTTCCCATGATCCAACAGATGTTGGCAATTTGATCTCTGGTTCCTCTGCCTTTTCTACAACCAGCTTGAACATCTGGAAGTTCATGGTTCATGTACTGCTGAAGCCTGGCTTAGAGAATTTTAAGCATCACTTTACTAGTGTGTAAGATGAGTACAATTCTGCAGTAGTTTGAGCATTCTTTGGCACTGCCTTTCTTTGGGATTGGAATGAAAATTGGCCTTTTCCAGTCCTATGGCCACTGCTGAGTTTTCCAAATTTGCTCTCACTTCATGGCAAGTAGAAGAGGAGAATGTATAAGCAGTGACAGATATCCACTTCTAGGCCTCTAAAATCACTGTAGATGGTGACTGCAGCCATGATATTAGAAGGTGATTGCTTCTTGGCAGGAAAGGTATGACAAACCTATACAGTGTATTAGAAAGCAAAGCCATCACTTTGCCCACAAAGTTCCATATAGTCAAAGCTATAATTTTTTCAATTGTCATGTGCAGATGTGAAAGTTTGACCATAAAGAAGGCAGAGCACCAAAGAATTAATGTTTTCAAATTGTAGTGCTGAAGAAGACTCTTGAGAGTCCCTTGGACAGTAAGGAGATCAAATCAGCCAGTCTTAAAGGAAATCAACCCTGAATATTCATTGGATGGCATGATGCTGAAGCTCCAATTCTTTGGCCACATAATGTGAACAGCCAACTCATTGGAAAAGATCCTGATGCTGGGAAAAGTTGAGGGCAGGTGGAGAAGAAGGCAACAGAGGATGAGATAGTTGGATGGCATCACCAATTCAATAGAAATGAACTTGGGCAAATTCCAGGATATGTTGAAGGACAGGGAGGCCTGGCATGCTATAGTCCTTGGGGTTGCAAATAGCTGGACATGACTTGACGACTGAATGAATAGCAACAATTCTTCTATAATATGTTTAAACATTCTCCATTTCCTCTAACTCCAAGTTGTTTCTTAATTTGTTATTTAATAAAAATGACTGCAACACAATGGATTAAATCCCTAGAAGCTGCTCCCACTTGAAGATAGCTGTCCACTGTTCTGCAAGCAAATAGTGACACTAGCTAAGAAGCTACAGAAAGTAACCCAGAGGAAAGAAACAACATGCTTTCTTTTCTTCAACATTTCCCTTTTCTGCAACCCTTATGACTTGATTTTCTTTCACCAAAATGCATGCAAATTAATGTTTAGAAACCCAACCAACCTCTTACTAGAAAAGCCTAGAAAAGGATAGGTCCTTGTTTGGAATCAGGATGAGAGCCTTATTCCACTGCAAAGCCAAGGCTAGCTACATAATTTGCAGTGCCCAGAGTAAAAGAAAAATGTTAATAAATCAATTTTTTTTTCATGGCCTATTGCTACAATACACTGTGGATGGACAATGTCCAGGTATCTCAATCTTCATCTCGAGATATATTAGGTATTGGAATCAAGAATGGAAGAGAGGCTCCTACAGACACCTGCCAGATATGCAGTGCTGTTGTGCTGTCATCCCAAGGAGGAGGGATTGCTTTGCCCCACCCTGAGAGCCCATATGTCATGCATCTGACCAAACAGTCCCTGGACCCAGGCTCCCAGCAAGAACAAAGAGTGATGACAGAATACTGGACTCTCCGTACTCCAATGATGCAGCCCAATTGCAGCCCTGGAAAGGACATACCCAGATGCAAAACAGGTGTGAGGAGAAGGAGTCTGAGTGGGGTCCAGGGTGTTTAAAGGTCAAAAATTGACAGAGAATTACCCTCCCCAAGGAGGCTGAGGACAGGAGAAGCAGGGTTGCATAATCCAAGGCTCCAAACTCCCAGTACATGCTCCATTGTCTCATCAAACTTCACTTACAAATCACTAGTTGGAAGATAAAATCATTAAGACTTTCAACATGATGAAAACAGAGCATTAAATCCCAGGCCATTCTGAATTTGGGGGCCTGTGTGACTACATATAATAAATCTGCCTAAGACAACACTAAAATGAAGAACGTTTAAATAATTAATATTATAAGACCACATATTTGATAAGAGCCAGAGTCAATGTTTTTGGCTTTAACACCTGTATCTTTCTATTTTGTTAGTGATTATCTGACATGTAACTTAATACAGTACTTATTCCACCAGTATTTTCCATTATTGTAACATATATTTTTAGTGTATGCTTTCTTATAGAAGGGGCCTGACTAGAAATATTGTATTTCCATTAGTAGTAAATATCAGTGAGAATTATCTATTCCATCAACACTTTGCATTAAGCTAGGAAAACAGAACTTCTTAAATACACAATTATGTGTGTGTGTGTGTCAGAAAATAAATGGACCTCAAAACTGGATTGAGTCTGTCTAGGAATAAGGAACCAATGAATTTTATCTCTCTGCTCTTTTCTGCATGTCTGTTTTATGAGTATTTCTTTATGAGTCTTTCTATTGCTTCTTTTTTAAAGTAACAGATGGAATTTGTTCAAGATATACTTCCTGAATTTTTATATCCTTGGTCACATCACCCAAGAGAGAATGACCTACTATTTTTATTTTTAATTATAAATCCTTGGGAAAGGGACTGATTGACATATTTGAGGTCATAATCACCCACCTCTACCTTTCAAGAGCACCTGTTCAGGGATACCAGTATATCAAGAAAAGGACTTCATGGAGGTGCCCAGTAACTATATTTGTGAAGAGAACAGGTCCTAGAAGTGAAAGGTTATTAGGCAAGCCATAAGGTCCACTCTGGATGGAACCATGCTATGAGATCTCATCTGATTTATTGTAAAATTTGCAGTAGCATCACTCATTCCTCAAATCTAACTGGATGGGAAGTAGATTTTTGAAATATCACAATAAATTTGCCCTATTTCTCAACTTTATTCAAGAGTCTGGGTGGCTTTAACTAAGCTCCACATCAGACCCTATTTATACAAAGAGCAAAACTTCTGTCATTTTTCATTTGTGCTGTATTTGTGACCTGACAGGCCTCCCATCCCTCTTGATGATATACTTTATTGAAAGAGTAAAAAATACTGGAAGGTGAAATACAATGCAGACCATCCCACAGCTGTCAATGTCATTTTAGTTCCTGCTGGGATTTCCAGTTTGTCAGAAATTGCCAGAAGTCAAGAGAACTATTTAAACTATGTATATAGCCTACATACCAGCTGGGGCCACTGGGTACCCAAGAAACCTCTAAGAGCAGTGTCAGATGTTTCATGTGAGACAGGACCTACTGGCAAGATGTTACCGCTGTCTAAGGAGCTCTACTTTAAAGGAATTATGCCCCTGAGGCCTATATGAAAAACAAGGCCTCTGTGAGCCTGAATTTCATCTGTTTATATAAAATTTCAGATTGCATGCTTCTCTAGTGTATGTTCTCAGGATTTGCAATAAAAGCTGGGTGCTTTGTGATGGGATTTTGAAGCATAGTGCTGATCTTTTTGACAGAAATAATGTGTCTTCAAAGTTTTGTATCATGCTTTTATATTTTGTAGCTTCAGTGAGTACGTTTTACATCATGTCACCTTCTCCATTTATATCTTTTCCTGAAAGTCACAGTGTTCACTACTTCTGTATGCATAATTTTGATTTGGGAAAATACTATTTCTTTATAAAATGATTTAGAGCCTCATAAGTCCTTTTGTATTTATTCATAATCTTTGATTACCTAAGTTATCACATACCTTTGAAGACAAGACAAGGTCTCTCAGGGTATTAGAATGCACTGAGATTCTCAAAATTTTATTTGCATTACCAAATCATGCTGAATCCAAATATGCAGAATTTCAGATCCAGTAGATGGGCTATCCATGATACCACATGCTTATCTCCACTTTAACACAGCTAAACAGTATTTTTTAATGCAAATTTTGAAAGTCTGCATTGGTTAAACAAATTAATAAATATAGGTGGTCAACACTTGCAAAGATACACTGATTGAAAGACAAAAAATAAAATAAACCATGACTTGTTTTTTGGATAAGCTTGGGTTCAAATTCCAGTTCTTAAACTTCCTAATTCTCTGCTGTTGAATAAATTACTTGCTTTCTGTATTTTTCCATCAGTCAACTCAGGCTGATTACATTTGCCCTGTGTAAAGATCAAATAAGAGATTATCTGAGTACTTTCATTCAGCTTCTTCACACTCTTATGCACATATGAAGGCATCTGTATGCAGATAACTTCTTTTCTAACTTGTTGAAGTCCATCGTGTACCAACTGTGACATACTTTGAATATAAATGCCCATAGCCACAACCTTGAACACATCATACTTAGCACTGTTTAAACAGCGTGCTTAAACATAACTCTGATTAGTTTGTTCTGTACCTGTGGAAAGAATCTCTGGGGTAAATCTCTCATCAGAAAAGAATGGCATGCATCAAGACACAGGGTGTGGGCATGCATGTGTGCTCAGTCTCTTCAGCTGTGTCAGACTTTTTGTGACCCTATGGACTGTAGCCCGCCAGGCTCCTCTGTCCATGGGATTCTCTAGGCAAGAATACTTGATTGGGTTGCCATGCCCTCCTCCAGGGGATCTTCCTGACCCAGGCTTTGAACTGGATATTGAATAAACAATTAATAAATTTGCAATAAAGCAGTATGTGATCATAAAACAACTATAAACATTACACATGGATCAACACATTTAGTCTCCCAGGTCAGCATCAGAGTAGGTTGCTTGCAATATTGTTCTTAGATCAACTACATCTGCCATTGAAACTTTAGGATTCACTTTGCCAAGAGAGTAAAAAGTAATGTATTCAATATTCAAGATAGTTATGGTCAGGCTCTTGTTTCCAAGACTTATTTCCCACTGTAAAAATTTCACATGCTATTTATGGAAATATTGCCTTTCTCTAATCCTCATATTTTTCTATATCCATGTATTTTCTCACTTATTATTGACTATCAGTAGCTTGGAGAAGGAAATGGCAACCCACTCCAGTGTTCTTGCCTGGAGAACCCCAGGGACGGTGGAGCCTGGTGGGCTGCCGTTGATGGGGTCGCACAGAGTTGGACACGACCAAAGCGACTTAGCAGCAGCAGCAGCAGCAGCAGCTTTATCTTTCAAGAAGCTAATATACTAGTTTGCATTCCCACCAACAGTGTAAGAGGGTTCCCTTCTCTCCGCACCCTCTCCAGCATTTATTGCTTGTGGACTTTTGGATCACAGCCATTCTGACTGGCGTGTAATGGTACCTCATAGTGGTTTTGATTTGCATTTCTCTGATAATGAGTGATGTTGAGCATCTTTTCATGTGTTTGTTAGCCATCTGTATGTCTTCTTTGGAGAAATGTCTATTAAGTTCTTTGGCCCATTTTTTGATTGGGTCGTTTATTTTTCTGGAATTGAGCTGTAGAAGTTGCTTGTATATTTTTGAGATTAGTTGTTTGTCTGTTGCTTCATTTGCTATTATTTTCTCCCATTCTGAAGGCTGTCTTTTCAGCTTGCCTATAGTTTCCTTTGTTGTGCAGAAGCTTTTAAGTTTGATTAGGTCCCATTTGTTCATTTTTGATTTTATTTCCGATATTCTGGGAGGTGGGTCATAGAGGATCCTGCTGTGATGTAAGTCAGAGAGTGTTTTGCCTATGTTTTCCTCTAGGAGTTTTATGGTTTCTGGTCTTACATTTAGCTCTTTAATTCATTTTGAGTTTATTTTTGTGTATGGTGTTAGAAAGTGTTCTAGTTTCATTCTTTTACAAGTGTTCAACCAGTTTTCCCAGCACCACTTGTTAAAAAGATTGTCTTTAATCCATTGTATATTCTTGCCGCCTTTGTCAAAGATTAGGTGACCATATGTGCGTGGATTTATCTCTGGACTTTCTATTTTGTTCCATTGATCTATGTTTCTGTCTTTGTGCCAGTACCATACTGTCTTGATGACTGTAGCTTTATAGTAGAGCCTGAAGTCTGGCAGGTTGATTCCTCCAGTTCCGTTCTTCTTTCTCAAGATAGCTTTGGCTATTCGAGGTTTTTTGTATTTCCATACAAATTGAGAAATTATTTGTTCTAGCTCTGTGAAGAATCCCGTTGGTAGCTTGATGGGGATTGCATTGAATCTATAAATTGCTTTGGGTAGTATACTCATTTTCACTATATTGATTCTACCAATCCACGAACATGGTATATTTCTCCATCTATTAGTGTCCTCTTTGATTTCTTTCAGCAGTGCTTTATAGTTTCTATATATAGGTCTTTAGATTCTTTAGGAAGATATATTCCTAAGTATTTTATTGTTTTCATTGCAATGGTGAATGGAATTGTTTCCTTATGGAGAAAAGTATGGAGATTCCTCAAAAAACTGGGAATAGAACTGCCTTATGACCCAGCAATCCCACTGCTGGGCATACACACTGAGAAATCCAGAATTGAAAGAGACACGTGTACCCCAATGTTCATAGCAGCACTGTTTACAATAGCCAGGACGTGGAAGCAACCTAGATGTCCATCCACAGATGAATGGATAAGCAAGCTGTGGTACATATACACGATGGAGTATTACTCAGCCATTAAAAAGAATACATTTGAATCAGTTCTAAGGAGGTGGATGGAACTGGAGCCTATTATACAGAGTGAAGTAAGCCAGAAAGAAAAACACAAATACAGTATACTAACGCATATATATGGAATTTAGAAAGATGGTAACAATCACCCTGCTTATGAGACAGCAAAAGAGACACTGATGTATAGAACAAACTTTTGGACTCTGGGACCGGGAGAGGGTGGGATGATTGGGGAGAATAGCATTGAAATATGTATAATATCATATCTGAAACGAGTCAGTCCAGGTACGATGCCCTATAACAGATGCCTGGGACTGGAGCACTGGGATGACCTGGAGGGATGGTGTGGGAAGGAGAGGGAGGAGGGTTCAGGATGGGGAACACGTGTATTCTGGTGGCGGATCCATCTCAATGTATAGTAACAGTAATACAATATTGTAAAGTTAAGCAAAATAAAAAAAAAAAGAAGAAGAAGAAGCTAATATAATCAACCAATTCCTAAAGGTCTCCCTGCTGATAGTAATGAGAAATCATCCATTCTTTCTTTTAACTTGCATAGTGGATTATATGCATCATCCTCACTGATTCGATGGATGTGAGTCTCAGTGACCTCCGGGAGTTGGTGATGGACAGGGAGGCCTGGCATGCTGCGATTCATAGGGTCACAAAGAGTTGGACACGACTGAGTGACCGATCTGATCTGATCTGAATGTGCTCATCACATTACTCTTAAGCATATTACATTGCATATCTTTTCTGCTCTACAAAATAATAGGCATCCTGTGAGTAGATATCATCCTCTATATCTCCTCAAATATATGCTTGTAGTTAGACACTTTGGTTAAAATGACATTTATAAGCTGAAGACACACAACAGTAACCAAAATTTCATTATTCTTCATCATATTATGGATAAAAAAGTGAAAATAACAAATCAGTTTTTTTTTTTTTTAACTATTTTTCACAATTAGATAAAACTATCACCTGGGTGCAGCCATCTGAAAATAAAATAAATTTCACGTTATTGCATAACTGAAACATATATTGATTATAAAGGGAAATTTTTTTATAAATATTTTTATAAATATAAATTTTTAAAATAAATATTGTGTTTCTAAGCTTTTCTCTCACTTTATTAAAGAAACAGAAATCTTCTTTTGACACTGTTTTACTTCATCAATGCAGTGGGATTGCAATTATGCCTAGGCTTCATGGAATGAAGCAGGGCAACGGATAATAGAGTTTTGCCAAGAGAATACACTGGTCATAGCAAACACCCTCTTACAACAACACAAGAGAATACTCTACACATGGACATCACCAGATGGTCAACACTGAAATCAGATTGATAATATTCTTTGAAGCCAAAGATGGAGAAGCTCTATACAGTCAGCAAAAACTAGACTGGGAGCTGACTGTGGCTCAGATCATGAACTCCTTATTGCCAAATTCAGAATTAACTTGAAAAAAAGTAGGGAAAACCATTAGACCATTCAGGTATGACATAAATCAAATCCCTTAAGATTATACAGTGGAAGTGAGAAATAGATATAAGGGACTAGATCTGACAGATAGAGTGCCGGATGAACTGTGGATGGAGGTTTGTGACATTGTACCGGAGACAGGGATCAAGACCATCCCCATGGAAAAGAAATGCAAAAAAGCAAAATGGCTGTCTGGGGAGTCCATACAAATAGCTGTGAAAAGAAGAGAAGTGAAAAACAAAGGAGAAAAGGAAAGATATAAACATTTGAATGCAGAGTTGCAATGAATAGCAAGGGGAGATAAGAAAGCCTTCCTCAGCGATCAATGCAAAGACATAGAAGAAAACAACAGAATGGGAAAGACTAGGGATCTCTTCAAGAAAATCAGAGTTACCAAGGGAACATTTCATGCAAAGATGGACTCAATAAAGGACAGAAATGGTATGGACCTAACAGGAGCAGAAGATATTAGGAAGAGGTGGCAAGAATACACAGAAGAACTGTACAAAAAGATCTTCACGACCCAGATAATCACGATGGTGTGATCACACATCTAGAGCCAGACATCCTGGAAATGAACCCAAGTGGGCCTTAGAAAGCATCACGACAAACAAAGCTAGTGGACGTGATGGAATTCCAGTTGAGCTACTTCAAATCCTGGAAGATGTTGCTGTGAAAGTGCTGCACTCAATATGCCAGTAAATTTGGAAAACTCAGCAGTTTCAACAGGAATGGAAAAGGTCAGTTTTCATTCCAAGCCCAAAGAAAGGCAATTCCAAAGAATGCTCAAACTACTGAACAATTGCACTCATCTCACACACTAGTAAAGTAATGCTTAAAATTCTGCAAGCCAGGCTTCAGCTGTACTTGAACTGTGAACTTCCAAATGTTCAAGCTGGTTTTAGAAAAAGCAGAGGTACCAGAGATCAGATTGCCAATATCCACTGGATCATTGCAAAAGCAAGAGAGTTCCAGAAAAACATCTATTTCTGCTTTATTGACTATGCCAAAGTCTTTGACTGTGTGGAACACAACAAACTGTGGGAAATTCTGAAAGTGATGGGAATACCAGACCACCTGATCTGACTCTTGAGAAATCTATATGCAGATCAGGAAGCAAAAGTTAGAACTGGACACAGAACAACAAACTGGTTCCCAATAGGAAAGGGAGTACGTCAAGGCTGTATATTGTCACCCTGCTTATTTAACTTACATGCAGAGTACACCATAAGAAAGGCTGGGCTGGATGAAGCACAAGCTGGAATCAAGATTGCTGGGAGATATATCAGTAACCTCAGATATGCAGATGACAGCACCTTTATGGCAGAAAGTGAAGAGGAACTAAAAAGCCTCTTGATGAAAGTGAAAGGGGAGAGTGAACAAGTTGGCTTAAAGATCAACATTCAGAAAATGAAGATCATGGCATCTGGTCCCATCACTTCATGGGAAATAGATGGGGAAACAGTGAAAACAGTGTGAGACTTTATTTTGGGGGGAGGGCTCCAAAATCACTGCAGATGGTGATTGCAACCATGAAATTAAAAGACGTTTACTCCTTGGAAGGAAAATTATGTCCAACCTAGGTAGCATATTCAAAAGCAGAGACATCACTCTGCCAACAAAGGTCTGTCTAGTAAAGGCTATGGTTTTTCCAGTAGTCATGCATGGATGTGAGAGTTGGACTGTGAAAAAAGCTGAGCCCCAAAGAATTGATGCTTTTGAACTGTGTTGTTGTAGAAGACTCTTGAGAGTCCCTTGTACTGCAAGGAGATCCAATCAGTCCATCCTAAAGGAAATCAGTCCTGAATATTCATTGGAAGGACTGATGCTAAAGCCAAAACTCCAATACTTTGGCCATCTGATGCAAAGAACTGACTCATTAGAAAAGACCCTGATGTTGGGAGAGATTGAAGGGAAGAGGTGAAGGGGATGACAGAGGATGAGATGATTGGATGGCATCACTGACTCAATGGGTTTGAGTTTTAGTAAACTCTAGGAGTGGGCAATGGATAGGGAAGCCTGGTGTGCTGCAGTCCATGGGGTGTCAGAGTTGGTCATGACTGAGTTTGTAAATCATGTCCTGAACTGAACTAACTCCTTTTATTTGCAGGGTGAACTTCCATCATTAATATCATCTTTTTAATTTTGAAATGAAATTTCAAAATTTTATTTTATGGACTGCAGTCTATGTGTGCTGCAACTGACATGACTGAGCAAGTGAACTGAACTGAACTGATGATTTGGAATAATGATACTCTGAAGCATAAATGTTCAATTTTGCCTTAATAAATTCAGTTACTCCATAACCCCCATCCCAATGCAAACCTACCAATTTAAATCACATAAACCAAAAATATTGTTAATACATTGACTTTAATATTTCTTAAAATTCTCTGAATAACTTGTAAAACTGAAAACTAAACAGGAATAATGTTGCATCCTACAAGAAAGTGGACAGGGGAAATGATGGAAAAGCCAATAACATCTTAGTCACTTTTCAGGATTGCTTAGCCTCAGAACACTTGCTAATTCATATAAAGTATCTTTGAAATATTCCAACCATTGAAATAAAATGAAAATAGCTACTAGGTTTATTTACATGTCATGCCTTGAGTTTCTTTTAGAATGCAATATAACATCAGAGAAAACTGTACCTGAAAGCAGAAACTCTTAATAGAATCTTGGCCTCTGCATTCAGCTCTGAGTGGATTTGCATCTTTGTATAAAAAATCATTTATGGGCAAAGTTTCAAATAAATTAGATGCAAATTCTGTGAAATTTGTTAGGTCACAATTTTGGACACTATTAACGCATATAGAATCTTAGGTGCATTGAGCTGTGAAATAATGTAGAATCTACACATTGTACTGCATGGACATTTTCTATCTTTGTTTTTGAAGAAAAAATATTAAGTTGGGTTTATAAATGAGAAGCAGAGAAGGCAATGGCACCCCACTCCAGTACTCTTGCCTGGAAAACCCCATGGACGGAGGAGCCTGGTAGACTGCAGTCCATGGGGTCGCTAAGTCGGCACGACTGAGCAACTTCACTTTCACTTTCATGCATTGGAGAAGGAAATGGCAACCCACTCCAGTGTTCTTGCCTGGAGAATCCGAGGGACGGGGGAGCCTGGTGGGCTGCCATCTATGGGGTCCCACAGAGTTGGACACGACTGAAGTGACTTAGCAGCAGCAGCATAAATGTGAAAATCATTCAGTGCATGTCATGCAGTGTGTTCTACTTATATATACATCACTTTTGCTCTTTAGTAAGTTGCTACTCATTTGAGTTATGCATAATTTTATAATTTCCATGTTAAATCTAAAAATATTTTAAAAATCTTGTTTGTCATAAATACCCAACAAGGTGAGCAGTTTGGACTGTTTTCAGTGACTGATGCTCTGTATCCTTCTGTGTACCCTCCACCACTCCCCAGACTGAAGACTTCCTGAAGAGTTTTATTAGATACTAAGTACCTGAGTCTTTGGATGGTACACAATTCTTGCATATCTTAGGCAGCATTTCACTTTATTTTTCACTTGGAAACTCATTTTAATGTTGATGATAAGGAAAAAATGATTCAATTCTTCAGTTAAATATTGGCCATCCTGACCTAAGGTTTTTAGTGAACACATAGATAATAATAGTTCAATTATCCAAAGTAATTATATGACCTATCCCATAGATGTTCACAGGTTTACTATAAGAATATTTTAAATAATATATGCAAAGATTACTTTAATTTTGAAGAGGCTTTATAAAGTCCAGCAATCACCTTTATTAATGTTTTCATTGCAATTCATACTTCATTAAATTTCCAGACAATAGTTTGAGGCCATTCTGATAGCCTTCCATGTGTTTTAACAGTATTAACAATCTTAAATAGTAACAGTCAATTAATTGGTGTATTGTACACTAAGTATCACAATTTGAAGATATTAAAATCAGCGTCTCTTTCATGGATAACAGTCTTGCTGTGGTAAAGGGAGTTGCAGGAATCAATGAACTAAAATGAGTGGGAATGTGCAAATTATACCTACAACTGTGGACAAGAATCCCTTAGAAGAAATGGAGTAGCCCTCATGAAGTACTTGGGTGCAATCTCAAAAATGACAGAATGGTCTGGGTTCATTTCTGAGACAAACCATTCAGCATAACGGTAATCCAAGTCTGTACCCAAACCACTAATGCTAAAGTTGAACAGTTCCATAAAGAACTACAAGACCTTATAGAGCTAACACCAAAAAAGATGTCCTTTTCATCATAGAGAATTGGAATGCAAAAGTAGGAAGTCAAGAGATATCTGGAGTAACAGGAAAGTTTGATCTTGGAATACAAAATGAAGTAGGGCAAAGCCTAGCAGAGTTTTGTTGAAAGAACATAGTGATCACAGAAAACACACTCTTCCAACAGCATAATAGAAAGAATCTACACATGGCCATCACCAGATGGCCAATACCAAAATCAGACTGATTATATTCTTCACACCTGAAGTCAAAGAAGTCACCAAAAACAAGACCTGGAGCTGACTGTGGCTCAGACTGTGAGCTCCTTGTTGCAAAATTCAGGCTTAAATTGAAGAAAGTAGGGAAAAGCATTAAGGCATTCAGATTTGACCTTAATCAAATCCCTTATGATTATACAGTCAAGGCGACAAATAGATTCAAGACATTAGATATTGTCTGGTAGACAGAGTGCCTGAATAACTATGGACAGAGTTTCATAACATTATATAGGAGACAGTGAACAAAATAATCACCCCCAAAAAAGGCAAAGTGGTTGTCTGAAGAGACTTTACAAATAGCTGAGAAAAGCAGAGAAGTGAAAGGCAAGGGAGAAAGGGAAAAATATACTCAACTAAATGCAGAGTTTCAGAGAATAGCAAGGAGAGCTAAGAAGGCCTTCTTAAATGAATGATGCAAAGAAATAGAAGAAAACAATAAAATGGGAAAGACTAGAGTTTGCTTCAAGAAAATTGGAGTTAGCAAGGGAACATTTCTTGCAAGAATGGGCGCAATAAAGGACAGAAATGGTAAGGACCTGACAGAAGCAGAAGAGGGGGTAAGAAAACACAGAAGAACTATACAACAAAGATTTTAATGGCCCAGAAAACCAAAATGATGTGGCAACTTACCTAGGCAGACATCCTGGAGTGTGAAGTCAATCTAGCTTTAGGAAGCATTTTTATGGACAAAGTGATAGAATTCCAGCTGAGTTAAATTCCTAAATGATGTTGCTGTCAAAGTGCTGCACTTAATACATCATCAAATTTGAAAAACTCAGCAGTGGCCACAGGACTGGATAATGTCAGTTTTCTCTCCAGTCCCAAAGAAAGGAAATGCCAAAAAGTATTTAAACTGCCATACAGATCAGATCAGGTCAGTCGTGTCCGACTCTTTGCAACCCCATGAATCGCAGCATGCCAAGGCTCCCTGTCCATCACCAACTCCCGGAGTTCACTGAGACTCACATCCATCAAGTCAGTGATGCCATCCAGCCATCTCATCCTCTGCTGTCCCCTTCTCCTCCTGCCCCCAATCCCTCTAAGCATTAGAGTCTTTTCCAATGAGTCAACTCTTCGCATGAGGTGGCCAAAGTACTGGAGTTTCAGCTTTAGCATCATTCCTTCCAAAGAAATCCCAGGGCTCATCTCCTTCAGAATGGACTGGCTGGATCTCCTTGCAGTCCAAGGGACTCTCAAGAGTCTTCTCCAACACCACAGTTTAAAAGCATCAATTCTTCGGCGCTCAGCCTTCTTCACAGTCCAACTCTCACATCCATACATGACCATAAGAAAAACCATAGCCTTGACTAGACAAACCTTTGTTGGCAAAGTAATGTCTCTGCTTTTGAATATGCTATCTAGGTTGGTCATAACTTTCCTTCCAAGGAGTAAGCGTCTTTTAATTTCATGGCTGCAGTCACCATCTGCAGTGATTTTGGAGCCCAGAAAAAGAAAGTCTGACACTGTTTCCACTATTTCCCCATCTATTTCCCATGAAGTGATCTGACCGGATGCCATGATCTTCGTTTTCTGAATGTTGAGCTTTAAGTCAACTTTTTCACTCTCCACTTTCACTTTCATCAAGAGGCTTTTGAGTTCCTCTTCACTTTCTGCCATAAGGGTGGTGTCATCTGCATATCTGAGGTTATTGATAATTCTCCCAGCAATCTTGATTCCAACTTGTGTTTCTTTCAGTCCAGCGTTCCTCATGATGTACTCTGCATATAAGTTAAATGAGCAGTGTGACAATATACAGCCTTGACGAACTCCTTTTCCTATTTGGAACCAGTCTGTTGTTCCATGTCCAGTTCTAACTGTTGCTTCCTGACCTGCATATAGATTTCTCAAGAGGCAGATCAGGTGGTCTGGTATTCCCATCTCTTTCAGAATTTTCCACAGTTTCTTGTGATCCACACAGTCAAAGGCTTTGGCATAGTCAATAAAGCAGTAATAGATATTTTTCTGGAACTCTCTTGCTTTTTCCATGATCCAGCAGATGTCAGCAATTTGATCTCTGGTTCCTCTGCCTTTTCTAAAACCAGCTTAAACATCAGGAAGTTCACAGTTCACATATTGCTGAAGCCTGGCTTCGAGAATTTTGAGCATTACTTGACTAGCATGTGAGATGAGTGCAATTGTACGGTAATTTGAGCATTCTTTTGCATTGTCTTTCTTTGGGATTGTAATGAAAACTGACCTTTTCCAGTCCTGTGGCCACTGCTGAATTTTCCAAATTTGCTGGCATATTGAGTGCAGCACTTTCACAGCATCCTCTTTCAGGATTTGGAATAGCTCCACTGGAATTTCATCACCTCCACTAGCTTTGTTCGTAGTGATGCTTTCTAAGGCCCACTTGACTTCACATTCCAGGATGTCTGGTTCTAGGTCAGTGATCACACCATCGTGATTATCTGCTTCATGAAGCTCTTTTTTGTACAGTTCTTCTGTGTATTCTTGCCACCTCTTCTTAATATCTTCTGCTTTTGTTAGGTCCATACCATTTCTGTCCTTTATCAAGCCCATCTTTGCATGAAATGTTCCTTTGGTATCTCTGATTTTCTTGAAGAGATCCCTAGTCTTTCCCAGTCTGTTATTTTCCTCTATTTCTTTGCATTGATTGCTGAAGAAGGCTTTCTTATCCCTTCTTGCTATTCTTTGCAACTCTGCATTCAGATGTTTATATCTTTCCTTTTCCCCTTTGCTTTTCACTTCTCTTCTTTTCATAGCTATTTGTAAGGCCTCCCCAGACAGCCATTTTGCTTTTAGTTGCTCTCATTTCACATGCTAGCAAATTTATGTTCAAAATGCTTCAAGCAAGGGTTCAGCAGTATGTGAACTGAGAATTTCCAGTTGTAAAAGCTGGATCTAGAAAAGGCAGAAATCCTCAAGGTCAAATTACTAACTTTCGTTGGATCTCAGAAAGAGCAACGTAATTCCAGATAAACTTCTACTGAAGTAGAAACTTCTACTTCTGCTTCATTGACTACACTAAACCCTTTCACTCTGTGGATCACAATAAACTGTCGAAAATTCCAGACAACCATAACTGTTACCTGAGAAAGTTGTATGCAAGTTAAGAAACAAAGGTTAGAACCAGATATGGAAAAATGGACTGATTCAGAATTCTGAAAAGTGTACAACAAAGCTGTATATTGTCACCCTTCTTATTTAACTTATATACAGAGTATATTATGTGAAATACTTGGCTGGATAAATCACAAGTTGGATTCCAGATAGCTGGGAGAAATATCAATGTGCTCAGATATGCACATGATATCACTCTAATGAAAGAAAGGGAAAAGGAACTAAGGAACCTCTTGATGATGGTGAAAGGGTAGAGTGGGAAAAGCTGGCTTAAATCTTAGCATTCAGCAAACTAAGATGATGGGCATCCAGCCTCATCACATCATGGCAAATAGATGGGGAAAAAAAGTTAATGAAGTGACAAATTTTATTTTCTTGGGCTCCAAAATCACTGTGGACAGTGATTATCCTTGAAACTGCTCCTTGAAAGGAAAGCTATGACAAAGCTAGACAACATATTAAAAAGCAAGACATCACTTTGCCAGCAAATGTCTGTATAGTCAAAGCTATGGTCATATGTGGATGTGAACGTTGGACCAACAAGAAGGCTGAACACAGAAGAACTTATGCTTGTGAACTCTGGTGCTGGGGAAGACTCTTGAGAGTCCCTGAGATTTCCAGGAGATCAAACAAGTCGATATTAAAGGAAATCAACCCTGAATATTCATTGAAAGGACTGATGCTGAATCTGAAACTCCAATACTTTGGCCACCTGATGTGAAGAGCCAACTCATTGGAAAAGACCCTGATGCTGGAAAAGATTGAAGATAATAAGAGAGAGAGTGGCTGACGATGAAATGGTTGGATGGCATCACTCACTCAATGTACATGAATCTAAGCAAGCTCTGGGAGATCGTGAATGACGGGGGAACCTCGTGTGTGGCAGTCTGTGGGGTCACAAAGAGTAGGACATGACTTTGCGATTGAACAAGAGGAAAGTCAGCATAGTAAGGCTATGGGAATCTTTTTTCTAGACTTTTCTTGTTACTGTTGTTATCACAAACCAAACGGTATCTGCAATGTGGTCCATGGACTAAAATATTGTGAAAGAAAGAAAGTGAAGTCACTTGGTTGTGTCTGACTCTTTGCGATCCCATGGACTGTAGCCTGCCAGGCTCCTCCATCTATGGGATTTTCCAGGCAAGAATACTGGAGTGGGTTGCCATTTCCTTCTCCAGGGGATCTTCCCAACCCAAGGAATTGAACCTGCGTCTCCCGCATTGTAAGCAGACTCTTTACCATCTGAGCCACCAGGGAATCCCCCAATATTGTGACTTATCATTATGTTTGTGAATGTAAGACAATCACATAAATTCATATGCATAAATTGTATGGAGAAATTGAAATTTTGTTGTTAACTTAAGACAGTAAAAATTGAGTTACTGCCCTCTTGAGGGAAAATCTTAGTTACTTAAGTCATCTATTGGTTGATCAGATGCTATGTAATGCTGCTGTACTTGCAAACTTCTAAGCCCTATGAGGACCACTATGCTGAAGTGTTTTTATGAAAGTACCCCATGCTTTAGGTTTGTTTTTAGCATATTTTTATTAATTTCATAATTTACTTAAGCATTCTCATTTTTTAAAATTGCTATTCTCAGGTCAATAACTTTGAAATTGTCTGAGATTTTGGCTATTTCCAACTAATGAATTAGCCACAGATGCTTTCAAAATATGCAAAACTTCTGGGTAAGGAGATGAGAACTTTATTGCACACAGCACCACAACTTGCATAAATATTCTTGTTGCCTAGGTTCTTTTAGCTCTGTACTTCCCATGAATATAAAAAAGAGGTGCCCAGTTCATACTGCACATGCAATAGTTTTGCTTCACAATTGATTTAAACTCTAATTTAAGAGGATTTGAATCCTTTCTAAAGAGGTGCTTCCCTGCCTTTAACCCAAAGGGACACACTGTATCTATCTTCCAATATTGGTTGCTATACCTGTGCTTAGTTGCTCAGTTGTGTCTGACTCTTTGCCACCCTATAGACTATCATCCACCAGACTCCTATGTCCATGAGGAATTTTTCAGGCAAAAATACTGGAGTGGGTTGCTGCCCTCCTCCAGGAGATATTATTATCCCAGGACTGAATCCAGGTCTTCTGCATTTCCGGCGGATTCTTTACCATCTGAACCACCAGGGAAGCCCAAGAATACTGGAGCATGTAGCCTCTCCCTTTTCCAGGGGATCTTCTTGACCCAGGAATTGAACCAGGTCTTTGCATTGCAGGTGGATTCTTTACCAGATGTGCTACGAGGGAAGCCCCTCGTATATATATCACTGAAAAGATAGAACACGTGGCAATCAGTGTCTCTGATCACAATATGTAAATGTATGAGAGAATATGAAGTATTTCTCAAGATACTGTAACCTATGTTATGAAACAGTAAGCATAATACTATACTGAATTTGAGGTATGTTTCTCTTTGTATATACTAACATATGTGCTGCTATAATAAGCAACACATGGATTATCATTTAACTTACTGTGTCCATAATTTGGTTGCAGGGGACTTCCATCTTGATACCTGCAGTAACTCATTTACTGGCTCTTAATGCTTCTGTTTAGAAGTCACATATTACTACTTATTTGCCACAGCAAGTCACAGTCACACCTAACTTCCTAGGAGGTAATAGGCACTGTCCTACCATGTGCCTGAAAGATGACCAGCATTAATGACAAGTCTACATGTGCAAGGAAAGAAGAGAGTATTATTCACTTGATCTTAGTCTAAAGACAGCAATAAGAAAATTCTTATATTTGATAATAGATCTGATATCAGATGACCACCAACATCTTTCAGTTTTATACTTTAGATGACATTGCTGCTTTCATGCATAGTTAATAGAAGATGAAAAATAAGAGGCAATTCCTGTTTGGGAATAGAAAATCTCTTCTTTAAAAAAAAATTAACTTCCTTGCAGTTATTTTCATTGCCCTTTATGCCACAAGACCAAAACTTCCTGCTATAGTAATATGTAAACATCATAAAATACCAGCTTTTTAGAATAAATATATAGTAAATATCTCTCTATTATAATTCTCCTGTCATAATATATTTCCACTTGCTTTCACTGCATCAGTCTACTCACTTTATTACCAAAATTTCTCTCCATCCACTTTGAAGAAGTCTTTGGAAATAGTGTTTAAAACTGTAGCACCAATCTGAGTTTCAGACCTTGACATAAATAAATTTTCAAGAGCATTTGATAAGCAGAGATTTTTCTTTGTTTTAACGTTACAATATAATATTGTTACATTCAACTACTTTTCTTAAAAATATAAGCAGATGAAATACTATAAAAATGGAAAGTTGAAAAATACAGGGATCATTACTAACATGATGCTATTCCTCAGGCACAACATTATATGGACTTGAAAACATTTCTAAGTAGCTACAGCAAAGACAGCAGAAAGTTACAACTATCTGTGACACAAAGAAATGTCCTTGAGATATTAAATATACAAATAGAGAAAATACATCTTTGTATGTTAAATTATAGGATTGTTCATATTAAAACTATGTCAGTCTTATTTACATTTTAGGAAAATGCTGGCTTATATACAAAATAAAGTCATTACACAAATTGTAATATATTTTACAGCAAGAGATTTTTTTTAACAATATTGATTGTTGAATTATCATAATGAAGATATAACATTAATATATTTTAAACAAAGAAGCAATAGTGGAAAATGAAAACATGTTAAGTTTTTGCTAAGTATGCCAAAAGATTTTAACCTTCAAAAAAATGTAGGGATATCTGTAAGCACTTTGAAATCATTAAAGAATAGTCCAACTTCTATGAAACTAATGCTATTACTCCAAGGCAAGCACTGGGACTTGTACTGTCTGTCCTGGTCCTCTTCTTACCTATCCTTTTTTCTCACTAATCCTTTGTTCTTTGTCTCATACTCTTCTCAGTTTCATCCTTTTTTCCTTACTTCCTTCTTTCCTTTTTGCATGCTTTTATCCTAATCTACTATGGCAGCATTTCTATCATATTATTATTATTATTTTGCTGCTGTAAGAAACTGGCACAAGCTTAGTATATTGAAACAACAAAATTTATTATCTTACAGTTCTGGAGGTCAGAACTGAAATGAATTTCATGGGGCTAAAATCAAAGTGTTGGTAAAACCACATTCCTTTAAGAGGGTCCAGATGAGAAGCTATTTCCCTGCCTTTTCCAGCTTCTAGAAGTTACCAACATTCCTTAACTTGTGGCCACCAGCCAACAACTGCATCACTCCAACATCTGCCTCTGGTCATCACATTTGCATCTTTAATTCTAATTCTCCTGCCTCTTTGTGTATTTGTGAGGAGCCCTGTGATTTCACTGGATTTGCCTGGATAATACAGAATAATCATATCTCTCACTATCCTTAATCATATATGCAAAGTTCTGTTTGCCAAATTCATGCTGCTGCTGCTAAGTCGCTTCAGTCATGTCCAACTCTGTGCAACCCCATAGATGGCAGCCCACCAGGCTCCCTGCCCCTGGGATTCTCCAGGCAAGAACACTGGAATGGGTTGATAGGCTCTGACAATTAAGACATGAATATCTTTGGTTGTCCATTACTCTGCCTATTATATCCAACAAAGGGCCTGTGTTAGTCCTAGTTCTCAAGAAAAATGAAATCAACCATGTAGGTATATGTATGTATGTATGTGTGTGTGTGTACATACGCACATGTGTGTATATGTATATGCACATACATATATGTATGAATATGTGTATGTATGCTGCTAAGTCATTTCCATCATGTCTGACTCTGTGCGATCCCATAGATGGCAGCCAACCAGGCTCCCCCATCCCTGGGATTCTCCAGGCAAGAACACTGGAGTGGGTTGCCATTTCCTTCTCCAGTGCATGAAAGTGAAAAGTGAAAGTGAGGTCTCTCAGTCCTGTCGGACTCTTGGCGATCCCATGGACTGCAGCCTTCCAGGCTCCTCCGTCCATGGGATTTTCCAGGCAAGAGTACTGGAGTGGGGTGCCATTGCCTTCTTCAATGTGTATGTATATGTGTATGTGTGTACGTGTGTGCATATGTTTATGCACACACATATATTTATGTGTGTATATGTGTGTATATATGCGTGCCCAGAAAGTGGTAGTATAGAAGGGAATGATAATTTTGGTAATACTGCATGCAATAGCCTATAGAAATGAGTTTGGGAATACACATGGTACTTGAGGATATGCAGAAAAAATCATTGGGATAAAGGACTATAATGATTAATTTGATGCTTCAATTTGACTAAACCATAGTTCTCAGATATTTCATCAGTCATTTCTCCAGGTGCATTTTTGTGAAGGTGTTTTTGGATAAGATTAACATTTAAATTGATGAAATCTGAGTAAAGATGATTGCTTTGCATAATGAAAGTGGGTCTTATTGAATCAGTGGAAGGCCTTACTAGAAGAAAGACTGACCTCCCTGAAAAGGAAAAAAAAAATTTGTCAGTTGACTGCTTTGGGGCTTACACTGAAACTATTTCCCAGGTCTCCAGCTTGCTGAACTCTTCAGCAGATTTTGGGTTCACTAAGATGCCACAATTATGTAAACTATTTCATTAAAATAAAATAATCTGCCCTCTCCCCCTTTTACCTCCAATAGACTGCCTGTGGTTTACACAGAGAAACCATTGCTTTGGAATAATATTGTCTCTTGTTAGACCCTATTACTGTTGATGGACCACAGTCTGTCAGCTGGTCCCAAGTCATAGTGTTTTCCTGAGTACTTTCAACACTTGAATCTACATTGTATTATCTACATAAGAGGGAACAAATCTTTTGTTCTGCCATTTACAGACATGTATCAAAGTAGCTGATGTCACAATATCTTAAAAGTGTTAATTGAAAAACAGTAATTCTGTTTTTCACTTATGTCTCTCTTTCCCTAACAGGACTCAGACAAAAGTCCATGGGTGGTTAGGCTCAAAGACAAATATGAGTGATGAACATCATGCTGTACTCAGAATTGCTTCTCTTGCCTGATAATGAAAGCTTTTTTTCAAAGCCAAGCTTGACTGCCTGACTCTTCCTTTACAATGAGCTTTCTCCCTGGATGCTTCTCAGGAGATTTATACAAGAGAGTTCTGGAGCAGGCTGCTAGACATATAGAGATGTGTCTGAATCTCACACATAGAAAGAGTGTTGACTAAAGTCATAAAATGCCCCCTCCTCTCTGCCCCTCCCAAGCTTCTGAAAACTGGTTTTGTCCTCTAAGAGAACATTTTAATACGTAAGATAAACTATAGATTAACTATTTTTTGCCTTTTTATTGAAATAAAAGAGTAATTCCAGTGCTACTGCTTGATACCACAGGAGAGTAAATGTAGGTGCACAGATGTGAAGTACATATATATTTTAAATTGAATGGGAAAAGTAAATGGTCACTGGGCTTCCTTGTCATCCAAAGCAGTAAGTCAGCAAAAAACATGAGGATTTGTTTATTCAACAACTTTATGATAGTTTAGGAATCTCTTTAATTTCATAGTGTTTATTATGTGGCTGTCATTTCTGATTATCCATTATGCATAATATTAAGCTCCTAAAAAGAAAATAAAAGAGAAAGAAGGAATGAAAACAATTGTTTACCTGCAGTCAACATGAAGAAAAACAACTCAAGATGTAAACTTGTGGTCGATCAGAAAAAGACAATACAGACTGAATTTTATGTTTCAAGGAAGGGAGTATATCCGTATTTGGGGTATGTAAATAATGATTCTAATATCCAGGGACCTACGTGAGTTTGCCTGACATTGTCTTGTGAAGGTACATGTATCAAAAGCACTGTAGGCCTTCAATAATTATTTGGTAGTTGAAAGTATCTGAAAATTACTGTATAAAAGTAAATGGTAGTAAAATAATGAAATTTTTGAAATTATGTTTTTAGACATTTCTGAATATAAACTGTTCCTAGTTTCATATTTTTAAAACACTGAAGACTATAAAACAACTATCTCAAAAACATTTTCTGCTATGTAAGCACATGCCTTTCACTTAATGATTCAATTATTGATAAATTATCTCAATGGTAAACTGCTTCATTTTGTTAATCTTGAACTGAGCAAAAAAGAAGATGTAATTGATGGAAATCATTATAATTTGCCATTGTTTCCTCAAAGGATCATCTCCAAGTATTCTCAGAAATACCTAATTAGCTTTTATTTAATATGAGCACATGCAGAATATAAATGGGATAAATTACTACTTATTGAAACTCAAATATTTCTAATTATTCATTTAATAAAATATTGAGAGTTTTAAAAATTATTTCTTATAAGTACTTAGAAAGTATGAACCTAGGCCTTACTATTGCATTGCAAGTCTTGTTTATGTGGCAAATTGGAAAATTATTTAGGTAACTAAAGAAAGCTTACTGTATCTAAGATTACCAAGGAAGATAGAGTTTATTTGCTGAATTGCCTGATTATTATGTAATGACAGAAAACATTATGTGGATGCAATATTATAATGACCAAACAGAATGAAACTATCCAACTACACATAACTGTATATCAGAGTGGCAGAATTGTAAAGTAAATAAAATCATGATTCTAAGAGTAAGACAACCTGGGTTCAAGATGTGCTTTTCCATCTCCTCAATACTGTGAACAAAATTATTTCATTTCTCAAAGACCATTCCTGACTGTAAAGTGTGGATAATAATAGCATTCTCTCAATGGTGTTTTTACTAGTCTGTTCAGGTTGTCCTAACAGCATACCACAGAGTAGGTGACTTAAACACAGAAATTTGTTTTCTCATAGTTCTGAAGGCTGGAAGCCCATAATCAAGGTGAAAGGTGATCTGGTTTCTGGTTAAAGCACTTTTCCTGGATTGCAGATGGCCATTTTCTCACCCTGTCCTCACATGGCCTTTCATCTGTGCACAGGCACTCCTGGTGTCTCCTCCTCTTCTTATAAAGACATTGTTGTTGTCGTCCTTATTCTAAGGACATTGACCTATTCAGTCACTAGCTTATGTCCAACTCTTTGCCACCCCATGAACTGAAGCATGCCAAACTTCCCTGTCCTTCACTGTCTAATGGAGTTTGCTCAAACAACTCCATTGAGTCTGTGATGCCATCCAATAATCTCATCCTCCATAATGCCCTTCTCCTTCAGCCTTCAATCTTTCCAGCATCAGGGTCTTTTCTAATGAGTTTGCTTTTCTCAGGTGGCCAAAGTGTTGGAGCTTCAGCTTCAGCATCAGTCCTTCCAATGAATATTCAGGTGTGATTTCCTTCAGGAAGGACTGGTTTGTTCTCCTTGCAGTCCAAGGGACTCTGTAGAGTCTTCTCCAGCACCACACAAAGTTCAAAGAAATTAATTCTTTGGTGCTCAGCCTTCTTTATGGTCCACTCAAAGAAATTAATTCTTTGGTGCTCAATCTTCTTTATGGTCCACTCTCACATTCATACATGACTACTGGAAAAATCATTGCTTTAAATATATGGGTCTTCATCAGCAGAGGAATATCTCTGTTTTTTAATATTCTGTCAAGGTTTCTTATAACTTTCCTTCCAAGGAGCAAGCATATTTTAATCTTATTACCTTGTTCACCATCTGCAGTGAATTTTGGAGCCCAAGAAAATAAAATCTATCACTGTTTACACTTTTTCCCCTTCTTCATGCCATGAAGTTATGGGAGTGGATACCATGATCTTAGTTTTTTTAATGTTGAGTTTTAAGCCAGCTTTTTCACTCTCCTCTTTCACCCTCATCAAGAGAGTTTTTAGTTCCTCTACTCTTTCTGCCATTAGAGTGGGATATCTGCATATCTGAGGTTGTTGATATTTCTCCTAGAAATCTTGATTCCACCTTGTGATTCATCCACCTCACCATTTTCCATGATGTACTCTGCATATAAGTTAAATAAGCAGAGTGACATTATACAGCTTTCTCATATTCTTTTCCCCATTTTGAACCAGTCCATTGTTTCATGTCTGGTTCTAACTGTTCCTTCTTGATACATACAGGTTTCCCAGGAGACAGATAAGGTAGTTGATATTCCTGTCTCTTTAAGAATTTTCCACAGTTTGTATAAGGATATCAGTTCAGTTTAGTTCAGTCACTCAGCTGTGTCCAACTCTTTGCGACCCCATGAATTGCAGCATGCCAGGCCTCCCTGTCCGTCAACAACTCCCAGAGCTCACTCAAACTCATATCCATCAAGTCGGTGATGGCATCCAGCCATCTCATCCTCTGTCGTCCACTTTTCCTCCTGTCCCCAAACCCTCTCAGCATCAGAGTCGTTTCCAATGAGTCAACTCTTCGCATGAGGTGGCCAAAGTACTGGAATTTCAGCTTTAGCATCATTCCTTCCAAAGAAATCCCAGGGCTGATCTCCTTTAGAATGGACTGGTTGGATCTCCTTGCAGACCAAGGGACTCTCAAGAGTCTTCTCCAACAACACAGTTCAAAAGCATTAATTCTTCAGCACTCAGCTTTCTTCACAGTCCAATTTTCACATCCATGCATGACTAATGGAAAACCATAGCCTTGACTAAATGGACCTTTGTTGGCAAAGTATTATCTCTGCTTTTGAATATGCTATTTAGGTTGGTCATAACTTTCCTTCCAAGGAGTAAGCGTCTTTTAATTTCATGGCTGCAATCATCATCTGCAATGATTTTGGAGCCTCCCCAAAATAAAGTCTGACACTTTTTCCACTGTTTCCCCATCTATTTCCCATGAAGTGATGGGACCAGATGTCGTGATTTTCGTTTTCTGAATGTTGAGCTTTAAGCCAACTTTTTCACTCTCCACTTTCACTTTCATCAAGAGGCTTTTTAGTTCCTCTTCACTTTCTGCCATAAGGGTGGTGTCATCTGCATATCTCAAGTTATTGATATTTCTCCTGGCAATCTTAATTCCAGCTTGTGCTCCTTCCAGCCCAGTGTTTCTCATGATGTACTCTGCATATAAGTTAAATAAACAGGATGACAACATACAGGCTTGACGTACTCCTTTTCCTATTTGGAACCAGTCTGTTGTTCCATGTCCAGTTCTAACTCTTGCTTCCTGACCTGCATATAGATTTGTAAAGAGGCAGGTCAGGTGGTCTGGTATTCCCATCTCTTTCAGAAATTTCCAGTTTATTATGATCCACACAGTCAAAGGCTTTTATAAGCCTATTTAAATAGAGGCCCATTAATTACCTTCTTAAAGGCTCTATCTTCAAAGATAGTCACATAGCATTTAAGGTGTAAATTAGTGAATTTGAAGAGGACTCAGTTTAACAGTGTTGTAATAATGAAATGATATCATGTGATGTAAGTGCCTGTTGTCTATTGTTGATGTTTAGTCACTGAGTTGCGTCTGATTCTCTTCCAACCCCATGTACTTGCTGAAGCTTACCAGGCTCTGTCCACAGGATTTTCCAGGCAAAAATACTGGAGTAGATTGTCATTTCCTTCTCCAGGGGATCTTCCCGATCCAGGAATCAAACCCATGTCTCATGCATTGCAGACAGGTTGCTTTACCACTGAGCCACTGGGAAAGTCTCGATGAAATGGTATCATGTAATGGAAAGTACTTACTATATATTAAAAACTCAAAAGTGTTAACTGTCATAGTTTAATGTCATTACCTCAGAGTAAAGCTCTAATCTCTCTGATCTGGAAACTTGCCTAGTAGATTATACAGGTGGCTGAAGAACCCACTGCCCCTCTCATCTCACCTTCTCTACATCTCCTCAGTTATTAGAGCTTATTTCCAAGAATGTGAACAAAATCTCGGTCTTTTCCCTGCGAATATATTTTGGTCTCTTCTCTCTAGTTCCCATACTCAGAATTTTAAAATCTGTCCCCACAATGCCCCAGATCACAAACTTTTGCAGAAACAAAGAGTAATATAGCAAAAACAAAATAAAACAAAACCAAAAAAAAAAAAAAAAAAACAGACACAAAGGTTTGGGTATACTGACTGTGATATACATATATCACATATATAAACACAAACTCACTAATTATGGCTAATGTGTACAAACGAAATATGCATTTCCCCAAAAAGGGAAATTTGCATTATTGAAAATCCTTTATGTTTCATATCGAGTTTTGCAGTTTTTTTAGCTGTTTGACCCTTCACGCATCCATACCCCCATTTGACTCCTGGACTGCTTTTATTGTTCATTAAGAATACCAATTATATGACAGTTCTGGATTTTAAATCATTTTATGCAAATGTTGCCTACACATGTAAGTTTATTAATAAACAATATGTGCTTCATTTTCAATTTCATTAATATTTTACACCTAAAATTGCAGTTATAGCAAGTTTGCTGAAAAAGATTTTCTGGCTAGAATTTAAATGAAAGAACAAAGAAAGCCATTTAGCACATTGACTTTAGAAGGCTTCAGAAAGGATTGTATTTTTAGACTAGATATGGAAATCACATTCTATATTTGGAAAAAAAAATCTTATAATTACTTGTGTATTTTACTTCAAAATTGCCAAAATAATGAATTAAGCTTATTCATAAAAGAAAATTTTGCATCATGCTCATACTAATAAAATAAAATAATTGCATTTACATAAAAATTAACATGATACATTTAAGAAAATCATGAAACTGTACTTCAGATATGGTAAATAATATTTTCCTGAATTTTAGAAATAATGAATTTAAGTGTTATAAATTAAATCTGATATAAATCCTCAAATAACTATTTCAGTTTTTATCAATTTAGAAATGTAACATATTGATTTTACCTCACACTTGTATAGTTTTACAAAATTACAGTGTGTCTAATTATCACAGTAAAGAATGATTGAGCACCTACATAAAGATAAAGCTTAAAAAAAGACACTGTTCTCTAGAAGTATAAATGTTTCATTGCTTACTGTTTGGGCCTCAATGGATTGAGTGATGTTTACCTACATTGGTGAGGGTGAATTTCTTTATTCAGTCTGCTGAGACGAATGTTAATCTCTTACAGAAACACCCTAACAAACATACCCCAGAAATAATGTTTTACTGACTATCTGGGCATCTGTTAGGCAGTCAAGTTGATATATGAAATTAAGTATCATATTAAGCTAATTTAAGACTTTAGAACTGAGTGAAACTTAGACGTCATTCATTAGCCAAATTATAACAAGAAATCTATGTGATTTTGCTCTTCTAATGTTCTGCTGTTGCTGCTGCTAAGTCACTTCAGTCGTGTCCAACTCTGTATGACCCCCATAGACGGCAGCCCACCAGGCTCCCCTGTCCCTGAGATTCTCCAGGCAAGAACACTCAAGTGAGTTGTCATTTCCTTCTCCAATGAATGAAAGTGAAAAGTGAAAGTGAAGTCATTCAGTTAGTTGTGTCGGACTCTTAGCAACCTCATGGACTGCAGCCTACTAATCTCCTCCATCCACGGGATTTTTCCAGGCAAGAGTACTGGAATGGGGTGCTATTAAGTGCTTTAAATGCTTTATATATTCTCTTAACTTACTGGGAGATAAATGCTGTTCTTGTTCAAGGACACCCAGCTACTGGGTGTGGAGCATGGATCTGCAGTTAGACAGTGGGTCTGCACAGCTGGAGGTCTTGATCATGGTGTTTTACTGACTACTATGGAGAAGGAAATGGCACCCCCCTCCAGTGCTCTTGCCTGGAGAATCCCATGGACAGAGGAGCCTGGTAGGCTGCAGTCCTTGGAGACGCTGGGAGTCGGACACGACTGAGAGACTTCACTTTCACTTTTCACTTTCATGCACTGGAGAAGGAAATGGCAACCCACTCCAGTGTTCTTGCCTGGAGAATCCCAGGGATCGGGGAGCCTGGTGGGCTTCCGTCTGTGGGGTCGCACAGAGTTGGACATGACTGAAGCGACTTAGCAGCAGCAGCAGCAGCATGTTATAGTTATATGCATGCTATAGGCAAAAGTCTCCTCTAGTCACCATAGTAGATGAGAAATGGGTATACTGTAGTGCTGCTTCTTAAGACATGACTTATAAGTTCTTAACTGTAATACCATGTAAAAAGATTGAGCACTGATTAAAGTTCAAAGTGCTATGGAGGTGTAGAAGAAAATTTCTACCAGAAGGATAGGAAATGTTTTAAGGAAGTTTATGCATTAGCTGGGAGAAGGCAATGGCACCCCACTCCAGTGCTCTTGCCTGGAAAATCCCATGGATGGAGGAGCCTTGTGGGCTGCAGTCCATGGGGTCACTGGAATTCAGACACGACCGAGCGTCTTCACTTTCACTTTCCACTTTCCTGCATTGGAGAGGGAAATGGCAACCCACTCCAGTGTTCTTGCCTGGAGAAGCCCAGGGACGGGGGAGCCTGGTGGGCTGCCGTCTCTGGGGTCGCACAGAGTCGGACACGACTGAAGCGACTTAGCAGCAGCAGCAGCATGCATTAGCTAGGTCTTGAAAACGTGATCTCATGATTGTCTTGATTATTTCGTGCATTTTATCATTCCTTTCTGTGTAATTGTGTATACTTGTCATTTAATATATGACTTTGTGTTCTTTCTAGAATACATGAAGTGAATCAGCCTACCCTAATGATGTTGGGCATGCTTATATTTTTAACTTTGGCCAGTGGAAGGCTATTGAATATTATATGAACTGGTATGATTATGTTTAGCTTCTTGAGCTGCTGTAATCACCATGAGAAAAACATGTTCAATTAGACAGAGTCCCCTAAATGAGAATAGTGGAGCATTCTTGAAACCAGTCTGCAGCATGGTACCAAATCCACCTGAACCACAAATACACGTTCCTTGCAGTAAGGTACTGAGATTTTGAAGATACTGTTATGTAGCAAAAGTTAATACATATTTTAAGAGATCAAGTGGGAAGAGAAACAGAGCCTTTGATTGGATATGATATATAATTAAAGATATAGAGTTGCTCAAAAGATTAAGAGAATAAATATTGAATGCAATACCAAAGAACTGAAATGAAATCTTCATGGGAAGTATAAATGTTGATAAAGTTACATTGCTCCATCACTATACAAAAGTATGATCTTTACCAGGGTGGACTCTTACTCTTTGAGATCCTTGTTATTCATTTGATATATTCTCAGTGCTGATGTTAACATCTTTGCTAACACCTCGTGAAAGTTTGCCCATGAATTAAATCAATGAAGAGGAAAGCTAAATAAGAAATGCAAAAGAAGAATCTTGGTAATAGGTGTCTGGATTTAAATTTGCCTGAAGGAAATGCAGTGCTTGGAATTTTCTGTTACATTAGTTTATGCTATTTTAAAAAATCATATTTTTTCATACTTGGAGTTGAATTTCAACTGGCTTGCATTTTATCCCTTATAACTTAAAGTTGGAAGAATTGTTATTAATGTACTGCATTAGATGAATAGTGCAATTGAAAAGGAAGAGGATGAGAGATGTAATAGTGTGAAGCTAGAACAGGCATGGCAATTTATTGGATTTAGAGAAAAGAAAAATGTGGAAGAAGTAAAGATGATTCTGAAGTTTCAATTCTGGAGAGGGGGCATGGTGGCACTATCAAACTAAAACAGCAGACAAAATAATGGAAGTAGCTTATGGTATGTTCTGTTGTCTGTGCTGGATTTGAGAAATTAGTTGGACAGTTATAGCATGATGACTAGAAGCTGTCCCTAAAATTTTTGGCACCAGGGGCTGCTATCATGGAAGATAATTATTCCATGGTCCGGGGGTGGGGGTGGGGAAAGGATTCAGGATGATATCAGTGCATTCTATTTATTTCACACTTTATTTCTAATCTAATGCTGATGATGATCTGACAGGAAGTTCTAGTCCATGACCCAGAGGGGGACACATGGACTATAGGGTACTCGAACTTGTGATTATAGTTCGAATGAGAGGTTTATTGAGCACTATTTATTTGTAAGTAATCAACAGAGTCACAGGGGAAGTTATGAAAGATTATCACTTAATAAGAGTTTACCCCAAGAGTCCATGACTAAACTGGTAAAATATTTATACTTAAGGGATGTTAGAGGGAAAAAAAAAAAAAAAAAGCCCTCCTAATAGAGACAGAGGGGTAACTTAGGATAGATGCAAAAAGAACCAGAAGAAAGGAACTTAACATTTATTGAGAACTGAATATAATGTTTTCAAGCATTTCCCATGTTGTTTCATTTCACTGTCAAAGCCCTGTGAGAAAGGCATTACTATCAGTATTTTACTGCTGAGTGAACTCAAACTTGGCAAGATTTAAGAAAAGTGGCCAAAATCCAAAAGCCAGGAAGGGCAAAGCTGGGATTCTAACACAAGTCCATTTGATTCCAAAACCCATGCTCTTTCTGTCACCTTTTGCTGTTCCCTCACCAAAGGAGTGTGCTGCTATCAAAGCCAATGGAAAATAAATTGCCAGAAATGGTGCAAGGCAAAATGTTGGCAAAAGCATTAATAGGATACAGATTAATCTGAGATCAACTAATTCTCCTATTATTTTGCAGATAGAGCAAGGGGGGTTAAATAATTTTCCCATAATTGCACAGTTGGCTAGCATTAGAGGCTTCCCTTGTGGCTAGATGGTAAAGAGTCCGCCTGCAATAGACGTGACCTGGGTTCAATCCCAGGATTGGGAAGATCCCCTGGAGGAGGGCATGACAACCCACTCCAGTATTCTTGTCTGGAGAATCCCATGGACAGATAAGCCTGGTGGGCTACAGTCCATGGGGTTGCAGAGAGTCAGACATGACTGAGTGATTAACACACGCATTAGCATTAGAACCAGAAAAAGCTCTCAAGATTCCTTATTGCTACTATGATGCAACTGTCCAGCAACACATTGTGCCCCTTGTGTCTACTGGGAATCACGATACAACTTTAGTAGTGTCTCACAGACTATTAGGTGTATGTGCAACATCTCCAGGGTTGATCTTCACCTTTTATCTCCAGTTCAGTTCAGTTCAGTCGCTTAGTCGTGTCCGACTCTACGACTCCATGAAACGCAGCATGCCAGGCCTCCCTGTCCATCACCAACTCCTGGGGTCCACCCAAACCCATGTCCATTGAGTCGGTAATGCCATCCAACCATCTCATCCTCTGTTGTCCCCTTCTCCTCCTTACCTCAATCCTTCCCAGCATCAGGGACTTTTCAGATGAGTCAGCTCTTTGCATCAGGTGGCCAAAGTATTGGAGTTTCAGCTTCAATGTCAGTCCTTCCAATGAACACTCAGGACTGATCTCCTTTAGGATGGGCTGGTTGGATCTCCTTTTATCTTATTTTGTTTTTAATCAAATTAAGAGTATCTCATGCAATAAAGAGTTAAGATTATACAGTATAATGAAAGCATGAATTTCATTATTGAGTTCAGGTAAAATCTAACTGGCCTCTATATTCTACTTCTGTTCACCTGCCCCATAGTTTAGACTTGTTGGGTGTGTGTCTGACTCTGCTACCATATGGACTGTAGCCCCGCCCCCCCCCCCCCCACCCCCAGGCTCCTCTGTCCATAGGATTCTCCAGGAAAGAATACTGTAGTTGCCATGCCCACCTCCAGGGATCTTCCCAACCCAGGAATCAAACCTGCATTTCCTGTGTCTCCTGCATTGCAGGACGATTCTTTACCACTGAGCCACTGGGAAAGCCTTGTTAGCTAACTATGAATAATAGATTTTTTTCTCCAGTATTATATCTTACTAATGTCTGTCTGCCAATGCAGGAGACAGAAAAGATGAGAGTTTGATCCCAGGGTTGGGAGATACCCTAGAGGAGGACATGCAGCCCACTGCAGTATTCTTGCCTGGAAAATCCCAAGGACAGAGGAGCCTGGAGGGCTACAGGCCATGGAGTTGCAGAGTCAGACATGGCTGAAGTGACTTAGCATAGTGCTCAGTTTGACTATCAGATAAGATCAGTCGCTCAGTCATGTCCGACTCTCTGCGACCCCATGAATCACAGCACGCCAGGCCTCCCTGTCCATCACCAACTCCCAGAGGTCACTCAGACTCACATCCATTGAATCAGTGATGCCATCCAGCCATCTCATCCTCTGTCGTCCCCTTCCCCTCTTGCCCCCAATCCCTCCCAGCATCAATGTCTTCTCCAATGAGTCAACTCTTTGCATGAGGTGGCCAAAGTACTGGAGTTTCAGCTTTAGCATCATTCCTTCCAAAGAAAGCCCAGGGCTGATCTGCTTCAGAATGGACTGGTTGGATCTCCTTGCAGTCCAAGGGACTCTCAAGAGTCTTCTCCAACATCACAGTTGAAAAGCATCAATTCTTCGGCGCTCAGCCTTCTTCACATTCCAGCTCTCACATCCATACATGACCACAGGAAAGACCATAGCCTTGACTAGGCGAACCTTTGTTGGCAAAGTAATGTCTCTGCTTTTGAATATGCTATCTAGGTTGGTCATAACTTTCCTTCCAAGGAGTAAGTGTCTTTTAATTTCATGGCTGCAATCACCATCTGCAGTGATTTTGGAGCCCAGAAAAATAAAGTCTGGCACTGTTTCTAGTGTTTCCCCATCTATTTCCCATGTAGTGATGGGACCAGATGCCATGATCTTTGTTTTCTGAATGTTGAGACTATAGACATACCAAAAAATGTAATCACACTTTCAACATTAATAGCTCTGAAGGAAATGAAAAGAAGTACATGAATAGTGAGAGAGGCATAGTGATGGTAAAGATAGATGGGCAGGAATTTATAGAGAGGTCACAGAAGGCCACTCTGAGTTCTGAATGCTTAGAAGGAGCCATCCATGAGAGAAGATTCCTAGACAGATGGCACAGCCAGGGAAAAACACAATGTAATACTATTATAGTTGTCTGGGGTTTTGGTTCAGTAGCTTCTTTCTTCGAGAGGGTACAGTCCAGGTTAAATGCATCCATAATTTTTTCACCTTTATCAAGCAGGTAGAAATGCTTATCTTGTTGCCAGGTGCATTTTTTGAAGAAAAGGATTTTAAGTCCGTTATTGCCTATGGTCTTCTGACTTTTCAGGCCATGGTTCACATGATCAGTATCTACAGGTTAGGAAAATAAATCCCAGCTGTAAGGATAATTAAGTCATAACATGAAACCTTATTGGTTTTCTTTATTGGCAGATTAGATAATGAGAAAATGAATGACTATTTTAAAAATATCCTTTTCTAATTGTCAAGACAATATGCCTAAATCAGTGGGTCTCAAATTTCTTACAAACTGGCCCCTTTCACAAAATACTTACCATGTCTCTCCAGAACAAGCAATTGATTCTATAGGTCAGAGATGCATCTGAGTATATTTTTAAAAGCTTTGTAGGTAATTCTCATACTTATCAATAGTTTGTGATTGCTAGTTTATGGTTCAAAAAATATCATTGGTACCCTCCCTAATGTCCATGATATCAGTAATCTTTTATATAGAGTGTTGTATAAGAAAATTCCCTAGATTCAAATGACTCAAAGCAATAAGCGTAATTTCTCGTGAGTCTGAAACTGGGTGATTAAAGCTGGGTTTGATGGGATGGTTCTTTTGATCCCATCTGGGCTCATTCACATATCAGGCCGTCAGCTGACTATATTCCAAAGTAATGAAAATGACTGAGCCATGTTACTTTCATTCTCTAGTAGGTTAGTCTGGACAAGTCAGGAAGGCAAAGAAGCAAGAGAATGAACAGAGAAAGGAAAGTACTTTTTCAAACTTCCATTTGCATTAAGTTTGCTAACATATCATTGGCCAAATAAGTCACATGGCCAAGACAGAATGTGAGGTCACTGGGAGATTACAAGACATTGGGAGGATGAGAAAAGAATTGGGACATTAGTATCCTTAATATATTACATCCTGCATATATACATGCTAAGTTGCTTTAGTCATGTCCAACTCTTTGCAAATAAATGGACCGTAGCCCACCAGGATCCTCTGTCCATGGGATTCTCCAGGCAATAAAATTGGAGTGGGTTGCCATGCCCTCCTCCACAGGATCTTCCCAACTCGGATCTAAACCATGTCTCTTATATCTCCTGCATTGGCAGGTGGATTCTTTACTGCTAGCAGCACTGGGAAGACCCATATTAAATCCTACATATCCACAACTCTACCAATGCCAGAGTATATTCTCTTTTAGGCTTTCACTGCTACCCTACCTCCTACCCTGACTTGAATCCTACAGCTAGATATATACAGTAAATTAAGCTGGTTAGGCAGTAAACGAGATATCATCTCATTTCTCAGCATAGCACATTTGGTCTAGAAGGTTTGATCTTGTTGTTTAGAGAGATACTAGTCATTAGATCATTGTGAATGACAAAATTTTTCCTCAATAACCTTTCTTGCTTCTTTTGCTTCTGGATTCTCGGTCTTGACTCCTCATCCCTTCTTTGAACCTTCTCTTCATTTGATACCTGAATTGACAATCTGTTCCTTTGCTTATTCAGAAATAATCTGTTACATTAGCCCTACTGACATAATTCAGATTTCAGGTTCTAAGTATAAAGAGTTGCTGCAGCATCTTATTATTTAAGATGTACAAATATCCATTGATTTATAAATTATCTGTTTGCTGAGCACACAAATCTCTTCTATTTGGGTAAAGCCTCATATTGGATGAGTATTGGAGTGATACCAACAAAGGCAGAGCAAATATATTACCCCTACTCAGACTTGATTATTGAGTGAAGATTATTGATACACAGGAAAAGTTTAGGTTTCATCTGGGGTACTGATGTCAATGACTGCAGGAATTTTTACCATGGGTATTGGCTATCCCTGCTACTGGAAGGAATATTGGGGTCCAACAGAGCTTTTTTGAAAATTTTCATACCAAAGCTCTTGGGTTCTTAAAACTTTCTGAGATTAGTTGTGAAATTTCTAATAATTTCTGTGATCAGCTTGAAGCTAAGAATATAGATTAAAACACTGATCATTTCTTCTGAGAATTTAGCGAACCTCCAAAATTTTGAAAACTTTTTCTCACAGATTGATTTTTTTCCATTAAGCTATTCACATCTCCCATAATTTCTAAATAGAAATTCTAGAGCTTCAAGATAATCATGTTGTGTCTACTGCAATCAGAATATCCTGGGTAAAAGTGACAGCCATATATAACTTTTTTTTTTTTAAGATATTAACTTGTATGTTAAATGTTGAGGCAAAAATGCTGAACTATTATTGGCTAAGAAGGATAATATAGTGTCTTTCTAAAATGACATGTTGATGTATTTGGGAGAATAAAGTGAAAATAAGGTGAATTTTTTCCAGACTTTGTCTGAGGAGGACAGTTGATACATAGAATTCATCCTAATTTTTTAATAAGAAAACTATTTTCACATTCTTAGAATGTTGTGCAAATCATTATCCCTAATGACTTAACCAGCTGCTCTGCTCAACTATATTTCTCTGTATGAAAACTTGATGATTAATGTGACTAATGTAATCGTACAAGTACCACTTACCTACTTTTAAGTTAAATAACTAAATTCTCCATTCAAATGCACTGGGATTACAATATTTCCGCATTAGCTTGCACACTCCAGTGTTTCTATCCAAAGGATTTCATTAGAGATCTCTGATTAACTACATTATCCTCAAAAAGTTTAAGCAATTTTTTTTTATTAACTGTTTTTTTTAATAGCACCCAGGAGTGTTGGAAATTATTTTTTAAGGTTAAATACAAGTGTGTTTACACACCTTTTCATTGGAGACCTAATTAGCTAAGTAATTTAAATAGCGGAAGTTGAGAGTTTTATAAAATACAAGAAGAGTGGCTACTTTATAATCATCTCAACAAAAACACTCTTGAAATAGTGCTTGATTTTATGAATAAGCTGTTTCAAGATATGTAGAGTTTAAAAAGAATTTTGATACATTTTCCCAGAGATTAGGTAAAACTAACTTCAGAGGGAGGTGAAAAGTAATAACTTATGAACTTTCAGGACATTTTTTATTGTGTAATTCAACAGCTTGATTTATTTTCACTTGGTACTCCTGAAAGGATTTCTTTAACTCCATTCATCTTATTCATAATATGTCTAAACTTACCAGACTAATCTCTTCTTAAAGGTGCAAGGGAAGACAGCAGGTAAGCTTTCATGGTCACAAAGACTCAGTATCTGGCCCAAGTCAACCTCTATTCAATGTCTCTACCATCACCAACAGAGAAACAGTGATTGATATTATGGCTACTCATATTTTGAAGATACAGTAATTGTCCTTAACTGAACAGTGTTCAGGTGGTCTTTCATGTTTCAGTGAGAAATTTCAAGCAGATTATTCATGCTCACATTGTGGGGCCTTAATAACATTCCTGCAATAAATACAGTCAGATTGAGGCTGAATCTTCAAACACACTGGAAACTATGATTTTCCATATAAAGATATAATACATCAATCCTCAATTTGTGTATACTAATTTATAACACATCTTCTTTACCCATTCATCTATCAGTGAACACTTTGGATGCTTATATAGCTGGCTATTGTAAATGATGATACAATGAACACAGAGGTGTCTATATCTTTTTCAATTAGTGTCGCTGTTTTCATCACAAGATATGCAGAAGTGGAATTACTGGATCACATGGTAATTTTATTTTTAAATTTTTGAGAAGTCTCCATAATGTTTTGACTAGTGACTACATCAATATATATCCCCACCAAAAGTTCATGAAAGTTTGGTTTTCTCCACCTCCTCACAAACACTTATTTGTTGCCATTTGACAGTAGACATTCTGATAGGTGTTACTCAGCCATGAAAAAGAATGAAATCTTGCCATGTGCAACAACATAGATGGACCTAGAGGATATTATGCTAAGTAAAATAAGACAGAAAGTTAGAAAAAGACAAATGCCACATGATTTAACTTACATGTGGAATCTAAAACACAAATGAAATGAACAAGCATAACAAAACAAAATGGATTCCTAGATACTGAGAATGTACAGGTGGTTGCCAAAAGGGAGGAGGGGTAGACGGATGAATGAAATCTTTGAGGGAAGTTATGACCAACCTAGATAGCATATTCAAAAGCAGAGACGTTACTTTGCCAACAAAGGTTCGCCTAGTCAAGGCTATGGTCTTTCCTGCGGTCATGTATGGATGTGGGAGCTGGACTGTGAAGAAGGCTGAGCGCCAAAGAATTGACACTTTTGAACTGTGGTGTTGGAGAAGACTCTTGAGAGTCCCTTGGACTGCAAGAAGATCCAACCAGTCCATTCTGAAGCAGATCAGCCCTGGGATTTCTTTGGAAGGACTGATGCTAAAGCTAAAACTCCAGTATTTTGGCCACTTCATGTGAAGAGTTGACTCATTGGAGAAGACTCTGATGCTGGGAGGGATTGGGGGAAGGAGGAGAAGGGGACAACAGAGGATGAGATGGCTGGATGGCATCACTGACTCGATGGATGTGAGTCTGAGTGACCCCCGGGAGTTGGTGATGGACAGGGAGGCCTGGTGTGCTGCGGTGCATGGGGTCGCAAAGAGTCGGACACGACTGAGCGACTGATCTGATCTGAAGAGGTACAGATTTTTTCAGTTACAAAATAAATGAATCACAGAGATGAAATATACAACATGGAGAATATGTCAATTACACTGTAGTATCTTTGGAGACAGATATAACCAGACTTATAGTAATAATTTTGTAATGTATAGAAATTAATCACTATCTTGGTACATTTAGAACTAACTTTGTATTGTAGGTCAATTATGTTTCAATTAAAGCATGTAAATAAATACTGGGAGGAAATGCATCAAAAAGTTAGTGGTTATCTCTAGGGTTTGGGGATTACAGGTGATGATATTTTTACTTTATGCTTTTATGTATTTTGAGTTAACTGAAATGAATATGTACAGTTTGTAAAATTAGAAAGAAAGCAAATGTCCTTTAAAAAGTTTCTCAGGTTATAATATTCCATGATATATTGGATTCAGGGGCCCCAAAAGAACCCTCTTTACCCATAAAGACAGAAACAATTGAAAAGTGCATACAAGCATGAGGCAGATGGAATAAAAATATCATGTCGAATCTTGACAAAAGCATAAGGAGATTTTGACTTGGGACATCCAGATGAGATTATTTCTTTGCCTGTAATTGAACAATTCTCCAAAGCCTTCCCCACAAAGGTGGAGCTTGTCATTCCAAACTTTCCACAAAATACACATTGTGTATTTTCTGCTGGGTGCCAGGTTATACCATGGGCACAGAAGTTGCTGAGCCACAGCCACCAATTTCTCCCATCCCTGGGTAGTAATGCTGAGGTAGTAAAAGCCTGGATTTTTATTGTAATGGAAGTTTCTTCATATGGAGACATGAAGCAGGAGAAATAATCAATACCATTGACAACTACTGAGGATTTGGTAAACAATGGCATGTGGAGTATTTATTTTCTTTATTTGGCCTTTCAATATTGTTTTATATTGATAAAATAACCTGAGAGAAAGATAATATTACATTTTTCTTGAAATAAAGATGGAAAAATAGCTCAGCTGGTGAAGAATCTGCCTGCAACGCTGGAAACCCTGGTTCAATTCATGGGTCAGGAATATCCCCTGGAAAATGGATAGGCTATGCACATCAGTATTCTTGGGCTTCCTTCGTGACTCAGATGGTAAAGCATCTGCCCCCAGTGTAGGAGATCTGGACTCAATTCCTTGGTTGCGAAGATCCCCTGGAGAAGGAAACAGTTACCTATTCCAGTATTCTGGCCTGGAGAATTAATTTCATGGACAGAGGAGCCTGGCAGGCTACAGTCCAAGGGGTGGCTAAGAGTTGGATATGACTAAGTGACTTTCAAACATTTTAAGCTGTCATTATCTTTCTAGCACCAATTTGCTACATTATTTTATACAACAGTTACAGATGGCCAAATTTAAGGGAAAGAGAGGTCAGCTACCTCAATGCCCTTTTCATCTTTGGCCTCTTGAGACGATAGGCTGAAAAGTTATTATTGAATCTAAATTATAAACATGATTTTTTATGGTGTCATCTGAGCCCATCATCTCATTTTACATAAAACACAAAACAGCTATTGGAAATTAATGAACTAACTTTATTAGCATACCAGGAACATTTAAACCAGTGATCTAGAGAAAAAGAGCTCTTCATAGCTGATCATAAATTTCGAGCTCCCCATCACTTTGATTAATACTGTCTTCAAGATTTGGAAGAGTGATATTCAAATGTATGTGTATATTAGTGGGGCTGTGTGTGTGTGTGTCTGACATGTTTTATTATTATTTTTGGAAGGAAGCCATATGATATTATTCATTATTCTTACTAACATAAGCTCCTTTTGGTTTCACATACTATACAATAATTTAAGAAATTGTGTTGTTCCACATATTACACATTGCTTAGAATATAAATGTGGTAGGATAAATATAACTATATAATTAAATTATAAAATATACTTTTATAAATATATATTATATATGTTTATATTAAAGTGTACCTTTTTAAGGGAAAGTATGTTTTAAAGTAATCATATAAACTTATAACAATTACCATACAGATAAAGCAATGGCACATTATTAATATCAGAAATCTCTTGAGCTCCATTCCAATTATTAACTCCCCTAAGTAAATATTATTTTGAGTACTGTCTCTGGATTACTTTACCTGATTTTGAATGTTACTTAGATAGAACCAATCTGCTTTCTTTGCTCATCAATATATCTCTTATGTAAAATGTACACATACTCTTTTGTATACTAATAGTCTTCTTTTCTGATATTGTTCCATCATGCTGCTATTTCATACACAATACACTTATTTCTTCTTCTTTTTATGAATGTACACTTGAGATGTTTCCAGGTTTTACTATTGTTATCTACTTTTGCATACAGACCTAAAAGTCTTCAGATGAATATATGTGTATATTTCTGCTGGTTATATACTTGGGAGTCAAATTGTTGGGCCGTAGGGATCTTAGGTTTAACCCAGGTAAATTATGTCATCGTTTTGGGGTGTTAATTCTAGAAGTCTTGTAGATGTTGATAGAATCATTCACTTTCAACGTCTTCAGCATTACTGGTCTAGGCATAGACTTGAATTACAGTGATATTGAATGGTTTGCCCTCGAGACGAACAGAGATCATTCTGTCGTTTATGAGATTGCATCCAAATACTGCATTTCAGAATCTTTTGTTGACTATGATGGCTACTCCATTTCTTCTCAGGGATTTTTGCCCACAGTAGTAGATATAATGGTCATCTGAGTTCAATTCACCCTTTCCAGTCCATTTTATTTTGCTGATTCCTAAAATGCCAATGCATGAAAGTGAAAAGTGAAAGTGAAGTCGCTCAGTCGTGTCCGACTCTCAGCGACCCCATGGACTGGAGCCTACCAGGCTCCTCCGTCCATGGGATTTTCTAGGCAAAAGTACTGGGGTGGGGTGCCATTGCCTTCCCCGAAAATGTCAATGTTCACTCTTGGCATCTCCTGTTTGATTACTTCCAATTTGCTTTGATTCAGTGGACCTAATAATCCAGGTTCCTATGCAATATTGCTCTTTACAATCAAACATTGCTTCTATCACCAGTCATATCCACAGCTGGATGTTGTTTTTGCTTTGGCTCCATGTCTTCATTCTTTCTAGAGTTATTTCTCCACTGATCTCCAGTAGCATATTGGGCACCTAAGGACCTGGGGAGTTCATCTTTCAGTGTCCTATCTTTTTGCCTGTTCATACTGCTCATCGGATTCTCAAGGCAGGAATACTGAAGTGTTTTGCCATTCCCTTCTCCAGTGGACCACATTTTGTTAAAACTCTCCACCATGACCCATCTGTCTTGGGTGGCCCTACATGGCATGACTCATAGTTTCATTAGTTAGACAAGGTTGTGGTCCATGTGATTAGATTGGTTTAGTTTTCTGTGATGATGGTTTTCAGTCTGTCTGACCTCTGAAGGATAAGAATAAGAGGCTTATGGAAGCTTCCTGATGGGATAGACTGACAGGGGTATACTGGGTTTTTTTTTCTGATGGGGAGACCATGCTCAGTAAATATTTAATCCAATTTTCTGTTGATGGGTGGAGCTGTGTTCCCTCCCTGCTATTTACCTAGGGCCAAACTATGGTGGAGTCAACCAGTCATGGTGGAGAAATCTGGCAGAATGTGGTCCAATGGAGAAGGGAATACTAAAGGCAAACCACTTCAGTATTCTTGCCTTGAGAACCCCATGAACAGTATGAAAAGGCAAAATGATAGGATATTGAAAGAAAAACTCCCCAGGTTGGTAGGTGCCCAATATGCTACTGAAGATCAGTGGAGAAATAACTCCAGAAAGAGTGAAGGGATGGAGCCAAAGCAAAAACAATACGCAGTTGTGGATATGACTTGTGATAGAAGCAAGGTCTGATGCTGTAAAGAGCAATATTGCATAGGAACCTGGAATGTCAGGTCCAGGAACCTGGAATGTCAGGTCCATGAATCAAGGCAAATCGGAAATGCTCAAATAGAGATGCCAAGAGTGAACTGTAACATTCTAGGAATCAGCGATCTAAATTGGACTGGAATGGGTGAATTTAACTCAGATGACCATTATATCTACTACTGTGGGCAGGGATCCCTTAGGAGAAATGGTGTAGTCATCATGGTCAACAAGAGTCTGAAATGCAGTACTTGGATGCAATCTCAAAAACGACAGAATAATCTCTGTTCGTTTCCAAGGCAAACCATTAAATATCACCATAATTCAAGCCTATGTTCCAACCGTAATGCTGAAGAAGCTAAAGTTGAGCAGTTCATTGAAGACCTACAGATCTTTTAGAACTAACACCCAAAAAAGATGTCCTTTTCATTATAGGTGACTGGAATGCAAAAGTAGGAAGTCAAGAAACACCTGCAATAACAGGCAAATTTGGCTTTGGAGTACAGAATGAAGGAGTGCAAAGGCTAATAGAATTCTGCCAAGAGAATGCAATGGTCATAGCAAACACGCTCTTCCAACAACACAAGAGTAGACTCTACACATGGACATCACCAGATGGTCAACACCAAAATCAGATTGATTATATTCTTTGCAGCCAAAGATGGAGAACCTCTACACAGTGAGCAAAACAAGACCAGGACCTGACTGTGGCTCATATTATGAACACCTTATTGCCAAATTCAGACTTAAATTGAAGAAAGTAGGGAAAACCACTAGACCATTAAGGTATGACCTAAATCAAATCAATTATAATTATACAGTGGAAGTGAGAAATAGATTAAAAGGACTATATCTGATAGACAGAGTGCCTGATGAACTATGGATGGAGATTCATGACATTGTACAGGAGACAGGGATCAAGACCATCCCCAAAAAAAGAAATGCAAAAAAAAAAGCAAAATGGATGCGTGAGAAGGCCTTACAAATAACTGGGAAAAGAAGAGAGGTGAAAAGCAAAGGAGAAAAGGAAAGAGAAGCATCTGTATGCAAAGTTCTAAAGAATAACAAGGAGAGATAAGAAAGCCTTCGTCAGTGATCAATGCAAAGAAATAGACCAAAAGAACAGAATGGGAAAAGACTAGAGATCTCTTCAAGAAAATTAGAGATACCAAGGGAACATTTCATGCAAAGATGGGCTTGATAAAAGACAGAAATGGTATAGACCTAACAGAAGCAGAAGATATTAAGAAGAGGTGGCAAGAATACACAGAAGAACTGTACAAAAAAGACCTTCAAGACCCAGATAATCACTATGGTTGGATCACTCACCTAGAGTCAGATATCATGGAATGTAAAGTTAAGTGGGCCTTAGAAAGCATTACTATGAACAAAGCTAGTGGAGGTGATGGAATGCCAGTGGAGCTATTTCAAATCCTGAAAGAAGATGCTGTGAAAGTGCTGCACTCAATATGCCAGCAAATTTGGAAAACTCAGCAGTGGCCACAGGACTGGTAAAGGTCAGTTTTCATTCCAATCCCAAAGAAAGGCAATGTCAGAGAATGCTCAAACTATAGCACAATTGCACTCATCTCACACGCTAGTAAAGTAATGCTCAAAATTCTGCAAGCCAGGCTTCAGCAATATGTGAACCGTGAACTTCCATATGTTCAAGCTGGTTTTAAAAAAGGCAGAGGTACCAGAGATCAAATTGCCAACATCTGCTGGATCATGGGAAAAGCAAGAGAGTTCCAGAAAAGCATCTATTTCTGCTTTATTGACTATGCCAAAGACTTTGACTCTGTGGATCACAATAAACTGTGGAAAATTCTGTAAGAAATGGGAATATCCAACCCCATACCTGCCTCTTGAGAAACCTATACACATGTCAGTAAGCAACAGTTAGAACTGGACATGGAACAGCAGACTGGTTCCAAATAAGAAAAGGAGTATGTCAAGGCTGTATATTGTCACTCTGCTTATTTAACTTAAATGCAGAGTACATCATAAGAAACACTGGGCTGGAAGAAGCACAAGCTGGAATCAAGATTGCTGGGAGAAATATCAATAACCTGAGATATGCAGATGACACCACCCTTATGGCAGAAAGTGAAGAGGAACTCAAAAGTCTCTTGAAGAAAGTGAAAGAGGAGAGTGAAAAAGTTGGCTTAAAGCTCAACATTCAGAAAACGAAGATCATGGCATCTGGTCCCATCACTTCATGGGAAATAGATGGGGAAACAGTGGAAACAGTATCAGACTTTAATTTTGGTGGCTCCAGTATCATTGCAGATGGTGACTGCAGCCATGAAATTAAGAGATGCTTACTCCTTGGAAGGAAAGTTACGACCAAACTAGATAGCATATTCAAAAGCAGAAACATAACTTTGCCAACAAAGTTCCATCTATTCAAGGCTATGGTTGTTCCATGGATGTGAGAGTTGGACTGTGAAGAAAGCTGAGCACTGAAGAATTGATGCTTTTGAACTGTGGTGTTGGAGAAGACTCTTGAGGGTCCCTTGGACTGCAAGGAGATCCAACCAGTCCATTCTAAAGGAGATCAGCCCTGGGATTTCTTTGGAAGGAATGATGCTCAAGCTGAAACTCCAGTACTTTGGCCACCTCATGTGAAGAGTTGACTCATTGGTAAAGACCCTGATGCTGTGAGGGATTGGGGGCAGGAGGAGAAGGGGACGGCAGAGGATGAGATGGCTGGATGGCATCACTGACTTAATGGGCATGAGTTTGAGTAAACGCCAGGGTTGGTGATGGACAGGGAGGCCTGGCTTGCTGTGATTCATGGGGGTGCAAAGAGTCAGACATGACTGCCTGACTGAAGCTAACTGAAATTATGGTGGAGGTAATGAAGATAATGGTGACCTCCTTAAAAAATCCCAATATTTACTGCTACTCTCCATGCCCCCAACACTAAAGGCCACCACTAACCCACACCTTCACTGTAGACTCCCAGACACCCACAGGCAAGCCTGGAACAGTCTCCTGTGGGGTAACTGTTGCTTTCTCTTGGGCCCTGGTACACAAGGTTCTGTTGTGCCTTCCAAGAGTCTATTTCCCAAACCTGTGTAAGTTCTGGCAGCTCTATGGTGGGGTTAATGGCAACCTCCTCCAAAAGGACTTATGCCATACCCACACCCAGAGCCTCTGTCCCTGTGGCAGTCCACTGCTGACCTGTATCTCTACAGGAGATGCTCAAACACAGTTCTGTCTCAGTCTCTGTGGGGTCCCTGGGTCCTGCTGTACACAAGGTTTGTTTGAGCCCTCTGAGCATCTCAGGCAGGAATGGGGATTGATTCTAAATGTGAATTCACCCCTTCTACCATCTTGCTCTTTCCACTGTTTCTCCATCTATTTCCTATGAAGTGATGGGACCAGATGCCATGATCTTCGTTTTTTGAATGTTGAGCTTTAAGCAAACTTTTCCTCTCCACTTTCACTTTCATCAAGAGGCTTTTTAGTTCCTCTTCACTTTCTGCCATAAAGGTGGTGTCATCTGTATATCTGAGGTTATTGAGATTTCTCCCAGCAATCTTGATTCGAACTTGTGTTTCTTCCAGTCCAGTGTTTCTCATGATGTACTCTGCATATAAGACGACAGAGGATGAGATGGCTGGATGGCATCACTGACTCGATGGATGTGAGTCTCACTGACCTCCTGGAGTTGGTGATGGACAGGGAGGCCTGGCGTGCTGTGATTCATGGAGTCGCAAAGAGTCGGACATGACTGAGCGACTGATCTGATCTGATATGATCTGACCATCTTGCTGGAGCTTCTCCTTTGTCCTTTGATGTGGGGTATCTCCTCACAGCTGCTCCAGTGCTTACTGTCTTACTGGATTTTTTCTGTTCTTGGATGTGGGGTATCTCCACATGGCCCGTCCAGCAAAGCACAGACATGGTTCCTGACCTTGGACAAGGAGTATCTCTTCATAGCTGCTCTAGAGAAGTGCAGGAGCCTCTCCTGACCTTGGACATTGTATATCTCCTCACAGCTGCTAGAGAGTGAAAAAGTTGGCTTAAAGTTCAATATTCAGAAAACAAAGACTATGGCATCTGGTCCCATCACTTCATAGCAAGTAAATGGGGAAACAGTGGAAACTTTATTTTGGGGGCTCCAAAATCACTGTAGATGGTGACTGCAGCCATGAAATTAAAAAATGCTTACTCCTTAGAAGAAAAGTTATAACCAATCTGCTGCTGCTGCTGCTAAGTCGCTTCAGTCGTGTCCGACTCTGTGGGACCCCATAGACGGAAGCCCACCAGGCTCCACTGTCCCCAGGATTCTCCAGGCAAGAACACTGGAGTGGGTTGCCATTTCCTTCTCCAATGCATGAAAGCGAAAAAGTGAAAGTGAAGTCGCTCAGTCGTGCCCGACTCCCAGCGACCCCACGGACTGGAGCCCACCAGGCTCCTCCGTCCATGGGATTTTCCAGGCAAAAGTGCTGGGGTGGGGTGCCATTGCCTTCCCCGATAACCAATCTAGACAGCATATTAAAAAACAGAGACATTACTTTGCCAGCAATGTCCATCTAGTCAAAGCTATGGTTTTCCAGTAGTCATGTTTGGATGTGAGAGTTGGACTATAAAGAAAGCTGAGCACTGAAGAATTGATGCTTTTGGACTGTGGCATTGGAAAAGACTCTTGAGGGTCACTTGGACTGCAAGGAGATCCAACCAGTTAATCCTAAAGGAACTCAGTCCTGAATGTTCATTGGAAGGACTGATGTTGAAGCTGAAACTTCAATACTTGGCCACCTGATGCAAAGAGCTGACTCATCTGAAAAGACCCTCATGCTGGTAAAGATTGAGGGCAGAAGGAGAAGGGGATGACCGAGAATGAGATGGTTGGATGGCATCACTGACTCAATGGACATGAGTTTGAGTAAACTCTGGGAGTTGGTGATGGACAAGGAGCTCTGGAATAGTGCAGTCTAGGAGGTCTCAAAGAATCAGACACGACTGAATGACTGAACTGAATTGAACTGAACTGAAATTACGTTAAGAAGATAAAAAGTGATTTCCCACATATCGTGTATGAAAGTGCTAACTACGATATCCTTTGCCAGTGCTTGTCAGTCTTTTTTTTTTTTTTTTTTTAATTTTAGTCATCAGGTAGGCTCATCCAGTCACCTTGTATCTCACTGACACTTTAGTTTCCTTTCTTCCTGGTGACAGAGAAGTAAATATCCTGCTCATTTATTCTTTATTCAATGTATTGGACAAATATCATGAAATTGTCCTTTGAAATATTATTTGAATATGAATCATTTGTTTGATATATATTTTGAACTATTATCCTATACTCTAGCTTACTTTTTAATTTTCTTAATGGTGTTCTGTATCCTCTTAATGAAGTACAAGGTAGCAGGCCCTTTTTGGTAAGCAGTTTTTTTGTCTATCAAGTTTAATTAGTATTGTCTAACCAATGTCATGAAAATATTCTTCCTTTGGAAAGTTTTATTGTTATGATCCATGTAAAATATAGTTTTGGATATATATACATGTATAGTATGAGATAGAGTCAAGGTTTATTTCAATAAAAATATATAAAAGACGCTGACTCCTTGGGAAGAAAGTTATGAACAACCTAGATACCATATTGAAAAGCAGAGACATTACTTTGCCAACAAAAGTCCATCTAGTCAAGGCTATGGTTTTTCCTGTGCTCATGTATGGATGTGAGATTTGGACTGTGAAGAAGGCTGAGCGCCGAAGAATTGATGCTTTTGAACTGTGGTGTTGGAGAAGACTCCTGAGGGTCCCTTGGACTGCAAGGAGATCCAACCAGTCCATTCTGAAGCAGATCAGCCCTGGGATTTCTTTGGTAGGAATGATGCTGAAGCTGAAACTCCAGTACGTTGGCCACCTCATGCGAAGAGTTGAGTCATTGGAAAAAACTGTGATGCTGGGAGGGATTGGGGGCAGGAGGAGAAGGGGACGACAGAGGATGAGATGGCTGGATGGCATTACTGACTCAATGGATGTGGGTCTGAGTGAATTCTGGGAGTTGGTGATGGACAGGGAGGCCTGACGTGCTGCAATTCATGGGGTGGCAAAGAGTCGGACACAACTGAGTGACTGAACTGAACTGAATCTTATAATATAATCATAATCTAGATCAGCATTTCAATGATCCTTTTTTAATAATCAAGTGAGTTTTCTTGAATTTCTAATTACTTTCATTCACATATGTCTATCTTTGTATCAGGTACATCTGGTTAAATTACTATAACTTTATAATAATTTTTGAAGTGTGGTCATGTAAGCCCTCCAAATCTGTTCTTCTTATATAAATTATCTTTGTGGCTATTGATTTTCAAACATATTTTAAAATGAGCTTCTCAGTTACACACACACACACACACACACACACACACCCTTTGTTGTCTTTGGCAACATTTATATTGAATCTACATACCTGTATGCAGAAAATGCTTCTTTACCATACCGAAAAGAGTTTAACCATTTTCTTATGATATGTGATGTACTGTGCTAGTCACTAAGTCGTGTCTGACTCTTTGTGAATCTATGGACTATAGCCCACCAGGCCCTTCTGTCCATGGGGATTCTCCAGGAAAGAATACTGGAGTGGGTTGCTATGCCCTCCAGGGTCTCTTCCTAACCCACAGATGATCTCATGGTAAATTTCTTCATATTTCTAGTAATTTTTTTATGTATTTTAGTACAGCAATATTAATTCTTCTCTGTACTGTTCACAGGATTCATTCTTTTTTTTATTTCAATCTTTTGAGTTCTTGTGCTTTTGGTATTTTTGTTCTCAAACATGAAGATTTTTTTTTTTTTTAAATTCAGCCTGACAAATTTATAGGAGAACAAATATGAAAAGTCAGTGTTGCAGAGATTTTCACTTCTAACTACACAGGGTTGTGAGACTAATAAACTGGACAAAGTTGTTTTAAAATTAGAAAAAATAAAAATAGAATTGTAGGAAAACAATTCTATTCAGTGGAAAATGCCGAATGGATCCATGGGCTTTTCCAGGACAAGAAGCACCAAAGTGAATTTTTGTGTTATATGTATTAAATGAGGCAACTGATCATATGATTCAAATTGTTTATCTTCAGTTCAGTTCAGTTCAGTCCCTCAAGCATGTCTGACTCTTCATGATCCCGTGGACTGCGATAGGCCAGGGCTCTCTGTCCATCACCAACTCCCAAAGTTTTACTCAAACTCATGTCCATTGAGTTGGTGATGCCATCCAAACATCTCATCTTCTGTCGTCCCTTTCTCCTCTCACCTTCAATCTTTCTAGCATCAGGGTCTTTTCAGATGAGTCAGCTCTTAGCATCAAGTGGCTAAAGTATTGGAGTTTCAGCTTCAGCATCAATTCTTCCAAAGATATTCAGGACTGAGTTCCTTTAGGATTAACTGGTTGGAACTCCTTGCAGTCCAAGGGACTCTCAAGTGTCTTCTTCAACACCACAGTTCAAAAGCATCAGTTCTTTGGCACTCAGTTTTCTTTATGATCCAACTTTCCCATCCATACATGACTACTGGAAAAACCATAGCCTTGACTAGACAGACCTTTGTTGGCAAAGTAATGTCTCTGCTTTTTAATATGCTGTCTATGTTGGTCATAGCTTTCCTTCTAAGGAGCAAGTGTCTTTTAATTTAATGGCTAGAGTCAGCATCTGCAGTGATTTTGGAGCCCAAAAATATAAAGTCTGTCACTGTTTCCATTGTTTCCCCATCTATTTGCCATTAATTGATGGGCCAGATGCCATGGTCTTAGTTTTTGAATGCTGAGTTTAAGAGAGTTTTTTGCTCTCTTCTTTCGTTTTCACCAAGAGGCTCTTTAGTTCCTCTTTGCTTTCTGCTATAAGGGGGTGTCAGCTGCATATCAGAGATTATTGATATTTCTCCTGGCAATCTTGATTGCAACTTATTCTCTATTCAGCCTGGAATTTCACATGATGTACTCTGCATATAAGTTGAATAACCAAGATAACAACATACAGCCTTAATATACTCCTTTCTCAGTTTGGAACCAGTCCACTGTTCCATGTCTAGTTCTAACTGTTGCTTCTTGACCTACATACATATTTCTCTATTTATCAGATCTAATCCCTTGAATCTATTTGTTACTTCCATTGTATGAGGGATTTGATTTAGGTCATACCTGAATGCTCAACATTCAGAAAATGAAGATCGTGGCATCTGGTCCCATCACTTCATGGGAAATAGATGGGGAAAGAGTGGAAACAATGTCAGACTTTATTTTTGGGCCCCAAAATCACTGCAGATGGTGACTGCAGCCATGTAATTAAAAGATGTTTACTCCTGGGAAGAAAAGTTATGACCAACCTAGATAGCATATTGAAAAGCAAAGACATAATTTTGCCAACAAAGGTCCATCTAGTCAAGGCTGTGGTTTTGCAGTGGTCATGTATGGATGTGAGAGCTGGATTGTGAAGAAAGCCAAGCACTGAAGAATTGATGCTTTTGAACTGTGGTGTTGAAGAAGACTCTTGAGAGTCCCTTGGTCTGCAAGGAGATCCAACCAGTGCATTCTAAAGGAGATCAGCCCTGGGTGTTCTTTAGAAGGAATGATGCTAAAGCTGAAACTCCAGGACTTTGGCCACCTCATGCGAAGAAAGAGTGGACTCATTGGAAAAGACTCTGATGCTGGGAGAGATTGGGGGCAGGAGGAGAAGGGGACGACAGAGGATGAGATGGCTGGATGGCATCACCAACTTGATGGACGTGAGTTTGAGTGAATTCTGGGAGTTGGTGATGGACAGGGAGGCCTGGCATGATGCGATTCATGGGGTCGCAAAGAATTGGACATAACTGAATGACTGAACTGAACTGTACTGAACTGAACTTAATGGACAGAGAATGAGGTTCTTAGATGGCATACTGACTCAATGGGCATTTGTTTGGTAAACTCCAGGGGTTAGTGATGGACAGGGAGGCCTGGCGTGCTGCAGTTCATGGGGTTGAAAAGAGTTGGACATGACTGAAGGACTGAACCAATTTCAGTCTGAATTTGGCAATAAAAAGTCCATGATCTGAGCCACAGTCAGCTTCCAGTCTTGTTTTGCTGACTGTATAGAGTTTCTTTATCTTTGGCTGCAAAGAATATTATTAATACGATTTCAGTATTGACTGTCTAGTGATGTGCATGTATAGATTTGTCTCATGTTGTTGGAAGAGTGTGTTTGCTATGACCAGTTTATATACATAGTTTGCTATGACTATGCTATTGGTAAAAGGAGTGAATAACTATGTTCAAAACTTGACCTAAGTGATCGTTGCCTTGTTCTATTTCTTAGTTAAATCGATTTCATTATACCATGATGGGGGATTAGAATAGTAAATGTGATATGAACTAACATAATAAATATAGCTTTTGTTTTGTGAAGTCTCTTTTGACACTGTGTTAAGAACAAATGAAATATTTTCCTACATGAAAATAGATTTTGGTAAAAGCTCAGAGCAACAAATTTGTCTTTTAAAATTTGTGAATTAAGCACAGTAGTTTTAATACACAGTTCCAAGTATTTACATATACTACATTAGCTGTAATCCTCTTTCTCAATTTGACACAAAATTAATCATTAGCTAACATATAGGCACCTACCATGTACCTTTAAACTAAGCAGCATATTTCATGTAAGTATGTAGAGTGACAAAAAAAGCCCTATGTTATTAACTGAAAGGGACAAGTTTATATAAGTTCTTGTTCTAGCTAATTGCAATCACTGAGTAATCATCAACTCAAAATTAATGATCTACTTCATCATTTCTGAAAAAATGACTCCAATAACTAAAATAGTCTACAGTCCGATTTTCTGAAGTTTTAAATACAGCTGCTACACAGTTATTTATCCAACTCAATATCTATTATCTATTTTGAACTTTGGAAGCCTACAAATTGAAAATGTACAGTAGAAAGGATTAAACTGGTAAGATACAAATAAGCATTAAATAGAGGACCTATATCCTAAGTGAGGAGGCTTTCTTGTAGCTCAAATGATAAAGAATCTTCCTGTGAGGCAGAAGACCAGGGTTTGATCCCTGGGTTGGAAAGTTCTTCTGGAGAAGGGAATGGCAATCCACTCCAGTATTCTCGCCTGGAGAATTCCATGGACAGAGAAGCCTGGCAGGCTACAGTCTGTGGAACCACAAAGGGTCGGACATGACTGAGTGACTAACACACACACATCCTAGGTGAAGTTCTAAACTCCTTCCAAATTGAAAATGTAAGTTGATCAGTGTAACCACCTCTTGATGATTAGCTGTTAGAAGATTTAAGTTTTGTATTAAGGGAGGAGAATATTAGGGGTTGTTCCAGAGAGGAGCTGTATCACTACCAGAGGCAATGCTGTCCCCACAGGCACGGCGGTGATTAGTTCATCTAAAGAAGGAACTGGGTTGTCAAGATTGATACACTAGGCAGAAAGAAACCTAATAAAATGAGGAAAAAGGAGATACTGACCTAAAAGCAACTGTAGGGGGAAAAAAAAATCCAGAGTGAATTTGCTATTAGCATAAAATGCTCGGAGACATGAGAAAGTATCTAGACATAGAAGGTCTTAGATTCACACAACTTTCTAGCTGGAAAATATCATCAAAATCCTAAAGCTGTTCTTTCATTCTATAATTAAGAATGCTAAGGCTCAACACCACAGAGATGGCAGTGGGGTCCAAACCCAGATATCTGCCTCCTACTTCTGCATTTCTGAGACAATGACAATCTCATGTGTAAGTTTTAAAGTGTCATGTAAATATTAGGTGTTAGCAGTAACTAGTTTGGAGTATTTGCTATTTCCTATATCTTATGTCAATAATGTAGATCCTTTAAGTAAATTAGCCTAAATTAGCCACTCTATGATGCCACTTTTGTCTTTCCTGGTATAGTTTATCACCTTTACATGTTATATAAATTGCTTTGTACTTTGGTGAAATGAAACCAAAAAACTGGGACTCAGATAAACATTAAATTTATATTATGCAAAAATTTCAGGGATAAAAAATTCAGTTAAATTGTGTTCCTATCTAAAGCAAAAATAGTAACTTCACTGTTTTTATGTAGATGACAGAACTAGTATTTCACTGGAACTAGGGTAAAAGGAAAATATCAGAAAACAATATGTGTATTTAGATGGTACAGATAAACTTATTTGCAAAGCAGAAATAGAGGGACAGATGTAGAGAACAGACATATGGATCCTGAGAGGGAAAGAGAGGGTGGGATGAATAGGGAGATTGGGATTGTGACTTATATTCACAACTATGTATAAAATAGGTAACTAATGAGAATCTACTGAATATACAACACAAGGAACTCCACTCAATGCTCTGTGGTGACCTAAATGGAAAGAAAATCCAAAAAAGGAGGGATATAGGGATACACAACTAATTCACATTGCTGTACAACAGAAACTAACACAACACTGTAAAGCAACTATAATCCAATAAAATTAATAAAAATATATATGCATATTGCCTATCTCCTGGGGAGAATGAGATTTTAAGTAGAAGAGTGTGTAGAGTTATGCTTACTCTCAACTTCTTTGACAAATTTTCTGTTGTGTCTACAATAGCATAATTTGCCATTGAGATTTAATAGGCAGATACTTACCTGGAAAATCCCATGGACAGAGGAGCCTAGCAGGCTACAGTCCATGGGTTCACATAGAGTGGGAAACAACTAAGCATGCATGCATGCACACACATTTTCTCAATATTCATAACTACAAATTTAGTAATGATTTATGAAAGACTTGAAGAGAAGGCTATGGCACCCCACTCCAGTACTCTTGCCTGGAAAATCTCATGGACGGAGGAGCCTGATAGGCTGCAGTCCATGGGGTCTCAAAGAGTCGGACACGACTGAGTGACTTCACTTTGACTTTTCACTTTCATACATTGGAGAAGGAAATGGCAACCCATCCCAGTGTTCTTACCTGGAGAATCCCAGGGTCGGGGGAGCCTGGTGGGCTGCCGTTTATGGGATCGCACAGAGTCAGACACAACTGAAGCAACTTAGCAGCAGCAGCAGCAGCAGCGTTAAAGACTTTATGTGTCAGATACTGATAAGCAGAAGTGCAAAAGTGAATGCTTGTAATGTTGGGGAATATAGAAAAAGTAATCAATAATTACAACTTATTATGATGGGCCCTGAAATCCAAATAGTAATTCAATCTCTGGGATTTTTAGAGATTATTTTTTTAACGTGGCACTTAAGCTGGAGATTTTTTTTTTAATAAATAAAAATTTATAATGTTTTAAGGACAGATAAAAAGACTTTAAAGAGACATAGCTATTTGAAAAAGAATAGCTCATTTAGTTAATCAGGAAAAGGTTTTCAGTGCATCAGAACTCAATTTTCATGGAAGGGACTAAAATCAAGCCCACCAGGCTCCTCCATCCATGAGATTCTCCAGGCAAGAGTACTGGCGTGGATTGCCATTTCCTTCTCCAGGGAATCTTCCCAACCCAGGGATCGAACCTGCGTCTCCGCATTGGGGGCAGATGCTTTAACCTCTGAGCCACCAGGGAAGCCCTCTCACTTCTTAAAGACAGCTAAAACTCCTTGCTATCTGGTCCTCTCTACAGACCCTCTAACCCTTTGACTATCTCTGAATTATTAAACAGCTTTCATGATTAATGTGCAACCTGACCTAGTTAGGACCATGAAGATATTTTCCTTCTTTGTTAACTCAACTGACTAGATTAAGTTGAATTTTAGGGACCTGATTCCAGGTACATGAATATCATGTACCTTTGTTTATTTCAGAAGAATCTCTTTGCTATGTAATTTGACATAGTAAGAAAATGATATATTATCATTTCAGCAGGTCTCCCACACTCAAGAACAGGGAATCATACAAGATGGGGAGGAGGCAAAGGGAACATCTTAGAATTCTGTGTGTTATGTAAATAGCATGTTAAGTGATTTACATGCATTAATTTATTGATATATTAATAAAACTTGGTTGTCCCAGACTTACATGAGTATAGTTGGTCTTTGAGAAGATGTAAAGCTTGGCCTATCTCATAGTCTAGATGCAACTGAACTGTTAACAGTTCTGAAATCCAAAGCCTAGAAGTTTAATATTATGAGATAGTGTCCCATTAACAATTACCTAGAAATAAAGTAACTTTTTAATTAGGAAAGGTAAATTATAAATTTCCAATGAAAAGTAGACAAATGTTGAATCTGTTTCATTTCTGTTTTTACATCATGACAGTGACCTATTTGGATACACCACATCAATTTAAAACTGGAATACAATGATTAAAAAAAAAAAAATACTGTTGATATCTCCAAGATGTGTGTGCTTGTGTGTGTATGTGTCTCTGTGTGCACGTGCAAACCTAATTAGAGATTAGGTTTGGCTGAGTGAGATGCACTGGTTAATTTGCACTGGTATAGGAGTATTTTCTTTGTCAGTTTTATAGTAAATAATTTTTTTCTTGTTTCTCTTGAGTTTCTCTTCTACAGAATAAAGTAATACAAATGGGTTAAAACTAAACTCTTCTTCCTAGAGATAATAGATCCACAAATGCTATAGGTAGAATTTTAAGATATTCTCCAATATTTCTCACTTCTAGTATGCATGGCTTGTGTATCCCTCAAACTGAGTATAATGAATTCTACTCTCAGCCATGAAATGAAAAGATGCTTACTCCTTGGAAGGAAAGTTATGACCAACCTAGATAGCATATTCAAAAGCAGAGACATTACTTTGCCAACAAAGATTCGCCTAGTCAAGGCCATGGTTTTTCCTGTGGTCATGTATGGATGTGAGAGCTGGATTGTGAAGAAAGCTGAGCGCCGAAGAATTGATGCTTTTGAACTGTGGTGTTGGAGAAGACTCTTGAGAGTCCTTTGGACTGCAAGGAGATCCAACTAGTCCGTTCTGAAGGAGATCAGCCCTGGGATTTCTTTGGAAGGAATGATGCTAAAGCTGAAACTCCAGTACTTTGGCCACCTCATGCGAAGATTTGACTCATTGGAGAAGACTCTGATGCTGGGAGGGATTGAGGGCAAGAGAAGAAGGGGACGACAGAGGATAAGATGGCTGGATGGCCTCACTGACTCGATGGATGTGAGTCTGAGTGACCTCCAGGAGTTGGTGATGGACAGGGAGGCCTGGCGTGCTGCAGTTCATGGGGTTGCAAAGAGTGGGACACGACTGAGCGACTGATCTGATCTGATGACATAACTTACCTTAAGATGGGTAAATTTTGATGGTTTATGATGGCTTATGATGGTTAATTTTTTGTGTTAACTTGACTGGGCCAAGGGATCCCCAATTAAATATTATGTCTAGTTGTGATCCTAAGGGTGTTTTGGCTTGAAATTAGCTTTTAAATCAGTGAACTCACTGATGTAGATTGCCCTCTTCAGTATGGGTGAGCAGCATCTAATTCCGAGTAGTACGAAGAGGCTGAGGAAGGATGAATTCACCCTTTTTTGCTTTCTCTCTATCAGTTTGAGCTAACAGATAGATTCTGCCCTTGATATGAATTTATACCATCAGCTCTCCTGGTTCTCAGGACTTCAGATTCCAACTAGAATCATACTACCAGCGTCCTGGGCCTCCAGCTTATAGATAGCAGGTCATGGGGCCTTTCAGTGTCCATTATCTTGTAAGCCAATTCCAATGAATTGAAATGAAATGAGAATGAAATGAAATACATCTCATTGCTACTCAGCAATGAAACACATGAAGGAGGATTCTTAACATTACATTTTTACAAACATTTGGACAAATTTCAAAACTCATGTGTTCTTGAAGAAAAATGTATTGGCATGCTTAGACATGAAAACTGTTTTCTTATTAACCAAACTAGAGTGTCTTGTCAGTTTACTTCATGGGGATATACACTTAAAATCCACCTGTTCATTAGCTGTGAAGCGAGATTTCCAGCTGACACATTTAATTGTTCATGTAGACTACCCAAGTTCCAAAAAGAATTGCCACACTTGGTTCATTACTTGGTAGTAGAGGTTAGCTTTGATTTAATGGAGCCCTCAGATCACAATGGAGACTGAATTCTCTTCAAACTCTTCTATTAAAATAATAATATTAATGAAATTAAAGCAATAGTAAAAATAAAAGGAAGGGGAATAGTTAAGAAAGGCAGTAGAAAATGACATTTCCACATCACGAGTGGGAGTCATGTTGATTATGTGAGCCAGAGTGAGACGTACAACTTGGAATTAATCTGAAACCAGCGTGTGTGCCTCACATATATAGAATACTTACATTTACAAAGTTTTAGACACACTCACTGTTATGTATTTTATATCATTGGCATTAAACATTGGTTAACACATGACTTTTGCCAAAAAGAATTGCTTTCTGAACCTAGATTTTCCTCAGTTTTTCCAAAGAAAAGAATATTCCAAAGAGACAGTTTCCTATCCTAAACAGAAGACACTTTAACAGTATTTTCCCTGATATACAAATGGTGACCATTCCCTCCTCCTATAAAATTGTTATTATGAAGTATTGGCATTTCCCCTTAAATGCACATGCAGATGAGCACAGGTATGTAGAATCTCTGGTCTCATTTTAAATTTATCTTTTTCATTAAGGATACATTAAATTTTACTGCAGGCCTTCAACAAAGTTACTTCCTTATGCTTACATTATTCTCTGTTTCATCAATATTTCAAAAACAATGCCAAGACTATTTTCTGTTTTGTAGTAAATAGGTAATGAAATTTAAATCAATAAGCACTTTAGTTCTAATATATGCCATTTGGGATTAAGGAAAAATATGGCATGAATTAGCATCCTCCCTTTAAATGAAAGGACTCATTTGTTAAGGAAGAAATTCATATGCTGAAACATTATAATCTATTGGAAGCAACTCTAATTAAAAAACTGATCACGTGTATTTACATAGCATTGTAACACTCTGAGCAGGGGCACAGAGTCAGAAAGTAAGTTTTAACAAAATAATTTATTAATAGTGAAAAATACTGATTAAATCATTGTCTACTTTCTGGCAACTGCTGTCACTTAGAAAGAAAACACCAATAGTAACTCAAAGGACCAAAGAAGCATGAAGATTGGAACATAATATTCTCTGGTACACACAGCAATGTTAGCTAATATGGTCTTTGTTGTTTTTCTTTTACTTTCTGGTTTTTAGCATGTAGTGACATCTTAATTGCAATTCAATAACTATCCTTTACATAGATTTAATGCTTTCAAAATCCACTTTAAATATCAGTCTCATGAGTGAGTGGGCAGTCAAAACTAGATGTGAGTTAGACACCAACTGCTGAGTTTCTAGCTTTTTATCATATTGAGATAGCTAGTAAAAGATTATTTGGCCGTTTTCTGCATTACCTGACAGTGTTTTTTCATACATCTCTCTTTTCATAGAAGAGAGAAATTTCTATTTCACACTAAATGTGTAAAAACTTGAAAGAGAATGATAGAAAATAAATAGATGAGAGAGAGCAAAACTGGGAGATATAAATCCACATGCATATTAAATAAATTCTGGACCCTTAAACATAAAAAAAAGAAAAAAGAGGTCAGTGTTAAAGTACAGGGACAATGCTTATTACTCTTTGCATAGTATTGCTTTGGATACTAGTTGAATTTTGAGTAAAATTTGAAATTTGAAACATGATGTATAGTCAATTTGGAAACTAAATACAAATCATTGCTGTGTTTGTAAGGAGAGTTGGTCAATTCTCAAATTTGGGTTCGTCTACATGAACTGGAAAAACTTCATTTATGGCTCCCCTGAGTTGAGCATATTTTGGGAAAGAAAAAAAAAAATAAAATAAAAAAAGACTACTTCCTATTGTGTTTTAAATATCGTTGGTGTTTTTACCTGTTAAATAGCATAAATAAACTGTATTTTCATTTTTTAATCTCTGCTTTGAAAATTCTCTTAGAAATGACTTGCAGAATTTTAAGGGTGAGTGTTTTATAGGTTAAAAAACTGTAAGTTTATGTCAAAATACAAGATGGGTTATAGAATAATAGCACTGTTTCATCCCATTTGACATTTCTTTCATTAACTGTCATGGTAGACAATGAACTGTAAATCATGGCAAATGATAAACCACTCAAACTTTACCATATGAAACATCATAGTAAAAATACGATCTTATTTTGCCTTGAGCTTCAAAGTCTGGCCTTAATACAGTCCGGTTGTTCATACCCTGGATCCTAGTCTCTCAGTTATGGTGAAGATATTGATATTTTGGGTGAGTGCAATTTTTGTTAGGGATGTAAGAGGATATAATTTTGTTGTATTTGAGCAAGTAGCTCCTCCCTTGAATTTATTTTCTTTTCAGTCTTTTGTGATTCAGCATTTGGTGGAGGATGGAGCTGTTGATCCCTTGCTGTTTATCCAGAAGTTTGAAGGGCATGTTTAGCTTCAAGGGGAGTTTTCCTCTGTCTCCTAAAAGGTGTGGTATCTACAGAAAAACCTGAGATGCCTTTGCCTGGAATATTTGTCTATTTTACCCAATTATTTATTTATTCAATAATTTATATCACGATGGATATTTATTTTATTCATGTGTGCTAAGTCGCTTTAGTCATGTCCAACTCTTTGCTACCCTATGGACTGTAGCCTCAGGCTCCTCTATCCATGGGATTCTCCCGATGAGAATATTGGAGTTGGTTACCATGCCCTTCTCCAGGGGAATCTTCCTGATCCAGGGATCGAAACTGTGTCTTTTTTCAATTGCACTGCAGGTGGATTCTTTACCACTAGCATCACCCTGGAAGTCTCTATTTATTTTATACTTTGTGTTATATTGCAACACTACTTTTTGATTCAAATTTTTCTAGATTTAGCAAGGGAAGGGGGCTTTTTCAATTGCCTATTTTTAACATATCCTCATTAATAAAAGTGGTGATTGTTGTTCTTTTTGGAGCACTACCCAACTTTCTGGCACTACAAATTACTGCAGGTTCATCCTATATGTCCTCCACCCTCATCCTGAAATTAGTCGTTTTTCCACGGATTCCTGTTGTTTTTTTTTTTTTTTTGAGAATAATGTAAGAAACCAAGATTTGGATATGATCATTGCCACTAGGAGGTCATTGCTTCCAGGCTCTCTCAGGAAATAAAACTTGAACAATATATATGTGTATACTAATATTTAATGTTGTGAAGCAAGCGTCACTATGTAGGACTCAGGCTTCATGAGAATTATATCTTCTAGAAGTGGGCAGTTCACTAATTGCATTGTGATATCCAGAAGCCTTAAAAAAGTTACTATTAGCATGACATACATAATCGACTTGTATAAAAATAGAGATGTCCCATCTACTACTAGTATCAGTTCAGTTCAGTCGCTCAGTTGTGTCCGACTCTTTGCAACCCCAAACTGCAGCACACCAGGCCTCCCTGTCCATCACCAACTCCCGGAGTTCACTCAGACTCATGTCCATCGAGTCAGTGATGCCATCCAGCCATCTCATCCTCTGTCATCCCCTTCTCCTCCTGCCCCCAATCCCTCCCAGCATCAGAGTCTTCACCAGTGAGTCAACTCTTCGCATGAGGTGGCCAAAGTACTGGAGTTTGAGCTTTAGCATCATTCCTTCCAAAGAAATCCCAGGGTTGATCTCCTTCAGAATGGACTGGGTGGATCTCCTTGCAGTTCAAGGGACTCTCAAGAGTCTTCTCCAACATCACAGTATAGGCCTTTTATAAGCCACATTTTTAGTCATTTAGGGTCTAAAAAAACTGAATAGTTGAATCTAACAAACAACAGTCCATAGACTCAGCCTCTCAATCTGTCTTTTAGAAAACTCTATATATAGCCTTCCTAAAACTTTAATTTATTTCCATTGTGATTAGTGTTGATCCTAAGGTTAATGAGTATACGAAACTATTATGACTAGTAAGGTAATTAAAAAGCAAGTATACGTAACACTTTTCATAATGTTCTCTTTGGGGAGTGGGTAAATGATCTGTACCATTAAAGATGAAATTAAATATTATTTTAAAATGTAATATCCCCTGGAGCAAGTCTGAAAAAGTATTTCTAATATGTTTTGCATTATTCTTAATATCTTTGCATAGTAGCACCTAAGTATAACTTAAGAGTACAAAAGTGATTTAAAATAAATGAATTCTGCTTTGGGTCAAGGTAGATTAGTAGGAACCACCTGAAACATTCCTCTTACCCTCCCCAACTTAAAAAATTATATATATATATATATATATATATATATATATATATTTAAAAGAGTAGTTTGTAAGACATAGGGTGCAATCCTCACAGATTGTGCAAATTTCAAAATAAAATTTAATTTTGAATAAAGACACATCATCTCTATGACTGTTCCAACTGGCTGGCTTGAGAGAGTTTGGGGGATGTAGTATTTGGAGAGGAAGTCAATGAAAGGCTGGCAGATCCCCAAATTGAGGAGATGGAGCTGAGAGTACAAGGGAAACCAAAGTGGCTCAAGTTTTCAGAGCATAATACTGTGGGGGAGAGACCTGCACAGAGAGAACTGAAAAGATTTGAAGAGAATCCACCGTAAGTATATGATTGAGAATGAATCCCTGAATACACATGGGAGACACTGCCACACTTTCTGTCACTAAGTTTTTTCCAAGGCAGGAGACCAAGTTAACATTGAAAAAGTAAACTGTCTTCAGCAAAAGCTTTCATTGCATTTAAGACAGAAAGAATCTGAGGGTGAGGAAGAGAGAGTATTGATCAAGATGGCCTTAATAGTACCTTCAGCTTAACCAAACTTAGATAAGCTTCTTCCTGAGCGTATACTCCTGAACTCTTTTTTCTTAGAGTATTTATTTTAGGAAACTTGCAATTATAAATTATTCTTCTGTCCCTTTGAGATGTAACTCTTCATAAAACGTCTCTCTAGTTGTACAGCACATTTTTATTTTTCTCAAGAATCTGAATGCCCTCCTTTGAAATGTTATCACTAAGGAAGAGACTACTCCTGTTTCTCAGTTTCTGTGAGAGGGTGAGAGTCCAACTTCCTTGAATACAAATTAGCAAATACTGTTGATCTAATCACAGAGAAAAATATTTATAAACTCAAGAATAAGTCAGTGTGCTCAATACATCTCATTGACCAAAGTCCATTTTAATACGATCTAGCACTTTTCCACTAGCTCATCGTAATCCTTAAAAACTATTTCCCACCTTTAGTTCCAATGGGGTTGAGTTCAGACTGAGCTCTGGCTTTTGTCCCCTGTTGTATTAATAATCAGATCAGATCAGATCCGTCTCTCAGTTGTGTCCGAATCTTTGCGACCCCATGAACTGCAGCACGCCAGGCCTCCCTATTCATCACCAGCTCTCGGAGGTCACTCAGACCCACATTTATCGAGTCAGTGATGCCATCCAGCCATCTCATCCTCTGTCGTCCCCTTCTCCTCCTGCCCTCAATCCCTCCCAGCATCAGAGTCTTCTCCAATGAGTCAACTCTTTGCATGAGGTGGCCAAAATACTGGAGTTTCAGCTTTAGCATCATTCCTTCCAAAGAAATCCCAGGGCTGATCTCCTTCAGAATGGACTGGTTGGATCTCCTTGCAGTCCAAGGGACTCTCAAGAGCCTTCTCCAACACCACAGTTCAAAAGCATCAATTCGTCGGCACTCAGCCTTCTTCACAGTCCAGCTCTCACATCCATACATGACCACAAGAGACCATAGCCTTGACTAGGCGAACCTTTGTTGGCAAAGTGATGTCTCTGCTTTTGAATATGCTATCTAGGTTGGTCATAACCTTCCTTCCAAGGAGCAAGCGTCTTTTAATTTCATGGCTGCAGTCACCATCTGCAGTGATTTTGGAGCCCAGAAAAATAAAGTCTGACACTGTTTCCACTGTTTCTCCATCTATTTCCCATGTAGTGATGGACCAGATGCCATGATCTTCATTTTCTGAATGTTGAGCTTTAAGCCAACTTTTTCACTCTCCGCTTTCACTTTCATCAAGAGGCTTTTTAGTTCCTCTTCACTTTCTGCCATAAGGGTGGTATCATCTGCATATCTGAGGTTATTGATATTTCTCCCGGCAATCTTGATTCCAGCTTGTGTTTCTTCCAGTCCAGCATTTCTCATGATGTACTCTGCATATAAGTTAAATAAACATGGTGACAATACGCAGCCTTGACGTACTCCTTTTCCTATTTGGAACCAGTCTGTTGTTCCATGACCAGTTCTAACTGTTGCTTCCTAACCTGCATACAGATTTCTCAAGAGGCAGATCATAGCCTTAAATAAAGTCTTTGTATAATTGTTTGCATTGCAAATTTTGCTTTGACAGCGTGTTGCCTGATTACTGCCAGATGCACAGAGATTTTTGTTTTCCACACATAATAGGCTTCTCTAATTGCACAGTGGAATGCTTGGGAAAATTGAGAGTGAATTGACTGGAGGAAAAGAGGTATGAAGCAGCAAGAAGCTTAAAATATAGTGAATGGGTAACTCAGATGCTTATATTTTGTGATGTGAATCAAAATAATAGCAACATGGGTCCTGATAGAACTATTTTGCCACAAGCTTTACAACAAACCAGTTCCCAGCATGGTGTGGTAAATGTCAAGATAAACTCCCCACCAGTAGAAATCTACGGCAGCTACTTGGTTATGATATTTTTTTAAGTGACTCCCTCACTTTTTTCTACAGACCATGAAGTAAAAATTATTTCTAATTGCCAAAGGACAAAATTCATCCTGTATTTATGAAAATTTAAAGTTAATTTTTTTATTTATTTGTTTTTATACTCATGCTCCTCATTCCAATTTCATTCATTATCTAATCCTACATGTCTGGTTTTCTTATCTGTAATTTGAGCATAACATGTTAGGAAGTAGATACCAGAATTAAATGAATTATTAAATGTAAAGTGCTTAGAACAATGTCTAATTTAGCAAATGTTTTATAAATATCTATTATTGGTATCACTATTAATGACAGTCAAGGAAAATCAGCAGATGTAGGAGAGAACTTCTTTACAGTAGATATTTTTTCTTGGCAATTTGGAAAACAATAGGATATGACATTTTGAAACTGCTCCCACTTCATTCCTTACTTCTAATTTTCACATAACGTCTTTAAATCATCACTCTTTCATAAAATCTTATTCGCTTACTTAATGCTTAATCAAGAAGTAGCCCATTTCATTCATAATTTGAATAAAAATATTTACTCTTTATGCATTATGCAGAAAGGATGTTGGTGCCTTTTTTTTTCTTTTCTCAGTAAGTTATATTGAAACTTGATGAATAGAGTTTATAATTCTGAAAGCATGAAACACCCAGAATGGCTGTTTATATTCCAATAAAAAGAAAAAGCTGGTAAATAAATCATGATGAATCATGATACTGAAAGATAGACTATATTTACAAAAATGAGGCTTCATTTTTTAATTTTTTTCTTAAGTTATAGTAAGCTACATGTTTGTTGAAATAGGAAAAGGAGTACATCAAGCCTGTATATCGTCATCATGTTTATTTAACTTATATGCAGAGTACATCATGAGAAATGCTGGACTGGAAGAAACACAAGTTGGAATCAAGATTGCTGGGAGAAATATCAATAACCTCAGATATGCAGATGATACCACCCTTATGGCAGAAAGTGAAGAAGAACTCAAAAGCCTCTTGATGAAAGTGAAAGTGGAGAGTGAAAAGGTTGGCTTAAAGCTCAACATTCAGAAAACGAAGATCATGGCATCTGGTCCTACCACTACATGGGAAATAGATGAATAAACAGTGGAAACAGTGTCAGACTTTCTTTTTCTGGGCTCCAAAATCACTGCAGATGGTGACTGCAGCCATGAAATTAAAAGACGCTTACTCCTTGGAAGGAAAGTTATGACCAACCTAGATAGCATATTCAAAAGCAGAGACATTACTTTGCCAACAAAGTTTCGCCTAGTCAAGGCTATGGTCTTTCCTGTGGTCATGTATGGATGTGAGAGCTGGACTGTGAAGAAGGCTGAGCACCAAATCATTGATGCTTTTGAACTGTGGTGTTGGAGAAGATTCTTGAGAGTCTCTTGAACTGCAAGAAGATCCAACCAGTCCATTCTGAAGGAGATCAGCCCTGGGATTTCTTTGGAAGGAATGATGCTAAAGCTGAAACTCCAGTACTTTGGCCACCTCATGTGAAGAGTTGACTCATTGGAGAAGACTTTGATGCTGGGAGGGATTGGGGGCAGGAGGAGAAGGGAACGACAGAGGATGAGATGGCTGGATGGCATCACTGACTCGATGGGCGTGAATCTGAGTGACTTCTGGGAGTTGGTGATGGACAGGGAGGCCTGGCATGCTGCAGTTCATGGGGTTGCAAAGAGTCGGACATGACTGAGCAACTAATCTGATCTGATCTGAATGTAGTCTTTGTACCTCATCTCTGATTCATATAGCATTTTCCATTAAATCAGAAATAGACAGGCTTTTTTGATGTGTTGTTATTCTGTGTAATAGAAATATAGCAAAAATAATCCAATAAAAAATATAGCTTTAATTTTGATTCACCATAAATTCATATTATTTCTAGAAATCTCTGTAATCAAGAAAAAGAGTGCTATTTTGAATTATTAAAGCTAAGTTGCTCTGGGTCTATGATTCATTTTTGTGTGTCAAAAAATAATCAATCGTTTAAACAGGAACAACCTGGTATCTCCCATTGTGTCAGTGAATATATTTATTATTCGTATCATAAGAAAACTGTTTTTATAAATCCAGCATCGTTGTGTGAGCTATATAAATGTACTAATCTCTGAGGTAAGATTGCAAAATAAAAAAGGAATAAAATGATGTTTCTAAAAGTCTTATTGGTTTTTGCCTTCCTGTATCATTTAAAGTGGCTGCATTTAACATGTTCAGTACCTCCCAAAATGACTGCAATTCTCAGCTACAATTAAGTTCTCACTTTGGATTCTGATATTTTTATTTTATGCTTTTTATATTTCTCAACTTTACAAAAATTTTTAAAGGAAGAATCAGTACAAACTATGAATTACCTTATTTCTGATTCAACTAAAGGAATCAGCAGGTAATGGTCTTTTCAATCCAACAAAAATGATGTATGACTCGTGTGTGTGTATGCACATGCATGCACACGTGTTTGTGTTTTTGTTGGCAGGTTGTTATACCTCTATTTGGGACATGTAACATGGATCATTTCATTTGAAATATTTTGTGAAAGTATTTTAAGTAAGAATTACAATAAAATAAAGGTTTAGAAATGTATCTAAATAGATATATTGACCCTTACATTTGAAGTTTCATATTATTCAAGTTGCAAGTTAATATTGTTTATTTTCAAACTGAAGGCCATAAAACAAAAAGCTTCCTAAGCATGAGGGTAAACTAACATTTTGTGCTTTTAAATGTTTTTGCTATCTTTGTTTTCTCAGTTTTGCTGCTTGTTCAGTAATTATCTTTTATACAATTTTCTTCTCACACAATTCTCAACAGCTTCAGTTGGGAAACTTTATTTGTTTGTTTTCAGTTGTTTGTTATTCTTTGTCATTGGCAGTTTTCTTAGTCTCCATCTAACTTGTCTAAAGCATAACCTTGTTTCTTATAATTATGAGTGTTTATTCACTGTACTGATGTCAAAATAGTAGGTCATTTATATGGCACTTCAATCAAATATCATGAAATATTGATTTTTACAATTGGTTATATCATTCTGGAAATATCTGATATTCAACCCCAGAATCCCAATAGTGTTACCAATTAGTGATATTACAGCTTTATGTCATTGTAGAAAGCAAATTTATAATTTTTGAAAGCATAGTCAACATATCTACTTAATTGAACTTCCTTAATGAGAAAAAAATAGAGACAAGGGGATAAAGTAGGTTTTTGAAACATGAATGCATTTCATGCTCTGGGAACCAGACTAAAAGGAATATTTTATATTTATATAATGTTAATACTTAGAATCTGCTCAAATATTCTTCTTAGTGCATCATTTCTACTGTGTTACTGCTGCTGCTGCTGCTGCTGCATCACTTCAGTTGTGTCCCACTCTGTGTGACCTCATAGACAGTTGCCCATCAGGCTCCTCCGTCCCTGGGATTCTCCAGGCAAGAACACTAGAGTGGGATGCCATTTCCTTCTACAATGCAGTAAAGTGAAAAGTGAAAGTGAAGTTGCTCAGTCATGTCCGACCCTCAGTGACCCCACAGACTGCAGCCTACCAGGCTCCACCATCCATGGGATTTTCCAAGCAAGAGTACTGGAGTGGGGTGCCATTGCCTTCTCTGCCACTATATTACTATGTTCCATCAAATAGGCTTTTCCCTCTGACTGGGTTCATTATAGAATTCTTGATTGCTTGAGATTTATTTCACATGACTTTCTTAAATCAGTTGATCCTCAGAAATCCAAATGCTTCAAATTAACCACCTTGGGGTTAAACTGAATCCTGTTTTACTGGCTATCTTCAGGCAAAGAAAATCCCCTACCGAAAGCCTCCATTTAATCCTTAGATCATTATTTTGCCCATTCTTCTTATTTCCAGAAGGCAGATACCTTGTTCACCAACTCTTTGTGGAAGAGCACAGCTTGCTATTCTTTTGGGAGAATTTGCATTCTGAGAAAATTCTCATCTAAACCTGTTTCCACCCTGTTTTCTTTATGGCACGTGTTTCTGCTTAGAAGCAAGGGTTGCTATTGTTGTTGTTCAGTCACCAACTTGTGTCCAACTCCTTGCAACCCAATGGACTGCAGCATGATATGCTTCCCTGTCCCTCACCATCTCCAGGAGTTTGCCCAAGTTCATGACCATTGAATCAGTGATACCATCCAGCCATTTCATCTTCTGTTACCTGCTTCTCCTTCTGCCCTCCGTCTTTCCCAGCACCAGGGTCCTATCTAATGAGCTGGCTCTTCGCATCAGATGGCCAAAGTATTGGTGCTTCAGCTTCAGCATCAGTTCTTGCAATGAGTATTCAGGGTTGATTTCCTTTAGGATTGACTGGTTTGATCTCCTTGCTGTCCAAGTGACATTCAAGAGTCATCTCCAATACCACAGTTTGAAATCATCATATTTTTTTAGTGTCAGCCTTCTTTATGGTCCAACTCTCACATCCATGCATGAGAGGCAAGGGATGCACAGCTTACTTTTACTCAGTTGTGCCTAACTAATTTTTTCATCTGTTAAGGTGCTTTTGTCATCTCAAATTGGTCTTGATTGTGTTCTGTTAAGAACAAGAATTCAAAGCCTGACTGTAAGGCTGGGTACTCCTATAATCTTGACTACAGTAGTCCCTTTCCCAATGTCTTGGTACCAAAATTTCTAAATTTATTTTGATATCTCTCCTTCTAATATAATGACATTTCTTTCTGCTAACTCTTTTTCTTTTAACACACTTACTTCATCATATGCATTTCTGCCTTAAGCATTTTTCCCCAGTTTGCTAAAGGGAATGTTGTAGGTACTGCTCCAACATTGTACCTTGCTGTGTATCACAGAAACTATGGATACCACCAAAATATCAAAAGTATACAAATATGTACCCATACACACATGTCTGTGTATGTAAACATATGTAGGGTTTGTTTCTCTGCTAGACTTATAAAGCTAAGTGGTAGACTATCAATTCTTCCATTTATGTCACAAGAAGGAAGATAATCTTTTTCTAGAAGAAAAGAACTGTTTAGTTATTTAGCATTCTAAGTATCTACTTAATTTCTAAGACCTGGGAATTAAGGATGGTCCTAGAAGGGAAGAAAAACTTAGCTCTCTATCTTCTCACACATTCATACAACTAGCCAACAATTCCATTAGGTAAAGCATATTTAACATGTCTGCTTCAGGACAAAATACCTAAAGGAAACTGCCATTAACCACTAGAAATAACTATATTGTAACTTAAACTCTCAAATAACTGAATGCTAATTTAACCAAAAATGATTTATTTTACTATAATAAAAATTAGTAACTGAAACCAACTCTCTTAGACATAAAATAAAGTATTTCTCACACAGAATTCTTGGAATCACTTTCTTTTTTTTTTTAGCTTTCTCAGGGAAGATTAATAAAAACTAATTTTTTTCTTAACACTGCTGTCATCTTTTCCACGTCTTCATCTTTAGGTTTATCTATTTTTCTCCTGGGGAGTCCCTATATTGCTGACAACTTTTAGAGACATTTCCCTACTTTTTATGAAAGCAATTTCTTATAAAAGCAATAGTCTATTTCCCAGCTGCCTTTTGGCATCCTTCTCCATCAAGGATAGTTGTCCTAAGAAGTGGGATTCCAACAACCTACCAGAGATTCTGACACTTAGGTTTGTAATATGTTACCTTCCTAGTGAAAATGAGCTCTACCTTCCTGGTATACCTGTTTTCAAGTTCTAACTTCCTCAGTCTTCACACTGGCTGAATCCTGTAGGGGATCTCTTTAAGCAAATTTTATTTTATTCAAGTCTAGTTAATGTGTTAGTTTCTGCTGTAAGTCAAAATGATTCATTAATACACACACACAGACATACACACACATATCCTTTTTTGTATTCTTTTCTTTTATGGTTTATCACAGGGTACTGAATACAGTTCCCTGTGTTATATTGTCGGGGAAGGCGATGGCACTCCACCCCAGTACTTTTGCCTGGAAAATCCCATGGACGGAGGATCCTGGTAGGCTCCAGTCCATGGGGTCGCTAAGAGTCGGACACGACTGAGCGACTTCACTTTCATTTTTCACTTTCATGCATTGGGGAAGGAAATGGCAACCCACTCCACTGTTCTTGCCTGGAGAATCCCAGGGGCGGGGGAGCCTGGTGGGCTTCCTTCTATGGGGTCGCACAGAGTTGGACACGACTGAAGCGACTTAGCAGTAGCAGTGTTATATTGTAGGACCTTGTTATTTATTCATTTTATATATAATAGTTTGCATCTGATAATCCCAAAACTCTGTTAGTCTTTGCTCTCCTTCATTCCATATTCCAAGGCCAAATTTGCCTGTTATTCTAGGTGTTTCTTGATTTCCTACTTTTGCCTTCCAGTCCCCTATAATGAAAAGGACATCTGGTCATAGCAAATACCCTCTTCCAACAACACAAGAGAAGACTCTATACATGGACATCACCAGATGGTCAACATTGAAATCAGATGGATTATATTCTTTGCAGCCAAAGATGGAGAAGCTCTATACAATAACAGACCACCTGATCTGCCTCTTGAGAAATCTGTATGCAGGTCAGGAAGCAATAGTTAGAACTGGTCATGGAACAACAGACTGTTTCCAAATAGGAAAAGGAGTACGTCAAGGCTGTATATTTTCACCATGTTTATTTAACTTATAAGCAGACTACATCATGAGAAATGCTGGACTGGTAGAAACACAAGATGCAAAAACAAGACCAGGAGCTGACTGTGGCTCAGACCATGAACTCCTTATTGCCAAATTTAGACTGAAATTGAAGAAAGAAGGGAAATCCACTAGACCATTCAGGTATGACCTAAATCAAATCCCTTATGATTATACAGTGGAAGTGAGAAATAGATTTGGGGGCCTAGATCTGATAGATAGAGTGCCTGATGAACTATGGAATGAGGTTCGTGACATTGTACAGGAGACAGGGATCAAGACCATCCCCATGGAAAAGAAATGCAAAAAAGCAAAATGGTTGTCTGGGGAGGCCTTAGAAATAGGTCTGAAAAGAAGAGAAGCGAAAAGCAAAGGAGAAAAGGAAAGATATAAACATCTGAATGCAGAGTTCCAAAGAATAGCAAGAAGAGATAAGAAAGCCTTCTTCAGTGATCAATGCAAAGAAATAGAGGAAAACAACAGAATGGGAAAGACTAGGGATCTCTTGAAGAAAATCAGAGATACCAAAGGAATATTTCATGCAAAGATGGGCCCGATAAAGGACAGAAATGGTATGGACCTAACAGAAGCAGAAGATATTAAGAAGAGGTGGCAAGAACACACAGAAGAACTTACAAAAAAAGAGCTTCATGATCCAGATAATCATGATGGTGTGATCACTGACCTAGAGCCAGACATCCTGGAATGTGAATTCAAGCGGGCCTTAGAAAGCATCACTACAAACAAAACTAGTGGAGGTGATGGAATTCCAGTGGAGCTATTCCAAATCCTGAAAGATGATGCTGTGAAAGTGCTGCACTCAATATGCCAGCAAATCTGGAAAACTCAGCAGTGGCCACAAGATTGGAAAAGGTCAGTTTTCATCCCAATCCCAAAGAAAGGCAATGCCAAAGAATGCTCAAACTACTGCACAATTGCACTCATCTCACACGCTAGTAAAGTAATGCTCAAAATTCTCCAAGCCAGGCTTCAGCAATATGCGAACCATGAACTTCCTGATGTGCAAGCTGGTTTTAGAAAAGGCAGAGGAACCAGAGATCAAATTGCTGACATCTGCTGGATCATGGAAAAAGCAAAAGAGTTCCAGAAAAGCATCTATTTCTGCTTTATTGACTATGCCAAAGCCTTTGACTGTGTAGATCACAATAAACTGTGGAAAATTCTGAAAGAGATGGGAATACCAGACCACCTGATCTGCCTCTTGAGAAATCTGTATGCAGGTCAGGAAGCAACAGTTAGAACTGGTCATGGAACAACAGACTGGTTCCAAATAGGAAAAGGAGTATGTCAAGGCTGTATATTGTCACCATGTTTATTTAACTTATATGCAGAGTACATCATGAGAAATGCTGGACTGGAAGAAACACAAGTTGAAATCAAGATTGCTCGGAGAAATATCAGTAACCTCAGATATGCAGATGACATGACCCTTATGGCAGAAAGTGAAGAGGAACTCAAAAGCCTCTTGATGAAAGTGAAAGTGGAGAGTGAAAAGGTTGGCTTAAAGCTCAACATTCAGAAAATGAAGATCATGGCATCTGGTCCCATCACTACATGGGAAATAGTTGGAGAAACAGTGAAAACAGTGTCAGACTTTATTTTTCTGGGCTCCAAAATCACTGCAGATGGTGACTGCTGCCATGAAATTAAGAGACGCTTACTCCTTGGAAGGAAAGTTATGACCAACCTAGATAGCATATTCAAAAGCAGAGACATTACTTTGCCAACAAAGGTTTGCCTAGTCAAGGCTATGGTCTCTTGTGGTCATGTATGGATGTGAGAGCTGGACTGTGAAGAAGGCTGAGCGCCGACGAATTGATGCTTTTGAACTGTGGTGTTGGAGAAGACTCTTGAGAGTCCCTTGGACTGCAAGGAGATCCAACCAGTCCATTCTGAAAGAGATCAATCCTGGAATTTCTTTGGAAGGAATGATGCTAAAGCTGAAACTCCAGTATTTTGGCCACCTCATGCGAAGAGTTGACTCATTGGAGAAGACTCTGATGCTGGGAGGGATTGGGGGCAGGAGGAGAAGGGGACGACAGAGGATGAGATGGCTGGATGGCATCACTGACTCAATGGATATGAGTCTGAATGACCTCCGGGAGTTGGTGATGGACAGGGGGGCCTGGCGTGCTGCAGTTCATGGGGTCGCAAAGATTCGGACACGACTGATCGACTGATCTGATCTGATCTGATCTGATAATCCCAAACTCACCGCAGATGCCTTCTCCACCCTCCCTACCTCTTGGTAACTGCAAATCTATTGTCTATGTCTGTGATTCTGTTTTATAGATAGATTCACTGTCTCATATGGATTTTAGATTCCACATAGAAGTGATATCATGTGGTATCAGTTTTTCTCTTTCTGACTTCACTAAGATAATATCTTAGTTCATCCATGTTGCTGCAAGTGGCATTATTTTATTCTTTTGTATGGTTGAGCAGTATTCCATTGTACATATGTACAAAATCTTCTTTATCTATTCATCTGTTTATGGACATTTAGGTTATTTTCATGTCTTGACTCTAGATCTTTAATTTCTACATCTTCCTCCTAGCCACTGTTAGAGCCAAACATTTTACAAAAATTTTTGTCTCCAGAACCAGAAGTGTTTCTAAAATTGACTTTTTATTCTCTAGAATAATTCTTTTATTTCATCATTTGGATTGATTACAACCAGGGACCATTTGGTACATTAAAAGCACACTTCTTCCATTTTTTTTTTAATGTGGCACTATTAAAGAATTAAACATGTATTGTTCTAACATGCTATAAATTGATGAACTTTTATTGAAATTCCTTCCCAGCTGTTATTCTTTTTTTTTTTTTTTTTTTTTTTGCAGGGGAAAATGGACAAGGGAAAGGATCAATGAGGGTGGGAGGGAAATGGGAAGAAAGAAGGGGAGTGATGGTGGGGAGGAGTATATGTAATTTCTTAACCAATGGCTTTCTGTTTTTAATCACAAAGAACACTTAAAAAAAATCATGGTAAGTTCATCTTATATTAGGAGGTTTGTTCTCGAAATGAAAAGTTCAGACAACAAAAAGTCCAGTTTGGGTGTCCTCATCTTTAGGCACATCTTGGTATTTTGTATTGGTAAGTCTATCTTTACCACAATATATTATTTAGGACAGGATCACATTTGTCACCTCTTCCTGCCTACTACCCAAAGTGGTACCAAACCCACAAAATAGTCAATAAACCTCCACAGAGTGAGCAAATAAGTGTTTTTTGTTTTTTTTTTTTTTAAGCTCTCCTGAGTGAACGGAATTTTTGGAGGCTCATAGGTAAATATGTTTTCCTCTTTACTTTGTCTATTACAGCCAGATTATATGAGTGGGGTGTTAAAGTCTCCCACTATTATTGTATTGCTCTAGAGAATGTCCTTTAGTTTTTGTTGGAGAAATGGTTTAGTGGTGCAAAATTCTCTCAACTTTTGCTTATCTGTGAAGCTTTTGATTTCTCCTTCATATTTGAATGAGATCCTTGCTGGATACAATAATCTAGGCTGTAAGTTGTTTTCCTTCATCACTTTAATTACCTCTTGCCATTCCCTCCTGGCTTGGAGAGTTTCTATTGAAAGATCAGCTGTTATCCTTATGGGAATTCCCTTGTGAGTTATTTGATGTTTTTCCCTTGCTGCTTTTAATATTTGTTCTTTATATTTAATCTTTGTTAATTTGATTAATATGTGTCTTGGGGTGTTTCGCTTTGGGTTTATCCTGTTAGGGACTCTCTGGATTTCTTGAACTTGAGTGGTAATTTCCTTCTCCATTTTAGGGAAGTTTTCAACTATTATCTCCTCGAGGATTTCCTCATGATCTTTCTTTTTATCTTCTTCTTCTGGAACTCCTATGATTCGAATGTTGTTGCGTTTGATGTTATCCTGGAGGTTTCTGAAATTGTCCTCATTTCTTTTGATATGTTTTTCTTTTTTCTCGTCTGATTCATTTATTTCTAGGATTCTATCTTCTAGTTCACTAATCCTATCTTCTGCCTCTGTTATTCTACTATTTGTTGCCTCCAGGGTGTTTTAGATCTCATTTATTGCATTATTCATTATGTGTTGACTCTATTTTATTTCTTCTAGGTCCTTGTTAAACCTTTCTTGCATCTTCTCAATCCTTGTCTCCAGACTCTTTAACTGTGATTCTATTTTGATTTCGAGATTTTGAATTAATTTCGCTATCATTATTCGAATTCTTTATCAGGTAGATTCCCTATCTCTTCCTCTTTGGTTTGGATTGGTGGGGATCTATCCTGTTCCTTTAGCTGCTGGGTATTCTTTTGTCTCTTCATTTTGTTAAAATTGCCAAATTTAGAGTGTCCTTACTATATTCTGGTAGTTTGTTGAATTCTCTTTATTGAGGCGGTTTACAGGTCTTTTCAATATCTGATCTCTGCCTTGTTACAGAGGGGGCAGAGATGAACACCCAAATCTAAACCGGCCAGGTTCAGGCACTCAGATAATCCTCAGAAGCACAGACTTGGTTGAGTCTGCGTTTTATGCCCTTCCCAGATCCGAGTAGCGCAGGTGATGAAATGTTCAGCGAGCGCAGGTGCTGCGACTTATCACCTCTCCGCCACTCAGTTTTCTGGGTATACAAACAGCGCACTTTCTCAGGCAGATGTTGACCATCCAGAGCCCCAAGAAGCGTGAGTCAGCACAGAAACCTACTCACAGTTCCGTTAGACAGTGTCTCTCCAGGGCTGTAATTGCCCGCCTCTGGCCCTGGCTGCCTGTCACCGGAGTGGGATGGCCTGCAGCCGGCCAACTCTGTGCAGCCCTTTGTTCCGTAAGTAGTCCTGGTGGTGTCTTAAGTTAGGGCTGGCTTTTGATGTAGTAGATAACCGACAGTCTGGTTATTTCGCTCAGATAGCGCCCAAGATAGCTAGGCCAAATCCTTTCTCAAAGCAATGCAGGCCTCGCCGCTCCTCCTAGCCCAGCCCCCACTTGCCAATAGCAAATGCTGGTGTCCGCGCCAGTTCTCCGCAAAAGGAGTTACCGCAGGGCTCGTTTTCTCGTTTTGAAGACAATGAGCTGTCTTTCTAAGTGCCTGATGTCCTCTGCCGGCATTCAGAAGTTGTTTTATCGAGTTTATTCAGCATTCAAATGTTCTTTTAATGGATTTGTGGAGGAGAAAGTATTCTCCCCGTCTTACTCGTCCGCCATCTTAACTCCTCCCCCCAGCTGTTATTCTTAACACTATTTTTCATTCTAGCTAAATCTACTTTTTATCAGAGCCCCCACAAAAACTTGCTCACACTTCCTGCTGGTCCCTGGGTCAAATCCTTGACTCCCTATATATATAATCCCATTCTGCAGAAAGCATAGTCCTCCAACATGAGCATAATGAGAGAGACAATGGTAAATGCCAGTTGCCTAGTTTTTTCTGAACCACAATATGGAATAGTGGCTGAAGTGGATGTACGTTTTTCTTGTTTGAGGTCCTTAAATTCTAGACTTTCTTTCCATGCATTGATGTCGACTACATTAGTGTAAGCAACACATGCATTCACAACTATATGATTTATTACTTAGCACTGACCTAGAACAAAAGATGAGCTGTGTACCTGGCAGAGTGGTAGAGAAGTGGGGACAGAGATGTTAAGGTAGAAGATTTCTGTTTTTCTTTAAAATATACTAGTTATGTTTTTCTTACATGACCTTTAACAGAAAATCTTCTCAAATTTCTTTGTGAACACTTTCTAAGGAAGAACTGACCAGGCTAATAGGGTCTTATATGCTATTTACTTCATTTAGCTGTTCTTTTGTCACCATGATATTACTAGCATAAGGTGGTGATTCTGTTGCCAAGGTAACTGAGACGTTTAACTCTACTTGTTTTAATCCCTACTGAGTTCTTGGCTGTGTTTTTTTTTTTTCTTTCCTGAATAAAAAATGAAATCCATTTCTTGTATCTCCATACTTTCTTTGCTGATTTTTCTCTTCACCAAGATGGTGTTCTCACTCCCATCCAAGTCTAAATGAACTATATGGTACCTCATGTGCATACTAATTTATTAACTTCTAATTATAATTGCTTATCTTGATGCCTTTTGCCTTCATAGATATTTCCTCCAGCTATTATTTCTCACTCAAGAAGAGTCACCATTATTTATATTTAAGGATTTAATAAAAGAAAAAGAGAAATAAATATGGAATGAGAAAAAATGATCATAGTTGGAAGGCAAATCAAGAAGGCAAGAGATCTCAAAAGGCAAAGGACAAGATCAAGAAGGAGGGATGAGCAAGCTCAGCAAATAATGGAGACCAGTGATATGCTTGACAAAACAGGGAGTCTTAGAACTATTTGAATGTTTAAATCCAATATGCCATATATTTTTTAAAAGTCTACTTAATATTGAATGTTCACCCACATATGTCAGTACATGGTTATTTTATAACTGACAGTGACTATAGCAGTATGTGCTTTACTTCAGAATGAAACCAATTCTATGTCTTGGGGACGGTGTTAAATGCCTGACTTTTCCTGATGACATATGATTATTAAAATATCAACCAATTAAAAAGGAAGAAAACAAGAAATAGAAAAGAAAGTAGAAATAGTCAGAAAGCATTTCCACTAGGGAATGTAAATGGGACTGAAAATATCTGAAGTGGAAATCAAATTTTGCAGATCCATTTCATTTTGAGCATTATTTTCAGTGAGAACAGAATTTATTTTTAAGCAGTCAAATAACAAGAATTTCAAATGTCCTATGAGTTTTCTGACTGAAGTAGCTATTTTCTATTAATGCCACTTTCTCCCATACCTCTTTCCCAATTACCCACTCCTATTTTACTTACCTTTCTATACTTCCCTTTCATTTAAATCTGGGCTGGCATATGCAACCAAGAGTATGCAGTGTAGATGATCATGTGGCATCTCTGAAGCTACATCCTAGATCACTGTGGCTTCTGCTTGGACTATTTGGAATCTTCAGAGTTAAAACCTAGTGTTTTGGTATCCAATAACTGTGTATTAGTAGCTTTAAAACACACGCAGAAATTGTGTGGGCATGTGCAATTGACAATCCCTCTGAGCAGCCAGATAGCATCAACTACCAGACAAGTGAGTGAGCCTGCTTGGGCTTCTAGCTCTGTCAAGGACTCAGATAGCATAAATTTTACCTAACAAGTGAACAAAACCAACTCAAATAAGTTTAGCAATTCACCAGTCATGAATGGTAAAAACACACTGTGGTTTAAAGCCACTAAGTTTCGAGTGTTTTGTTAGGTGGTGATAGATCATCGGAGAAGGCAATGGCACCCCACTCCAGTACTCTTGCTTGGAAAATCCCATGGATGAAGGAGCCTGGTAGGCTGCAGTCCATGGGGTCGCTAGGAGTTGGACATGACTGAGCGACTTCACTTTCTCTTTTCACTTTCATGCATTGGAGAAGGAAATGGCAACCCACTCCAGTGTTCTTGCCTGGAGAATCCCAGGGACGAGGAAGCCTGGTGGGCTGCCGTCTATGGGGTCGCACAGAGTCGGACACGACTGAAGTGACTTAGCATAGCATAGATCATCAAAACAGATCTTAAGGTGTCTCCTCACTACAAACTGTCACTTCTCTCAAGCCATGAAATTCCATACCACATTTCAAAGAAAACACATATTTAAAAAACCTCAGAAAACTGAAAGACACAACTGAACTTTCATGAAAGAGACATTCCAGGATTAAACCACCAATTACTTTAATGTAGATATAAATTGTCATGTTATTAAACTTAACTTTAGTCAAAATGTGTTGGCTTATGTGAAAACACATATAGATATGTAAGAAATCAACTCAAATATTTTGAAGTTGCAAAGGTTACTTTCAATTGTTACACTATCGCTAATGTTCCCATTGCTGTCCTAAAATAATAAAACTTACATGTTTTTGTCGGAGAAGGCAATGTCATCCCACTCCAGGACTCTTGCCTGGAAAATCCCACGAACGGAGGAGCCTGGTAGGCTGCAGTCCATGGGGTCGCTAAGAGTCGAGCATGACTGAGCGACTTCACTTTCTCTTTTCACTTTCATGCATTGGAGAAGGAAATGGCAACCCACTCCAGTGTTCTTGCCTGGAGAATCCCAGGGACGGGGAAGCCTGGTGGGCTGCCATCTATGATGTCACACAGAGTCGGACACGACTGAAGTGACTTAGCATAGCATAGCATATGCTTTTGTTGTGATATTGATTGTCAAATAGATATTTTCTAAGCAAATTTCTGTTTTGAGTTTTATGAAGCAGAGTTTTTAGTAGTTTTATTTCATTATGTTTTAAAAACTTATTGTGTTCATTTTATTTTGTTCTTTTAGTTTATATCATCAAAAAATGACATATCATCATAAAAGAAAGAACAGATATCCAAAATTAGATAACAAAAACTACAGATTTGTGTGGGAAAGCATAAATTTTGAGAATGCATGCATTAAAGTAAAGGTCAGTTTTCATTTCAATCCCAAAGGAAGGCAATGCCAAAGAATGCTCAAACTACCAAACATTTACATGCATCTCACATGCTAGTAGAGTAATGCTCAAAATTTACCAAGCCAGGCTTCAACAATATGCGAACCATGAAATTCCAGATATTCAAGCTAGTTTTAGAAAAGGCAGAGAACCAAGAGATCAAATTGCCAACATCTGCTGGATCATGGAAAAAGCAAGAGAGTTCCAGAAAAACATCTATTTCTGCTTTATTGACTATGTCAAGACTTTGACTGTGTGCATCACAATAAACTGTGGAAAATTCTGTAAGAGATGGGAATACCAGACCACCTGGCCTGCCTCTTGAGAAACCTATATGCAGGTCAGGAAGCAACAGTTAGAACTGGACATGGAACAACAAACTGGTTCCAAATAGGAAAAGGAGTACGTCAAGGCTGTATATGGTCACCCTGTTTATTTAACTTATATGCAGAGTACATCATGAGAAACGCTGGGCTGGAGGAAGCACAAGCTGGAATCAAGATTGCCGGGATAAATATCAATAACCTGAGACATGCAGATGACACCACCCTTATGGCAGAAAGTGAAGAGGAACTAAAGAGCCTCTTGATGAAAGTGAAAGAGGAGAGTGAAAAAGTTGGCTTGAAGCTCAACATTCAGAAAACAAAGATCATGGCATCTGGTCCCATCACTTCATGGCAAATAGAAGGGGAAACAGTGGCAGACTTTATTTTTCTGGGCTCCAAAATCACTGCAGATGGTGACTGCAGCCATGAAATTAAAGGATGCTTACTCCGTGGAAGTAAAGCTATGAGAAACCTACACAGCATATTAAAAAGCAGAGACATTACTTTGCCAACAAAGGTCCATCTAGTCAAGGCTATGGTTTTTCCAGTAGTCATGTATGGATGTGAGAGTTGAACTATAAAGAAAGCTGAGTGCCGAAGAATTGATGCTTTTGAACTGTGGTGTTGGAGAAGACTCTTGAGAGTCTCTTGGACTGCAAGGAGATACAACCGGTCCATCCCAAAGGAAATCAGTCCTGAATATTCATTGGAAGGACTGATTTTGAAGCTGAAAGTGCAATACTTTGGCCACCTGATGTGAAGAGCTGACTCACTGGAAAAGACCCTGATGCTGGGAAAGATTGAAGGCAGGAGGAGAAGGGGATGACAGAGGATGAGATGGTTGAATAGCATCACCAACTCAATGGACGAGTTTGAGTAAACTCTGGGACTTAGTGATGGACAGCGAAGCTTGGCCTGCAGCAGTCCATGGGGTCATAGAGCCGAAGACATCTGAGCGACAACCTAACTGAACTGAACCGATGCATTAAATACTATGCATTTTTATAGAAAATCTGATTCTACTGATAGTTTGTTATACCTGTGTGCTGTTAATAATTGTGAACACTTTTTTCTGGCATTACACTATAATATCATAGTTAGTAATTTCATGATATTTCATTCTGTACTCATAAGACAATATATTCAGTAATTTCTATTTATTTTTATAATCATAAAATAGGTTGCAAATTGTCAAATTTTTTATTTTTCAACTAATTCCATACAGGTTGCTTCCCTGGTGGATCAGAGGATAAAGCGTCTGCCTGCAATACAGGAGACCTGGGTTCGATCCCTGGGTTGGAAACATCCCCTGGAGAAGGAAATGGCACCCACTCCAGTACTTTTGCCTGGAAAATCCCATGGACAGAGAAGTCCGGTAGATTACAGTCCATGGGATAGCAAAGAGTCGGACATGACTGAGCGACTTCACTTTCACTTTCAATTCCATACACAAATTTAAATAATTAGCTAGACTACTTATATTTAGGAGTAATTCTTATATGGCTAGTCAGCCCCTATCCTTATTTAAGGAAAACACTTGAATATATGCCTGTTTACTTAGATATAAATGCATTTATTCTCTTTTGTCTGTTCTAAGAACATTCACACTGTTAATGAGTACAGGAATTACAAAGGCATGTTCTGTCTCTCGTAGTCAATCAAAACAAGGAAGAAATGCATTGCATTTATTCAATTGAAATAAATGGCAGAGAAGAGGAAGATAACTGAATTGGTGTATTACAAAGCCTTTTAGAATAAGAAATTAACATTGAATTGCATATGTATTTTACTTTTAGTATGCTAGAGAAATACTGAATTGAAATTTATATATCAAAAGGTCTGTAGGAATGGGAATTGAGTCATTTACTAAATTATTAAATTGTACTTTAAGTGTCATTAGCTTAAAAGTTTATTATTGGATTAGTCTATGCTATCACAGGATTCTTTCTATATTTAATATTCTTTTCAGACTCTTCCACAATTTCTGAAGGTTATAAAGGGCTTAAGAATGACATCATAAGAGGACATTTATTTTCTTTTTCTTTTTTTTTTACACAGGCCTGAGCTACAGGCAAAGTAGGAAAGATATTTCAGTATTTCATACATCTATACTACAGTGATTTTTTTTCTATGTAACTCCTCTGTGAAATTAGAACATAAGTTCTAAGTGTTCTTGCTTTTAGATAGGAGGGTGTTCATTTTATGTTTTTAATTAGATTATTTATTTAAACTATATTTATAGTTCTTTTATTTGCAGAGAAAATTTAGCTTTACTGGAGAGGAAACAGTCTAGATTTCTAGTCACTCTGTTGACATCTCTGCATACAAAGGCTGTTGACTACTGTTTATTAGAATTTTCTTCTTGAATCAGGAAAAGCTGCATAGCTCTTCTTTAATGTCCCATAGGTATTTACTTTCAGAATACTTAAAGTTGAACTCTTTCCCTCAAAATGTGCCATTCGCCTTTATTTCTCATATTGGTGAACGATGTGCTAAAGTCGCTTAGTCATGTCCTACTCTTTTCAACTCCAGGCCCTTCTATACATGGAATTTTCCAGGCAAGAATACTGGAGCTCGTTGCCATTTCCTTCCTATTCCAGAGGATTTTTCCAACCTAAGGATTGAACCTGCGTCTCCTGCATTGGCAAGCAGATTCTCTATGGCTGAGACACATGAGAAGGCCTTGGTGGATGATACTAGTCACTTAATTAAAGATCTGGGATCTTTCTACATATATTAATATTACTTCACTAGCTTTTACACGCATTTTCCTGTTTCCTGTCTAGTCACATTCATTCTACTATTGTAAAATATTTCTAAAATTCAAATTCATTCATTGTTTAAAAGTACTTAATGGTGCCCTGATATTCAGAAGTTACAGTACAAAATCTTTATCTTAACATATATGAAGGGCTTTCATTACATGATTTTTGCCTAAAATTTATCTCTTCTAAATACACTTGGGTTAGTTTAAATTATGTTTAGCTGCTAGTAATACAAACTCAAAAATAGATTTCTAAAGCAAATATCATTTTATTTCTCACAAGAAAAAACAAACCCAACTACCTGTGTCCCAGGCAGCACAATACAGAAAGGTTGAAACAGATTGTACCCCTTTCCTTAAGAATTCTTACAAAGGACATAAAACTGATCTTCGCTTGCATATCTTTGGCAAAAACTTAGTTTTGTAACCTTACTTATATTTAAAGAAGAACTAGATATTCTCATGATTAAGAGTCAGATAATATTTATAGAGGAATAAAGATAAGTAATATCTGATAGGCACTAGAAGTTTTCTACAGCATGTCTAACCAAGATGGATATAATGATTTACTTTCTGAACATCTGATATTTCATGGAGACTCACTGTAGTCTGTCTAGAAGATGTTATTCCTTTTTCATGCAACTAAATTCTATTCATTCTTCAGAGTCACCTAGGGACTCTCCAATAAATATTCTGTGGCACTCACAGTTTTATTTACTATTAACAATATAGTACTCTACTTATGTGCTTCCCAGGTGGCACTAATGATAAAGAACCTGCCTGCCAATGCTGGAAGCATAAGAGACAAGAGATGTCAGTTACATCCCTGGGTCCGAAAGATCCCCTGGAGGAGAGCATGGTTACACACTCTAGTATTTTTTCCTGGAGAATCCCATGAACAGTGGAGACTGGCAGGCTATAGTCCAGGGACCCAAACAGTTGGACACAACTGGAGGAATACAGCAAATATGCACACACACACTCTATTCATACATATATTATTATCACTTCTTACTTTAAATATTTTTTAGATTTATTTAATTTTTAGTAAACAAATATGGGACTTCCCAGGTAGTGCTAGTGGTAAAGAATCCACCTGTCAATGTAGGAGAATCAAAAGAAAAGGATTTGATCCCTAGGTTGGGAAGATCGCCTGGAGTAGGAAATGCCAACCCACGTTAGTATTCTTACCTGGAGAATCCCATGGGCAGAGGAGCCTGGAAAACTACAGTTTATGGAACTATGAAGAATCAGACTTAACTGAGTGACTGAGCATACCAGTTCAGTTCAGTTCAGTTGCTCAGTCGTGTCCAACTCTTCGCGACCCCAGGCCTCCCTGTCCATCACCAACTCCCGGAGTTCACACAAACTCATGTCCATCGAGTCAGTGATGCCATCCAGCCATCTCATCCTCTGTCGTCCCTTTCTCCTCCTGCCCCCCAATCCCTCCCATCATCAGATCTTTTCCAATGAGTCAACTCTTTGCATGAGGTGGCCAAAGTATTGGAGTTTCAGCTTTAGCATCATTCCTTCCAAAGAAATCCCAGGGCTGATCTCCTTCAGAATGGACTGGTTGGATCTCCTTGCAGTCCAAGGGACTCTCAAGAGTCTTCTCCAACACCACAGTTCAAAAGCATCAATTCTTCGGCTCTCAGCCTTCTTCACAGTCCAACTCTCGCATCCATACATGACCACAGCAAAAACCATAGCCTTGACTAGATGAACCTTTGTTGGCAAAGTAATGTCTCTGCTTTTGAATATGCTATCTAGGTTGATCATAACTTTCCTTCCAAGGAGCAAGAGTCTTTTAATTTCATGGCTGCAATCACAATTTGCAGTGATCTTGGAGCCCCCCAAAATAAAGTCTGACATTGTTTCTACTCTTTCCCCATCTATTTCCCATGAAATGATGGGACCAGATGCCATGATTTTTGTTTTCTGAATGTTGAGCTTTCAGAATTTTCCACACAAGGGACATACAAATATGAACTTTTTAAAAAAATCATAATTTCTTTTAGCTAATTTATACTTTTATACATTTAAGCCCAAAATCAAGGCCTTTTTGGGACTATATAAATATAATTGCACTCATCTCACACACTAGTAAAGTAATGCTCAAAATTTTCTTAGCCAAGCTTCAGTAATACGTGAACCGTGAACTTGCAGATGTTAAAGCTGGTTTTAGGAAAGGCAGAGGAACCAGAGATCAAATTGCCAACAATTGCTGGATCGTTAAAAAAACAAGAGAGTTCCAGAAAAACATCTATTTTTGCTTTATGGACTATGCCAAAGACTTTGACTGTGTGGATCACAATAAAATGTGGAAAATTCTGAAAGAGATGGGAATACCAGACCACCTGAATTCTGAAAAAGATGGGAATACCAGACCATCCTGGCCTGCCTCTTGAGAAACCTATATGCAGGTCAGGATGCAAGAGTTAGAACTGGATATGGAACAACACACTGGTTCCAAATAGGAAAAGGAGTACATCAAGGCTGTATATTGTCACCCTGCTTATTTAACTTATATGCAGAGTACATCATGAGAAACGCTGGGCTGGAAGAAGCACAAGCTGGAATCAAGATTTCCGGGAGAAATATCAATAACCTCATATATGCAGATGACATCACCCTTATGGCAGAAAGTGAAGAGGAACTCAAAAGCCTCTTGATGAAAGTGAAAATGGAGAATGAAAAAGTTGGCTTAAAGCTCAACATTCAGAAAATGAAGATCATGGCATCTGGCCCCATCACTTCATGGAAAATATATGGGGAAACAGTGAAAACAGTGGCAAACTTTATTTTGAGGGCTCAAAAAACACTGCAGATGGTGATTGTAGCCATGAAATTAAAAGACCATTACTCTTTGGAAGGAAAGTTATGACCAACCTAGACAGCCTTTTAAAAAGCAGAAACATTACTTTGTCAACAAAGGTCTGTCTAGTCAAGGCTATGGTTTTTCCAGTGGTCATTTATGTATGTGAGAGTTGGACTGTGGAGAAAGCTGGGCGCTGAAGAATTAATGCTTTTGAACTGTGGTACTGGAGAAGACTCTTGAGGGTCTCTTGGACTGCAAGGGGATCCAACAAGTCCATCCTAAAAAAACCAGTCCTGGGTGTTCATTGGAAGGACTGATGCTGAAGCTGAAACTCCAATACTTTGGCCACCTCATGTGAAGCATTGACTCATTGGTAAAGACCTTGATGCTGGGAGGGATTGGGGGCAGGAGGAGAAGGGGATGATAGAGGACGAGATGGCTGGATGGCAACACCGACTATATGCACATGAGTTTGGTGAACTCCAGAAGTTGGTGATGGACAGGGAGGCCTGGTGTGCTGTGATTCATGCGGCCATAAAGAGTTGGACACGCCTGAGCAACTGAACTGAACTGAACTGAACGTTATATGAGATATCAGAAAAAATTGATGAGGAGGGAATTTTTTTCACTTTAAATTTAATCTGAGGAAAGACAATAAAGTAATTCTGGGATGTGTTATTTTATATATGCAATCTTTTAATTCTTGCTAGATTTTATAAAATAGCATCTAAGGGGAAAATAAAAGCATTTTAACTGTAAATTTAATATTTTCAACATAAAATAACCTCTAAACTCTTTTCTGTTTCAATTTGGATTTTGGTTTAGAAATTGTAATATAAAAAGATTAAAATCTTTGAATTCTCTTTCCAAGTTAAAATGTATGGAAAACATAAAAACCTGCAAAAGTAAGTATTTATAGATATTGAGCAATTTACATATATACTTTATTTAGATTCTCAAGTCCAACTGAAAAGAAATAAATGAATATATATGCGTTCATAGTATATCTTCCTAGAGAGAAATCTTTTAGGCTGCCACTGACAATCACCCACAAAATGGAGGATGTGGGATGACCCTAAGAAAGAGACTCACTCATTGAGTCAGACACAAAGCAACAAACATAAAGAGAAAAGCAGTGTTTATAAAAGAAAAATGGGAGCTGTATAGAAGCAACTTTAGTAGTATAGAACAGGTATGCGATTCTGTCCCAAATCTGTTACATTTGAATGGTTGCAAAAAAAAGTTTGAACTAAATCTCAAATAAGAAAAAGAGAAAAGATTACTTGAAAAAATGAAATATTAAATTTCTCTTACAAAATAAAAATGCTATTATCATAAAAATACATTACTACATGGCACTCAATCTTAAGAAAATCGATAATAATTGTATTTGAGAATTACTTCTTTCATGTATAATACTGGATTAATGTTCAAATATTTAAACGTATGAAAAATTGATCAAACATAAATCATTGGTCACTGAAGAGTTTTCCAAATTTGCTGGTATATTGAGTGCAGTACTTTCACAGCATCATCCTTCAGGATTTGAAATAGCTCAACTGGAATTCCATCACCTCCACTAGCTTTGTTCATAGTGATGCTTCCTAATGCCCACTTGATTTCACATTCCAGGATGTCAGGCTCTAGGTTAGTGATCACACCATCGTGATTATCTGGGTCTTGAATATCTTTTTTTGTACAGTTCTTCTGTGTATTCTTGACACCTCTTCTTAATATCTTTTGCTTCTGTTAGGTCCATACCATTTCTGTCCTTTATCGAGCCCATCCTTGCACGAAATATTCCCTTGATATCTCTAATTTTCTTGAAGAGATCCCTAGTCTTTCCCATTCTATTGTTTTCCTCTGTTTCTTTGCATTGATCACTGAGGAAGGCTTTCTTCTCTCTCCTTGCTATTCTTTGGAACCCTGCATTCAAATGGGTATATTTTTCCTTTTCTCATTTGCTTTTCACTTCCTTCTTCTTGGCTTCCCTGGTGGCTCAGAGGTTAAAGTGTCCGCCTGCAATGTGGGAGACCTGGATTTGATCCCTGGGTTGGAAAGATCCCCTGGAGAAGGAAATGGCAACCCACTCCAGTATTCTTGCCTGGAGAATCCCATAGATGGAGGAGCTTGGTGGGCTACAGTCCACGGGGTCACAAAGAGTTGGACATGACTGACTGACTTCACTTTCACTTTCCCTTCTTCTCACAGCTATTTGTAAGGCATGCTCAGACAGCCATTTTGCTTTTTTACATTTGTTGTTCTTAGGGATGGTTTTTATTCGTGTTTTCTGTACAACATCATGAACTTGCATCTACAGTTCATCAGGCACTCTATCAGATCTAGTCCCTTCAATCTATTTTTCACTTCTACTGTATAGTCATAGGGATTTGATGTAGGTCATACCTGAGGGGTCTAGTGGTTTTCTCCACTGTCTTCAATTTCAGTCTTAATTTGGCAATAAGGAGTTCATGATCTGAGCCACAGTCAGCTCCCAGTCTTATTTCTCCTGACTGTATAGAGCTTCTCCATCTTTGGCTGCAAAGAATATAATCAATCTGATTTCAGTGTCAACCATCTGGTGATATCCATGTGTAGAGTCTTCTTGTGTGGTTGGAAGAGGGTTTTTACTATGACCAGTGCGTTCTCTTGCCAGAACTTTATTAGCTTTGCCCTGCTTCATTCCGTATTCCAAGGCCAAATTTGCCTGTTACTCCAGGTGTTTCTTGAATCCCAACTTTTGCATTTCAGTCCCCTATAATGAAAAGGACATATTTTTTGGGAGTTAGTTCTAGAAGGTCTTGTAAGCCTTCATAGAAGCATTCAAATTCAGCTTCTTCAGCGTTACTGGTCAGGGCATAGACTTGGATTACCGTGATATTGAATGGTTTGCCTTGGAAACAAACAGAGATCATTCTGTCGTTTTTGACATTGCATCCAAGTACTGCATTTCAGGCTCTTTTGTTGACTATGATGGCTAATCCATTTATTCTAAGGGATTTCTGCCCACAGTAGTAGATATAATGGTCATCCGAGTTAAATTCGCCCATTCCAGTCCATCTTAGTTCGCTGATTCCTAGAATGTCAATGTTCACTCTTGTCATTTCCTGTTTGACCACTTTCAATTTGCCTTGATTCATGGCCCTAACATTCCAGGTTCCTATGCAATATTGCTCGTACAGCATCAAACCTTGCTTCTATCACTAGTCCCATCCAAGACTGTGTATTGTTTTTTCTTTGGCTCCAGGGCTTCATTCATTCTGGAGTTACTTCTCCACTGATCTCTAGTAGCATATTGGGAACCTATGGAGCTGGGGAGTTCATCTTTCACTGTCCTATCTTTTTGCCTTTTCATACTCTTCGTAGGGTTCTCAAGGCAAGAATACTGAAGTGGTTTGCCATTCCCTTCTCCAGTGGACCATATTCTGCAAGTGGTCTGTCTGGAAAAGATCAGCTTTTACTCCAATCCCAAAGAAAGGCAATGCCAAAGAATGCTCAAACTACCGCACAATTGCACTCATCTCACACACTAGTAAAGTAATGCTTAAAGTTTTCCAAGCCAGGCCTCAGAAATATGTGAACCATGAACTACCAGATGTTCAAGTTGGGTTTAAAAAAGGCAGAGGAACCAGAGATCAAATTTCCAACATCTGCTGGATCATGAAAAAAGCAAGAGAGTTCCAGAAAAACATCTATTTCTGCTTTATTGACTATGCCAAAGCCTTTGACTGTGTGGATCACAATAAACTGTGGGAAATTCTGAAAGAGATGGGAATACCAGACCACCTGATCTGCCTCTTGAGAAATTTGTATGCAGGTCAGGAAGCAACAGTTAGAACTGGACATGGAACAACAAACTGGTTCCAAACAGGAAAAGGAGTATGTCAAGGCTGTATATTGTCACCCTGCTTATTTAACTTATATGCAGAGTACATCATAAGAAATGCTGAGTTGGAAGAAGCACAAGCTAGAATCAAGATTGCTGGGAGAAATATCAATAACCTCAGATATGCAGATGACACCACCCGTATGGCAGAAAGTGAAGAAGAACTAAAGAGCCTCTTGATGAAAGTGAAAGAGGCGAGTGAAAAAGTTGGCTTGAAGCTCAACATTCAGAAAACAAAGATCATGGCATCAGGTCCCATCATTTCATGGCAAATAAATGGGCAAACATTTGAAATTGTGAGTAACTTTATTTTGGGGGGCTCCAAAATCACTGCAGATGGTGATTACAGCCAGGAAATTAAAAGACGCTTGATCCTTGGAAGGAAAGTTATGACCAACCTAGACAGCCTATTAAAAAGCAGAGACATTACTTTGCCAACAAAGATGCGTCTAGTCAAGACTATGGTTTTTCCAGTGGTCATGTATGGATGTGAGACCTGGATTATAAAGAAAGCTGAACACCGAAGAACTGATGCCTTTGAACTGTAGTACTGGAGAAGGCTCTTGAGAGTCTTTGGACTGCAAGGAGATCCAAACAGTCCATCCTAAAGGAGATCAGTCCTGGGTGTTTATTGGAAGGACTGATGTTGAAGCTGAAACTCCAGTAATTTGACCACCTGATGCAAAGATTTGACTGATTGGAAAAGTCCCTTATATTGGGAAAAATTGAGGGCAGGAGAAGAGGGGGATGACAGAGGATGAGATGATTGGATGGCATCCTTGACTCAATGGACATGGTTTTAGGTGGACCCCAGGAGTTTGTGATGGACAAGGAGGCCTGGTGTGTTGTGATTCATGGGGTCGCAAAGAGTCGGACACGACTGAGTGACTGAACTGAACTGAAACAAAATAGGCCAATTTTAAGATTAACTTAAAACTGAATTTTAGTGGGTAGAAAAATAATGTGTAAACAAATACCAAAATAAAGTATTTCAAGGGGAATGGCCTCATGACTTTAGATATTAAGCTATGTTTTAGTATTTTGTATGTCCTTTTATATAAGCAATATTTGAAGAACATGTCAATAATAATCATTCTGCGTGTGTGCCTGATATCTCTTAGTAGTGTGCAACTCTTTTGGACCCCATGGACCCTAGCCCGCCTTTCTCCACTGTCCATTGGGATTCTCTAGACAAGAATTCTGGAATAGGTTGCCATGCCCTCATCCAGGAAATCTTCCTGACCCAGGAATCATACTCATGTCTCTTATGTCTCCTTCATTGCAGACAAGTTCTTTATCACTAGTGCTCCCTGGGAAGGTCAATAATCATTCTAACTATTAATGATTAAATTTGCCTTAAGATCCCAGGGTGTATTGTGAGATGAGGATCTTGTGGATTAAGGGCTGTTAATTGGACTGCCTCTGCTCATTTAAGTTCTACTGCTTAATATGTGTGTGACTTTAAGCAAATTTTTCAACTCTAAATATTTCAACCGGAACAGCTCTAACTAGTTAAAGTTACCATATGCAACAGAATACTATATTTTAACAGATTATATATTTTCTAAATTTTGCTATAATTTAGATTTCCCTTAGCTTAATTTCTAAAATAGTGATTTGTCTCAGCTATATATTCTCTCTCACAGCCCACACCAAAAATCATTGATTATAATCTAGTATTTAGGAAACTGAATATTTGCAAACTTTATCTGCATTTATTCCAATTTTTTAAAGATTTTGGGGGTAAATTCAATGTTTCCAATCTGGCAACGATCTCTACCAGCATATTAAAGAGTCTATAGCTACTATATAAGAAGGTTTCATAATACAGCTCTAAGATTTCAAAAATGCTAGGACAAACCATGATGACTTCTGAAATTCAAATAAAAACAAATGGATGCATCTGAGATAAGATATTTGCCAAAGAGCACACTTTTTTCTTCTATACTTCTATACCTCTATGAATAGCTCCTTTATTGAAATATCTTGAAATTATCTTCATTTGGCTATATCATTTATTATCTGCTGTGACTCCACTGATTCACTAAATAGTACCAGAAGTGGCCCCATGCAACAAATTATGAAAATGGAAATATGACTTAGTTTTCTCACACATTCAGGCTGTCTTGGGATAATCTCATTGTTGAGGAAATGTGACACATGTAGTCCCTGGCATGCAGTTCCATCATAATTATTCAAATCATGTCTGATGTTATATAGAATGAAATGCAAGAGGAGGGCAAGGTGGTAAGAATTCAAATGACTATGATAATTAGGTGCCATGGTAACAAGGATAAATACAAAGTTGGATAGGCATTTGGCTTCTTCTAACATTCCCAGAGAGCAAGTATAGGAGAAAAGAAAACTGAAAAGTTACGAAGGTACAAATTGCAATCTGTGTCAAGAGCCAGAAGGCCTCCACAGCTTTGCAGGAGTTTCTATTCACCTGTAATCACCAGGCTGTTTAGCTAAGGACAAACTGCTCAGCCATTCCCGACTCTTGTGATCCCATGGACTATAGCCCACCAGCCTCCTCTATCCCTGGAATTTTCCAGGCAAGAATACTGGCGTGGGTTGCCATTTCCTCTCCAGGGGATCTTCCTGACCCAGGGTTCACACCTATGTCTCATGTTTCCTGCATTGGCAGGCAGATTCTTTACCACTGCACAACCTGGGAAGCCCAAAAACCAAGTCAGTATCTAATTATAATGGTAGAAATGTTGCTGCTTCTATTAAAGACTAAATTCTACCAAATATCTTATGCTAAGTTGGTGATTGGCTATCTATGGCTCTCAGGCTACCACCTTTTTCATGTAAATTTTTATTAGAACAGTCACAACAGTGTTTGATATGATGACAGTTTCAGAGTTGACAGAGTTGCATTGTTCCTACGGAGATTGTGTGATCCACAATATGTAAAATATTTGTTATCTTGCTCTTTAAAGAAAATCTTTGTGAACTCCTGTACCATAGGAATGACCCTGAGATATGGGATGGAATCTTTGAGCAAGTATTGTCTGAGAAAAGCTAACTTTCAAAATGTGTGATCTGTCATGACCTGTGAAGGCAATATCACTTCCATTTTTCAGAAAACCATCCTTTTTCTATATAAGAAATTTAGGATAGGGAAGCAGTTTTCTTATAAGCACCTCTACCACCTGTCATATAACAACAAAACTTAGGTAATCCTGAAAGAGAAGTACAGGGAGACAATGACAACAAGTTTCGACACAAAAATAAAACCTAAAAGAACATTTCAATTTGTATTAATATGATCTTGAAGAGCATGTGAGAAAATGGGTTTTAGATAAAAGTGTAAAATATAATATTCAGTTTGGACATATTCATTGGCATGGATATACTTATACAGGTTTGGGGATTTCAGGTGTTGGTTTGATCTAGAGTGCAGTTAAAAGTCTATTAGGTTACCTAATTAAAGACAGGACTCAGCAGTGACCTTTAGTCAATAAAACCAGACTTATGGAACTTCTCTTACATACTCTAGAGAAAGGAGTTTCAAGGCTCAATAAATAAAAATGTTAGAATTAATTTATTCTGAACAACCTAACCAGCCTTTTGATAACCATAACTCCAAGAGGGCCCAGAGCCTACACCCTTCAACAAGGCATTCATAAAGTATCGACCCGGAACAATCAGCTTTTTTGAAGAATTCCATGATGTCTAATGGGGAAGGCAATGGCACCCCACCCCAGTACTCTTGCCTGGAAGGTCCCATGGACGGAGGAGCCTGGTGTGCTCCAGTCCATGGGGTCGCTCAGAGTCGGACATGACTGGGCAACTTCGCTTTCACTTTTCACTTTCATGCATTGGAGAAGGAAATGGGAACCCACTCCAGTGTTCTTGCCTGGAGAATCCCAGGGACGGAGAAGCCTGGTGGGCTGCCGTCTATGGGATCGCACAGAGTCGAACATGACTGAAGCGACTCAGCAGCAGCAGCAGCAGCAGCAGCATGATGTCTAATATCTAGAACAGTATAGGAATTAAAGAAATTAATGACAATATAAAGGAAGATGATGATTTCTAACACATTCTTATTTAAATTGCTGATATAACCTGTGAAATTGAGGCTCAGAAAAGTAAGGGAACTTGCCCAGATTTACCCTGCTGATTTATAAATAAAGGCAGGAGCTTAATCTTGGTGGTTTGAAACCAGAATTCTTGTTTGTAACAGATACACACTATAACCCTTCAGACAATGAGAAAGTTAGTCAATGGAAAGTTAGTGTCTGAGGCAGATAAAAAAATAAAACAAACAACCAAAAATACCCACAGAATTATTCCATAAAGGTGTCAAGTTTTCAGGTGGGGGAGAGATGACGTGTTCTCACTATAAGCAAGAATGAAATGTGAACGAGATAATTAGGAATTTCAGAGAGTTAAAAAACTATACTGGAGAAGGAAATAACCACCCACTCCAATTTTCTTGCCTGGAGAATTCCATGGACAAAGGAGCCTGGCTGGCTTCAGTCCATAAGGTCACAAAGAGTCAGACATGACTAAGTGACTAACACTACCACTAACATACTATTTGACCAAAAAAAAAAAAGAAGAAGAAGATAAACTTGTAAATTAGTGTTTTTGAAAGGAGAAAAATTTTCTGGTTTAATTGTCATATTAAGACTCAGTTTGATTACTTGGGCACTTTCAGCAGAATACTCTCAAAGTGTCATTTCTTCGAATCATATACATTTCTATGAAATACCAATTACATCATGCATATGGAAAATTGGGGATGCTGATGACTATTAATAAATAAGAAATCAAGTATTTTAGTATAAGAAATAAAGTACTTATATTTACATCTATAATAACTAAGCTATGAAATTTGGGGGCTGAACTTTAGCTGTGGAGTTCCATGTAGAGTGTAAAGTTTACTGTTTATAACTTTATGTAATGAGTTTTGCTACCCAAGGGTGGAAATAAATTCTGTAAAGGGACTAAAAATTCTGACACTTTTCTTTATGATTTCCAAGAATAATGGTTAGAGAGTAATCTAAGAGAGACATGTGATCTCCATTTTCCCTGGACTGAGCTTAGATGAATTGAAGAAAAAACAGAAATGACTTTTTTGTCTTAGTGACTTTTGTCTTAGTCTCAGAGAGCAGAATTACAGCAAGGATTATGGATTACCATGACTGGTCATTGCAACAGGGCCCGCTGCTACTGCTAAGTCACTTGAGTCGTGTCCGACTCTGTGCGACTCCTTAGACGGCAGCCCACCAGGCTTCCCCGTCCCTGGGATTCTCCAGGCAAGAACACTGAGGTAGGTTGCCATTTCCTTCTCCAACGCGTAAAAGTGAAAAGTGAAAGGGAAGTCGCTCAGTTGTGTCCGACTCTTAGCGACCCCATGGACTGCAGCCTACCAGGCTCCTCCGTCTATGGGATTTTCCAGGCAAGAGTACTGGAGTGGGGTGCCATTGCCTTCTCCGAACAGGGCCTGAGCACACATTATCTTTGAATTAAAACAGAAATTAAAACCATATTTAGTCTGTAATGCACTATGTAATATCTAAAAAATGAAATTGAATGCTAATATTTGAAAGTAACCAGAAAAGCTATGGATCAGCCCAAGCATTAGCCAAAGCAGGAAAGGATGTTTTAACTGCTCTGGTTTAAAAGGACAATGGTGATTAAAAAATAAAAAAAAATGTGTTGCTCTTGATTTACACCTTTTGAAGTCCAGAGCCTAACTAAACTGTAAAGAACGTTACCAGATGGAAAGCTTAAGCTGCATGGTTGCCTGAAATCCTCTTAGGAAGTTCCTGAGTTATCACATTTTATTCTTAGAACAAGTCGTTTTCTAAAGAAACTAAGACTCATCATAGTTAATTTACTCTCTCAATGGGTGACAGAGCTTATCAAATATAAAGCAAGAATTTCATGCCAGGTTTCCCTGATTCAGCAAGTCATTATTCCATCTTCTACTACTGCCTGATTAATGTGTAATCATCAATATCCATCCTGGAAGTCACAAACCTCTTGGCTACCTTAACTGTCAATGGAAGCAGTTAAAATAACAGCCTGATGAATGGCACACTGATACTTAGGTATGAGTTCAATCATTTCAAATTAGTCAAAAGAGGTAATAAAATACAAAACCTTGCTCTTAGATGATGTTTAACCTTTATAAACAGACACTATGTAGCATGTATCTGACCACATTATTTAGACTGTATTTGATTCTGTGCATTTTTAGTCATATGCACATTTCTATGCAGAACCAATTGTGTCAGACATGTAAGCCTCAAGGAAACCATGTTGGTGTTTTAAGAAAAAAGTGTGTTTAAAGTAAAGAGACAGTGTTGAATTATGCATACGAAGACCATAAGGATGGCTTGTATATAACAACTGTTGTCATATTTTTAGCATGTGTATCACAAAATAATCACTTTCAAAATATATGAATAAAAAGAGTCATTTTGAAGTGTATAGCAATTTATGCCAATTAATTCATGTGTGGTGCATTAATTATTAAACAACTATTTTACTCTTTCCCCTGGAGAAGGAACTGGCAACCCACTCCACTGTTCTTGCCTGGGAAATCCCATGGACAGAGGGGCTTGGTGGGCTACAGTCCATGGGGTTGCAAAGGGTTGAACATGATGGAGCAACTAACACTTTCTTACTTTTTTATTTTATTCTCTTCTTAGCTACTTTGTTGCAGTTTTACATTTTGGTTAACTTACTGTACCGTATGCACACTTTTTTGCCATAGTAACTGGGCAATGGCACCCCACTCCAGTACTTTTGCCTAGAAAAATCCCATGGACGGAGGAGCCTGGTAGGGTGCAGTCAATGGGGTAGCTAGAGTCGGACAGGACTGAGCGACTTCACTTTCACTTTTCACTTTCATGCGTTGGAGAAGGAAATGGCAACCCACTCCAGTGTTCTTGCCTGGAGAATCCCAGGGACCAGGAAGCCTGGTGGGCTGCGGTTTGTGGGGTCGCACAGAGTCGAACACGACTGAATCAACTTAGTAATAATAGTAACTGGTTACATCATGCTAAGTCATTATTCAGAATAATGTGTTATTCACTGCATTCAGTTACCTATATTGAGATGTTTATTTTTTGTTTGTTTTTTTTTTTTTTTTTTGCATCCTAGCTGAAAGCATAGGTTTTTTAAAAGGGAGCCTTTTTAAGTTGCTATGAATAGTTGAATGAAGAACAATGCAGTGCTATATTGTTTTGACTTTTCACATAAAGATTATGAGAAAACATGATCAGTAAACTGGTTCACTAAAAAGAAATGTAGAGGAAATGAACAAAATATTAGTGTGATTTCAAACCTGTTTTCCCCTACAATCCTAAATCCAAGTCCAATACTGGGCATTTCCTTTTATGGAAAATGTGACAGAGTTTGAGAGGGAATCTGAGAAGAGTAACAAGGTGATGAATTCTTTAAGTCTTCTTGAAGATTTCCTCTTTTAGGAATACTTAGTGTAAGAAGGAAAATGGAAGTAGGACTTATTTATGGGTTTCAGAGTTTTACAGAGAATATTGAATAATTAGCATTATTCATTTACTGATTTAGTCAACCATGTGATTGTCAACAGAGACACATTCAAGAATCACAAGTTTTAAACCAATTAAAGAAACAATTGCTTTATGCTTAGCTACCCTGTTTACCTGAAAACAAACCTTCCACACAATCACTGAGATAAATTTTTGCAGAACACATTTAGTGTTTTCTCCCCTTGTAAAGATTTATGGTAGGATGGAGGAAAAAATATATTACCGTATTATCTGAATTAAAATTAGGATAAAACCTTCCTTTGAAAAAAGTAGCATGTGGAGAAGAAAGGAGAAAAGAGGAAAAGTAGACATAGCTCACTAAGGATTTGGATTTTCTCTTTAAGAAAATGCGGTGAGTCTCAGGGCCAATGTCAGTCTATCCGTACCTCTGTATGAATTCCAATAATAAATCTCTCCTGGAATAAAGATCTTCATATAAGCACAATGAGTAAAGCAGAGATTAGTAGGTGTCCCCACTAACCCTTGGCAGACAACCTGCAAAACAGAAGAAAATTACCAGATTATTACACCTCCACAATCTCACCTTTTTGTCCTTACCCTATCATTTTATTCATTTGTTAACAGTTATATTTAGGTATACTTTCTCTTTTAATTTAGATTGAAATACTATGAAGAAAGGAACTAAATAAATATGTTTGAGCTGTAGTAGAAAGGTGAAACAAGAGTTTTGATTACATAGTAATTTATTGCTGTTGATTAAAAAAAGCTTTTATTGATACAAATAAGCACCCAGCAGCTGGTGAAGGTTTACATGCTCAATAAGGACCAGCAATGGGACAATCAAAATACTGGGCATGTTGTCCAGTTATGTGGAGTGACTGAAGGGCATGCCCTTGCTAGTCAGGGTTTGACAAAATGTGGCCCACTGCAGAAGGAAATGGTGAATCACTTCAGTATTCTTGCCTTAAGAAGCCCATAAAAGCAAATGACCAAACTTGTTGTAAAACATAAAATCAAAACAAAACAGGCATGAAATCATGCCATCATTAGTCCATATAGCAAAATTTTTTCTAAATGTTGTTTTCAGTTGCTAAGTTGTGTCTGACTCTTTGAGACCTCAGGGACTGTAGCATGTCAGGATCCTCTGTCCTCCACTATCTTCCAGCATTTGCTCAAATTCATGTGCATTGAGTCCGTGATGCTGTCTAACCATCTAATCCTCTGCTGCCCCCTTCTCATCTGGCCTTCAATCTTTCTCAGCACCAGGGTCTCTTCTAGTGAGTTGGCTCTTCCCATTAGATGGCCTGAGTATTGGAGCTTCAGCTTTAACAACAGTCCTTCCGATGAATATTCAGAGTTCATTTCCTTTAGGATTGATTGGCTAGATCTCCTTGAGGTCTAAGGGATCCTCAAGAGTCTTCCCTAGCACCACAAGAATTTGAAAGCATCAGTTCTTCAGCACTCACCCATAGATGAGATCAGTTGCTCAGTCATGTCCAACTCTTTGCAACCCCATGAATCACAGCACACCAGGCCTCCCTGTCCATCACCAAATCCCGGAGTTCACTGACACTCATGTCCATCAAGTCAGTGATGCCATCCAGCCATCTCATCCTCTGTCATCCCCTTCTCCTCCTGCCCTCAATCCCTCCCAGCATCAGAGTCTTTTCCAGTGAGTCAACTCTTCGCATTAAGTGGCCAAAGTACTGGAGTTTCAGCTTTAGCATCATTCCTTCCAAAGAAATCCCAGGGCTGATCTCCTTCAGAATGGACTTGTTGGATCTCCTTGCAGTCCAAGGGACTCTCAAGAGTCTTCTCCAACACCACAGTTCAAAAGCATCAATTCTTTAGCGCTCAGCTTTCTTCACAGTCCAACTCTCATATCCATACATGATCACAGGAAAAACCATAGCCTTGACTAGGCGAATCTTTGTTGGCAAAGTAATGTCTCTGCTTTTGAATATGCTATCTAGGTTGGTCATAACTTTCCTTCCAAGAAGTAAGCGTCTTTTAATTTCATGGCTGCAGTCACCATCTGCAGTGATTTTGCAGCCCAGAAAAACAAAGTCTGACGCTGTTTCCACTGTTTCTCCATCTATCTCCCATGAAGTGATGGGACTGGATGCCATGATCTTTGTTTTCTGAATGTTGAGCTTCAAGCCAACTTTTTCACTCTCCACTTTCACTTTCATCAAGAGGCTTTTTAGTTCCTCTTCACTTTCTGCCATAAGGGTGGTGTCATCTGCATATCTGAGGTTATTGATATTTCTCCCGGAAATCTTGATTCTAGCTTGTGCTTCTTCCAGTCCAGCATTTCTCATGAGGTATTCTGCATATAAGTTAAATAAGGAGGGTGACAATATACAGCCTTGATGTACTCCTTTACCTATTTGGAACCAGTCTGTTGTTCCATGTCCAGTTCTAACTGTTGCTTCCTGACCTGAAATCAAATTTCTCAAGAGGCAGATCAGGTGGTCTGGTATTCCCATCTCTTTCAGAATTTTCCACAGTTTATTGTGATCTACACAGTCAAAGGTTTTGGCATAGTGAATAAAGCAGAAATAGATGTTTTTCTGGAACTCTCTTGCTTTTTCCATGATCCAGTGGATGTTGGCAATTTGATTTCTGGTTCCTCTGCCTTTTCTAAAACCAGCTTGCACATCAGGAAGTTCACGGTTCACATATTGCTGAAACCTGGCTTGGAGAATTTTGAGCATTACTTTACTAGCGTGTGAGATAAGTGCAATTGTGCGGGAGTCTGAGCATTCTTTTGCATTGACTTTCTTTGGGCTTGGAATGAAAACTGACCTTTTCCAGTCCTGTGGCCACTGCTGAGTTTTCCAAATTTGCTGGCATATTGAGTGCAGCACTTTCACAGCATCATCTTTCAGGATTTGGAATAGCTCCACTGGAATTCCATCACCTCCACTAGCTTTGTTCGTAGTGATGCTTTCTAAGGCCCACTTGACTTCACATTCCAGGATGTCTGGCTCTATCTAGGTCAGTGATCACACCATCGTGATTATTTGGGTCGTGAAAATCTTTTTTGTACAGTTCTTCTGTGTATTCTTACCATCTCTTCCTAATATCTTCTGCTTCTGTTAGGTCCATATCATTTCTGTCTTTTATTGAGTCCATCTTTGCATGAAATGTTCCTTTGGTATCTCTGATTTTCTTCAAGAGTTCTCCAGTCTTTCCTATTCTGTTGTTTTCATCTATTTCTTTGCATTGATCGTTGAAGAAGGCTTTCTTATCTCTTCTTGCTATTCTTTGGAACTCTACATTCAGATGTTTATATCTTTCCTTTTCTCCTTTGCTTTTCACTTCTCTTCTTTTCACAGCTATTTGTAAGCCCTCCCCAGACAGCCGTTTTGCTTTTTTGCATTTCTTTCCCATGGGGATGGTCTTGATCCCTGTCTCCTGTACAATGTCACAAACCTCATTCCATAGTTCATCAGGCACTCTATATATCAGATCTATCTAGGCCCTTAAATCTGTTTCTCACTTCCACTGTATAATCATAAGGGATTTGATTTAGGTCATACTTGAATGGTCTAGTGGTTTTCTCTACCACCCATACTTAGTAACTAATCCAGCATCCAAACGGATGCCCTGTTCAATAAATATTCTTGATGGAAACCAGCAAAATTAATACTCAATTAATAAAGTAAAAAACTATAGTAGTAGTAGTGTTAGTTGCTTAGTCATGTTTGACTCTTTGTGACCATATGGACTGTAGCTCACCAGGCTCCTCTGTCCATGGAATTCTACAGGCAAGAATGTGGATATCCATTCCCTTCTCCAGGGGATCTTCTGGGGCTAGGAGTTAAACCCAGGTCTCTTGCATTGTAGGCACATTATTTACCATCTGAGCCATCAAGGAAACCCTAAAAATGTTGGCGTTGCCAGTTTCACTATTAAGTTTTTGACAAATCCATATTTGACAAGTATATATATTCTAAAGCACTATTAAGGAACAAAACAGTTTTTTAATCAGTTTGACTTGGTTTAAGTGGGCAGTGATATGTGGCTCACTTTCAAAAAAAGGTGAAGTTAAAGCTACAATAAAACATTTAATCAATTTCAATAAATTCAGTTTCCCAAACTCTCTTTCACTAACTGATTAAAATTTATTTCCCAATCCTGACCACGTATCTGGCATTAAGTTTAGCTTTTGATGTTAAAGATTAGAAAAAGTGAATAAAAGTTAATCTCTGACCTTAAAGAGCTCACAGTTGGCTGATGACAACATAATTTTTACCTAAATGAGTTCTTGAGAGGAGTAAGAACGATCTCTGCCCTAAAGCTTCCCTATGATAAATTGATAACTCAGAGTGCCAAAGCCAGTTTCAGAGGTACAAGAAGCTAAATTAGAGATCTGTTTATACAGTTCTCCTGATTTTTGAATTCTTGATACTATGATACATGTGTTCATTTTAATTCTCCATGATCCACAATAGTAGTTTTAAAAAGCAAATATGAATAATTTTCTTATGAGAAAATATGTTTCAAAAATAATCAAATAAGCAACAAAAACAAAACCTAAAAGCTTTTCTAATGATACTATTAGAAATAAAAATGAAAAATATCTGCTTGAAATAGTTTCTTTCATTAACTGAAAAAAATAATTAATAACTTCAAGCAGATGTTTTGTTTTCCTGAGCTTCATATCATCAAATCAGGTTAAATAGTATTCATAGAAGTTCATGGTTCAAAAATCATGGTGCTTTACACTAGTTGAATTTCTTTTTGGAATTAGTTTAAGGTGATGTAGAGGCCGTTAAAATACTTTTATGAATTTTTAGAAAATTATTTATTTCCCTTTAAAAATAGAAGGGTGTATCCATCATATGGGTGATGATGAAGGAATGATGAATGACTGAAGCAAAAACTCTTTACTCTCTGTCTTGTGTTCCCTGCAATGTGCCTATGATCAGAGGAGTGAAGGCCTTGAGGATATTTCAGAGGATAAACTTCATAAAAACGTTAAACCTGATATTTACACCCCCGAATTGTCACAACAGACATCCAAACCAAAGTCTTCTTCACAATTCTGAGGTGTCAGTGTCACTTTCAGGCTTTTCCCCCTAGATTTTGGGTAATTCTTTTGGAATCAGACCATGGGGCTATTGTCTAGTTTTGGACTAAAACATAACTCTAGAGTTATATCTTATTCTCATGCTCAATTGTCCTTGAGTGGTAGTTTGTAGAATATGCATTGTTTAAGTGATTCTACTTCTCTTTTCATATTCTCTTTGTGATCCAGGGGAAACCCATATCAAAGCTTTTTTTATCTATCTATATTTTTAAATGGGCTTCCCTTGTAGTTCAGTCAGTAAAGAATCTGGCTGCAGTGTAGGAGATCCGGGTTCAAATCCTGGGTTGCGAAGATGCCCTGGAGAAGGAAATAGCAACCCACTCCAGTATCCTTGCCTGGAGAATCTCATGGACAGTCATGGAATCGCAAAGAGTGGGGCACAATTGAAAATGAAGTGTCAGTGACTAAAACTTTAGGTCTTATAACTTCTAGAATAATGAATTTTGTTAGGGCTTTTGATTCTCAAAGAATTAATAACTTATCATGGAGTGCCCAATCTTGTGAAGTACACTTTGTCATTCTACATAGAAAACTCCTCCTATTTCTACAGTTGACCTTAATTCATAGAAGTTTCCAGGAGTATATAAAATATCATTTTGTAAAAGATTAAAAGATGTGATAAAGCACAAGTAAGAATAAATTTCCTATTTGACCTCCTAAAGAAACAGGGAAAATATAATTGTCAAAATCACCTTTTGGGTGATTATAGCCTAATTAGAAATTCTAGTCTCATTTGTGGGACTCTCAAAAATGAGAAGTTTATGAAATCACATTATGTAATGACCTAAGGAAAAAATGGACCTTTATAATGTGCAAAAGTAGAAATACCATTTCTAAAATTATAACAAAACTTTATTCTACATTCTTTGAAAACAGGTAATTTGGGAAATTTTAACTACCTGTTTAATTTTTTTTTGTAGTTTTAGGCTCCTCAAGTTAGCTGCATGCATAGTTATTCTTGATTGTATGATATTTAATTTCCCCCAAATTGTATTCCAGAAATCAAATAAAATGAGCACAACCTGTTCTAATGTAATATGATCAGATTCCCTACATTCTCTAGTACATGTTTTATTAATGTATCTAATAACTTCTGTTGACCTGTTGGAATATACCACAGATATTTCAACACAAGTTCATTGAATGTTTCAGAAATATTTTTTACTGGTTATAATAGTGGAAGAGTTATCCAATCCATGTTCTTGAACATGATCTCCACTTCTAGAGATTACAAAATAACTAGATCATTTCTGTTTTGACATTGCAACACATTGCCACATTGCAAGCCTGTATATAATTTGCCTTCTATTATCACCCTGGGTCCCTTTTGGTACTGAATAAAAGTTTTATCTGCCCCTTGAATGTGCTAGGTTTCTTTTCCCAGATGCTTTATGTATTTTGTATTTTTACAAATTGATTCTGAGTTCATACAACTTTTATACATCTCAGCCCCCTTTCGGTGCAGCTATGTTACATTATTATTATTATTATTATTATTTTTGGTTAAGTTGTCCCAATTTAAAATCAACTGAAAAATTATGTCTATACCCTGATCTAGAAATGCTCCCAGAGTTCTGACAATACATTCAGTATCTTTGACTTGTATAATACAATACAAGAATTGAAGTTAGTGTCTAGAATAACCTAACCACAAGTAAAACCTTACATTTAAAAAATAACTTGATTTTAAAGTCATAGCAATGTAATTATTGTGTACTCCCTTAAACATTTTTACAGTGTTTTTAGGCATTTTATATTATGTAGTGAAAAGGGATATTGTAAATTGTAGCTTGTAACCCTTTCTTACTAAATGAGAAAATTATATTCTTGAATTGATCATTATCAAGTTAGAAACAATACTCTGTTAAATATAATAGGTTACAACATACAGTTTGTTTTATAATTGTTAAGTTCATACAGATAACATCTTTGATATCAATTTAAATTTATCATAAAATATTTATATTTTTAAGCAGTTTTTAAAGCCCCATCACATATTTAGAAATATTGCTCACATGTGTATTATTTAGCCATAGTTCTGGTATTGCTCTGCTAAAGTCATTGTTGGTGGTATTGCTCTGCTAAATTCATTTGAAAGGAGCCTTTATCCAGTTACTATGGAAAAATTAGAATGTTGAAAATCATATAATTATCCGTTTTCTCAGGAAAAATTTTCAAGATCATAATACAACCATAATTAAATGCTTTGATTCAATCTTGCAAATCATTTCCCTGAACTACTGTGTTTTCCCAAGTCTGTGCCTTCAAATGTATTTCCTAATGTCATCCCTTTCAAATCTCTTCCCATCTTCTCTCTCTACTTGATTTCATTAGACTCCTCAAACAAAGCGTCTGCCTCCCATAAATAGATTTAGAATTCCCCCAGTTTCCCATTAAAATAAAGCAAGAACAGAAAGGAGCGTACAGGAAAGATATTACATTTCTCATTAGACCTGATACTTTGCTCTCATTAGTTCCCCCTTGATTTCCTTTTCGGAGCCTGACTCATGGATTAGTTTTTTCCATTTCTGCCTTTGCTGGCCTGACTCATCATCTACGACTGTTACAGATGAATGAGGCAGTAGATGCTAATTTCTTTAGCTAGCCTCCATACCCTGAACTGTGATTTCTTCAACTTCTTTAATAAAGAAAAAAAATGACAAAGATGGAATTTTACCTTAACTTCTCTTTTCATATTTCCATGCTTATCATAGAAATTCTACATTTTAAACATAATTTTACATGAGAACTTAGAGATACATAAAACTCCACATCAAAGAAAGATATTTTAAATTTTTTAATTATTTCCTACCACCTTTCCTCGAATCTACAGATTTAATTATCTTTTCTCTGTTCTCAGCTTCTTGGAACATATCTTGAATTGCATTTGTTTCTGTCAGATTTATAAGATAAAACTACATTGTTTTCTTTTGATTCTGCATATTCACCAGTGAGATTTGTAGTATTTATTTCTTTTCATTTCTAAGCTTTATTATGCAACCTAGATGTATTTGTGTTTTCAAGTTTGAAAGGTGAATTTTTCTTTCTAAGTGCACAGGAAAAAGTCAAACATTATTTTGAGGGACATCTCAGAGTTCCCAACAGTAGTATCAACACTAATTTTAGGAAAGACTTAGAAACTATTTTATTTCACAAAACACCCTCTTTGGAACTTTTGTGCAGCCTTTGCATTATGGCCTCTAATATCTAAGAGTGGATTTCCAGAGGAATTCATTCTTTATCTCATGGTATTTCTGTCATGGATGGAAAATAATTAGATTTGCATAACTAACTTCTTTCTTTCTTAGGGATATAAAGTTTTCTATTTAGGGAATCACCCATTTGCCTAAGTGCTTTAAGTCAAAAGCCAAGAGTATATTGCGTTAATTTAAGCAACCTTTATTGAGTGCTTCCTTTATGTCAAGCAAAGCACTGCCCTGTACTGTTGAGGCAAGCCAAAGTTTCCTTTGGAAGATTCTTTTGTTTTATTTGGTTTTCTAGATACAATCACCGAAATCCCACTGTTCTATATGATTCTCTCCTGTTTTAAAGAAATAGTTAACAGAGGTGACTATGCAATTGCATTATGCAATATGCATTAAGATTACCATTTGTGTGTTTTGACAATGACTTTTGAGGTGATAATAGTGCCATCTTTATTGTTTCTGGAACATAGAGTATATGTTATTCATGTACATGACAAAAGCATGTCATGAGCATGACAAACTGTGAGAAAAGAAAGTCAAGTTGAAGAAGATACTAGATCCAGGTATTTTTGAAGAGGGAAGAGTTTGCAGATTTCTTCTAATAAACACATAGAGCCAGCCCCAAATTTATATAGTGCTCATCTTTCCTTTCAAGTAATCATTTTCTTGATCAGAATGCTAAATATGACAATTTTTTTCTAAGTCTAAGGCCCTTGTTTTACATTTAGTTGAAGAAATTTAAGAAAATGGCTGAAAGACTCCATAAGTTCAGTATATCAAAAACTCATCTTATTTCTACATTCTCTATTACACAAACAGAAATACATAGTGAAAACTAAACTAACTTTCAAACTGAAAAAAAAAAATCATAATTGAAACTCAGTTATTTTTGACATTGGTTAATACCTTCAACTCAGTACTGCAATTTAAAATCTATTAAGTAATGTCTTCTTATTATGGAAACCAGTCTCTACCAAACTTTTCAGGCAGTTAATTACACCTCAGAAATAAATCTGACATCTGACTTCTCCTTTCTATTCTCATTGGAAAGGACGAGTTTAGATTAGGACTCAGTGTTTTACCCTACACTCAGGCATCCTTCTCAGTCTCTCTTTAGCCCATATTCCACATTGTCTGTAATTACTGTTCTTACAAATATGTTTGCGAGTAGCCCCATTACCTTGGGAATTATATTAGTTTACTAGGGCTGCCATAATAAAATACCACACAGCATAGCTGGAAAAAAAAAAAAAACAAAAACAGAAATTTATGTTCTGAAATTTATAGTTCCAGAGGCTAGAAGTCCAAGATCAAGTTGTCAGCAGGTTTGGTTTTTTCCTAAGGCTCGCTCCTTGGCAAAGATGACTGCCTTCTAATAGTGTCTTATGTGGTATCTATGTCTTAATATATCCTCTTCTTACAGGGACACAAATCATTTTGAATTAGAGTCTGCCTTTATAATCTTGTTTCATGGTAATTGTCTCTTTAAAGGCTTTATTTTCAAATATAGTCACATTCTTAATTATTAAGGGTTAGGATATAGGAGTTAAGTATATGAATTTTGGGGAGAAACAGTTCAGCCCATAATGACAAATTATTTTCCCATGTATATAATATCTTTCTAAACTGGTTCTAAATTAAGTCTTTATTCTTAGCATTTGACTATCAACTCTACTCCATTTACCTACCTCTGTTCAAAGTGAAATACTTTCTGCCTCTACTCTTATCATTTCTTTACCTTAAAAATCTCTATTTTTTCTTCAAATGCTTTCTCAAATGTTACCTCTCAAGTGATAACAAAATCCCTTTCAATAATAAACTTGTTTATACAGAGAATAAAGTGTGAAATCAAAGGTCATTAAAGTGATCATAACTGGTCTCATTTCTATATTCATTTTATATCCCTTTTTTCTTTATTTCTTTATTGTACCACTTTTATTTTATGCTATTTTGTTGTGACTATTGTTCTAAGTTGAATTAAGTTCCCATTTGAGCAAGATAGATTATAAAGATATCACTAAATATTAAGTACCTACACAGACACTGTGCTTATTGCTGAGAGTTCAGTGATGAATAGAGTTATCCCCAATCTCAAGGAGTTTATGCTTGCAACAGAACAATCTTACACACCTTTACTATAGAAATTGCCATCCTTCATTTTAATTTAGCTATACACATTCATATCTCTTTGGCTAGATAGTAACCACAAATATTAGGAAACTTTATTATCCATCTGTTTATCCCCAAGACCCAGCATAATGCCTGCAATAATAAATATTTGTTTAAAAAGACAAAGAAGAAATGGTGAAAGTAAGATATAATCTCCTTTCTCAGAAAATACCAGGGAAGTAATTGATACATTTAAGTGACTGAATTCTATGGATCAGAATAAGAGCATTTCGTTAATTGAGCATCTTTTAAAAATACAGAATCTCAGCTCCTCTGATCAGCAGCTACTTGACAGCGAGATCTAGTTTTTTAAAGCATTGAAAATTTTCCTTCATCTCTGTCATGTTTAAAGAAAAGAAAGATTTCAAATGAAGGCCCTCTACCACAGATAGTCTCATTTGAAAGGTCACACTACCCCTCATATACAGTAAGTAATTGGATCAAGTGTTTCAGTGAATGGTCAGTACTTAATCACTGTCATTTGATATCACAATATGTCAGTTTATCTTGCTCATTCAATTTCACTTTGACAAGAGATAGTAAGATTATCCAAGAGCATGCCTTCTGCCATATTTCAGTAATGATATAGCCAAGAGGAATGATGAATTAGTTTCCTGGTAATATTCTTACATGTTGTCAGTCCTCTGGGTTCTAATTTAGTTTTTTCTCTTCTTACTCTATATACTCTCCTTGAATGCTCTCATCTACTCTCTTGACTTTAGTTACAGTCTATACACAGATTATTCCCCCATATAAATCTCCAACTAAGCCATTAACTCCAGATTCTAATTTATAGAGTGAACTTCTTACTGTACATTTCTCACTAGATGGCTAACAGTTAATATCAGTGTCTTTAACATCAAGCTCATTGAACACAGTAATCTGCTTATTGTCCTTGTCACTTGTCTCAATAGTTATTACCCTTATGTTCTCAAACTTGAACCTTGAGAGTCACTATTTGCTTTCCCCTATTTTTAACTGATATAATCTATTTTATTAATTATATATTTTCATATGCCTTAAATCTGGCAATTTTATTTATTCCTGCTCCTGCTATCTAAGCCCTGACACATCAACAAAGTAAATAAGCAAAGTGATTTAGTAGTTCCAAATTAATTCTAAACTGTTCAGCTAAGAACAGGTTACCAAATTATGTTTTCCAGTTAAAGAGCATAAGTGCAAACTCAAGATGCATATTGTCAATTTTAAGTCTTTGCTGTTGTGTCGCTTCAGTCGTGTCTGACTCTCTGCGACCCCATAGATGGAAGCCCACCAAGCTCCCCCATTCTTGGGATTCTCAAGGCAAGAACACTGGAGTGGGTTGCCAATTCCTTCTTTAATGCATGAAAGTGAAAAGTGAAAGTGAAGCTGCTCAGTTGTTTCCGACTCTTAGCGACCCCATGGACTGCAGCCTACCAGGCTCCTCCATCCATGGGATTTTCCGGGCAAGAGTACTGGAGTGGGGTGCCATTGCCTTCTCCGTTTAAATCTTTAACTCCACAGAAATAAAATTATGTTAAAACATTTTAATATATATTAAATTATTGATCCAATTACTTACTGATCCAAAAACTTACTGTTTTATGGGGTAGAGTGACCCTTTGAATTACTGAAATGTGGTAGAAGGCATGCTCTTGGATAGCTATTTTTAAGAAAATAACTTTCATATATAATAACTAAATATGCAGGGACATAAACAACAACAACAACAAACCATAGAGAGAGAGCTGTTAGCACATAGATTAGATGAGTATATAATCAGTAATATGTTTATAGTTTAAGTCTGAAGGCCAAAGAAGCAGGACATACAATGTTGTAAATCTCAGACCAAGGGCTAAAGAAGATGAAATGAGATGCCCCAGCTTAACAGTGAGGTATATAATGTGAACATATTTCATAATAATATATACAAATATACATTTTAAAACATGTTCAGTTCAGTTCAGTGACTCAGTCATGTCTGACTCTTAGCGAACCCATGGGGCTACAACACGCCAGGCTTCCCTGTATATCACCAAATCCCAGGCCCTACTCAAACTCATGTCCATTGCATTAGTGATGCCATCCAACTATGTCATCCTCTGTTGTTTCCTTCTCCTCTTGCCTTTAATCTTTCCAGCATCATGGTCTTTTCTAGTGAGTCAGTTCTTCCCATCAGGTGGTGAAAGTTTTAGAGTTTCAGCTTCAACATCAATCCTTCCAATGAATATTCAGGACTGATTACCTTTAGGATGGACTGGTTGGATTTCCTTGCAGTTTAAGGGACTCAAAAGAGTCTTATCCAATGCCAGAGATCAAAAGCATCAATTTTTTGGTGCTCAGATTTCTTTATAGTCCACCTCTCATGTCCAAACATGACTATTGGAAAAACCATAGCTTTGACTAGACTGAGTTTCTTGGCAAAGTAAAATCTCTGCTTTTTAATATTCTGTCTAGGTTGGTCATAGCTTTTCTTCTAAGAAGCAAGTGTCTTTTAATTTCAAGGCTGCAATGAACATCTGCAGTGATTTTGGAGCCCCACAAAATGAAGTTTCTCACTGTTTCCATTGCTTCCCCAATATTTGCTATGAAGTGATGGGACTGGATGCCATGATCTTTGTTTTCTGAATGTTGAGCTTTAAGCCAACCTTTTCACTCTCCACTTTCACTTTCATCAAGAGGCTTTTTAGTTCCTCTTCATTTTCTGCCATAAAGGTGGTGTCATCTGCATATCTGAGGTTATTGATATTTCTCCCGCCAATCTTGATTCCAGCCTGTGCTTCTTCCACCCCAAAGTTTCTCATGATGTACTCTGTATAGAAGTTAAATAAGCAAGGTGACAATATACAGCCTTGATGTACTCCTTTTCCTATTTGGAACCAGTGTGTTGTTCCATGTCCAGTTCTAACTCTTGCTTCCTGACCTGCATATAGGTTTCTCAAGAGGCAGGTCAGATGGTCTGGTATTCCCATCTCTTTCAGAATTTTCCACAGTTTATTGTGATCCACACAGTCAAAGGCTTTGGCATAGTCCATAAAGCAGAAATAGATGCTTTTCTGGAACTCTCTTGCTTCTTCCATGATCCAGCGGATGTTGGCAATTTGATCTCTGTTTCTTCTGCCTTTTCTAAAACCAGCTTGAACATCAGGAATTTCATCGTTCACGTATTGCTGAAGCCTGGCTTGGAGAATTTTGAACATTACTTTACTAGTGTGTGAGATGAGAGCAGTTGTAATATAGTTTGAGCATTCTTTGACATTGCCTTTCCTTGGGATTGGGATGAAAACTGACCTTTTCCAGTCCTATGGCCACTGTTGAGTTTTCCAAATTTGCTGGCATATTGAGTGCAGCACTTTCACAGCATCATCTTTCAGGATTTGAAATAGCTCAACTGGAATTGCATCACCTCCACTAGCTTTGTTCGTAGTGATGCTTTCTAAGGCCCACTTGACTTCACATTCCAGGATGTCTGGCTCTAGGTGAGTGATCACACCATCATGATTATCTGGGTGATGAAGATATTTTTGTACAGTTCTTCTGTGTATACTTGCCATCTCTTCTTAATATCTCCTGCTTCTGTTAAGTCCATACCATTTCTGTCCTTTATCGAGCCCATCTTTGCTTGAAATATTTCCTTGGTATCTATAATTTTCTTGAGGAGATCGCTAGTCTTTCCCATTCTATGCTGCTGCTGCTGCTGCTAAGTCTCTTCATTAGTATCCAAATCTGTGCAACCCCGTATATGGCAGCCCACCTGGCTCCCCTGTCCCTGGGATTCTCCAGGCAAGAAAACTGGAGTGGGCTTCCCACTCTATGGTTTTCCTTTATTTTTTGCATTGATCACTGTGGAAGGCCCTCTTATTTCTTCTTGCTATTCTTTGGAACTCTGCATTTAAATGGGCATATCTTTCCATTCCTCCTTTGCCTCTGGCTTGTTTTATTTTCTCAGCTATTTTTAATGCCTCTTTCAGATCAGATCAGATCAGTCGCTCAGTCGTGTCCAACTCTTTGCGACCCCATGAATCCCAACACGCCAGGCCTCCCTGTCCATCACCAACTCCCGGAGGTCACTCAGACTCACGTCCATCGAGTCAGTGATGCCATCCAGCCATCTCATCCTCTGTCGTCCCCTTCTCCTCTTGCCCTCAATCCCTCCCAGCATCAGAGTTTTTCCAGTGAGTCAACTCTTCGCATGAAGTGGCCAAAGCACTGGAGTTTCAGCTTTAGCATCATTCCTTCCAAAGAAATCGCAGTGCTGATCTCCTTCAGAATGGACTGATTGGATCTCCTTGCACTCCAAGGGACTCTCAAGAGTCTTCTCCAACACCACAGTTCAAAAGTATCAATTCTTCAGCACTCAGCCTTCTTCACAGTCCAACTGTCACATCCATACATGACCACTGGAAAAACCATAGCCTTGACCAGACGAACATTTGTTGGCAAAGTAATGTCTCTGCTTTTGAATATGCCATCTAGGTTGGTCATAACTTTCCTTCCAAGGAGTAAGCGTCTTTTAATATCATGGCTGAAGTCACCATCTGCAGTGATTTTGGAGCCCAGAAAAATAAAGTCTGACACTGTTTCCACTGTTTATCCATCTATTTCCCATGTAGTGATGGGACCAGATGCCATGATCTTCGGTTTCTGAATGTTGAGCTTTAAGCCAACTTTTTCACTCTCCACTTTCACTTTCATCAAGAGGCTTTTTTGTTCCTCTTCACTTTATGCCATAGACAACCATCTTGCCTTTTTGCCTTTCTTTCTCCTGGGGATGCTCTTGATTACTGCCTCCCTGTACAATGTCATGTGCCTTCGTGTATAGGTCTTCAGGCATTCTGTCTATCAGATCTAACCCCTTGAATCTATTTGTCACTTCTTCTGTATAATCATAAGGGATTTGGTTTAGGTCATACCTGAATGGTTTAGTGGTTTTCCCTAGTTTGTTCATTTTAAGTCTGAATTTAGCTTTAAGGAATTCATGATCTGAGCCACAGTCATTTCCTAGTCTTGTTTTCATTGACTGTGTATAGCTTCTCCATCTTGGCTGCAAAGAATATAATCAATCTGATTTTGGTGTTGACCGTCTCATGATGTCCATGTGTAGAGTCTTCTCTTGTAGTTTTGGAAGAAGGTTTTTTTCTATGACCACTGCATTCTCTTGGAAAAAGTATATTAGCTTATTCCCTGCTTCATTTTTTACTCCAAGGCCAAATGTATCTATTATTCCAGGTAGCTCTTGACTTCCTACTTTTGACTTTCAGTCCCCTATAATTAAGAAGACATCTTTTCTGGGTGTTACTTCTAGAAGATCTTGTAGGCCTTCCTGAAACTGTTCAACTTCAGCTTCTTCAGCATTGCTGGTTGGGGCATAGACTTGAATAACTGTGATATTGATTGGCTTGCCTTGGAAAGAAACAGAGATCATTCTGTCATTTATGAGATTGCATCCATGCACTGCATTTCAGACTCTTTTTTTGCCATGAGAGATACTCCATTTCTTCTAAGGGATTCTGGACCACAGTAGTAGATATAATGTTAATCTGAGTTAAATTCACCCATTCCACTCCATTTTAGTTCTCTGATTCCTAAAATGTCCACGTTCACTCTTGCCATCTCCTCTTTGACCACTTCCAGTATGCCTTGCCACAGGACTGGAAAAGGTCAGTTTTCATTTCATTCCCAAAGAAAGTTCAAAGTACTGCATAATTGCATTCATCTCACACACTAATATAGTAATATTTAAAATTCTCCAAGCCAGGCTTCAACAATACGTGAACCATGAACTTCCAGATGTTCAAGATGGTTTTAGAAAAGGAAGAAGAAACAGAGATCAAATTGCTAACAGTTACTGGATCATCAAAAAAGCAAGAGAGTTCCAGAAAAACATATATTTCTGCATTATTGACTATGCCAAAGCCTTTGACTGTGTGGATCACAATAAACTGTGGAAAATTCTGAAAGAGATAGGAATACCAGACCACCTGACGTGCCTCTTGAGAAATCTGTATGCAAGTTAGGAAGCAACAATTAGAACTGGACATGGAACAACAGACTGGTTCCAAATCGGGAGTATGTCAAGGCTGTATACTGTCATCCTGTTTTTTTAACTTCTATGCAGAGTACATAATGAGAAACGCTGGGCTGGAGGAAGCACAAACTGGAATCAAGACTGCTGGGAGAAATATCAATAACCTCAGATGTGCAGATGACACCACCCTTATGGCAGAAAGTGAAGAAGAACTAAAAAGCCTCTTGATGAGAGTGAAAGAGGAGAGTGAAAAAGTTGGCTTAAAGCTCAACATTCAAAAAACTAAAATCATGGCATCTGGTCCCATCACTTCATGGAAAATAGATGGGGAAACGGAAACAGTGGCTGACTGTATTTTTCTGGGTTCAAAAATCACTGCAGATGGTAACGGCAGCCATGAAATTAAAAGACACTTACTCCTTGGAAGCAAAGTTATGACCAACACAGCACATTAAAAAGCAGAAACATTACTTTGCCAAACAAAGGTGCATCTAGTCAAGGCTATGGTTTTTCCTATGATCATGTATGGATGTGACAGTTGGACTATAAAGAAAACTGACTGCAGAGGAATTGATGCTTTTAAACTGTGTTGTTGGATAAGACCCTTGAGAGTCCCTTGGACTTCACAGAGATCCAACGAGTCCATTCTAAAGGAGATCAGTCCTGTGTGTTCATTGGAAGGACTGATGTTGAAGCTGAAACTCCAATACTTTGGCTACCTGATGCAAAGAGCTATCTCATTGCAAAAGACCCTGATGCTGGAAAGATTGAATGCAGGAAAAGAGGGGATGTCAGAGGATGAAATGTTTGGATGGTATCACCCACTCAATGAACATGGGTTTGGGTGGACTCCAGGAGTTGGTGATTGACAGGGAGGCCTGGTGTCCTGCCCTTCATGGGGTCATGAATAGTCAGACACTACTGAGTGACTGAACTGAACTGAACTGAATTTGCCTTGATTCAGTGGACCAAACTTTCCAGCTTCCTATGCAATATTGCTCTTTACATCATCGGACCTTGCTTCCATCACTGGTCACATCCACAGCTGGGTGTTGTTTTTGCTTTGGCTCCATCTCTTCATTCTTTCTGAAGTTATTTCTCCACTGATCTCCAGTAGCATATTGGGCACCTACTGACCTGAGGAGTTCATCTTTCAGTGTCCTATCTTTTTGCCTTTTCATACTGTTCATGGGGTTCTCAAGGCAAGAATACTGAGGTGGTTTGCCATTCCTTTCTCCAGTGGACCATGTTTTGTCAGAACTCTCCACCATGATCCATCTGCCTTGGGTGGCACTACATGGCATGGCTCCTAGTTTCATTGAGCTAGCCAAGGCTATGGTCCAAGTGATGAATTTGGTTAATTTACTGTGACTGTGGTTTTCATTCTCTCTGCCTTCTGATGGATAAGGATAAGAGACTTATGGAAGCTTCTTGATGTGAGAGACTGAGGGGAAAACTGGGTCTTGTTCTAATGGGTGGGGCCATGCTCAGTAGGTCTTTAATCCAATTTTCTGTTGATAGGCCAGGCTATGTTTCCTCCCTGTTGCTTGACCTGAGCCCAATCTACAGTGGAAGTAATGAAGATAATGGTGATCTCCTTCAAAAGGTCACATCCAGGCCCTGCTGCATGCAGTGCCCCCAACCGTGCACCAACATCCAGGGCACTAACTAACATGGTAGTCCATACATTAATTTTCATGAACTAAAGATATACTTATTGCAGAAGTATAAATTAGCTGAAATTCTGTAACCAACCAAAACACTAAACTCAATCTAAGGTCACAAAAATTTTAAAACACATTTTTAAGAGCATATATTAAAGTGAAATTCACAGTGGTAATTATAACTTATTTAAAAATGAAAAAAAAATAAATAATGTAGAGCAAGTTTCTAATGACATTGCGCAAACACCCCCAAAAATACAAATTTTGTGACCTGGTTTGGTTTACTTTAACAAATTTCTTTGCCTACACTTAAAACTCTGCAGTGCACCTTTTATCATGATTCACAGTGTTATGATTTTTTTCTTCAATGAATATGATACCTTGTTTAATTTTAAAGATAAAGGGAAGGCATTATTCTGTAAAAGACAAAATGAAAGGATTTCAATACAAATGTCCAGTTGCCTTTGTCTAGGTTTTGAAGAGCTTGTAGTTTTGGATTTTCTTTTCTTTTCACAAATCCATTAATTAAAGATAAAGTTTAATCTGTTACCAGAGTCACATCTGACTTTTTGAACAATTCCATCAGTGACACCTACAAGCCACACTTAACATTAAATAGAAAGACAGGGTCATTGATTGCAAGGTCTTGGAAAGAAGCCAATCTGCAAACCCAGAGGTGATTTTACAAACACACAGCTGTAATAAGCTGGGAATATGTCAGACTGAGATAACAGAATCATTGAGGGAAACCTGTGAATTGAGGTGGGTGGGCTTATTAGGAAGCACTGGTGCTTGCCCTCTTGATTTAAGAAATTTTCATAACTCTGAGGTAACACAAAATTTTCACCCATCTATATATTTCTTCAGATGGGATTAACAAGCCAGATATTTCCAATATTCAGAAGTCTGTTGCAAACATAAGAAATAAGATATTTAGCCAATATTTCACTTTAGTTTTAGAGAAAATATTCATGCAATATTGTGTACTTGACAAAGTATTTATTTTTAAAAATACATACTTTTATTTTTCCTGCCATGTTTACTATAAATACATATTCAAAACACCTATGCACATTATGATATACAATAGAAATTAATATTTGAAATAAGCATTAAATATCTTGCTCAAAATGTTATTTAATACATTAATGGTGTTTTATCATTCATATTGATACCATGCACATTTATATAAGTCTATGCTCTCCCTTTTAGAACAGTAAATGTGGTTTGTCATAGCACCATCTTCTGTGAAATAGCTACTTATTTTTTAAAGAGTGGATACCCTAAATGTGGGCTTCCTAGTGGCTCTGATGATAAAGAATATGCCTGCAATGCAGAAGTCTTGGGTTGGATCCCTGGTTGGGAAGATTCCCCTGGAGAAGGGAATGACTACCCACTCCAGTATTCTTGCCAGGAGAATTCCATAGAAAAACGAGCCTGGTGACCGATGGTCCATGGGGTCAAAAAGAGTTGGACATGACTGAGTGACTAACACTTTAACTACAAATGTATGGTTGTGGGTGTGCTAAGTCACTTCAGTCAAGTCCAACTCTCTGCAACACAATGGACCATAGTTCTCCAGGCTTCTCTGACCATGGGATTCTTCAGGCAAGAATACTGGAGTGGGTTGTCATTCCCTCCTCCAGGGGATATTCCCAAACCAGGAACTGAACCCATGTGTCTTCCGTCTCCTGAGTTGACAGGCTGTTTATTTACCACAAGTGCCACCTGGGAAGACTGCCTCAATCTCACTGGCTCATTATTTTGTGTCTCTTCTCTTGTCTATGTGTACTTCTCTCTCAACAGAAATTCACTTCAGTTAAATTACTTCTGCAAGACAACACAACTGTTGTTCTTGTTGTTTAGTCATTCAGTTGTGTCCAACTCTTTGCAACCCCATGGACTACAACATTTCAGGCTTCCCTGTCCTTCACCATCTTCCAGAGTGTGCTCACATTCAAGTCCATTGAGTCGGTGATGCCTTCTGCCAACTCATCCTTTGCCATCCCCTTCTCCTCCTGCCTTCAATTCTTCTCAGTGTATTAATGTTGCCAAATTATTGGAGTTTCAGCTTCAGCATTAATCCTTCCAATGAATATTCAGGGTTGATTTTCTTTAGGATTGACTTTTTTGCTCTCCTTGCAGTACAAGTGATTCTCAAGAGTCTTCTCCAAAAACACATTTCAAAAGCATCAATTCTTTGGCCCTTCTTTATGGTCCAACTCTCACATCCATACATGACTACTGGAAAAATCATGGCTTTTACTATATGGACTTTTATCGGCCAAGTAATATCTCTGCTTTTTAATACACTGTGTAGGTTTGTCATGGCTTTTCTTCCAAGGAGCAAGCGTCTTTCAATTTCATGGCTGCAGTCACCATTTGCAGTTCTTTTGGAGCCCAAGGAAATAGTCTGTCACTGTTTCCATCCCCCACCGCCCTGCCCCATCTATTTGGCATGAGTGATGGGACCACATGCCATGATCTTCATTTTTTGAATGTTTACTTTTAAGACACCTTATTCACTCTTCTCTTTCTCCTCCATCAAAAGCTCTTTTGTTCCTCTTCATTTTCTGCTATAAGGGTGGTGTTATCCACAAATCTGAGGTTGTTACTGTTTTTCCCAGCAATCTTGATTCCAGCTTGCTCTTCATCCAGCCTGACATTTCACTACATACTGGCATTTCAATATATAATGTACTCTGTATATAGATTGAATAAGCAAGATGACAATATACAGCCTTGACATATTCCTTTCCCAATTTGTAAGCTGAAGTTGAATGGTTCTATGAAGACCTATATAATCATAAGGGATTTCATTTAGGTCATACTTGAATGGCCTAGTTGTTTCCCCTACTTTCCTAAATTTAAGTCTGAATTTTTCAATAAGGAGTTAATGATCTGAACCACAGTCACCTCCTCATCTTGTTTTTGCTGACTGAATAGAGCTTCTCCATCTTCGGCTGGAAAGAGTATATTCAATCAGATTTCAATATTTACCATTTGGTGATGTCCATGTGAAGAGTCATCTCTTGTGCTGTTCAAAGTGGATGTTTGCTATGACCAGTGCATTCTCTAGGCAAAATTCTGTTACCTTTTGTCCTGCTTCATTTTGTAATCCAAGGTCAAATTTGTCTGTTACTCCAGGTATCTCTTCACTTCCTATTTTGTATTCCAGTCCCCTATGATGAAAAGGACATTGTGTGTGTGTGTGTGTGTGTGTGTGTGTGTGTGTGTGTTAGTTCTAGAAGATCTAGTAGATCTTCATATAAGCATTAAATTCAGCTTCTTTGGCTTTAGTAATTGGGGAATAGACTTGAATTACTGTGATATTGAAAGGTTTGCATTGGAAACGAACAGAGATCATTCTGTCGTTTTTGAGATTGCACCCAAATACTGCATTTCAGACTCTTTTATTGACTGTAAGGGCTACTCCATTCTTTTAAGGAATTCTTGCCCACAGTAGTACATAAAATGGTCATCTATATTAAAGTCTCCCACTCCTTTCCATTTTAGTTCACTGATTCCTAAAATGTCAATGTTCACTCTTGCCCTCTCCTGTCGGCCACTTCCAATTTGCTTTGATTCATGAAACATTCCAGGTTCCTGTGCAATATTGTTCTTTACAGCATCAGACTATACATTCACCATCAGACACATCCACAACTGGGCATTGTTTCTGCTTTGACTCAGCCTTTTCATTCCTTCTGGTGCTATTTCTCTGCTATTCTCCAGTAGCATATTGAACACTTGCTGACCTGGGAGTTCATCTTTCAGTGTCATACCTTTTTGCCTTTTCATACTGTTCATGGGGTTCTCAGGAACAGGATGCTGTGCCTACCAGGATGGCTGCAGTCAATTCCTTGACTCTGCAGCAGACCATTGTAGACCTACACCTCTGCCAAAGACTCTTGAACACTGATAAGGGAAGATGAGTGCATATGAGGGTAACTAGACTAGCAGTTGGAGTACTAGGACATAAGCTGTGGTAGTAGTGAAGTCCAAGGATGACATAAAATAAAATTAAGAAATGAAGGGAAAATATTCAAGAAATATTTATGAGAGAAAAACAATAGACATTGGTGATTAGTAGCCTAGATGCTGATAATCAATAATGTTGGGTAGTGATAATCAATAGTAATCTTGCAGTTATTTATATTTATGACATGACCTCAGGTCTTCCATCTCATTTCCATCCTACAAATCCTCATAGACGTTGAAGGATGTTTCTTAAAGGCATTCATAATATCACTAGCATGGAGAAGAATATGAAATTTCAAAATAAACTGACATGTGCTTCTTCATTCAGTCTTTAGCAATTGTTGATTTATAGATGGTCTCCATACCTAATTCAAGGGAAGAGATGAAACATTATATCAAACAGAATCAGATGTATCTTCAAAGTGCCTATTACTGTTATCAAATGAATTGGGTCCCACTGCTCAACACTTAAAGTATCTATACTGACAAATGTTGGAAGCAAAGGAAAAGTGCCTTTAATCAAATTGCTAGCAATCTGGGAAGATGATGCATTCAGCATCCCTCAAAAACTGCCTCTAAAACTCTGCTCAATCAATGAAACTTTTAAAGGGAAGGAGGAAAGTAATCTCAGTTAATCATTGAGATGGGGGTCAGAATCATTACTTTCCTCCCACTGTGTGCAGGCTCATTGACTTCTTGTGATTTTCCTCTAGATGTTAACTTATTCACAGTTTGGTCACAGAGTTTGTGAAATTACCGAAGGGGAAGCTAAGGAAGAGATATGATTGTCTGTTAGTTACTTATTCTTCATTTCTACTTCTTTGATCTATAGAAAGAATCAACAAGTTAGGCAAAATATCATGTGATTAAACAATTTGAAAAGTGTGCTTGGGCTGGATGTGAGTAAAAAATGGGGTACCTGGTTTAAGTTTAAGACAAAAGTGTTCCTTGTGGAGAGAGTGCTTTCCTATCAAAAACTGCTTATAAATCCCCATTTGACAGAACATCATTGCATTTCTATAGGATTAGGGTGCATTTCATCTTTTGTAACTTCTTCATGCTGAAGTAAAGCACTCTATGTGGAAATTGTCAACATGGGTTTCTTTGCTAAAAATTTTAGTTGCCCACTTAAACATATAGTGGAGCTACAATTATTTTGATGCCCACAAAGGTATAGATAACTGTGAGCAATAACATTAATTCCATACTCTTGATGCCAGTTCTTGGAATTTTGCTAGCCATAGATTCAGTACTGCTCAAGTTGGAGCAGCTTATATAATAGCTATAGTCTGGTCATCATATAGCTTTTTTCACCTCTGGTTGCAGTTGCAGAATTTGTAAAACAACTAAGAAATGTGCATCAGACTCTGAATCTGTGACTCAGCTATCTTAATCATTAACTACTTGGTTCTGTACTTGGGCCCTTCAGGGTTTTGCTGGATTCCATTGTGTTTGACAGGTAAAGAGATGCTGTTTTCAGAACAAGGAAAAATAAGTACAGGGCCATTGAATCCTAGAATGACCCTTGAGGCCCAGGTAAACAATATAATATAACTTAAATTTTGTATCTTATGAAGTAGATCCACTGTTTTGTTTTTTTTTTTTAATGTTATAGTTTCTCTCATAGAAGTCATTGCTTATAAGTACCCTTTGTTTTCTTCTAGAGCAATCAACTTTTCCTTCTACTCATTCATTCTTATTTTCCCTAACATCACTTTATGTCAGTTTGCCCTTTAAGAACTAATCAGTAACTTAGTCTTAGAAATAATTTTGACCTTTATCCTTTCAAAAATCCTAATGAATTTATACTGTTACCAAAGCTACATTAATTGTAATGTTCTTGCCTATAATTATCTTTTCACTTAGAAATATTGTGAGAAAGTTTATCTGTGACATAGAAAAAGGCAAAAGATGTCACTAGGTATTTTGTCAGTACAGTCCTAGACTTGACTTTATCTGGTCTATGCTATTTTACAACTTTGTGAGGCATATAACTTGTAGATTTTTGGCTAGTATGGATACAAACAATTTTGGTTCAGAGAAACAGACAACTCCAGAGATTAATGTTTTCTTTCTCTTTTGGATAGTAAACAGTGTTGGACAGTAACTTACTTAGAATACTCTAGCTTGTTAAGTGCCTTTTGAACTGGTTTAAACTCTTTCTAAGACTCTTCATGAAGCAGTTGAATAAAACCTTATAACTTGTGTTCCCATTATAGCTGCAAGTAAAGTGAAGTGAAGTCGCTCAGTCGTGTCTGACTCTTTGCGACCCCATGGACTGTAGCTTACCAAGTTCCTCCATCCATGGGATTCTCCAGACAAGAATACTGGAATGGGTTGCCATTTCCTTCCCCAGGGGATCTTCCTGACCCAGGGACTGAATCCAGGTCTCCTGCATTGTAGGCAGATGCTTTACCATGTGAGACACCAGCAGTCATCATTGTACCGTTTAAAAAATATGTTTTAACAATGTTACTAATTAAACTATAAACTCTAAGAGCATAAATACTGTGAAATACTTGTCTCTTCAAATATCTCCAGAATTTAGCACATACATGCATAGTCATCAGGTAATATATGTATCCTAAATTAGTAAGCAAACAAATGCATTAAGTATAATGTAAAATTATACATATATATAAAATATATAATTATCAGTATATTATAGATTGTGCCCAAATGCTGTGTTCAATTCTTGGCATAACTCCACTCACTGTGTTATAGAGTGAAGCATTCAGAATTCATGATAGTATCAGGAACTCAAACCACTTAATCACAATACAAAACATACAGCAAGATGATATACTAATGTATATATGAATATAAAGAGGTACAAATAGTATTATTTGTATTATTCACCAACAGACTGGCTCCAAATAGAAAAAGGAGTACGTCAAGGCTCCTACATATATCCTACGTATAATTTCACCCTACTTATTTAATTTATATGCAGAACACGTCATGAGAAACACTGGGCTGGATGAAGCACAGGCTGGAATCAAGATTGTTGGGAGAAATATCAGTAACCTCAGATATGCAGATGACAGCACCCTTATGGCAGAAAATGAAGAAGAACTAAAGAGCCTCTTGATGAAAGTGAAAGAGGAGAGTGAAAAGGTTGAATTAAAACTCAACATTCAGAAAACTAAGATCATGGCATCCAGTCCCATCACTTCATGGGAAATAGATGGGGAAACAGTGGAAACAGTAGCTGACTTTATTTTCTTGGACTCCAAAATCACTGCGGATAGTGATTGCAGCCATGAAATAAAAGACATTTACTCCTTGGATGAAAGTTATGACCAACACAGACAGCATATTAAAAAACAGAGACATTACTTTGCCAACAAAGGTGCATCTAGTCAAGGTTATGGTTTTTCCAGTGGTCATGTATGGATGTGAGAATTGGACTATAAGGAAAGCTGACTGCAGAGGAATTGATGCTTTTGAACTATGGTGTTGGAGAAAACTCTTGAGAGTCCCTTGGACTGCAAGGAGATTCAACCAGTACTTCCTAAAGAAGATCAGTCCTGGGTGTTCATTGGAGGCACTGATGTTGAAGCTGAAGCTCTAATACTTTGGCCACCTGAGACGAAGAGCTGACCCATTTGAAAAGACCCTGATGCTGGGAAAGATTGAAGGCAAGAGGAGAAGGGGACTACAGAGGATGAGATGGTTGAATGGCATCACAAACACCATGGACATGGGTTTGGGTGGACTCTGGGGTTTGGTGATGGACAGAGAAGCCTGGCGTGCTACAGTTCATGGGATCGCAAAGAGTTGGACACGACTGAGCGACTGAACTGAACTGAACCCATTAAGAATCATCTATGGAAGCATGAATGTTGTATCATTCACTAAGGTAAATATTCTGTTCTTCTAAAATGCTTTGTATTGTAAAAGCAATACAATATTGTAAAGTTAAGCAAAATAAAAAATAAAAAAATAAAAAAAATAAAATGCTTTGATGATATAAATATTTTAAGTGTATATAAGTTGTGTTATAAACTCTATGTGACATAGTTGCACTTATTAAATGATTTAATAATATTGAATATTATTATTAAATAATAATCACTGGAATGGGTGAATTTAACTCAGATGACCATTATATCTACTACCACAGGAAGGAATCCCTTAGAAGAAATAGAATAGCCATCATGGTCAACAAAAGAGTCCAAAATGCAGTACTTGGATGCAATCTCAAAAATGACACAATGATCTCTGTTTGTTTCCAAGGCAAACCATTTAATGTCACAGTAATCCAAGTCTATGCTCCAATCAATAATGCTGAAGAAGTTAAAGTTGAATGGTTCTATGAAGACATACAAGACCTATTAGAACTAGCACCCCCCAAAAAATGTCTTTTTCATTCTAGGGGACTGGAATGCAAAAGTAGGAAGTCAAGAAACACCTGGAGTAACAGGCAAATTTGGCCTTGGAATACAGAATGAAGAAGGGCAAAGGCTAATAGAGTTTTGCCAAGAAAATGCACTGGTCATAGCAAACACCCGCTTCCAACAACACAAGAGAAGACTCTACACATGGACATCACCAGATGGTCAACAGCAAAATCAGATTGATTATATTTTTGCAGCCAAAGATGGAGAAGCTCTATACAGTCAGCAAAAAAAAAAAAGACCAGGAGATGACAGTAGCTCAGATCATGAACTCCTTATTGCCTAATTCAGAATAAATTGAATAAAGTACGGAAAACCACTAGACCATTCAGGTATGACCTAAATCAAACCCCTTATCATTATACAGTGGAAGTGAGAAATAGATTAAAGGGACGGGATTTGATAAATAGAGTGCCTGGTGAACTATGGAATGAGGTTCGTGACATTGTACAGGAGACAGGGATAAAGATCATCCCCATGGAAAAGAAATGCAAAAAAGCAAAATGGCTGTCTGGGGAGGCCTTACAAATAGCTGTGAAAAGAAGAGAAGTGAAAAGCAAAGGTGAAAAGGAAAGATATAAACATCCTGAATGCAGAGTCCCAAAGAATAGCAAGAAGAGATAAGAAAGCCTTCTTCAGCAATCATTGCAAAGAAATAGAGGAAAACAACAGAATGGGAAAGACTAGAGATCTCCAAGAATATTAGAGATACCAAGGGAACATTTCATGCCAAGACGGGCTCGATAAAGGTCAGAAATGGTATGGACCTAACAGAAGCAGAAGATATTAAGAAGAGGTGGCAAGAATACACAAAAGAACTGTACAAAAAAGATCTTCACGACCCAGATAATCAAGATGGTGTGATCACTGACCTAGATAGAGTCAGACATCCTGGAATGTGAAGTCAAGTGGCCCTTAGAAAGCATCACTACGAACAAAGCTAATGGAGGTGATGGAATTCCAGTCGAGTTATTTCAAATCCTGAAAAATGATACTGTGGAAGTGCTGCACTCAATATGCCAGCAAATATTAAAAATTCAGCAGTGGCCACAGGACTGGAAAAGGTCAGTTTTCATTCCAATCACAAAGGAAGGCAATGCCAAAGAATGCTCACACTAACGCACAATTGCACTCATCTCACATGCTAGTAAAGTAATGCAAAATTCTCCAAGCCAGGCTTCAGCAATATGTCAACCGTGAACTTCCTGATGTGCAAGCTGGTTTTAGAAAAGGCAGAGGAACCAGAGATCAAATTGCCAACATTCACTGGATCATGGAAAAAGCAAGAGAGTTCCAGAAAAACATCTATTTCTGCTTTATTGACTATGCCAAATCCTTTGACTGTGTGGATCACAATAAACTATGAAAAATTCTGAAAGAGATGGGAATACCAGACCACCTGACGTGCCTCTTGAGAAATCTGTATGCAGGTCAGAAAGCAACAGTTAGAACTGGACATGGAACAACAGATTGGTTTTAAATAGGAAAAGGAGTACGTCAAGGCTGTATATTGTCACCCTGCTTATTTAACTTCTATGCAGAGTACATCACGAGAAATGCTGGGCTGGAAGAAACACAAGCTGGAATCAAGATTTCTGGGAGAAATATCAATAACCTCAGATATGCAGATGACACCACCCTTATGGCAGAAAGTGAAGAGGCACTAAAAAGCCTCTTGATGAAAGTGAAAGTGGAGAGTGAAAAAGTTGACTTAAAGCTCAACATTCAGAAAATGAAGATCGTGGCATCTGGTCCCATCACTTCATGGCAAATAGATGGGGAAACTGGAAACAGTGTCAGACTTTATTTTTCTGGGCTCCAAAATCACTGCAGATGGTGACTGCAGCCATGAAATTAAAATTCGCTTACTCCTTGGAAGGAAAGTTGCGACCAACCTAGATAGCATTTTGAAAACCAGACACATTACTTTGCCAACAAAGGTTCGTCTAGTCAAGGCTATGCTTTTTCTTATGGTCATGTATGGATGTGAGAGCTGGACTGTGAAGAAGGCTGAGCGCCGAAGACTTGATGCTTTTCAACTGTGGTGTTGGAGAAGACTCTTGAGAGTCCCTTGGACTGCAAGGAGATCCAGCCAGTCCATTCTGAAGGAGATTAGCCCTGGGATTTCTTTGGAAGGACTGATGCTAAAGCTGAAACTCCAGTACTTTGACCACCTCGTGTGAAGAGTTGACTTATTGGAAAAGTCTCTGATGCTGGGAGGGATTGGGGGCAGGAGGAGAAGGGGATGACAGAGGATGAGTTGGCTGGATAACATCACTGACTGGATGGACATGAGTCTGAGTGAACTCCGGGAGTTGGTGATAGACAGGGAGGCCTAGCCTGCTGCGGTTCATGGGGTCGCAAAGAATCGGACACGACTGAGCGACTGAACTGAGGGAGGCCCTGCGTGCTGCAATTCATGGGGTAGCAAGGATTCGGACATGACTAAGGGACAGAACTGAACTGAATAATATTGACTAGTAATGTCAGTGCATGTTTAATGATTAACCTATACAGAAAACAGAAATTTAATGGTGTTCATTTGTGTTGGATATTCACAGAAGAGGTAAAACATATGCCCAACAAACAAGCAAAGTTAGGTACTCAACCTTATTTGTGAGTAGGAAAAAATGCCCTTTAAGACAGAAAGGTGCAATTTTATACTCATTTCGTTGACAGTACATATATAGAATAAAAATAAAATCTGATAATTTTGGAAAGGATTAGTATGCACAAGGTATGTTAGAGTATAAATTGGGACAATATCTTTGGAAAATTGACATTATCTGCTAAAGATAATCATATACCTTATGCTTCAGTGCTTTAACTCTTAGAAATATGTAAAAACAAAAGCTTTTCTACGTATTTGAGATGAGACATGCAAAAGTTTGTTCCAGGCAGAACTATTCATAATAGAAAAAACCTAGAAAACACTTACTGTAAATCCACAGAAAAATGAATAATATACATACACCATGGTGTACACACACGTGGCATGGCATACAACAGACAAAATAACTGAGCTACAGCAGCATGTGCCAGTACAGAGGAATCCTAGCAGTAAAAGAATAAAAAGAAGTTTCCAAAACACCTTTTTTAATGAACTACTTACTAAATCTTATTTTTCAAAATGTAGAAAACAATATATATATATATATATATATATATATGCACACACACATGTATAATAGTTCTCAAAAATATAGATGTGTTAAATCTATAAAACAAAAAAGTTAAGACAATAGAGTGGAGAGAATATGCGTTAAGTCAGGTTTTTGTAGGGGTCCTGATTTTGTTTGGGATTGTGGTTCATAGGTACTGCGACTACTAAAAGATAAAAATAAAATAGGACAAAAGTAATAGCTTAGCTTTACTTATTCAGGATTTTCAAATCATTTAGAGTGATTAAAAAGTTAAGAGTTAAGATTTGAAATATCTTAGTTACCTTATACACATCTATGGCCAAACTAATATAAAAAGATCCTCTGGAGAAGGAAATGACAGCCCACTCCAGTATTCTTGCCTGGAAAATCCCATGGACCGCAGCCTGGTAGGTTACTGTCCATGGGGTTGCAAAGAGTCAGACACACTGAGCGACTTCACTTTCACTTTCACACTATGTAATGTGTAACAAGGGCTTCCCTGGTGGCTAGGTGGTAAAGAGTCCCCCTGCTAATGCAACAGAGGTGGGTTTAATCCCTGGGTTGGGAAGATCCCCTGGAGAAAGAAATGGCAACCCACTCTAGTATTCTTGTCTGGGAAATCCCATGGACAGAGAAGCCTGGCAGGCTGCAGTCCATAGGTTTGCAAGAGTCAAATGCAACTTTGCAACTAAACAACAACAAAAATGTGTAACAAATATATACCAAAGGTCATGTTCATAAATTATTTTGTCACTTTCATAAGGTTCTGAGTTAAAAATGCTTTTCACTGTGTCTACACCATATTATTTTACTTAAAAATTAAATTTGTGAACTATTAAATTAAAATTATAATGTTCAGAATTGGAAAACCAAGTAAATGGCATATTTCAGATACATGCACACAAAATAGCAATATTAAAACTGCTTATTTCTGATTTGGTGTGTGGATTATTGATATGTAGTAGGTTATGACTACACATTTTTATTATAATTTTAATTGTTTAATAAATATGCCCATATAATATATAATATCTAATTATCTTGACTGGGAAAACTGTACTAGATTGATTTCAGATCCATAAGCGTGTCAAAACCAACTGACTTATTCATTTGTCAACCAAGTCCTCTTAGTGAGAAAGATGAGCAAGTTGACATGTCTTTGAATGTGTTATTTTGGAATTAGGAAATCATAGTTCATATTGACTTCACATACCCTGGTGGCTCAGATGGTGAAGAGTCCGCCTGCAGTGTGGGAGACCTGGATTTGATCCTTGGGTTTGATCCTTGGGTTAGGAAGATCCCCTGGAACAGGAAATGGCAACCCACTCCAGTATTCTTGCTTGGAGAATCCCATGGGTAGAGGAGCCTGGCAAGCTACAGTCCATGGGGTCGCAAGGGGTCGGACATAATTGAGCAACTAAGCACAAACATGGAATTTTAAATCTTAAAGTAAATCTATTAAAACTCATGGAAATATAAGTAAATACTTTTGTTTAAGAGTGGTATGGAATCTATTTTTAGTACTGTTTATAAAACTTACAACACTTACCCTCCTCCAATTGCTCTTCTTTATCTAATACTGAAAATATTTGTTCAGTATTCATTATGAATAAAATGCTACAGATGTTGCCTGAAAACGAAACAGAAATGAGACACAAACTCAGTTCTCAAGGTACTCACTAGTGGGGAAGATAAAGCAGCAAAACAAGGAAGCATGTGTTGGGGACTCAACTTAATAACATGCAAATTACTCTGGGAGTGTTTTAGAAAGAAAAATACAAATGCATACTGTTTCTCTAATTTTTATACCTTCATTTACTAAGACATTTCTTTTGAAGTCTTAATAACATAACGGATTCAATAAAAAGCTGTCAAAGCCTAGTGTATTTATGGAGGAAGAACTTGTTTTCATACAATGTAATGTCCTTCCCTGTACCTTCTTGCGATTTGATCTGAGAGCACAATTCTATAGGGAAATGTGGAGTATTTCTAAAAAGAGTTAACACCCTATCACTTGAAGGTGCATATATCTTGTCTTTCTGCAAAAGTTACCAAACTAACTTTTGAATCAGACAAGCAGACTGTTAAAAGGCCAATGTTTCTTGTTAATTAGAAGCAGATTAGCAGTCTCTTGAGTTTTCCTATAGTGGCATATTTTCCAGAAGAGCATTTTGGAGTGGATTTCCTTACATATAGTTTCATATATATTTCTAGTTTTTCTCCTTTCTTTTTGAGGAAACATGAACAGGATTGTAAATAGTAGGATCCTAGATAATTAACAGATTGATCCTTGAGCTTTGTTGCTATATTTCTGTAGTCAAATTTGGTAGAGGACAGGCATGTTTTCATCAGAACTATATAATGCGTCAATTGAGACCAAGTTCAGTCGGATAAACACAAGCTTATAACAATCTTGGAAAAGCTTGCAGCTTTCTCAAAAAACCTTAGGTACTTTCTTGGCAAAACCCAGGGCTTTTGTAAGATTTGTTTTCTCAGGTTGGTTTGTCTTGAAACCCATTTTTCTGCAGTCTGTTACAAGACTTATACAGTGTGAAAAAATCAGAATTAAATTTGTTTTGGTCAGGTAACTTAGAAAACATAATGTCAAGTAATAGATTCTTAATTTCAGTGCAGCAGTATATTCTTTCATAAAATTATGGGAGGATTTTAAACACTTTTTTGTACATAATCATTGCAGTTCTCGAAAAATGGCTTTTGAAATTAATTAATGATGAACATATTGGAAACAATTTTCTAGGTGTGTCTAATTTTATAATTAATATTTGTATGTTAAGTATATATATTGGGAAATATATAATGGGGAAAGGGTTGACTGTATCTCTATCTGTAATAAAAATTAGACTTAATAATGAAAAAATGAAATTTCATATTTGAAGATAAATTTAGTAATAGTTTGATAAACTAAAACCAGTTGGAATGCAAAAAATTATACTATTTTCTTGGTAATAGTAGAACAGAATAACTTAAATTTTGTCAAACAAGTATATTACCTACTTTAAAGATACAGTGTTTACATTTTGAAATGCATAGATCATTTACCAAAATTATCTTAGGGCTGCTAAATTTATGAACATAATCAAGTCTATGTTTTCAAATGTATCCTCTCCAACACCATGGTTGACTGAAAATGATGGACAACCTAAAAGTTGAGAATCGTGTTTTATTTGACAGACTTTCTAAGGGCTTCAAGCCTGGGAGACAGCCTCTGAGAATAGCTCTGAGGGACTACTCCAAAGAAGAAAGGGAGAATCCAGGATATATAGGGGTATTTGCAACAAAGATCAGGTAGGTGGAACATCAGAAAATTACCATTAATTAAAGAAAACCAGATGTTTCAAGTTTTTCAGTTCATCACTTTTCTATGTATGTATGAAAAGATACAAGAGTCTGGGCTCATTGAATTCCTTCTTCTGATAGCTTCTTAACTATCTGGGGCCAATATCCTGTTGTTTTGCCTTCCTGAGTTCCCTCAGGGCACGCCATTGAGGGTAGCTGCAGTGCCTGAGAAGGCAATGGCAACCCACTCCAGTACTCTTGCCTGAAAAAGCCCATGGACGGAGGAGCCTCATAGGCTTCAGTCCATGGGGTCGCTAAGAGTCGGACACTTACTGAACAACTTCACTTTCACTTTTCACTTTCATGCATTGGAGAAGTAAATGGCAACCCACTCCAGTGTTCTTGCCTGGAGAATCCCAGGGATGGTGGAGCTTGGTGGGCTGCCATCTATGGGGTTGCACAGAGTCGGACACAACTGAAGCGACTTAGCAGCAGCAGCAGCAGCAATGCCTGAGGGCTTGGTGGTAGGCAGCCCATTTATCTTCATCCTGAGCTCTCTTGGGGCTCACAATGGTGAGGGGAGGCAGCTTTAGTGACTTATGGGCTGCAATTTCTTTGTTTCCTGATACTGCAGGTAACATATTTTATTCACACCACAGACAAACATTCATACTATGAAAGTGAAAGTGTTAGTTGCTCAGTCACATCCTACTCTGTGACCCCATGAAGTGTAGCCTTGCCAGGCTCCTCTGTCCATGGAATTCTCCAGGCAAGAATACTGGAGTGGGTTACTATGTCCTTCTTCAGTGGATCTTCCCTACCCAGGGCTTGAACCTGGTTCTCTCACATTGCAGGCAGATTCTTTACCACCAGTAAAGATATACTCACAATATAGTTCCTTGGATTTTTGTTTTGCCTTTAAGCACCTTAGCTTTTATAAATAACATAATTAGCTACAATAGTTTTTAAGAACAAATATAAAATTAGAATCCCTTGATTTTAATATTAGCTTTGTAATTTGCTAGTTATGTAAATTTGATTGCATTCTTTAACATCCCTTATCTTCATGCATGTCATCTACAAAATAAGATATAAAACATATTTCCCATAGGTGTATAATCAAATATTAGTAGGTCATGCTAAAAGTAATTATATATTGTAATTTACCATCTGTATTTTTATCTGTAAAATCTGTTATCTATCATAAGCATATATAGTGTTATACTTTGAATTAAACAAAAAGAAATTCACAGTAGTGTAAAACATAATAAATCTTTATCAAGGAATTATAATCTATTTCAGAGGGGAGAAATTACTATATCAATTAGTCAAGTAATAACACAGATGAGAGCAAACAGCCTTAGACTGTGTTCCCTTTTACAGTGAAAAAATGCAACAAAATATTAAATTTTAAAAGATAGGACTCAGAGTCCCAGGGAACTATGTGGGAATATATAGCAAAGATAATAGATTCTGAATTGGAGGGCTGAAAGGACCAGTATGATAGGAGCAAAGGAATTTACTGGATAATAACACCCAATTAATTAGATGAGTAAACAATTTAGAGTCTTGAATAGCAATGGAAACTGGGCGCATTCCTTCTAAGTTTCTGACTAGAAAATATGTCGTTATCCAGTTAGGCTCATCTAGACAAATACATTTGGTATGGGAATGCCAGATGGATTTATAGGGAGAGAAAGTGGCTTTGGAAATCTAGCCCAAATTATATTATTCCAAAATATATATACATTTAGTTTGCATTTCATGAAATAAATTTAAATCTATATAAAATTTGTCAAAATCTGAAAATAGTAGTTATTCTGCTGAAAGCAACAGTTAGCCTATGGAATAATCAAGTTAAGTACCTTTGTGTTTATATAGTTCAATGACTTATAATTAATAAATTCATAATGTGTGGAATATTTGGCACCTTATGTCTTTAATTCCACATAATTCTTCTAAACTAGATTTTCCTGTTCCAAGGCTAAGACTATAAGTTATTATGTCTTATAAAATTGAACAAAGACTTTATAGTCACTATTAGTTTTGAGAGGCAAGGCTATGCTGTCCTCAATTATTCAGCATGAGTTAAATAACTGTGTTTGTGCTGTGCATGCTTAGTCATTCAATCACTTCTGAATCTTTGTGACTCCATGGACTCAGCAAACCAGGCTTCCCTGTCCTTCATCATCTCCCAGAGTTTGCTCACACTCATGTCCATTGACTTGGTGATGTCAGCCAAGGATCTCATCCTCTCTTGTCCCCTTCTTCTCAGGAAAAAGAGAAAGAGGAAAAGAAGGAGGAGAGAAAGAAAAAAACTGGGGGAAATAGCCACTAGCTATGATCCCAGTTTAGTGGGAAGTTTGAAATACATCATACAGATATTGGATTGTAAATTATAGTCAAATACAAAGCTTTATTTGTATCTTATAAAGAAGGTGTCTTATGATATCTTTAGTATGTTTAGTATGAAATGAATTTAAATCTATATAAAATTTGACAAAATCTGAAAATAGTAGATATTCTACTGAAAGCAACAGTTAACCTATGGAATAATCAAGTACTGAAACTTACTATCTTTAGTATGTTTATACTGGTATGTTTAGCATGTTTAGATAGTACTAAAACATACTATCTTTAGTATTGTAGGCTACAATGTTTCAACATGAAATTACAACTAAAATATTTTAATTTTATCTTTTGAACTGTCAGAGTTGATCATCATTGTATACAATCCTACAAAAAATGGTTAATTTTATATTTCACCAATTAATGTAGACTATGTGATATATTTTCTTTAGCACTGTATTCTTAACACTGCCTAATATGAGCTCATATGTAGTTAGTTTGTATTCTCTGAACACACTTAATCAAGACTAAAAGAAAAAGAGTCGTAATCTCATGGTCAATCATGTTTAAAATCTTTGAGATGAAAGCATTCTGATAATATTCTACAAAATTAAATTACTACACACAATATATTATTGAGCTTAAAATTCTCTGGAAGATCATATTTCAGTTATTGCACTAGAAGCATACACAGAATTGAATCTTTATTGTAGTTCTATGATATTTCATGGAGGAAATAAATACTTTCCTTTTACTCCCCTTGATTAAGTTAGAGAAGAAAGGATTATAGTAGAATAAATTGTGACTAAATACTTTTATATCTTTAATTAGAAAATAAACTGCATTAAGGATAGGATATAATATAACACAATATAAGGTTCATTTCATCTCTTAAATTGTAATATATAAAACAATCAACTGAGTTTTGTGTTGCAAAAAGAAGGCAAAGGAACTCTGAAGTTCTGTATTTATATCTAAATTTCATGTGATCAAATTTTGATTTAATGTATTTTTTTTTTCTTTTTCAAGAGTGTTCCCTTTTCTCCACACTCTCGCCAGAATCTACTGTTTGTAGACTTTTTGGTGATGGCCATTCTGACCGGTGTGAGGTGGTATCTCATTCTGGTTTTGATTTGCACTTCTCTAATAATGAGTGATGTTGAGAAACTTTTCATGTGTTTATTAGCCATCAGTATGTCTTCTTTGGAGAAATGTCTGTTTGGGTCTTTTCCCCACTTTTTGATTGGGTTGTTTATTTTTCCAGTATTGAATTGTATGAGCTGCTTGTATATTTTTATTGTTTTAAATAAAATTTTAGCACACACACATATTTTTTTTTAAAGGATAGTATTCTAGTTAGCAATTTTTCAAATGAAGCATAAATCTCTCACAACTTGGAACAGTTTTATATCTGTCTGTATTCCTAATCCTGCCTGCAAGTTCAGTTCAGTCATTCAGTCATGTCTGACCCTTTGCATGGATTCCCAGGACTGACCTCAAGACAAGAAACCTAGAGTATCTGTGAAGATAAGCAGTCTTCTCACTTCTTTCTGGAGATTTCAGAGAAGTGAGAATGTTGGACTAAGTGAATGGCCTCAATTGTGCCAAGATCACATTCTGTTCTACCTGCACTCCTACCCGTTGTCCCTGACCACAATCACAGAAAACTAACCAATCTGATCACATGGACCACAGCCTTCTCTAGCTCAATGAAACTATGAGCCATGTCATGTAGGGTCACCCAAGATTGATGAGTCATGGTGGAGAGTTCTGGCAAAATGTGGTCCACTGGAGAAGGGAATGGCAAACCACTGCAGTATTCTTGCCTTGAGAACCCCATGAACAGTATGAAAAGGCAAAAAGATAGGACATGAAAGATGAACTCCCTAGGTCGGTAGGTGCCCAATATGCTACTAGAGAAGAGTAGAGAAATAACTGCAGGAAGAAAGAACAAACAGAATCAAAGAAAAAACAACATCCAGTTGTGGATGTGACTGGTGATGGAAGTAAAGTCTGATGCTGTAATGAGCAATATTGCATAGGAACCTGGAATGTTAAGTCCATGAATCAAGGCAAATTGGAAGTGGTCAAACAGGAGATGGAAAGAGTGAACATCAACATTTTAGGAATCAGCAAACTAAAATGGACTGGAATGGGTGAATTTAACCCAGATGACCATTATATCTACTACTGTAAGCAGTAAGTCCTTAGAAGAAATGGAGTGGCCATCATAGTCAACAAAAGAGTCTGAAATGCAGTACTTGGATGCAATCTCAAAACTGACAAAATGATTTCTGTTTGTTTCCAAGGGAAACCATTTGATACCACAGTAATCCAAATCTATGCCCCAACCAATAATGCTGAATAAGCTGAAGTTGAACAGGTCTATGAAGATCTATAAGACCTAGAGCTAACACCCATAAATGATATCCTTTTCATTACAGGGGACTGGAATGCAAAAATAGGAAGTTAAGAAATACCTGGAAAACCAGCAAATTTGGCCTTGAGTACAGAATGAACCAGGGCAAAGGCTAATTGAGTTCTGCCAAGAGAATACACTGGTCATAGCAAACACCCTTTTCCAAAACGTAAGAGAAGACTCTGCACATGGACATCCCCAGATGGTCAATACTGAAATCAAATTGATTATATTCTTTGCAGCCAAGATGGATAAGCTCTATACAATCAGCAAAAACAAGACTGGAAGGTGACTGTGGCTCAGATCATGAACTCTTTATTGCCAAATTCAGACTTAGATTGAAGAAGGTAGAGAAAATCACTAGACCATTCAGGTATGACCTAAATCAAATCCCTTATGATTATTCAGTGGAAGTGATAAATAGATTCAAGGGATTAGATCTGATAGAGTGCCTGAAGAACTATGGATGGAGGTTCACGACATTGTACAGGAGGCAGTAATAAAGACCATCCCCAAGAAAAAGAAATGCAAAAAGGCAAAATGGTTATCTGAGGAGGCTTTACAAATAGCTATGAGAAGAAGAGAAGCAAAAGGCAAATGAGAAAAGGAAAGATATACCCACTTGAATGCAGAATTCCAAAAAATAGCAAGGAGAGTTTATAAAGCCTTCCTCAGTGATCAATGCAAAGAAATAGAGGAAACCAATAGATGGGAAAGACTAGAGGTCTCTTCAAGAAAATTAGAATTACCAAGGGAACATCTCATTCAAGAATGGGCACAGTAAAGGACAAAAATGATATGGACCTAACAGAAGCAGAAAATATTAAGAAGAAATAGCATGAATACACAGAAGAACTGTGCAAAAAAAGGTCTTCATGAGCCAGATAATCACGATGGTGTGATCATTCACCTGAAGCCAGACATCCTGGAATATGAAGTCAAGTGGGCCTTAGGAAACATCACTACAAACAAAGCTAGTGGAGGTGATGGAACTCCAGTTGAGCTGTTTCAAATCCAAAAAGATGATGCTGTGAAAGTGCTGCTGCATTCAATATGCCAGCAAATCTGGAAAACTCAGCAGTGGCCACAGGACTGGAAAAGGTCAGTCTTCATTCCAATCCCAAAGAAAGGCAATGCCAAAGAATGCTCAAACTACTGCACAATTGCACTCATCTCACACACTAGCAAAGTAATCCTGCCTATGAAGTGTTCAATAAATATTTATTCCTAATAATGGTGATGATAATTTCTGTATATAAATTGTCTTAACAGCCAACCCCCAAAAGCCTATATTAATTGCCAGATTAAACGTTTACAACCATTTTCAGAATGATCCCTTATAACTTATTTTAAAACATCAAAGTTTGTATCCAAGTCCTTTCTTGGCCACACTTAGTTTTCTGAACTTGGAAAGGTGGCCTGATTTCTCTGTATTTTGTTTTCCTCTGATAAAGTGATGATGGAAGTTGTACCTCCCAATTGTTGTTTCAATAATTACATGAAACAGCATGATACATGCTGAAAAATATGTACCTGACCTATAATATGTATATCGTATATATATATATATATATATATATATACATATATATATATATATATACATACTTCAGCAGTTTAAACAGTTATGACAAATAGATCTCTATTGTGTTTAAATTCTTACAATATAAATCTACAGTGATTTCTGTAACTTAACAGGATCAAATAACTTTTTAAGTTTGTGCCATCTTGTTAAGAACATATAAGACTTACAAAAATACAGCAAAGCAGAATGCTTAAGCTATTATTCAGTATTCTGTGTGCCATTCATGAACAGAAGTACTGACATTATACTGTTCATAGTACCAGCTGAACATTTCCTTGAGTTACCCCTATTATTTTGTTGAACCACATGTGTCACTATAGTCAATAAAATACGCTTATTCATGATTAACTTTATATACATTACAATGCTCACATCTTCACTATCATGATTCTTCTATATCTATTAGATTTTATATATATAATGTTATATTTCTTTAACATGGAAATATATCAGTTTAAAACACTTTAGAATTAAAAAGTAATTTCCTTCCAAGTTTACTTCATTTTTTTTTTTTTTTTTTTTTTACCATGTGCACTTAAAGGAACAATGAAATGCATCCATGAATAGGAAAGCCTGAAAATTCTTCTTTGACAATATAGGTTAGAAAATTTGATGTAATTCATCTTTGGAATTTACCATATCTGTAAAACTAAGGTGTTCATTCCTCTAAAAATAGTATCTAGTTCATTCAACAAATAACTACTTAGCACCTACTACATGCTAGGAGTTGAACATGAATCAAAACATAACAGTAAACAGAATAAATGCTACTGCTAAATATAGACAAACTCTGAAAGCATATATATATATACTTTATATTTTGCCTTGAAAATCCATGAAAATTTCCTGGAAAAGTCAAATCTAAATAGGCTTCCCATTAAGTAACAAGTCTTAACTACCATCCCATCCTTTACACATTTTCTTTTAATTACAAACTATATAGGAAATGTGAGGTTTTGCTTGTTTCTTTAAGAAAAGTCTGATATTAAGTTTTCAGTTGGTAATCATACCAGTTTACTAGTTTTTCTCTGTATGCTTATGTCAAAGCATTTGATAGCAAACGTGTTTATATCTTATAATCAAATAAGACAGTTAAACTATTATCCATCAATTAGCAACCAAATAAAAGTAGATTAAATTTTTAGTCTAAAAAGATCAGAATTGTGGTGCATCATAATAAGTATTAAGTATATTCCATCACTCAGGGTGTGCTTGCAATTATTTTTATTATTTGACTTATTGGATGCTTGAGTGTATTGTTTAGAACTCTTCTTTTTTTCTTCTAATGATTTGTTAATGAGTGAATTGACTGACTTTTCTTTCAAATAGGTTGTGTAAATCTGCAATGTCACATTATTTATTAATGAAAATTTGATTACTGGTGAAAATTAAAAGAATATATATACACTTCCATTTATATATATTCTTTCCCAGGGTTCAAAAAGAATAGTAATGAGGCTGGGTCCACCATAGTCAATCTTCTCCAAAGGTGACTCTTTTATTGAGATGTGTTTTGTTATGGTTTATGCTGCCTTTATGAAGAACAACTGTCACCTCACTCTGCAGCGTTCAAGGCTGAGAGTGGAAATTTCAAGATTTAATCTGTCTTCTTTTCATACCCTGCCCCCTCTACACTAGGGGGTGAAAGAAGAGTTGATGTGCAATCCTTAGAGATTACCAAACATGGTCTAGAAAAGAGGATGTATAGATAGTTTTCTCCATAGATGATCTAGCACAGTTCTATGGGCTACTTGAAAGATGGGTGAATGAAGTTAGGGATAGGCTATGAATAGTCAGGCCATCATTCAAAAAGCTATTGGTATGAGAAGCCTTAGAATGTAGAAAATGGTGGCCTGCTTAATTTTTCTCATCACTGGTGAGATTCTGGGTAGAGTTTCCAATTAGCAATAAGTGTACCTTCAGGATTCTTAAATTCTGATAATGTAGAATTGGAGACGGCTGGCCTATGACAGGCATTGATCAGTTTCTCCTGCTATAGGTTGGGATGTGAGTCCAAGGATATCTAATTGTATTAATTAGTTATCTCCTGAGAAACAGATCAGTAATATTTATATAAATATACAAAGCAAATTATGAGACTGCCAAGTCTCATGATTTGACATGTACAAAATAAAAACTCAGGAAACAGTGGGGTATATTTCTAGTTTAAGTCTGAAGGCCAAAGAAGCAGGAGATCCAATGTTGTAAATCTCAGACCAAGGGCTAAAGATGAAATGAGATGTCCCAGATCAATAGTGAGGAAGAAAAAAATAAAAAGGGGTCAATTTCCCTTTCAACATTTTTATTTCTATTCAGGCCCTCAAAGGATCAAATTATGCCCACCAACAAACACTGGGGAAGCCAATCTACCTACTGAGACCATCAATTCAAATACCACTATCATCCCAAAACACTACTCAGACACACCAGGCAATAATGTTTAGTCTGAGAACTCTATGGCCAGTCAAGCTGACACATAAAATTAATTACCTCACTAGTCCACTGTGAGTCTAAACTTTTAGTAGACTATACACAATCTAATAATGTCACTAGGACAAGGTATACTTCCTCAGTTTCAGATTAAGCAAAAGAGACACCTAGTAGGTCAAAATGCTGCCTCTTCCTGAGAATAAGTATGTCCCTCACAGGAGTGGTGATATTTTGTGATTTACTAGCCACAGACTGGAGTAGAATGCTTCCTGATTTGGCATTTAAGGAACTTTCAAATATTTAAGGGCATTCATTTCTCTTCTCAGTAATCCATTCTTTTGAGAGTCATAAAAATCATGAGAAATATTGAGCTTCTTTTTCATATTTTTCATTAAGTATAGTATAATATCCCAATTTTTTAGCCCTCTAAATAAATCTGGGCTATTATCTAATGCCTAATATACTAGAAAGTAAATTTTTCCAAAAGACTGACAATGTGTAAGATATTTAGTCAATTAGACAGTCAATTAGATATTTTGTATTCACTTAATATATCTTACATGTTGAACATGAAGGATTCGTATTCAGACAACCTAAGTTCATGACTATTTAACTAGTCAGTTATCATTTTCTTTCTTAAAATTTGAATCAATACTAATCTACATCTTATTTACTTATATTTAGATATTTATTAACTTTTTGTGTTATTACTTTTGTGTACACAAACAACTAAGAGGTTTTAAAGATAAATACAGTTTCAAAAGTAATCTCATGAAAATATCCACTACATTTTATTCTTGCAATAGAATACTATGTAACCTTGGGCAAAGAAAATACCCTCAGTGGCCCTCTTCTTTCCTTTTTTTAAAAGTTATTTTTTAAAAATATTTTTAGTGAAGTATAACAAATATATAATACAGCATATTAATCTACTGTGTATAGCTTGATGAATTGTGCATAAAATGTAATCATATCAATTATTGTTGCATTTTATTTCTGGAAAAATAGATAAATATTTAAACTTCTATGAAATGGTAGATTTCAATATGGGAAGTATACAAGGAGAGTTTCACTACAAATCATATCTAGAATAATTAAGTTTATTTGAAAGTAGCTCAGGGGTAAAGATTTTGCTTGCCACTAAAGGAGCCACTGGAGATGTAGATTTGATTCCTGGGTTGGGAAAATCCCCTGGAGGAGGAAATGGCAACCCATTCCAGTATTCTTGCCTGGAGAACCCCATGGACAGAGAAGCCTGACAGATTACACTCAATAAGATCAAAAAGAATAGGACAAAATTGAGCTACTGAACACAGACAAACACATTCAGATATTAACAAACATCCTCATGGCAAGCCTTGTTTGTATAACTGACATTGTTTACACTGATTAAATATGATATAAGCCTATATCATCTTGAGATCAAGTATACTATAATTGCTGATCAAATATATCTGCTTGTATTTGTCTCTGTTATTCTTCTTAGATATGTGATCTTAAGTCTTAAATGTTATTATGAAGTGATTATCATATCAAATCTCAATCACGTATATTACCAAAAAACTAAAAAATAAATATCCATGAAGGGTTGACTATAGTCCTCTTTCAGAGACAACCATCTGTTTGATGGCACCTAGCCACTGGAAGATGTGCTTTTCATAACATAATGCCTTACAGGCTGATATCAGCCATTAGCCAGAAGAGGAGACTAAAAAAATGAAAATTAAATTGATGCTAAACCTCTCTTTTACTTTCATTTCACTGGAATAAAAGATAGATAAAGCCAGCAGATTTAATAGGAAATAGTAGATTAATTAATCTAGGAAATTCCTAGATTTAATAGGAAATAATATTTCTCCCAAGGATATATTACAGCCATGAAGTGCCTTAACAATTACCTCTATTTGAGTGACTGCTCTTTTCTTACTGAAAAAGTTTGTTGCTTGAAATTTTCTAAACTTCACTTACCATATCTCTGATGCTCCTCTTTTCTTCATGTAGTCCTGAGGTTCTGATCTATATCACTTTCTTTCCTCTTAAAGAACTTCTTTTAATGTTCTTTGGAAAGGAAATCTGTTATCAACAAATTTACTCATTTTTTTTGAGACAGTCTCTATTCCTCCTTCAATTTTTGATGGATGATAATGCAGAATATAGAATTATATGTTGGTATTTTTTACTTTAAATGATTTACTTCATTGTATTCTTGTTACATGGTTCCTGAGGAAAAGCTGGATATAATCCTCATCTTTGCTCATCTATAGGTAAAATGCTTTTCCTCTGGCTTTTTTCAAAACCATTTTTTATAGAATTGATTTCTTGGTATTTGAAAATTACATGCCTCACTGTGCAATGTAGTATTTTGTTTTCAGTCTTTTGCTTTTTCTCCTTCTTGGTGTCCTCTGAGGCTCCTTAACGTGTGTTTTGGGATCTGAGATTAATTTAGGAAAATTCTTAATTGTGTTATTACCTCAAATATTGCTTCTGTTCCTTTGTCTCTTTCTTTACCTCCTGATATTCCTTTATGGACATGGAACAACAGACTGGTTCCAAATAGAAAAAGGAGTACGTCAAGGCTGTATATTGTCACCCTGCTTATTTAATTTATATGCAGTGTACATTATGAGAAACACTGGGCTGGAAGAAGCACAGCTGGAATCAAGATTGCTGGGAGAAATATCAATAACCTCAGATATGCAGATGACACCACCCTTATGGCAGAAAGTGAAGAGGAACTCAAAAACCTCTTGAAGAAAGTGAAAGTGGAGAGTGAAAAAGTGGGCTTAAAGCTCAACATTAAGAAAATGAAGATCATGGCATCTGGTCCCATCATTTCATGGGACATAGATGGGGAAACAGTGGAAACAGTGTCAGACTTTATTTTATTGGACTCCAAAATCACTGCAAATGGTGACTGCAGCCATGAAATTAAAAGACACTTACTCCTTGGAAGGAAAGTTATGACCAACCTACATAGCATATTCAAAAGGAGAGACATTATGTTGCCAACAAAGGTGCGTCTAGTCAAGGCTATGGTTTTTTCAGTAGTCATATATGGATGTGAAAGAAAGCTATATAGAAAGCTGAGAACCAAAGAATCGATGCTTTTGAACTATGGTGTTGGAGAAGACTCTTGAGAGTTCCTTGGACTGCAAAGAGATCCAATCAGTCCATCCTACAGGAGATAAGTCCTAGGTATTCATTGGAAGGACTGATGTTGAAGCTAAAACTCCAATACTTTGGTCACCTGATGCTAAGAGTTGACTCATTTGAAAAGACCTTGATGCTGGCAAAGATTGAGGGCAGGAGGAAAAGAGGATGACAGAAGATGAGATGGTTGGATGGCATCACCAACTCAATGGACATGAGCTTCGATAGGCTCCGGAGTGGGTGATGGACAGGGAGGTCTGGTGTGCTGCAGCTCATGGGGTTGCAAAGAGTCGGACACGACTGAGTGACTGGACTGAATTGAACTGAATTCCTTTATATGTGTACCTTAGACCTTCTGTAACTGTACCCAAAGCTCTTGGGGCTATTTTCAGTCATGCTCTGCTCTTCTTTTAAATTTTGTCAGTCTTTTTTCTTTGTTCCTTTCAGTTCAGGGATTTTATATTGTCATATTGTCAAGCTCAGAGATTCATTCTTCAGTCCAGTCTACTAGTGAATACATTAAAGGCATTCATCATTTCTTGTTCCCATCTACATTATCAGTTTGTTCTTACATATTGCCTACATTTTCCATTCAATCCCTTAGTATATTAACTATAGTTTTCTTTTTAATTCCTAGTGTGATAATCTCAATATTCCTACCATATACTAAGTCCATGTCTGATATTTGTCCTATCTCCTGAAATTATATTTTGTTTTGTGTTATTATTCTTTTTGGAAAGCCATATATAATGTACTGAATATAAAGACCTGGGTAAATGAAATAGTGGTAAATATATCTTCAGTTACATATTAGTAAGACATGGGGAAGGGAAAGCATTCTATATTCCAATAATTAGGTCTTAGTCTTATGGTGAACCTGTGTTCCTGGACTGTGAACTTCAGTAGTGCTTCTCAGTTTCACTTCCTTACTCCCCATCCTTAGGTGAGACACAATGGCTGATGGCTGGAGGAGGCTGGAGTTGTGTATGTCCTTTTCCTTAGGTAGGTTAGACTCTGATGAAATCTAGCAGGTTAGTTGCTGGTAAATTAGTTTTTCCTGAGGGCAGGCCTTACTGAGAAGATCAGAATGTCCTGTCATATTATCACATATTTTTTTTTTCCCTTCCTCCTGCCAGTAGCACAAAGGAGAACTTAGAACTCAAAAGGTAAATCTAAAAAATGTGGGGGTTCCTCCAATGACTACATTCCCCTGGAGTTTTTATCAGACTTGTCTGTTCTGATGCTCCAGCAATTCATCAACTGTAATTCAAGTTTCCCCTCCCAGGGGCATTGGTTCATATTGAGGTTTCTGCTTTTGTGTTTCTGCTCTGAAATTTTATATTCTTACATTTGATGTTTGGGGAAGACAATGACACCCCCACCCCAGTACTTTTCCCACCCCTGGAAAATCCCATGGATGGAAGATCCTGGTGGGTTCCAGTCCATGGGGTTGCTAAGAGTTGGACACGACTGAGCGACTTCACTTTCACTTTTCACTTTCATGCACTGGAGAATGAAATGGCAACCCACTCCAGTATTCTTGTCTGGAGAATCCCAGGGACGGGGGAGCCTGGTGAGCTTCCGTCTATGGGGTCACACAGAGTCAGACACGACTGAAGCGACTTAGCAGCAGCAGCAGCAGCACATTTGATGTTAGATAACTGCTGCCTTGTTCCTAGTGATGCTTTCTAAGGCCCACTTGACTTCACATTACAGGATGTCTGGCTCTAGGTCAGTGATCGCACCACCATGGTTATCTGGTCATGCAGATCTTTTTTGTACAGTTCTTCTGTGTATTCTTGCCATCTCTTCTTAATATCTTCTGCTTCTGTTAGGTCCACACCATCTCTGTCCTTTATCGAGCCCATCTTTGCAGGAAATGTTCCTTTGATATCTCTGATTTTCTTGAAGAGATCTCTCGTCTTTTTCATTCTGATGTTTTCCTCTATTTCTTTGCATTGATCGCTGAAGAAGGCTTTCTTATCTCTTCTTCCTATTCTTTGGAACTCTGCATTCAGATGTTTATATCTTTCCTTTTCTCCTTTGCTTTTCACTTCTCTTCTTTTCATAGCTATTTGTAAGGCCTCCCTGGACAGCCATTTTGATTTTTTGCATTTCTTTTCCATGGGGACGGTCTTGGTCCCTGTCTCCTGTACAATGTCACGAACCTCATTCCATAGTTCATCAGGCACTCTATCTATCAAATCTAGGCCCTTAAATCTATTTCTCACTTCCACTGTATAATCATAAGGGATTGAATTTAGGTCATATTTGAATGGTCTAGTGGTTTTCCCTACTTTCTTCAATTTCAGTCTGAATTTGGCAATAAGGAGTTCATGGTCTGAGCCACAGTCAGCTCCTGGTCTTGTTTTTGCTGATTGTATAGAGATTCTCCATTTTGGCTGCAAAGTATATAATCAATCTGATTTCGGTGTTGACCATCTGGTGATGTCCATGTGTAGAGTCTTCTCTTGTGTTGTTGGAAGAGAGTGTTTGCTATGACCAGTGCATTTTCTTGGCAAAACTCTATTAGTTTTTGCCCTGCTTCATTCCGTATTCCAAGGCCAAATTTGCCTGTTACTCCAGGTGTTTCTTGACTTCCTACTTTTGCATTCCAGTCCCATATAATGAAAAGGACATCTTTTTTGGGTGTTAGTTCTAAAAGATCTTGTAGGTCTTCATAGAACCGTTCAACTTCAGCTTCTTCAGCGTTACTGGTTGGGGCATAGACTTGGATTATTGTGATATTGAATGGTTTGCCTTGGAAACGAATAGAGATTATTCTGTTGTTTTTGAGATTGCATCCAAGTACTACATTTTGGACTCTTTTTTTGACCATGATGGCCACTCCATTTCTTCTGAGGGATTCCTGCCCACAGTAGTAGATATAATGGTCATCTGAGTTAAATTCACCATTCCAGTCCATTTCAGTTCGCTGATTCCTAGAATGTCAACATTCACTCTTGCCATCTCTTGTTTGACCACTTCCAATTTGCCTTGATTCATATACCTGACATTCCATGTTCCTATGAAATATTGCTCTTACAGCATCGGACCTTGCTTCTATCACCAGTCACATCCACAGCTAGGTATTCTTTTTCCTTTGGCTCCATCCCTTCATTATTTCTGGAGTTATTTCTCCACTGATCTCCAGTAGCATATTGGGCACCTACTGACCTGGGAAGTTTCTCTTTCAGTATCATATCATTTTGCCTTTCATACTGTTCATGGGATTCTAAAGGCAAGAATACTGAAGTGCTTCACCATTCTCTTCTCCAGTGGACCACATTCTGTCAGATCTCTCCACCATGACCTGCCCATCTTGGGTTGCCCTTCAGGCATGGTTTAGTTTCATTGAATTAGACAAGGCTGTGGCCCTAGTGTGATTAGATTCGCGAGTTTTCTGTGAGTATGGTTTCTGTGTGTTTGCCCTCTGATGACCTCTTGCAACATCTACCACCTTACTTGGGTTTCTCTTACCTTGGGTGTGGGGTATCTCTTCATGGCTGCTCCAGCAAAGCGCAGCCATTGTTCCTTACCTTGGACAAGGTGTATTTCCTCACCGCCACACTTCCTGACCTTCAACGTGGGATAGCTCCTCTAGGCCCTCCTGCACTAATGGAGGTGATAGAATTCCAGTTGAGCTATTCCAAAACCTGAAAGACGATGCTGTGAAAGTGCCGCACTCGATATGCCAGCAAATTTGGAAAACTCAGCAGTAGCCACAGGACTGGAAAAGGTCAGTTTTTATTCCAATCCCAAAGAAAGGCAATGCCAAAGACTGCTCAAACAATCGCACAATTGCACCCATCTCACACACTAGTAAAGTTATGATCAAAATTCTCCAAGCCAGGCTTCAGCAATATGTGAATCGTGAACTTCCTGATGTTCAAGCTGGTTTTAGAAAAGGAAGAGGAACCAGAGATCAAATTGCCAACATCTGCTGGATCATGGAAAAAGCAAGAGAGTTCCAGAAAAACATCTATTTCTGCTTTATTGACTATGCCAAAGCCTTTGACTGTGTGGACCACAATAAACTGTGGGAAATTCTGAAGGAGATGGGAATACCAGACCACCTGATCTGCCTCTTGAGAAATCTGTATGCAGGTCAAGAAGCAACAATTAGAACTGGACATAGGACAACAGACTGGTTCCAAATAGGAAAAGGAGTACGTCAAGGCTGTATATTGTCACCATGTTTATTTAACTTATATGCAGAGTACATCATGAGAAATGCTGGACTGGAAGAAACACAAGCTGGAATCAAGATTGCCGGGAGAAATATCAATAACCTCAGATATGCAGATGACACCACCCTTATGGCAGAAAATGAAGAGGAACTCAAAAGCCTCTTGATGAAAGTGAAAGTGGAGAGTAAAAAAGTGGGCTTAAAGCTCAACATTCAGAAAACAAAGATCATGGCATCCGGTCCCATCACTTCATGGGAAATAGGTGGAGAAACAGTGGAAACAGTGTCAGACTTTATTTTTCTGGGCTACAAAATCACTACAGATGGTGACTGCAGCCATGAAATTAAAAGACACTTACTCCTTGGAAGGAAAGTTATACCCAAACTAGATAGCATATTCAAAAGCAGAGACATTACTTTGCCAACAAAGCTCCATCTAGTCAAGGCTATGGTTTTTTCTGTGGCCACCTATGGATGTGAGAGTTGGACTGTTAAGAAAGCTGGGCGCCGAAGAATTGATGCTTTTGAACTGTGGTATTAGAGATGACTCTTGAGAGTCCCTTGGACTGCAAGGAGATCCAACCAGTCCATTCTGAAAGAGATCAGCCCTGGGATTTCTTTGGAAGGAATGATGCTAAAGCTGAAACTCTAGTACTTTGGCCACCTCATGGGAAGAGTTGACTCATTGGAGAAGACTCTGATGCTGGGAGGGATTGGGGGCAAGAGGAGAAGGGGACAACAGAGAATGAGATGGCTGGATGGCATAACTGACTCGATGGATGTGAGTGTCAGTGAAATCCAGGAATTGGTGATGGACAGGGAGTCCTGGCGTGTTGCGATTCATGGGGTTGCAAAGAGTCAGACACGACTGAGCGACTGATCTGATCTGATCTGCTGCCTGTCTAGTTAGTTGTTAGGGGCAGCAGTTTACCCTGTAACCTCACTTTTCTAGTGAATTTAAGAAGAGTTGTTGATTTTTCAGTTTTTTCAGCTGACTTTAGAGACCAACTAATACAAAGCATGGGAACGAGGTTGCCTGATTGTAGACTCAAGAGAGGCCAGAAGCAAATTCTGGTACTGCAAAAAATAAGAGTCCAGAGCAGGTAAACTAGACAAAAGAAAGATAAGGACACAGAGATCCAGGATTGGTGAGAGCAAGAAGCCTTCCTAAGTAATTGAATAATCCGTCTAGTAAGCTTATGTTATCTAAATGACAGTTGAAAATTGACAAGATAGTTTTCACATGTAACTTTAATTATTGACTTGGGGGTGGTTGTTTGCTTTTTCCTTCCTTTTTTTGTGGGGTTGTTTTATTTGGCTTTATGAGGCTTAAAAGTATTTGGGGATTTGGGCTGTACTGTGTCTAGATTCAGAGTTACATATATAACTGGAAGGCTAATTTTGAGCTATAACAAAATTACATAAAACCTTTTCTGCAAGATATATCAGGATGCTAAAATTTTATTTTCATAAATTTGCAAATATTAGGAGAGCAAAAATCACATTTTATGTTTCTTTGTATCCTCCTTTAATCCCAGTATAGGTTTCCTTTTATGTGTGGTTATTCAAAAGATCCAATCAGTCCATTCTGAAGGAGATCAGCCCTGGGATTTCTTTGGAAGGGATGATCCTAAAGCTGAAACTCCAGTACTTTGGCCGCCTCATGCGAAGAGTTAACTCATTGGAAAAGACTCTGATGCTGAGAGGGATTGGGGACAGCAGGAGAAGGGGACAACAGAGGATGAGATGGCTGGATGGCATCACTGACTCGATGGATGTGAGTCTGAGTGACCTCCGGGAGTTGGTGATGGACAGGGAGGCCTGGCGTGCTGCGATTCATGGGGTGGTGAAGAGTAAGACACGATTGAGTGACTGAAATGAACTGAACTGACTCAAAAGAACTTAAAAAATGTTCGCATTGAAGTATAGTTGATTTTCAATGTTTCATTAGTTTCAGGTGTACAAAATAGTGATTTAATATTTTTACAGATTATCAGATCAGATCAGTCGCTCAGTCGTGTCCGACTCTTTGCGACCCCATGAACCGCAGCACGCCAGGCCTCCCTGTCCATCACCAGCTCCCGGAGGTCACTCAGACTCGCATCCATTGAGTCAGTGATGCCATCCAGCCATCTCATCCTCTGTCGTCCCCTTCTCCTCCTGCCCTCAATCCCTCCCAGCATCAGAGTCTTCTCCAATGAGTCAACTCTTCGCATGAGGTGGCCAAAATACTGGAGTTTCAGCTTTAGCATCATTCCTTCTAAAGAAATTCCAGGATTGATCTCCTTCAGAATGGACTGGTTGGATCTTCTTGCAGTCCAAGGGACTCTCAAGAGTCTTCTCCAACACCACAGTTCAAAAGCATCAATTCTTCGGCGTTCAGCCTTCCTCACAGTCCAGCTCTCACATCCATACATGACCACAGGAAAGACCATAGCCTTGACTAGGCGAACCTTTGTTGGTAAAGTAATGTCTCTGCTTTTGAATATGCTATCTAGGTTGGTCATAACTTTCCTTCCAAGGAGTAAGCGTCTTTTAATTTCATGGCTGCAGTCACCATCTGCAGTGATTTTGGAGCCCAGAAAAACAAAGTCTGACACTGTTTCCACTGTTTCCCCATCTATTTCCCATGCAGTGATGGGACCAGATGCCATGATCTTCGTTTTCTGAATGTTGAGCTTTAAGCCAACCCTTTCACTCTCCACTTTCACTTTCATCAAGAGGCTTTTTAGCCCCTCTTCACTTTCTGCCATAAGAGTGGTGTCATCTGCATATCTGAGGTTATTGATATTTCTCCCAGCAATCTTGATTCCAACTTGTGTTTCTTCCAGTCCAGCATTTCTCATGATGTACTCTGCATATAAGTTAAATAAACATGGTGACAATATGCAGCCTTGACGTACTCCTTTTCCTATTTGGAACCAGTGTGTTGTTCCATGACCAGTTCTAACTGTTGCTTCCTGACCTGCATACAGATTTCTTAAGAGGCAGATCAGGTGGTCTCGTATTCCCATCTCTTTAAGAATTTTCCATAGTTTATTGTGATCCACACAGTCAAAGGCTTTGGCATAGTCAATAAAGCAGAAATAGATGTTTTTCTGGAACTCTCTTGCTTTTTCCATGATCCAGCGGATGTTGGTAATTTGATCTCTGGTTCCTCTTCCTTTTCTAAAACCAGCTTGAACATCAGGAAGTTCACGGTTCACATATTGCTGAAGCCTGGCTTGGAGAATTTTGAGCATTGCTTTACTAGCGTGTGAGATGAGTGCAATTGTTCAGTAGTTTGAGCACTCCTTGGCATTGCCTTTCTTTGGGATTGGGATGAAAACTGACCTTTTCCAGATTATAGCCCATTTAAAATTATTATAAAATATTGGTTACATTCCCTATGCTGTACATTACATCCCTATATCTTATTTATTTTATACCTAGTAGTTTATACCTCTTAATCTCCTTCCTTTATCTTGCCCTTTCCTCAAAATCACTTTTAAAATGTATTTGTATCAATTGGATAAACAGCAAAATATGAATTGAGATAGTAATATGCATACTGATTAGAAGACAAAGTGTGCATTTTGAAACATATGCGATATTAATAACATTCATTAAAGTTGTTTGGAGAGGAAAAAAAATCAGCAGGCAGAAAAGCAACCTCTTTTTTAATATTTTAATTTAATATAATATATAGAGTTTATAATTAATATATAGTATATAAACCATGTATGTATAACTTAGAATATTCATATAATCAAAGTCATGTAGCCATTATGGTAATTACAAAGTAGATTATTATCTTAGTGGTGACTTTACATTTCCCTAAACATACCTATTTGCATTCTATTATTCTGTTATTAAAATTTGATAATGCAAAATTTCCCAAAGTGTGCAAAAAGTTTCTTCTTTTGTTCAATATTACCTTCTGTAATTTCATTCAAATGGACATGATTTTTAATTCTTTCATTTTCACGGTTTCTTAACATATTCTTATGCACATTATACATGTTGCAAACAACTTGCGTCATATTTTGGCAAGATTCTTTTTTATTTTTTGAATTTCTAATCATTTAATGTATTTTTATAAATATAAATTATCCATTTATATTTAGTCAAAATATTTGTCTTTTTATTTATGTTTTGATATTTTCATTCTCATTCAATAAATTCATCCATATTTTAAGGATATACAAATAAACATTTATTTTGTTTTCTGAAACTTTTATACTTTTGTCCTTCACCTCAGGCCTTATACTTCAAATGGGATAAAATTTTGTGCTTATTGTGAGATACATCCCAATGTTGCTTATCTATAATGTCATTCAGATATTTCCAGACCATTTAAAAATTCACTCTTTTCCCCAAATCTATTTTGTTTCCTCTCCCATAGTTTACAAGTCCACAAATGCCTGGTTTTGTTTCTTGATTTTATATTACAGAGTATGTGTTAATATTTAAATCTCAATGTCGATATCCTTTTATCTTCCTGTCAGTGTTATTAGATATGTATAATTTCTCTCAATTTATCTTTCTTCTTCAGGAATGTTTCAGCTATATTTTGCCCTTTCCTCTTTCATGTAAATTTTACAGTCAGCTTGTCAATTTCTTCAAAAAAAATAGCAGATAATCTCCATTATTTAGGGAAATAGTAATGCCAATTCTGCAGAAACTCTCAGAATATGGAAGAAGAGGAAATAGTTTACAACCCATTTTTAGACACTAACATTATGTATTTATATCTTGTTATGATACCCAGTAGAGGCATTAAAAAAAAAAAGTACTAATCAATATCTCTCCTTGAAGATATAAAACATTTACCAAAATATTAGTAAATATAAAAAGGGCTAATGCATCAAGAATAAGTGGGGCTTTTATGAACATGCAAAACTGGTTCAACATTCTTAAATAATCCAATATATTTCCCCAAAGAGAATTAATATGATTATTAATACAAATCCTAATCAATAGATTTAGATAAAACATTTGACAAAACTTAACATCTATCCTTGACCTTAAACACAATTGAAATGTTTCAGAAAAATAAGACAAAAAGAGAATTTTTTACCATATACTGTGTATTTACGAAATACCTACAGATCACATCATAATTAGGGTAAGACTTGATAATTTTTCACTATGAGTAGGAAAAATGCAAATATATCTACTCTCAGAACTGTTTTCCAATGCAGTATTAGAATTATCAGTTAAGAATCAGGCTAGAAAAAAATATCATATAGATTGGAAATAAAATGAAAGTAATAAAACTGTCTTTATTAATAGATAATATGTTTTTCTTTTTTTTTTCTAAATTTTATTTTGCTTAACTTTACAATATTGTATTGCTTTTGCTATACATCGAGATGGATCTGCCACAAGTACACACGTGCTCCCCATCCTGAACCCTCCTCCCCCTCCCTCCCCATACCATCCCTCTGGGTCGTCCCAGTGCACCAGCCCCAGGCATCCATTATCAGGCATCGTACCTGGTCTGGTGACTCATTTCAGATATGATATTATACACATTTCAATGCTATACTCCCAAATCATCCCGCCCTCTCCCGTTCCCAGAGTCCAAAAGTCTGTTCTATATATCAGTGTCTCTTTTGCTGTCTCGAAAATAGGGTTATTGTTACCATCTTTCTAAATTCCATATATATGCATTAGGATACTGTATTTGTGTTTTTCTTTCTGGCATACTTCACTCTGTATAATAGGCTCCAGTTCCATCAACCTCATTAGAACTGATTCAAATACATTCTTTTGAATGGCTGAGTAATACTCCATTGTGTATATGTACAACTGCTTTCTTATCCATTCATCTGTGGATGGACATCTAGGTTGCTTCCAAGTCCTGGCTATTGTAAACAGTGCTGCTATGAACATTGGGGTACACGTGTCTCTTTCAATTCTGGTTTTCTCAGTGTGTATGCCCAGCAGTGGGATTGCTGGATCATAAGGCAGTTCTATTCCCAGTTTTTTGAGGAGTCTCCATACTGTTCTCCAAAGTGGCTGTACTAGCTTGCATTCCCACCAACAGTGTAAGAGGGTTCCCTTTTCTCCACATCCTCTCCAGCATTTATTGCTTGTGGACTTTTGGATCGCAGCCATTCTGACTGGCGTGAAATGGTACCTCATAGTGGTTTTGATTTGCATTTCTCTGATAATGAGTGATGTTGAGCATCTTTTCATGTGTTTTGTTAACCATCTGTATGTCTTCTTTGGAGAAATGTCTATTTAGTTCTTTGGCCCATTTTTTGATTGGGTCATTTATTTTTCTGGAATTGAGCTGTAGGAGTTGCTTGTATATTTTTGAGATTAGTTGTTTGTCTGTTGCTTCATTTGCTATTATTTTCTCCCATTCTGAAGGCTGTCTTTTCACCTTGCTTATAGTTTCCTTTGTTGTGCAGAAGCTTTTAAGTTTGATTAGGTCTCATTTGTTTGTTTTTGTTTTTATTTCCAATATTCTGGGAGGTGGGTCATAGAGGATCCTGCTGTGGTGTATGTCGGAGAGTGTTTTGCCTATGTTCTCCTCTAGGACTTTTAAAAGTTGGCAATTTATCCAAGTTTTGAGATGAATAGAATTCAACTAAATAGGTTGAAGTAATGACACTAATTGGAGAAGGAAATGGCAACCCACTCCAGTATTCTTGCCTGGAGAGTCCCATGAATGGAGGAACCTGATGGGCTACAGTCCATGGGGTTGCAAAGAGTTGGACACGACTGAGCATCTTAACTTTCACTTTCAATGACATTAATCATGCTCCTTTTTTGAGAGTCTGTATGAATTTTTCTTTCGTGTCAGGATCCTAGAATAAATTTAATGTGATTGAATGATTCTACAAATATGTTATATTTTGTTGTATTTTTTTTCACTGTAAAAGACAGGAAGAATAAAAGAAAAGCAGACCCTGGCAAGGGCCACAAAAGAAATTTATAATTATTGACAAACTGGACGTTAACTGGCATCCAGAGTCACATGTTTTATGTATAATTATTGATAAACTGGATGCTAAATGGCATCTCAGAGTCACATATTTTACGTATCTGTTGGAAAATATATAGATAAGAATATTAGTTACTGATTTGTTATTGATTACTGTTTCTTAGTTACTCAATGGTTAATGATCACTTTGTTCTTTGGCCCTGAAGGCCACATGAGTTATAAATTAACTTTCCTCTACGGCTGAGAGTATAATAAAGCTGGCTTGGATTCGGTTTCAGCACCTTCACCTTGGAGCAGTGTTGGTCCCCTGATCCTCTCTTTTCTGAATTCTTATGTCTTGTTTCTCATTCTCCCACCTTTTTGTGCTTTTGGAAAACTTTCTTGTCGAGTTGGTATCGACATTTCAGAAAAATTTGTATTTGTATAAAATTTGTACATTTACAAGTTGAAAACAGAACTATATTTTTTTTTTTTTAATTAGAATCTGAGACCGAAATGAACAAATTGGCATGAGAGTAATATTAGTTTAAAAATATTTTAGAAACAATGTTATAGGTATTTATGAAAGGGAAGCAGGAGAAGAGAATGTATAAACTAATGAATTCTAAATGAATATTGCAGGATATTCTGAGGGCAGTTTAAGTACTTAATTGATTTTCCCAGTTCAGCCTTAAAAGGAGCCTTGGGGCTAGTTTATACTAGCAGTCCAGCTTTATGGACCTAAAAGAATAAGGGTATAAAGTATCACATATTCCAAAGAATTAAGGTCTAAAATGAGACTATCAGATAAAGAAATGAATATATATATTTCATACCTTAAAGACATGATGTTAAAAAAGTTTCAACTATTAAAATTAGTTCTAAACAATTTTAATTATTTTAATATACACAATTTTGAGAGTCAAAATGTGAAACTTAGGTGTTTTAGATTGAATTCCTGGGGAAGCAGGTTCTAAGACAAGGTTATTTTATAGGAAGTTATTTGGGGACCTCTCTCAGCACGTGGACCTACTAGGAAAGGGAAGGAAACAGGACTGAACAGAAAGCAAAACTGGGCTGCAGCATAGTCTCAGCCGAGCCACCATAGAATTCTGGAGCTGGGATAACCATTCACTGTGCTGCCTTGTGAGGCTGTGGTCATCCACGTGTCAAGTAGTGGTAGGATTTGACTGCTTTCATTCGGGAAAGTGGGCATGGCTTAGTCGAGGCCTCTCTTCTCAGCTGAGGATAGTCTCAGAGAAGGCTGACCATTGAGCTATGTGAGGCAGCAATTGGGGAAGTGTTACTCCACTTTGGGAGGAGGGGTGGAAAATTCCACCAGCAGAGGAGCCCGGCAGACTATAGTCCATGGGGCCGCAGAGTCAGACATGACTGAGCAACTGAGCACACAGCACAAGGAGTCAGCAGAGAACCTCCACATTATCTGACACCTACTATGTGCCAAGGTGTCTCATTGTGCTAAGTTTTAAATAGGTATATTTCATTTTCTCTTTGAGACATCTCTAAACCCATCACTGAGGCCCAGAATATAAATAAAATTGTCCAAGCTACCAGCAAATAGGTAGGATAGCCAGAATGTTGACGTTTCTGAAAGCCAACACTTAACAACTTTGAAACTGCTTTTGTCAAGTTCAGAAGACAATTTTCTCAGCAAGTTCTAATTTTTACTATTCTTATCTATAGAAATATAGATACAAGGAGACTTGTTTCATAGATTGCAAGCTCTAGGCTAATAGGAATAGTTCTTGCAAAGCAAAAGGATATTCATTTTATAATATCTATATATATATATGGAGAAGGAAATGGCAACTCACTCCAGTGTTCTTGTCTGAAAAATCCCAGGGACAGAGAGGAGCCTGGTGGGCTGCCATCTATGGGGTCACACAGAGTCGGATACAACTGAAGCGACTTAGCAACAGCAGCATATATATATATATATACACTACAGGAAGCATTTCATCTTAGAATATATCTTCTGATGGCTGTATTAATGGTGAGGTTACTCAGCCGAAAAGAAGTGGAGAATTCATTTCTTCTTTCCCCATTTCATTCTTTCTTTCCAAAATGTGATTTACAGTTTCTCATTGCTGCCCAACAAGCAGGTCCTTCAACTATAGCTGATTCCTGGCATAACGAGGATGTGGTGTGCATTGGCAGCTGTACTTTAATGTGTTATTTAGATTTTATTTTCTTTTTATTATATCTATGTATATACACATATATATTACATATACAAATATATATACATATGTATATAAACACACACATAAAATGATTCCATAATTGCATATTCTTTGGTATCTTCTTGTTTGTATTCTCTATGTGCCTAATTTTTCTATACCAGTGTTATAGGGCCTGTTAATGGGAAACATGTCTTTTATTGATATTATATCTTCACTGCAGGCCAAAATTTAAACAATGACAGCAGTTTTGTTTTTTGTTTTTTTTTCCTCCATAGATATTTGTAAAATCCTAAATCCAAATCAGAAAGTGCTATATGATACAACAGGATATGCATGAGTAGGGGACCCTGGCAGCTTTGATTTAAATACCAGACTTGACCTGGAACAAGTCTCATAAGTTCATTTAATTTCCTTTACAGCAAACCAGCAATAGTATTAATTGTTTTCTGACCTCACTCTTTTGCTCCAAAGTAAGAGCTGATATAGGGTAATATGTAAAGAAATGTAAATTACTTAAAGATGATAAAATAGTATTATTACTATTATTAATTTGGTTAAAATATTTTGCAATTTAATTTTTTGTCCAAGTTGTTTCTAAAATCTGACCAGATCACATCAGAACAAATTTCCTGGAGTCAGGCTGTTGCTACCCTCTCTAAATGAATTGTGCCCTCCTGGTCCAGTCAATCTCTGCTACTCACACAGTGCTAGTTTATAGACCTTTTAAGACATTGTTCCAGCCTGCTCTCTATAGGCATTTGGGCTTATAATGCCTGCTTTATATTCATTAACTCTACCTAGTTATATCTTAGACTCCAGAAAACAATATTCTTACCCAATATTATGCACAATCCCTACAAAATTTTATTCATAAAATAATGATTTAAAATGTTGCTTCCGGTTTTTGAACTGAATTGATATGCTTGTTTTGAAAATGTCTTTAGCATTAATTAAAATCTATATGTTGCTAATGGATTTTTTAAAAATTTTGTTATTTTCAAACTTTTTATAGAGATTTTGTAGGAAATGTTTTTGATTTAGTTTAGAAAAAAGAATAGCATATTATTAAAAGGTTTTTTTTTTTTTTTTTAAATAATGGGGGTTGTGTAATTTCCAAATTGTGATGCTTGCTTTTGGTACAAAGAAACTCACATCTGTTGTTAAATATTTATGCTATAAAAATGTCTATGCTTTTATGCTATAAAAATGTCTAAGATTTTGACAAAATTATTTTCATGATTTTCCCTGTTACCTGATTGTTAATATGTAACAGGAAGAAATCATGTGTCCTAATTCAAGTCTGCATTTAGTCTATTCTCATATCTTGCAGATTTTTATTATTTTAAATTATCCAATTCAGAAGGAGGGAAATAGGGGGAACGAGAGAGAGGGAAAGGAGAGATGGAGGAAGGAAAGAAAGAATGGAAGAAAGGAAGGAGAAAAGAGAAAAGGAAGAAAGAAATGCATTACTTACTTTAATCTAAAGTGTGTGCTCTTTTTGGTTATATAATTAACCATTATTTACAATAGCTCAGTTGATGAAGAATCCACCTAAAATGCAGAAGACTCTAGTTCAATTCCTGGGTCAGGAAGAACCCCTGGAGAAGGGATAAGCTACTGACTCCAGTATTTTGGGGCTTCCCTTGTGGCTCAGCTGATAAAGAATTTGCAATACAGTAGACCTGCATTTGATCCCTTGGTTGGGAAGATCCCCTGGAGAAGGGATCCCTGGGTTGGGAAGATCCCCTTGAGAATGGAAACACTACTCACTCCAGAATTCTGGCCTGGAGAATTTCACAGGCTATATAGTCTGTGGGGATGCAAAGAGTCAGAAACCACTGAGCGACTTTCACTTTCACAGAAAAAAATATTAACTTCTTCACTGTGGATGATTAAATGATAAATTCTTTTAAATTTTACAAATTTGAAAAGAATAAAATAGTCAATAATACTGGAAGGACTTTTGTAGATTATTAGTTCCAACCTACATATTTAACCCAGAAAGTTTTAATAACATGTCCAAGGACATTGGTATAGCTGACTAATGTTCAATTGAGAAATACACCAATAAATTCTACATTCTTAGATTTCCAAGCTAGATTTCTTTCTGCTATTCAGTCCAGTAGTCTCAATTTACATAGCTCTTAACATCTCAGGTCTCATTTATATTCAGAATGATCATAATATACAGAGGTTTTATTGTTAATCACGTTATCCTACTTCCTCAAGTGAAAAGGAAAATTCAAACCAGTTAAGTTTTACTTTACCACTTTTACAAAGAGGTGAAAAAGAACCCTGCTATGAACTTTGTAATGATTTTATTTGCTTGAGAGTCAGGTTTCTGTGTATGAAGATACTAAATTTATCTTGATGTTAGTTACATCTTTCCTATGAGGGAATGTATTTTAATTATCTGTGACATAAAAATTAGTGATTAATGATCATTAGCAATAACCTTAAAATATGTAATACGTGATGATGCTTTTGAAGTTATATTGATGACTATTTTGGTAAAACAGAATTCATCTGCCAAAAGTCTACAAGCAATAAATGCTGGAGAGGGTGTGGAGAAAAGGGAACCCTCTTACACTGTTGGTGGGAATGCAAACTAGTACAGCCACTATGGAGAACAGTATGGAGATTCCTTAAAAAACTGGAAATAGAACTGTCTTATGATCCAGCAATCCCACTGCTGGGCATACACAATGATGAAACCAGAATTGAAAGAGACATGTGTACCCCAATGTTCATTGCAGCACTTTTTATAATAGCCAGGACTTGGAAGCAACCTAGATGTCCATCCACAGATGAATGGATAAGAAAGCAGTGGTACATATACACAATGGACTATTACTCAGCCATTAAAAAGAATACATTTGAACCAGTTCTAATGAGGTGGATGAAACTGGAGCCTATTATACAGAGTGAAGTAAGCCAGAAAGAAAAATACCAATACAGTATACTAATGCATATATATGGAATTTAGAAAGATGGTAACAATAACCCTGTATACGAGATAACAAAAGAGACACTGATGTATAGAACAGTCTTTTGGACTCTGTGGGAGAGGGAGAAGGGGGGATGATTTGGGAGAATGGCATTGAAATATGTATAATATCATATATGAAACGAGTCGCCAGTCCAGGTTCGATGCACAATACTGGATGCTTGGGGCTGGTGGACTGGGACGACCCAGAGGGATGGTATAGGGAGGGAGGTGGGAGGAGGGTTCAGGATGGGGAACATATGTATCCCTGTTGTGGATTCATTTTGATATATGGCAAAACAAATATAATATTGTAAAGTTAAAAAATAAAATTAAATTAAAAAAAAAAAACAATTCATCTGTAACATTTAACTGACTTTAAAGTACAAGCAATACAATATTGTAAAGTTAAGCAAAATAAAATTAAAAAAAAAGACTGTAACCCTTTTGCAAAAAAAAAAAAATAATAATAATAAAGTACATGCTTCATATAAAGCAGCTATTTTTTTGCACAGAGCCAAAGGGAATATATGATTTTTTTTTTTACTTCTATAACTAATTCTCCTTTAGAAACATACAGAAAAAATCATGTTCACTTCAAGGCAAAATCCCAATACAGAAAAAAAATGGCAAATAATTTACAAAATTTCTTTGACAATTTATTTTTCTGCTTCTTATTATTGTTCATCTACATTTACAATTGCATGGGCTCATGAACTCCTCTACATGGATTACTCCTAGGTAAAATAAAATCTTTTGTGCACCATGTATTACATATATTTGGACTTACTGTGCAGCCTTTGTGAATTTCAGACTATTAATGTGGCTCATTAATAATGTTTATTAAACAAGGAAAAAAGAAATACAGATAACTATAGACAATGTATCTCCAACTTAAAGATATCACACATTCTAGGAGGGAAAGCAGACAAGTAAACAGACAATTGCAATGTGAATATAAAAATGTAAAATATATAAGGAAACTACTGTCGTATACAGAAGAGAGAATTGGTTAATTCTGTTCAGAGTAATGGAGTTAGCTTTGCCAAAAATCTAGACTTTTCAAATCATGGCACAGAACCCATCAGAGACTTAAAACTCACTGGGTTGCCCAGGTTAGAACTAGGCTACCAGAAAGCAATCCTTCTAACTGTAGGTAAGATCCTGCCGATTTTATGGGAAGGAAGAGAAAGTTGTTATATCTCTGCAACTTATGTCCTGAAGCTTGCTTGTTACATGCACATTGGTAGGACTTCAGGGGACAGATTTCCAGGGCAGTAGCCATGTAGAGTGGAGAAGGCAATGGCACCCCACTCCAGTACTCTTGCCTGGAAAATCCCATGGACAGAGGAGCCTGGTGGGCTGTAGTCCATAGATCACTAAGAGTTGGACATGACTGAGTGACTTCACTTTCACTTTTCACTTTCATGCATTGGAGAAGGAAATGGCAACCCACTCCAATGTTCTTGACTGGAGAATCCCAGGGATGGGGGAGCCTGGTGGGCTGCCGTCTATGGGGTCGCACAGAGTTGGACACGACTGAAGTGACTTAACAGCAGCAGCAGCAGCAGCCATGTAGAGAGATCAAAGCACTGCTGTGAATAGGAGGTCTAGAGTGCCAGTTTCCACACACAGAAAGGTGATTATAACAGTCTGAGCCTTTTATTTATTTATTTTTTTTTGAGTTTACCAAGGGATCATGGCTGGAACAGAGCACCACTGATTGTCCTCACATCCATGTTGCTGACTAGTTGTGCAGCAACAAGAATCTGCAACAGAAGTCTCCTTCTTCCTGCAACATCCCTCCAGTACCATCTGCAATGAAAGTGACATGTGCACACTTTAAAGGTGAAATTCTGAAAGGAATTCCAGCCTTGACTCCAGAGCAGATATTAAAGGGAGCAGTTGAAACTGAAATACAATAAAGTGATAAAGAAAAAAGAGGCATGGGGAAGAAATTAAATATATCTGACACAAAGACCCTGACTAGTGATAAATTTAGACTTTCTAATCCAATTTCAAATGAAAAACACAATTCTCTTATATATATCAAACTTATACATGAAAATTCATGGCCTTGTTTTACTTTTGATAATAGAATATGCTTAGAAATATCAAAGACTTTTTCATATACCCTTGTCTCCCTGAGTCAAAACTATTTGGTCTTACGAAAAATAATATCATACCTCCTTAGGCTAATATATTTACTATACAATTTATTATTATTAGGACTTATTATGCTATCTTTAGATTAATGAATCATCTTCTCTGCTTACTAAGAGATTAAGAATCTTTAAAATTTCAAGGTCATTTTATTAAATATAAGAAGTGAAAAATATCATAAACAACATTACTTACTCAGTTATCACTATAAGTTCAAGCTGTTCAGCAAAGTTACTACTGGGGAATAAAGTTTTCTAAAGTTACATATATATAAGTAATACATATTTGTATGTTATATTCATATATGTGTTTATATATACATATATAGGTCTATACCCATACATGTATATGTATGAACATATACATAAAGTCTTATATACATGTGTGGAAGTCACTCAGTCGTGTCTGACTCTTTGCAACCCCATGGGACTGTAGCCCACCAGGCTTCTCTGTGCATGGGGTTTCTCCAGGCAAGAGTACTGGAATGGGGTGCCATGCTCTCCTTCAGGGGATCTTCACGACCCAGGGATCAAACCTGAGTCTCCCACATTACAGGTGGATCTTTACCATCTGAGCCACCAGGGAAGCCCATTACATAGACTACTGCTTCACGAATATTATATGTTAAATTTCTACTTTCAAATGAATTTTATAGTCATTAAATATCAGAAGTAAATTTTATATATAGTAAATATGACATGACTATTCACTCTATCCGATTCATTCACAGGATATTTTTAAATATTTATCACATTTTAAGATTTTTATAGGACAGAAAATATGATGGCGGCAAAGATGGTTGTCCTATCCAGAATTTATACATTTTAATCTTTAAAAATCCATAAATTTTCAAATTTCATGCAGAATAAATTATGCAGCTTTTCATGATCCATCTGATTACATTTAATCATCCTACAGTGTATGTATGTAGGTGTACTTGTAACTGTGTTCAAATATCTGAAAAATGCAAGATAGAAATATGGCTCAAATTTTTTAAATTTAGAAAATGAACTATGATAATTAAGATTAAACTTAATACATATAGCTTTTGAATGTTGTCGTTGAGTCTATAGTCTTTAGTCTGTCGTATCAAAAGTTCTTTGGTTTTAGAAAAAAAAAAAAAAAAGAAGTTCTTTGGTCTTCTCAAAATAATACCATTAAGACTGAGCCTTTAATATAATAAAATATAATTTGAATCAAGACATAGGGATCCTTAACAAGGCTAATATAGGAAAATCTGTAAAATAACATATGGCAGACAGATATTGAGCAAATCAAACCTCAATTTTAATAGTATGATGTTAGAAATTATGTTGATTAAGCAAAATGATGGCTTTTTGCTTTTTCCTGTTGGCTTCTGCTATCATTGCAGGCAGTGAAAGTCTTCCAACTCTGAGGTTTCTCTTCATTAATTTTTATGTATGCTATGTATCCTTTCCAATTAAACACAAGAATGTGAATTTTAATTTAGTAATTTTTATTTGTGTGTAGATTGCAGGTAAGGTTTCAGAGCATTTCAATTAATAGCCTCTAAGATATGCAGATGACACCACCTTTATGGTAGAAAGTGAAGAGGAACTAAAAAGCCTCTTGATGAAAGTGAAAGTGGAGAGTGAAAAAGTTGGCTTAAAGCTCAACATTCAGAAAATGAAGATCATGGCATCTGGTCCCATCACTTCATGGAAAATAGATGGGGAAACAGTGGAAACAGTGTCAGAATTTATTTTTCTGGGCTCCAAAATCACTGCAGGTGCTGACTGCAGCCATGAAATTAAAAGACGCTTACTCCCTGGAAGGAAAGTTATGACCAACCTAGATAGCATATTCAAAAGCAGAGACATTACTTTGCCAACAAAGATCTGTCTAGTCAAGGCTATGGTTTTCTCAGTGGTCATGTATGGATGTGAGAGTTGGACTATGAAGAAAGCTGAGCACCAAAGAATTGATGCTTTTGAACTGTGGTGTTGGAGAAGACCCTTGGGAATCCCTTGGACTGCAAGGAGGTCCAACCAGTCCATCCTAAATGATATCAGTCCTGGATGTTCATTGGAAGCACTGATGCTAAGGCTGAAACTTCAATACTTTGGCCACCTCATGCGAAGAGTTGACTCATTTGAAAAGACTCTGATACTGGGACGGATTGGAGGTAGGAGAAGAAGGGGATGACAGAGGATAAGATGGCTGGATGGCATCACCGACTCAATGAACATGAGTTTGAGTAGACTCTGGGAGTTGTTGATGGACAGGAAGGCTTGGCATGCTGCAATTCATGGGGTCACAAAGAGTCGGACATGACTGAGCAACTGAACTGAACTGAAGGTAAAATAGACTTAAATGCGTAATCACATTAATATATACTGAAATACTGTAAAGTAAATGACAGTGTGTATTACTACAAATAACTATAAAAGTAAATATATTTGAATTTGAGTGTTGATAAATAATCAGTATTAAGAGTTTATCTTTTTACAGGCCAAATGTGGTAGCAATCATAGCTCAAACATTAGTTGTTCTGCTACTTTCTGGAAATATCTTTAAAGAAACAAAGCAATAAACAGTAAAACTCAGCAAACTTGAAAATATCAAACAGCAGTGATCATTATAGTGATATTAAACTACTGAAAACTCTCCTTGAACAGTGTAAAATGTGTATGAGGAGAAACTTGTGCTTTCAGTTTTAAAAAATTGAATTTATATACATGTCTGCTTGATATAAGATAATAATTCATAATAATTAATAATATTGTTAAATGTATTCCTCTTTAAAAATTTAGTTAACATTTGAAAGTCTACAAATGCTTCTGAGTTCATTAGTATTTACTGCCAGAATATGCATCATAAGAAAAAAATTCAGCTGAATGACTTTCTAGTGCAGACAACAAAAAGCTTTTATAAACACGTTAATGATGGAAACAGTGCTTTCACTCAGTATGTACACTCAGTATGTACTGAAGCATAATGAAGTTAGTTCTCCAAACCAAAATACATTTTCCCTCAGAGGAAAACAATCATTTAAATAACCATTGATTTGTTACCTAGTGCCTTGACACTTTATGATGAGCCCTTTCAAAGCATGCTGATCTTACTTATCTAATAATTAATAATGTATATAGGAAAAGAAAAAAATCATCTCCCAGGAAATATTTGCCTTATCAATCACTGACATGATTTTTGTATTTAATGTTGCTTACAGATCAAAACATCATTGAATTACAAATGTTAAAATATTAATGAATTTGTTTTAATCATGTTTACTTAGAAATAAGTAGTGATCATAAGACATGTTATAGACTGTATTATTCCTCCCAGCTCCAAATTGTAGCATTTGCTGTTCTCTTAGTACAAAATATTTTAAAAATTCATAGAAATTTTGACAATTTAGAATAATCAGCATCTAAATATTCAGAGAGCTAGTTTAGTGATTAAAAATTGTTTTCTTGCTTCTTGTTATGGAATATAAAATATGAAACAACATACACTAATTTAAAATGAACTGCTTATTTTATTGAGATAGAAATTAATTTCACATCACTTAATTAACATGCTAGACTGGATGAGCACAAGCTGGAATCAAGATTGCTGGGAGAAATATCAATAACCTCAGATATGCAGATGACACTACCCTTATGGCAGAAAGCGAAGAAGAACTAAAGAGCCTCTTGATGAAAGTGAAAGAAGAGAATGAAAATGTTGAATTAAAACTCAACGTTCAGAAAACTAAGATCATGGCATCTGGTCCCATCACTTCATGGAAAATAGACAGGGAAACAATGATAGACTTTATTTTTGTGGCTCCAAAATCACTGCAAATGAGACTGCAGCCATGAAATTTAAAGACGCTTGCTCCTTGGAAGAAAAGCTATGGCCAACCTAGACAGCATATTAAAAAGCAAAGACTTCTGGTTTTCTCAGTGTGTATGCCCAGCAGTGGGATTGCTGGGTCATAAGGCAGTTCTATTCCCAGTTTTTTGAGGAATCTCCATACTGTTCTCCATAGTGGCTGTACTAGTTTGCATTCCCACCAACAGTGTAAGAGGGTTCCCTTCTCTCCGCACCCTCTCCAGCATTTATTGCTTGTGGATTTTTGGATCACAGCCATTCTGACTGGCGTGTAATGGTATCTCATAGTGGTTTTGATTTGCATTTCCAGAAAGAAAAACACAAGTACAGTATACTAACGCATATATATGGAATTTAGAAAGATGGTAACAATCACCCTGCTTATGAGACAGCAAAAGAGACACTGATGTATAGAACAGACTTTTGGACTCTGGGACTGGGAGAGGGTGGGACGATTGGGGAGAATAGCATTGAAATATGTATAATATCATATCTGAAACGAGTCAGTCCAGGTACGATGCCCTATAACAGATACCTGGGACTGGAGCACTGGGATGACCTGGAGGGATGGTGTGGGAAGGGGGGAGGGAGGAGGGTTCAGGATGGGGAGCACGTGTATTCTGGTGGCGGATCCATCTCGATGTATAGTAAAAGTAATACAATATTGTAAAGTTAAGAAAAATTAAAAAAATAATAATAATAAAAAAAAATAAAAAGCAAAGACTTTGCCAAGAAAATCAGTCAAGTCAAAGCTATGGTTTTTCAAGTAGTCATGTATGGATGTGAGAGTTGGACTATAAAGAAAGTTGAATGCTGAAGAATTGATGCTTTTGAACTGTGGTGTTGGAGAAGACTCTCGAGAGTCCCTTGGACTGTAGGGAGTTCCAACCAGTCCATCCTAAAGGGAATCAGTCCTAAATATTCATTGGAAGGACTAATGCTGAAGCTGAAACTCCAATACTTTAACCACCTGATGTGAAGGACTGACTCACTAGAAAAGACCCTGATGCTGGGAAAGGTTGAAGGCAGAAGAAGGGGACAACAGAAAATGAGACGGTTGGATGGCATCACTGACTCAATGGACATAATTTTGAGTAAGGTCCAGGAGTTAGTGATGAACTGGGAAACCTGGCATGCTGCAGTCCACAGAATCACAAAGAGTTTGACACTATTGAGCAACTGAAGAACTGAACTGAATTAACAAAATGACATTGATATTTACTCAGGTACCCACTGGAAACAAACATACAACATTGTGAAATCATATAATAACTTGTGATATAAAGTATAAATGATAACAAGTCAAAAACAGGAGGTAAATTAAATGTCCAAGCAAGATAAGAAAAAATGAAAATTGAAAATTTAATTACAATAGTTTTTTTCCTACAAATGGTTAATATTTTGCAAAAGACTGGGAAAAATTCCTGAATATGCATTATGACTCTTAGAAAATCATTTCACTAGTGAGAAATATGGAGGGAAGTTTATAATTTTTATTATAGCTTCCATTAATTTATTCTACAAAAATTTGAAATTTTCTTACAAATTAATATTAGAACTTAAAAAAACCTAAACTTTAGGGTGAAAACAAAGTCTGAAGAACAAGATATTTAACCTGTGCATTAGATAATTCCTGGAAAGAAGTTCCTTCTTTGGTGAAGGAAGGAGATGTTCTAGTTACTTAGACTTCATGCCTTACTCTGGGGAAGATTGTATGTTTGACTATAACAAAATCAATAAATGAAAGAGTTAGACTAAATGTTTTTCTAACTGTAATTTGAATCTATGCTTATATGGCTACTAAAGAAATTCTACGACATTTGGGACATCTGTTAGCATTTTCCTTGGGTCTGTTTTATTAAAACAATTCTGAATAAATTAACATTATTCTGTACACTGGGGAAGGTACTTTTTTTGCTGTTCAGTCATGTCTGACTCTTTGCAACCCCATGGACTGCAGCATGCCAGGCTTCCCTGTCCTTTACCATCAACTGGGGCTAACTTTGAAGCTTTCTAATCAGGATACAGTTTGGGAATTGTTAGATAAGTTTTTGAAAGATCTATTCAGGTGGATCCTAGATCTTAATCCAGGATAGATAGGCAAAATGTTAAATGTCATCATCTACATCTGTGTTGAGGAATTTACTAAATGGCATAAGGGATATTAGAAGCCTTTCTATTGATAAGACTATAATGTAGGGTTTACTAGAAAGATGACCCACTATACACACAGAGTATGAGTTTAGTGAGACCAGTGATAGCCTTCTGAGTGATATTCTAGGTCCTGAGTTTCTTTTGTTCAGGTCCCCAGAACTTCACCCTCATGAAAATTGCTTATCACCATACTATGGGTCTTCCCAGGTAGCATAATGGTAACAAATCTGTCTGCCAATGCAGGAGACATGGGTTCAATCAGTGGCTTGGGAAGATCCTCTGGACTAGGAAATGGTAGCCCACTCCAGTATTCTTGCTTGGGAAATTCTATGGACAGAGGAGCCTAGGGGACTACAGTCCAGGGGTTTGCAGAGTAGGACATGACTGAGCACATACATGTATGCTATGGGCAGAGAGCAGGGACTTATATCAGAGCTTATATCCTTAAGCTTATATCAAAAGATGAAGCAACTGTTCTGTGCTTGGTTTTTAATTAATGTTTGTGACTTTAACAGAATTTCATACAAATTTTATTGTCAATATAGTATGTCAACTCCTAGCAAGATATGCAGAAGGAGAAATATAGCCTCTACGTATTTCTAATTCTAGGGGCTCTTCAGAATGACCTGACAATTCTAAGCTTTATCCAAAGCAGTTTTCAGTAGATCCCAAAGTGCCTTAGATAGAGTTTACATGTAATATAAACTCTCTACTATAAAATAATAATATAAAATTTTATTATATGTAATAAAACTTGTGTGTTATCAAAAAGATAACACAAGATCTGAATATGTGTGCTAATGTGCAAGTGAGAATGCTTTCTGTTTCTACATTTGAAATACAATATCAGAAAATCAGAGGGGGCTGTGCTAGATTAGAGGATATAAATAAATACCTAATAGAATGTAGGGATTCTTAAGAGTTAAGGGGAAGCAGGAAGGTTTAGTGGGTGAGTCTGTAAGCCTATTACCCTTGTTTCAACAAAACAGCTTTGTCATATCAAACATGCCTTTATTCTTAAAATTGGATTTTAGATAGTCAGTGAGCACATACCCAGTGTGAGATGGGAGCTACAGGTAGGTTATTTTTCTTGGTCACTGTGTATTGTTTATTCCACTGTATTTTACAGCAGAGTGTGACTCCAGAATTTGAAGAAAAAAAAAAAAAACACAGTTTTTATATGTTTTTTTTTTTTTTTTTTTTTCAATTCAAGCCAACTACTAGTGAACAAAAAATAGTACGCATCCAACGATGTGGGAAAAATTTATTTATGTTGTTTAGTAAGAAATTATGTGTTGATCTGAAAAGAACAGACTTTCATAAATTATTTTTAGGATAATTTTGATAATACAAAATTCACCATTTTTGCTTATTTGGAACCTAAAGTCCACACATGGTTAGTCTTTATTGCATGTTCTACACACTGAAATCTTATATTCATTATTTGCTCAGATAATTTTTCATTTAAAACAACTTCAAAAGTCACTGGGGCCTGTCAGTTTGAAGTCATATACAATCCTAATATTAGTTAAATTATATTTCCTTTGTCAAATTAAAAAAGAAAAAAACTTTGACTTAAATAAGGAAAAACTACATTGCAAAGCATAACTGGGAGAGTTAGACATCAGATCAGATCAGATCAGTCGCTCAGTCGTGTCCGACTCTTTGCGACCCCAAGAACTGCAGCACGCCAGGCCTCCCTGTCCATTGCCAACTCCCGGAGGTCAATAAGACTCATATTCATCGAGTCAGTGATGCCATCCAGCCATCTCATCCTCTGTCGTCCCCTTCTCCTCCTGCCCCCAATCCCTCCCACCATCACAGTCTTCTCCAATGAATCAACTCTTCGCATGAGGTGACCAAAATACTGGAGTTTCAGCTTTAGCATCATTCCTTCCAAAGAAATCCCAGGGCTGATCTCCTTCAGAATGGACTGGTTGGATCTCCTTGCAGTCCAAGGGACTCTCAAGAGTCTTCTCCAACATCACAGTTGAAAAGCATCAATTCTTCGGTGCTCAGCCTTCTTCACAGTCCAGCTCTCACATCCATACATGACCACAGGAAAGAACATAGCCTTGACTAGGCGAACCTTTGTTGGCAAAGTGATGTCTCTGCTTTTGAATATGCTATCTAGGTTGGTCATAACTTTCCTTCCAAGGAGTAAGAGTCTTTTAATTTCATGGCTGCAGTCACCATCTGCAGTGATTTTGGAGCCCAGAAAAACAAAGTCTGACACTGTTTCCACTGTTTCTCCATCTATTTCCCATGTAGTGATGGGACCAGATGCCATGATCTTCGTTTTCTGAATGTTGAGCTTTAAGCCAACCTTTTCACTCTCCACTATCACTTTCATCAAGAGGCTTTTCAGCCCCTCTTCACTTTCTGCCATAAGAGTTGTGTCATCTGCATATCTGAGGTTATTGATATTTCTCCCAGCAATCTTGATTCCAACTTGTGTTTCTTCCAGTCCAGCATTTCTCATGATGTACTCTGCATATAAGTTAAACAAACATGATGACAATATACAGCCTTGACGTACTCCTTTTCCTATTTGCAACCAGTCTGTTGGTCCATGACCAGTTCTAAGTATTGCTTCCTGACCTGCATACAAATTTCTCAAGAGGCAGATCAGGTGGTCTGGTATTCCCATCTCTTTCAGAATTTTCCACAGTTTATTGTGATCTACACAGTCAAAGGCTTTGGCATAGTCAATAAAGCAGAAATAGATGTTTTTCTCGAACTCTCTTGCTTTTTCCATGATCCAGCAGATGTTGGCAATTTGAGCTCTGGTTCCTCTGCCTTTTCTAAAACCTGCTTGAACATCAGGAAGTTCACGGTTCACATATTGCTGAAGCCTGGCTTGGAGAATTTTGAGCATTTCTTTACTAGCGTGTGAGATGAGTGCAATTGTGCGGTAGTTTGAGCACTCTTTGGCATTGCCTTTCTTTGGGATTGGGATGAAAACTGACCTTTTCCAATCTTGTGGCCACTGCTGAGTTTTCCAAATTTGCTGGCATATTGAGTGCAGCACTTTCACAGCATCATCTTTCAGGATTTGGAATAGCTCCACTGGAATTCCATCACCTCCACTAGCTTTGTTCGTAGTGATGCTTTCTAAGGTCCACTTGACTTCACATTCCAGGATGTCTGGCTCTAGTTAGAGAAGGGCCTATTAAAATAGGGGCTATACACTGACCATGAGATGTAGAAGATTTTTACTGGTTAAATAGCAAAGCAATAATCTTTATTTATCTATTTTTTTTAATAAGGAGGAGTTACCAAATTTAGAAAGAATTGAATTTGAGAAAGTGAGATGAACAATGGTGGCATAATAGGATAGTAGACCACAGAATGATTTACCTTGAGGTCAATTTATTCTTGACAAAGTGGTAGGTAATTAAGAGAAGCTTGTATGCTGGTCAAGAATGATTGTGAGTCAAAATTCAGGGGTCTGAGAGAGAAAAAGAACTTGACAAAAGTTTGGTTAACAAGGATTTTTTTTTGATTGATCAATAAGGACAAAGAAGTTCAGCCATTCACTTATGAAGCACAGAAAGGGTATTTGTAGTCTGAGTCTGACTTTGTCATAGGTAAACAGGGGGGCATCCCTGAGTCATATCTAAGTCATAAGAAGAGTGTTTATTTGCAGTAAGCCACTTCCAAACACAAAAGTATAATGAGGATTTCTTTAACTTTCTTGTTTTCCAGATACACAGGGATTAGCTAAACTCCAATTTGTCAGTGGCTCCCTCTTTTCAAGACTAATCATATTTATTAATTGCTAAAAAACTCAAAGGAATCGTAGATATTTCAGCGGGGCAAGGAAGAGTGCAAGAAATAGTCTCCTAAAGATTCTTGTTGACATATTTTTCTGCACAATCAATTGAGCTATGTACTAAGAAGTAGTGAAAAATGTGTTATCTCAAATATTTTAATATAGGGAGGCCTAATATGCAAAATAGTAATATTAACATAAAAGTTTTATTTTATTTTTTTTTAGTTCAAGAGGCTAGTGGATTAAAATATGCTCATTATCAGCACTGCTCACTGAGTTCTTAAAGCTAAGAGGTTGAAGCTCTTAGTGATATTTTCTATAACCATATAACACAGGCGCATGTGTGACTGGAACATTTAACAGACTCTCTCAATGACAGAGGCAGAAGCTATTCCAGGGAAAATTTCAGCCCACACATGGTCAGTTGCCATGATGAGTCTTTTCAGGTATATATCAAATAACTGGACCTAATGTCACAATTCTTATTCAGATCTCGGAAAAAAGTTGATCTACGGGGAACATAAAGTTCTAATGATGATTTCAGTTCTGTTCAGTTCAGTCACTTACTCGTGTCCAACTCTCTGCGACCCCATGAATTGCAGCACGCCAGGCCTCCCTGTCCATCACCATCTCCCAGAGTTCACTCAAACTCACGTCCATCGAGTCGGTTATGCCTTTCAGCCATCTCATCCCCTGTTGTCCCCTTCTCCTCCTGCCCCCTGTCCCTTCCAGCATCAGAGTCTTTTCCAATGAGTCAACTCTTCATATGAGGTGGCCAAAGTATTGGAGTTTCAGCTTTAGCATCATTCCTTCCAAAGAACAGCCAGGGCTGATCTCCTTTAGGATGGACTGGTTGGATCTCCTTGCAGTCCAAGGGCCTCTCAAGAGTCTTCTCCAACACCACAGTTCAAAAGCATCAATTCTTTGGCACTCAACTTTCTTCACAGTCCAACTCTCACATTCATACATGACTATTGGAAAAAGCATAGCTTTGACTAGATGGGCCTTTGTTGGAAAAGTAATGTCTCTGCTTTTTAATATGCTATCTACGTTGGTCATAACTTTCCTTCCAAGGAGTAAGTGTCTTTTAAATGATGATTTAGGGTGTCAGGTTTTAGTTCTCAGTGTCATTAAGTTAGGAGGGAGAAGAAAAATTGGCCATGTTTGTTTGGACAGTTGTTGCCACACATTGACAGAAACTGGAAGATTTGAAATGTTTGTAAGGATTGATACTGTCCATGATAATGAAATTCAATCCAAATAATAGGTATGTAACAATTTTTTTTTCATATCTATCAATTGCCTGAAAATTGATGTGTGTGTGTTAGTCACTTAGTCGTGTTTGACTGTTTACAACCCCACATACTGTAGCCTGCTAGGATCCTCTGTCCATGTCATTCTCCAGGTAAGAATATTGGAGTGGGTTGCCATTTCCTTCTCCAGGAGATTTTCCTGACCCTGGGACCAAACCCGGGGCTCTTGTATTCAAGGAAGATTCTTTAGAAAATTGCATGTTGCTGTTGTTCAGTCGATCAGTTTTTTCCTACTCTTTGCTACCCCATGGACTGTAGCACACCAGGCTTCCCTGTCCGTCACCATCTCCTGGAGCTTGCTCAAACGCTTGTCCATTGAGTCAGTGATACCAATCCAAACACCTCTTTCTCTGTCATCCCCTTCTCCTCCTGACTTCAATCTTTGAAAAAAGATTTCAGCATCTTTTTGATGCTGAAAAAGCCCAACATCAAGGTCTTTTCCAATGATTTGGCTCTTTGCATCAGGTGGCCAAAGTATTGGAGCTTCAGCTTCAGCATCAGTCCTTCCAATGAACACCCAGGACTGATTTCCTTTAGAATGGACTTATTTGATCTCCTGGCAGTCCAAGGGACTCAAGAGTCTTCTCCAGCACCACAGTTCAAAAGCATCAATTCTTTGGTGCTCAGCTTTCCTTATGGTCCAACTCTCACATCCATACATGACTACTGGAAAAACCATAGCTATAACTAGATGGATCTTTGTTTGCAAAGTAATATCTCTGGATTTTTAAGTTTCTTGAGGCTAGGAAGCCAAGCCAAGAACTGGACAGGAAATTTTACATGTAGTACCTACTGATTTTACTAAATTCCTCTATTCTCAATGAACTCAAAATATCCTACTAGTCCTCAACTTGCCAGGGAGTTAATTCCTTAGTCATCTGTACATCTGCAAAATCTGTAAGCCAGGCATGAGGCCAGTTTTCCCAAGAGGGATTTGTAGCATTGACTCCATGAGGTCAACAGTATTAGTTCTTTTTAAAGTGTCTGGTCATATCTTAATCAACTGACATTCTTAAATATGACATTCCACTCTGATAACCAATGTTTTCATTGAAAGTGAAAAGTGAAAGTCTCTCAGTCCTGTTCGACTCTTTGCAACCCCATGGACTATAATACAGTCCATGGAATTCTCCAGGCCAGAATACTGGAGTAAGCAGTCTTTCCCTTCTTCAGGGGATCTTCGCAAACCAGGAGTCGAACCCAGGTCTCCTGCATTGCAGGCGGATTCTTTACCAATGGAGCCACAATGGTTACATAATCAGTGTTTCTCATTATGCTCCATTAGCAAGTGGTCTAGATTCTTGTCAAACCCATGCAAATAATTATATTGCCAGTAAATAAGAATATAAGAAATTCCAGATTCTGGAGGGATCAGTCAGGGATAAAAGTATACATGTTTTATTCTCATTTACAAAAAGCATGGTGTATTATATTCTTATAAGTTATAAATATCTCAAGAGAAAAGAAAAGTTTTTTTTTATTTCTGGAAAATTGAGCACTAAATCATCAGCAATATTCCAAGAGAAACCTATAATCATCCCTTTTCAGTTCTTTTAGTCCAATGCAATTAATTTTTGTCTCAACCATCTTAGGTTGAGTCTAATGAATCCATTCACTTCTCAATTACAATTCTAGAAACCTTTACTCTATTCAGTGATAGAATCCTTAAGTTTTTGAAGCAGTGTCATCAGAACCCTGTACCCCAAGGTATCTGGCATAAAACTTAACACAGCCTGTGACAAAGTACTTTTTTGTTGAAGGTGAAGCACTCTGGCCTATAGTTCATCGGAAGCACAATCATGGAAGTATCAGAATGAAACTCTCTAAAGTTTTGTTAATCTTTACTTTCAGTTCAGTTCAGTCACTCAGTTGTGTCCGACTCTTTGCGACCCCATGAATCGCAGCACGCCAGGCCTCCCTGTCCATCACCAACTCCCGGAGGTCACTCAGACTCCGTCCATCAAGTCAGTGATGCCATCCAGCCATCTCATCCTCTGACGTCCCCTTCTCCTCCTGCCCCCAATCCCTCCCAGCATCAGAGTCTTTTCCAATGAGTCAACTCTTTGCATGAGGTGGCCAAAGTACTGGAGTAATAAATCTTTACTTTGTTAAAAGAGTAATAAATCTTTACTTTATTAAATATTTAATCTAATATTCTACTGGTGGATGGACTGTGTTCCCTCCATGTCATTTGACCGGAGACCAAACTATGGTGGAGGTAATGAAGATAATGGTGACCTCCTTCAAAAGACCTCATGCACAAGCTGCAACACTCAGTGCCTCTGACCCTGCAGCAGGCCACTGCTGAAACTAAAGATTTACTGAGCTTGTCCCTGCCATCAGAACAAGGCCCAATTTCTGCCTCAGTCAGTCTCTCCTATCAGGAAGCTTCCATAAAACCTTGTCTTTACCCATCAGAGCACAGACAGAATGAAAACTACATTTACAGAAAACTAACCAAATTGATCATATGTACCACAGCCTTGTCTAAGCCATGCCATGTAGGGCCATCCAAGATTGATGGGTCATGGTGGAGATCTCTGAAAAAGTGTGGTCCTCTGGATAAGGGAACGGCAAACCACTTCAATCTTCTTGCCTTGAGAACCCCATGAACAGTATGAAAAGGCAAAAAGATAGGACACTGAAAAATTAACTCCCCAGGTCCATAGGTACCCAATAAGCTACTAGAGAAGAATGGAGAAATAACTCCAGAAAGAATGAAGAGATGGAGTCAAAGCAAAAACAACAACCAGTTGTGGATGTGACTGGTGATGGAAGTAAAGTCTGATACTGTAAAGAGCAATACTGCATAGGAACCAGAATGTTATATCCATGAATCAAGGTAAATTGGAAGTTGTCAAACAGGAGATGGCAAGAGTGAAGATAGACATTTTAGGAATCAGTGATTTAAATGGACTGGAATGGGTGAATTTAACTCAGATGACCATTGTATGTACTACTGTGGGCAAGAGTCCTTTAGAAGAAATGGAGTAGCTCTCATGGTAAACAAGAGAGTCTGAAATGCAGTATTGATGCAATCTGAAAAACGACAGGATAATCACTGTTTGTTCCCAAGGCAAATAATTCAAAATCACAGTAATCCAAGTCTATGCCCTGACCAGTAATGCTGAAGAAGCTGAAGTTGAATGGTTCTAGGAAGACCTACAAGATCTTCTAGAAAGAACACCCAAAAAAGAGATGGCTTTTTCATTATAAGGGACCAGAATGGAAAGTAGGAAGTCAACAGACACCTGGAGTAACAGGCAAATTTGGCCTTGTAGTGCAAAATGAAGCAGGGCAAAGACTAACAGAGTTTTGCCAGGAAAATGCACTAGTCATAGCAAATACCGTTTTCCAACAACACAAGAGAAGACTCTACACATGGACATCACCAGATTGTCAATACCAAAATCAGACTGACTATATTCTTTGCAGCCAAGATGGAGAAGTTCTATACACTCAGAAAAAAAACAAGACCAGGAGCTAACTGTGGCTGAGATCATGAACTCCTTATTGAAAAATTCAGACATAAATTGAAGAAAGTAGGGAAAACCACTAGACCACTCAGGTATGACCTAAATCAAATCCCTTATGATTATACAGTGGATATGACAGATAGATTCAAGAGAATGTCTGAAGAACTTTGGATGGAGGTTCAGAATATTGTACTAGAGTCAGTGATCAAGACCATCCCCAAGAAAAAGAAATGCAAAAAGGCAAAATGGTTGTGTGAGAAGGCCTTACAAGTATCTGAGAAAGGAAGAGAAGTGAAAGGCAAAGGAAAAAAGAAAAGATATACCCAGTTGAATGCAGATTTCCAAAGAATACCAAGGAGATTATAAAACCTTCTTCAGAGATCAGTGCAAAGAGAGGAAAACAATAGAATGGGAAAGACTAGAGATCTCTTCAAGAAAATTAGAGATACCAAGGAAAATTTTGATGCAAACATGGGCACAATAAAGGACAGAAATGGTATGGACCTAACAGAAGCACAAAATATTGAGAAGAGGTGCCAAGAATACTCAGAACTATACAAAAAAGATCGTCATGACCCAGATAACCACAATGGCATGATCACTCACCTAGAGCCAGACATGCTGGAATGAGAAGTCAAGTCGGCCTTAGGAAACATCACTATAAACAAAGCTAGTGGAGGTGATGGAATTCCAGCTGAGGTATTTGAAATTCTAAAAGTTGATGCTGTAAAAGTGCTGTACCCAAGAAGCCAGCAAATTTGGAAAACTCATCAGTGGCCACAGGACTGGAAAAGGTCAGTTTTCATTCCAACTGCAAAGAAAGGCAATGCCAAAAAATGTTCCAACTACTATGATTTTGCACTTATCTCACATGCTAGCAAAGTGATGCTCAACCTTCTCCAAGTCAGGCTTCAACAGTACATGATTCCTGAAAAAGCAGTTGTTCAAGCTGGATTTAGAAAAGGCAGAGGAACCAGGTATCAAATTGCCAACATCTGTTGGATTATCAAAAAAACAAGAGAGTTCCAGAAAACATCTACTTCTGATTTATTTACTATGCCAAAGCCTTTGACTATGTGAACCACAACAAACTGTGGAAAATTCTTAAAGAGATGGGAATACCAGACCGCTTGACCTGCCTCTTGAGAAATCTGTATGCAGGTCAAGAAGCAACAGTTAGAGCTGGACATGGAACAACAGACTGGTTCCAATTGGGAAAGGAATACATCAAGGCTGCACATTGTCACCCTGTGTATTTAGCTTATATGCAAAGTACATCATGCAAAATGCCGGGCTGGATTAAGCACAAACTGGAATCAAGGTTGCCAGGAGAAATATCAATAACCTCAGATATGCAGATAATACCACCCTTATGGCAGAAAGCAAAGATGAACTAAAGAGCCTCTTGAGGAAAGTGAAAAAAGAGAGGAAAAAGTTGGCTTAAAACTCAACAATCAGAAACTAAGATTATGGCATTTGATCCCATAACTTCATGACAAATAGATGGGGAAACAATGGAAACAGTGACAGCTTTTTGTTTTGGAGCTCAGAAATCACTGCAGATGCTGACTATAGCCATGAAATTAAAAAAACACTTGCTTTTTGGAAGAAAAGCTATGACCAACCTAGACAGCATATTAAAAAGGAGAGACATTACTTTGCCACCAAAGTTCCATATAGTCAAAGCAATGGTTTTTCCAAGAGTCATGTATGGATGAAGGAGTTGGACTATAAAGAAGTTAAGTGCTGAAGAATTGATGCTTTTGAATTGTTTTGTTGGATAATACAGAGTTCCTTGGAGTGCAAGAAGATCTAATCAGTATATCCTAAAGATAATCAGTCCTGAATATTCACTGGAAGGACTAATGCTGAAGCTGAAACTCCAATACTTTGGCCACCTGATGTGAAGAACTGACTCACTAGAAAAGACCCTGATGCTGGAAAAGATTGAAGGTGGGAGGAGAAGGGGACGACAGAGAGTGAGATGTTTGGATGACATCACTTACTCTAGGGACATGAGTTTGAGTAAGCTACAGGAATTGGTGATGAACAGGGAAGCATCAAGCGTGCTGTGCTACAGTCCATGGGGTCACAGAGAGTCGGATACCACTGAGCAATTGAACTGAAGTTTATTAAATTTTACTACATGTTAGTACTAAAGTTTTACTAAACCTTTCAGATTACTGAAGTTTGAAAATGACTGATGGAAGTTTATCACAAAAAAGTAAGGCAATTAACAAGAAAATTTGATTGTTTCTACAGTGTGCAACATTTTAAAAAACTGAAATTACGTCTGATAATACCACACTATTGACTAAATCAGGCAAAGCAACATCCGGATTCTAATACATAAAAATATCTTGAACAGTAAGGACAATGCTGGCTCTCTGGCAACTTTGTACAGTTTCTTAAATATTTATATTTAGCAATATTTTACCCATACAAATTTATCCTAAGGAAGGTTAAGCATCTCTTCTGATATGACAATACTTCCCATGCATCTCATTAAATATCAAATGAACATAATTATTTTTGGCACCTCTCTTTTTACAAAGTGGAATAACAGATCCTCTGTGAATATCCAGGGGCCATTGGGGAAACCTCAAAGACAGTAGTAGGTGTGAAGAAAATATCATTTAAGATTTGTTTTGGGAATGAAAAGTGAAAAAAGTTGTTAAATTAGATTACAGAAGTAATAATAAATGTCTTTAAAAGTAAACAAAGAGGTAACATATCAAAGTAAATAGAGGTAATTGCAAAAAAGACAAAAAAAAAAAAAACACATTAGCTTCTTTTTAAAAGTGTAAAGACTGTTCCTCTAAATAATAAAGGGCATAATAAAGTCTACATAAAACACTGGAAACTATTTTGAGAAGACATAGAAAATCTTTGCCCTCTAGGCAGACAACACAAAAGGTAAAGAAAATCTTTTTACAAATTTATTAAGAAGACACTAGTAGCACCCCACTCCAGCACTCTTGCCTGGAAAATCCTATGGACCGAAGAGCCTGGTAGGCTTCAGTCCATGGGGTCACTTAGAGTCTAACACGACTAAGCAACTTCACTTTCACTTTTCACTTTCATGCGTTGGAGAAGGAAATGGCAACCCACTCCAGTGTTCTTGCCTGGAGAATCCCAGGGACGGGGGAACCTGGTGGGCTGCCGTCTATGGGGTCGCACAGAGTCGGACACGACTGAAGCGACTTAGCAGCAGCAGTAGTAATCTAAGAAAATGTTGACATTTTAACAAAAACAAAAATCAGTTGTTTTATGAGTATAATATTTCATACTTAATAACACTTTAAAATATTGGGATTAACCCAACGAAACCTTCAATTCAGTTCAGTTGCTCAGTCATGTCCAACTCTTTGTGACTCCATGGACTGCCACACACCAGGCTTCCATTTTCTTCACTATCTCCTGGAGTTTGCTCAAACTCATGGCCATCAGGTTGGTGATGCCATCCAACCATCTCATCCGTGGTTGTCCCCGGCTCCTCCCGCCTTCAAATTTTCCCAGCACAGGGTCTTTTCCAAAGAGTCAGTTCTTTGCATCACGTGGGCAAAGTTTTGGAGTTTCAGCTTCAGCATCAGTCCTTCCAGTGAATATTTGGGACTGATAACCTTTAAGATGCACCGGTTGGATCTCCTTGCAGTCCAAAGGACTCTCAAGAGTCTTCTCCAACACCACAGTTCAAAAACATCAATTCTTCAGCGCTCAGCTTTCTTTATAGTGCAACTCTCAGGTCCATACATGACTACTGGAAAAACCATAGCTTTGAATAGACTGACTTTTATTAGGAAAGTAATATCTCTGTTTTTTAATAAGGTGTCTAGAATGATCATAGCTTTTCTTCCAAGGAGTAAGTGTCTTTTAATTTCATGGCTGCAGTCAGCATGTACAGTGATTTTGGAGCCCAAGAAAGTGAAGTCTGTTACTTTCTCCTTTATTTCCCCATCTATTTGCCATGAACTCCGGGAGTTGGTGATGGACAAGGAGGCCTGGCGTGCTGCAATTCATAGGGTCGCAAAGAGTTGGACACGACTGAGTGACTGATCTGATCTGATGGGACCAGATGCCATGATCTTCATTTTTTGAATGTTGAGTTTTAAGTCAGCTTTTACACTATCCTTTTTCAGTTTTGTCAAGAAGCTCTTTAGTTCTTCTTTGCTTTCTGCCATAAGGGTGGTGCCATCTGCATATCTGAGATTATTGATACTTCTCCCCACAATGTTGATTCCAGGTTGTGCTTCATCCACTTTGGCATTTCACATAAGCAGGGTGACAAAATACCGCCTTGACATACTCCTTTCCAGGTTTGTAACCAGTCCATTGTTCCGTGCCTAGCTCTAACTGTTGTTTCTTGACCTGTGTACAGATTTCTCAGGTGCAGGTAAGGTGGTCTGTTATTTTCATGTCTTTAAGAATTTTTTGTAATTATTTTGTGTTCCACACAGTCAAAGGCTTTAGCTAGTAAATGAAGCAGTAGTATATATTTTTCTGAAATTCTCTTGCTTTTTCTATGATCCAATGTATGTTGGCAATTTGATCTCTCATTCCCCTGCCTTTTCTAAATCCAGCTTTAACATGTGGAAATTCTCGGTTCACAAGCTACTGAAGCCTGCCTTGGAGAATTTGCACATTATTTTGCTAGAATGTGAGATGAGTGCAATTGTGCAGTAGTTTGAACTTTCTTTGGGATTGGAATGAAAACTGACATTTTCCAGTCTTGTGGCCAGTGCTGAATTTTCCAAATTTGCTGGCATATTGAGTGCAGCACTTTCACAGCATCATCTTTTATGATTTCAAATAGGTCAGCTGAAATCCCATCATCTCCACTAGCTTTGTTTGTATTGATGCTTCCTAAGGCCCACTTGACCATGAAATCTTAGCTAGCTTTTACTGTGACAAATGAAATCCTGTTTTTGCACACACCACACAATTTTTCCATATTCTTTCAGGATATTTTTCTATACGTGCATCTTTCTCATTCTGAAATAGTTAATTCACTTTAGGAAAAAAAAAATATATATATATTTTTAGTAAAAACATATCTTATATACTGTGTATATTTAATTTAGCATGTCTAAGATTTTAAATTACGGACAAATCTTGAAAACTATCTGGAAGCTAATCTTCTCCACAACCTAAATACAGGTGGAATAAAAATTTTCAGAGTAAGTTAAATTTCATTGCTTTCTGGGGATTTTATGTTTATATGGGTGGTATTTAATAGAGCTCATTGAAGGGGGTTGTATGATATAATTTGGTAATACCATCCAGAGTTAAGAAAATACTACATGTACCTATATACAGACAGACAGATAAAAATAGAGAGCTTATAGTTTAAATTTAAAAACCTTAGCTATGTTTATTTATAAACAAAATGCAAATTTTACTAGTTTGTACAGAAGTTAATCATTTTTTACTTACTTTTGCATTTTTATGAGGAATATTTTACTAGAAGATGACACAAGTTGATTTTACCTGCTCCTGACCAGTAATTGCTGAGAAAAACCTTTAAGAATTTATTTGCCACAATGATTCTCTTATAGAGAATATGGGCAAAGTACTGAGGAGAAACCGAGAGGCCATCTGGGTGTCTCCAAAGCCCACCTGAGTAAGTAAAATTCTATCTTGTTTTGAAACCAGTTTTTTCAGTCTCTAATTGTTGAGGAGAAGAGTACCTAAATGACATTAGGGAATTGAGAGGCTGGAATGGGAAGGAAAAGGTCTTGCAAGGGTGGATGGAGGGGTAGAGAAGGCTGAAGGGTCAGATAAGAGGACTCAAGGGAATTGGAGGAAAGATGAAGATAAAAGAGAGGCAGGAAGGAAGGAGGGATGATGAGAAGGGTGAAGATTAAATGAGCCAGTCTGGGGACATCCCAAGTTTCCCTAAGATACTATTGTCCTGAATTGTCTTTAGAAAAGTTTGTAGTTACTGTGCGATACTAGATGGAATAAGTGCTATAATAGCAAAGCATACAGTCAGTGGAAGAAGAAGAGGGAAGGTGCCAAATAGAGTCTCCCATGGGATTTACATAGTTATTGAAGAGAGAAAAATTTTTAAACAAACCTTAAAGAATATGGGGGATAATTATACTTGATTAATTTCTTCATACAATCCCTGGGACAGAGAGCCAAGGGAATCCCTTAGTGAATCTCTGGCATCAAAGGAAAGGAGGAAATGCTTTGAACAGTCCCCAGGTATGGGGAAACTAGGAAAAGCAGAGAGGATTCAGAGAAGGGAAAAAACAATCTTTTTGCCTGGAAAAGTTTAAATAACTCTTTATCATGCTGCAGTAGACAATATGTCTGCAACACTGATTTGAGGATTCAACTCAATGAAGGATCTGAGAATCAACTAGCAACAGAGGAGTTAAGAGACAAGCAAAGTCCCATAACTTGTAAGGACATGGGGGGAGCCCATAGATGAAGCCCAATCTCAATTCAAGCACCATAAACTGTCAAATAAGGAGCAAACTCAGGACCTAGAGAAGGAGAGACTTTAGTGGGAAAGCTTATTTCAAAACAGGGAAAACAGACTCTTGCAATAGGTGGGGAGAGTTTACTGCAACAGGGAGAATGTTCTAACCAAGAGATCTGCCAGCTTTGCCAAAGATTAGATAGAAAGGGGCTTTTGTTTTTACAAAGAAGTGTATTAAAGACTACAAAACTTTATGTGAATGTGGTGTGAGGAAGGATGGCATGATTGGATGTTTTTCATTGAAAGCCAGTCTATTCTCAAGAGGGTCCATTATGGAAGGGTTGGTATATGTCAGACTCAGAGTGGTTCAGGGTCCATATTTATGCTATATGGATCACAGACTTAAAGGCATTGGGGAAAATTGGTACAGCCTATCTTAGAGATGGAATAAACAGTGTAGATATATAACAGAGAACTTAAATGGATGGATCATTTAAATTTGCTATGGAGGTACCATAAGTCCTGAGAGCAAAGTCAGGTCACATTCTAGAATATCAATTAACAATCATAAGAAGAGGTAACATGAGAGGGTAAGAAGGATTCGGGTCTAATTTTGTAAGAGAGTGTGGACAGAAATAAGATCAATGCAATTTAATGTAACAGAACATTATTAAGTGTATAATATTTAGCAAGAAAATTCCCAGATTATATAAGGCCAAAAATAAAATATAAATGTTTAAACTGGGGGATGGAACTATATGTAGAGTTAAGGATTGAAGATGTAAGCAAATATGTGAGTAAGGTTGAATTTTGATACAAAGAAGCAGAAGCAACTGAGACCATAAATAGAGCTTGAAGGTTTGGAACAGAGAGGACCTCTCTACTCAGGCAGTCAAAGAATGATCATGGCCAAACCTATTGCTTGTTTTGTTTCTGAGTTCAAATATTTCTTTCCTGAGCAAGCAAGACTTTTTAGTTAACCTTGCTTACAGAAAAAGATAGCACAATATAGGGGAATATTTTGAGTTAACAAGTTTCATTTTTGCATATTATTTAAATATTTAATTAAAAATTTGTTCAGATACTTATTCCTTATATTTTCAAGTATTTGAAAGTTATATGATGATTTAATATACAATATCAAGTAAATATTCTTTCAGTGTAATGTATTAACCAAAAAATGATTTGTTTTACTCTTCTTAATAAGAGTGTGACTGACTCTATTTTTTCCCCTTGAGAAAAAGACTTATCACCAGTTTCTAAGATTTGAAGGCTCCATGCTCCATAGTAATACTGTAAAGTTTAGTCTCAGAACAGTTTATGATCACATTCTCAAAATGCCATGTCTATTCCTACCCCCCACTCTCTCTTCCTGTCCCTCTCTCCTTTCAATCTCTTTCTTTATTTCTCTTACCCACTTTTTTTTCTCTCTCTCTCAATTCCTAGCAAGAAAATTTAGGAGATAAGCTTAACATAAATTTACCAAGTATCTTCTTTTTCTCATGCATTTTTAACTTATGCTGAATACAGAGAAGGTCCTAGGAAAAGGACCAGGTCTCCAGTAGTTTTCAGTTCATTGTGTAGCTTTGTGTTTCTTTTGCTTGATTTTCTCAAAGTGGCTACCTTTCCCAGAACCATAAAAAGAAAAATCCAATTGCAAAAAAAAAATACTTATTTTCTACTTTTATTATTGCAACACATTAAACAAACAAACAAAAAAATGTTACTGAACCAGCCTTTGTAATGTTTTACAGAATTGTGACTTGATATATTACTTTTAAAAGGCAATTTGATGGCCAGAACAGGAGTTAGGAAGAATGCAGCAACAGCCTAATGTATCCTGATGTATTTCTTGCCTGGGGAAAAACATGCACTGGTTCCTATTCGCACACTTTCTGGCAGCTTAAATAAGTAGTCACAGTACTGCTTGTCTACCACCTACTGGAGAATAGGAGGAATCAAAGAGATAATCTGATTCCAAAGTACACTCAGGAGATGATGACCCTGTTGCTGTCATACACACAAGGCTCTGCTCTAGTGGAGACATGGGGCCTGAAGCAGAAGGTTACTTAAACCCCAAAGCATAAATGAAATTGTTGGAAAAGAAAAAGTCCAATAAGCCAAAAGACTGAATTAACCAGCCTGGTGGAGTGTAGAATGTAGCTGCTTTTGGCAGAAATGGTGAATTTTAGGCTTTATGTCAGTGTTATAAATTTTACTTCCCTTTTAATATCTCTGTCAAAACCCTTGCCCCAGACAAATTGTAAATCGATTGACCAAGATAATTTACTTATCCTGAGTTGGATGTTTGTGTATGGTAATTTTGCCTCCAGAAAAGGAAACAGCCTGCTCATGGTTTCCTAACCATTTGGCAGGCAGGAGAAAAACATCAGGTCACTGGCAAATAATGCAGTTGCAAGAGTAAACATGGAGCAGCAATTTAGAAGAGACAGGGGGAAAAGGACGAAGAGCTTTATCCTCCCAGCAGGAAAGAGATGTTACTGGATTGGCAGGACTTTCTCTGAGGATTAATAGAATTTGTTCTGATGACAAGAAGGTCACAATAATTACTCCCACCTCTCTGTAGCTTTTCAGTTTCCATTACCCTTCTGTAGCAGCTTAGGAAGAAAAGTTGGCATAAAAATTAAGAGTACTGATAATTATAGCTAGATAAATAAAGGGATAACAATTTTGCTCAATTAAAGGCCTTGGCAAAGTGGCCCAAAACAAATCACAAAGGAAATCAAAGCCATTTTATACAAATGTCTAAAATTTACATTTACAAAAACTTTTCAGAAGTAAAGTAAGAGTCAGTGTCCATAAAAAAAAATAGAACAAAAGGTGATGACAGTGCTAAATGGCAAACAAAAAAGATCTGAAATTTTCTGTTCTTAAAGTGCATCTTCTTAGTAAGTCTGCTATCAGACTTAGGTAGAACTGGCAATTTATTTAGAAGGCAGACTTGGACCATTTTGTTCACTGACATGTTGCTAGCATTTGGTATTATTCCTTGATTCAAAGGAGCTCCTAAAGTATTTGTAAATGAATGGATGACAAGATGGAAATGGCAACCCACTCCAGTATTCTTGTCTAGAGAATCCCATCCTCAGCGGAGCCTGGCAGGATACAGTTCGTGGAGTTGCAAGAGTCGGACCCGACTTAGTGACTAAACTACTACTACTATATAACAGATGAGTTAATGAATGGGTGGATAAATATTAACAATAAATAATAGGGCTGTTAAAAGTTCCCTTGAAAATTCTAGAATGTAAGCAGGTGGATACTATCAAATTAAGTTTAGAAATTACTAGGTGTGTTTTTCTAATGATTCACTTTTAATACAAAATGACCACATTAAAATATCATAACAACACAAAACATGTAACTACATAGCTCTTTTATCATAATTGAACCAAATGCCTCGTGAAAGTGATAAATACTTTTTTAACCTCTGCACACCAGATTTTTCTCCTCATTACTAGTTTTCTTCATTTCCACTTGCTTCCATTCTAGTTTAGTCTATTTAATTTTCCTCTTTCTTTCATCTCATCATTTTTTTTTTTATTCTCTCCCTCTTTCCCATTCGTATTCCATCTTACTCCATTTTATTCAGAACTACAACAAAAATTCTCCCTGGGCAAGTAGACATACTATTTTACTCAGTCTTAGTTGTTGTTGTTGTTTAGTCACCAAGTCATGTCTAACTCTTTTGGGATCCCATGCACTGTAGCCCATTAGGTTCCTCTGTCCATGGGATTCTTCAGGCAGGAATACTTGAGTGGGTTGCTATTCCCTTCTCCAGGGGATCTTCCCAACCCAGGGAAAACCATGTCTCCTGCATTGGCAGGCAGGTTCTTTACCACTGAGCCACCAGGGAAGCCTTTCACTCACTTTATCTACCTCTACATAACTGCTGCTACTGATACTAAGTTGCTGCAGTTGTGTCCGACTCTGTGCGACCCCATGGACTGCAGCCTACCAGGCTCCTCCATCCATGGGATTCTCCAGGCAAGAACACTGGAGTGGGTTGCCATTTCCTTCTCCAATGCATGAAAGTGGAAAGGAAAGTGAAGTCGCTCAGTCGTGTCTGACTCTTAGCGACCCCATGGACTGCAGCCTACCAGGCTCCTCCATCCATGGGATTTTCCACGCAACAGTACCGGAATGGGGTGCCATTGCCTTCTCCACTCTACATAACTATGACCTCTAAATATTTGTTCTGCTTCCACCTTGGCCTGCCATGTCTTCCTGCTATAATTCTTTTCTCTCCTCAGTTATTTATTCATATTGGAGGGAATGACAAAAGTTTATTTTCTCTAAACAATGTTCACCATTCCCATTAGCTGATGCTCCTGCTAAGATGCCTCAGTCGTGTCCGGCTCTGTGCAACCCCATAAGTGACAGCCCTCAGGCTCCTCGGTCCCTGGCATTCTCCAGGCAAGAATACTGGAGTGGGTTGCCGTTTCCTTCTCCAATGCATGCATGCATGCTAAGTCGCTTCAGTCATGTCTGACTATGTGTGACCCCATGGACAGTAGACCACCAGGCTCCTCTGTCCACAGAATTCTCTAGGCAAGAATACTGGAGTGGGTTGCCATTTCCTTCTCCAGTCCCATTAGAGAGAGCCAGTAATTCCCTCCTTTGAGCCTTTGCCATCCAGTAAAAATCTCTATATTAGTACCTATCTCATATCATTAATATTTATTCCTTTGCCTCTTCTCAGCTTGTAACTTCCTAAGAGTAATGGTTATAACATATTCACCTTATATACACAGTTCTGGACACATAGTACACATTCAGTATTTGGATAAATAAATGAAACATTAGTGGACTGAGAGTTGAGCTTTGGTGAACATAAATGTGTTTTATTAATATTTACTTACTAAAAAATCTAAAAGAGTCACTCTTTTATAACATTAAACACATTAAAATTTGAATGCATTATTTAAATCTTAAAAAATTATTTGCAAAAATAAAATGAGACAAAATGAAATTTAAATCCAAAGATGACATCTTTTTATCTTTCATTGTTGCCTGCTGCTGCTGCTAAGTTGCTTCAGTCGTTTTCAACTCCGTGTGACCCCATAGACGGCAGCCCATCAGGCTCCCCCGTCCCTAAGATTCTCCAGGCAAGAACACTGGAGTGGGTTGCCATTTCCTTCTCCAATGCATGAAAGTGAAAAGTGAAAGTGAAGTTGTTCAGTCATGTCAGACTCTTCGTAACCCCGTGGACTGTAGTTCACCAGGCTCCTCTGTCCATGGGATTTTCCAGGCAAGAGTACTGGAATATAGTTGCCATTTCCTTCTCCAATTTCATTGTTCTCTAACTGGTATGATTTGTTCATTGGAAATGTGTGTGTGTGTGTGTATATTTCAGTTTAATGTGTATATATATGTATATACACTACATATATATGTAACTGAAATATACACATGAAAGATTTGCTTTCACAAAATTAACTGTGAATATCTGCATGTAATGTGATCGATTACTCAAGTTCTGATGAGAATTTATTTCACTACATGGCATTATCATCTTTTTCTGTTTATTTCATCCTCTCTTGTATTTTCTGAACCCATTTCATTCAGTGCCAGTGCATCTGATTGGACTGTAAAGCATGAAATGTGTAGCATCAAAACACAGCTGGAGCCAATGCCATTCTTTAGCCAGCTGGCATGAGACATTGCTGTAGAAAGCAGCTGACTTCTGTTTTGATAGAGTAAGCATTCCAACGTGTGCTGCTTATAATTCACTCATCACCCAACAAACAAATTAATCTAGAAAAGAAATATATCAACCATTGAGAGGAATAGGATTGATTGGTAAAGGGGCTTTCACTTTATCCTGCTTGTGGCACATGGTATGCTTGTTATGTTTTTATAAATAGCAAAGCAGTTTGCACCATTTGTAGTGATTTCATCAGCAAGGCAAGATATTAGTGTGAAAAAAAACACTTAAAATTCTTTTTTAGGACACAAAGAAGAAGAACGTAGAGAAAATCTTGGATAGTACTTTATATAATATTGCATATCTATCTCGCACTTTCTTCCCCATAATGAGGGACAAAATTTCACCCAAACTTTGTTTAAATTTCTTCAGGAACACAAAGTTCAATATTCTACCAGGTATCCAATTATCTAATTATCCACATCAAGTAACTTAGAAAGTTAACTGCAGTTTTATAATCTCCATTTTGTAGTCCTAACTTTACTCTCCAGAGCAGTACAAAATGAGTCTATTACCACCTTCCATCTGAAAGAACTCTGGTTTTTGAAGAGAGCCAATCTTTTCATCCAATCCCTTTGTTCACTAGTCTAAATAACCCCCCTGCTTCATTGTATGCATTTTTCTAGTATTATTTGATAATGTTCCTTTCCTGTGCACCCACAATGTTTGTCACTGTCCCTTTTATTTAAATTATTGTGCCAGATTTAGAAATAAAGAAATCTTAGAACTGTGGCTTATATTGGATTTAGTCCCTACATATTGAGAATAATATTTTATTAACAAGCTTGAAAATGTCCTTTTTCAAGTTATAATATTTGTTTATTTCTTTTTAATAAGTCTTAGCTACTTCAAACAGTACATGTTTATTATCTCACAGTTTATGTCAGTCAGGAGTCTGGGGGCTCAGCTTAGCTGGGTAATCTGCTAGGATATCATAGGTTGCCACGGGTGTCATCCAAAATGTTTTCTCATGTGAAGGCTCAATAGGGAGAAGTTCATTTCCAAGCTCACTCACTCAGATTGTTGGCATAATTTATTCCCATGTGACTGTAGATCTGCCCTTGCCTCTGCAAGCTGATGGCTGGAAGCTTCCCTTAGGTCTCAGAGGCCACCCTCAGCAACTTACCTGTGAACTTCCTTACAAGAATGCTTACTTCCTCAAAAACAGCAAGGAAGAAATCTCCAGGAGAAGTCTGCTGGCAAGATGAAGTCTTTTATAAGGTAACAATCCTGGGAATAACATCTCATCACCTTTGCCACTTGTTTCTATTGCTTAGAAACAAGTCACAGATCCCACCCACATTCAAAGAAGAAAGATTAAAAACAAGCATGTGATCACCAACAAGTAGAGATCATAGCCAACCACCTCCACCTTGAGTTTTTCACCAAATAATGAATCAAAATAGAATCAAGTATCATAGCATCTGAGTATAAAATAGAGATTTATTATTTTATGATTCATAGAACTCCTTAGAAAAGAAAGCCATGAACCTTTTCTGTTTCTTTGGGAGTAAGCTACTGAATCCTAGTACATGTGATGGACTGAATTAATTACCTCAATTTTCACACTTCTTTTCATCCAGCCTTTTTCCATGCAACTTCATAGTCACTATTCACTGTGAACAATGCTTTACTTTCCTAGCCACTTAAAGATAAGTTCAAAAATGTTACCTGTTAATTAGTTTTATGCATGTGTGTTAAGTCACTTCAGTCATGTCCAACTGCTTGCAATTCTATGGACTGTAGCCTACCAGACTTTTCAATCCATGGGATTCTCCAAGCAAGAATACTGGAGTGGGTTGTTGTGCCTTCCTCCAGGGGATCTTCCCAACCCAAGGACTGAACCTGTGTCTCTTATGTATCTGGCATTAGCAGGTGGATTCTTTACCACTGAGGCACCTGGGAAGCCCACATTAGTTTTATAAGGCTACACAAAAAAATATTGCCACAAACTTGATAGCTTACAACAATAGAAATTTCTTAACTCAAGCTACCAAAATCAAGATGTCATCAGGATTATGCTGCCTCCTGGGGCTCTAAAGAAGAATCATTTCTTGAATATTCCATAGTTGGTCATGGTGGCAGGTATTTCTTGACTCATTGCGGCCCAATTCTAATATCTTCCTTTGTCTTCACATAGCTTTCTCTTCTGTGTCTATGTATGAATCTCTTCTCTCTGTTATAATGACAATTGTCTCTGGATTTAGGGTCAACTACAATAATCCAAGATGATCTAATTTTGAGTTTCTTAACAATTACATCTACAAGATGCTTTTTTTTCCAATAAACTTATTCTCACAGGTTTTGGGAAGTGGGCATATCTTTTTAGAGACCACTCCTCAAACTACTGCATCTGCTTTGTTCAGTGAGATGCTTAGCAGATGTGATGTGACATAGCACTTGTTTGATCTGGCTTCCTCTCTTGTGCTTCTGTCCTCTCCATGAAAAGTACATACTTGAGCTAGCCACCAGGTCATAAGAAGAGTTAAACATGATGCTCCAGATATGGCACCCCAATCAAATCCAGATTAGAACTAAACCCTCAGCTTATTTGTAGACACACAATAGAGTCCCTCTAAACTCAATAGAATCCAGCCAGACCCAATGAAGGTCATCTAATCTATACAAATATGTGAGAATTTAGTATGCCACTGTCGTTCTGTGGTTGCTTGTTAGGCAACAAGTGAGTAACCACATGTGTATGTATGTATTTCCCTTTTAACATCTTTAGGATCCATTCTATGCTAGATGTTTCTCTAATCACCCCTAACTCCAGAAACAAACATTTTCATGTCTTATTTTTGTATTTTCTCTGAGCAAAACTTGCTCTCAGAAAAATTAATTCATGCTAATATGAAAATTTGTCATTTAACTTTCCCTCTGGGTTCTTTAATTCATCATTTATAAGGTAATAACTATGAGATGCATACTCTTATCATGCCATTTTTAGCCCTTGGGAAAACTGAGGCACAGGTGATTGCGGTTGCAGTTAAGTTGCCCAAAGTCACACAGTTTGTAAACAGTGCAAATTTAATCCAGACAAGCTAAGCTCCAGGAACTCTGTTCTAACCCTGTATTTTTTCATACTCATGATGATGGAATTCTGCTTCTTTACTCAACACTGTGAAGCATTAATGACAGAGGTCAGACGGAGAAAAATTATTTTGAGAAGAGATTCCTGAAATATAGAAAGTAAAAATATTTTCCTAAGACCTTTGGGAAAGCTGGAGTCCTCCATTTCTGCTGTGGTCCTTATTTCTACACACTCCAATCCTAAAAATACGAATGTAAGAATTTACCTTTCACTATTAGCCATATGCCTCATGATTTTCTACTGAATATTCTTGTAATTCAAAACCCTTCTTTAAAATTTTATAATCCATTTTATGTTCACTCAACATTCAGTCGTATATTAGCTTAGATTTCCTTCCCACAGGGTTGTTGGTATGCTATAAAATTGTCTAATCTTGACTTGCAGAGTGCATAGTATGTCACTGGCATTTATTGATTTTTCCATTTGCTTAGTCTCACAATGTTTATTAATGTAAATTAAGCACTAATGTACAACTCACATTCTTTATATGCTTGTAGCATAGAATTTTAACAATGAGATTAAAATTTTAATATTAAAAATATGCTTTATATGTGCCAGGGAAATATAGAACAATTCTAATATGTTAAGGCAAATTATGTGATATAAGGATAAAAGGAGAGACCTTGGACATCAAAACAATTGTTTTCCAATGTTCCCTCCTCTTTACTTGCTATGGGACCTTGAGAATGTAATTTATTTTAAACACAACCTTCTTTTTCTGTATAAGACATGTGTGTGTATGTGTACATAATTGCTCAGTTGTGTCTGACTCTTTGCAACCCCAGGGACTGTAGCCATCATGCTTCTCTGTCCATGGGATTTTCCAGGCAAGACTACTGAGTGGGTTGCCATGTCGTCCTCCAGGGGATCTTCCTGACCCAGAGATTGAACTCAAGTTTCTTGCGATTCCTGCATTGGAAGGTTTTACTGGCAATTCTTTATTGCCAAGCCACCTAGGAAGACCTACCAGAGAAGGCAATGGCACCCCACTCCAGTACTCTTGCCTGGAAAATCCCATGGACAGAGGAGCCTGGTGGGCTGCAGTCCATGGGGTCTCTAGAGTTGGACACGACTGAGTGACTTCACTTTCACTTTTCACTTTTATGCATTGGAGAAGGAAATGACAACCCACTCCAGTGTTCTTGCTTGGAGAATCCCAGGGACGGGGAAGCCTGGTGGGCTGCCGTCTATGGGGTCGCACAGAGTCGGACATGACTGAAGCAACTTAGCAGCAGCAGCAGGAAGACCTACAAGACATCTAATAATTCGTACTAATGGTGATGAATATAAACTGTTTTAATCACTTTATAAAAGATTTGCTATTATAACAGAATTCCTTTTACATATTTTGCCTCTTTTTTTTTTTTTTAACACAAAATAACTGTCATATTTATTGTTGACCACTTGGTGGCTATGATAGTGTTTCTTCTACTCCCACCACAATGCTATGAGATTAGAAATCAACTACAAGAAAAAAAGTGCAAAATACACAGACACATGGAGGCAAAACAGTATGATACTAAACAACTCATGGATCACTGTGTAAGTCAAAGAGGAAATAAAAAATACTTACAAGCAAATGAAAATGAAAACACAACAATTCAAAAACTATGGGAAGCAGCAAAAGCAGTTCTAAGAGGAACGTTTACAGCAATACAAATTTACCTCAGGAAACATGAAAAATCTCAAATAAACAACCTAACTTTATGCCATAAGCAAGTAGAGAAAAAGAACAATCAAAAACCAAAGTTCATAGAAGAAAATAAATCATAAAGATAAAGGCAGAAGTAAATTAAATAGAGACTTCAAAAGCAATGGAAAAATATCAATGAAATGAAAAACTGAAAAAAGATAAACAAAAAGTGAAGCTAAAAACTTGGAAAAGATAAGCAAAATTGATAAACCTTTAGTCAGACTCATCAAGAAATAAAAAGGGAAAAGGCTCAGATCAATAAAATCAAAAGCAAAAAAGAAGTTATAATGGACAGCACAGAAATATAAAGGATCACAGAAGACTACTATGAGCACTATATGCCAGTAAAACGGGTAAACTAGAAGAAAGGGCAAATTTTTAGAAAGGTACAATTTCCTAAGACTGAACCAAGAAAAAATAGAAAATATTATGTTGGTATAAAGGTAATTGTAGGTTTATATTGCTGAATGTTGCCATTTAACATCAGGATTGCTGTTTGTTTTTTCAGTCGCTCACTTGTGTTTGACTCTGCCTGGCATGCTGCAGTCCATGGGGTCGTAAAGAGTCAAACACAACTTTTTTGAGGGAAAATGCTTCCACAACCAGCAGGAGGCAGAAAACACTTTCTAATAGTTCATCAAATCTCAAAGCACGGATTTCTATAGTGCAGGAGTAATAAGGCAACCAGTAAATTGCTGTATTTCACATTGGCAAAAATAAGTTGACTGTAATGGTTCCTATTTTGATTAATAAAGATGTTTGAACCTATTTATAATGATTTGTAGTTCAGTCTGAAACTATAGAGTTGGAAATGACTGAGTGACTGAACTGAACTGAACTGAAATGATGATTAATTTTGAATCTATTATGAACAGACCAATTACAAGTACTGAAATTGATTCAGTGATTTAAAACCTCTCAACATGCAAAGAACTAGGAACAGATCATTTCATGGATGAACTCTTCCAAATTTTTGAAGAGTTAACACCTATCCTTCTGGAACTATTCCAAAAAACTGCATCAGATCAGTTTATTTCAGTCGCTCAGTAGTGTCCTACTCTTTGTGGCCCCATAAATCACAACACACCAGGCCTCCCTGTCCATCACCAACTCCCGAAGTTCACTCAGACTCACGTCCATCGAGTTAGTGATGCCATCCAGCCATCTCATCCTCTGTCGTCCCATTCTCCTCCTTCCCCTAATCGCTCCCAGCATCAGAGTCTTTTCCAATGAGTCAAAACTTCTCATGAGGTGGCCAAAGAACTGAAGTTTCAGCTTCAGCTTCAGCATCATTCCTATCAAAGAAATCCCAGGGCTGATCTCCTTCAGAATGGGCTGGCTAGATCTCCTTGCAGTCCAGGGGACTCTCAAGAGTCTTCTCCAACACCACAGTTCAAAAGAATCAATTCTTCGGTGCTCAGCCTTCTTCACAGTCCAACTGTCACATCCATACAAGACCACAGGAAAAACCATAGCCTTGACTAGACAGACATTTGTTGGCAAAGTAATGTCTCGGCTCTTGAATATGCTATCTAGGTTAGTCATAACTTTCTTTCCAAGGAGTAAGCATCTTTTAATTTCATGGCTGCAGTCACCATCTGCAGTGATTTTGGAGCCGAAAAAACTAAAGTCTGACACTGTTTCCACTGTTTCCGTATCTATTTCCCATGAAGTGATGGGACCAGATGCCATGATCTTCATTTTCTGAACGTTGAGCTTTAAGCCAACATTCTCACTCTCCACTTTCACTTTCATCAAGAGGCTTTTTAATTCCTCTTCACTTTCTGCCATAAGGGTGGTGTCATCTGCATATTTGAGGTTATTGATATTTCTCCGGCAATCTTGATTCCAACTTGTGTTTCTTTCAGTCCAGCGTTTCTCATGATGTACTCTACATATAAGTTAAATAAGCAGGGTGACAATATACAGCCTTGACGAACTCCTTTTTCTATTTGGAACCAGTCTGTTGTTCCATGTCCAGTTATAACTGTTGCTTCCTGACCTGTATAAAAATTTCTCAAGAGGTAGGTCAGGTGGTCTCGTATTCCCATCTCTTTCAGAATTTTCCACAGTTTCTTGTGATCCACACAGTCAAAGGCTTTGGTATAACAATAAAGCAGAAATAGATGTTTTTCTGGAACTCTCTTGCTTTTTCCATGATCCAGTGGATGATGGCAATTTGATCTCTGGTTCCTCTGCCTTTTCTAAAACCAGCTTGAACATCAGGAAGTTCACGGTTCACATATTGCTGAAGCCTGGCTTGGAGAATTTTGAGCATTACTTTACTAGTGTGTGAGATGAGTGCAATTGTGCGGTAGTTTGAGCTTTTTTGGCATTGCCTTTCTTTGGGATTGGAATGAAAACTGACCTTTTCCAGTTTTGTTGCCACTGCTGAGTTTTCCAAATTTGCTGGCATATTGAGTGCAGCACTTTCACAACATCATCTTTCAGGACTTGAAATAGATCAACTGGAATTCCATCACCTCCACTAGCTTTGTTCGTAGTGATGCTTTCTAAGGCCCACTTGACTTCACATTCCAGGATGTCTGGCTCTAGGTCAGTGATCACACCATCGTGATTATCTGGGTCATGAAGATCTTTTTTGTATAATTCTTCTGTGTATTCTTGCCATCTCTTCTTAATATCTTCTTCTTCTCTTAGGTCCATACCATTTCAGCTCTTTATCTAGCCCATCTTTGCATGAAATGTTCCCTTGATATCTCTAATTTTCTTGAAGAGATCTCTAGTCTTTCCCATTCTGTTGTTTTCCTCTATTTCTTTGCACTGATTGCTGAGGAAGGCTTTCTTATCTCTTCTTGCTATTCTTTGCAACTCTGCATTCAGATGTTTATATCTTTCCTTTTCTCCTTTGCTTTTCGCTTCTTTTCTTTTCACAGCTATTTGAAAGTCCTCCCCAGACAGCCAGTTTGCTTTTTTGCATTTCTTTTCCATGGGGATGGTCTTGACCCCTGTCTCCTGTACAATGTCAGGAACCTCATTCCATAGTTCATCAGGCATTCGGTCGGTCAGATCTAGCCCTTAAATCTATTTCTCACTTCCACTATATAATCATAAGGGATTTGATTTAGGTCATACCTGAATGGTCTAGTGGTTTTCCCTACTTTCTTCAATTTCAGTCTAAATTTGGCAATAAGGAGTTCATGATCTGAACCACAGTCAGATCCTGGTCTTGTGTTTGCTGACTGTATAGAGCTTCTCCATTTTGGCTGCAAAGAATATAATCAGTCTGATTTCGGTGTTGACCATCTGGTGATGTCCATATGTAGAGTCTTCTCTTGTGTTGTTGGAAGAGGGTGTTTGCTATGACCAGTGCATTTTCTTGACAAAACTCTATGAGTCTTGCCCTGCTTCATTCTGTATTCCAAGGCCAAATTTGCCTATTACTCCAGGTGTTTCTTGACTTCCTACTTTTGCATTCCTGTCCCCTAGAATGAAAAGCACATCTTTTTTAGGTGTTAGTTCTAAAAGGTCTTGTAGGTCTTCATAGAACCATTCAACTTCAGCTTCTTCAGTGTTACTGGTTGGGGCATAGACTTGGATTACTGTGATATTGAATGGTTTGACTTGGAAACGAACAGAGATCATTTTGTCGTTTTTGAGATTACATCCAAGTACTGCATTTTGAACTCTTTTGTTGACCATGATGGCTACTCCATTTCTTCTGAGGGATTCCTGCTCTCAGTAGTAGATATAATGGTCTTCTGTGTTAAATTCACCCATTCTAGTCCATTTCATTTCACTGATTCCTAGCATGTCTACATTCACTCTTGCCATCTCTTGTTTGACTACTTTCAATTTGCCTGATTCATGTAATTGACATTCCAGGTTCCTATGAAATATTGCTCTTACAGCATCGGACCTTGCTTCTATCACCAGTCACATCCACAACTGGGTATTCTTTTTGCTTTGGCTCCATCCCTTCATTCTTTCTGGAGTTATTTCTCCACTGATCTCCAGTAGCATATTGCGCACCTACTGACGTGTTGAGCTCCTCTTTCAGCATCCTATCATTTTGCCTTTTCATAGGCGGCTGTGACTGGCACACTAAGACCGGCCAAGAGGAGCTACCCCATGTCCGGGGTCAGGGGCAGAAGCTGGGAGGACCCCATGCCTGAAGGGCGGTGGCCAAGAGGAGTTACCCCACATCAGAGGTCAGGGGCAGCGGACAGGAGGAGCTACCCCATGGCCTCAAGCCCAAGTCCAGTGGTGGCGGCCAGGAGGAGCAACCTCAAGCCCGAGGCCAGGGGCGGCAGCTGGGAGGACCAACCCCACTTCCAAGGAGCCATGGCTGCAGGGGCACAGAAGGGCCTAGAGGAGCTATCCCACGTTAAAGGTCAGGAGGGGTGGCGGTGAGGAGATACCCCTCATCCAAGGTAAGGAGCAGTGGCTGAGCTTTGCTGGAGCAACCACCGTGAAGTGATACCCCACACCCAGTGTAAGGGAAACCCAAGTAAGGTGGTAGGTGTTGCAAGACGGCATCAGAGAGCAGACACACTGAAACCATACTCACAGAAAACTAGTCAATCTAATCACCCTAGGACCACAACCTTGTCTAACTCAATGAAGCTAAGCCATGCCCCTGGGGCAACCCAAGATGGGCAGGTCATGGTGGAGAGATCTGACAGAATGTGTTCCACTGGAGAAAGGAATGGCAAACCACTTCAGTATTCTTGCCTTGAGAACCCCATGAACAGTATGAAAAAAATTGCATAAGAAGGAACAATTTCAAACTCATATTATGAGACGACCATCATTTTGATGCCAAATCAAAGATATGATACACACACACACACACAAAAAAAAAACCACAGACCAGTATAATATGCAAAAATTCTCAACAAAATACTAACAGAATCCAGCAATGCATTAAAATGATCATACGCCATGATCAAGTGGGATTTATCCCAGGGATGTAATGATTTTTCAATATCCACAAGTCAATCAATATGATATACCATATTAACAAGGTGAAGAATAAAAACTATATGATTGTCTTAAAAAATTCTTTTATAAAATTAATAATGCATTTATGATTAAGAAAAAAAAAAAGAGTTTTTCATAAATTTGGCTTAGAAAGAACGTAACTCAAAATAAAGTCCTTATCTGAAAAACCCTCAGCTAACATCATACTCAACAGTGAGAAGCTGAAAATGTTTCCTCTGAGATAAAGAACAAAACAAGGATGCCCACTCTTGCCACTTTCATTAAACAGGGTTTTAGAAGTCCTAGCTTTGGCAGTCAGAGAAGAAAAAATAAATAAATAAACAGTAATAAAAATTGGAGAAGAAGTAAATCTGTCATTTCTTGCAGATGATATGATGCTATATATAGAAAATTCTAAAGATATTACCAGAAAACTACTAGACCTCATCAATGGATTCAGTAATGTTGCTGGACACAAAACTAATATACAGAAATATGTTGTGTTTCTATACTCTACAAGCAAAATATCAGAAAGAGAAATTAAGGAACACTCCCCATTTGTCATCGCATCTGAAAGAATAGAATACCTCTCTGAGAAAGCAAAGGACCTGTACTATGAAAACTATAGGATGCTGATAGAAGAATTAAAAGATGCCACAAAGAGATGGAAAGATATACTGTGCTCATGGATTGGAAGATCAATATTTTAAAATGATTGTACTACCCAAGGTGATCTATAATTCAGTGCAATTCTTATCAAATTACTAATGAAAATTTTCACATAATTTTAATTTTTATTGAAACAAAAAATCCCAAACAATCTTGGGAAAGAAAAATGGAGCTAAAGGAATCAGGCTCCCTGACTTCAGACTGTACTAAAAAGCTACAGCAATCAAATTAGTATGATGCTGGCATAGAAACAGACATATAGATCAAAAAACAGGATAGAAAATCTGGAAAGAAACCCATTCATCTATGATCAACTACTCTGCAATAAAGGAGGCAAGAAATACAATGCAGAAGACAGTCTCTTCAATAAGTGATACTGGGAAAACTGGACAGTTACATGTAAAAGAGTGAAATTAAAACATTCTCTAATAGCATGTACAAAAATAAACTCAAAATGAATTAAACACCTATATGTAAAATTTAATACTATTAATATAAAACTCCTAGATAAAAGATAAGCAGACCTCTCTTTGCCATAAATCACAGCAATATGTTCTTGGGTCATTCTCCTGTATTAATGGAAATAGAAACAAAAATAAACCAATGGGACTTAATCACGCTTAAAACTTTTTGCACAGCAAAGGAGACCATAAGCAAAATGAAAAGATAACCTATGCAGTGGGAAAAATAGTTACAAATGATGCTACCAAAAAGGGATTAATTTCCAAAATATACAGTTTAATTAAAAAAAAAATACCATCCAGTCAAAACAATGCACAGAAAATCTAAACAAACTTTTCTCCAAAGAAAGCACAGATGGCCAACAGGCACATGAAAAGATACTCAATATCACTAATTATTATAGAGATGCAAATCAAAACTGATTTGCTTTGAGGTATCACCTCACTCAAGTCAGGATGATCATTAAAAAGTCTACAAATAACAAATGTTGGAGAGGGTATGGAGAAAAATGAACCTTCCTACATTCCTATTTATTTGTAGAACTCAGCTGGTTCAAATAATCTGCTTAAAACTAGATCCATGAGGCTTCTTAGGGTAATTATTCCCACTTGATTTCATTTAGAGATACCATTATTCCTACTGAAATCAGGGAGCCCAATTCTATGTTATTATTGCCCATTGTCATCTCCAAATTACAGAGGAGACTCACTACAAATCTTTTTATGGATAGGATACCTCAGAAAAACAAAAACATATTTCTTAATGGTTTGAGACACTCAGATCAGTTATAACATGACCATCTCACTAAGCCTTCAGACTCCTTCCTCTTCTGTGGTGTGTCAAAAAGTCTACCATTTTATGCTGATTAACTGCAGGTAACTGATTAACCCAGAGAAGGCAATGGGACCCCACTCCGGTACTCTTGCCTGGAAAATCCCATGAGGAAAATCCCCAGAGGCACTGATGGGGAGTATTTTAGGAAAACAAGCATCCTCTTGGGAGCAACTGCCCAAGATCAACTCATTAATGAATTTTTTTATAAAGAATTCTAGTTTCCTTAGAAAGTGGGAGAAGAGCTTCTTCTGCTCAAAGTGGATTTCAAAAACACTTTAGGAATAGATGCCCAATTTTGTTTGTATCCAGAGAAGGCAATGGCACTCCACTCCAGTACTCTTGCCTGGAAAATCCCATGGACTAAGGAGCCTGGTAGCTGCAGTCCATGAGATCGCGAAGAGTCGGACATGACTGAACGACTTCACTTTGACTTTTCACTTTCATGCATTGGAGAAGGAAATGGCAACCCACTCCAGTGTTCTTGCCTGGAGAATCCCAGGGACAGGGAAGCCTGGTGGGCTGCCATCTATGGGATCTCACAGAGTCGGACACGATTGAAGTGACTTAGCAGTCAGCATTCCTAACTATATTTTCAGTTCAGAATTAAAAGTCTTTTAAATTATTATTATTGTTGTTGTTTTAAGTTCTCCAGCACAGAGATAGGCATTTTGCCTCACAGCTTTGTAATTGTTATAGTTTTCATGTTGATCTCACTTGATGGAATCAACACTTGATCAGACAAACCTTTACCTTCCATTAGTACTACAACTCACCCCACTCTAGAACTCTTGCTTGGAAAATCCCATGGATGGAGGAGCCTGGTAGGCTGCAGTCATGGGGTCGCTAACAGTTGAACACTACTGAGCAACTTCACTCGCTTTTCACTTTCATACATTGGAGAAGGAAATGGCAACCCACTCCAGTGTTCTTGCCTGGAGAATCCCAGGGACGGGGGAGCCTGGTGGGCTGCCATCTATGGGGTCGCACAGAGTACGTCACGACTGATATAATGTAGCAGCAGCAGCTGCAGCAGTACTACAACTCAAGGTACTCAACCTGGAGGCAGTTTTAAAGGCTTGGTGCTTATGCATTCCCACACGACTCTGCACTTACTAGGACTCAGCACTTATTTTAATGCTTTGTCTTTATTATCTTGGAATTTTCAGCAAGTTTTAAGTGGGGGTTGGGGTGCGGCATTATTGCATTGAGTACTGCAAATTATGTGGACAGCCAGCTATAGACAGTGGTAATTTGGGTAAGTCTGGTGTCAGTGAATAACAGATTATCACTGTTCCACTTTCCCAAACAAGTATATCATCCATGTATGTGTTCAACTAATAGAGGATCAGTCTGGTTCCAGGATTTCATCTGATCTTACCCTTCTTGGTGGCATATTTTCAATTATCTACTCTATCTCTCAGGACTTTGTGTACTCAGATGGTTCAATTGAAAGGGTTTCAATGAAGAGATTATTTATAAAAGTGTGAGCAAACTTTAGGGAAGTAACAAAGGGGATTGAGTTTTCTAGAGACTGTCAGTAGTCAAAGAGATCTTCCATCAATAAATTATGGTCATAGAGGGACACAGATACTATAGGTAACACAGGTAAAATAATCCTGGATTGGAATAGAAATAAATTGACTTCTTCCTCATTAATAAAACCCAAGTCAAAGCCGGCCTGCAAAGGAATCCAGGTGACACTATTAATAGTAGTCAGACAATGCAGGTAGAGGACTAAGAACAAAATCTGGTCTATCAGGGCAAGAGGAAAAAAAAAAAAAAAAGCACAATATATATAAATTAATGCTCCCTGAAATCCCTGTCTGATCTAAAAATTAGGAACACTACAGCATGGAAAGGGGGCTTCCCCAGTGACTCAGTGGTAAAGAATCCACCTTTCAATACAGAAGACACAGGAGATGCAGATTTGATTCCTGGGTCAGCAAGATTCCCTGGAGGAGGGAACTGCAACCCAGTCCAGTATGCCTGAGAAATCCCGTGGATAGAGAAGCCTGGTGGGCTACAATCCATGGGGTCGCAAGAGTCAGACATGATTGAGCGTGTACACAGACACACACACGCCACAGCTTGGAAGAGCTACAAAAAGCATAAGGAAGAGAAATAATAAGTTAGTTAATTACTCTCAGAATATTGCTTTAATCTATGATTTTGCATTTAATATGTTGGCCCAAGCACTGGAGAGTTTAATATTTAAAAGTCTGATTTTTAACATATCGAAGCATAGAATAAAAAATGACCTATAGTGAATGAAGCTAAGATGTTGCGGGTAAGATTTATTTCATTCAATTTTTGTATGGATGTATTTTAAATTTATTGCACTGTCATAAACTTTTGGTAGTTATCAAAGGATTATTTGTGTATGTTTATGCATCAGATCAGATCAGATCAGTCGCTCAGTCGTGTTCGACTCTTCACGACCCCATGAACCGCAGCACGCCAGGCCTCCCTGTCCATCACCAGCTCCCGGAGGTCACTCAGACTCACACCCATCAAGTCAGTGATGCCATCCAGCCATCTCATCCTCTGTCGTCCCCTTCTCCTCCTGCCCCCAATCCCTCCCAGCATGAGTCTTCTCCAATGAGTCAACTCTACGCATGAGGTGGCCAGAATACTGGAGTTTCAGCTTTAGCATCATTCCTTCCAAAGAAATTCCAGGATTGATCTCCTTCAGAATGGACTGGTTGGATCTTCTTGCAGTCCAAGGGACTCCCAAGAGTCTTCTCCAACACCACAGTTCAAAAGCATCAATTCTTCGGTGCTCAGCCTTCTTCACAGTCCAGCTCTCACATCCATACATGACCACAGGAAAGACCATAGCCTTGACTAGGCGAACCTTTGTTGGCAAAGTGATGTCTCTGCTTTTGAATATGCTATCTAGGTTGGTCATAACTTTCCTTCCAAGGAGTAAGCGTCTTTTAATTTCATGGCTGCAGTCACCATCTGCAGTGATTTTGGAGCCCAGAAAAACAAAGTCTGACACTGTTTCCACTGTTTCCCCATCTATTTCCCATGTAGCGATGGGACCAGATGCCATGATCTTCATTTTCTGAATGTTGAGCTTTAAGCCAACCTTTTCACTCTCCACTTTCACTTTCATCAAGAGGCTTTTCAGCCCCTCTTCACTTTCTGCCATAAGAGTGGTGTCATCTGCATATCTGAGGTTATTGGTATTTCTCCCGGCAATCTTGATTCCAACTTGTGTTTCTTCCAGTCCAGCATTTGTCATGATGTACTCTGCATATAAGTTAAATAAACATGGTTACAATATGCAGCCTTGACATACTCCTTTTCCTATTTGGAACCAGTCTGTTGTTCCATGACCAGTTCTAACTGTTGCTTCCTGACCTGCATACAGATTTCTTAAGATATGTTTAAATATGTTAAAATATCTTAAAATATGTTTATGCATATTTTCATGTATATTTAAAACTTTTGTCAAAAGTAGGTTTATCCTTTTGTTGTTGTTTTATTCTTGTTATTAAAATGGTTTAATTCTTTTTGTGTTTTAAAATTTTATTTCTGTATTCTTTTTGTGGATATCAGTAATATAGTTGCTGAATAATCTTAGAATTTATATTCCCCCAATATTATTGTTGTAAATTTCCTGCTAAAAATGTTTGATCACTAACACTAAAGTAAGTCATGTCTGACTCTTGAGATGCCATGGACTAGCCCACCAGACTTCTCTGTCCATCAGATTTTCCAGGCAAGAATACTGGAATGGGTTGCCATTTCCTACTCCAGGAGGTTTTCTGCACCCAGGGATTGATTAAACCCAGGTCTCTTGCCTTACAGGGAGTCTCCTGCATTTTCAGTTGGATTCTTTATCAACTGAGCCACCAGAGGAGGCCCAGTGTAATAAATACTTTTTATGTGATGAAAAGGAACTGAAAAAGTCAGTTGATGTAAATTTTATAGGGACAAGTGATTGAAATATTTTCCTTTACTTTGGGCTTCCAGAATAAACCTGTTGTTATTTCTTAGAAACATGCTCATAAAAAGATACAAAAAAGAAGAGTCACTAAGTTTTTATTTATTTTATTATGTTTTTCAATGTAGATAGTACCATTACTGGATTATATTCATAGAATTGATTTTTCAGTTATTTAATCAAGTGAAAACAATCTCGAGAAACCACTGTTCAAGTCTTAGATAGAGGATGAAGGAAAACAAAGTGTACAGCTTTCAGAGAGTTGAACATATATCTAAATTCATAATACTGGTAAATTTGTGCATTGACAAAATAAACAAGCCCAAAATGCTCTCAAACACAGACTAGATTCTCTACAATGTAAAGTGGCAGTTCTTGTTAATAAATTGAATGATGAAATTTATACCAGGAATTGTTACAAATAGAGAGTTTTCAACTATTTAAATTCATTAAGCATTAAAAATAGAAGAAAAAAAAAGGAAATTAATTACTGTAAAATAAAACCAACCTCATTTTGAAATTACTTTACAAATGAATTACTTAGGAGGAAGCCAGGGAACATACACATTTATAGATTTTCATTATGTTCTGATTTAAAAATGGCTCCCCAGAATTTCCTGGGTTCTTGAGGAGCCTGGTGGGATACAGTCAGTGGTGTCGCAAAGAGTTGGACAAGATGGAATGACTCACACTGCTTCCTTCTAATACTCAGTTCAGTTCAGTTTAGTTCAGTTGCTCAGTTAAGTCCAACTCTGCGACTCCATGAATTGAGCACACAAGGCATCCCTGTCCATCACCAACTTCCAGAGTTCATTCAGACTCATGTCCATCGAGTGAATCCAGCCATCCAGCCATCTCATCCTCTGTTGTTCCCTTCTCCTCTTGCCCCCAACACCTCCCAGCATCAGAGTCTTTTCCAATGAGTCAACTCTTCCCATGAGGTGGCCAAAGTACTGGAGCTTCAGCTTTAGCATCATTCCTTCCAAAGAAATTCCAGGGCTGATCTCCTTCAGAACAGACTGGTTGGATCTCCTTGCTGTCCAAGGGGCTCTCAAGAGTCTTCTCCAACACCACAGTTCAAAAGCATCAGTTCTTCAGCGCTCAGCTTTCTTCACAGTTCAACTCTTACATCCATACATGATCACTGGAAAAAATCATAGCCTTCACTAGACAGACTTTGTTGGCAAAGTAATATCTCTGCTTTCCAATATGCTACCTAGGTTGGTCATAACTTTCCTTCCGAAGAATAAGCGTCTTTTAATTTTACGGCTGCAGTCACAATCTGCAGTGATTTTGGAGCCCAGAAAAATAAAGTCTGACACTGTTTCCACTGTTTCTCCAACTATTTCCCATGAAGTGATGGTACCAGATGCCATGATCTTCGTTTTCTGAATGGTGAGCTTTAAGCCAACTATTTTCACTCTCCTCTTTCAATTTCATCAAGAGGCTTTTTAGTTCCTCTTCACTTTCTGCCATAAGGGTGGTGTCATCTGCATATCTGAGGTTATGGATATTTCTCCTGGCAATCTTGATTCCAGCTTGTGCTTCTTCCAGTCCAGCGTTTCGCATGATGTACTCTGCATATAAGTAAAATAAACAGGGTGACAGTATACAGCCTTGATGAGCTCCTTATCCTATTTGGAACCAGTCTGTTGGTCCATGTCCAATTCTAACTGTTGCTTCCTGACCTGCATATAGGTTTCTCAAGAGGTAGATCAGGTGGTCTGGTATTCCCATCTATTTCAGAATTTCCCACAGTTTCTTGTGATCCGCACAGTCAAAGCTTTGGCAAAGTCAATAAAGCAAAAATAGATGTTTTTCTGGAACTTTCTTGCCTTTTCCATGATCCAGAGGATGTTGACAATTTGATCTCCGGTTCTTCTGCCTTTTCTAAAACCAGCTTGAACATCAGGCAGTTCACGGTTCACATATTGCTGAAGCCTGGCTTGGAGAATTTTGAGCGTTACTTTACTAGCGTGTGAGATAAGTACAATTGTGGGGTAGTTTGAGCATTCTTTGGCATTGCCTTTCTTTGCAATTGGAAAGAAAACTGACCTTTTCCAGTCATGTGGCCACTGCTGAGTGCAAGCAAATTTGGCACTCAATATGCCAAATTTGCTGGCATATTGAGTGCAGCACTTTCACAGCATCATCTTTCAGGATTTGAAATAGCTCAACTGGAATTCTATCACATCCACTAGCTTTGTTCATAGTGATGTTATCTAAGGCCCACTTGACTCCACGTTTCAAGATGTCTGGCTCTAGGTGAGTAATCACACCATCGTGATTATCTTGGTCATGAAGATCTTTTTGCACAGTTCTTCTGTGTATTCTTGCCACCTCTTCTTAGTATCTTCTGCTTCTGTTAGGTCCATACACTTTTTGTCCTTTATCGAGCCCATCTTTGCATGAAATGTTTCCTTGGCATCTCTAATTTTCTTGAAGAGATCTCTAGTCTTTCCCAGTCTGTTGTTTTCCTCTATTTCTTTGCATTGATCGCTGAAGAAGGCTTTCTTATCTCTTCTTGCTATTCTTTGGAACTTTGCATTCAGATGTTTATGTCTTTCTTTTTTGCCTTTGCTTTTCGCTTCTCTTCTTTTCACAGCTATTTGAAAGGCCTCCCCAGACAGCCATTTTCCTTTTTGCATTTCTTTTCCATGGTGATGGTCTTGGTCTCTGTCTCCTGTACAATGTCACGAACCTCATTCCATAGTTCATCAGGCACTCTGTCTGTCAGATCTAGTCCCTTAAATCTATTTCTCACTTCCACTGTATAATCATAAGGGATTTGATTTAAGTCGTACCTGAATTGTCTAGTGGTTTTCCCTACTTTCTTCAATTTAAGTCTGAATTTGGGAATAATGTGTTCATGATCTGAGCCACAGGTAGCTCCTTGTCTTGTTTTTGCTGACTCTATAGAGCTTCTCCATCTTTGGCTTCAAAGAACATAATCAGTCTGATTTCAGTGTTTTCCATCTGGTAATGTCCATGTGTAGAGTCTTCTCTTGTTTTGTTGGAAGAGGGTGTTTGCTATGAGCAGTGCATTCTCTTTGCAAAACTCTATTAGCCTTTGCCCCGCTTCATTCTGTATTCTAAGGCCAAATTTGCCTGTTACTCCAGGTGTTTCTTGACTTCCTATGTTGAGTGTTTTTCTTCATAAAATCATTATTACATTTAGTAACTAATAATGAAGGTTTATTCTTTGCTAAGCATTTAAAATTATCCAGATAAATTAAAATTTATCCAGAGTCTTTGATCTCATGGAACTTAGGTTAAGTAAAACAAAACACTTTTATTATTTAGCAAAGATAAAAAAAAATAAGATCAAGTCCTAAATGATTATAAATGGTACCTATAATAAGGAATAGTTCAAATTCAGTGATAATCTAAAGCAGTTGATGTAGTTACTTTTCCTGCCATTAAAGTCTGGGCAGTGGCTGTGGCATCTTTATTTTCTAAAAATTGATTCAGTTCTCTCTTGATCTGATTACTACCACTTTGCTTTTATTACTGACTTACACAATTTGTTACTTATGTCACTACCCTTTTGTATAATGGGATTTTTTTTTGAATTGCCTATAGGCTATGCTTGTATTTAATTACAATGCATGAATTTTTATTTTCAAATGAGTTGTACATCCTCGCAGCAGATCTTTTTTTTTTTTTTTTTTCCTCTTCTTCAGATTTTGGTGTTTTTTTTTTTTTTTTTAATTTCTGCAAGATCTTATATATTGACCTCTTTTTTTTCTACTACATTGTAAGCTTTCAAAGAGTGAAGCTTAAGCATGCAATTAAGAGCAATGAAGCACTAAATTGCTCATGCAAGAAATATCATCATTTTCCTCGTGCATCTGAAAATAAAGGGATTTAAGCTGTCCAATCATGAGCTAACCAGTGGGATGAGGGCACACAATCATGTGCAACCTATCATTACATTTTAACAAATTTAGCAGAGAGCTTAGTACTCACAAACTGATAAACATTCACTTGTTAATATACTTTTATTTTTACTACTTATGTTCTTATGTACGTTGTGCTTTTGGCTGTTGTCCATCTATATTCTGTGTATCATAGAGCTTTCCCAAGGGAGATTAATAACATTTGAGAAGAAGAAGGAAGTGGGCAAGGAGCCTGTAAATCATCTTCAATTCCTAGTTTCCTGACATCTGTTTAAGGTCCACCAGATTCAATAGCTGAACTAGAGTAGAGCCCAGTTTAGACTTTGGCCCACTAGACCATGATATTTTCCTTATTAAAAATCTGCATCCTCAATTGCTTTTCACTTAAATAGACAATGAAATATATTCTCTTTTCATACTGTTCATGGGGCATATGACACCACTCTTATGGCAGAAAGTGAAGAGGGGCTAAAAAGCCTCTTGATGAAAATGAAAGTGGAGAGTGAAAAGGTTGGCTTAAAGCTCAACATTCAGAAAACGAAGATCATGGCATCTGGTCCCATCACTACATGGGAAATAGACGGAGAAACAGTGGAAATAGTGTCAGAATTTATTTTTCTGGGCTCCAAAATCACTGCAGATGGTGACTGCAGCCATGAAATTAAAAGACACTTACTCCTTGGAAGGAAAGTTATGACCAACCTAGATAGCATATTCAAAAGCAGAGACATTACTTTGCCAACAAAGGTTCGCCTAGTCAAGACTATGGTCTTTCCTGTGGTCATGTATGGATGTGAGAGCTGGACTGTGAAGAAGGCTGAGCGCCGAAGAATTGATGCTTTTGAACTGTGGTGTTGGAGAAGACTCTTGAGAGTCCCTTGGACTGCAAGAAGATCCAACCAGTCCATTCTGAAGGAGATCAATCCTGGAATTTCTTTGGAAGGAATGATGCTAAAGCTGAAACTCCAGTATTCTGGCCACCTCATGCGAAGAGTTGACTCATTGGAGAAGACTCTGATGCCGGGAGGGATTGAGGGCAGGAGGAGAAAGGGACGACAGAGGATGAGATGGCTGGATGGCGTCACTGACTTGATGGGTGTGAGTCTGAGTGACCTCCGGGAGCTGGTGATGCACAGGGAGGCCTGGCGTGCTGCAGTTCATGGGGTCGCAAAGAGTCAGACACGACTGAGCAACTGATCTGATCTGAAATATATTCTCATCCTCTATAACTACTCTTTTTTGTATTTTTTTGTTATTAGAAGCTCATCTCCACAATTATGGAATATTAGTACCCATCTTTTACCATCTCTGCTTTGGAAAGCTTCATTCTGGCTCACAGTCAGCTCTCTTCCTGACTCCTTCATGGTTTCTTTTCGTGCATTTCACATTTTCCTTTTTTCAGTCTTATATTAATAATAACTATGGAATTATTTTCACCATATTTTCCTCAGCCCACAAGGAGACAATTATTCTACTATCTTCCAGTCATTACAGAAGAGATGCTACAGAGTATAAGGAACACTAGATAAAAGGAGTTTAAAAATTCATAAAACATTTTGTAGCCAACATTACTAAATGTATATCACTTCATATAAATATTTTACCCTTCCTATTTCTTTACATATAATTGAAAATAATCATAAGGAATTATTATCATAAAAGAACTGATAGAATTTTTTCTATTTGGATAAATGTCAGATGACAGGTATATAAATTCTTGTGCACACTGTAAATCTACAAATGGTTATTCATTTTTATGAAGGCAGCATATTGTTAGTCAGTTTGAATTGATTGGCATAATATTGATAATATTCCTTTTTCCTTCCCTTTGTTTGTATTGTTTCCACACTGTTATCATTGATCCTTCCTCTGCCCCTCCAGCCCAACAAAATTTACAATGTCTATTTCAAATTCCATTTCTTCCATGAAGCTTTCCCAAGAATTTCAATCAATCTCAACCTTTCAAATCTTGGCTACCAATAAAACTTAATACACATTTATTGGTTAAATTTCTATAATTTTATCATTTAAAAATATACGTGATTGAATTTTTCAGAATACAATACCATTTTGAAAAATAAAATATATTTTTAAATTGAAAAATTATGTCATTGAAAGAGCAGCATTAAGGTCTTGAGATAAAAATCTTCTTCCCAGGTAGACCAGAAAAACTTTGGACAGTCTTGGGTAATGTCTGTCATTCCACTTAAATTATAAAAAGCTCTTATTTCATTCACAGAAAAATCTGACTTGGATGGAAAAATATATGTACATAGTATCAAAAAGTTCGTTTCTTTTTAAAATATTTATTTATTTATTTTTGGCTGCACTGAGTCTTCATTTCTTCATTGGCTTTCCACATGGACTCTGTAGTTCCAGCACATGGACTTAGCCACACTGCAGTATGTGGACTCTTTCTTGACCAGGGATCAAACCTGTGTCCATTGCATTCAGAGGTGGATTCTTAGCCACTGAACCACAGGAAAGTCCCATCAGTGTTAATTTCATATAGTAGTTACATCATCAGCGGGGATACATCCATCATTAGTCACTGCATGCTTGCTAGCAACTAGACCTGGAGACTGTAGTGATGGTACAAGAAACACTTGGTAAAGAACTCAAGCATTTAGGTTGATAAAAGCAGCTAAATTCATATTGTCAGGCTATAATAGCATGCACAGATAAAGGAAAATATATATTTGCTTTTTGCCTTCAAATATTCCTATATGAAAGGAATATAAAACAGGCTCTGTTAGGGTGCAAGAAGGGATGGCTGAATAGTTGGAGCAATTTTTGTAAGCATTCTCAGTGGGAGTAGAGTTTAAATCTCTCCTTCATTGCACACAATCTCTTGCATCCTACTGTGCACCTCACTTCATGGCTAGGAAGTTCCAGGAAACAAAGTTATATAATCCATTTCAGGTTCATTTTAGGCAGTATCTGAAAGGTCTCTTGGTAATTCTGTTTGCAAACTTTTTTATTTTTATCTTGATAAATAGTATTTAAAGTGACTGAGTGAACACATATTGTGTAGTTATTTAATATCTTTTTTATTGACTTCTGTAGACCTCAATCGGAGAAGGCAATGTCACCCCACTTCAGTACTCTTGCCTGAAAAATCCCATGGATGGAGGAGCCTGGTGGGCTGCAATCCATGGGGTTGCTGAGAGTCGGACATGGACATGACTGAGCGACTTTACTTTCACTTTTCACTTTCATGCATTGGAGAAGGAAATGGCAACCCACTCCACTGTTCTTGCCTGGAGAATCCCAGGGATGGGGGAGCCTGGTGGGCTGCCATCTATGGGGTTGCACAGTGTCAGACACGACTGAAGTGACTTAGCAGCAGCTTAGCAGTAGACCTCAATATGAGAATTTCTCTGATTTTGAATGTATTCCATGAATTATGATATTCAGATCAGATCAGATCAGTCGCTCAGTCATGTCCGACTGTTTGCGACCCCATGAACTGCAGCACGCCAGGCCTCCCTGTCCATCACCAGCTCCCGGAGGTCACTCAGACTCACATCCATCGAGTCAGTGATGCCATCCAGCCATCTCATCCTCTGTCATCCCCTTCTCCTCCTGCCCTCAATCCCTCCCAGCATCAGAGTCTTCTCCAATGAGTCGACTCTTCCCATGAGGTGGCCAAAGTACTGGAGTTTCAGCTTTAGCATCATTCCTTCCAAAGAAATCCCAGGGCTGATCTCCTTCAGAATGGACTGGTTGGATCTCCTTGCAGTCCAAGGGACTCTCAAGAGTCTTCTCCAACACCACAGTTCAAAAGCATCAATTCTTCGGCACTTATAGAGAACATGAAACTTCAGAGGTATCGTCTAGAGATTTGATGGTGCATGTAGATTGTATTTACTTTGGGAAGTCCTACCTGATTTCTCCCAGTTTTGCTTAGTTATCTTTCTATATCAGTTAAGATATTTTCAGCTGTATGAAATAGAAATTACAATTTAATTGTAATTAAAAGAAAAGCTGATAAAAAAGAAACCTTATGTAGGACAGAATCAGCTTCTCAAGAGCAAAGATCTTTCATCTTTCTTTCCCACCATCCTCAGCATTTGGACTTTCAAACTGGGGCTGATGCCCTAGTGATCAAAACACTGCGGAAGTTCCAGTTACCATGCCTTCAAATAACCCACTTGGCAAAGGGAAAAAGGAAATAGCCCCCCCACGCACCCACCCCAATTTCCCTTTTTCAGGAAAAATCCTTCCCCAGGTCCTCAAAAGCAAATTTTATATTTGTCTCATTAGCCACAGCTATGTCACATAACCATGCTGAGCCAGTCACTTGCAAAAGAAAAATCATTATTATTCCAGGTGCTGGGAATCATTCTTTCCAGGAGCTGGAAATCATTCTTTCCAGGAGCTGGGATAGGACAACTTTCTTTGAGAACATGAGTTATCAATTCCTGAACAGAAGCCAGTTTCTTATATCAAGAAATAAGGAGCTAATGGCTTTTGAACAGGATATCTGCAGCATCTGCCACACCTTCCAGAGTGCATCTATAGCATTTACCATGGTACCAGTCTGCTTTCGGTCTATGTGATTGTATATTTCACAAAAGTAAGGACTGAATTATCTACTAAATCTCATAACAATAAGTGATCTCATTAAATGCACAAACTAATACCTTGTAGTATAAATTGTCAATATGTTCTCAGGATATATCAAACTGGAGTATCAGTGCTGCTCTGTGGGCTATGGGAAATCTGAAAGTTCTTTTATAAACAAGACTAATCATGGAAAAGCATAGCAAATCCTAATCTTTCTCTCTATGTTGCTTTTCTTAACTTTTATTAAATTTCACCTTAGTATTTCCACATTGCATGTGTCAGCTTTAGTAATATATATGGAACACTTTAAGATAAAATATATATGCCTGCCTATTCACTGGAGATGGAGAAGGCAATGGCAACCCACTCCAGTACTCTTGCCTGGCAAGTCCCATGAACGGAGGAGCCTAGTGGTCTGCAGTCCATGGGGTCGCTGGGAGTTGGACACGACTGAGTGACTTCACTTTCACTTTTCACTTTCATGCATTGAAGAAGGAGATGGCAACCCACCCCAGTGTTCTTGCCTGGAGAATCCCAGGGACGGGGGATCCTGGTGGGCTGCCATCTATGGGGTCACACAGAGTTGAACAGGACTGACACGACTTAGCAGCAGCAGCAGCATGCACTGGAGAAGGATGTTCTACTTTGTCCTTATCATTTCTAAACTGGGAAAATGCTATGTTACTTTTTTCTTATCATATGCTTAATAGAATAAATAATATCTACTTATACCTTATAAGGAACACTAGACCAATTAATTTCCATTCATGTAATGCTATTACAACATCTCTGAAAGACAGCTTAAGGCATAATGTGTTTATTTTTTTCTATTTTGAAATAAATTAACACATCTGAAATGCTAACTTTCAAATTAAATTTAAAAAATAAAGTTCTATAAAAACATGCACTAAAATTATGGAAAATTAGTGGAATATGTATGTATATATATGTGTGTATATATATGTATATAAAAATGAAAGATATAATATTTTAAAGAAAATCATGCTTTAGTGTCCCTTGAGAAATGAAATGGAACTTTTATTTCTATAACTATATAAAAATAGCATAGAATAAAATATCACATGTATTTCAGGCCCTGAAGCAGTTAAGTAAATATTGTATTTATATATATAGATGGGGATATTACCTTTAGTAAGGTACATCGTTTGGAGAAGGCAATGGCACCCCACTCCAGTACTCTTGCCTGGCAAATCCCATGGATAGAGGAGCCTGGTAGGCTGCAGTCCATGGGGTGGGTGAGAGTCGGACACAATTGAGCAACCTCACTTTCACTTTTTACTTTCATGCACTGGAGAAGGAAATGGCAACCCACTGCAGTGTTCTTGCCTGGAGAATCCCAGGGACAGGGGAGCCTGGTGGGCTGCCGTCTATGGCACTGCAGAGAGTTGGACATGACTGAAGTGACTTAGCAGCAGCAGCAGCAGCAATGTACATCATTTACTCTAGAGTAGTACTTCTAATAGTTGCACTATTAACAGTTTGGGCTGGATAATAATCTCTTACAGCATTCCTGATCTCTACCCACTAGATGCTGGTAGCATCCTCCCAATTGTGACTATGAAAAAATGTCTCTAAATATTTCCAAATGTCCTAAGAAGGGTGAGTTCATACTTAGTTGAGAACTACTACTGTAGCTTAGCATAATTATAGAACTATACGTTTCAAATTACAACAGGTTAAAAAATATGTAGGTTTCATAAGGCTGGCAGTTTTGAATTAGATCATTAATACTGGAGCCATGTGCTATAGCAATTGAAGAAACACAATTGTGTTTTCAGATATCATCATCCTTAGTCTCTCTTCTGTAAGAGCATTTATCAGGTCATTTCCCTCCTACTACTGTAGTGGAAGAAAGAAAAATTACTAATCCAACAAATAATCCAGTCTTCTACATTAAGTACTTCACTAAATTTTTGAATCAAAGAGTCCATTTCGTCACAAAATTGATTTTCCTGAAGTGGAAAGGTGAACACACAATTGGAATATCAAAAGAGAAGAATATACAAAGCAGTTAAGGAACTTGGAAGAAAAGTAGATTTTTAAACATCATTCAGGAAAGTTTTTCTGTAGCATAGAAGGTTGGAACTGGATGTAAAAAGAACAGAATTCCAGAAGATGAAACAAACTGTAAAACATATGGTGCCCACTTGCCACCTCATGCGAAGAGTTGACTCATTGGAGAAGACTCTGATGCTGGGAGGGATTGAGGGCAGGAGGAGAAGGGGACGACAGAGGATGAGATGGCTGGATGGCATCACTGACTTGATGGATGTGAGTCTGGGTGACCTCCGGGAGCTGGTGATGGACAGGGAGGCCTGGCGTGCTGCGGTTCATGGGGTCGCAAAGAGTCGGACACGACTGAGCGACTGATCTGATCTGATCTGATCTGATCTGTGAGCTTCAAGTAATTCATACCACAAGAACAAGGAAATATCAATATGGAAAGATTGAAGTAGGAGCCAGAAAGGAAAACAAAAGTGGATTGAAGATGTTCATATACCATGCCCTTGCCCTATGATTTTAAACAGTTTGATAATGTAATCAGAAGTATAATCTAGAAACACTACTATTTCATATATGAGCATTTAAATATATAATGAGGAGGACTAAGGGTAAGGAAAACCATTACTAAACTAGAAGAGAAATTATTAAGGTTCAAAATAAATCAGTAAAGATAAGGAACACAAAGTAAAATAGATTTTATTAAAGTGTTTATAAAATAGATTTTTAGAGATAAGCCAAGAAGGAGGCAGATACAGATGGTTCAAGGCAAAATGAATGTTATGTTTTGTTAGGAGTCAACTGGAGCATCTTGTTGCTATTAAGCAAAGGTGGTATACATAAGAAGGAAAAAAAAATTGGGGGGTGATTAACAAATTCTGAAATGTATTTATCACAGGTCCTATGGAATATGTAAAGAAATGTTCAATTTGTGGAAAAGAATTGTAATGCTTGCTAAGAATGCCCAAATATCCAGTTACAAATATAAAGATAGGTGACTAGAGATTGTAGAATCAATGACAAGTAAGAAGTTTAGTTTTAGAATGCTATAGAAACTCCAACAGTTAAATAGACAGTGTATCAACAGAAACCTGAAAAGAATGATAGCTTTTTTTTTCTTTTTGCATTTAAATTATACAGTTTTTCAATTTTTACCAGCTATCCAATATTTTATTTAAAATTGGATCACATTAAATGAAATATATGTGTACACATCTGTCATAGAGAACTGCATGATGCACACAGGTAAAGATGTAGATATGATGCAATATTTTCATATCAGAATTCAAGATATTAATTAGTAAGAAAACAGTAAAATTAAAGGTTGGGATAACTTCATCTTCTATGAATTTTTTTCATCATTTCTCTCCTAAGTCAGTGTAATAAAAGAACCAAAGAACACTTTACACAGAAGGTAAGGTAAGAAACCCTCTCAATAAGGAAGCTGAAAAGAATTTCTTCACATGTTACACATGCTACAGGCACATAAAGCAATGTGAGGGTGAAAAAGTATCTCCCAAATGTGTTAGCTGAAGTCATTAGTGATCTCAGTGCAAGTGGTTACCGTGGAAAAGTGAGGCCTGACCCAAGATGCTTGAGGATATAGAAGGAAGAGAGAGACTCAAGAGTACTTATAGAAGGGAACTGTGGTGGGCAGAATGATGGTCACCCAAAGATATCCACGGGCTTCCCTGTGGCTCAATGATAAAGAATCTGCCTGCCAATGCAGGAGATGGGAGCTTGATCCCTGCGTTGGGAAGATTCCCTGGAGAGGGAAATGGCAGTCCACGCCAGTATTCTAGCCTGGAAAATCCCATGGACAGAGGAGGCTGGTGGATTGCAAAGAGTCGAATATGACTTAGCAACTAAACAGCAACAAATTATATCCACACTAATCCCCAGAACCCATGAATATGCTGCTGCTAAGGTGCTTCAGTCGTGTCTGACTCTGTGCAACCCCAGAGACGGCACCCCACCAGGCCCCCCAGTCCCTGGGATTCTCCAGGCAAGAACACTGGAGTGGGTTGCCATTTCCTTCTCCAATCCATTAATATAGGTCACATGGAAAAGGAACACTGAGGTTTCAGACAAAATTAAATTATCTAAATAGCTGACATTAGAAAGGGTGAATAGCCTGGATGATTCAGATGGTCACAATCTAGTAATGAGAGTTTTTAAAGCTGAAAGAGAGTAGAAGAGGTCAAAATCAGAGGGAGATGTAACCATAGGAGAACTGTTAGAAAGATGTGACACTGCCAGCTTCAAAGATCAAGGTAAGATATCATGTTGTTGTTGTTCAATTGTTAAGTTGTGTCCGACTCTGTGACCCCACAGACTGGAGCATGCCAGGCTTCCCTGTCCTTTACTGTCTCCCAGAGTTTGCTCAAGTTCATGTCCATTGAGTCAGTGGAAATAAAAACACAAATTTATTATCTTTTTGTTCTATAGGAATAAAAATCCAACACTGGTTTCACTACCCTAGTAGCTTTTCCAGCTTATAGAGGCCACCCACATTCCATAAAATAAGCTTAAGGTTAAACCTGTGCTGGACTTTTATTCCTCTACAACTATAAGATAATAAATTTGTGTTGTTTTCAGCCACTAACTTTGTGGTAATTATTTTAGCAGCAATGGAAAACTACTGTAGGAATCTTAGCAAGAAGAAGCACTTTTTTTCTCAAAATGTTTTTTATTCATTAAAAAAAAAAATATTTACGGAACTGTTTTACCAGTTGCAGATGTACTTGTGATACAGATAAAAATCCCTCTTTTTTATGTTACATTCATTAAACAAATTAGAGTATGTGGCATATTGTGTGTTAATCAGTACTGAGACAAACAAAGAAAACAGCAAATGGGACTGCTTATAGTGGGATAAAAGTGAAGTTGCTAAATCTTCATTAAAAGTTGGGTATTTGAACAATTGAAGTTATAAAGCAATCTATGTATATGTCTGGGTTAAAAACAAACCAGAAAGAAGAAACTAAAGTCTCCATAGCAAAATCATAATAGACTTAGGGGCAACTGGAGTGGAGACAGTCGAAAGTTATGAGCAACACGTGGGAAAGATTTTACCCATCACAATAGCAATGACTTTGATTATTTATGACTCAATAAAATTATTTGCAATGTTTTATGTAAAGGACATAATTTGACTTTCATTTTAAGGGAGTTCTGGATATGGTTCTGAAAATAAATGATCAGGAGCTAGGGCTTGAGACAGAGATCAATTGGTAAGCATTTTTTCATAATCTGAGAAATAAATAATGGTGGTTTGGATCTACATTCTAGCAGTGATCATGTGAGGAGATGCTGCATTTGGAAAAAAAGTTAAATGAGTCGCCAGGATTGGCTGTGGAGTTTGAAATAAATAGAATTGAGGAAGAATCCATGGGACATTTTAATGTAACACCTTTGGTAATACTGAACCTCTAGGGGACGAAGGGAAGACAGCAAAAGACCTAACAGATATAGAATCAGACGGTGTTACTAATAATCACAATGAGATACTTATTGATAATTTCCAAATACAAAATCTCATTTGATAATTATAAACAACCTCTGGCATTGTTTAGAATCATTATCCTTGTTTTACAAACGAAACATATTAAAATAAGGGAGGTTAATTGACCTGCTCAAAGCCATTATTATAAAGTGAAAGAGTCAGATCAGGATTACCCGGAACAAATAAACCTCTTTCATGTAGCAATAATTATGCTTAAGAGTTTCTTTTTTTTTTTTTTTTTTTATTTTATAAACTTTATTTTTTTTAAATTTTATTTTATTTAACTTTACAATATTGTATTGGTTTTGCCATACATCAAAATGAATCCGCCACAGGTATACACGTGTTCCCCATCCTGAAGCCTCCTCCCTCTTCCATCCCCATACTATCCCTCTGGGTTGTCCCAATGCACCAGCCCCAGGCATCCAGTATCAGGCATTGAACCTGGACTGGCGACTCATTTCAAATATGATATTATACTTATTTCAATGCCATTGTCCCAAATCATCCCACCATTTCCCTCTCCCTCTCCCAGAGTCCAAAAGACAATTCTATACATCGGTGTCTCTTTTGCTGTCTCGTGTACAGGTTCTGTGTTGTTACTGTTCTTTCATTCTTGCCATTTGGAGAGCAAGTACTACATAAAGAGTAAAATTAAACAAAAGAAATGCCTTTAGGTAAAAATTACATTGGGACTATCTTCAAGTTTTTGTGTATATAGAGAGAATAGTGAAGCCATGGGAATTATAGGAAGACTGAGAAATCATTACTATATTTCCTACCTCAGATATACTGATATTTAATTTTTTGTAACATGAGAATGTATTTTTTCAATATATTTATTTCTACTTTTAAAATTTATTTTCAATTGGAAGATAATTGCTTTACCATAGTGTGTTGGCTTCTGCCATACAATAAGTGAATCAACCATAAGTATACATATGTCCCTTCCTCTTGAAGCTCCCCCCACTCTCCACTGAGTTGCATCCCTCTAGATTAATTATATTTTTTGCAAGCAAAGATGGAGAAGCTCTATACAATCAGCAAAAACAAGACCAGGAGCTGACTGTAGCTCAGATCATGAACACCTTATTGCCAAATTCAGACTTATATTAAAGAAAGTAGGGAAAACCGCTAGACCATTCATGTATGACCTAAATCAATTCCCTTATGATTATACAGTGGAAATGAGAATTAGATTTAAGGGACTAGATTTGATAGACAGAGTGCCTGATGAATTATGGATGGAGGTTCGTGACATTGTACAGGAAACAGGGATCAAGCCCATCCCCACGGAAAAGAAATGCAAAAAAGCAAAATGGCTGTCTGAGGAGGCCTTACAAATAGCTGTGAAGAGAAGAGAAGTGAAAAAGCAAAGGAGAAAAGGAAAGATATAAGCTTCTGAATGCAGAGTTCCAAAGAATGGCAAGGAGCGATAAGAAAGCCTTCGCCAATGATCAATGGAAAGAAATAGAGGAAAATAACAGAAAGGGAAAGACAGGAGATCTCTTCATAAAAATTAGAGATACCAAAGGAACATTTCATGCAAAGATGGGCTCGATAAAGGAAAAAATGGTATGGACCTAACATAAGCAGAAGATATTAAGAAGAGGTGGCAAGAATACACAGAAGAACTGTACGAAAAAAGACCTTCAGAACCCAGATAATCACGATGGTGTGATCAGTGACCCAGAGCCAGACATCCTGGAATGTGAAGTCAAGTGGGCCTTAGAAAGCATCACTATGAACAAAGCTAGTGAATGTGATAGAAATTCCAGCTGAGCTATTTCAAATCATGAAAGATGATTGATTTGAAAGTGTTGCACTCAATATGCTAGCAAATTTGGAAAACTCAGCAGTGGCAACAGGACTGGAAAGGGTCAGTTTTCATTCCAATCCCAAAGAAAGGCAATGCCAAAGAATGATCAAACTACCGCACAATTGCACTCATCTCACAGGCTAGTAAAGTAATGCTCAAAATTCTCCAAGCCAGGCTTCAGCAATACGTGAACTGTAAACTTCCAGATGTTCAAGCTGGTTTTAGAAAAGGCAGAGACACTGATGTATAGAACAGTCTTTTGGACTCTGGGAGAAGGAGAGGGTGGGATGATTTGGGAGAATGGCATTAAAATAAGTATAATATCATATATGAAACGAGCTGCCAGTCCAGGTTTGATGCCTGATACCTGATGCCTGGGGCTGGTGCACTGGGAGGACCTAGAGAAATAGTATGGGGAGGGAGGAGGGAGGAGGGTTCAGGATGGGGAACACATGTATACCTGTGGCATATTCATTTTGATACATGGCAAAACAAATACAATATTGTAAAGTTAAATAAAATAAAAATAAAATTTAAAAAAAAGAAAGAAGGTATGAAAAAAAAAAGAAAGAAAAGGCAGAGGAACCAGAGATCAAAAATTGCCAACATCCACTGGATCATGGAAAAAGCAAGAGAGTTCCAGAAAAACATCTATTTCTGCTTTATTGACTATGCCAAAGCCTTTGACTGTGTGGATCACAAGAAACTATGGACAATTCTGAAAGAGATGAGAATACCAGACCACCTGGCCTGGCTCTTGAGAAATTTGCATGCAGGTCAGGAAGCAACAGTTAGAACTGAACATGAAACAACAGACTGGTTCCAAATAGGAAAAGGAGTACGTCAAGGCTTTATATTGTCACCCTGCTTATTTAACTTATGTGGAAAGTACATGATGAGAAATGCTTAGCTGGAAGAAGCACAAGCTGGAATCAAGATTGCTAGGAGAAATATCAGTAACCTCAGATATGCACATAACACCACCCTTATGGCAGAAAGTGAAGAGGAACTAAAAAATCTCTTGATGAAAGTGAAAGTGGAGGGTGAAAAAGTTGGCTTAAAGCTCAACATTCAGAAAACGAAGACCATGGCATCTGGTCCCATCACTTCATGGAAAATAGATGGGGAAACAGTGGAAACAGTGTCAGACTTTATTTTTCTGGGCTGCAAAATCATTGCAGATGCTGACTGCAGCCATGAAATTAAAAGACGCTTGCTCCTTGGAAGAAAAGTTATGACTAACCTAGATAGCATATTCAAAAGCAGAGACATTACTTGCCAACAAAGGTTCGCCTAGTCAAGTCTATGGTTTTTCCAGTGGTCATGTATTGATGTGAGAATTGGACTGTGAAGAAAGCTGAGCGCTGAAGAATTGATGCTTTTGGACTGTGGTGTTGGAGACTCTTGAGAGTCCCTTGGACTACAAGGAGATCCAACCAGTCCTTTCTAAAGATCAGTCCTGGGTGTTCATTGGAAGGACTGCTATTAAAGTTGAAACTTCAATACTTTGGCCACCTCATGCAAAGAGTTGACTCATTGGAGAAGACTCTGATGCTGGGAGGGATTGGGGACAGGAGGAGAAGGGGATGACAGAGGATGAGATGGCTGGGTGGCATCACCAACTTGATGGACATCATTTTGAGTGAACTCCAGGAGTTGGTGATGAACAGGGAGGCCTGGCATGCTATGATTCATGGGGTCGCAAAGGGTCGGACACGACAGAGCAACTGAACTGATCTGAACTGAATTTGTCAAAAACTATAGCTTTGAGCTCCCTGTGTTATATAGCAACTTCCCATTAGCTATCTGTTATGCATATTTTAATGTATATGTTTCAGTGCTACTTTCTCAATTCATCCCATCCTCTCCCTGGGCTTCCCAGGTGGCACTACTGGTAAAGAACCTGCCTGCCAGTGCAGGAGACGTAACAGATGAAGGTTTGATCCTTGAGTGGAGAAGATCCCCTAGAGGAGAACATGGCAAACCACTTCAGTATTCTTGCCTGGCGAATCCCATAGACAGAGGAACCTGGTGGGCTACAGTCCATAGGGTATCAAAGAGTCAGGCATGACTGACTAAACCACACACACACACACACACACACACACACACATATGGAATATAGGAAAATGATACTGATGAACACATATTAGTTTAAATGATAGAAAGGTAAATCTTAAATCCAAGAAAGTAACTGGTATATGCCTCATTTGACTTTTGTCTTAGAATTTGTGCATTTTCAAAAGTTTCTATTATACACACAGATGTCAAAAATATTGGTATTTATATATTGTGGGTATCATGCATGTATACTCTGTGTGTGTGTGTATATATACACATTTATATATATATATATATATATGAACTGGTCTAGAGCCTGCCTATAAGTCATGAAGACAATAAACTGAAAAAATAATATTTCATATCACTCTTTGTGGAGCTTCCAGTATTGATAATATTTACCAAGTTTATAGAAATATTGGTAATTTATAGATAGCTACAAAAAATATTAAAGAAAATAAGCTCTGTTTTGGTCTAGAATTCCTATGTGCCGCTAAATTAAAAAAAAAAAAAAAACAAAAAACACTGCACTATATTGTTCATATGTTATTTTGTACTTAGTCTGTTTTGTGATATCAATTTTAAATATTTGATTTTGGTAGTTTAGTTGCTAAATCATGTCTGACTTTTGTGACCCCATGGAATGTACCCTATCAGGATCCTCAGTCCATGGGATTCTCCAGGGAACAATATTGGAGTGGTGTGCCGTTTTCTTCTCCAGGGGATCTTCCTGACCCAGGAATTGAATCCTGATCTCCTGCATTGCCAGCAGATTCTTTACCAACTGAGCTGGGTCAGTACTATATATGGATAAATGTTCATTTTATTTCATGTATATTTTAAATGTACTTCTCCAAACACTATATATTTGTCCATCTGTAGTGGTTTTTGTTTCTTGGGTATTTTTTTTTTTTTAATTTTAAACTTGTTGTTATCCCTGGTTTCAAATCAGAGTGAGATTAATATTGGTGATCCAATTGTATTTTTTGTCATTTTTTTTTCAAATGTAATTTACATGAAATGGCAAATGTTGCTCTTTTATCAGTTCAGTTCAGTTCAGTCACTCAGTCGTGTCCCTCACTTTGTGACCCCATGAATTGCAGTATTCCAGGCCTCCCTGTCCATCACCCAGACTCATGTCCATCGAGTCAGTGATGCCATCCAGCCATCTCATCCTCTGTCGATCCCTCCTCCTCCTGTCCCCAATCCCTCCCAGCATCAGAGTCTTTTCCAATGAGTCAACTCTTCGCATGAGGTGGCAAAGTACTGGAGTTTCAGCTTTAGCATCATTCCTTCCAAAGAAATCCCAGGGCTATAGTGGCTACTTATTTGAATAATCTTTACTTGAGCTTGTAAAATAAGGGGGGAAAACATATTCTTTCTTAAACAATAAATAAAGCAGACACTTAGTCTTGGATAAAATATATTTCTGAACCAAATAAACTGAAGATTAACACAAGAGCAAATGAATAATTTGAAACTGAATATATAGGCCTTGAACAAGTTAACAACTGCCTGTTGTTGGCTAGTGTGGGCTAAGAAAACTATGGAAACCAAAAATCTACCTGCAAAATTAAAAAAAAAAAAAAAGCATCATTGATAAGAATAACAAAACTTATACATGATGTTCTCAGCATGGGGTGTGTGTATATATGTGTACAACATCTAGATATATGTGTATACACATACATATCTTAATTCCTTTAATTTTCACAACGATCTTCTACAAGAGATATTATCATCTGACTTTTACAGATGAGGAAAAGTAAAAAAAAAAGTTACTTATCACAGATGAGAAAAAGCTTTTACAAAGGAGTTATATAATTCAGGGCACACAGCTAATACACTGCTGTTGCTAAGTCATGTCAGTCTTGTTCGACTCTGTGTGACCCCATAGATGGCTCACAGCCCACCAGGCTCCTCCGTCCCTGGAATTCTCCAGGCAAGAACACTGGAGTGGATTGCCATTTCCTTCTCCAATGCATGAAAGTGAAAAGTGAAAGGAAAATTGCTCAGTCATGTCTGACTCTTAGAGACCCCATCAACTGCAGCCTACCAGGCTCCTCTGTCTATGGGATTTTCCAGACAGGAGTACTGGAGTGGGTCACTAGTGCCTTCTCTGACAGCTAATATGCTGTTGCTGCTGCTGCTAATTTGTTCCAGTCGTGTCCCACTATGGGCGTCCCCATAGACGGCAGCCCACCAGGCTCCCCCATCCTGGGATTCTCCAGGCAAGAACACTGGAGTGGGTTGCTATTTCCTTCTTCAATGCATGAAAGTGAGAAGTGAAAGTGAAGTCGCTCAGTCATGCCGGACTCTTAGCAATCTCTAGGACTGAAGACTACCAGGCTCCTCTGTCCATGGGATTTTTCAGGCAAGAGTACTGGAGTGGGTTGCCATTGTCTTCTCCAAGAGCTAATATGAGGAGAGTTCAAACTTTGACTGACTTCCAAGTCTGACCATCATGTACCTAAGCAGAACCGTCATCTTAGAAATTCATCTAGATGAATTCAAAAGTCATCTAGACACTTGCAAATCTAGCTACCACATGCTTTCTATTCAATGAACATATCAGCATCACAGTCAAGAAGATAAAATCCAGATCAAATGAGATTCCGAAATCAACAACAGATGAGCATATTCTACTGAATGAAGTATCTCAGTGAAGAGGAACTAGATGTTTATTCCATAACCTTATGAATACTTCTTTAGATTTTGGAAATTTATTTCTTCAAAAGGTGTTATGCAGTGACAATTATGTGCTGAGAACTGGGTTTATTTCTCAGAAATGGAGTTAAAAAGTTGATCCCAAATTAAAAATATTTTATATTCCAGGACGAAGATAGACATGTAAAAAACTAAATGAAATATGGAAATGTCTACAAAGAGAAAATGCACAAATTACACTGAAAATTCAAGAGAATGAGCATTTGAGTACACTGGAGGTGAGAAAATGCTTCACATAGGAAACAGTTTGAGACTTAGAAAAAAAGTCACATTTTTCAACTCTGAAGCTGTTTACCAATAAGAATTATTGGGAATGTTTATACAAATAATACATATATACATATATACATCCAGACTATTTGATATATTCTGATCAGATCAGTCTCTCAGTCATGTCCGACTCTTTGCGACCCCATGAAGCGCAGCACACCAGGACTCCCTGTTCATCACCAACACCCGGAGTTCACTGAGACTCACGTCCATCGAGTCAGTGATGCCATCCAGTCATCTCATCCTCTGTCGTCCCCTTCTCCTCTTGCCCCCAATCCCTTTCAGCATTAGAGTCTTTTCCAATGAGTCAACTCTTCGCATGAGGTGGCCAAAGTACTGGAGTTTCAGCTTTAGCATCATTCCTTCCAAAGAAATCCCAGGGCTGATCTCCTTCAGAATGGACAGGTTGGATCTCCTTGCAGTCCAAGGGACTCTCAAGAGTCTTCTCCAACACCACAGTTCAAAAGCATCAATTCTTCGGCGCTCAGCCTTCTTCACAGTCCAGCTCTCACATCCATACATGACCACTGGGAAAACCATAGTCTTGAGTAGATGCATCTTTATTGGCAAAGTAATGTCTCTGCTTTTGAATATGCTATCTAGGTTGGTCATAACTTTCCTTCCATGGAGTAAGCGTCTTTTAATTTCATGGCTGCAGTCACCATCTGAAGTGATTTTGCAGCCCAGAAAAATAAAGTCTGACACTGTTTCCATTGTTTCCCCATCTATTTCCCAAGAAGTGATGGGACCAGATGCCATGATCTTCCTTTTCTGAATGTTGAGCTTTAAGCCAACTTTTTCACTCTCCACTTTCACTTTCATCAAGACGCTTTTTAGTTCCTCTTCACTTTCTGCCATAAGAGTGGTGTTATCTGCGTATCTGAGGTTTTTCATATTTCTCCCGGCAATCTTGATTCCAGCTTGTGTTTCTTCCAGTCCAGCATTTCTCATGATGTACTCTGCATAGAAATTAAATTAACAGGGTGACAATTAACAGGAGCCTTGACGTACTCCTTTTCCTATTTGGAACCAGTCTGTTCTAACAGCAATCTAACTGTTGCTTCCTGACCTGAATACAAATTTCTAAAGAGGCAGATCAGGTGGTCTAATTTTCCCATCTCTTTCAGAATTTTCCACAGTTTCTTGTGATCTACACAGTCAAAGGCTTTGGCATAATCAATAAAGAAGAAATACATGCTTTTCTGGCACTCTCTTGCTTTTTCCATGATCCAGCAGGTGTTGGCAAATTGATCTCTGGTTCCTCTGCCTTTTCTAAAACCAGCTTGAACATCTGGAAGTTCACGGTTCACATATTGCTGTAGCCTGGCTTGGAGAATTTTGAACGTTACTTTACTAGTGTGTGAGATGAGTGCAATTGTGTGGGAGTCTGAGCATTCTTTGGCATTGCCTTTCTTTGGGATTGGGATGAAAACTGACCTTTTCCAGTCCTGTGGCCACTGTTGAGTTTTCCAAATTTGCTGGCATATTGAATGCAGCACTTTCACAGCATCATCTTTCAGGATTTGGAATAGCTCAACTGGAATTCCATTACCTCCATTAGCTTTGTTCGTAGTGATGCTTTCTAAGGCCCACTTGACTTCACATTCCAGGATGTCTGGCTCTAGGTCAGTGATCACACCATCGTGATTATCTGGGTCGTGAAGATATTTTTTTACAGTTCTTCTGTGTATTCTTGCGATCCCTTCTTAATATCTTCTGCTTCTGTTAGGTCCATACCATTTCTGTCCTTTATCGAGCCCATCTTTGCATGAAATGTTCCTTTGGTGTCTCTGATTTTCTTGAAGAGATCCCTAGTCTTTTCCATTCTGTTGTTTTCCTCTATTTCTTTGCATTGATCGCTGAAGAAGGCTTTCTTATCTCTTCTTGCTATTCTTTGGAACTCTGCATTCAGATGTTTATATCTTTCCTTTTCTCCTTTGCTTTTTGCTTCTCCTTTTCACAGCTATTTGAAAGGCCTCCCCAGACAGCCATTTTCCTTTTTGCATTTCTTTTCCATGGGGATAACCTTGATCTCTGTCCCCTGTACAATGTCAGGAACCTCATTTCATAGTTTATCAGGCACTCTATTGATCAGATCTAGGCCCTTAAATCTATTTCTCACTTCCACTGTATAATCATAAGGAATTTGATATAGGTCATACCTGAATGGTCTAGTGGATTTCCCTACTTTCTTCAATTTCAGTCTGAATTTGGCAATAAGGAGTTCATGGTCTGAGCCACAGTCAGATCCTGGTCTTGTTTTTGCTGATTGTATAGAGCTTCTCCATCTTTGTCTGCAAAGAATATTATTTGATATACTATATGTATATAAATAGTTATGCTAAATCCTGATTATTAAGAGGATATACTGTATTCAGTTGCTAGGGAAAGAATTTAAGACTAGAATCATGGGTTTTATCCACATCATGAATAATTCATCTCACAACTTTGTTTTAAAGTAATATACACAGAATTTTTTTAATTATTATTAAACCAAATTGTGGAGGATATATTAGGAGTGTATATGTAAAATTTTCACTTTATTTGCCCTGACAGGAATGATATTAGTTTTATTTCACTCTGATTAAAAAGTGAATATTCTTATTTCACACCTTTCTACCTACACTTCAAATTTGCCCTCATATCAGGCCTCCAAACTCAAGAAAGTTGACCAAATTTTATTTTTAAACTTTACCATCTTACTTAGTTTCACAGTGTCAAAAAGCAATAAATACCTCACTCACCATTATTCCCTTTTCCACTGTTATTGTTGTTGTTCAGTCACTCAGTTGTGTCTTAATCTGCAAATCCACGAACTGCAGGATACCAGGGTTCTCTGTCCCTCACCATCTCCTGGAGTTTGCTCAAACTTATGTCCATTGAGTTGATGATGCCGACAAATTACCCATCTCATCCTCTCATCACCTGACTCATTCAACTATTTATCCTCTGTTGTCCCCTTTTCCTCTGGCCCTCAATCTTTCCCAGCATCAGGGATTTTCCAATGAGTCGGCTCTTCTCATCAGGTAGCCAAAGTATTGGAGCCTCAGCATCAGTCCTTCCAATGAATATTCAGGGTTGATTTCCTTTAGGATTAATTGGTTTGATCTCCATGCTATCCAATGGACTCTCAAGAATCTTCAGCACCATAGTTTGAAAGCATCAGTTCTTTATGGTCCAACTGTCTCATCCACGTATGACTACTGGAAAAACCATAGCTTTGACTATGTGAACCTTAGCAGGCAAAGTAATGTTTCTTCTTTTTAATATGCTATCTAGGTTTGTAATACCTTTTCTTTCAAGGAGCAAGCATCTTTAATATCATGGCTACAGTCACTGTCCACAGTGAGTTTGAAGCCCACAAAAATAAAGTCTGTCACTGTTTCCATTTTCTCCCTATCTATTTGCCATGAAGTGATGGGACCAGATGCCATGATTTTTGTTTTTTGAACGTTGAGTTTTTAGCGAGCATTTTTTTTTAAGTGAAATTTCTTCACAGAATTTTGTCATTTTCTGTCAAACTTCAACATGAATCGGCCATCAGATCAGATCAGTCGCTCATTCGTGTCCAACTCTTTGCGACCCCATGAACCGCAGCACGCCAGGCCTCCCTGTCCATCACCAACTCCCGGAGGTCACTCAGACTCACGTCCATCCAGTCAGTGATGCCATCCAGCCATCTCATCCTCTGTCGTCCCCTTCTCCTCCTGCCCCCAATCCCTCCCAGCATCAGAGTCTTCTCCAATGAGTCAACTCTTCGCATGAGGTGGCCAAAATACTGGACATTCAGCTTTAACATCATTCCTTCCAAAGAAATCCCAGGGCTGATCTCCTTCAGAATGGACTGGTTGGATCTCCTTGCAGTCCAAGGGATTCTCAAGAGTCTTCTCCAACACCACAGTTCAAAAGCATCAATTCTTTGGCACTCAGCCTTCTTCACAGTCCAGCTCTCACATCCATTCATGACCACAGGAAAGACCATAGCCTTGACTAGGCAAACCTGTGTTGGCAAAGTAATGTTTCTGCTTTTGAATATGCTATCTAGGTTGGTCATAGCTTTCCTTCCAAGGAGTAAGTGTCTTTTAATTTCATGGCTGCAGTCACCATCTGGCATAGGTATACATATATCCCTTCCCTCTTGAAGCTCTCTCCCATTTCCCTTCCTGTCCCAGCCCTCTAGGTTGATACAGAGCCCCTGTTTAAGTTTCCTGAGCCATACAGCAAATTTCCATTGGCTATCTATTTTATATATGGTAATGCAAGTTTCCATGTTACTCTCTCTATACATCTCACCTTCTCCTCCCCTCTTCCCATGTCAATAAGTCTGTTTTCTATATCTGTTTCTCCATTGCTGCCCTGCAAATAAATTCTTTGGTACCGTCTTCCTAGATTCCATGTATATGTGTTAGTATATGATATTTATCTTTATATTTGTGATTTACTTCACTCTGTATAATAGGTTCTAGGTTCATCCACCTCATTAGAACGGACTCAAATGTGTTCCTTTTTATAGCTGAGTAAAATTCCATTGTGTATATGTATCACAACATTTTATCCATTCATCTGTTGATGTACATCTAGGTTGTTTCCATGTGCTAGCTATTGTAAATAGTACTGCAATGAACTCTTTCACCTTCACCAAAAGGCTCTTCAGTTCCTTTTCACTTTCTGCAATAAGGGTGATATCGTTTGCATACCTGAAGGTGTTGATATTGCTCCTGGCAAACTTGATTCCATCTTGAGCTTCATCCAGGAGAGCATTTCACATAATGCACTCTGCATACATGTAATGCACTCTGCGTACATGTTAAATAAGCAAGGTGACAATATACAGCCTTGACTTACTCCTTTTCCAATTCATGTCCGGTTCTGACTATTGCTTCTTGACCTGCATACAGGTTTCTCAAGAGGCAGGTAAGGTGGTCTGGTATTCCCAGCTCTTTAACAGTTTCCACCAGTTTGTTTTGACCCATGCGGTCAAAGGCTTTTTTACCATAGTCAATGAAGAAAATGTTGATATTTTTCTGGAATTCTCTTGCTTTTTCTATAATCCAACAGATGTTGGCAATTTGATTCCTAGTTCTTCTGCCTTTTCTCCTTTATCTACCTGAATTTTAGGTACTATAATAATGAAAGTGGCTTCTTCACACTGAAGCCTAGAGGGTGGCTGTAGGAAGTATGTAGGGTTCATGTTGATTTAATTCTAATTATTTGAGATTTATTGAGACATGCTTTATGATGTAGGCTGAGATTAATTTTCATAAAATATTCTAGCTATGCATGAGAAGTGTTTTCTCCCAATTTGGGGTAAAATATTTTACTTATGTAAGTTAGATCAAAACTTTGGTTAAAATGCTTACTGATTCATCTGTAATGAATATACCAGTTACTATGGAAAGTATGAAATAATCTCTTATTTAGTAACATATTTGTCAATCTCTCCTCATAGGTCTTCTTAGTTTTTAGCTTTGTATATTTTGAAGCTACACAATTAGCTGCATGCATATTGTAAGTTGTATTTTCTTAGTTTAATTTTTTATCACTATATATTTAGTGATCCTTTTAATTTCTAATATTGTGTTCCTTTGTATGACCTCAGGTACTAATACAAACTACTATGTTTTAAGTAATTCTTTAAAAAAATCTTTTTTTTACAGTTTTTGGCATTTAACTTTATTTTTCAGATGTATTTGATGCAACCAGCATAGATTTAAACTGGTATTGTAAATATTTTCTTTTAAATAGAGAGATTACTCCATTAGTATTTATTTGTCTCTACCATAATACCTGCTTTTTATTTGTCTATTTTGTATTCTTGTCATTTTTTATGTTAACTTCATGTTTTTAACTTTGTCATTCCATTTTTGCCCCTTATATTTATTTGGAAGTTATATGCTGTATGTCTATCTTGGATATTAGATAGAAACTCTTGCTACTCTAAGAAGTAAACTAAAAATTCTAAAAATATTTAGTATCTCTAACTCCCTTCCTAATAAAAGGAACTTGGAATGCTTAAGACCTCCCCTGATTATATTTTTTTGTTGTTCAGTGTATTACTTCTAGCTTATTTCTGCCTTGTCACACCAAATTAGGCATTTAAAATTTTTATGCTGCCAATTAATTTAGACTTGTTTAGTTATTTACCATTTTTACCCATCTCTGCTTTTTTGTGATTCAGTCCATATCAGGGAATGATTTTCCTTTCTTTAAATGACTCTTTTAGAATTTCTGTAAGGAATCATATGTTTAGGTTAATATTACTTGGCTAATTTTTATTTTAAAATATTTATTTCACTCTCATCTTTAAGGGAAATTTCGCTTGGTTTGAAGTTAGTTTGCTAGAAATTCTCTTTTGACTCTTTGAAGATACGATTCCATTGTTTTTTGACTTCCATTGTTTATGTACTGAAGTTATTTTAAAATTTATTTATCATACCAGACCACCTGATCTGCCTCTTGAGAAATCTGTATGCAGGTCAGGAAGCAACAGTTAGAACTGGTCATGGAAAACAGACTGGTTCCAAATAGGAAAAGGAGTACGTCAAGGCTGCATATTGTCACCATGTTTATTTAACTTATATGCAGAGTACATCATGACAAATGCTGGACTGGAAGAAACACAAGTTGGAATAAAGATTGCTGGGAAAAATATCAATAACCTCAGATATGCAGATGACACCACTCTTATGGCAGAAAGTGAAGAGGAACTAAAAAGCCTCTTGATGTGAGTGAAAGTGGAGAGTGAAAAGGTTGGCTTAAAGCTCAACATTCAGAAAAGGAAGATCATGGCATCTGGTCCCATCACTTCTTGGGAAATAGATGGAGAAACAGTGGAAACAGTGTCTGGTCCCATCACTTCTTGGGAAATAGATGGAGAAACAGTGGAAACAGTGTCAGAATTTATTTTTCTGGGCTGCAAAATCACTTCAGATGGTGACTGCAGCCATAAAATTAAAAGACGCTTACTCCTTGGAAGGAAAGTTATGACCAACCTAGATAGCATATTCAAAAGCAGAGACATTACTTTGCCAACAAAGATGCATCTACTCAAGACTATGGTCTTTCCTGTGGTCATGTAGGGATGTGAGAGCTGGACTGTGAAGAAGGCTGAGAGCCGAAGAATTGATGCTTTTGAACTGTGGTGTTGGAAAAGACTCTTGAGAGTCCCTTGGACTGCAAGGAGATCCAACCTGTCCATTCTGAAGGAGATCAGCCCTGGGATTTCTTTGGAAGGAATGATGCTAAAGCTGAAACTCCAGTATTTTGGCCACCTCATGCGAAGAGTTGACTCATTGGAGAAGACTCTGATGCTGGGAGGGATTGAGGGCAGGAGGAGAAGGGGACGACAGAGGATGAGATGGCTGGATGGCATCACTGACTTGATGGATGTGAGTCTGAGTGACCTCCGGGAGCTGGTGATGGACAGGGAGGCCTGGCGTGCTGCGGTTCATAGGGTCGCAAAGAGTCGGACATGACTGAGCGACTGATCTGATCTGATCTGATCATTCCTTTGTAGTTATCTCTTATTTGCTGCTTTTCAAATCATCTTATATTATTTGGTGCTCTGAAGTTTCATTATAATGAGAAGTTATATGAAACAATGTGTTTTTCCTTTTATCTCACATGGATTTTATTGAATTTCTAAATATGAGCATTGGTGCTTTAACCTTTTAATATAGTGTCTTTCCTATTTTCTTTGTCTTCTCTTTCTGAAATTCTGACTAGCATATGCTATAAATCCTCACTCTTCTCTCTTCGGTAGGTCTGACCTGATTAGCTGAATCCCTTTAAAAATAGGTCTTGAATTCTGAGATGGAGGAAGTCTGAGGGAGTAGGAGCAACAAAGACACTTTCCTGTTGGCTTTGAAGAAGCAAACTGTCATTTGGAGAAGACCGCATGACAGTGAACAGCAGGAGACCTACAGGAACTAAGGTTCTGAGTCCTGTAATCACAGACTGAACCCTTCCCATACCCAGAAACCTTGGGAAAAGACACTGGGCCTCAGATGGGATCACAACCTGAGCCTATACCTTGATTACATGAAGAGAGGACCCTGTTAAGTCATGCCCAAACTGCTGACACACACACAGGGTGAAATAATTTTATCTGTATTGTTTATGCTGTGCTTGTGGTAATTGTCATGCAGCAATAGAAAATCAATACAATCATTAATTAATGAAGAAACCAATAAGATACTGCAACTGTTCAAAGGAGAGTTCCTATGAAACACATAAAAAGGCAATCAGGAGTACTGAAAGGAGTTGGCAAATAGGAACAAAATTGGTCAATATGCACAGGTCAATGATCAACTACATTCACTGGATAAAACTCATTTACATTTCTATGAACAACTATCATTGACTTTGCTATCGGTTTTTTTCCTACAACTTACAGAGTTGTAGAGTTAAGGACAGTAACTCTTAGAATCAGATAATCCAGAAAGGACAGACACAAAGTTTTGTTTTGTTTTGTTCATTTAAAATTATTTTTTCATTTCTTGGGTCAAACAAAATAGTGATGTGATATTTATCTACTTACTTCAAACATTGTAAGTTTAAGAAACACTAGGCATTTAAGACTGTTACTCATAGGAGAGTAATTACTATTAAAACCATGTCAAAAAATGAGTGATAGCTGTGTGAAGCATGCTTAAAATGGTTAAAAATGCTTATAAGCAAGAGCATTCACAAAGAGGTATCAGTAATACTTCTGCCAAAGCAAGCCCGCGTTAGTTTGCTATGCAGCAATTCTCTATCATACAGGAAGAAAAAAATACCTCCCCAAATGTATGCAGTTGATTTTCTATTGCCTGGAACTTTTATTTGAGAAATCCAACAAATACCTTGCAGTGAAAATAGAGAAATGTACTATGCATGGAAAGAGAAATTCTACATGAACTGTACTATGCATGGAAAGAGAAATTCTACATGAACAAAGTCAGCTTAGGAAATATTTGTCAATAAATATCAAAAGCTAATAGTGGACCTAATCAGATCAGATCAGATCAGTCGCTCAGTCGTGTCCGACTCTTTGCGACCCTATGAACCGCAGCACACCAGGCCTCCCTGTCCATCATCAGCTCCTGGAGGTCACTCAGACTCACACCCATCAAGTCAGTGATGCCATCCAGCCATCTCATCCTCTGTCGTCCCCTTCTCCTCTTGCCCTCAATCCCTCCCAGCATCAGAGTCTTCTCCAATGAGTCAACTCTTCGCATGAGGTGGCCAAAGTACTGGAGTTTCAGCTTTAGCATCATTCCTTCCAAAGAAATCCCAGGGCTGATCTCCTTCAGAATGGACAGGTTGGATCTCCTTGCAGTCCAAGGGACTCTCAAGAGTCTTTTCCAACACCACAGTTCAAAAGCATCAATTCTTCGGCACTCAGCCTTCTTCACAGTCCAGCTCTCACATCCATACATGACCACAGGAAAGACCATAGCCTTGACTAGGCGAACCTTTGTTGGTAAAGTAATGTCTCTGCTTTTGAATATGCTATCTAGGTTGGTCATAACTTTCCTTCCAAGGAGTAAGCGTCTTTTAATTTCATGGCTGCACTCACCATCTGAAGTGATTTTGCAGCCCAGAAAATTAAATTCTGACACTGTTTCCACTGTTTCTCCATCTATTTCCCATGTAGTGATGGGACCAGATGCCATGATCTTCATTTTCTGAATGTTGAGCTTTAAGCCAACCTTTTCACTCTCCACTTTCACTCTCATCAAGAGACGTTTCTCTGAATATCATCTATAAGACATGTCCTAACATTTAAACTGGAGTTTTAAGAATTTCTTGCTTTCTTTGGAAGTAGATATGTTTTGTTAATGATCGTTTATTCAAACACTTGATTTCTCTCCTATAAAATAGCTGTTCCGTGTTGTGTTGTTGTCATCTTACGTTTTTTAATTGATTAAGTCACTCATGAAAAGCTCTATAGCTTTGAGGAAATGGGTGGGAAGATTGTACTTTTGCATGCTTTGTATCCTCCCAAGAAATCATTTACAAGATGGAATATATGCCATCACATACGTTCTCTTTTATATTCCTTCAATTTGACCCAAACAGAAGTGTAGAGCTAGTAGCGAGCTGTTTTCTATTTAAACTAAAGTAAAAGGTGCTGTTGCCAGAATTTGGATGTGCAAGCTATTATGGTATAGGTAAAAGCTGTCTAAATTTTGACAAATCGAAGTGGCTAAGAGTTATTTGTATGCAGGTCAGGAAGCAACAATTAGAACTGGACATGGAACAACAGACTGGTTCCAAATAGGAAAAGGAGTATGTCAAGGCTGTATATTGTCACCCTGCTTGTTTAACTTATATGCACAGTACATCATGAGAAACACTGGACTGTAAGAAACACAAGTTGGAATCAAGTTTGCCAGGAGAAATATCAGGAACCTCAGATATGCAGATGACATCACTTTTATGGCAGAAAGTGAAGAGGAACTAAAAAGCCTCTTGATGAAAGTGAAAGTGGAGAGTGAAAAAGTTGGCTTAAAGCTCAACATTCAGAAAACGAAGATCATGGCATCTGGTACCATCACTTCATGGGAAATAGATGGGGAAACAGTGGAAACAGTGTCAGATTTTATTTTTCTGGGCTCCAAAATCACTGCAGATGGTGAGTGCAGCCATGAAATTAAAAGACGCTTACTCCTTGGAAGAAAAGTTATGACCAACCTAAATAGCATATTCAAAAGCAGAGACATTACTTTGCCAACAAAGGTCCGTCTAGTCAAGGCAATGTTTTTTCCTGTGGTCATGTATGGATGTGAGATTTGGACTGTGAAGAGGGCTGAGCACCGAATAATTGATGCTTTTGAACTGTGGTGTTGGAGAAGACTCTTGAGAGTCCCTTGGACTGCAAGGAGATCCAACCAGTCCATTCTGAAGGAGATTAGCCCTGGGATTTCTTTGGAAGGAATGATGATAAAGATGAAACTCCAGTACTTTGGCCACCTCATGGGAAGAGTTGACTCATTGGAGAAGACTCTGATGCTGGGAGGGATTGAGGGCAAGAGGAGAAGGGGACGACGGAGGATGAGATGGCTGGATGGCATCACTGACTCGATGGATGTGAGTCTGAGTGACCTCCGGGAATTGGTGATGGACAGGGAGGCCTGGCATGCTACGATTCATGGGGTCGAAAAGAGTCGGACATAAATGAATGACTGATCTGATCTGATGCCAGGAACACCTTATATTAATGAATATTATTAGAATAAAATATAAATATCTGTTTGACTGTGATTTTTAATACTTTTTTTTGTTTTTTAGAGTAGAAAATCTCTTTTGTCCCCAAATACATATGTCACTGTGCAAAGAATTCATAATGGTTATTGCCACACTTATTTCTATAGTATGTAGGAACTGAGAAATTTCTAGAGTCTTACAATTCAAACCTAGGTAAAAACAGAAAAAATTCACAGTGCTTAGAATGTAGGGGTAAGTATATGTACGTTACGTTACCCCTACATTCTAAGCACTGTGAAATTTTTCTGTGTTTATGTTGGAGAAGGCAATGGCACCCCACTCCAGTACTCTTGCCTGGAAAATCCCATGGACTAAGGAGCCTGATAGGCTGCAGTCCATGGGGTTGCGAAGAGTCGGACATGACTGAATGACTTCACTTTCACTTTTCACTTTCATGCATTGGAGAAGGAAATGGCAACCCACTCCAGTGTTCTTGCCTGGAGAATCCCAGGGATGGTGGAGTCTGGTGGGCTGCTGTCTATGGGGTCAAACAGAGTCGGACACGAGTGAAACAACTTAGCCACAGCAGCAAATATATGTAGAAATTACTATTTTCATCTAATCACATTCCTTAAAATGAAATTGAATAGTATATTTTAAATCTGTTTTCTTTATTCAGAGGAATTTTTATAACCATTAAACAAAGTACTTAAAATACTTAATGCTACACCTAAGTTAAGATGAAATCTGATTTTGTTTTGTTATTTTTGTTTTATAACAGTAGAAATGGTGTTTACTAAATGAAACTCAGTTGTTATGAACAGGATATTCATGAAGATGAAAAAGTAAGGCAGGATAGGATAAGAAATCCATGAGAGTTGGTCATGCTGCAGATGTGTAAATTAACTACTTTATAAAAAAAAGAAAAACCTAGTTGAATAATAAAATAGAATTTGAAAATGAGAGTATGTATGAAAATGAAAAGTATTTAGAATGTATTTTTCTCTCATGTTCTTTAAAAGTATCAGGAAGAAGGTAAAGGTCAAGGTCTGTTATCAATTTTGAATTAATCCAAAATGTTTACGTGTTATAGCAACAAGATGTATACACTCTAATTAGGTGTTTTGATGCATAGAATTCATAATGAGATTTAGAATTTTCCTGACAGCTCATTGAAATAAATACTTTAAATACTTTGGTACTTACTTCTATTACCTGACAAATAAGAGGAAAAATGACAAGGGCTTACTTAGCAAAGTAAGAAGAGGCCCAAAGTACAGAAATAAAAAGATATTCACATTAATGTATTAATTATGTATCACTGTGTCAAGAGGGGAGGCTATGCATGCGTGGAGTGAGGGAGTATGTAAAATATCTCTGTACCCTTCCCAATTTTGCTGTGAATATAAAACTGCTCTGAAAAATGGACTCTAAAAATTATTAGCGATGGAATGTCTTAGAAGGGACATTATTTCAGGGTGTTAATAAATAAAAGGAGATAACAGAAATTAAAAGATAATATAACTTACCATTTAAAAACTATTTGAAGTGAAAAAATAAATTGACTAGTTTTCAGATTGGAACAATGGGAATAATGCCATCAAGTATCCAAAAACTGATGAGTTCTTTTTCAGAATTTACTTTTGGATTTTTAATAGAAAGAAATTCAATTTGATTTTTAAAGTTTATACTGTAATTAGAATATTAGTGGTATATGTTAAATAGTTTCTATTATTTTCCTTTCATGTTCATTGAATTTAATTTTGAAGGTGGATACGCCTTTATTTCCTGGTAGTCCATAATGGGCTTTTGTTTGCATTGGTGTTTTCCTCTCACTCTGTATACTCTCACTCTAATGTTATCTGAATTCTCTTTCTTATCCTACCTTTGATAAAGAAGTGAAGACTTATTCAGTATCTTTTACATGTTGAGCAATGTGCTTTCTACTTTTGCTATTTCATTTCAAGCAACTTTGCATGATTTTATGTTATTGCTACAAAATCTAATCAATATGTAATAGTATAGTCATTGTATAAATGAGGAAATTGATATTTGGGGATATTATTTGCTTAAATTCCCATATATAGTTGGTAGTGATTCCAGTATTTAACACCAGGGATACAGGTGCATTTATGGATCATTCAAAAGAATCATTTTATGTGAGGTGTTAGTTTACTGATATCTAACAAATAGTCCAATTTGCCAACATCCACCAGATCATCAAAAAAGCAAGAGAATTCCAGAAAAACTTCTATTTCTGCTTTCTTGACTATGCCAAAGCCTTTGACTGTGTGGATCACAATAAACTTTGGAAAACTCTGAAAGAGATGGGAATACCAGACCACCTGACCTCCCTCTTGAGAAACCTATATGCAGGTCAGGAAGCAACAGTTAGAACTGGACATGAAACAACACACTGGTTCCAAATAAGAAAAGGAGTACGTCAAGGCTGTATATTGTCACCCTGCTTATTTAACTTATATGCAGAGTACATCATGAGAAACACTGGGCTGGAGGAAGCACAAGCTGGAATCAAGATTGCTGGGAGAAATATCAATAACCTGAGATATACAGATGACACCACCCTTATGGCAGAAAGTGAAGAGGAACTAAAAAGCTTCTTGATGAAAGTGAAAGAGACTGAAAAAGCTGGCTTAAAGCTCAACATTCAGAAAATTAAGATCATGGCATCTGGTCCCATCACGTCATGGCAAACAGATGGGGAAACAGTGGAAGCAGTGATGGACTTTATTTTGGGGGCTCCAAAATCACTGCAGATGGAGACTGCAGCCATGAATTAAAGGATGCCTACTTCCTGGAAGGAAAGTTATGACCAACCTAGATAGCATATTAAAAAGCAGAAACATCACTTTGTCAACAAAAGTCCATCTAGTTAAGGCTATGGTTTTTTCAGGAGTCACATATGGATGTGAGAGTTGGACTATAGAGAAATCTGAGTGCAGAAAAATTGATGCTTTTGAACTGTGGTGTTGGAAAAGACTCTTGAGAGTCCCTTAGACTGCAAGGAGATCCAACTAGTACATCCTAAACGAAATCAGTCCTGGGTGTTCATTGGAAGGACTGATGTTGAATCTGAAACTCCAGTATTTTGGCCATCTCATGCAAAGAGCTGACTCATTTGAAAAGACCCTGATGTTGGGAAAGATTGAAGGCAAGAGGAGAAGGGAATGACAGAATATGAGATGATTAGGTGGCATCACTGACTCATTGGACATGAGTTTGGGTAAACTCCTGGAGTTGGTGATGGACAGGGAGGTCTGGCTTGTTGCAGTTCATGGGGTCACAAAGAGTCAGACATGACTGAGTGACTGAACTGAGCTGTGGTAAGTAGTCCACTCAAAGTTGCTTAGAAATGGTAAAGCAACAATTAGGACACAATCTGTTGGATTAGAATTCATTTTTCCACTGTTATCTTAATACTTTAAAAAATAAAATTTCTGATAGCCAGGTGTCTCAACTGACCAAAATAGTTGCTTTAGAGACATAAGTGGAGACAGAGCCCATAGGTATATCCAACTATGTGTTCCTGTCATAAGTAGGCACATGCTGCAAGGTACACTATAGCCATACAGTTTTGAAGTACTCCTATAATAGTGTCATCCTGTGAAATACTCTACAGTCCCGTGACAAACTTTAGCATCCCCAATGAACAAATACACACTCAAATGATAATGTGCATAGGTATGTTAATTCCATATGCACGGGTTAATATACAGTGGCCACAGAAATATCAAGATAATGCAGAAACATGGAGAAATACAAATGTGCTCACTTATCAAGATGCTCCTGGCTAGGTAAATACTGGTTGCAGTGGAGAACAAGCACAGACTAACACACAGTGAAATGCCCACCAATATCATATATAAAAAATACCTAACATTCTTTTCAAATTCTGATTATCTACATTTTCAAATAAACATGAGTTTGTGTTGCTTTTCTGGTTTACATTGAACCAGTGAAGCAGTGAAGTTGCTCAGTCGTGTCTGACTCTGCAGTCTCATGGACTGTGCAGTCTACCAGGCTCCTCCATCCATGAAATTTTTCAGGCAAGAATACTGGAGTTGAGCGCCATTTTCTTCTCCAGGATATCTTCCCGACCCAGGGATCAAACCCAATTCTCCTACATTGCTGTCTGAGCCATCGGGGAAGCCCTGCTTTACATTGCAGGAGTATAAAAATGAAAAGATTTACTGTGTTACCCATTAATATTTGTTTTTAGAGCTTATATAAATGAAGATGACCAAAGATGATCTAAATAATAACATCAAGGTAATAAAAAATACTTGGAAATTAGAAGTTACAGATGGGATCTTTGGTATTTTCTGAATTGACCCAACTCTTTCATCGTATGAGTTCAGGAATAATTTTTGAGTTATCATGCAGTGCCAATCATAGTTGAAAATGTCACAATATACACTAATTTGGATTCATTTGGCTACTTATATGCCAGGCTTTCACCTTTTTTCTGATTCCTTAAAAACTGAATTTTGGATATTACTCTTACAAAACACAGCCTGCTTTAGGTGGTATAAAAATACCTCCTTGTATTATCAGGATTTTATCACTCATTTATTCAGCATCTTCATTCAAAATTCAAAAATATGTTTATATAAGATGATATACAAAGCTTAATTTTTGGGATTAGATATGTAGTAACATTTGCAGTACTGACTTTGTACTGTCTGCCTTTGTACTCATTCTAGAATAAAAGCAGGCATTCAAATAACAAAAAATGTACCACGGCCAATGGAAAACAAATAAAAGCATAGAACCATCAGGAATGGAAAAGATGTTAATGTACTCAGAGTGGCAAGCAAATAGATTTTCCTGGCTGAAGAGAAATTGTATCAGGATTTGATGAGCATCATTTATTTTATCCAAGGGTTTCCCAGGTGGCGCTAGTGTTAAAGAACCCTCCTGCCATTGCAGGAGACATAAGAAATGTGGGTTTGATCTCTGAGGTGGGGAAGGTCCCCTGGAGGAGGGTATAGCAACCCATGACAGTGTTCTTGCCTGCAGAATTCCATGGACACAGGAGCCTGGCCAGCTACAGTCCATGGGGTCACAAAGAATCTGACACAACTGAAGCGACTTTGCATGCACATTTGATCCTAAACTCCAAGCCTGAATGAGAATGTTGAACCTTGGGATGGAGTGTATATAATTTTCATGTGGAAGAAATGTGAATTGCCAGGAGAAAGAATAGAAGAGATTCTAAAAATGATCATAATTTTTCTCTTCAATCAAGAGATGGAGTCTCCTTTCGTATCCATTGAATATCCATTGATTCAATGCTGGCCATATGCCTGGCCTTATCCAATGGGAAATTGGCAATTGTGAAGTAAGCCATCAACATGAAGATTATTTATATTTGCTTCTTTTGGAACAATTTGTTATGTGAATGAGACCAGATTAAATGGCTGAATGAAAGAGTGCATGTGGCCCACTGGCCCTGTTACCTAGCTGCCATTCAGTTAACTTCCTGAGTTGAACTGACTAGACACTAACCACAGATGAATGAATGAGACCAGTTTAGGCCAGCAAAGAATTACCAAACCGAGTCTAGCTGAAATTCTCAGAACCAAACAGAGGTCAATAAATGATTGTTAACTTCAAGGAACTAGGTTTTTGAGAGGTTTGCTATCCAGTTAAAACTAGTAACAGTGCCTGGATTTGCCAGTATCTGCTTCTCTTTGGTGTAGAAAGAATAAGAGATGAATCCGCCTCCAGGTAATGATAAAGTGAAGGGCGTCATACATAAATTGCTGACTAAATTTTAATGATAATTTCTCATATATAGGAATCCTGAGAGATCAACGTAGAACATACTTTCAGAGTGAAGTAACCATAGTTTCTCAGTATAGTCTTTCCTATGCAATTCTCTATTTTATAAATGAACTGGTTACCCTATCTTTTTTAATATTTATTGATTGAGCAAAGGATATTTCAAAAAATAATAATTGGCTATTTTAAATTATTTTATAGGGGAAATTCATAGTACTCCTACCTGTTGAAAACAGTCCTTCACCTTTCTGAGAGTGGGAGTAGGTAGGTGCAAATTAGGTGCAAATCACTCTTCACAGGATGTTCACACCCAATGACAATGTCTTTAGATCACAACTTCATATATATTCTTCAAAGTGATTGGCAGCCATGCTTTCAATATATGTAAAGAAGATTTCATATGCATATATTTATGCATTTTTGCTGTTCTGTGTAAAATTGAATCCTTTTATCAGTAGCATAATCCCAAGCCTTAATCTAGGCTTTAAGACTCAGCATGCCAATGATAATTTCTATGAATTATTATTACCATAACTTACACTAAGCTACATTAATCTAGCCTTTAAAATAGCTTCCTTTTTCTGTGTTTCTTCTTTGTGTGATTCAAGGTGTTGCCTTCAATCAACAAAATCAAGTCTTTGTGTGGTTTTATGTCTCAGTTGCCTTGGAGATTGTGTCTCTCTGCATATGCTGTTAGACAATTAAGTGGAATGGCTAGCATCTGCTACCTCTTGATTTAATTTTAGTGTGGAGTTTGATGTACTCATAGTAAGCACAGTTTAATAAATTTAATAAATGGTTTAAAATACACAGCCAAAAAGAAACCACATGTCTTATGTTTGTTAACACTTTATATCACATAGGTAATTTATAGAGTCAGGAAAATTACAGTATACAAGTAGAAAAAAATTCAAAAAGTAAATTTTGAATTTTTGTTATAAAAAGTAAATTTTTATTTGAGGTTAAGATTTTAAATTACACATTTACATAGATAATAAAAATGTATCCTTTCTAGAAAAAAAAATTTCTAATTCTGTAGATTTGTCTGGAGTAATAGTTCTGTGAAGTAGTAAAGTTTATAACAGAAAGTATTACATGATGATTATTGGTTTTTGCTAGACATTAGAAATTATCAGAAAAATGTTTTAAAAACACTAATGCCCAGACCTCACCATCAGGTTCCAAGGTCTGGGATGAGGCCCAGTTATTGGCACTCAAAAAATTCCCCATTTGATTGTATTATGCAGTCAGACTGAAAACCACTGGGCTATAAAAATAAAAGGCCTCTATTATTTCCTTTTCAAAATATCATAATAGGAGCATTGCACTTTCTCTCAAGTCAGAGAAAAGAAGAATGAGAGGGGAAAAAAAATGTTCCTACATCTCCTGAATGTTAATATCCCTCACTGAAGCCAAAGAAAGGCAATGTCAAAGGGTGTTCAAACTCCTACATAATTGCACTCATCTCACACACTAGCAAAGTAATGCTCAGAATTCCCTAAGCCAGGCTTCAACAGTACATGAACCAAGAACTTCCAGATGTTCAAGCTGGATTTAGAAATGTCAGAGGAACCAGAGATCAAATGGTCAACATCTGCTGGATCATAGAAAAAGAAGAGAGCTCCAGAAAAGCATCTACTTTTGCTTCATTGACTATACTAAAACCTTTGACTGTGTAGATCACAACAAACTATGGAAATTTTTTAAAGTGCTGGGAATACCAGATCACCTTACCTGCCTCTTGAGAAATTATATTCAGGTTAAGAAACAACAGTTAGAATTGGACATGAAACAACAGACTGGCTCAAAATTGGAATCAACTTTTGACAGCTTTATTAAGATATAATTGGCTACAACATATTTTATTTAGAAGGGGACAACAGAGGATGAGATGGTTGGATGGCATCACTGACTCGATGGATGTGAGTCTCAGTGAGCTCCGGGAGTTGGTGATGGACAGGGAGGCCTGGCGTGCTGCGATTCATGGGGTCGCAAAGAGCTGGACACGACTGAGCGACTGAACTGAACTGAACTGATTGAATATGAAACTTAATGAGACTTTAATTTGCATTCCTAATGAATAATAGTATTGTATAACTTTTCTTGTAATTGATGAGTAAGATTTTTTAATGTCTAACTTTTTTTCTTTTTTTAAAGAAACATTCAGATGTATATAATATTGTATTAGCTTTAGATGTACAACATGATGACTTTATATATGTGTATATTGCAAAATGATTATCACAGTAACATCAATTACAAATGTATTTTTGTGATAAGAATTTTTATGATACACTCTCTTAGCAACTTTCAAATATACAGTATAGTATTATTAACTACAGTCATCACGCATCATTGCATCTCCAGGACTTTTTTATGCTATACCTAGCTTCCTAGGTGGAGCTAGTGGTAAAAAATCTGCCTGAAATTCAGGAGATGCAAATAACATGGACTTGACCCCTGGGTTGGGAAGATCCCCTGGAGGAGGAAATGACTACCCATTCCAGTAATTTCCATGGACAGAGGAGCCTGGAGGGCTATAGTCCATGAGGTTGCAGAGAATTGGATACAATGAGCTTACACACTCACAGATGGAAGTCTTTACTTTGGACCACCTTAACCTTTTTCCCATCCCATTCCCATTTTTGATTAAGTCGTTCAAATCTGTGACCATTTCAATTGGATTTTTTTTTTGTCTTGTTATAACATTTTGAATTCTCTATATATTCTAAATAAATATGTATGTGACAAAGACATTTTTGTATATACTTTCAGCCAATTTATAGTTACATTTTCTTTTACTTGTTTTTTTTTTTTTTTTTTTTTGCTTAACTTTACAATATTGCATTGCTTTTACAATACATCAAGATGGATCCGCGGCCAGTATACACGTGTTCCCCATCCTGAACCCTCCTCCCTCTCCCCTCCCCACACCATCCCTCCAGGTCTTCCCAGTGCTCCAGCCCCAGGCATTTGTTATCGGGCATCGTACCTGGACTGACGACTCGTTTCAGATATAATATTATACATATTTCAATGCCGTTCTCCCCAATCATCCCACCCTCTTCCGGTCCCAGAGTCCAAAAGTCTGTTCTATACATCAGTGTCTCTTTTGCTGTCTCGGAATGTTTTAACTTTTGAGAAATTAAATTTATTTATAATTATTTTTTTTTTTAAGAGCTTGTGCTTTTGATGTCTATTTACTAAATCTTTGTTAAACTTAAGGTCACCACAATTTTATACTGGAAAATATTTTTAGATTTTATCTTAAATTTTCTTTTTGGAAGTACAGTTTAACTCTTACATTTAGATTTATTATCCATTTTGAATTAGAATTTTACACTGTGTGAAAAAATGATTGAGTTCCTTTTCTGTCTGTGACTATGCAATGGTTCTCACAACACTGTTCAAAAAGATCTATTTCCCACTGAGTTACACTGATACTTTTTTCAAAACCAAATTTTCCATATAAGTTTGAGTATATTTCTGGGCTCTTTTATGCTATTCCAATGATAGTTCTGATTATCTTTATACCAATAACAATTTTTCTTCATTGCTGTAGCTTTATAAATACTGATATAAGAAAGTAATTTTTTTCATTTGAGTGTAGTGAAGGTTACTCAGTCATGTCCGACTCTTGGCAGCCCCATGGACTATGCAGTCCATGGAATTCTCCAGGCCAGAATACTGGAGTCAGTAGCCTTCCCTTCTCCAGGGTATATTCTCAATCCAGGGATTGAACACAGGTCTCCTGCATTGCAGTTGGATTCTTTACTAGCTAAGCCACAAGGGAAACCCAAAAATATTGGAGCGGGTAGCCTATCCCTTCTCCAGGGGATCTTCCCAACCCAGGAATCAAACTGGGGTCTCCTGCATTGCAGGCAAATTCTTTACCAACTGAACTATGAGGGAAGCCCCATAAGGAAGTATACATCTTCCAAATTTGTTCTCCTTTAAGTTCCTCTTGAAGATTCTAACTCTTTCTTATTTCCATACAAATTTTAGAATCAATTTAGCTGTCAGTTTCTACAAAGGCTTCTAAGATTTTGTTGAGATTTCATTGAATATGTAAATCAGTTTGCATAGAATTTATGTACTCTGATCAGATAACATACTTTGTATTATTTGAATTCTTTTAGATATATTGGAATATTTTTCAGCCCCAAAATAGTCTATCTTGGAAAATATTTTCTATGAAGAGAATATGTATTTTGTTGCTGCTAAGTGGAGAGTTCTATAAATGTCATAATTGGATTTGTTGATAGCATTATTTAGGTATGCAGTATCCTGATTTTCTGTCTACTTGCAATATTAATTATTGAGAGAATAAGGTGAAAGTCTCAAACTATAAGTGGAGATTTGTTTATATATACTTTCAGTTCTATCAAATTTTACTTCACGTATTTTTAATTTCTGTTCTTAGGGACCCAAGTAATTAGAATTGTCAAGTTTTCTTGATGACATCATGTTTCTTTATTACCATGAGAACTCTATCTCTAGTATTATTCTTTTCTTTGAAATCTACTTTGTCTGACATTAGTATAAGCAACTGAGGTTTCTTTTCATTTGTATTAGTATGGTATACTATTTTAAGCCAGATTTTTAATTATTTCTGTTTTTTGGGGGACTTGCACTTTATTCAATATCATAATCTCTGCCTTATAATGTAGTATTTAAATAGTTTACATTTAATATGGTTATTAATCATCTTGGGTTTAAATCTGCCATGTTGCTGCATATTTTTAATGATATAATCTATTCTTTCTTTTACTCTTGCCAGGAAAATCCCATGAATGGAGGAGCCTGGTAGGCCACAGTCCGTGGGGTTGCTAAGAGTCGGACACGACTGAGCAACTTCACTTTCACTTATCACTTTCATGCACTGGAGAAGGAAATGGCAACCCACTCCAGTTTCTTGCCTGCACAATCCCAGGGATGGAGGAGCCTGGTGGGCTGTCGTCTATGGGGTTGCACAGAGTCGGACACAACTAAAACGACTTAGCAGCAGCAGCAGCATTCTTTATTTGCTTCAGTTTTCTCTTTTCGCTTTGCCTTCTTCTCTGAGCATTCTTGCTGCCTGAACTTGATCATTACATGGGCTGAGTCCTGCTACTGAAATATCTTTGCAATGTTCTTGAATGCAATTTTCCTGCAAGTTGCTACTGAAACAAAAAAGGTGGAGATCAGGGAAGTTATGAAACATATACAATTTTTGTGACTCTGTGCTACCTTGGCAATCAATGTTATTATGATAGAATTATGTCCAAAACTTGCTTTTGTCATAAACTATATGACATGATAAATAAGAATGTTTTAGGTCTAATGATAGCACTATGATAATTTTAAAAACTTACCTAATCATTTGATTAGTCATCTTCCCTAGGTCATATATCTGCTAAATGATATTGCAACCACTCCATTACAAATAAAGTTTAATAAATATAGCACTGTCTCTCCTTACCTCTTCCCCTATTTGCCGAGAATTCCATTTCTAGGACTATTGTCTTTAGTAGTTGTTATATTTGGTCACTCCCTCATGTCATAATATGGAAAACCTGAGACCTCAACACTTTAAGTGAGTTTCTCTAAACCTGATCAGAAATACTGAAGTGAGATTTAGGCATTCTGGTCAGCCCACCAAGAACTGAATGAAGGTTCAGTGTGCTTACCAGCTATTGAGTGGGCCTCCCACAGCATGAATGTTAGCAGAAGTGTGGAGACTCCTGTGTTGGAGAAAAAGGATAGCTTATTAGTCATAGCACTAGCAGAAGTCAAAGCTGAGCTTTTTTTTTTTTTTTCTTATTCCCTGAGTTCTGGTTTCCATAGGGTAACATAAAGAGGGTCAGATGACACATGCTTCTTCAGTGCACTGTGTTATAAGAGAGAAACCTAGAGTTTAGGGGAGCCAGAGCCAAATATTTCATAATGAACAGCCAACCTGCCTTATTTTCTGAGAAGGAGATATCTTTATTATACTGGACATTAAATAAACCTTTTATTTACTCCACAGGAAGATACGCTCTCTACTTTTGGGATTGTTTGCTATGTATACATCCTTGAAAAGATTTTCTCATACATATAGAATCTATATTTTTACTCAAGACAGGTCTTAAAACACAACAGATCTGTAGAGAGTTATCTCCTAACCCAGTCCAGAGCTCTTCCCACTATAATTCTAAAGATTTTGTCTTCTACCACCTAACTTCTTGCTAGATGCATTACACTTTTTATTTGTAATTTTCAAGTAAAAATTTGTGTATTTTCTTTGTATAACATAATTGATACAAGACAGGCACTGATGATTATGCCCGTTTTGCAGGTGAGAGAAATGTGGGAAAAAGGTGAACTTCACAATATTAATCTGGAGAATTTAGGTCAGTTAGAATATTACTATACCCACAAGTATAAGGAAAGTAGCAGTAGCAGATTTTAAAAATTCGAAGAGTTTTCTTATACATCTACTAATAATGGATCCAAAATGCTGTTAGTAGCAGATTTAAAGAGACTTACTGTTTGTGGTGATTAAACCCAGTAAACCTACTTGTTTTACAAATAGTATCTTGCCAAAGAGTCAGACACAACTGACTGACTGAACTGAGATATAATTATAATAATGCTCACTGTCAAAAGCATAAAAGTTTTGAGATTTTGCTCTCCTTGTAAGCTAAGTGATTATTCTGTCATAGTGCCATGAGTCCTGGTAGAAGACATAAGACTCTTTGGTTTGAATTCAAGAATGGTTTGTTACTCATGGTAATAGCAGTAGCTGGATTATCAACATTTTTATGCTGGTTATCTAAATCCCAATTCCCACATAGCTAGGCAAAACTTTCCTAATGACCCTTATACACAGTATGTTGTACTATAGGAGAGGATCCCTGCTTTTAGGTAAACTGAATCTTTTATAATAGGTTATGAGCATGCTTGCTTCTTTTGTTCTGGAAGAAAACATTATCTTTATTATATGGAATAGTATGGCAGAAAGTGAAGAGGAACTAAAAAGCCTCTTGATGAAAGTGAAAGTGGAGAGTGAAAAAGTTGGCTTAAAGCTCAACATTCAGAAAACAAAGATCATGGCATCCGGTTCCATCACTTCATGGGAAATAGATGGGGAAACAGTGGAAACAGTGTCAGACTATTTTGGGGGGCTCCAAAATCAATGTAGATGATGATTGCAGCCATGAAATTAAAAGACACTTACTCCTTGGAAGGAAAATTATGACAAACCTAGATAGCATATTCAAAAGCAGAGACATTACTTTGCCAACAAAGGTCCGTCTAGTCGAGGCTATGGTTTTTGCAGTGGTCATGTATGGATGTAAGAGTTGGACTGTGGAGAAGGCTGAGTGCTGAAGAATTGATGCTTTTGAACTGTGGTGTTGGAGAAGACTCTTGAGAGTCCCTTGGACTGCAAGGAGATCCAGCCAGTCCATTCTGAAGATCAGCCCTGGGATTTCTTTGGAAGGAATGATGCTAAAGCTGAAACTCCAGTACTTTGGCCACCTCATGCGAAGAGTTGACTCATTGGAGAAGTCTCTGATGCTGTGAGGGATTAGGGGCAAGAGGAGAAGGGGACGACAGAGGATGAGATGGCTGGATGGCATCGCTGACTCGATGGATGTGAATCTGAGTGAACTCCGGGAGCTGGTGATGGACAAGGAGACCTGGTGTGCTATGATTCATGGGGTCGCAAAGAGTTGGACATGACTGAGCGATTGAACTGAAGTATTACTACCTCTTCCTCTGGAGGAAGGCACTGTATCTTCCAAAACTCCTCTACATAACAGCCTTGAAAGAAAATTCAGAATCAGGGATATTGCCTTATTTGCAAGATAGGTAAGAACTGGGAGATCCATGGAAAACTGTCTCCTAATGTGTATACTTCATAGATTTCTATGAGGATTGAGTTTACATATGTATGTGTATGTTTATTTTAAGATTTCATATATATTAAACATACAATAGTATTATAAGTATTATTTTCAAGTTTATTCCATAGATATTCTGAATTTCTCTATAATATAGAGCAATCTGATAGTTATTTAAAATAAAATATCAAAATTTCACTCAAAAATTGTAAACTCAAGTTCCATTCAAATAATTGCATACACAAAGAATTTTGAATTTGTTGGTATATATTTCAAGGGTGATGATCTACTCTTTGGTGGCCTATGCAAACTATATTTGATTGGAAGCTTTGCTTAAGGAACCCCACTCCAGTACTCTTGCCTGGAAAATCCCGTGATGGAGGAGCTTGGTGGGCTGCAGTCCATGGGGTCGCTGATGGTCAGACACAACTGAGCAACTTCACTTTCACTTTTCACTTTCATACATTGGAGAAGGAAATGGCAACCCACTCCAGTGTTCTTGCTTGGAGAATCCCAGGGACGGGGGAGCCTGGTAGGCTGCCATCTATAAGGTCGCACAGAGTCGGACACGATTGAAGTGCCTTAGCAGCAGCAGCAGCAGTAGCAGTTTGCTTGAGGAAACTATATTTGATTTGAGACCTGAAACATGAGAAGAACTAGGCAAATGATTTAAGGAATGGGGAACGCTACAAGTACAGAAATCAAAAGTTTCTAAAGTTGGAAGGAACATAGGAAGCTTGAGAAATAAAAGCATACACATGTAGCTTCAGTGTAGGAACATGTAAAAGAGAGGTAAATTATAAGGCCAAAGAACCGGATCAGACCAGCTAAGGCAAGGCCTTTTTGATTATTCTAGTATTTTGGTATTGATTCTGTGGGCACTGTACTGGTATAAGCAAGAAAAGGCTCAATTTTTGTTTCATGTCAAACAACCAGGATTGCAACTCAGCAAAGTGTATTCACTCAATCCCTGTTCTCTCTTCTCCATAGAAAACTGAGTGTGTAACAAGCCCTGGCAATTGAAGTAACTATGTTCCCATGAATAATTTTAACACAATTTTAAGACAGGTATAAAACCAAGAAAATTGGGGAGAAGAAGAATACTGTAAAGTCCTGATTATTTCCTGTGACTTTACATGAATTTTGTCATAAAAAATGGAAGTTATATTTTCTACTTGGAAATTCTAAAATATTTGCAAGGAAAAAGGTGAAGACTCTATTTTGTGGAGGAAAATGAGTTTTATCAACTGAGTTTCCCTTTTAAAACTTCAGTTGAGCAGTTAAAGAACCATATAAATTGCAAGTAGCCTAGCTGAGGAGGTCATTATTAGAGTTAGGGCTTTGAAACATTTGCTGACTAGAGTAACTGTTGAACAGTCTGAATTTTGAATTTGTTTCAAAGTCTCCAAAAGTCAAGGGAATTTTATTATTTAAATTTACATCCACACTGTCCTCTATCCTACCCCATTCCCTAAAATTTAACACACTATAGTAACAGTTAGCAGGGAGTATAGAAGAGGAATACATAATTTAAATAAGTAACTGTGCTGATGAACTATGGAATGAGGTTCGTGACATTGTACAGGAGACAGGGATCAAGACCATCCCCATGGAAAAGAAATGCAAAAAAGCAAAATGGCTGTCTGGGGAGGCCTTACAAATAGCTGTGAAAAGAAGAGAAGCGAAAAGCAAAGGAGAAAAGGAAAGATATAAACATTTAAATGCAGAGTTCCAAAGAATAGCAAGAAGAGATAAGAAAGCCTTCTTCAGTGATCAATGCAAAGAAATAGAGGAAAACAACAGAATGGGAAAGACTAGGGATCTCTTCAAGAAAATCAGAGATACCAAAGGAACATTTCATGCAAAGTTGGGCACGATAAAGGACAGAGATGGTGTGGACCTAACAGAAGCAGAAGATATTAAGAAGAGGTGGCAAGAATACACAGAAGAACAGTACAAAAAAGAGCTTCAAGACCCAGATAATCATGATGATGTGATCACTGACCTAGAGCCAGACATCTTGGAATGTGAAGTCAAATGGGCCTTAGAAAGCATCACTACGAACAAAGCTAGTGGAGGTGATGGAATTCCAGTGGAGCTATTCCAAGTCCTGAATGATGATGCTGTGAAAGTGCTACACTCAATATGCCAGCAAATTTGGAAAACTCAGCAGTGGCCACAAGATTGGAAAAGGTCAGTTTTCATCCCAATCCCAAAGAAAGGCAATGCCAAGGAGTGCTCAAACTACCGAACAATTGCACTCATCTTACACACTAGTAAAGTAATGCTCAAAATTCTCCAAGCCAGGCTTCAGCAATATGTCAACCGTGAACTTCCTGATGTTCAAGCTGGTTTTAGAAAAGGCAGAGGAACCAGAGATCAAATTGCCAACATCCGCTGGATCATAGAAAAAGCAAGAGAGTTCCAGAAAAACATCTATTTCTGCTTTATTGACTATGCCAAAGCCTTTGACTGTGTGGATCACAATAAACTGTGGAAAATTCTGAAAGAGATGGGAATACCAGACCACCTGATCTGCCTCTTAAAAAATCTGTATGCAGGTCAGGAAGCAACAGTTAGAACTGGTCATGGATCAACAGACTGGTTCCAAATAGGAAAAGGAGTACGTCAAGGCTGCATATTGTCACCATGTTTATTTAACTTATATGCAGAGTACATCATGAGAAATGCTGGACTGGAAGAAACACAAGTTGGAATCAAGATTGCTGGTAGAAATGTCAATAACCTCAGATATGCAGATGACACCACTCTTATGGCAGAAAGTGAAGAGGGGCTAAAAAGCCTCTTGATGAAAGTGAAAGTGGAGAGTGAAAAGGTTGGCTTAAAGCTCAACATTCAGAAAACGAAGATCATGGCATCTGGTCCCATCACTGCATGGGAAATAGATGGGGAAACAGTGGAAACAGTGTCAGACTTTGTTTTTCTGGGCTCCAAAATCACTGCAGATGGTGACTGCAGCCAAGAAATTAAAAAACCCTTGCTCCTTGGAAGGAAAGTTATGACCAACCTAGATAGCATATTCAAAAGCAGAGACATTACTTTACCAACAAAGGTTCGCCTAGTCAAGGCTGTGGTCTTTCCTGTGGTCATGTATGGATGTGAGAGCTGGACTGTGAAGAAGGCTGAGCACCGAAGAATTGATGCTTTTGAACTGTGGTGTTGGAGAAGACTCTTGAGAGTCCCTTGGACTGCAAGAAGATCCAACCAGTCCATTCTGAAGGAGATCAATCCTGGAATTTCTCTAGAAGGAATGATGCTAAAGCTGAAACTGCAGTATTTTGGCCACCTCATGCGAAGAGTTGACTCATTGGAGAAGACTCTGATGCTGGGAGGGATTGAGGGCAGGAGGAGAAGGGGACGACAGAGGATGAGATGGCTGGATGGCATCACTGACTCGATGGATGCGAGTCTGGGTGACCTCCGGGGGCTGGTGATGGACAGGGAGGCCTGGCGTGCTGCGGTTCATGGGGTCGCAAAGAGTCGGACACGACTGAGCGACTGGTCTGATCTGATCTGTGCTTATCATAATTTGAATGTAAAGAATGTAATCCCCTCAAGGTAAAATTTGAACTTTGTAGGTGTTGCGTAGCATTTTAAGAATAGCTATTAGGTAACATAATTTTAATTCACAGAAACATAATTAAAAAATAAACTTTGTTTTTACTTTAATTATTTAACCAGCTATAACAAGAACCTCATGACTGCTGGTCCACTCTTTTCTGTATACTGCCACCATAACCAAAACCGATATGAAGGTTAAAGAAAGATAAGTGATAGGAGAAAATCATAATATAAAAAACTTTTCCAGACTTCATGCATCTTTAAAATGTATTATACATATCAATGTTGCCCATGATGGTCTCGTAAAGGTTCTCTGTAGAATGACAACAAACTTTACAATGTACAGATACAGTTTCCTGAATGATATCCTGTGATTTTTTTTATGTTCAAAGTTTTCAAGTTTTGAATCAATGTCTCTGATACTTTCTTCAGCACAATGAAGCTATCAGTACTATTTTCATCTGGAAAGTGAAAAGACTAAACTCCCTTTCCTTTGGAGTGCATAGAGCAGTGTTTAGAAGCATGAATATATGGACTGTGCCCCTTAGAATATTTATTAAGATAAAATTACTGGAATGGACCACAGAGAAATCATGGTTTGTTATACATTCTCATTCAGGTAACTTGATTCCCACAAGTATCTCCTAAAATCGTAAGCTACCAGAGAGTTCCCTAATCTAGTTTTCATTGTGATGTTTCTATTTGTATTCTCCACTCATATTTTGTTGAAAGGGCCAACAAGAGCTTAGAATGTATAGAACACAAGAAGAAGAAAATATCCTCAGAATTTATGTATATCATGGTGATCAAAATTATTAATACTTTACTGTATATTTGAAAGTTGCTAAGAAAGTATATCTTAGAAATTCTTAATACAAAACCAAAAAAAAAAAAAAAAAGATTATTATGCAAGGTGATGGATGTATTAGCTACACATATTGTGGTAATCATTTTACTATATATACATATATAAAATCACTCATTTCATACCTTGAATTTCCACAGTTGTATGTCAGTTGTATCTCAATAAAACTGGAAGAACAAAAAATGAAAACAAAACAGCCCCATGCAGAATGCTAACCAACATATATGGGAAGCAGTTTTTCTTATTCTTTTCTATTGGGTTTAAATAGCAGAGAATTAGATGTCAAATTCTGCATTTACAAAACAATACATTTTTGTAGACAAGAAGATAAAACACCTACCAGTTAAAAAAAAAAAAGAAATGCTAAAAAAAATAAGCTGATCATATAGAAGACATTCAAATATTTCTATAGTTTGTATTAAGACACTGATATTGATATGCATATGAAATACAAGTGTATCCTTATATGTATATGGATACATATATGTATTTTTATGTGATCTTTGGGGCTTCCTAAGTGACACAAATGCTAAATCCACCCGTAAATGCAGGAGATGCAGGAGACGAGGGTTCCATCCCTGGACTGGGAAGATTCCCTGGAGTAAGAAATGGCAACCAACGCCAGTATTCTTGCCTGGAAAATCCCATGGACAGAGGAGCCGGGTGGGCTACAACTAAGTGACTGAGCACATACAATGTGATTCATACAGTGTGTGTGTATTTAACTACTCTGTCTATGCAAATTACAAATAAGATTCAATTCAGTTGCTCAGATGTGTCCAAAACTTTGCAACCCCATGGACTACAGCAGACCAGACTTCCCTTTCCATCACCAACTCCTGGAGCTTACTCAAACTCATGTCCATTGAATTGGTAAGGCCATCCAACCATCTCATCCTCTGTGCTCCCCTTCTCCTCTCTCCTTCAATCTTTCCCAGCATCAGGGTCTTTTCAAATGAGTCAATTTTTCACATCAGGTGACCAAAATTTTGGAATTTAGGTTCAGCATCAGTCCTTCCAATTGAATATTCAGGACTGCTGTCTTTTAGGATTGACTGGTTGGATCTCCTTTAAGTCCAAGGGACTCTCAAGAGTCTTCTCCAATACCACAGTTCAAAAGCATTAATTATTCCATGCTCTGCTTTCTTTATAGTCCAACTCTCACATCAATACATGACTACTGTAAAAACTATAGCTTTGACTACACAGACTTTTCTTGGCAAAGTAATATCGCTGCTTTTAAATATACTATCTAGATTGGTCATACCTTTTCTTCCAAGGAGTAAGCATCTTTTAATTTCATGGCTGCAATCACCATCTGCAGTGATTTTGGAGCCCCAAAAACTAAAGTCTGACACTGTTTCCCCATCTATTTGCCATGACTTGCTGGGACCAGATGCCATGATCTTAGTTTTCTGAATGGTGAGCTTTAAGTTATCTTTTTCACTCACCTCTTTCATTTTCACAAAGAGGCTTTTTAGTTCCTCTTCACTTTCTGCCATAGGGTGGTGTTATCTACATATCTAAGGTTATTGATATTTCTCCTGACAATCTTGATTCCAGCTTGTGCTTCTTCCAGCCCAGCATTTCTCATGATGTATTCTGCATATAAGTTAAATAAGCAGGGTGACAATATACAGCCTTGATACTCCTTTTTCTATTTGGAACCAGTCTGTTGTTTCAAGTCCAGTCCTAACTGTTGCTTCCTGACCTGCATACAGATTTCTCAAGAGGCAGATCAGATGGTCTGGTATTCCTATCTCTTTCAAAATTGTCCACAGTTTCTTGTGATCCACACAGTCAAAGGCTTTGGCATAGTCAATAAAGCAGAAATAGATGTTTTTTCTGGAACTCTCTTACTATTTCCATGATCCAGCAGATGTTGGCAATTTGATCTCTGGTTCCTCTGCCTTTTCTAAAGCCAGTGTGAACATCTGGAAGTTCATGGTTCACATATTGCTGAAGCCTGGCTTGGAGAATTTTGAGCATTACTTTACTAGTGTGTGAGATGAGTGCAATTGTGTGGGAGTCTGAGCATTCTTTGGCATTGCCTTTCTTTGGGATTGGAATGAAAACTGACCTTTTCCAGTCCTGTGGCTACTGCTGCATTTTACCTATTTGTTGCCATATTGCGGAGAAGGCAATGGCACTGCACTCCAGTACTCTTGCTTGGAAAGTCCCATGGATGGAGGAGCCTGGTAGACTGCAGTCCATGGGGTCGCTAAAAGTGGGATATGACTGAGCGACTTCACTTTCACTTTTCACTTTCCTGCATTGGAGAAGGAAATGGGAACCCACTCCAGTGTTCTTGCCTGGAGAATCTCAGGGATGGGGGAGCCTGATGGGCTGCGGTCTATGGGGTCGCACAGAGTCGGACACGACTGAAGTGACTTAGAAGCAGCAGCAGCTGGCATATTGAGTGCATCACTTTCACAGCATCATCTTTCAGGATTTAAAATAGCCCAGCTGGAATTCCATCACCTCCACTAGCTTTGTTCATAGTGATGCCTTCTAAGGCCCACTTGACCTCACATTCCAGGATGTCTGGCTCTAGGTGAGTGATCACACCATCGTAATTATATGGGTCATGAAGATCTTTTTTGTACAGTTCTTCTGTGTATTCTTGCCACCTCTTCTTAATATCTTCTGCTTCTGTTAAGTCCATACCACTTCTGTCCTTAATCGAGCCCATCTTTGCATGAAATGTTCCCTTGGTATCTCTGATTTTCTTGAAGAGATCTCTAGTCTTTCCCATTCTGTTGTTTTCCTCTACTTCTTTTCATTGATCACTGAGGAAGGCTTTCTTATCTCTTCTTGCTATTCTTTGGAACTCTGCATTCAGATGTTTATATCTTTCCTTTTCTCTTTTGCTTTTGGCTTCTCTTTTTTCACAGATGTTTGTAAGGCCTCCCCAGACAGCCATTTTGCTTTTTTGCATTTCTTTTCCACGGGAATAGATTTAAGGGACTAGATCTGATAGATAGAGTGCCTGATTATGCCTACTTGACAGTAAAATGATCTGAAGCACAGTAAGGTATCATGAAAAGGCAATTTATCCTATATTGTTTCAGCTTCATTATATGTAATCAAAATGGCTAGGACTTAGATTTTTTATTTTCAGTTAAACCCTTTATAAAGCCATGTTAAGTATACTATAGTAATAATTTGTCTGAATATCTATTTATATTAGTATAGTCATATCCACATTATTAAGGTTAAGATACCAAATTATGATTCTACTGGATCAGGGTGTATGAAATATATTATCTATATAATATATTTGATACTTGTTTATATTTATATGTAATAAATTACATATTATAAGTAAACTGAATATCATTTACTTTTATTGAGGGTTTTTTGTTCAAATACTTAGGAATTCAGATTTTTAAAATTTTAGTAAATATATTATCATACTCCTAATTAAAACAGTTGCTTTAATTGTTAAGTAATTTATTCATCAACTTCTCAGATAATTGCCATGTGAAAACCCATTATAAATGAATATTAATTAAGTAATACTTTAACCATAAAATATAGAAGTATCTTGCTATCAGAATAATTTTTATAAGATATTTAGTTACTGATTAAGCAGTGTATCATTGTTTGGGTGTACTGCTGAACTGTTGTCATAGATGAATCTAAATACCCAAGGTAAAAAAATAAATAAATAAATAAAGACGGGTATATTGTTGCAGCACAGAGGCAGTAACTTCATCTAAATATATAGCTTGCCCTTGAACATTGCTGAAATTGGGGCACCAACCTGGTTAAGTAGAATATTTGCATATAACTTTATAGTTAGCCTTCCATATCTGCTGTTTTACATCTGCATATTTAACCACTACAGATGGTGTAGTACATATTTACTGAAAAATATCATATGTAAGTGGACTCATGCAATTCAAACCCTCATTGTCCAAGGGTCAGCTGTACTTCATATTATTTTAGAAGTCTTCTAGATCGTGAGCTCTGATTTTGAGGCTAGGATGGTCATTTTATGTCCCACAGAGAATGGGATCTTGGCATTTTGAGTCATAAGTGATGGGAAGAGGTCTGGCAGAGGGTTACCAAATTATCTAGCTTGTATAAATACTCAACCACCTAGATACATAATAAATAAAAATATTTTGGCCTAGTAGAACACAGCAACATATTAGAATCCTGTGAAAACCACTTGGACCAGCAGATCACAGTAGGTTTTGAAACTGAACACCATACAGTGATCAGAATAGGATATTTTAGTCAATCTTGGCAAAGCTAATGCTAGGAGGAAAAAACGTAGCTATCTGCTTATATGTTCTAATTGGTGTTTCAGTCTAGGTCCTTAAAGTTTCCATTATATAGTAGAAAATTTTTGTGCTGGTTGCCATTAAATACAATACAAATTCTGGCATGCGATAGGAGCTAAGTTAGTACTTTGGAATTAATGAATAAATAAATTAATACATAGATGTATATGACTCTGTTGTCTTTTGAAACACCGAATAAAAATATGCTAAATGTTTTATATCAGTTTATTACCTGATTATCTAATAAACATGAGCTTCCTAGCTGATGCTTGTGATAAAGAATCTGTCTGCCAATACAGGAGACTCAAAAGTTGTGTGTTCGATCTCTAGGTCAGGAAGATCCTCTTTAGTGGGGATGGGTAACCACTCCAGTAATTTTGCCTAGAGAATTCCACAGACAGAGGAGACTGGCAGGCTATAGTTTATGGAGGCACAAAGAATTGAACACGACTGAGTGACTGAGAACATCTAATAAGCATAATAGCAATAAGGTATTAAAGGATTAAGACAATAGGGCAAGCAAAATTTGATGAGCAAAAATTAAGTTGAGAATTCAAAGGATAGCTGGTGACAACTGGATATCTTAATAGGGAGACATTAAAATGTTAGAGTAAAGGTTAAACACTTATAGACAAATACCAAGCTTTCAGCCTCATCTTTAAAAAATGAACACATCTACAGATCTTCCTTGTATCTCAAACAATAAAGAATCTGCAATGCAGGAGACCCAGGTTTGATCTCTGGGTTGGGAAGATTCTCTGGAGAAGAGAACGGTAATCTACTCAATTCTCCACTGGAGAACCCCATGGACAGAGGAACCTGGTGGGCTATAGTCCCTGGGGTTGTGAAGAGTCAGCCACGACTGAGCAACTAACACTACTACTACTACAAAATCATGAAAACATTTTTTCATTATTTCTGTTGTTCTTCTTAGTTCCCATGTGAAGGAGGAGGGGGAATGGAGAGAGGGCAGATGAGTTGAGGGGTGAGGTGGGGGTAGAGATCATGTTAGTTAGGGGAAACAAAGGCATAAATAAGTCTCCAGTGTTTAGAAAATGGTGAATAAATCATTGCCTTTGTTGTATCTCATATAGAAACACTAAAAATAAAATCCTTATATGTAAATTTTATTTGTGTGTGTAGACTGAAACATAAATAGAAAAAATAACATGCATAATTTTCCAAGTATTCCCAGCATTTTCTGTAACATCATTGTCAGCAATATTTTAAATATTCATTCAGTACAATTATCTGGCAGTAAATTTTCCAACCAAATAATTTAGATTTGATCAATGTACATATTCACACATATGTACACATGGAGATAAATAGATAACTAAATTCATAGTTACATAGATAGAGAATTTTAAGTGTGTAATATTACTCAATGACTAAGAAAATCTTCTGGAATTTTTTCCCATTAGAACAATTCTTCTGGGAAGCTTATTTAAATTCCCTAAACTTTACCATTATATCCTAACACAATTTTTAGGATTAATTAGTAGTTTTAACTTACAGTAAGTATATTTCAGAAGCAGAGACACACTATTTCAATTAAGATATGTTTAAAATAGAAATGTGTTATATATATATTAATATATTTTAGTCACTAGATTACAGTTTTCCTATTTCCTTCCCTCACTGCTTATAATGCATGTTCTAAGCATTCTAACATGACTTTATTGTCTGAGAAAATAATAAAATTAGCCAATACTGTAATTAAATTCTGCTTATAGAATTTCAACTTCCTCCTCATTACTTTACAGCAGTGCTTTATTATCTCCTTTTCACTAACTTGAAAATGCATCTTTCACTGTTGGAATTCCAGAGCTTTTTTTGGACTTCGTTTTGTGCTTGCTTTCTCATGCAGTCTTCCCTTGGTATCCATGGGCCATTAGTTTCAGGAACCCTTGTACATCACAGCCAGCAGATGTCTAAGACTTTTACATAAAATGGCCTAGTGCAGTCAGGTCCCTTTATTCACAAAGTTTGCATATGCACAACTATATTATCTGTGTCCTTGTTTCCCTCTGGATTGGCTCCTTACTCAACAATGACTCATTTGTTCAACTGTCTTCTGTATTCAGAACAACACACTTTCTTCAATCAAAACTCTTAATATCACTCAAGTTGTAATCTGATGTTTCTTTCTTGTGTCACCCCTTCATTTCACTGTCACATTTTTCAAGGGAAATCTATATTTGTCTCTGTAACTTCACTGTAGACTTATTCTAAACATTTTGCAATGAGATTTTTTTCTTCTTTCACTTCAATAAAGTTGTTTTATCAAAATTTCCAATGGTTGACGAATATCCATTTTCCCCCCACTTTTTTAACTTGCCAAATCTCTCTCTGTATGATTTCAATTTGGTGATGACCTATCACCTTCCTCTCAACCTTTTTCTTTGAAACTTTAGTTCAACTGACAGTTAATATTATTATTTGACTATTCTTTTTTTATTTGATTATTCTTTATTCAATGTTTTGCAAAATCTTATTTTTTGTTCCTGCCCTCTACATGTGTGTAATCTTAAATCTATTCTTGGTCATGGTTCATTAACTTTATACAGTTTATTTGTTGATTATCTAATCTACTCTACCACCTTCAACTACCAGTTTTACATGGGTAGATGAAACTATTTTCCTTGATTTGCAATTTTTTGTTTCTGTATATATCTCTAACTTTAACCATTTTCTCCCCGTTTATGCAATAATCTCAAAGGAATTTGTCAAATTTCCAAAACCAAAGTATATTTGTTTTTGGACAAATGGAGTACATTCACCTGGTTTAAAATTGTATAATCACTTTTAACACTTGTTATCCTTTGTTCAGATCAGATCAGTTGCTCAGTCATGTCCAACTCTTTGCGACCCCATGAATCGCAGCATGCCAGGCCTCCCTGTCCATCACCAACTCCCGGAGGTCACTCAGACTCACATCCATCGAGTCAGTGATGCCATCCAGCCATCTCATCCTCTGTCATCCCCTTCTCCTCCTGCCCCCAATCCCTCCCAGCATCAGAGTCTTCTCCAATGAGTCAACTCTTCGCTTGAGGGGGCCAAAATACTGGAGTTTCAGCTTTAGCATCATTCCTTCCAAAGAAATCCCAGGGCTGATCTCCTTCAGAATGAACTGGTTGGATCTCTTTGCAGTCCAAGGGACTCTCAAGAGTCTTCTCCAACACCACAGTTCAAAAGCATCAATTCTTCGGCGCTCAGCCTTCTTCACAGTCCAGCTCTCACATCCATACATGACCACAGGAAAGACCATAGCCTTGACTAGGCGAACCTTTGTTGGCAAAATAATGTCTCTGCTTTTGTTAGGATCTGCTAATTGATCTCTCATAGAATTTTCACTGACAGTCTTGTTTTCCTTTTCCTTGTAGTAACTTGAGCATCGGGGAAGGCAATGGCACCCCACCCCAGTACTCTTGCCTGGAAAATCCCGTGGACGGAGGACCCTGGTGGACCGCAGTCCATGGGGTCGCTAAGAGTCGGACACGACTGAGCGAATTCACTTTCACTTTTCACTTTTATGCATTGGAGAAGGAAATGGCAACCCACTCCAGTGTTCTTGCCTGGAGAATCCCGGGGACGGCGGAGCCTGGTGGGCTGCCATCTATGGGGTCTCACAGAATCGGACACTACTGAAACGACTTAGCAGCAGCAGTAGCAGCAACTTGAGCATAGGTTCTTATTACTGTACTTAAGCTGGAGTCCACTTGACTATATTATGGTTAGTATTCTCAGCTGCATTATGTCTCTTTTCCTATTAATTCTTTCTAGGAAACATTTAGTAGTTGTTGCAGTTGTTTCCATCTTTCCCCTTGTGATTGTCTTGATGTCAAGAATCATTTTTTTGTGTTTCTCTCAATAACTGTCTCTTATAAGAATCTATAATTTTATTATTGCTGTCACTGAAAGAAATAATTAGCCAATCAACTTCTTTACTCAAAGACCTCACAGAAATCCAGAAATATGTGATTTTCTTGCTTCAAATCCTGCATAATACAGATTACTGTTAAGTGATACGGTTAGGAGTTTAGGCTCTCCACAATCTGCAGTTCTTATTCTTCTCATTCTTTCCAACTATTCCCTTATTTCAGTGAAAGCCCAATATTTGGCTGATATGTACATTTTCCTAAGCTTTCTTTCTAAGCCTCTGCTTTGTAATACTCATACTTGTATGTTTCTCTTTAAATTTTTTCCTTGCAATTTTATATCATACTGACTTTTAGGTTTAGTTCAAACACCACTTCCTTGCTGACCCCATTTCTAATCACTCACTTTGGCAGAGATATTCCTTTGATACTCTTAAAGAGGATAAGACTTCTAGCTCTTATCTACACTTGTAACATATAACCTTATTTTTAATCATTTATATACTTGTATAAGGGTTGGATGGTTGGATGGCATCACCGACTCAATGGATATGAGTTTGGGTAAACTCCAGGAGTCGATGATGGACACGGAGGCCTGGAATGCTGCAGTCCATGGGTTTGCTAAGAGTTGGATATGACTGAGCAACTGAACTGAACTGAACTGATTCATTGGAAGGACTGATATTGAAGCTAAAGCTCCAATACTTTGGCTACCTGATGCAAACAGCTGACTCTTGGAAAAGACCCTGAAAGATTGAGGGCACGAGGAGAAGAGGGCAACAGAGGATGAGATGGTTGGATGGCATCACTGACTCAATGGACATGAGTTTGATCAAACTGTGGGAAATAATAGTGAAGGACAGGGAAGTCTGGAGTGCTGCAGTCCACAGAGTTGCAAAGAGTCGGATACAACTTAGCAACTGAACAACAAAAACAATACTTATATAATTATATACTTATACTCAAGTCACCAACTCAATGGACATGAGCAAAATCTGGAGATAGTGAAAGGCAGGAAGCCTGGTGTGCTGTAGTTCATGGGGTCACAAAGATCTGGACACAACTTAGTGACTGAACAACTTACTTATCTCTACATAGGTCACAAGTGATGAATAAAAGTGAGGTTTAGTAAAAATGAAACTGCATACAACTGAAGAAAACAACAAATGATCTATGTTGATGGAAAATTAGTTACATATTTTTTAAATGTTTTTCATTAAAGATCTAAAAACTTTTCTGGAGTTAAAGGGCAGTTATTCATTGTATGGGTAATATCATATAAGATATACTAGTGCGGGAGAAGGCAATGGCACCCCACTCCAGTACTCTTGCCTGGAATATCCCATGGATGGAGGAGCCTGGTGGGCTGCAGTCCATGGGGTCGCTAAGAGTCGGACACGACTGAGCGACTTCACTTTCACTTTTTCGCTTTCATGCATTGGAGAAGGAAATGGCAACCCATTCCAGTTTTCTTGTCTGGAGAATCCCAAGGGCAGGAGAGCCTGGTGGGCTGACGTCTATGGGGTCACGCAGAGTCGGACACGACTGAAGTGACTTAGCAGTAGCAGCAGCATACTAGTGCGATGAACCCAAGTAGACTCGTATTCGAAGCTGTAATGTTAATATTATAGGAATAACCTTGTGCTAAAAACCCAGAAACTAAGTTTTAATGACATATTCATAGTGCTATCTATTATTTGGAAAACCTGGGAAACTGAAAGAATGATTTGTAACTTTCTACTTATTACAACTCTAGGAATAAAAGAAAAGGATATTCCACTTTGATCTTATGAGAGAAAAGATTCTCCTTTATGTAAGTGATCAGCACTCCAGAGGCCCCCTTCCTTGTTTCTATGCATAACACAGTTATGTGTTAGCACTTTGGCATTAAAAGATGTTGGCATCTCTGTGTTACATGCAATTTTAACAACCTGGTGTGAAGACATCAAAGTCTTGCTCAACATCTTCTTCTCCTTCCAGCCTTTTAGTAACTCATCACTATAACTTCAACATTTCTTCAGTGATTGAAAGAAGCATACAACTCACCTTTCTCTTCTTACTATACTCCACTTTTTTACTTATCGTAGATTTGTGAAGTGAAAGTCATTCAGTCATGCCTGACTCTTTGTGACCTCATGAACTATACACACCATGGAATTCTTCAGGCCAAAACACTGGAGTGGGTAGTATTCTCCAGGGGATCTCCCCAACCCAGGGATCAAACTCAGGTTTCCCACACTGAAGGCAGATTCTTTACCAACTGAGATATCCGGTAAGCTCTATCGTCCATTAAGATTGGCATAAGAGAAATGCTCTGAAAAGCTATTGCCTTCTCAAAAATTTGTCTAAAATATGTTCAAATGATTTAAATGGTCTGAAATCACAATTATTGTCTTTATTTATATATCAAGGAAAAAGCAAGAAAGTTCCAGAAAAACATCTATTTCTGCTTTATTGACTATGCCAAAGCCTTTGACTGTGTGGATCACAAGAAACTGTGGAAAATTCTGAAAAAGATGGGAATACCAGACCACCTGACCTGACTCTTTCTTGGTCAGGAAGCAACAGTTAGGACTGGACATGGAACAATAGACTGGTTCCAAATAGGAAAAGGAATACATCAAGGCTGTATATTGTCACCCTGCTTATTTAACTTATATGCAGCATACATCCTGAGAAACGCTGGGCTGGAAAAAACATAAGCTGGAATCAAGATTGCTGGGAGAAATATCAATAACCTTAGATATGCAGATGACACTACCCTTATGGCAGAAAGTGAAAAGGAACTAAAAAGCTTCTTGATGAAGGTGAAAGAGGAGAGTGAAAAAGTTGACTTAAAGCTCAACATGCAGAAAACTAAGATCATGGCATCTGGTCACATCGCTTCATGGGAAATAGATGGGGAAACAGTGGAAACAGTGTCAGACTTTGTTTTTTTGGGCTCCAAAATCACTGCAGTTGGTGACTGCAGCCATGAAATTAAAAGATGCTTGCTCCATGGAAGGAAGGTTATGACCAACCTAGATAGCATATTGAAAAGCAGAGACATTACTTTGCCAACAAAATTCCATCTAGTCAAGGCTATGGTTTTTCCAGTGGTCATGTATGGATGTGAGAGTTGGAATATGAAGAAAGCTGAGTGCTGAAGAATTGATGCTTTTGAACTGTGGTGTTGGAGAAGACTCTTGAGAGTCCCTTGGACTGCAAGGAGATCCAACCAGCCCATTCTGAAGGAGATCAGCCTTGAGTGTTCTTTGGAAGGACTGATGCTAAAGCTGAAACTCCAGTACATGGCCATCTCATGTGAAGAGTCGACTCATTGGAAAAGACTCTGATGCTGGGAGGGATTGGGGGCAGGAGGAGAAGGGGACGACAGAGGATGAGATGACTGGATGGCATCACTGACTGGATGGATGTGAGTCTGAGTGAACTCCGGGATTTGGTGATGGACAGGGAGGCCTGGCATGCTGTGATTCATGGGGTTGCAAAGAGTCAGACACGACTGAGTGACTGAATTGACTGAAGTTCTTTTAGTCATGTCCAGCTCTTTGTGTCTTTGGGCCCATAGCCTACTAGGCTCTCCTGTCCATGGGACTCTCCAGGCAAGAATACTGGAGTGGATTGCCATTTCCTCCTTTAGCGGATCCCTGTGACCCAGGGAGGGAACTGATTTCTTACATCTCCTACATTGGCAGGCGGTTTCTTCACCACTAGTGCCACCTTTGGTAACAGGAAGCTAATACATTTTCATTGTAATCCAGAGAGATTAAGTCTTTTATTGTTCCTATAACATTGAAAAGATACAATTTTGCTATCTGTGAACACCTTACAGTTGGATCTAGGGCTAAGAAAATCTGCTAACTCATTTCTCCTAAGGCCATCAAAATACTTGTCAACAGGAAATGTTGATACTTGATTAGACTAGTGTTACTATATTCCCATAACATTATTTTTCTGAGCCTCCTTTTCTTCAACTGCAAAAAAATAAAGCTAAAAATACCTACTCATGAGAATTTTTTAAAGAGTAAATGATGCACGATACGCCAAAGTACTCAGCCTGAAACAGTAATTAAAAAATGTTTATTCTCCTCTCCCTTTCTTCATATTTGTTTTTGCATATGTGAATAAAGCCCAGTCTAGAAATAATTTAAAAATTTTTAAAGTTCAACACTGAATGGGGTAAGAATTTTATGCCTATTTGATTACAAACATATGTAAATAAACTAGCTGAAAAAAAATGAAAAATAAGATTCTTTAATCTTTCAGTTCAGTTCAGCTGTTCAGTCTTGTCTGACTCTGTGACACCATGAACTGCAGCACACCAGGCCTCCCTGTCTATCACCAATTCCTGGAGGCGATCCAATCTCGTATCCATTGAGTTGGTGATGCCATCCAACCATCTCATCCTCTGTCATCCCCTTTTCCTCCTGCCCTCAATCTTTCCTATCATCAGGGTCTTTTCAAATGAGTCAACTATTTTCACTAGGTGGCCAAAGTACTGGAGTTTCAGATTTAACATCAGTCCTTCCAATGAACATTCAGGACTGATCTCCTATAGGATGGACTGGATGGATCTCCTTGCAGTCCAAAGGACTCTCAAGAGTCTTCTCCACACCACAGTTCAAAAGCATCAATTCTTCAGCACTCAGCTTTCTTCATAGTCCAACTCTTACACCCATACATGACTACTAGAAAAACCCATAGTCGACTAAATGGACCTTTGTTGGCAGAGTAATGTCTCTGCTTTTTACTATGCTATCTTGGTTGGTCATAACTTTCCTTCCAAGGAGGAAGCGTCTTTTAATTTCATGGCTGCAATCACCATCTGCAATGATTTTGGAGCCCCGAAAAATAGAGTCAGCCACTGTTTCCACTGTTTCCCCATCTTTTTGCCATGAAGCGATGGGACCAGATGCCATGATCTTAGTTTTCTGAATGTTGAACTTTAAGCCAACTTTTTCACTCTCCACTTTCACTTTCATCAAGAGGCTTTTTAGTTCTTCTTCACTTTCTACCATAGGGTGGTGTTATCTGCATATCTGAGGTTATTGGTATTTCTCCCAGAAATCTTGATTTCAGCTTGTGCTTCCTCCTGCCTAGCGTTTCTCATGATGTACTCTGCATATAAGTTAAATAAGCAGGGTGACAATATACAGCTTTGACGTACTCCTTTTTCTATTTGGAACCAGTCTGTTGTTCCATGTCCAGTTCTAACTGTTGCTTCCTGACCTGCATACAGGTTTCTCAAGAGTCAGGTCAAGTGGTCTGGTATTCCCATCTCTTTCAGAATTGTCCACAGTTTATTGTGATCCACACAGTCAAAGGCTTTGGAATACTCAATAATGTAGAAATAGATGTTTTTCTGGAATTCTCTTGCTTTTTCGATGATCCAGCAGATGTTGGCAATTTGATCTCTGATTTCTCTGCCTTTTCTAAAACTAGCTTCAACATCTGGAAGTTCACAGTTCACATATTGCTAAAGCCTGGCTTGGAGAATTTGGGCATTACTTTACTAGCGTGTGTGATGAGTGAAATTGTACAATAGTTTGAGCATTCTTTGGCATTGCCTTTCTTAGGGATTGGAATGAAAACTGACCTTTTCCATTCCAGTGGCCACTGCTGAGTTTTCCAAATTTGCTGACATATTGAGTGCAGCACTTTCACAGCATCAACTTTCAGGATTTGAAATAGCTCAGCTGGAATTTCATCACCTCCACTAGCTTTGAAGTACTGATGCTTCCTAAGGCCTGCTTGTCTTCACATTCCAGGATGTCTGGCTCTAAGTTAGTGATCACACCATCAGGATTATCTGGGTTGTGAAGATCTTTTTTGTACAATTCTTTTGTGTATTCTTACCACCTCTTCTTAGAGCTGACTCTAAGAGAAGAGCTGACTCATTTCAAAAGACCCTGATGCTGGGAAAGATTGAAGGCAGGAGAAGAAGTGGATTACAGAGGATGAGGTGATTGGATGGCATTACCAACTCAATGGACTTGAGTTTGGGTAAGGTCTGGGAGTTGGTGATGGACAGGGATGTCTGGGGTGCTGCAGTTCATGGGATTGCAAAGAGTCAGACATGACTAAGCAACTGAACTGAACTGATCTGCCTGATAAGAAGTCATCAGTTAAACACAGAAAGCAGAAAGAAGACCATTTAAACAGAAAGAAAGAAAACACATTGCAAATATCTCTGAACAAGAAAGAGTGTGATGCAAATGAGTATGATGAAATTCAAGGACATTGAGAAGGTCAGTGTGTCTTTCAGAGCAATATTGATAAGAACATGTCAAGACTTAAGCTCATGGAGGTATGCATATACCAGTTCATGGAAGGCTTTATAAATCAAGTTCAACAGTTTGAATTTTATGAGAAGTCATTGGAAATGTCAAAGCCAAAAGCACATGACTTGTTTTCCATTTTAAATCACTGTGACTGTTATTTTGGCAGCAGGTTTCAATAGGGCAGGTGTAAGAAATGGAAAATAATTGAAAATTTGAATTATTGTAGGAAGGTGTGTAGATGACCTCGTTGGAATTTGTGAATAATTTAAATTTCTTTCCTGTGTGTCCAAGTAAACATGTTCTCCAGAGCTCTGGACTGAATACTTTTTTTTTTCTTAGCTGAAGTGACCCCAGGGAACCTTTTCAGGGGCAGTTTGCTGCTGCTGCTGCTGCTAAGTCGCTTCAGTCGTGTCCGACTCTGTGCGACCCCATAGACGGAAGCTCACCAGGCTCCCCCCGTCCCTGGGATTCTCCAGGCAAGAACCCTGGAGTGGGTTGCCATTTCTTTCTCCAATGCATGAAAGTGAAAAGTGAAAGTGAAGTTGCTCAGTTGTGTCCGACTCTTAGCAACCCCATGGACTGGAGCCCACCAGGCTCCTCTGTCCATGGGACTCTCCAGGCAAAAGTACTGGGGTGGGGTGCCATTGCCTTCAGGGGCAGTTTAGTCTGCTTCATTTAAAGTTGTCCGATTAGTTCTTAGGGGTCAAATTTAATGTTTAGAAAACAAGGTTAGATTCAAAATTTATGGGCAAAATCAATTTATTTATCTTATCTTCATTACTGTAAAGTAGCATTTCCGTAGGTGCTGTGGCCACCAAAAAGTTTTATTACAATCTGCTCTTCATCTACCATGAAGCCTGATGATCTACTTTAGCATTCCCCTTAGAACTAGTTGGCAAGCTTGGTTTTCCCTAAATATTTTTACTTCTGATAGATAGCTGATTTTTCAGGTAAAATTAAATAATTTTTGATTTTCTTATTTATCAAAAGATTTAATGGTAAAAGGGAAAATTGGCATCAGGCATATGATATCAAGTCATCTGATACAATTCCAAGTTTCTATGTGGCTATACACCAAATTTTCTCCCCCTAGAATCCATGTGATACAATTCCAAGTTTCTATGTTGCTATAGACTAAATTTTGTCCCCCTAGAATTCTTGTTGAAGCCCTAACTCCCAATGTTGCTCTGTATGGAGACAGGACCTGTGAGGAAGTGATAAAAATTAAATGAGGTTGTGAAAATGAGACCCTAATTCGATAGGGCTGGTGACCTTAGAAAAGAAAGAGATACAGAGTTGTCTGTCTCTGTACCATTTGGAGATAGTGAAGAAGGCAGCCATCTGTAAGTCAGGAAGACAGGGCTCAACAGAAATTGAAATTGATCTTGGACTTCCCAGTCTCCAGAAATGTGAGAAAAATATTTCTGTTGTTTAAGTCACCCAGTCTATGATATTTTGTCCTGACAAATATCTGAGCTGTCTAATATTTATTTATTCCCAATAATTAGCAATTTTAATCAATTTTCCATTATACAGGGAAACATTTATAATCAACCTGTGTCTTTATGGTCTCAGAAAAAATAGGCAATCCAAGTTTCTGACAAATTCAATTACCTACATTTTTATTGCTTAGCATAATTTGGTCTCTACTTTATTTTTCAAAATTTATTTATGTATTTATTTGGCTGCTCTAGGTCTTCTTGCTATGAGCGAGCTTTTTCTGGTTTTGGTAAGTGGGGGCTATTTTTTAATTGCAAGTCACAGGTTTCTTACTGTAGTTGCTTCTCTTGATGCAGCTCATGGGCTCTACGGTGTTTGCGCTTCAGTAGTTGCCACTTGCAGAGCACGGACTCATTAGTTGTGGCACACAGGCTCAGTTTCCCCATGGCATGTGGAATCTTCCCTGACTAGGGATTGAATCCATGTCCCCCGCATTAGCAGGTATATCCTTACCACTGGGCCATTAGGGAAGTCCTTTACTGTGTTTATAATAATTTTGAAGATATTGTAGGAGTTTTGGGCTTCCCTTGTGGCTTAACTGGTAAAGAATTCCCCTGCAATGTGGGAGACCTGGCTTCGATCCCTGGGTTGGGAAAATACTCTGGAAAAGGAAAAGGCTACCGACTCCAGTATTCTGGCCTAGAGAATTCTGTAGGCTTTATAGTCCATGGGGTCGCCAAGAGTTGGACATGACTGAGCAACCTTTATGATGAGCTTTAGTGTTAAATTTAGTGTTAAACTAGCTTAAAATATTCTATTAAACAATACTTTAGAATTTTATATATTTCCTTTTATTTCTAGCTAAAATGTGCCTATTCTATAATATTTTAAAATTTACTCACTAATCTTTCCTTTTTTCCTCTATTCTTGTTTTGTTTATATCATCATGTCACATAAATTTTAATGGGAAAATATTTTTAGATCTTTTCTTTGTGCTCTTGGTGTGATAGATATTTTTCAATAAAATCTTCTACTATTACTGTAATGTTAACTTTGACTGTGTGCATGCTTAATTGTGTCCGACTCTTTGTGACGCTATGGACTATAGCCTGCTAGGCTCCTTTGTCCCTGGAATTTTCCAGGCAAGAATACTGGAGCAGGTTGCCATTTCCTATCTTCTTGTCTCAGGGATTGAACCCGCATCTCTTGCTCTCCTACATTGGCAGGCAGATTCTTTACCAGCTGAGCCATGAGGAAGCCCAACTCTGTATTTAATGGATGCTATTTTTTTCCATTAGACTTTAAAATTCAGGCAGCTTAGCTTATAGGTACTTTTAAGTTTGTTTTTCTTTAAAATATAAGTTACTCAAGTATTGTTCCTGAGCACAATGTTTTTCTTAATGTCTTCATTATAGTCTTTTATTCTGTACTTTTTTCCTGAATTATTTTCATGCTTCTAAACATCTTTCTTACTCTTTAAACTAGAAATTTTCTAATAGTAACAAACTTTCATTTCTTTCTTTACACTGTCTTTGTTGTCAAAAATCTAACAAACTCTTTTTACAATGCTTTTTAGAAAACAAGAGTGCCTCCAAATTTTACTTTTTCTTCAATGTGACTTTACTTCTTTGATACCATTATTTGCCTGTAAACCAAAAATATAGGTTTAAATTAACATAATAGCTAAGCATAAGCAGCTTATGAGTTCATTTATAAAAGACATAATTCATTAGTATTGACAAAATATTTTTTCTCTGAATACTCTAAAACTAATCCACCCAAATTCCAGAGAATAGCTTACATGAAACCAAATGAATTAAGTATAATTTCCCAAATCATCTGATATTTTGATCTTTCATGATACCATGCTGCTCAAAAAACATTTACTGAAAACATCACAGACCCATAACATTGCAAGGATTAAATAAGGTAATACATGTATTTAACTTAGAATGGTACCTGCTGCTGCTGCTGCTGCGTCGCTTCAGTCATGTCCGACTCTGTGTGACCCCATAGACGGCAGCCCACTAGGCTCCTCTGTCCCTGGTATTCTCCAGGCAAGAATACTATATATGGTAAATATGTATATATAGCAACAATTATCTCTACCCCATAGATCTTAAGAATTATTATTTCTATCACAGTGTTGAGTGCCAAGTAACGGCATGTTGTCAATAAATTCTATTGAATTGACTTCTTACTTTTTATTACACAAGACAATCTCATCTCTGATTTTATTATGCAAGTTAGAAATATTAGAAATATATGAGGAATTACTTTCAAGTTTGGCTTTCTTCTACCTGATTTAAAGACATTCTAGCAAATTCACTTAATTTTCCATTTGAAACATTTATGTGAAAGCGATTCTATTACATACCTTCTCATTCAAGGCATAAATTGACTTAATAGGATAATCCCAACATTTCAAATTGAACTCAAAGAATTCCTGAGAAAACCATTCAGCATATACTCATAAAGTAAAGAATAACAAATATGGACAGAAGCACTAGTTAGGCAAGAGTTTGAACCTGAAATCCTGATAAGTCAAGTCAAGGAGTATCTCCTTAAAGTCCCCACACTTACATATCAGTTTGGCCTATCTCCCTTCATTTCAGTATAAGCACATCAAGTTCTTAAAAGCAAATATTGGAGATATAAAAGTCCTTAACATTGTATAATTCAACCAACTTTATTTTTAGACAAATAAACTGGTATTAACAGATGACTTTTTTTTCACTGTTAATGCTCTAGCCACACTAGGACTAGAATACAGAACTCATTTCTGAATTAGTGCACTTTGCCTAAGATCATATTGACTTTTTAATACTGTCATGTCAACAGTTGCTTGGAGGAGCTTTATTTCCTGATGTGTTATAGAACTGAGTTTAATTGGTACATTAAAGTGGAACATATGATCAGGTACCTACATGTTCTCTAAGTCTGAAAGTTCTTTCTCTGGTGCAGAACATTCTAATTCTTTCCTCCTCCACATTTTATTTCCTACTTAGTATCTGTCTAGTGGCTCAGAATAAAGAATCTGCCTGCAATTAAGGAGACCTGGGTTCAATCCCTGGGTTTGGAAAGATCCCCTGGAGAAAGAAATGGCTACCCATTACAGTATTCCTACCTAGAAAACCCCATGGACAGAGGAGCCTGGCAGGCTACAGTCTGTGGGGTCACAAAGAATGGGACAAGACTGAGCAACTAACACTTTCACTTTTATAAGTGTCTGGCATAGAAGTTAGAACTGGACATGGAACAACAGACTGGTTCCAAATAGAAAAAGGAGTACGTCAAGGCTGTTTATTATCACCCTGCTTGTTTAATTTATATGAAGAGTACATCATGAGAAACGCTGGACTGGAAGAAACACAAGCTGGAATCAAGATTACCGGGAGAAATATGAATAACCTCAGATATGCAGATGACACCACCCTTATGGCAGAAAGTGAAGAGGAACTCAAAAGCCTCTTGATGAAAGTGAAAGAGGAGAGTGAAAAAGTGGGCTTAAAGCTCAACATTCAGAAAATGAAGAGCATGGCATCCGGTCCTATCACTTCATGGGAAATAGATGGGGAAACAGTGGAAACAGTGTCAGACTTTACTTTTTTGGGCTCCAAAATCACTGCCGATGGTGACTGCAGCCATGAAATTAAAAGACACTTACTCCTTGGAAGGAAAGTTATGTCCAACCTAGACAGCATATTGAAAAGCAGAGACATTACTTTGCCAACAAAGGTCTATCTAGTCAAAGCTATGGTTTTTCCTGTGGTCATGTATGGATGTGAGAGTTGGAATGTGAAGAATGCTGAGCGCTGAAGAATTGATGCTTTTGAACTGTGGTGTTGGAGAAGACTCCTGAAAGTCCCTTGGACTGCAAGGAGATCCAACCACTCCATTCTGAAGGAGATCAGCCCTGGGATTTCTTTGGAGGGAATGATGCTAAAGCTGAAACTCCAGTACTTTGGCCACCTCATGCAAAGAGTTGACTCATTGGAAAAGACTCTGATGGTGGGAGGGATTGGGGGCAGGAGGAGAAGGGGACGACAGAGGATGAGATGGCTGGATGGCATCACTGACTCGATGGACGTGACTCCTAGTGAACTCCAGGAGTTGGTGATGGACAGGGAAGCCTGGCGTGCTACGATTCATGGGCTTGCAAAGAGTTGGACACCACTGAGCGACTGAACTGAACTGGCATAGAAGTTGCTCAAATATATTTACTGAATAAATAAATGGTGAGGATCAATTGACTTTGTTGCGTCATATTTTGGAGAAAGCAACGGCACCCCACTCCAGTACTCTTGCCTGGAGAATCCCATGGATGGAGGAGCCTGGTGGGCTGCAGTCCATGGGGTCGCTAAGAGTCGGACACGACTGAGGGACTTCACTTTCACTTCTCACTTTCATGCATTGGAGGAGGAAATGGCAACCCACTCCAGTAGTCTTGCCTGGAGAATCCCAGGGATGGGGGAGCCTGTTTGGCTGTTGTCTATGGGGTCGCACAGAGTCGGACACAACTGAAGTGACTTAGCAGCAGCAGCAGCATCATATTTTATGGTGAAGTTCTGAGAAGACATAGAAAACATGGCACACTAATAATGATATTTGTCATTTGTGTAATTTCTTTGCGTAGCATTGACAGTACCATGATCTGCAGAAAAAGGACAAACCTTGAGTAAAAGAAATATGTGTTGAACAAATGATCTCTGTGTGTGTTTGTGTGTGTGTGTTGTGTGTGTGTCTTTTTTGTGTGTGCATTTTTCAAGTAGGTCTACAAATTTGCATGCTTTCATCTGGGCTCTGCTTTTGCTAGGCCCTCACAGTGTCGTCTTTTCCCCTCATCTTCCCTGACTTATTGGGATAAATGAAGCAGCTGCACCAGAGAAGTCTTTGGTCCTTTCTAGCTGTTGTGTTCCCTGTGATTCTCATATGCTATGCTTCTAATTAAACTTCATGATGCTAATTAAAAATGAGAATAGAACAAATGCCACTAGCTGAATCCAGACTATCTTCCATTAAAACTTGGTAAACTCTTCAGGGTTGGGCTTTTAGATTTCACTCCTAATTAAGATTCCATTGGCACCCACACCCTGTCATTTTTACTTTATCATCAGCTCCGTAAAAATAATTCCAGATAGTGGATCAGAACATACCTGTCTTCTCTAAAGTCCTTATTTCAGAAGACTTTTTTTTCTGCAGTGCTGCGGCATCCTAATCTGTGGTTTGGCAGATGGTGTGATACAGCGTGTAATTTGGCATGCTCTGTGTATCAGCCTGTGGTAACCCTTAGGCATTTTATTTCTGCAGGAAACAATGATGATGGCAAGGACAACATGTGGTGATCCACGGAAAAAATAATCATGTTAACTCCTGACTCTGCAAAAACTTAACACGTGGCATGGTGATTAGTGTTTTCTAAGGATCCAGCATCTATTAAATAGACATTTGTTTGATTGTGTTAGATTGCTTCTGGTTGGTTGGTTCTTTCTTCCATTAAATTTACCAAAGAATGCACTGTAGCAGTGTGAGATTGGAGATCTGTCAACCGATCAGCATCACCTCTGTGCTTCATGCACTAGTAATTTCAGTGCATATATTTGCTGGTTTTTCTTTTTGCCTCTGCAATTAGAAGACCAGTTTTTGCTTAATATTCATATCATCTCTCTATGACATTTTATTTCATTTCAAATGAGATAAGAAATATTAAGAAGGCAAACTTACAGGGATTATTTTGTGGCAAGAATGACTTGTGAGGTAAAAACAGAGATATGTAAAAGTGAATAGTTGAAAAGTTTGATTAAGGAAATATCAGGCTATAGTTTCTTTTTAAGGTTGAAAAATGAACAATATTTTAAATTGACTCAAATTCAAGTTTTTAAAAATATGTCTTATATTTAAAGAACAAAATCTAACAATGTTATTTTTCCACTTTTTATTTTATTTTATTTAACTTTACAATATTGTATTGGTTTTGCCATATATCAAAATGAATCTGCCACAGGTTTATATGTTTTCCCCATCCTGAACCCTCTTCCCTCATCCCTCCCCATACCATCCCTCTGGGTAGTCCCAGTGTACCAACCCCAAGCATCCAGTATCGTGTATCGAACCTGGACTGGTGACTCGTTTCATATATGATATTATACATATTTCAATGCCATTCTCCCAAATCATCCCACCCTCTCCCTCTCCCACAGAGTCCAAAAGAGTGTTCTGTACATCAGTGTCTCTTTTGCTGTCTCATATACAGAGTTATTGTTACCATCTTTCTAAATTCCATATATATGCGTTAGTATACTGTATTGGTGTTTTTCTTTCTGGCTTACTTCAGTCTGTATAATTTTGTTTAAAGGAAGAGGTATAAGACATTCTCTTTTCAGGGGAAGAATATCTGTACAATCAATGATCAACTATTAATTTAAAACCTCTAAATAAAAGACAAAAACTGTAAGTCATAATTTGTGTGTTACCACTTCTTCCTGAGGAGATGATTTTTTTTTCTCCCTCCAGGGCAATTTTATAGCAAAATCTTAGAACTGAAGTAACATCAAAGCATTTTTTTTTTCCATATATCTTTCCAGTGGGAAAAATGAAGACTGAACAAATTGTTTGAAATGTATATTCTTGAGCTCATCTTTGTTCAGTTCATGAAGGGGTTGGGGAACTTGGTTAAAACTGTAGTAAGAATGCCAGCCCTTTTTAACCCAGTAGGTAGAAGTGGACTTTTTAACCTGAAGCTCTGGATAGTGATGATAAAGCCCTATCACTGTCCTTATCATGTGCTGATGAAAAGGCTTGACCTTCAGAAGTCACTAACTCTAAATTGCAACTAATTTGTATACTTTATTTAGGAATATTATTTATTTTCATAATAGAAATCTCCAAATAACTTAAACACATGTAAAAAATTATCTACAAATAAATATGTAGGTGAATACTGTATAAAATAAAGGCCATAAAAACTTTTAGGCTAAATGGTCAAGCTCTGTCAAATATAAGAAGAGTTGAAGAAGATACATTTTTGAATTTCTATTCTCAGCCTATTGCAGTGCTATGGATCTGCTCTGTGCCTCATTCTTCAATTCTTATTCAGACATTTTCCAAAGAGAATAATATCCTTTCACAATGCCTTCCAGAAGCTAGAGTTTAAGCACGATCGCATCAGTAGTCAGCTTTGGACACGGATCCAGGGTGTGAAAATTTGATCCAGGATGGTCCTCAGAAGGCTAAGAGGTAAGACATAAGCCTTCTCTAAATTTTATTAATTTCAGTATTGACTTTTATTTCTCCATCATAGCATACAGACACTGTGAAACATGTAATAGAGTCTCAAGTCTTAATTAAAGTTTATTTCAGAATCGCTAAGTTGCTAAAAAGCCTCTGGCCACGTGTCTTAGCAGGACACTTAGCCTGAGAGCCACATAGTTATAAAAAAAAAAAAAAAAAAATCTTATTTCATTTCCTTACCTTCTTATATCAATTAAGTCCTTATTCAGTTTGCCTTTTCTTATTATATATTCTCAGTAGGGAACTTTGGGAAGTGTATGTCCTCAAAACAGAAGCTCAAGCTTTTCTCCTAAGTATCTATGGAAATAGTAAGAAGAATTGGCTTCTACATCCTTCCTCTCATGTTACCTGAGCATAGCCAAGGATAGGCTTCCACTGAAGACATTACATTTTTAGAGACCACTTGAAAGGTAGGGGTCCTTTACAATTATTTGGAATGACTGCAGTGTGTAGGAGTCCCGAGAAAGTGCAGAGAGAACCCAGAGATGACAGTAGAAAGCTTCAAAGTCAGTGGCAGTGTCCTGGGAAGACTACTGCTCTGCATGGAAATTCTGCAGCTGTTCCCACCTAGAGCAGCTTCTTTCCCTCCTTGTGATCTTCCTGGTGTACTTTCAATAAGTTTACTGCTTAGGTTAATCAGACAGTATTTCTTTGGTTTACAATTAGGAATCCTGATGAGTAGAGTTCAACAGAAGAAAAACTAGGAAAACTATGAGATTTTTCAGAGTTAGTTTGTTGGAGTCCAAAATGAGATGCTGAAAAGAGCCATCCATAACTCAGCATAGAATAAGCAAAGTGTCAAAAAAATAAAAGGCATACATATTTAGGAAAGGGCTCCTTTTGATGTCTATGAATTCATAAGAAGACTTAGATATTTGTTCAATGCCTTCTTTGTGCCAATGAGGGTGCCTCATGAAAAGACCAATGGTAATAATTAATACTGAATTTGAGTCGCGTCTCTATAACCTGGGGAACAAACTAACTGATAAAATGGTCATAATTCTACAGCTAGCTAACCAACCTCACAAGGGTTAGTAGAGATAATCAACATTTTAAAATGCATGCAGAAAACTTTACAGAAGACTTTTTAAATTTTATTTTGCTATGTTAGCATTTTTAGTTTTATTATATAAGCAATAAGAAGGCAGGATGTCCATTCTCAAGGAGCCAGAGAGACGAAAGCTAAGCACATAGACCGCCATGGTACAAGGTGGAAAATGTGAAATGACAAAAACAAATCTCAGAGTATAATGGGAATTCAGAGGCTCAGAAGATTTACTGTCAGACATCTGACCTAGGTCTTAGACAATGGCAGAATTCCTATGTTTTGAGCCTGGGAGAGAAGATTGTATGTGCTCTGCCTCTGGTTTCCACATTTCTTTTAGTCAGCATGCAACTATCACATTGGTCTAGTGTAGTCTATGAGGTCAGATACATTGGATTCTAAAACTTGTAACAGTTTATTTGGATCTACTTGCTTTAAAAATTTTTAAATACTAAAGTAATTCTGAATTATTAAAGTGGTGACAGATTGCAAGTCTGCTATAAAATACTTATTTCACTTAGTATAAACTAATTCAAAATAATTAACAAATACTGTTTTTATAATAAGTAAACATAAGTTTTTTTAGGTTCATGTAAAATAGATGTCTAAGCACTAAATGAAGAACCAAATAAGGCCTCAGTGGAAGGAAATGTGTTATGTTTTTCTTATAAAAAGGATCTTAAAGTCCATAGCTTTAAAAATTCTCAGAAAGCTTGATTTTTAAACAATTTATCAAAATTCTATTTTTTAAAAGATTCATTTGGTCTATTTATCAGTGCTCTGAGGTGCTTGTTCTGCAGCGACATCTTATGGAGTTGGTTAGTGAGCACAACCATTTAATAATGCCTGGCAGCAGTGATCATTGTTCTAACAGATTTGATGCGAATCTGCTTGTGCTTTGAATGTGGAAGTAATTAAACTGATACGATGAGGACATTCTTTTCCTTTCCTGTTGTTGCTTATCTAAAATTTTCTTATCATGGCAACTGAATGATTTTTAAAACACTCTAAAATATGTATTGAGATCTGAAATTCTCACAACATATTTCCAAGCTAGGATAGAAAGGGAGAAAGAAGCTGCTGAATAGTGAAATGAGTCAACAGTGAAGGATCACAGTACAGCTGGTGTTTGTTGGCAAGAATTTCAACTTAAATTTTGTAGCAGTGCAAATGCTTCTATTATTATTGCTGTTTTCCACTGATTGTGATCACCAGGAGTGGGGGTGGGGAGGGAGAAGAAAATAGGAAATTGAAGTATTTAAAACTCAGAGAAATAAACTGTGAAATTCCCTTTAGTACATAAATTTAGCTGTTTCTTCTTCCAAGTGTGTTCTTTTGACAGAATAACACTGTACTAAACTCTAGAAGAGGAAAAGTGATTCTGGTTTTATTTTATGACTGGATTTATATTCTCAAAAGAGACCTAGATGTGTAATCTTTTCACAATCTGCCAGAAGGAAGCATTCAATGACTTCTAAATCACCTCTGAATTAATAATCTTCTACACTTTGTTTCATATTTACTATCAGATATGCTAAGAAGAGAAAATTAACTTACAGGCAGAAGGCTTACACACAGAAAAATTTCACTCAATGTTGTTTAATATATGTAAAAAAAAGATCAATATAGGAGTACAAGCTGGTGCTAAGTAATTTCCATGTGGCTGCAGAAATTACAGCAGTAACAAAGAGGGAAAATTATCAAATATATGACACAGAAAATTTTATCATATCTTGATGTCAGTGAATGATCACTATTTATATCAAACACAATGTTCTACTTGAACAAGAAGAGAAAATTCCATTGTGCATTTTGGAAAATTGTAGGCTGTATTATAAGAAGCATGGATAGTACACTCTTCTGGATAATGGTTTTTGCCTCACACACAACTGTAAGTCCATCAGGTTTACTACCTTTAAGTGAATATTGGAAGAATTGCTAGAAACATAAAAATTAAATGTCGGGTTGTGTTTGGTGGTGGTGGGGAGCATGGTGACATTAATTTAAGTTATATGATCTTGAGGTAGCAATCACTCACCCAGGTGGACACATATAAAAGAAAGCAGTTAGCAACATGGAGCTGAATTTAATATGAGGAATATGTAAGGTATATGTGAGGAATCAGTCATATAGATTTGAGACTATGCCAAAGAAGAATGTCACATAAAGTGGACTGTGGTAAATTCTTAAAGGACATAACAGAGAAAGGGATGGCAAAAGCATCCATAGCCTAAATAGTGGACTATGACAGATAAGAAGTATTTGCTGTATTTATTAATATCGCTTTTGTAAAAGTACCACAACATTAGTTTGAAGATGATTTAGCTCATACTTGAATTAGATTCAATACTTATAGGAAAAATTTGTTCCAACCTTGCAACATAAAGATAACTACTTGTAGGAATAGCTCATAAATGTTTATGGGCAAACTGACATCTCGGTATCCAAAAAATAAAGTGACTCTACACATGGATGGTAGCTTATACCAAAGGGGCATATGCCACCAACATGATATCAATATAAGCAAATAGACTTGAAAGCTCTCTATATATTTAAACATGGAATTTTAATATATAAAATAATGCATGCCAGTTAAATATACAATTATTGATGACTAGGAGAATTTGGCTACCTACTACCATTACTGTCTGGTGACTCAGATGGTAAAGAATCTGCCTGCAATTCAAGACACCAGGGTCCCCTGAGAAGGAAATAACAACCCATTCCAGTACTCTTCCTGGGAGAATCCCACAGACAGAGAAGCCTCATGGGCTACAGTCCATGGGGTCACAAAGAGTTGGACGTGACTGAGCAACTAACACACACATCCCATTAAAAAAATCATAAGGAAAATAGTATTTCACTGTGTGTGTATGTATGTGTGTGTGTGTGTGTGTGTATGATTGCATGTTATTAGCATATTTTGGCAACTGATCTTTTGTAAACTGTATATTTTAAAAATGTGGACTCCTGATCACAACTTATCTTTTAACTTTAAATATTTTTTTTTATTTTTAATTAAATAAGTACATTTATGTAAAAATAACCTAAGGAAAAATAAGTTGGTGTAACAGGGAATATTGAAATATCTGAAGGATCTATATTGTTGTTTGAGCAAAGACAAGGCTTTACCACTAGCTTAGGGTATAGGATTTGTTTTTTGTTTTGTTTTGTTTTTTTGAGAAGTACTATAAGATTGAATCAAGTGGAGAAAAGTGACAGCATTCTCTATGGCAAAATATTTTTTAAAAAATAAATAGGAATGCAACTGGAAGCAGCACACATAAACCGATGGGTTCCAACATTCTGTTCCTAATTGGCTAATTTCATATTAGCAGTTTTACATCTTTTCTTCTGATGTGAATCATCATGGGGGAAGAAAACAAGGCAAATGATTTCCTGGCTGAGAAAAACATCTTTGCTTCATTACATAATTTTAATTTGCTCTGGTTTCTATTCTGAACACTGAGAACTCAATAGAGAAAATGTTGCTTTTTAACACATAACTATGTTCATTTACATAACGATGTACATTTAACATGTTAAAAAGCCAACTTCCACCTCATCCCTTTTGTCACATCCTGCTTCCCCAAGCCTTTCAAAGTTGAAGTCTGTGATGCCTGTTAATGGAGATTCAGTCTTATCTGTTATTGAGAGACTCTTTTCAAGGAACGTATTTGTATATATTCAGCACAGTCTCACAAAGTGAAGTCAAGTGGGCCTTAGGAAGTGTTACTACGAACAAAGCTAGTGAATGTGATGGAATTCCAGCCGAGATATTTCAAATACTAAAAAACTAATATTGTTAGTGTGCTGCATTCAATATGCAAGCAAATTAGGAAAACTCAGCAGTGGACACAGGACTGAAAAAGGTCAGTTTTCATTCCAATACCAAAGAAGGCCAATGCCAAAGAATGTTCAAACTATCACACAATTCTACTCATTTCACAGACTAGTAAGTTAATTCTCAAAATCCTTCAATCTAGGCTTCAACAGTACATGAACCAAGGATTTTCAAATGTACAAGCTGGATTTAGAGGAGGCCAAGGGACCAGAGCTAAGAGTAGGACACGACTGAGCGACTTCACTTTTCATTTTCATCCATTGGAGAGGGAAATGGCAACCCACTCCAGTGTTCTTGCCTGGAGAATCCCAGGGGTGGCAGAGCCTGGTGGGCTGCCGTCTGTGGGGTTGCACAGGGTTGGACTCGACTGAAGCGACTTAGCAGAAGCAGTAGCAGCAGCAGCAAGGAACCAGAGATCAAATTGCCAATATCCATTGGATCATAGAAAAAGCAAGGGAATTCCAGAAAAACATCTACTTCTGCTTCATTGACTACACTAAAGCCTTTCACCATGTGGATCACAACAAACTGTGGAAGATTCTTAGAGTTGGGAATACCAGACCACATTTTCTGCAGTCAAAGTCACAGTATTTATCTAATTAGACAGAAGTAAGCCACAAGTACCTATGATGTGCCTGGTACTAATATTAACACAAGCTCTAATAAGTGCTACCATTTAAGAAATGTTTGTGATACATGGAAACTCATAGAACATTTTCCTATGGACAGGGCTAGGAGAACAAAAATTAAGCTATTCCAGTTATAAGGAAAAGTCCCCAATGACAACTTAAATTTTAAACTGTTCTCTGGAGGCCGAGACACTGGGAATAAGGGAGAACTGGAAACACATCAATCCTCACAGGGACTAACCCTCTGATTCCAATTACTTAGTCCTTTACTTGATTAAAATGATTATTGCCTTTAGGCAAACAGGCTGGCAAAAGTAAATTTAATTAAACTTTTAAGGAAGAGATCATCATACAGAACCTCAAATATGCTCTACACTTACATTTTTTCAGTGATGGTTACCCAGTAGAAAAACCAACTAAGCATAGAGGAGACAAAATCAAATAACCGCAAATAAAGAGAAACCATGGATAACGGAAAGAATCCCAAAGGGATTCAGTGAATCGTGAACTTTACATCAACTAGGCTCAATGACTTCGAAAATATTAACAGAAAAGAATCAAAGTTTTGGAGAGTTGGATTCAAAAAGAAAAAGAAGCAAATGGAAATTCTACAGTAAAAAATATACTATATACAAATGTGAAATAAGAATTCAAAGGACAGTGTAACAGCAGATTACACACAGTTGAGGAGAGAATGAATTAGTTGGTCTGTAGGTCAGAAGAAAATATTAAAGTTGAATAACAGAGAATAAAGGATAAATTATGAAGAGTATAATGTACAGCAAAGAAGTTATATTTAAGAATAAAAGAAGTATGACTCCTAAAACTGCTTATTAAGTATTTTACTGAGCTATATAGCCAGTACAATAAGATTAAAAAAAATGTGAATTGAGAACGAGGTCATAAAACCTTCATTTTCATGTATGACATAAGGACATTGTGAAAAATGCAAAAAAAAGTAAGGTATTAGAATTAATACAAACATTATAAAAGATATGCAAGACCTTTCATGTAAGGTCAATAGAAAAAATTAAAAATAGAACTTAAATTAGCTACCATTACAATATCATAAATGTATAAAATATTTAGGCATAAATTTAACTGTAAACATATAAAACCTTTACACAGAAAATTTTAAAATAATATTGAGAAAGTTGTTAAAAACATATAATTGAAACAATCTAAGTTGTAAGTTGGACAATTCAATTTTTGAAAAAATTTCCCAAACTGATTAATGGATTCAGTGCATTTCTTATTAAATTTCTAGAAATTTTTTTTCTAGCAATTTTTAAAAGGAAATCAATACTGATTCAAATTTTACCTTGAAACACAAAACAGGATAAACTGAAAGACTAATGTATGAGGACTTAACCCGCTAGGTTTCAAGTCTTCATAAGTATACACCCTAAGGCAGAGTTTCCATCCATGTCATAGTTGATATTGTGGGTAGAATAACTTGTTTTGGGAAGTTGTCTTGTGACTAATGGATGAGTTCCCACATCCCTGTCTTGTACCCACTGTATGCCAATAGTAACTACCATCTCCATTTGTTACATACATAAGGTTAAAAGATATTGCCAAATGTCCCCTGAAAGACAGGACAAAAATCACCTTTGGTGAAAAAATACTACCCTAGAAATTGCAGGTATTTATGCAGCAAAAGTCATGTACAAGGATGTTCATAATATTCTTGCTTATGTTCAATGATTATATTATCCAAAAATGTAAAGTCAAAAATCCATAAACATTAGAAGGGTTAAAATTTATGTATAACTGAATTCCATAAAACTTGACATTAAGCTGATTACAATTATACATAAGCAGGGCATCACCAACTTGATGTACATGGGTTTTAGTAACCTCTGGAAATTGGTGAAGAGCACAGAAGCCTGGTGTGCTTCAGTCCATGGGGGTCACAAAGAGTCAGATAAGACTGAGCAACTGACTGAACTGATACAAATATATTGCACAAATATAATATTTAGAGAAATTACCCAGATCAAAAAAATACCTTCTTTATGACTTCATTTATATAAATTTCAAACACAGGTAAAACTAATACATAGTCCTAGAAGTTAGTGTAGTGGTTATCCTTGTAGAGGAAGGAAGGAAGAAAGGTTATAGCTTACAATAAGGCATTCTTTAGCTGCTGCTAATATTCTCTTTTTGATCTATATTTTTAGTACCTTGATTGTTTTTTATTAGTACTTCAAGCTTTACAGTTATTATTTGAAGCCCTCTGTATGATATATATGAATTGAATAAAACTTTAAAAATTTCCAACTCTATCAAAAATAAGAGAGAAAAGAAGAAACAAAACATTGAATAGGTTGGAAAAACAGAAAAATTTTTAGAATTATATGTAGATATAAACATAACTATAGCAGTAATTGTATTAAATGTGCCTGAAGTAAATTTTTCAGTTAAAAGAAAGTTTTTTATATTTAAATAGTAAAACATGTAGTTTATACAAGTGACACAGCTAAAAAAACTAATAAAATATATATGTTGTAAGAGAATGAAAAAATAAGTCAGATTGCATTCAGTTCAGTTCAGTCGCTCAGTCGTGTCTGACTCTTTGCGACCCCATGAATCACAGCACGCCAGGCCTCCCTGTCCATCATCAACTCCCGGAGTTCTCCCAAACTCATGTCCATTGAGTCGGTGATGCCATCCAGCCATCTCATTCTCTGTCATCCCCTTCTCCTCCTGCCCCCAAATCCTTCCCAGCATCAGGGTCTTTTCCAATGAGTCAATTCTTCACATGAGTTGGCCAAAGTATTGGAGTTTCAACTTCAGCATCAGTCCTTCCAATGAACACCCAGGACTGATCTCCTTCAGAATGGACTGGTTGGATCTCCTTGCAGTCCAAGGGACTCTCAAGAGTCTTCTTTAACACCACAGTTCAAAAGCATCAATTCTTCGGTGCTCAGTGTTCTTCACAGTCCAATGCTCACATCATCCATACATGACCACTGGAAAAACCATAGCCTTGATTAGACAGACCTTTGTTGGCAAAGTAATGTCTCTGCTTTTTAATATGCTATTTAGATTGCATTAGGAAAGGCTAAGGCATGTTAGATCTTAAAATAGAGAGCAGTATTAGAGTGCCACATACTATAAAATTATAGCATGCAGTTTATAAGAAAAATATAAACACTAATGAATCTGGACTATATAAAGCAAAGACTGTGAAAACTACAAGGAGAAAGAGATGAATCAACAACTCTCTGAATAAATGATACAAGATCAGTAAAAACAATATAAGCAACAGAAGTGACAACTATTGGCCACAAGATTGGAAAAGGTCAGTTTTCATCCCAATCCCAAAGAAAGGAAATGCCAAGGAGTGCTCAAACTACCGCACGATTCACTCATTTCACAGGCTAGTAAAGTAATGCTCAAAATTCTCCAAGCCAGGCTTCAGGAATATGTGAACCGTGAACTTCCTGATGTTCAAGCTGGTTTTAGAAAAGGCAGAGGAACCAGAGATCAAATTGCCAACATCCGCTGGATCATGGAAAAAGCAAGAGAGTTCCAGAAAAACATCTATTTCAGCTTTATTGACTATGCTAAAGCCTTTGACTGTGTAGATCACAATAAACTGTGGAAAATTCTGAGAGAGATGGGAATACCAGACCACCTGATCTGCCTCTTGAGAAATCTGTATGCAGGTCAGGAAGCAACAGTTAGAACTGGTCATGGAACAACACACTGGTTCCAAATAGGAAAAGGAGTACGTCAAGGCTGTATATTGTCACCATGTTTGTTTAACTTATATGCAGAGTACATCATGAGAAATGCTGGACTGGAAGAAACACAAGTTGGAATCAAGATTGCTCGGAGAAATATCAATAACCTCAGATATGCAGATGACACCACCCTTATGGCAGAAAGTGAAGAGGAACTAAAAAGCTTCTTGATGAAAGTGAAAGTGGAGAGTGAAAAGGTTGGCTTAAAGCTCAACATTCAGAAAACGAAGATCATGGCATCTGGTCCCAGATGTGAGAGTTGGACTGTGAAGAAGGCTGAGCGCCGAAGAATTGATGCTTTTGAACTGTGGTGTTGGAGAAGACTCTTGAGAGTCCCTTGGACTGCAAGGAGATCCAACCAGTCCATTCTGAAAGAGATCAGCCCTGGGATTTCTTTGGAAGGAATGATGCTAAAGCTGAAACTCCAGTACTTTGGCCACCTCATGCGAAGAGTTGACTCATTGGAGAAGACTCTGATGCTGGGAGGGATGGAGGGCAGGAGGAGAAGGGGACGACAGAGGATGAGATGGCTGGATGGCATCACTGACTCGATGAATATGAGTCTGAGTGACCTCCGGGAGTTGGTAATGGACAGGGAAGCCTGGCGTGCTGCAGTTCATGGGGTCGCAAAGAGTCGGACACGATTGAGCGACTGATCTGATCTGATATGTAGAGAGAACATGACACCCATGAACTACAGAATATACATTTATTTCAAGCATACAAGGTATATTAATGCAAATAACCCTCATGGTATTATTTAGTGAAGAAATGTAATCAATGATGGATCACTATATACAGTAAATTTTTTAACAACGTTAGAAGTAGTCATATAGGTAAAATCTACACTTGTATGTAAACGTTCTAGTATATATAGCATACTAGGTATTCAATAATTATTGTTTTTCTTTCTTAATATAGCAATTTTTTTTTGCCTGTGTTTGTGTATTGCTCTGTGTTGGCAATGAAGACATGTAACCTGATGTGGAATCAGCAGAATTTTGAACTATTCGACTTGAAACTCTAATGATTATTTTATGATCTTTATGGTTGAAGTAGGTTTTCTTTTTGGACCTCTAAGGCAGATTTTGCCTTATCTTATAATCACCATGGCACCCCACTCCAGTACTCTTGCCTGGAAAATCCCACGGATGGAGGAGCCTGGTGGGCTGCAGTCCATGGGGTCACTAAGAGTTGGACACAACTGAGTGACTGCATTCTCATTTCACTTTCATGCATTGGAGAAGGAAATGGCAACCCACTCCAGTGTTCTTGCCTGGAGAATCCCAGGGACAGGGCTGCTGTCTAAGGGGTCGCACAGAGTCAGACATGACTGAAACAACTTAACAGCAGCAGCAGCAGCATAATCACCACTTCCTTTTTGTTCCATAGTCATGATTCGTTCATGCTTAAAATTAGGTATGGCAAATCTGTATCTTCTTTCCATTTGTTATCACAATTTATTTCCATTTCCTTCTGCATGCTATAGTGGGAATAATAGAGGTCATGCAAATACAGGTTTGCATCCTGATTCTATCAACAGGTAAGTCTGATCCCTCATCAAGAAAATATACTGCTGTTAAAAGGGTTAGAATACATCATGCCTGTTAAACTGTATCTTGTCAATTATAAAGCCAAACAAAATTAAGATTACTTTCACTATCAGTATCTTTACCTTACTATAGGAGTATGGCTGTCAAAAGCAAATTCCACTTCTTTCACTATGACTGGATTGACTTATGGAGAACTAAAGGAATTAACTCAAAATAATTATTTGTCTTGAATTTACATCATTATTACTATTTTGAGCTATTCATGTTAAAATTTTGAGAGGCTTAATGGGTTGTCAAGTATTTGAAAATAATATTTTTTCCATCTAATTATGTTTATGATGTAAGTGTAAGAGTTTAGTATCTTATGACAAATACCAGAGTGGATGAGATTTACATCTTTGAATTTAAATCATTTGATCTCTATCCAAAATAATGTAGACATAGATATTTATTATATATTTAGATAAAAAAGCAACTAAGATGTGTACTGGCATCGTTGAATACACATTTATCAGTAATGGCTGTATTCTTGCAGTGTTTGCTTCTTGGTCAAAAAGATAAATTACAAGAACTCTCTTTGTATGTAGACTGAAGCAGTAGTTTAGAAGAATACTGGCCAACAGGATGAAATACAACTCTTAAGTTGTGAAATTTTACAATGAATTTTTCCAGCAAAAACTATCTAGTTCTTTTAAATAATGTATATTTAAACTTTCCTAAATGTACTCCATTCTTTGAAAAAAACAAACCCTCAAATCTTAATTAGCTAAAAGTCTTTTCATTTGAAATAAGTTGTATTTTAAACAAAAAAATCCACTGACCTGTTTACAATTTGTCTCTAAAGCTAATTTGACCAGTGTTAGGCTAAAGACTAGAAAGACTAGACTAGCAAAACTTATTATTTTATGTTCTTATCCCTGTTCCCACCTCTGCTCCTCTCTTCTTTTCTATCAGTTTGCAGAGGAAGAGAGAGAAAAATGACTCAAAAATTTTTCACCCAGTGTTTTATCTTTTCTGGGAACTAGACACTGGAGCCTCTGTGGCCTCAGGGATACCTTAAATAATGACAGTAAGTACTAAAGGCAGAAGCTTGGGAAATTTTATGACTACACAACCTTCCCTATGTGGTATGAATCAAGCAAAAATCCAGGTAAAGTTGGAGGCTTTCACAAAGATTTTACCAGCCAAATTTAGTCTCTAAAAGTATCTCCTTTTCATTGTAACTACATTGAGCAGGCTGAAAGTATAGGGATCAGCACTTGCAAGAACATGAAGAAAACACCTCTTCATCATTTTTTTGTTTTTGATCCTATTGCCTCTTTCCCTTTTTTACAGTAGAATTTTATATGCTTTATCATTTGGATTTAAAGAAACCATGGCACTTGGATCCCTCCCTCAGGTGTAGCCTCCAGAAACACTGAGAATCAGCTTCAAGTGACAAGTCCAACAGGGAAACATGAAAGGATAGGTTGTTTCATGGGAAACACAATGCTGAAGGAAAGGCTCACCTTGCATATTGCAGAATGAAAGGAAGCTAAACTTTTGTTTAATTTTGGAATATCAATGGTTGAATTCTAGACGCTTATCTGATAAACTACGATTGCTTTCTATTTTTCCAAGGCCCTAAAAATTATAATAAAAATAACAACTTGTTAGTATAGTGCTGTTTTAGGCCCTGCTGCATGGTATAAAAAAATAAAAATAAAAAAACACTGAGATTAAATGGGAGACAAAAGTTCTATTATCAGCCTAATCTGAAACAGGCCGTATGACCTGGGAAAGTCACTTAATCTTTATGAACTATTACTATACCTATAAATGAAGTCAGGGTAAGGACTAGGCAAATTCCTGGGAGTGAAAGGTCAAAATACCCACCAACTTCTCTTTCCCCTTACAAGTTGGCACTCCATTTTATACTTTCCCTTTTTCATTACTTTACTGGAGAATTATCTGAGGTTTGTCACTACATTTTCTCTTTATGCATTTCTTCCTCATCCCTTGCAATGTGGATTATTCACTTCACTGAAACTGTTCTGGTAGTGTTCCATGAAGTATCCTTCCTCAAGATCCTCAGATTATTTTTAATTTGAGCTTTAAAGGTATTTTTTTTTAATACAGCAGTTACTTTTGTTCTGCCCTGCTTGCTAAGTTGCTTCAGTCATGTCTGACTCTTTGCGACCCCATGGACTGTAGGCAGCCAAGTTTCTCTGTCTGTGGGATTCTCCAGGCCCTATTCTTCATTTTACACATATCCACTATTATATTTTAGGCATCTTTGACTACAGCTTGATTACTTACCTTTATCACTCCTACATCTCCTAGAAATGTGGCTGGAATTAATAATTGTTGAATTCTTACTGTTGGACTCTGTGGGTTTTACTGTTTGGACAACTGGGCTTAAGTGGTACATGCAGAGCCCTAATAATAATAATAAAAGTTATTTTGCTTATATAATAAATATGTTCTTTACATGTAATATGATCTATGGCTTATTTTAATTTTCTAGCATTCTGCTTATTTGGAAGAAATGTAAAGTGGTCATTATAATAGAGATCACTAAATCTGTGATATTACATGCATTGTTCTTAGTTGCTCAGTCGTGTCTGACTCTTTGAGATCCCATGGACTGTAGCCTTCCAGGTTCCTCTGTCCATGGGGATTATCCAGACAATAATATTGAAGTGGGTAGCCATGCCTTCTTCCAGGGCATCTTCCTGACCCAGGGATTGAACTCAGGTCTCCCACATTGCAGGAAGATTCTTTACCATCAGCCAGCAGGAAATCCTAAGGATACTACAGTGAGCAGCCTATCCCTTCCTCAGGGGATATTCCTGACCTAGGAATTGAACTGGTGTCTCTTGCATTACAGGTCAATTCTTTACCAGCTGAACTGTCAAGGAAGCCCTGTGATATGATGGTACTATATAATATAGCTTTTACCAAAAACTCAAATATTCTATTTAATATTAAAAAAAGTCAAAGAAATTCTTGGCATAACAATCTCAGGAAATAAAAAGCAATTGCTAAAATGCAAAAGGATGGCATATATTTTCAATGTACTTGCATGGTCAGAAGAGTGTGTCAGTTAACTGTCAGAAATGAATGGAATTCTCTAATCATAGAAGTGATAGCTGTTTAGGTAATCTCTCTCAAGTTTCACTCAAAACACTCATATATACCATTAAGAAGACAATAGGGTGAGAGTTAGGATTAAAAGCATTTGCCTTATATGCACATCCATCAAAAGAGTAATGGGATCAAATTTTAGCAGTTAGTTTATATATTCATTGGAGTTAGCTAAGTTTGACTGGGTCTTCTGAGAATGTTTTAGATAGTCATGTCTGACTCTTTGTGACCCCATGGACTCTAGCCCATCAGGCTTCTCTGTCCATGGAATTCTCCAGGCCATAATACTGGAGTGGGCAGCCTTTCCCTTCTCCAGGGGCTCTTCCCAACCCAGGGATCAAACCCAGATCTCCTGCCCTGCATGCAGATTCTTTACTATCTGAGCCACCAGGGAAGTCCCAGGTCCTCTGAGAAACAAATGACAAGAAGAAAATACTTTTCAAGGTATTTCTTGGGTAAGATGCCCATGAAGGTAAAAGGCAGATATTGGCAGGCAGAACCTTCTGAGTCAGGTCTGACACCTGTGAAAAGAAAATGGGAAGCAGGTGGGATCATATAGAGAGAAGTCTCAGGCTGTAGTACAGCTCTGAGAAAGTCTCACCCAAGAAGCTGAGAGTGCAGTGCCAAGATTTCTCATTAGAGGAGCCCTGTATAAAGCAGGAGTGGTCACACTCTAGTGCCCCATGGTGCTCAGCCATCAGCTGAAAGATGTTTGGGCATGGCCTTGCTGTGAATGCTGTGGCAGAACTAAAGGTGCAGAAGCTGGAGACTTTTTAAAGGGAGCAGCAGCTTTTGTCTAACAGCCTTCTGCTTGATGTATCCTCATGACCGCCACAGCAAAAAAATCACAAATCTAATATGTGACAAACTTGTTCTGATCTGTTCAGAATCATGCCATCTCTGTACACATCAGTTTTTCTCTCTACATGAATTCATGAAGGAAAATAAATTTTTGGGTATGTGATGCTAATGAATCATAGATAGAAATGTCTGTTGGTACATTGCAGTCTGGCTGTGTCATCAACAGAGAAATCACAATATGGGAAGGAATAAAGCAGAAAATTTCTGCACAGTCTTCTTGTAATGTGATTGGAGAGCACTGTATCTGTAAGAAAATAATTAAACAGCTTAAGAATCCTTAGCAAAGCCAGAGGATATTTTCATTCCTAGAGGGAGACAAGGTAACTCAGAGTTAAGAAGAGATCTAGTGGAAGAAAGATTTCAGCTTACATTCAGCACTTAGAATAAAACCCAAGCACTTTACCTTGGTTTACACTTGCTTTCATTTTTGCCTGTATTTCACTGTTTCATTTTTTTTTTTTTTTCTTACAACAAGAAGTTGAAAACCACTCTATTTTTATTTTGTTTTTACTTTCTCAAAAACTGAAAGCTTTTTTCTACCCTAGAGATTGTGAACAAGTATCTCCTGTTTAAAATATCTTCCCAAGGCTTTTCACTGACTCTGGCTACTTTCCATCAAATGGATCTTTGAGAACTGCCTTGAAAACCCTCTGAAGGGAGATAGCCCGCCCTCCTTGTCTTCATCATTGTAACATGGGAGCCTCCTTCATAATGATTTATCTTATATAGTTGTGTATGTTCATATTATCTTTATATAGGACTTTATGATCCATTAGGGCGGTGACAATATGGTTTTGTGTACTTATGTCACAAAGTCATAGCATAGGAATATATATTTGTGGAAGAACTATTTAATGGACATATTTGCAGAAGAACTATATAATGGAATATACAAATGGCTATATACATCAACATTTTTGATATGCATCACAAACTTCACAGCACTGCCTCCAGAAAGATTGTAAAATTTTGGATTTCTTGCATCAGTTTAAGAAAGCATGTGTTTTCCTCCTCATTAACCAAGGTTTTTATGACTTAAAAGAGTTGTTTAAATAAATGAAAACAGCATTCACTGATTTTTAAATTTATCTTAAATTCTAGTCAGGTTGAATATGAAGGGTGGTAACATTTGTATTTCTTTCATTGTAAACTATCAGTGTTTTTTCCATTTTTGGATATACTCCTATATATATATATATATATATATACACACACACACACATATGCATGTACACATATATGTATGTGTATATATATATATATATATATCTCAAAACTGTACAATTTAAATGACATATATCTATAAAATTTATCTAAAACCACAAGAGAGTTCCAGAACATCTACTTCTTCTTGATTGACTACTAGAGGGAGACAAAGGCCAAAGCCTTTGACTGTGTGAATCACAATAAACTGTGGAAAATTCTTTAAGAGATGGGAATACCAAATCACCTTTCCTGTTGCCTGAGCAATCTGTATGCCGGTCAAGAAGCAACAGTTAGAACTGGACATTGAATAGCAGACTGGTTCCAAATCAGGAAAGGAGTATGTAAAGGTTGTATACTGTCATCCTGCTTATTTAACTTATATGCAGAATATATAATGGGAAGTGCTGGGCTGGATGAAGCACAAGCTGGAATCAAGATTCCCAGGAGAAATATAAATGACCTCAGATATGCCGATGACACCACCCTTATGGCAGAAAGCAAAGAAGAACTAAAGAGCCTCTCGAAAAAGAGGAAGAGGAGAGTGAAAAAGGTGGTTTAAAATTCATCATTCAGAAAACTAAGACCATGGTACACAGTCCCATCACTTCATGGCAAATAGATGGGGAAACAATGCAAACAGTGACAAATTTTATTTTGGGGGGTTCCAAAATCACTGCAGATTGTGACTGCAGCCATGAAATTAAAACACAATTGCTCTTTGGAAGAAAAGATATGACCAATCTAGACAGCATGTTAAAAAGCAGAGGTATTACTTTGCCAACAAAGGTCCATCTAGTCAAAGCTATGGTTTTTCCAAGAGTCATGTATGGATGTGAAGTTGGACTCTAAAGAAAGCTGAGTGACAAAGAACTGATGTTTTTGAACCATTGGAGAAGACACTTGAGTCCCTTGAACTGCAAGGAGATCAATTAATCCTAAAGGAAATCAGTCCTGAATATTCACTGGAAGGACTGATGCTGAAGCTAAAAATCTATGCTTTGTCCACCTGATATGAAGAATTGAGTCATTGGAAAAGACCCTGGTGCTAGGGAAGATTGAAGGCAGGAGCAGAAGGGGATGACAGAGGATGAGATGGTTGGATGGCATCACTGACTCAATAGACATGCATTTGAGCAAGCCTCGGGAGTTGTTGATGGACAGGAAAGCCTGGCATATTGCACTCTATGGGGTCACAAAGACTAGGACATGACTGAGCAACTGAATTGAAAGCCACAAGAAAGAAAGAATGACTATTATGTGACATGGAAAACTATCTATGACATTTTGAAATAGAATTTGGTTGTTATTCTGAAAGGAAGAAATAAAAGAAACCCATCAACAAAGCCCTCACATAAAAATTTTTTCTTCTGAAATTTTTTAAAATGTTGAGTGCATTTGATACATGCCTAAATTTTGATAGTATCCAGTGGACAACACTATCTTAAATACTTGAACGGAAGTGATTTTCTATATTGTTGTGGCAAAAATATAAGACAAAAAAATTCTATATAAAGCAATGATGAATGTAAATAATGAGTAGATTGTTTAAAGCAGTGTGAAAAGTGCTTGCAGTTTTCTGGACTTTGATTTCTTTTTTGAACTTTCAAATTTGGCTAATTTCTTCTCCACACTTCCTGCTAAATCTATCCCAAAATCTTAATCACTCACCTTCTCAAGGAGCGTAACTTATTCTCAGTCCCCAGATTTGTTGGATGTTTGATAAACTGAGATTAAAAACAATTACAGCTTGTGTCTCAAACTTTTACTTTACTGTGAGGCAAGCTGTCTTCTTTACAAAGTCACAAAGTCACCATCAATATGTACTATATAACAGGGGTTTCAAAATGTGATATGTGGTCCTCTTGAGTTCCTGAGGGCTCTTTTAGAAGATTTTGCTTGCACTCATGCTTGGTAGCTTAGTCGTGTCCTCTGTGCATGGGATTCCCCAGGCAAGAGTACTGGAATGGGTTGCAATTTCTTCTCCAAGGGATCTTCCCAACCCAGAGATCAAACTTGCATCCCCTAAATTGCAGGCAATCTCCTCCATGACAGGTAAGTTCTTTTCTTACTGAGCCACCAGGGAAGCTCAGATTATCTTGAAGTTACATTTTTTTTAATTTTATTTTTAAATTTAATTTATTTATTTTAATTGGATGCTAATTACTTTACACTATTGTAGTGGTTTTGCCATACATTGACATGAATTAGCCATTGGTGTACATGTGTTCCCCATCCTGAACCCCCCCCCCACCTCCCTCCCCATCCCATCCCTCTGTGTCATCCCAGTGCACCAGCCCTGAGCACCCTGTCTCATGCAGTGAACCTGGACTGGTGATCTGTTTCGCATATGATAATATACATGTTTCAATGCTATTCTCTCATCATCCCACCCTCGCCTTTTATATCTAGACTAAGAACCTCTTTGCCTATTTTTATTCTCTTATATCAGAGAAGGCAATGACACCCCACTCCAGTACTCTTGCCTGGAAAATGCCATGGAAGGAGGAGCCTGGTAGGCAGTCCATGGGGTCGCTAACAGTCGGACACGACTGAGCAACTTCACTTTCACTTTTCACTTTCATGAATTGGAGAAGGAAATGGCAACCCACTCCAGTGTTCTGGCCTGGAGAATCCCAGGGATGGGGGAGCCTGGTTGGCTGCCATCTATGGGGCCACAGAGTCAGACACGACTGAAGCAACTTAGCAGCAGCAGCATTCTCTTATACTGTGCTGCAATTTACACTGATGAGAAAAAACAAATAATGTATAAGTTCCACAGCATCTTAGTATAAATCAAAGCATAGTCATCAAGCTGTACTAACCCACTGTATTCTTTACCATCACACACATACACACATGCACACACATACACAAATAACATGCCAAGAATCAGATCAGATCAGATCAGTCACTCAGTCGTGTCTGACTCTTTGCGACCCCATGAACTGCAGCACGCCAGGCCTCCCTGTCCATCACCAGCTCCCGGAGGTCACTCAGACTCGCATCCATCGAGTCAGTGATGCCATCCAGCCATCTCATCCTCTGTCGTCCCCTTCTCCTCCTGCCCCCAATCCCTCCCAGCATCAGAGTCTTCTCCAATGAGTCAACTCTTCGCATGAGGTGGCCAAAGTACTGGAGTTTCAGCTTTAGCATCATTCCTTCCAAAGAAATTCCAGGGCTGATCTTCAGAATGGACTGGTTGGATCTCCTTGCAGTCCAAGGGACTCTCAAGAGTCTTCTCCAACACCACAGTTCAAAAGCATCAGTTCTTCGGCGCTCAGCCTTCTTCACAGTCCAGCTCTCACATCCATACATGACCACAGGAAAGACCATAGCCTTGACTAGGCGAACCTTTGTTGGCAAAGTAATGTCTCTGCTTTTGAATATGCTATCTAGGTTGGTCATAACTTTCCTTCCAAGGAGTAAGTGTCTTTTAATTTCATGGCTGCAGTCACCATCTGCAGTGATTTTGGAGTCCAGAAAAATAAAGTCTGACACTGTTTCCACTCTTTCTCCATCTATTTCCCATGTAGTGATGTCAAGAATATGCTTGATGAATTATTTAAAACTGTTCCTTTGATTAAATCTTAATCCTTGAGTACATGTATATATTCAGGGTGATGTGGGAAGTATTCCAAGAGCACTTTTACCACACACTTAAGTATGATAGTTGTGCAAAAAAAAAAAAAAAAAAAAAATCACTATACAATTACTTGAGTTGTAAACTGAGCTAGCTGTTTCTTTCATAGAATTTTTCTTGAAAAAAATAAATTATTTATGCTTGAATATTGGACAGATATTATATCAAAAATTAGTGAAATGAGCCTATACTTCCAGTAAACAACTTAGAATTTGTTACTTGTGATACAATTACAGCTTTATATCAACCAATTTGAGCTTGACATCTTTGCACACATAAAGATTCTTCTGATGAGGTCAGTGGCAATATTAATAAAAGTGATATTTTAATATTATATAATGAAATGTGCCAACATTTGAAAGGTCTGCATAACTTACTGAACAAACATTTTCAAGATGACCAAGACATAATATTACAAAATTATGATGGACACCAAGATCCATTCTAAGTTCATGACAGGACAATAGATTTTAATAGGCAAAAGTATGAAAAGTTCATTGATAAGAGTTCCAGACTCATCATTAAATTTGTTTTAATATCATTGATATTTCATGTAGTATTGCAGAAAAGTATGTTATCTACAAAAAGAAATTAAAGTATCACTTTCTTTTTCAACTACACACATATATGAATGTATTTTTCCCCTATATTCAATCCATACAACATATTTCAGATTAAATGCAGAAGCACATAGGAGAATTCAGTTGTTTTCTATTGAACCAGATGCAAAATTGCAAAAGTGTAAAAGAGTATTGAGCTTCTCTGGTGGTTCAATGCAAAAGAATCAGCCTGCGAATTCAGGAGATTCAAGTTAAATCCCTGGGTCAGGAAGATCCCTTGGAGAAGGAAATAGCAACCCACTCCAGTATTCTTGCCTGGGAAATCCCATGGACAGAGGAGCCTGATGGGGCTACAGTCCATGTGATCATGTTGGACATGATTCAGTGACTAAGCAACAACAGTATCACTCTTCTCACCATTTTTTGTTTATTTGCTTTGTAAAATGTGGTTGCTTTGTATAAAAAAAGATGTTAACACAATGAGTTTATTGTAGTTCAGATCAGATCAGATCAGTCGCTCAGTCGTGTCCGACTCTTTGCGACCCCATGAACCGCAGCACGCCAGGCCTCCCTGTCCATCACCAGCTCCCGGAGGTCACTCAGACTCACATCCATCGAGTCAGTGATGCCATCCAGCCATCTCATCCTCTGTCGTCCCCTTCTCCTCTTGCCCTCAATCCCTCCCAGCATCAGAGTCTTCTCCAATGAGTCAACTCTTCGCATGAGGTGGCCAAAATACTGGAGTTTCAGCTTTAGCATCACTCCTTCCAAAGAAATTCCAGGATTGATCTCCTTCAGAATGGACTGGTTGGATCTTCTTGCAGTCCAAGGGACTCTCAAGAGTCTTCTCCAACACCACAGTTCAAAAGCATCAATTCTTCGGCATTCAGCCTTCTTCACAGTCCAGCTCTCACATCCATACATGACCACAGGAAAGACCATAGCCTTGACTAGGCGAAGCTTTGTTGGTAAAGTAATGTCTCTGCTTTTGAATATGCTATCTAGGTTGCTCATAACTTTCCTTCCAAGGAGTAAGCGTCTTTTAATTTCATGGCTGCAGTCACCATCTGCAGTGATTTTGGAGCCCAGAAAAACAAAGTCTGACACTGTTTCCACTGTTTCCCCATCTATTTCCCATGTAGTGATGGGACCAGATGCCATGATCTTCGTTTTCTGAATGTTGAGCTTTAAGCCAACCCTTTCACTCTCCACTTTCACTTTCATCAAGAGGCTTTTTAGCCCCTCTTCACTTTCTGCCATAAGAGTGGTGTCATCTGCATATCTGAGGTTATTGATATTTCTCCCGGCAATCTTGATTCCAACTTGTGTTTCTTCCAGTCCAGCATTTCTCATGATGTACTCTGCATATAAGTTAAATAAACATGGTGACAATATGCAGCCTTGACATACTCCTTTTCCTATTTGGAACCAGTCTGTTGTTCCATGACCAGTTCTAACTGTTGCTTCCTGACCTGCATACAGATTTCTCAACAGGCAGATCAGGTGGTCTGGTATTCCCATCTCTTTCAGAATTTTCCATAGTTTATTGTGATCTACACAGTCAAAGGCTTTGGCATAGTCAATAAAGCAGAAATAGATGTTTTTCTGGAACTCTCTTGCTTTTTCCATGATCCAGCGGATGTTGGCAATTTGATCTCTGGTTCCTCTGCCTTTTCTAAAACCAGCTTGAACATCAGGAAGTTCACGGTTCACATATTGCTGAAGCCTGGCTTGGAGAATTTTGAGCATTACTTTACTAGCGTGTGAGATGAGTGCAATTGTTCGGTAGTTTGAGCACTCCTTGGCATTGCCTTTCTTTGGGATTGGGATGAAAACTGACCTTTTCCAGTCCTGTGGCCACTGCTGAGTTTTCCAAATTTGCTGGCATATTGAGTGCAGCACTTTCACAGCATCATCTTTCAGGACTTGGAATAGTTCCACTGGAATTCCATCACCTCCACTAGCTTTGTTCGTAGTGATGCTTTCTAAGGCCCATTTGACTTCACATTCCAAGATGTCTGGCTCTAGGTCAGTGATCACATCATCATGATTGTCTAGGTCTTGAAGCTCTTTTTTGTACAGTTCTTCTGTGTATTCTTGCCACCTCTTCTTAATATCTTCTGCTTCTGTTAGGTCCACACCATCTCTGTCCTTTATCGTGCCCATCTTTGCATGAAATGTTCCTTTGGTATCTCTGATTTTCTTGAAGAGATCCCTAGTCTTTCCCATTCTGTTGTTTTCCTCTATTTCTTTGCATTGATCACTGAAGAAGGCTTTCTTATCTCTTCTTGCTATTCTTTGGAACTCTGCATTTAGATGTTTATATCTTTCCTTTTCTCCTTTGCTTTTCGCTTCTCTTCTTTTCACAGCTATTTGTAAGGCCTCCCCAGACAGCCATTTTGCTTTTTTGCATTTCTTTTCCATGGGGATGGTCTTGATCCCTGTCTCCTGTACAATGTCACGAACCTCATTCCATAGTTCATCAGGCACTCTATCTCTCAGATCTAGGCCCTTAAATCTATTTCTCACTTCCACTGTATAGTCATAAGGGATTTGATTTAGGTCATACCTGAATGGTCTAGTAGTTTTCCCTACTTTCTTCAATTTCAGTCTGAATTTGGCAATAAGGAGTTCATGGTCCGAGCCACAGTCAGCTCCTGGTCTTGTTTTTGCTGATTGTATAGAGCTTCTCCATCTTTGGCTGCAAAGAATATAATCGATCTGATTTCGGTGTTGACCATCTGGTGATGTCCATGTATAGAGTCTTCTCTTGTGTTGTTGGAAGAGGGTATTTGCTATGACCAGTGCATTTTCTTGGCAAAACTCTATTAGTCTTTGCCCTGCTTCATTCCGTATTCCACGGCCAAATTTGCCTGTTACTCCAGGTGTTTCTTGACTTCCTACTTTTGCATTCCAGTCCCCTATAATGAAAAGGACATCTTTTTTGGGTGTTAGTTCTAAAAGGTCTTGTAGGTCTTCATAGAACCTTTCAACTTCAGCTTCTTCGGCGTTACTGGTTGGGGCATAGACTTGGATTACTGTGACATTGAATGGTTTGCCTTGGATATGAACAGAGATCATTCTGTCATTTTATTGTAGTTACTTTAAAATAAATACATAATTCTAAATGTTCTTAGTTTTCATTTTAAACCAATAAGTACAAATATGTATAGTCTACATAAATAATGTGTAAGAATATGAGCTTTAGATATATAAATTTTGTTGTGAGACAAAGTTTGAGGATTGCTCTGCCAAAGAATTCTCTTCAATCACTACCCTCACTGTAGCCAATTTTACATTTGAAGCTCTATATTGGGTAAAATGAGATAATTGCATATTTTGTTTCTACTTCTAAATCTAGACTGGGTTTGTCTTACTCTTTTCCCATCTCCTAGCATTGTTTAGCATTGTCTGAGACTAGATAAGTAAATCTGCCTCTTTTCTGGAAAAAAAAAAAAAGTGTTGGAAATAACACTTCTGTAGGTATATAAAGGTCCATAGATAAACAGGTGATCAATATCTTTGAGCTTTGTCAGCATGCAAGAAAGGGATATGCTGGTGATTCAGCCGGGTTGTACCTCAACATTTGTCACATTAGTTGGGAATATTGGTAAGTAACTGGGAAAACAATACCTAGGTGGAAGGCCTGAGGTTTCCTTCAGGTGTAGCCACCATACATAGCTTGGGCATTAGTGGTCATGTTGTGAGCATTGTTCTTGGGGGTCTTTGATCTGTGTATTCTGGTTATATGTTATACAACACGATTACTTTTAACTTCTGAGTCTTTGGCTTGTGGCTCTAAATCTAAAATCACATGGAATCTCTTCTTATCAACTTGGCACTAATTATAAAAATGTTATTTATGGGCTGATTTCTGTTTTATTATGGGTTATGTATATCTGAAGCAAGCAGATGGACCTAAAATAGTACCTGGGTTTCAATAAAGCACACGGGCTTAGCAACAATGAACCTCAGGATGCTGGTTGTTGCAGCTTGACCTCAGCAAGGAAGATGCTGGTCTTTCTAGCCAAGTTCACCTTATAAAGAAACACACATTTCTGAAGAGACCTTAGGGTCCAGACTGCTGCAGCTTCACTTTGAACTTCAACGGTTCAGTGTTCAGCTTTTCTTGGTTGTGGCAATGATTCAATTATATAAAGAAGCCCAGAGTTAGGTTTGAAGGCAGGTTTTAAGAATGATGCTCTGTCTTGTCCTATTGCACATCTTACAGGGCTTCCATTCTAGGTCAACACTGTTGCTTGAGCTCCAACCGTTATATGCAAGTTGTCACCTGGAAGAAATCAATGAGGGCCACATATCCCCTCATTAAGGATACTTCCCAGAAGCCACATTGCATTTCCATTCCAATCCCACAACTCAGATGTTAGTCACATGGCCACAGTTTTCTTTAAGGTAGACTGGTAGTCTCTTTTTCTAGGCCTAGATGAAAATCAGGGGTGGTAGTTTAGTCTATAAGTAGTGTCCACCTCTTGCTATCCCAGGGACTATAGCCCTTCAGGGATTCTCCAGGCAAGAATACTGGAGTGGGTTGTCATTTCCTTCTCCAGGGGATCTTCCCAACACAGGAATTGAACCCAGGTCTCCTGCATGCAGGCAGATTCTTTACCATCTGAGCTAGGAGGAAAGCCCCCCAAAATCAGGGGGCCTAATACTAATAAAAGAGATAAAAATGGATATAGAGACAACCAACAGTTTCTGCCACATCCACATATACAAAAAAGAAACAAACCCTCTGGTAGCACAGTTTATTTAAAAAATCAATTTTTTCACATAAAAAAATAATATCTCTTCATATACAGTTGTTTAGACATGAGGAAAGCAAAACAAATAAGTCCTTCTTTTCCTGTGTTCTTTAGCAACATTCCATCTTGCACATTGTACTAATTTCTATGATACTTCTAGCTCTAAGTTGTCTGTGCCAAGCATAGGTGGGAAGTGCTATATCAGCTACCCAAATTCTGTTTCTTTTTCTAAGTATCTTTTTGAAGTGCCTTTAGGACTTCCCTTGTGGCTCAGACAGTAAAGCATCTGCCTACAATGGAGAAAACCCTGGTTTGATCCCTGGGTGGGGAAGATCCTCTGGAGAAGGAAATGGCAATCCACTCCAGTACTCTTGCCTGGAAAAGCCCATGGATGGAGGAGCATGGTAGGCTACAGTCCATGGGGTCACAAAGAGTTGGACATGACTGAGCGACTTCACTTGAGGTCAAGAGAAAAAATTCTAGGGAGATTAAATGTGTCTTATCCTCTAGCTCCAGAGGCACCATCGTACTATACAGTCTCGATGACTGTGAAATTTAATTACTTTTGCCTTCACTGTGGCTTGGTATTTTGTGATACATATTGGCCCCATGAATGCAAGATCTGTATATTTAATGAACCAAAAATTTTAAAAGAAAATAGTTCTTATTATAAAGGCTGCATGTCCTTTCTTAAGTAAATATACAGAAACAATTCATTTTTAAAAAATTCAAAGTGAAAAGGCAGTTTTGAAGGTCTCTCTATAAACTTGAGGTTCTCTATGTCTAGGGTATAAATTTGAAGGAAGTGTCTATGTCCATGACTGGGGAAAGATGTGGAGTGGTATCCATTGAGGGACATCAGTCACAAAATAACAGAAGGTGATAGAGGGCAGGGAACAGTAGCTGTGAAAAGTCTGGAGCACCTTCCTGACTGGAAAGACTCAGGTTGAATTTGTGAATGAGATATTATTTTCTTGGGCATATCAGAAATATTTTACTAGGAAAAATAGTAAACCAAATACCGTGCAATAAATTATTCATCGACTATTTCACATATGCCACTTGTCCCCTAAGCTCCCACATGTACAGTGATGAAATGGGCAAAAGCTCTGTCCTTATGGATCTTGTATTCTCATGTGTACATTCCCCAGTTAAATAGGATAGGGTTTTGAAAAGTCACAAATGAGATGTTTATTGGAAACATAGTATGATCAAAAGTTTGGAATCAAAGGAAAATGGAAACAAATGGCAAAGAGAGATTAGAATATGGGGTCAAAATTAGCTTGCTGGTGAGTGCTTATTGGAGCATATGAATGGAGCACAGGAAACTAATCATCAGGTTGCTACTCCTCTAGAGGCACTGTCCCTTAAGCTGAGAATATTCTTAAATTATATCACATAAAAAAAGAAAAACAGTAGGAGACAGTCATTCTGCATTCAAAAAAAAAAAAAAAATTAGAATTAGAGTTACTATTATCCTTACAGACTATGTAATGATGGGTTTAAATTTTGAGGAATTTAATTTCCAGTCAAAAGATATCTATGGAGCATATACTCTATGAAAAGCAGTGTGTATATATCTAAGAACACAACATTGATAAAATGTTTCATCTCCTCAAAGAGCTGAGAGTATGATAAGAAGGGGAAGAAAGAAAGAAAGAAAGTTAAGTCGCTAAGTTGTGTCCAACTCTTTGCAGCCCCATGGACTGTGGCCCACCAGGCTCCTCCCTCCATGGGATTCTTTAGGCAGGAGTACTGGAGTGGGTTGCCATTTCCTTCTCCAGGGGATCTTCCCAACCCAGGGATCGAACCCTGGTCTCCCGCATTCCAGGCAGACGCTTTAACCTCTGAGCCACCAGGGAAGCCCTGATGGGGAAAGTAGACACAATTTCTAACAATGTGTTTCATAATATAATAGAAGTCTAGAGAGGATACTATTATGTAGAGTCTTCACTGTAGGCACACTATTTTCCAAATCATTATAATTAAATTCAGAAGTAGAAGTATGAATATTTCATATCAGGTAAAGGATAAGCTTTGACCAACCAGAATGGACCTTGACAATCACTATGGACATTCTGGAACAAACCTGATGTGTGTCAATCCTGATTTTGAGCCTTGCCAAAAATAATGTCTTAAGCTCAATACCGGTGAGCTGTATACTATATTCTATTTTATTCTATATACTGTAGCTAAAGAAAATGCTTATCCAAAGAAGGTTATAAGTGAATATCCATCAGCTGTGAAACATGAGTATAAATTGGCCATGCTGACACTACTAAATAGAAGTGTCTTCCATGTTGTATGAGGATTCCACTGTTAACCTCCTATAACTCATCATGCAGGTGAAAAAGCATAACTTATTGCCAAAACATACTGCCTCACCATTTTCACCTCTTCAGTTATTAGTTGTTCAGAGATAATGTTATTAATAGTTATCAAATTTGAATTATGCTTTTTTCAGTACATAACTTTAATGAATATCATTTTGTTATGTTTACCATCTGACTTTGAACATTGTTAAGAGATTTCCAAGAAAATTCTAGTCACAAGCAAATCATCCGAAACACAAACACTTTAAAAACCTAATCACTAATACTTGATCAATTTGCCCTGCATCTTCCTTCTCCTGGAAACTTTGCTGGTTTGTTTTCTTTGCTTGGCAATAGTTAACCAGTAGAACTTGGATTGATAATCTGATTCTATCGTTTTCAACTTAAAGCATGTTGCTTAATATGTTCTTCAGCTTCTGCATATACAAAATAGGAATAGTGGCATTAAAATTAGAAATATTTTGCTATTAAAAGGGTAAATTTCTCAGAGTGTGTGTGGTTCATAGTGCTGAAAAAATAGTAGCTAAAAATTGTCGCTTAGCCTTTTTTTGAAAGATCTTTCCCAGGGATTTAAATAATGAAATTTGCCAAAAATGTTTGCATTTGTTAAGATTTAGTATTTCTTAGATTTAAATTGTTTCTGCAGTTAAACAATTGCTTAAATGAGGGAAAATCAGTCAGAGCTTACCACTTGAAGGCTTGTTGTGAACACACACAAAGTAATTCCTTTACTTTAGGTGATCTTGTGAAGATTAATCAGTTGTTTCTTTGGGTTCAAGTTTTCCACATATACGGAGTCCACTGTGGTGAGGTAATTAATTTAACAACACCAGGGTTTTGTCATCCAACATTCCCATGCCATGCAGCTATGATAAGTATTCTTTAATTAAACCTCAAAATTCGCCACTGTTGTTACATAGTGCAGCTGAGCACAGACATACCTCTGTGGACCACAAAGATTTTAATATGCAGCTGGGGAAACTTAGTGATAGAATGTTTACATAAAAGCCTTAGAGTTGGTGTTCAAAGTTCTTAAAACTTTTAATAAGCACTTATATCTAAAGAAACAAAAATAACAGGGGAACTTAAAATGAGTTTGTATTTGTGGTTATAACTTACAGAGGGCAAGAGATTCCACTCGAGCTAAAGAGGGGAGAAGAACCTTTTTTTGTGATTCTCCTGGGCTCCCAGCTTTAGAACTGGCAGATTACTTTTCTGGGAATACAGCTGAGAATAATCTTTTTCTTAGGACTCAGGGGTATGAAAAAACAGATCAAATAAGATTGGTTTAATTTGATGCTTATTATTCCAGCTCTACGGGGCTTCCCTGGTGACTCAGATGGTAAAGAATCTGCCTGCAATGCAGGAAACCCAGGTTCAATCCTTGGGATGGAAAAATTCTGGAGAAGGAAATGCTACCCACTCCGGTATTCTTGCCTGGAGATTTCCATGGACAGACGAGCTTTGCATGGGGTCACAAAGAGTCAGACATGACTGAGTTTGCTTACCATATTATTCCAGCTCTATAAATTTAGGAAATATTTGGTCTGTCTGGCTTGAACTGTTTCAGTGGAGGTCTAAATCATAGTTCAGAAACAAAATGAATATATATATATATATATTTATTCAGAAGTTCAAAATAAAAAGTGTGGTTTGTTTGTTCTTTGATTTAGGATTTGGTTCAAATTTATCTTGATAAAAATTAGCATGAAGAAGAACAAACTAATGCAATAGGTAAGAGCAGAGATTCCATCTCTATCAGTTATGAGCTTTGTAATCTTAGATAAGTTACTAAATATTTCTGGTTTTTTTGGTTTCTTTATAATGGAATTAAAATAAAATGGAATTCAAAAAATAAAAATATTGTTAAAAATAATATAATTAATGATCATATCTATTTCATAGAATTACTGTGAAGACTGAAAGAAATTTTTTAAAAAGTGCTTATAAAGTGGGACATAGGAAGTAGCCTATAAATGGTACTGATAATCATGTAAAATTTAACTAATGGTGAGAGTTGGTGAGTATGAACAGAACTAAGGTGAACTACAGAAAACTTTTTGTAGCAACTCAATATGATGAAAAAATTGTCAGATTTTGAAAAGATTGTATTTGTATCCCAGATGATTTGGAGAAAGATAATGAAAGGCAGGTTTTTCAGTCCTCACACTCCTGTTTCCTTGCCTCATCGCACTATTGCTGCATATGATTAGGCTCCTTGAGGGGAGTTACATTAGAAAAAGTTGAGAGATATGCAGCTGGTTGCTTGTGAGGTGGGAGGGGTGCCATGGGATTAATGGCAAAAATGCCAGAGGATAACTTTCAGTTGCTTTTGAGAGTCCAGAGAAAAGATTAGATTTCTGCAGGTCCCTGCAATGTTAGGGGGTATGTGGTGTCATCTCTGACAGATATAGTATCTTCTATTAAGACAAAAATGCTTATATCCAAGCACAGCAGAACTTCTGTCTGCAAGGGTCATGAAGGTTTGGACATCGAGCATAACATTGGTGACCAGTGTGAAGTGAAGTCTATCTCTTTTAAGTTTCTGAATTTCCTGTTGCCATAACTCTAGAGAGACCCCTAAAATGACTTGAGAGTGAGCCTTTGAAAAATCAAAGCAAGGAAAAAACACGGAGTCAACTCTGGTCCCAAAAGAAATTGAGTTCAGACTTTATTGCTTTCTTTTCCTGCAACAAGTATTCAGTGTCCTAAAAGGGAAAGATAAAGACTTTATCCAGGCAATGCAACAAAAATGGTAACTGCTCTCTGAGTTCCAGGTTTCTGAAATTTGAAGTAGTGCAATGACCTCAGGATGAAAAATTTGGGGTCGGGGATGAGCTCAGAACATTGAATAAGAACAAATATTTATTCAGTTGACATTATGGCAAAAAAAATAGTTGCTCTTTAAATTATTTAATGCCAACTAATGCTTCTTCAGATTCAAAAGATAATTGGGGCTTAATATTCTGAGTTTAAAGAAAGCATTTTTAATAAAGAGACTTTCCAAGGGAATCTCCTCTAAAAAGAAGGTGAAATAATTTTTTCACATAAATTTTCCTTAGATATTACTGAGAGGCTATCATTTATACCGCCTTGCTGGCTTTTGTGTGAAAATTGTTTTCTTGGTGTAAATCTGGCTCCAACAGACCTAGATAATTGACACATACCTACTCCATGGTTAAGAAAGGGCAAACATATAGACATTGGAATGGAGGTCTTTTTTTTTTTTTTTTCCCCCAAGTCCTACTGTTCACTGAAAAAAGACTATAGCAATCATGTGTTCTGTATGGCTGTAGGAGGTGGGAATACATAAGAGATGCAGTTGCTAATATACACTGAGCTTCTGGCCTTTCATTTACAGTATACTAACACCAGGCTTTAATATTTGAAAACAAATTTATTGAGAAAAATAATGACTTGAGAATATCTTCAAAAACCTAAAAATAACAAAAAATTAAAGCCCTATACAGTAAAAACAGAATCTCAGAGGTTGGATTTATCTGCAGGTTACACACAGATGAAACATGAGTTAGAGTACTGGGAGAAAGTTATACAGGTAAAACAAAGAAAAGAGACAGAAGAATGAGGCTGGGGAGTAAGGTTAAGAGACATAAATGACAGAAGGAAACAATATAACATACACAGAATTGGGATTTTAGATCAAGGCTTACAAATAATAGAAGTTCAAAAATTATGTGCTGAATGAATGAATGAGTTAGAAAAGATATAAAATGAATTGTCATTTGACAAATACTGGTTAAATATTTATTTTACATTGCTAATGAGTGATTCAAGGATGTATGATGCAATTCTTTGGTAACAAAAAATATCTTAAAATTCAAAATAAAATAAAATATTATCATATTTTCCAGGTGGCTCAGTGGTAAAGAATATGCCTGCCGTTGTGTATATGTACCACAAAAAAATAAATAAAAAAAAGAAAAACACAATTAATGAAAGAAAACAAAACAAACAAAAAAAGAATATGCCTGCCAATGCAAGAGATGCAGGTTTGAACCTTGGGTTGGGAAGATCCCCTGGAAAAAGAAATGGCAAGCCACCCCAATATTCTTGCCAGGAAATCCCACGGACAGAGGAACCTGGTGGGTAGCAGTCCAAGGGGTTGCAGAGAGTCAGACATGACTGAGCCACTGAACAATCACAACAACATCATCATACTCAGAATGTTTGAGAATGATCATAGGTACAATAGGAAGTTGCTTAGTGCTCTGCTCAGTCATGTCTGACTCTCTTTGGCTCCATGGACTATATAACCCTCCAGGCTCCTCTGTCCATGGGATTTTCTAGGCAAAAATACTGGAGGAGATTGTCATAGGAATTGAACTCACATCTCTTGTGTCTCCTGCATTGACAGGTAGATTCTTTACCACTAGCGCCACCTGGGAAGTTAACTGAGGATCTGAGATAAGTTCATAATAACTCTGCTTTTATACTTGCTCTCAGAACAGTTTATCTGATCACTACACTTGTTATGTATTCTATTTTATGCCAATATCCTAACTATTAATAACACATTTATAGTCTAAAATGGAAATATTGATCATTCCATATAGTAGGTATTAGAAATATTACTTCAATAGAAAAAAGTATCAATTTTACTCAGAAGTACTTTTAAATTAGATCATATTGAAATTTAAATAAAGTTAATAGACAGTATTGAATTTATTATAGAGATATATATTCCCCCAGTAAAAACAACCTCTAAAGTTTAGCATTTTTTTTAACTTAATGCCTGAATGGTATTTGTGACAATGGTTTTAATCCAGAATTTATGTTCCCATGAAGCATATGATTTTTTGTCCCACATCTAGATCAATAGGGCAATATGTCACTTCCAAACAAGTAGTTAATTTGAATTCTGGGCTTCTATCAGGTTGCAGTAAAACTCCCATTGAGTAATCCCTGCCTTTTCTTTATTCCTGTTCATTTCCCAAAGAATTATATGTAGAAAAATATATTCTCAGCTGGTTTCCTCAAACCCAATCCCTCAGGCAGAAAGACAAGTTGGTCTGAATTGTTTTTTTTTTTTCTCACTTTGACTCTCTTATGACCTGACACTTTCTGCCTGAAAATAGATCAGAGAGTGTATTAAATTAACTTTTGCTATTTTATGTCTGACTTGTTCAGGAAATGAATTATCAAACTTGAGATAAACTTACCTTCCTCCTCTTCTTTCCTTAAGGAAAGCCTTCCTGCAATACGACTTCAGATGTGATTCATGGTGATTCATGATCTCCGAAGAAGATTTAGCTTCAGGATCAGGGACCAGGCTTGATCACTCAGAGCTTTTGTGTGGCATAAGTTTTATTACAGTGAAAAAGGACAGAGAACGCTTCTGATATAGACATCAGAAGGGGGAGGAAGAGTGCCCCACTTGCCAGTCTTAGCAAGGGAGCCATATAATTTTTCAATTGGTTATGAACAATAAATCAGAAGAATGTCTCAAGGTTGTAAAGGTCTTAGGAGACCTACTCCCACAATTTGCATTTTAAGATAACAGAATTAGAAATAAAAATAGAAAGCCCTTACCAAACCACTCCCATAATATACATTTTAAGGCTGCAGGCTTAGTCAAGAGGTTCTTAAGAAGGAGAAATATGTCCGCGAGCAGGACACATTGTTGTTACATAAACCCTGGTACAAAGTTTTAGGAAAAACATATCTTTGAGCAAGATAATTTGTTTTGTTGTGTAGTCATTCAGTTCAGTTCACTCACTCAGTCCAACTCTTTGTGACCCCATGGACTCCAGCACACCAGGCTTCCCTGATCCATCAACTCCTGGAGCTTGCTAAAACTCATGTCCATCTAGCTGGTGATGCCATCCAATCATCTTATCTCCCATTGTCCCCTTCTCCTCCTGCCTTCATTCTTTCCCAGTATAATCAATAGCTCTGGGCTTAAAGAAAAAAACATCTTACGTGACTAAGATGCAGAAAAGGCGAAAAAAAGTTTGTCCTTTTCTCCTCCTTGAGAGCCCCAGATCGCTTTCTCCTCTTCCTCCTCATTCTCCTCCTGCTCCTCCTCCTTCTCCTCCTAAGGGACCCTGGACTTCTTATCAACCTACCTAAGAATGAACTCTCTCAAAATTATAAATGATTCTAATGTTTCCATCATAAGTAGAATACTCTCCCAAATACAGGAGAAGAGTAAGTTTCTAAATTCTGTTTAGTATGCAAAAGTTTTTTTTAACATCTTAATCTCTAATTTATCTGAATTATATGTGTGTGTGTGGTTATGTGTATCATAATCATCCAATTGGATGGACACATATACATATACTTTGAGACATCTTAAAGAGCATCACTCATGGTGTACTGGAATAAGAGTTATTTCCAATGTCACATGATTTTGGTTCTAATCTCATCATCTTCACTACTTTGTTGTTAAATTTCAAGCAAGTCATTTCATATCTCTTATTTGTTACTTCAGATGTGAAATGAGTTGATTTGACAAGATTGTATCTAAGAAATCTAAAAATTTATTAGATAGAAACTGAATCCTTTTGAAGAGTTTTACCTCAGTTCTGACAGTATGTGTATGCTTGTGTGGCCCTGATCTCTGAAAGAAGATCTAACCTTCTGCTGGTTGATTCATTCTCACATCTAAAATTAGAGGGAAAACTAATGTACACGTTACCTATGCTGCTGCTGCTGCTAAGTCACTTTAGTCGTGTCCGACTCTGTGCGATCCCATAGACGGCAGCCCACCAGGCTCCGCCTTCCCTGGGATTCTCCAGGCAAGAACACTGGAGTGGGTTGCCATTTCCTTCTCCAATACATGAAAGTGAAAAGTGAAAATGAGGTCGCTCAGTCGTGTCTGACTCCCAGCGACCCCATGGACCACAGCCCACCAGGCTCCTCCATCCATGGGATTTTCCAGGCAAGAGTACTGGAGTGGGGTGCCATCGCCTTCTCCGGTTACCTATGCTAGGAACATTTATAATTAATTTCTTAAATTCCTTTGTCTAGGTGAAATTTCTGACCTCATACCCATAACCACTGATGTTCCAGTCAAGGGTGTCATCAGATCCAAACACTTTTAGCCTTTAAGATACCTAGGTTAACACTTGTAGTTTAAATACAGGAGTTATTCAATAATTCAGTTTTATTGATCTGGTAATTATAACAAAGGAACTTTATTCATCATGAATTATGCTTCTTCAATGTCATATGCAAACTATCAGAGGAAACAAGAAAATCATTCTGAATAAGAGGGTGATAGGACAGATAGGAAAAGAGAAATGGAAGTGACCAGACAAGAATCTCTGTGAGACAAGAGAATAGACTCCTGTTTTTTCAGTTTTCAGATTTAGATGAAGCATGTATGCTGAATTCAGTTTCTTTGGATTACATGAAACACTGTCTATACTCACCTTCTATAAACTTCTTTATGTGAGTAAGATGGACTTAACTGTGTCCTTCCCAGTCTCTGTGTTGAAGCCCTACCTGTCTCCAGTGTAAGGTATTTGGAAATGGGACCAAATTCTTCAGAGAAAATTTAGTTTAGATGAAGTGATGAGGGTAGGATCCTCATGATGAGATTAAATTCAGAAAATATATTGATTTGTCAAAACCATGAGAGTAGAAATTATCCAAGTGGCTTCTTGATCCTTTAAATACCATCTGTAACTTCAATATAAATGAAAGCAAAATGGTTCCTATTAGTGAATTGAATATAAATTTAACAGATACTCAAAATTAAGTGGGAAAAACATCTTTTTAGAAGGAAGACCTAGGTTAGGACCCAAAACCTCAGAGAATCATAAAGATAGTTATAACTCAAAAATATTGCTTTGATTGCTTAAAGATTGCTTTCTAAGTTATTAATATGCTATTATATGTTTCGTGTATGTTTTAATGTTTAGTTTTTTGCTTTATTTTTCCTTTTTTTAAAATGGCTGCTTTAAATATTTCTCTTTTCTAATTTTGCTTTTTCTTAAGTCTTTTAGAGTATTCAAACACCTTCCTTTTTAAGTTGCAATTAACATAATTATAGTATTTCAAATTCAAACTTTTGTTTTTGTCTTAGGATTCAAGGAATTGGGTCTTATATCAAATAGACCCTCAATTCTAATTGAACCAAAATGCAGACACCCAATGCAGGGATCAATGCCCATGAAATGAGATTCCTCCAAATTAGTCATTCTTAGGAGCAATGACTATGGCAACAAACAGTTCCTTTCCATAAAGTTGAAAAAAATCGTTTGATGGCATCTAAGATTTACTGAATACTTTCTAGTTGCTACTGAACTTTAAAATATCCAAAAAAATAGAGTTACATATGTTGAACAACTATAATATGCTTAGTGGAATATGTGAAAGTTTTATATAGATCATATTATTTTAATAATTAAAAATACTATATTTACTGCACTCTATTTTTCAAGTGAGAAAGATAAAGATGCAAATAGCAACTGTTTTGTTCAAGTTCACATGCCAAATAGGTCTCAAAATTCAAACGCATAGCTGTTATATTTAACAGCTAATGACTTTTCCCTGGGCCATGTTGCCATAAAATTTTTCCAAAACACTTAGAACAATTTTTGGTTTTGATTTTTGAAGCATCTATATTAAGAACTTGATTTTAGTTGCTGGCAAGATCTTGATATTAAGATACAAATAAAGTCAAGATGATTTATGGTGTTTTGTTTTCTTTTCCCTCCAATAGTGGATGATATTTATCTACTATTTTAGAGTAAACTTCAAAAAGAGTACATTATATCACTGGAAATAGACTCACTTTTGTAGTTTCTTCTAATTATAACTGAAATTATAGCCTTTTAAGGTACAAACTCTATTAGTCTTCCTTTCCTGAATGTTCTGACCAATAACCCTTTCTACATTCACTACAGCACAGCCATATGGAGCTGCTCAGGCTTTTATTGAGACTCTTGATTGAGAAGCCTCATGGGACTCTGAATAGCTGAGGAAAGAGAAAAGGATTAGCAGTAATAATACTAAGATTGGACTAGAAAAGGCTGATTCAGCAGGTGTAGGGACCATAATTTCACATCCTACTATGCCAGCAGCAAGGGAACTAATTACATGGCAGACACCATGAACTTCAGGTACATTTTTCATTTCACCTCAGTTGAAGTCAAGTCTTCTAGAGAATTTGCTATATAAAACAATGTGTTTGCTGCCAAGATGCACTAAAATATATATGACAAAAATGTAATACTAGATTCTAGATATAACAAAAATCCCCAAAGCTGTGAAATGCTTACTTTGTCTCCCATTAATAAGGGGACTCATTTTCGATCTGTGTATAACAGTATCCTTGTTCATTGTAATGCTTTGTGGTGCACTAAGTAGGTGATTGTGCTTTTAAATAAGACCTATTTCCTGAACTTTGGAGTATAGGAAAATTGTGAAGTTCATGTTGTGCAATGCAGTTTTTGCATTTTTTAATAATTAAATTTTTTCAAAATATATTGATAGCACTAATTACTATCAAAATAATGCTTTAAGTGTTTATGCTGATATGAATTTCATCTTTACATACATTTTTGTTTGTTTGTTTTCATTTTAAGGAGGGTTTTTAAAACTCTTAGCCAGCCAAAGGTATTACTCAAATACACAGTGTATACAAAGATCTAAAACAACCATTATGATGGGATGATATATTTTAAATGATTGTCATGACTTCTGAAGATGTTATTGTATTGAAAGAAAGTGTATAAAGCAATGACAATATGAACAAATATCATAAATATGAATAATCATTGGTATATACTCAGAATTCTAAATGGGAGTAAATGGACTTCCAGTTTCCCTTAAGAATGTTTCCTGTTCATTTCCATCCTCTGTTTATTAACATCTTTCATCATCTAGGTAAATCCTTAATTCCATACCAGTGATCCATTTAATGTCATACTTTTAATGATGTCTTTCATCCCATGATCTTTTTAATTTTTACAAAGCCTTGTACTCCTATCCCTTTCCTCTCAAGCAGTTATTTCAAGTAATAGACACTTAAAGGTTCTTCACTAATGATCATTATAAAAAATGTCCATATCCAATTACCTACTGGGTAATCATTAAATAAATGATTTTTACCATGGTTTATAGCACATGCTAAATGCTAGGAATGAAACTATATAAATATCAAGTATGATTTCTACCTTTATAGAAATTGCTTTCTAGATGATTTTGCCATCAGGACAAAACTTATCTCAAATATCTAGAACTTAACTTGTGAGTGAATTTTGAGAGAGATAAGCTAATGATTCACTAAACACTTTCTCTTTGCCTTGCACAAATACAAAAACTGCGTTTATCTGCTTCCTTTGTTTTTAAGTATGATCTTGTGGATGAATGGTCACATTACTGAGTTCTAGCCAAAGGAATATGAATAGAAGTACAGGTGTCACTTTAGCATAGCCCACTGTTACTTCTCACATGTCATTTTACTGGAAACCATTATACTTATGAAATGGTAGAGCCTTAAAAGGAAGATAACCAGTGTTCCTGAATCACTGCCCAGGAAAATGATCAGAAACATCATTTTCCTCTTCATGTGAGTGGAAAATACCCCTATACTGACATAAGTAAGTATAGAGTTTGTGTTTTGCTGCTCTCATAATTTAACTAATATAGAAATAGGGGGAAAAGAGCTATAAATATAACTACTAAATTATGTAGCATGGACTTGGTAATAGACAATAGCAAAGAAATATATTAGAGACTTAAGAAATATAAAACTACTATATACAGTGATACAACATTTATTAAAGCAGTTACCTACCATGACTTAGAAGACAGTACACAGAGCTTATAGCTCTAAAAGGTAAAGTTGGTATGATAATGCATATTGACTTTTCCTTTTATTTTAAGACATATTTTACATATTTCCATGTGAACAAAGCAGAGTTGAACAAATTTTAAGTAAAAATAAAAGGAATAGAGAGAAATAATATATTATAGGATATAAACAGTTTGAAGAGGAAAGAACCATGTATCACATGGTAATTCTGTATTTTACGCTGGAGGCAATGAATGCATTGGGCTTTGGGTTGAACCATTGATACAAGGGTATGCTTTTTGATGTATGAGAAGAGGATTGAAATAAATATTCGGTGGCCAGAAAAGAAAATAATGTTTCCTAGAACAAGGGGGAGCCAAAATATGGAACAAATTTGAAATATCAATCACTTCTTGAAAGGTAGAAGCACTCATTTTGAAATTAAATGATGATCATTTTTCATTAATATTTTAAAATTTCTTAATAACAAATAGCATTAACTAATACATTTATCTCTCTCTCCCACACTATTGCAGTGTCAGACTTTTGGCAGGGGGGGCGCTCCAAAATCACTGCAGATGGTGACTGCAGCCATGAAATTAAAAGACGCTTACTCCTTGGAAGGAAAGTTATGACCAACCCAGATGGCATATTCAAAAGCAGAGGCATTACTTTGCCAACAAAGGTCTGTCTAGTCAAGGCTATGGTTTTTCCAGTGGTCATGTACGGATGTGAGAGTTGGACTGTGAAGAAAGCAGAGCACTGAAGAATTGATGCTTTTCAACTGTGGAGTCGGAGAAGACTCTTGGGAGTCCCTTGGACTGCAAGGATATCCAGTCAGTCCATTCTAAAGGAGATCAGTCCTGGGTGTTCTTTGGAAGGACTGATGCTACAGCTGAAACTCCAATACTTTGGCCACCTCATGCAAAGAGGTGACTCATTGGAAAAGACCCTGATACTGGGAGGGATTGGGGGCAGGAGAAGAAGGGGACGACAGAGGATGAGATGTCTGGATGCCATCACTTACTCGATGGATGTGAGTTTGAGTGAACTCTGGGAGTTAGTGATGGACAGGGAGGCCTGGTGTGCTGTGATTCATGGGGTCACAAAAAGTTGGATACTACTGAGCAACTGAACTGAACTCACACACACACACACACACACACACACACACACACACACACACACACACACATATACCTGCATCTCACATGTAATAAGTTTTTTTAACCAGATTCTGTAACTCTACTACTTTTTACTGACAGGAATCCCATTATCTGTTTTTGTTTGGCTGATTTTTAAGACTAAATTGTATTGAAAAACCATCCTCCACCCTTACTATCTCAAGCTAGCAAGGTAGTTCTGAATGAACTGAATAATTGGGAATAAGAATAAATACCTTTCCCTAACACACATTTTCCTTACTTCTGTTCCCTATCATTTGATAGTGGGAAAAAATAGAAAGGATGCAGATACTCTTTATCACTAACCACCTACAGTGAGGTTGTTTTCTTTCTTTGATTTATCAAACTCTGCTGCTTCATCTCATTGTCTGTGGATTCAATGTGGAAAAGTTGTCAAGTAGCTGAAGAAGTTTTTAAGAAAAACCTTCTGAGACACTTGTGCTTCTTTGTGAAATAGCCTCATCCTCTTGCTGATCTGCAGCTAGTGCCAATATCCTGCATTATTTTCATGTGTGTTCTTCTTTGTCTTACGCTGCAGAAGGTCCTAGTAAGATTATAAGAATATAAAGAATTAATAATAGAAGTATTAGTTATCAAGTAACTGGACATGGAACAACAGACTGGTTCCAAATAGGAAAAGGAGGACGTCAAGGCTGTATATTGTCACCCTGTTTATTTAACTTATATGCAGAGTACTTCATGAGAAACGCTGGACTGGAGGAAACACAAGCTGGAATCAAGATTGCCGGGAGAAATACCAATAACTTCAGATATGCAGATGACACCACCCTTATGGCAGAAAGTGAAGAGGACCTCAAAAGCTTCTTGATGAAAGTGAAAGTGGAGAGTGAAAAAGTGGGCTTAAAGCTCAACATTCAGAAAATGAAGATCATGGCATCTGGTCCCATCACTTCACGGGAAATAGATGGGGAAACAGTGGAAACAGTGTCAGACTTTATTTTGGGGCTCCAAAATCACTGCAGATGATGACTGAAGCCATGACATTAAAAGATGCTTAATCCTTGGAAGGAAAGTTATGTCCAACCTAGATAGCATATTCAAAAGCAGAGACATTACTTTGCCAACAAAGGTCCATCTAGTCAAGGCTATGGTTATTCCTGTGATCATGTATAGATGTGAGAGTTGGACTGTGAAGAAGGCTGAGCGCCGAAAAATGGATGCTTTTGAACTGTGGAGAAGATGCTTTTGAACATGGAGAAGACTCTTGAGAGTCCCTTGGACTGCAAGGAGATCCAACCAGTCCATTCTGAAGGAGATCAGCCCTGGGTGTTCTTTGGAAGGAATGATTCTAAAGCTGAAACTCCAGTACTTTGGCCACCTCATGCAAAGAGTTGACTCACTGGAAAAGACTCTGGTGCTGGGAGGGATTAGGGGCAGGAGGAAAAGGAGACAACAGAGGATGAGTTGGCCGGATGGCACCACCGACTTGATGGACATGAGTTTGAGTGAACTTCGGGAGTTGGTGATAGATAGGGAGTCCTGGAGTGCTGTGATTCATGGGTTTGCAACGAGTCGGACACGACTCAGAGACTGAACTGAACTGAACTGAAACTTGCTTTATGTTGCTTGTACAGTAAGAATAAACACATTAGATTGCCCTCTTCAAAACATGAACAGGGCAGATTAAAAGATTTACATATGAGCTACAGTACCAATAAAGGTGAGCAAAATGCTTGCAAGAGGTGCCTTAAGTAATAACATTTCATTTGATAATGTTCATCCAGAGTTGAGGACGAGAGCCTCTGTTCATTCCAGGAAATGAAGTTGGTAAGAGTTCAGCTAAATGCTGCTTCTCAGAAATAGGGGTCAATAATTCTTAGTCTCTAAAGGTAGTTTTCTAGCCTATCATGGCACTGAGGTTTTCTGGCAGCCTTAGGCAAGGGGATTTTCTATATGTTGAATTGTATGACCCTTTCTTTATATCATACTGTACATATTTCTAGAATTTTTCTTACATAAAAGTAAATCTATTTTTAAAGGGCAAATAGCAATCTTCAAATAGAAGATTATTTGAAAAAGATGTTGGGATTTTTATAAAGATAAAATCTCTGTGTCTATAAATGCTCATGCTTTGAAAGCATGTACATTTATATCACAATAAAATATAAATTAGTTTGTTTTCCCCTCAGAGAATTGAGAATATATATATATATATATATATATATATATATATATATATATATATATATATATATATATATATATATTATAGGAGAGGTATGTATTAGAAGAAAATAATTAGAGGTATGTATTAGAGGAGAATAAAAGAAAATAATAGTGAAATTGACAGGAGGATAAAAATAGGAACTGGATTTAAGTTCTGGTACTGGCTTGCTATTAATTAATTATCCTTAACTAATTTTTCATCTATTATGCCCTGCTGATCAATTGATTAAATTTATTTATGCAGTCAGTGAAAATGTACATGATCCTAGCAGGCAAGTCATGTAACTCCTGCTCAAATTCTCATAAGGATTTTCCATCATTTCTAGAGTAAAAGCCAAAGTTTGAAAAATGACATCTACTGATTTCCTCTTTCTAATGTTGCTCCAGTGTATCTGGAATACTCTCTACCTCCCCATTCCAGATCTTTTCTTATCTTGCTCACCAGCCCCCGCCCCTTTATTCAAATATCACTTACTGGAGGAATCTTTGCTTGTGACCCTATTTTTAACTGTACCCATCCCCCAACATTCTTTATGCCCATCCCTGCTATCTTTTTCAACTTAACATTTCTCTTTTTTTATTCTTTTTATTTAATGATTTCTGATACCAATAATATTATGCAATAATTTAATTCAGCATGCAAAATTTGAATCATGAGATATCTGAACAGAAACAAATATTTTCACTATCAGTAATGTTACACAAATAACTCACTGCACTTAAGCACAGCACATACATTGGAGGTATACCACAACAATGAGACCTTGAGGATTTCTATTTGCCCTGTGTAATGCAAACATTTGCTAAGTGACAGTGAAACAGGATGATTTTGAAGGGAAAATGAAGACTGAGGATGAAGAATGAAAACACCTTATCTATGTGCCACACAATGTCGACATTCTAGGAATCAGCAAACTGAAATGGACTGGAATGGGTGAATTTAACTCAGATGACTATTATATCTCCTACTGTGGGCAGGAATCCTACAGAAGAAATGGAGTAGCCATCATGCTCAACAAGAGTCCGAAATGCAGTACTTGGATGCAATCTCAAAAACGACAGAATGATATCTGTTCATTTCCAAGGCAAACCATTCAATACGACAGTAATCCAAGTCTATGCCCCAACCAGTAACACTGAAGAAGCTGAAGTTGAACAGTTCTATGAAGACCTACAAGACCTTTTAGAACTAACACCCAAAAAAGATGTCCTTTTCATTATAGGGGACTGGAATGCAAAAGTAGGAAGTCAAGAAACACCTGGAGTAACAGACAAATTTGGCCTTGGAATACAGAATGAAGCAGGGCAAAGACTAATAGAGTTTTGCCAAGAAAATGCACTAGTCATGACAAATACCCTCTTCCAACAACACAAGAGAAGACTCTATACATGGACATCACCAGATGGTCAACACCAAAATCAGATTGATTATATTCATTGCAGCCAAATATGGAGAAGCTCTATACAATCAGCAAAAACCAGACCAGGCGCTGACTGTGGCTCAGATCATGAACTCCTTATTGCCAAATACAGACAAATTGAAGAAAGTTGGGAAAACTACTAGACCATTCAGGTGCTACCTAAATCAAATCCCTTATGATTATACAGTGGAAATGAGAAATAGATTTAAGGGACTAGATCTGATAGACAGAATGCCTGATGAGGTTCGTGACATTGTACAGGAGATAGGGATCAAGACCATCCCCATGGAAAAGAAATGCAAAAAGCAAACTGGCTGTCTGGGGAGTCCTTAAAAATAGCTGTGAAAAGAAGAGAAGTGAAAAGCAAAGGAGAAAAGGAAAGGTGTAAACATCTGAATGCAGAGTTCCAAAGAATAGCAAGAAGACATAAGAAAGCCTTCTTCAGCGATCAATGCAAAGAAATAGAGGAAAACAACAGAATAGGAAAGACTAGAGATCTCTTCAAGAAAATCAGAAATACCAAAGGAACATTTCATGCAAAGATGGGCTCGATAAAGGACAGAAATGGTATGGACTTAACAGAAGCAAACGATATTAAGAAGAGATGGCAAGAATATATAGAAGAACTGTACAAAAAATATCTTCATGAACCCAGATAACCACGATGGTGTGATCACTGACCTAGAGCCAGACATCCTGGAATGTGAAGTCAAGTGGGCCTTAGAAAGCATCACTACGAACAAAGCTAGTGGAGGTGATAGAATTCCAGTTGAGCTATTCCAAATCCTGAAAGATGATGCTGTGAAAGTGCTGCACTCAATATGCCAGCAAATTTGGAAAATTCAGCACTGGCCACAGGACTGGAAAAGGTCAGTTTTCATTCCAATCCCAAAGAAAGACAATGCCAAAGAATGCTCAAACTACCGCACAGTTGCACTCATCTCCCACGCTAGTAAAGTAATGCTCAAAATTCTCCAAGCCAGGCTTCAGTAATATGTGAACTGTGAACTTCCTGATGTTCAAGGTGGTTTTAGAAAAGGAAGAGGAACCAGAGATCAAAATGCCAACATCTGCTGGATCATGGAAAAAGTAAGAGTTCCAGAAAAACATCTATTTCTGCTTTATTGACTATGCCAAACCCTTTGTGTGGATCACAATAAACTATGGAAAATTCTGAAAGAGATGGGAATACCAGACCACCTGATTTTTCTCTTGAGAAATTTGTATGCAGGTCAGGAAGCAATAGTTAGAACTGCACTTGGAACAACAGAGTGGTTCCAAATAGGAAACGGAGTACATCAAGGCTGTATATTGTCATCCTGTTTATGTAACTTATATGCAGAGTACATCATGAGAAACGCTGGACTGGAAGAAACACAAGCTGGAATCAAGATTGCTGGGAGAAATATCAATAACCTCAGATATGCAGATGACACCACCCTTATGGCAGAAAGTGAAGAGGAACTAAAAAGCCTCTTGATGAAAGTGAAAGTGGAGAGTGAAAAAGTTGGCTTAAAGCTCAACATTCAGAAAACGAAGATCATGGCATCCAATCCCATCACTTCATGGGAAATAGATGGTGAAACAGTAGAAACAGTGATGAACTTTATTTTGGGGGACTCCAAAATCCTTGCAGATGGTGACTGCAGCCATGAAATTAAAAGACCCTTACTCCTTGGAAGGAAAGTTGTGACCAACCTAGATAGCATATTCAAAAGCAGAGATATTACTTTGCCAACAAAGGTTTGTCTAGTCAAGACTATGGTTTTTCCTGTGGTCATGTATGGATGTGAGAGTTGGACTGTGAAGAAGACTGAGCACCAAAGAATTGATTCTTTTGAACTGTGGTGTTGGAGAAGACTCTTGAGAGTCCCTTGGACTGCAAGGAGATCCAACCTGTCCATTCTGAAGGAGATCAGCCCTGGGATTTCTTTGGAAGGAATGATGCTAAAGCTGAAACTCCAGTACTTTGGCCACCTCATGTGAAGAGTTGACTCATTGGAGAAGACTCTGATTCTGGAAGGGATTGGGGGCAAGAGGAGAAGGGGATGACAGAGGATGAGATGGCTGGATGGCATCACTGGCTCGATGGATGTGAGTCTGAGTGAACTCTGAGAGTTGGTGTTGGACAGGGAGGTCTGACGTGCTGCAATTCATGGGGTCACAAATAGTCAGACACGACTGAGCAACTGATCTAATCTGATCTTATCTAATATACCTTAGCAAAGGAACACTACACCTTACCAGAAATGCTCAAAACCACTTAGGTTGCTGACCAAGTCTGAGCTTTTAATATTCTTGTAATATTGCAATTAAGAGACTAGAACAGTCCATGATTACAAGTAAGAAATAAAAAAGAATATCCTAGCACTAGCCTACAACCACTTTCAAATCTGGGAAATATTGAGCATAAATGCTTGATTTTTAGCCTATGAAGTGGATTATATCATAAATAAATAAAAAGATATGTTTAAGCCTTTATAGTTCTTTGAAAACAACTCAAATGCCCAATAGTTAAAAAAAAAGTACTAAATGATGACTTACCCATAAATCACCCCAGCATGAAACTTGTTAATTAAAGAAAAACATTTAGTAATTAAGAAAATCCAGTGTAAAAAATGCACAGTTAAATACAAGAAAAATTATTATTATTATTATTTGTTTTATATTGTTTAAATTACAAAGAAAATACTAGAGGCAACCAAACATGTGTGGATTTGTTGTTCTTGTCCAGTCCACTAAGGCAAGTCTGACTTTTTGTGACTCCGTGGTCTATAGCATGCCAGGCTCTTTTGTTCTCCTTTACTTCCAGGAGGTTGTTCAAATTCATCTCCTTTGAGTAGGTGTTACTGTCTAACCATGTTATCCTCTGCCACTCCCTTCTTCTTTTGCCTTCAATCTTTCCCAGCATCAGAGTCTTTTCCAATGAGTCAGATCTTCACATCAGGTGGGAAAGTATTGGAGCTTCAGCCTTAGTCTTTCCAATGAATATTCAGTGTTGATTTCCTTTGGAATTGACCGGTTTGATCTCCTTGCAGTCCAGTGGACTTTCAGGAGTCTTCTCCAGCACCACATTTTGAAAGCATCAGTTTTTCAGTACTCAGTCTTCATTATGGTCCAACACTCATACTTGTACATGACTACTGGAAAAACTATAGCTTTGAAGGCCTTTGATCCAAAGTGATGTCTCTGCTTTTTTTTAATATATGGTTTAGGTTTGTCATTGCTTTCCTTCCAAGGAGCAAGCATCTTTAAATTTCATGGTGGCAGTCACCATTCACACTGTTTTCAGAGCCCAATAAAATCAAATCTGTTGTTGCTTCTACTTTTTTCCCTTCTATTTGCCATGAAGTGGCATGGGACTGGATGCCATGATCTTAGTTGTTTTAATGTTGAGTTTCAAGCTGGCTTTTTCACTCTTCTCTTTCACCTTCATCAACAAGCTCTTTAGTTCCTCTTTGCTTTGCTTTCTGCCATTAGTGGTATCATCTGCATATCTGAGGTTGTTAATATTTCTTCTGACAATATTCTGTTGATTACCATGTGCATTTAAGGAGGATGCTTGGAATTATCTTTCAAAGGTTTCTAAATTCTTTACAATAGATACTATTTCTTGTTATAAGAAACAAATAATTTATTGAAAAAATATGTTCTTAGGCCTTTTAATATTTAGCAGTTAGCTGTTTTTGTTATATGAACAAGTGAAGAGGAACTAAAGAGCCTCATGATGAAAGTGAAAAAGGAGAGTAAAAAAGCTTGCTTAAAACTCAACATTCAAAAAACAAAGATTACGGCATCCTGTCTCATCACTTCATTGCAAATAGATGGGGAAACAATGGAAATAAAGACATACTTTATTTTCTTGGGCTCCAAAATAAATTTGGATGGTGACTGCAGCCATGAAATTAAAAGAAACATGCTCTTTGGAAGAAAAGCTATGAAAAACCTAGACAAAGCATTGAAAAATAGAGACATTAGTTTGCTGACAAAGGTCTGTGTATTCAAAGCTATGGTTTTTCCAGAAGTCGTGTATATATATGAGAGTTGGACCATAATGTTGGCTAAACATGGAAGAATTGATGCTTTTGAATTGTGGTGTTGGAGAAGACTCTTGAGAATCCCTTGGACTGCAAGGAGTTCAAACCAGTCAATCCTAAAGGAAATCAGTCCTGAATATTCATTGGAAGGACTGATGCTTAAACTGAAGCTCCAGTACTTTGGCCACCTGATGAGAGGAGCTGATTCATTGGAAAAGACTCTGATGCTGGGAAATATTGAAGACAGGAGGAGAAGGGAATGAGAGAATATGAGATGGTTGGATGGCATCATCAACTCAATGGACATGAGTCTGAGCAAGCTCCAGGAGATGGTAAAGGACAGGGAAGCCTGGCATGCTGCAGTCCATGGGGTCACAAAGAGTCAGACATGACTGAAAGACTGAACAACAACAATGACAAGATGTCACTTTAGTCTCATATTTTTTCACTGTTGCTTCAAAATTTACACTGAGGAAAATCAACCTACTTGTTGATCAACTAAACCACTAAGTGAATAAGAGAGTCTATTTTATATAATAGTCTAAAAACGTTACATAAAAACAAGAATGAGACACTAACTTCCATAAAATATTTGTTTCTTTGAAGTTGTTTAAACCTAAGTTTTTCCTTGAAAAGTTTTATGAATAATTAAGCCCAGTTTAAGTTGCTCAGAAAGCTCTGGTTAGCACCCTAAAATTATTAGAACGCTGCCACAAAAGACCTATTAATGTCATTTCAATTTGGCAAGGAATGGATCCTAGATTATGCACAACTTCTACTGAGCACTAAGAATAATGATCTGACATAGTAAGCATTGTGAGACTGTTGACCTAAGAAAAAGCCTGTGTGCTTATAGACATTTTAAAAGAAATTACCTTTAATAAGTATATTACACAATTTCAAGATATTTTAATTATCATTTATATTTTATTATTTTGAATAATTTACAGATAAAATGTAATAATTTAATCTTTTAATAATAGGAGGACTCCATTTCCAATCACTTGTATCTGTTTATTAGCAATGAAATTTTAAACTGTGTTCTCATAATTTCAAAGTCCTCATTCATTAAATGAATAAATAATAGTCCCTAGATCTATCTCATAGATTTTTAATGTACATGAAATTGTGCCAACTCTTGTATCGTTCTTAGCATTGTACCTAAAGTAAAGTGATTTTTTAAATTATTTTTATTATTATCATTGCTATTATTATTTTCTATATCCTATCATTCCTGTTTTAGAAAATCAAATAAATGTATTATGAAACTCCAAAATATAAACCAGGAAACAATAGTGAGGTAGTTTCAGGCTCAGAGAAACCAGAGACTGATCGTTTTCTCCTCTTTAAAAAGGAAGACTTTAATGTTGAAATATATGTTAAACGTGTACACATACCTTAAGTTTCAATAAAGACTAACTGAAATAAGAGGCATAAAGTCTTTCTAAACTATAGAGTTCTGTGCAAATATGAGAGATGATTACTAATGTTACCAGCCTATTGTATAAGCATTGCAATTAGTATTTGAGTTAGTAAACATTCTTTGCTGCAATAGTAACGGCTTTAAGAGTTAGTTTCTTCCCCCAAAAACTTATATTTTATTTCCTAGGCATAATTTACAAACTTACAAAAGCAACTAAAGAGAAAGTCATTTGAAGATAGAATCCTTTTAATATAATAATCTCATAATATATTGCTGACTTGAAATGGTATATTATCAAATTATGAGATAATATTTTAATTTTATTGAATTTTGTATTGCCTATAATGTTTTTTTTTTACATACCTTTTCATGAACAAGCATCAGCACATATTAAGAAATCAGTTTTAATTTAGAATTTATGGTAGTGGAATATATTGGAGGAAAAAATGTGAGAGTCTACTTGGCAACTCAAAGCAATGTGAACATTGGTGCAGTGAATATAAATTAACTCTCCAGGGAAGATTTTTCTGACAGTAGTGCTTATATGACTCATACTATCACTTCATCCATGAAATGTATTGCACACCATCAATTTGCTACTTGAATTGTCCTAAGGGGAAAAGGTTGTCATTTATTCACTGAAGTAAATTAGGGGCATGAGAAATCATTTTATGGCTGTATTATCAATATTTCATTATTTTTTCAAATAAGGACATAATTTTGTACCATTTTATAATAAAAGATATTTACTATTTATACAGTCCAGGGCATGGTTAATTTTGGAAATTGGGGTTGACATATACATGCTATTATTATAAAATCAATAAAAAATAAGAACCTGCTGTACAGAACAGGAAACTCTACTCAGTACTCTATAATGACCTATATAGGAAAATATTCTAAAAAAGAAGTGTGGGTACAAGTATATGTATAACTGATTCACTTTGCTGTACCCCTGAAGCTAAATCAACATTTTAAATCAATTACATGTGTGTGCATACTAAGTTGCTCCAGTTGTTTCCAACTCTGCAACTCTATGGACTATAGCCCACCAGGCTCCTCTGTTCATGGGATTCTCTAAGCAAGAATACTGGAGTGGGTTGTCAGGCCCTCCTCCAGGGGATCTACCTGACCCAGGGATGGAACCTGCATTGGGAGGCAGGTTCTTTACCAGTAATGCCACCTGGGAATCAACTATACTCCAATACATTTTTTTTTAAAAAGCTAATATGCCATTTTACCAAAGCTCTTAAGATAAAAGATCCTATACCTGTGTCATATTTGCCCTTAAATCTGTGATGTGTAACAGATTTAAGAATCTTAGTAACTGTGTCTGGCCAGAACTTGCAGGAAAAGCAAATCTATTTTAGTCTACTCTGCCTTCTACAATATCATAAGTTGTTCATGATTCTGGTCTCTCACACTAAGGCTAATAAAAATATAAAATGACCATAGAGTTATACTTGACAGTTTACAAAGTCCTTCCACATCTATTTGGAGTAGGCTCTGATTTTTCTGCCTGGCCTTCATCATGAATTGACCCTAAATACAAGTTGCCAGGGCAGAGAGCAAGCTGTTCACCCAATTTTCCTCAGACTATGTTGAAAGTTACTGTGGAAAAATGGACTGAGTTTATAATCCATTTTGAATCAATTCAAACCTCAGAATCTATTTATCAAAGAACTCTAGAAGGCTATCATAGGGAAAAACTGAACATATTTTTTTTTAGTTATCTGAACTTTAATTTTGTCATACTTACAGTTGAACTCATTAAAGAATTTAAAAAAAAAAAAAAAAAAAAACAGCCCCCCACACAGAAAACTTCTACCAGCTTGAATTCTGAGGAAGCAGTATGACTTATTCTTTGAGATTGTTGGTAAGACTCAGAAAATAAGAGAATGTGTATGAAATCACCCAGGTACCTGGATCAGGTTTACCTTATAACTCTGTTTATATTTCTATCATTGCCCTCCTACAATTTTTTTGTAAATGCAAATGTACTTTCTTCCTCTATAGATTTTGAACTATTTAACTATATGAGTGCTATATTATTCTTTGTGTTTAATACAACAGAATTTAAATAATTCATTCACTCAACTTTTACTTACTCCTCTATTCAACAAATACTTAAACATCTTCTAAATGATATGTGTGAGAAAGAAAATCTCATAGTGTTAGCATTACCCAAAATTTGGATTTGAATCACAGCTCTATAAAGTAGTTTTTTTGTGACCTTTGGAATATCACATTATCTACTCCCTCCCTGGTGGCTCAGTCATAAAGAATCCACCTGCCAATGCAGGAGATGCAGGTTTGGTCTCTGGGTTTGGAAAATCCCCTGGAGAGAAAATGGCATCCCACACCAGTAGTCTTGCCTGGGAAATCCCATGGACAGAGGAGTGGTGGGCGACAGTCCATGAGGTTGCAAAAGAGTTAGACATGACTGAGTGACTAAACATCAATAACTTACACCTTAGTTTTGAGTCTGTAAGACAAAACATATTGTTGTTACAATTAAACAGTAGCAGAACTCAATACTGAAGCTCCAATACTTTGACCACCTGACGTGAAGAGTTGACTCATTTGAAAAGACTCTGATGCTGGGAAAGATTGAGGGCAGGAGGAGAAGGGGATGACAGAAGATGAGATGGTTGGATGGCATCATCAACTCAATGGACATGGGTTTGGGTGGACTCCAGGAGCTGATGATGGACAGGGAGGCCTGGCATGCTGTGATTCATGGGGTCACAAAGAATCAGACACGACTGAGCAACTGAACTGAACTGAGAACTCAATAACTACAAGCTAAGTATAGCAAATTGTGGGATAAATCATGTGGGTTAGTTTGTAGCAATAAAAATCCAATGAGAATTGAAATTAATAAATTGAGGTAATGGATCTATGAGTCATTATGAGGTAAGTGATACATGGAAATTCAAATTCTAAGGCATCCTCTATGTGAGCTAATATTTATATTAACTTTCTGGGACCAAAGATTATGTGGAGGATGGGGAGAGTATCTAGAAATGAAATGATAGTTTGGGTTCTTCAGTGATAGGGATATTTGGTTGGATGATACTAACTTACTGTAGGAACAGTCATCAATGGGAGATGTTCAAGTTTTTGACTATTTGCTGAATAACTGAATTCAGCAGAGGCATACAGGAGCCTTCAGAGTTAGGAAGATCACATCCTGGTTTTAGTTTTACACACAATGGTGATTCTGGAACTTTAATCACTAAATCCCTACTCCATTCCTCTGCACAGGTAATATATAATCCTTTCAAATTTCATTTTTTGTTACCTCTTCTATCAGTGAATATCTAAATATTTTTTTCTTGTTGTTTGACTCACAGCCACAATTTCTTCACCTCATCTGGAAGAGACACTCTCTGTGGCACAGTATCATAAAGATATTTGATGGCTTTGCCTTCAGGCTCTTACCTAAATCAAGGGCTAGAATCTGTCTGTGCCTAAAAAAGTGACTGAAATCAAGTGTCACAGAGACGAAAATTTATTGAATTAAAGACTTTTGAGAAAGAGAAGAACTCAAGGCAGAGTTAGGAAGATAAAACAAATAAGGATGTCTAAAAAGAACTGAGGTGGCAGTCTGGAGTTTAAAGACCCTTTCTTTAATTTAGTAGCAACTAAAATTATGACTTAAAATAATCTCAAAGGACTATATCTGCCAAGATCAATTGCTATCCAACTTTTTCTTTTTTTTTTTTGATCATCATGAAATTAATAGAGGATGGAGATTTGAGAATGAGTTCAGGGTTGATTTATTGTTATATAGTATCTAGTGTTATTTAGAAATGGTATTGCTGCTGCTAAGTCACTTCAGTCGTGTCCAACTCTGTGCGACCCCATAGATGGCAGCCAATCAGGCTCCCCCGTCCCTGGGATTCTGCAGGCAAGAACACTGGAATGGGTTGCCATTTCCTTCTCCAATGCATGAAAGTGAAAAGTGAAAGTGAAGTCGTTCAGTCATTTCCAACTCTTAGCGGCCCCATGAACTGCACCCTACCAGGCTCCTCCATCCATGGGATTTTCCAGTCAAGAGCACTGGAGTGGGGTGACATTGCCTTCTCCACAAATGGTATTACTATCATGTAAATTTGTTTCAAATGTATAAACTGTAACTGTACCTTAAATTAACAAATAAATCATTAGTCATGAGAACTTTAAGAAAAAGTTCTATAACTCACAATAAAAGATATGTAGAAGGTGATGAGCAATATTAAACTGATATCAAAGATTTTAGTAGTATTTATGCTTTAAAACATAATGCATGTTATATTTCACATAAATTTAAAAATGAGAAGGCATTTTGTAAAGACAAATATTTTTACAGTTAGTGGTATTATGCTTAAAAAATAAGAAAAGCAAAGCTTTTAATTATCTGAAATTTCAGGCATATGAAGTCTTTGTCATGTTTAAGCCAAAGATTTACCTTATTTTTCATTCTCCTCATAGAACTATTCCATAGATGAAAATCAGGTGCTTTTAGGAAATAACTCTGTATCAGACTTGAAGCACAAAAATAAAGACAATTATTTTTATTTTTTATAAATTACTAAAGGAACAACAATTCTTTCCATTGCCAAAAATGTCAGTAACAAAACCAAGCATATAATAGTATAAATTTGGAAAAAAATTTCAATGACATAAATTTGTTACCCAGCCAAAACTTAAATAGAATTGTAGTGAAACATACTTATTTTGAAAAGAGTTCCAGAGTGATGAATCTTAATAGTATCTATCAGCATGCATTTTCAAAATACAAATCCAACTGCAAGTAAAGATCTTAGCTGTTTTAAAGACTGAAATTATTTCAATAGATACAATTATTTTTTTCCTGAAAACTTAAATGGGATGTTGTTTAAATGAAAAACTGATTTCCTAAGAAGCAGTAATAAGTATTCTCTTTAAATTATGAACAGTTAACATCATTTCTCATATAACTTTCCAGAATATGTAGATGTTGCTTAATTTTGTGAGAAACTGAACTTGAATTAGCCTTCTAAACATCAAGAGGTATACTTAAAGGCCAATCCACTTTTATAGTTCAGTAAAAAAAAGCTTTGAATTTCAGATATCTATGTGGATATTTTTCTTTTACTCCTGTGAATATTTTATTGTCTACTTATGTTAGATATTAGGAAATGTTTTATAATATTGTTGACTTGATATATTAATATTTTGTAATTTGATATAATAGTAAGAATATGTGCATACTCAGTCACTCAGTCATGTCTGACTCTTGTGACCCTATGGACTGTAGTCAACCAGACTTCTCTGTCCATGGGATTTTCCAGGCAAGAATACAGGAGTAGGTTGCTGTTTCCCCTTCCATGGGATCTTCCTGATCCAGAGGTCAAACACATCTTCTTTGGCAGGTGGATTCTTTACCACTAAGCCACCTGGGAAGCCCAATGGTCCCTTAAAATATCTTCCAAATATTCTCTTATACTTTATTAATACATCTTTATTAGTATTATAAATAAATTGGAAGAATTGTGCTGAAATAAACTACTGTTGTTGTGACGGTCATAGAATAATAAGATTGTTGCAATGTAAATAGTGCTTTATCACAGATTTGGCTACCTATTCTAAATTATCCTAAGGGAAAAAAAGATTTTAAACATTTAAATCTCTAAAACTTTGTTTGTCTGTCTATCTGGATATCACTCATGAAGTCTCATTAAGCCAACTGTGCTTTTGTTAAAAAAAAGAAAAAGAAAAGCAGTGGAGTTGTTTATGTGCTGTTACTTCTATTAAGAGGAGGGTAGGATCAGGCTGTCAGAACTTAAATTCCTCCTTAGCTTTCTGATAGCAGTGGGTTTTGTAAAATACTTTCAACAATCCTCAGTTGTTTGTTTGTTTGTTTGTTTGTTTTTTAATCTTCAAAATGGGGGAGATACTAAAGCTTTTATTACATGATGGCTGTAAGACAAATGAGATAATGCATGTAAAATATGTGCCGTATGCCACCTATTCAGCAAATGGCAGTTATTGCAAATGACTATGGTGGCTACCCTGAAAACATAAGTAGGCCAACCAGGATTCACAACAGGGCTTGCCTGATTCTAACCCCCATTATCACTACACTATATAATATTGCCTCTTGATCACAAATATCTCACGAATGAAAGAGTCTCCTAAAAGAGGTTTGCTTAAAGTAGTAACACTAAAGTTGAAAATATAATTAACTAGGCCATAGAACTGAACAGTTAACTTTCTAGTAATGGAATTTGTTAACAAAATCCCATTTAGTCAGTTTCCTTTGCAGCCAAGCCAAGTGGGTTTGCTGGAGGACAGAAGTGCTAATGAGACAATGTACTGACCCATTTGGTCTCCCTGCAGATAATCCCAGGTGGCAGAGTGTGCATTCATTGCTCACATAAGACTATATATATATATATATATATATATATCTTTAATTTTTATTATATCTCCCTTAGGAAAAAATATAAATGTTTTTGTGTTATCTGCAAAGGGAAAAAAAATCTTGGAATTAATATATGAAAGAGCCAAGTCCTATATGAAATTATCCTCATGTTAAAATAACTTCCCAGGTGGCTCAGTGGATAAAGAATCTGTGTACCAATGCAGAAGACATAAGAGATGTGGGTTCGATTCCCTGGTAAGTAAGATCCCCTGGAGAAGGAAATGGCAACCCACTCTAGTATTCTTGCCTGGAAAATCCCATGGACAGAAAATCCCTTTGGTCTCATGGGCTACAGTCCATGGGGTCTCAAAAGGGTCATTCACGACTTAGCAACTAAACAGCAACATCAAAATAAAAGCAATGGTTTATAATTGCAAATATAAACCAGATATCTGTCATAATTTTTATTCTAATTAAATCCCAGAAATGTGAAACTTTGAAGTACATTTTAAATAAGTGAAACAAGAAAAATATCTTAAATTTATTTGTATAATACATTGTTCCATGGAATGTCTTTTAAAGAGTGACAGAATTGAAAATGACACATAAAGCAATTAACTATTTTGTTGATATTGGTCACATGTTTAAAATATCTGGCTTTCAGATGCCAGAGAATAAGTTGGCTTAAGAGAAGAAATGAGACTTGTGCATACACACAGGGTTATTCTGAAGGAAGCACTTGTGAGACTAAATACTACATCCATTTATTTAACTTATATGCAGAGTACATCATGAGAAAAGCTGGACTGGAAGAAACACAAGCTGGAATCAAGATTGCCAGGAGAAATATCAATAACCTCAGATATGCAGATGACACCACCCTTATGACAGAAAGTGAAGAGGAACTAAAAAGCCTCTTGATGAAAGTGAAAGTGGAGAGTGAAAAGGTTGGCTTAAAGCTCAACATTCAGAAAACGAAGATCATGGCATCTGGTCCCATCACTACATGGGAAATAGATGGAGAAACAGTGGAAACAGTGTCAGATTTTATTTTTCTGGGCTCCAAAATCACTGCAGATGGTGACTGCAGCCATGAAATTAAAAGACACTTACTCCTTGGAAGGAAAGTCATGACCAAACTAGATAGTATATTCAAAAGCAGAGACATCACTTTGCCAACAAAGGTTCGCCTAGTCAAGGCTATGGTCTTTCCTGTGGTCATGTATGGATGTGAGAGCTGGACTGTGAGGAAGGCTGAGCGCTGAAGAATTGATGCTTTTGAACTGTGGTGTTGGAGAAGACTCTTGAGAGTCCCTTGGACTGCAAGGAGATCCAACCAGTCCATTTTGAAGGAGATCAGCCCTGGGATTTCTTTGGAAGGAATGAGGCTAAAGCTGAAACTCCAGTATTTTGGCCCCCTCATGCGAAGAGTTGACTCATTGGAGAAGACTCTGATGCTGGGAGGGATTGGGGGCATGAGGAGAAGGGGACGACAGAGGATGAGATGGCTGGATGGCATCACTGACTCGATGAATGTGAGTCTGAGTGACCTCCGAGAGCTGGTGATGGACAGGGAGGCCTGGCATGCTGCAGTTCATGGGGTAGCAAAGAGTCTGACACGACTAAGCGACTGATCTGATCTGATCTGAATGTTGCTTGAGAACTTGACCAAAGAGTGAGTAAAAGTTAAGAGGATTTTACAACTAAACAATATGTTTTCACATCAATGATGAGAAACATCACAGTCAATTTTCATAATGTTCTGGTAAGCTCTCAACACTATGATGTCAAGAAAAGAACATGTCATTGATAATCTTTAAGAAGAGGATCTGAATCACAGTAGCCCATATGATTTACTTTCTGTGAGGTATTTTAAGGGCTTCTCTCATATTTCAGCAGGTAAAGAATCTGCCTGCAATGCAGTGGACCCGGGTTCCACTCCTGGGTCAGGAAGATCCACTGGAGAAGGGATAGGCTTCCCACTCTAGTATTCTTGGGCTTCCCTGGTGGCTTCCATGATTCTGGTAAAGAATCTGCCTGCAATGCAGGAGACCTGGGTTCAATTCCTGGATTGGGAAGCTCCCTCAGAGAAGAGAAAGGCTACCCACTCCAGTATTATGTCCTGGAGAATTTTATGGACTGAATAGTCCATGGGGTCACAAAGAGCCAGACACGGCTGAGTGACTTTCACTTCACTTCACTTCAAGGTATTTTAATTCCCTCACTGTCTAGGAATTGAGAGGGAGTAAATGAGAAAGATGTAATTTGTAGTTATAAAGATAACAAGTTTTTAATTTCAGCACAAATTTGACTCTTAAGTAGAGAGAAAATTAGTCAAGGTAAAAGAAAGGAGTGCCATTCAGCATTTTTGGATCCAGGAAAACATGCTGTTTATCATCATGGCTTGCACTCTACACCTCCATGTTTATTCCAACTGGGTCATCTGAGGGAATGCAAGTTAACTCTAGTAGCTTGAAAGTATCAAACCAACAAGCTTACCGAGTCTATATTTGTTCCAGATTTGGACTGGAAAATATACCCTTTGTTACTACCCTACATTCTAACTTATGTTTTTGTGGCTTTAGGACTCTTAAATAAGCATCAGATCATATCAGATCAGATCAGTCGGTCAGTCGAGTCCGACTCTTTGCAACCCCATGAATCGCCGCACACCAGGCCTCCCTGTGCATCACCAACTCCAGGAGTTCACTCAGACTCACATCCATCGAGTCAGTGATGCCATCCAGCCATCTCATCCGCTGTCATCCCCTTCTCCTCTTGCCCCCAATCCCTCCCAGCATCAGGGTCCTTCCCAATGAGTCAACTCTTCGCATGAGGTGGCCAAAGTACTGGAGTTTCAGGTTCAGCATCATTCCTTCCAAAGAAATCCCAGGGCTAATCTCCTTCAGAATGGACTGGTTGGATCTCCTTGCAGTCCAAGGGACTCTCAGGAGTCTTCTCCAACACCACAGTTCAAAAGCATCAATTCTTCACCACTCAGCCTTCTTCACAGTCCAGCTCTCACATCCATACATGACCACAGGAAAGACCATAGCCTTGACTAGACGAACCTTTGTTGGCAAAGTAATGTCTCTGCTTTTCAATATGCTATCTACTTTGGTCATAACTTTCCTTCTAAGGAGTAAGTGTCTTTTAATTTCATGGCTGCAGTCACTATCTGCAGAAAAATAAAGTCTGACACTGTTTCCACTGTTTCCCCATCGATTTACCATGCAGTGATGGGACCAGATGCCATGATCTTCCTTTTCTGAATGTTGAGCTTTAAGCCAACTTTTTCACTCTCCACTTTCACTTTCATCAAGAGGCTTTTTAGTTCCTCTTCACTTTCTGCCTTAAGGGTGGTATCATCTGCATATCTGAGTTTATTGATATTTCTCCTGGCAATCTTGATTCCAGCTTGTGTTTCTTCCAGTCCAGCGTTTCTCATGATGTACTCTGCGTATAAGTTACATAAACAGGGTGACAATATACAGCCTTGACGTCCTCCTTTTCCTATTTGGAACCAGTCTGTTGTTCCATGACCAGTTCTAACTGTTGCTTCCTGACCTGTATACAGATTTCTCAAGAGGCAGATCAGGTGGTCTGGTATTCCCATCTCTTTCAGAACTTTCTATAGTTTATTGTGATCCACCCAGTCAAAGGCTTTGGCATAGTCAATAAAGCAGAAATAGATGCTTTTCTGGAACTCTCTTGCTTTTTCCATGATCCAGCAGATGTTGGCAATTTGATCTCTGGTTCCTCTGCCTTTTTGAAAATCAGCTTGCACATCAGGAAGTTCACAGTTCACATATTGCTGAAGCCTGACTTGGAGAATTTTGAGCATTACTTTACTAGCGTGTGAGATGAGTGCAATTGTGCGGTAGTTTGAGCACTCTTTGGCATTGCCTTTCTTTGGGATTGGAATGAAAACTGACCTTTTCCAGTCCTGTGGCCACTGCTGAGTTTTCCAAATTTGCTGGCATATTGAGTGCACACTTTCACAGCATCATCTTTCAGGATTTGGAATAGCTCCACTGGAATTCCATCACCTCCACTAGCTTTGTTCGTAGTGATGCTTTCTAAGGCCCACCTGACTTCACATTCTAGGATGTCTGGCTCTAGGTCAGTGATCACACCATCATGATTATCTGGGTCATGCAGATCTTTTTTGTACAGTTCTTCTGTGTATTCTTGCCACCTCTTCTTAATATCTTCTGCTTCTGTTAGGTCCATACCATTTCTGTCCTTTATCGAGCCCATCTTTGCATGAAATGTTCCTTTGGTGTCTCTGATTTTCTTGAAGAGATCCCTAGTCTTCTCCATTCTGTTGTTTTCCTCTATTTCTTTGCATTGATCACTGAAGTAGGCTTTCTTATTTCTTCTTGCTATTCTTTGGAGCTCTCCATTCAGATGCTTATATCTTTCTTTTTATCCTTTGCTTTTCACTTCCCTTCTTTTCACAGCTATTTGTAAGGCCTCCCCAGACAGCCATTTTTGTGTTTTGCATTTCTTTTCCATGTGGATGGTCTTGATCCCTGTCTCCTGTACAATGTCACGAACCTCATTCCATAGTTCATCAGGCACTCTATCTATCAGATCTAGGCCCTTAAATCTATTTCTCACTTCCACTGCATAATCATAAGGGATTTGATTTAAGTCATACATGAATGGTCTAGTGGTTTTCCCTACTTTCTTCAATTTCAGTCTGAATTTGGCAATAAGGAGTTCATGGTCTGAGCCACAGTCAGCTCCTGGTCTTGTTTTTGCTAACTGTATAGAGATTCTCCATTTTTGCTGCAAAGGATATAATCAATCTGATTTCGATGTTGACCATCTGGTGATGTCCATTTATAGAGTCTTCTCTTGTGTTGTTGGAAGAGCATACCAACACTCAATTTTGTTATTGAAAAAATAGCAAAAATGGTATTTCTTTGCAGTATTGTATAAATATGAGAGATCCCCATGTAAAATACTATCATCAACAAACTTCGTGCAAATAATGTGTTATTAGTATTTATGATGATGATGATGATGATAATGATGGTATGGAAGAGGAGCTTATAGTAATCTAAGTCACTTATGTGCATGTTGTTTGTATACATATATGCAACATGAGGTTCCAAACCTCAAGGTCATAATTCAATGGGTTGCACACACATGCAAAGACAAATACAGTGAATACAAAATCAAATATTACATGTTTATATGTGGACTCTTAAATGAAAATAGAAAATGAGGTGTCTAACTCTGTCAGACTGAAATGTGACAATTGGTTTCACATATGCAGTTATACTGGAACCATACATACAAGACAGACAGATAAATATACCTTTACATATTTGGTAAATTTGTTATGACTCCTCAGGAATATCCTTTTCTTCAGTTTACTATTCTATTCCATTAGTCATTTCTCATTTGGGAAAATTTTAAATTATCTTAAAAATCTTATCAGTCCAGGTTCCATGCAGGATACAGGAAGCTTGGGGCTGGTGCACTGGGATGACCCAGAGGGATGGTATATGGGGAGGGGAGGTGGGAAGGGGGTTCAGGATTGGGAAATTGTGTATACCCATGGTGGATTCATGTTGATGTATGGCAAAACCAATACAATATTGTAAAGTAATTAGCCTCTAATTAAAATAAATAAATTTAAATTTTAAAAAGTCTTATGTTTGCTCTGAATATGTGCATTTACTTACATCACTTTCAAATTATAATCCTTATAATAGGATGCAATATTTAAGTATCACTCTGGAGAACAGAAGAAATAACCATAAACCATCTTATTCTTTGTATCACTCTTCTATTATTGCATCCAAAGAAACTAACATGTGTTAAATATGATAGATTATTAAACTCTATCAAAAAATAAGGTATTTGGGGCTTAATTCACATGGTGTGAAAATGAATAAAACAGGGAAATCTATGTGGGCTCTGGATCCTTCTCACGCAATGAACTGAAGTGAGAAAATGTCAAACTTGAAATTAAAAACTAACACAGTACTTTAAAAGAGCAATCTACAAATTCTACTGGTAGACTTTGAAGGCATTAAGGTTTGCACAGTGTACAAATAGGAAAAAACTTCAATCTTGCCTTGACAGGCTTGTAGAGTTTCAAGATCTCAAATATAGATCATATTTCTATTTATATGTAATATTACCAATAGAATGTAACCAGCCTTCACATGATAAGGATTTTTACCTTAGCAGAAATAGATGAAGACTCCATGTGGCTTCTCCCACAGATGCTCCCTCAAGCCATCAGGACAAGTTTTCTGCTCCTAGTACTTTCATGAGAGCATTACTCAACTGTACACAGTTGTCTCCACATCTCTGATGCTATTGCTTTTCTTCTAAACTGAAGAAAGGACTCCTAGATCTCCCCTAGTACAACTCCCACAAATGCTTCAGACATTTTTATGCTTCAATCCCTCTTCATACAACCAAAAAAAAAAAAAAAAAAAGCTTGGAATGAAATAAAAAGAAAAAATTGACCTGGCTCTATTCTCAGAGATATCAGAAGAAAACAACATAAAAATAGTTCACAAATACTAAATGTATTTGCAAAAGTTCAGACATACCCTCAGTGTAACTTTGGAATCCTCCAGGTTTAGCCAGCGCACCTGCATGTTGCAGCAACTGGAACTATCTATAATACTCCCCCACTGGTAGCAGTGCCCTGAGCTGGTCAACCTTTATATTCTCCAATAAACCTCTGTATATATTGTTCCTTCCCTCTAATCTGATAACTGATTCTTATGGCTCCTTTCCTTTTTATCCAGACTACTTTCCAGGATAATTGGCAGTGGAGATGTCCTCTGCCATCATAAAAACCCTAACCTGGGCTGTTTATACTATGAATTTCTTTGCCTTTTCAATTCAATTCACCTACCAAAGGATTTACTAACATTTTTAAAAAGATGAGCAAAATATGTCATACTTTTAATAAACACTGGGAGATAGCTTTTAGAACTATCTAGAGTATTGTATCTTAAAACTATTGAATAATTTGCTTTGAGATTAGATTATTATTCACACATCTCATATCAGATTTAGGGTATTGTGGATAAAGAATCTGCTGGCAATGCAGGAGATATGTATTCAATTCCTGGGTCAGGAAGATCTCCTGGAAGAGGAAATGGCAACCCACTCCAGTTATTCTTGCCTGAAAAAGCCCATAGACAGAGGAGCCTGGGAGGCTAGAGTCCATAAGTGTTGGTCTAATTCAGGTGACACATTTTAAAATTTTAGTAGTTAAGAGCTAGCTTCGGTCATGTATTTTCAAGTTTAAGTCTATGGCTGAGTATGTAAGATAGCACTGGTAGATCTTACTAGTGCCACCTGCATTTCATTAGTCACTTTCTTATAAAAGTGAAGTTCAATCTTATTAACACAACATGTATAAACACAGGTTATTCAGACAATAACATTTGCCATGTTTATTGCAGTTTTCCAAATTACTTTTGCCACATATATGTGTGGGTATAAAAACAATAAAAAGCTAATCTTATATAAAGGTTATATATAATATATAATATTATATAAAATATAATAATATATAATATTATATTTATATATAATCTTATGTAAAATCTTATATAAAAGTTCAAGTCATTGTATTGGAATGAAAATACTGGTACAGTAATTATTCAGTTAACTAGATTCTCTAAGCTAATATCAAGGAATATGAGCTTCATTTTCATGAATACAATTTTGCATTTGGTCAGCAGAAATGAAAGAAATTGTAGTTGTGACCACATATTTAAATGAAGAAAATTGTTTTATAAGAAATAATGCATACATGGCTGAAGACAATGCACTACTCTTCCAGACTTGACTATCAGATTCTAGGAGAGCAGGAATCTCTCCTAATAGGAGAGATAAATAATTATGGTTTTCAGTGGGTGCAATCAACTTGGCATTTCTCAACTGAGTAAAGTTCTTACAAAAGTCTCATCAGTCTTTAAAATTCTGTACAATAAAACTCTTGCTTAATACCATTTTTGCCTTCACTGGATGTCCCACATCATAGTTGTTTTTGTGTTCTTACCACATTGCTATGCTATGCTAAGTCACTTCAGTCATGTCCGACTCTGTGTGACCCCAGAGACAGCAGCCCACAAGGCTTCCCCATCCCTGGGATTCTCCAGGCAAGAACACTGGAGTGGGTTGCCATTTCCTTCTCCAATGCAGGAAAGTGAAAAGTGAAAGTGAAGTCCCTCAGTCATGTCTGACTCTTAGCGACCCCATGGACTGCAGCCTACCAGGCTCTTCCATCCATGGGATTTTCCAGGCAAGAGTACTGGAGTGGGGGTGCCATTGCCTTCTCCGCTTACCACATTTCATCTTCCAATAATGTCAGAATGTTTGATTGTAATTTGAAACAGTAATGAAAGCTTCTTCCCACTTACTGTTGCAAAACTAATACAAGTTAAAGAATAATTAAATTAACAAAGGCACTTTTAATAAAAATATTAGCTGTGAAAACCACAAAGCAAGAATAAAACATGAAATATACAGAGTTAATTATAATGCAGTATGTGCAAAAGGGTGAACTTTCCTGGTGGCTCAGTTTTAAAGAATCTGCCTTTCCAATGCAGGAGATGCAGGTTCCATCCTTGGGCTAGGAAGGTCCCCTGAAGAAGGAAATGGCAACCCACTCCAGTATTCTTGCCTGGGAAATATCATGGACAAAGGGGCCTGGCAGGCTGTAGATGATGGGGTCTCGAAGAGATGGTCATGACTTAGTGACTAAACAACAACAATGTGCAACATTTTAAAAAGTTTGACAAATTCAAATCGAACTGTCTGTTAAGCTTTTCCTCTTCATATGTTTGGTTACTAACATCAATATTTTTTTCTATAAAGGTAAGAAGATGATATCTCTCAGGTACATAGCTCTGCTGGGATCTCCATCATGTTTTTCATATATTATCTTGATTTGTATTTAAATCAAATTTAAATCAGTCTAATTCTTTAAAGTGAAGGGAAGTGAAGTAGGGCTGTTTGACAAATTCAAATCGAACTGTCTGTTAAGCTTTTCCTCTTCATATGTTTGGTTACTAACATCAATTTTTTTTTACTATAAAGGTAAGAAGATGATATCTCTCAGGTACACAGCTCTGCTGGGACCTCCATCATGTTTTTCATATATTATCTTGATTTGTATTTAAATCAGTCTAATTCTTTAAAGTGAAGGGAAGTAAAGTAGGGCTTCCCTGATAACTCAGTTGGTAAAGAATCTACCTGCTACACAGCAGACCCCAATTCGAATGCTGGGTTGGGAAGATCCGCTGGAGAAGGGATATGCTACCTACTGTAGTATTCTTGGTCTTCCCATGTGGCTCAGCTAGTAAAGAATCTGCATGCAATGCAGGAGACCTTGGTTGAATCCATGAGTTGGGAAGATCCCCTGGAAAAGGGAAAGGCTAACCCACTCCATTATTCTAGCCTGTAGAATGTCATGGACTGTATATTATCATATATATATATTATGTTTTTCATATATTATCTTGATTTATATTTAAATAAAATTTAAATGAGTCTAATTCTTTAAAGGGAACACAATTGTTATTTAGTTTAGAGGCAGAGTGTACAGTGCTGTGCTTAGTTGCTCAGTCGTGTCAGACTTTTTGCGACCCCATGGACTGTAGCCCACCAAGCTCCTCGGTCCATATGGATTTTCTAGGCAGGAATACTGTAGTGGGTTGCAATGCCCTCCTCCAGGGGATCTTCCCAACCCAGGGATTGAACCTAACTCTCTCACATTGCAGGTGGATTATTTACTATCTTAGCCAATAGGGAAGCTCAGAAGTGAAAATACAGAAACTCAAAGTGTAATGAAACTAGTAATTCGAGGAGCTGGTATTCAAGCACAATTTTGTGCTCTTTGTGATGTTTCATGATGTTTGTGATGTTTCATAATGTTTGTGATGTTTCATAATGTTTATCAAAATAACAAAAATAAGTTTACTTAGCAAGGTCATTGTGACAGATGTCTTTCATATTTTATTGACAATCCTCAAAAAGACCCTGGAAGGCAAAATATCTGAGTTTTCTTTGACTAACATGATTTACCACAAAATTTCCTTTAATTATGGAGAGAGACAGATTTAGGAGATTTTACAATTTTCAGAAAAAATAAAAGAAAAAAACCCCTGTACATCCATTCTTCGCAGATGCCAATAAAAATATATATATTTTTTCAGAATGACCAGGCAGAGACAATATGTGATTATGTGAAAGAGTATTTGTCTGGGTAAAGATTCAGGAAAAAATCAGCTCAGCCAGAATTTATAGTAGTTATCAGCAACATTCTCCAACATTAAGGCACAAGCTAGCTGTCCCCTAAAGCTTTATCAATAGGCAATGTCAGAGTGAGGATGAATTTTAAAATTACATGCAAACTTCTAGAATTATAACTTTTTCTTTTATTGTCCCACATATATCATGTAACTTGTTTTAGATGCATAGTGGCAGCCACCTCATCTTAGGTAGATGGCTCCTTAATCTACAAATCAAAACAAAAGAGAATAAGATTAAGAGAGAGGAGAGAAAATGGGGTAGCAGTCTGATTTCTGGGATGTGATTAGGGAAAAAGAAAGAACATCACTCATCCATCCATCCATCAGTCATTCTCAGATACTACTGGCTTCAACAGGCTGATTCAGTTCTCTTGATCCTGATGCTGAGAAATAGAGCAAAAGACAAACTTCCCCAATATCTCTGGGAGGGAGACTAACTATTAAAAATAAGGCTTTAGAAAGATAGTAGGTATCATCCAGCAAAAGGAAAATAGAGAAGATAGATAACGGATAAAACTATGGGAAAAAAATATTTTGTGTGTCCATATTCACTTGAAGCATGACCCCTAAACCATGGTGCCATTACTCCTTTTTTGATAAATTTTCTTCAACTTGACATCTGGTGTCCTCCTGCTGATCCTCCATTCATCATAACCTCTGTTACCTCTTCATATCTACCCACTCTGTGGTTCACTACCTTTTCCTTGTAATTATACCTGCAAGTAAAGGGAATTTGGCAAACATTTACTTTTGCAATTTAAATTTCCCATATTTTTAAAAATCATTTAATAAATCATCTAGCAGGCCAAATGTTTGTTACCTTTCTTTTGGTCAGGCTTAGTGACATGTAAGGGAGAAGGAAATGGCACCCCACTCCAGTACTCTTGCCTGGAAAATCCCATGGATGGAGGATCCTGGTAGGCTGCAGTCCATGGGGTCGCTAAGAGTCGGACATGACTGAGGGACTTCACTTTCACTTTTCACTTTCATGCATTGGAGGAGGAAATGGCAACCCACTCCAGTGTTCTTGCCTGGAGAATCCCAGGGACGGTGGGGCCTGGGGGCTGCCGCCTATGGGGTCGCACACAGTCGGACATGACTGAAGCGACTTAGCAGCAGCAGCAGCAGTGACATGTAATATACATACAGTAAAATTCAACAGTTTTAGAGATATTTATGAATTTGTGCAAATGAACACAATCATATAAACACCATTACAATCAAGATAAACAATAGATACATCACCCACATGACACTCCCTTTTGTCTTTTAACCAATCCTTTCAGTTGTTACCAAAACCTAGCAACCTCTGATCCATTTTCTCTTTATAATTTTGCCTTTTCTGGACTGTTGTATGAGTATTACCTAGTATGCATTTTTTGAATCTGACTTCTTCCAGTCAATGTATTTACATGCATCTATGCTGTTGCATGGATCAGTACTTTCTTTCCTTTTATGGCTGAGAAGTATTGCATTTTATAAATATGCCAGGGTTAGTTTAATTACTCAATAATTGCATGACATTTGGATTGTTCCCAGATACTGGTTATCATATATAATGTGACAGTAAACATTTGTGTAGAGATTTTTGTGTGAACTTAATTTTTCATTATCTTGGTTATGGACCTGGGACTAGGTTAAACTGGCTCTATGGAAAGTCCATGTACGGCTTTATAAGAAAGTGCCAAACAATTTTTCAAAGTGATTGACTGTTTTGTTGTCCCCCCAAAACGTATGGGCTTCCCTGTATGAGAGTCTCAGCTGATTAACATTCTTGTCAGCTTTGGTAGTACTTTTTTTTTTTTTTTTTCTGACTAGAAAATAGGTATGCATCTAATTTTAGTGTGAATATTTATTTCTCTAATGACTAATTATTTAGCTTAGAAACTATACTTTCAAGTTCTTTCCTGCCATCTATATATACACTTTGTGAAGGCAACTGTTTAATACTTTGTCCATTTTTATTTAATTTTGCTTACTATTGAGTGAATAAGCATATGCAGATAATTTATAATCTATATATAAGTCCTTTACTAGGTTTTGTTATGCAATTTTTTTCTCTCACCATGTATCTTCTATTTTCATCATTTTAACAGGATCATTTGAAGAGCATAAATTTTTAAATCTTGATGAATTTCAGTTTGTCAACTTTTTTCTTTTATGGCTCATGCTTATGGTGTCAGGCTATAGAAATGTTTGAATAACCCAAAGTTGAAAAGATATTTTCATATGTTTCCTCAAGAAGTCGCATAGTTTTATATTTTGACTTGAATCTATAATTCACTTGAATTAATATGAAGTATGAATTGAAGTTTGTTATTCTGCATATAATATTCCTAATTTTTCAGCACCAATTGTTGAAAAGGCTGTTCTTCTCCCAACATTTTTGATATTAAATTAACCATATGTGTGTGGGAGTCTACTTTTGGTTCTTTCCTGTCCTACTGACCTATGTATCTATCTTTTTTCCTAATACTATAATTTTTAAATTTTCATTGGGATATAGTTGATTTACAATATTGTGTTTCAGGTGTACAGCAAAGTGAATCCATTATATACACACATATATCCATTTTTTTAGATTTGTTTCCAATATAGGCCATTACAAAGTTTTGAGTAGAGTTCCTTGTGCTAACAGTTGGTCTTTATTAGCACGATGCCTTGTTTCAGTTCAGTTCAGTCACTCAGTCGTGTCTGACTCTTTGCGACCCCATGAATCACAGCACACCAAGGCTCTGTGTCCATCACCAACTCCCGGAGTTCACTCAGACTCACATCCATCGAGTCAGTGATGCCATCCAGCCATCTCATCCTCTGCCATCCCCTTCTCCTCCTGCCCCGACTCCCTCCCAGCATCAGAGTCTTCTCCAATGAGTCAACTCTTCGCATGAGGGTTAGACTCTCCTGTAACTTTAAAGTAAGTCTTGAAATTAGGTAGCATGCATTCTAAAATTTTATTCTACATATTTAAAGCCAAAGTCTCATTAAAAAAAATCCAGACACATTGTAATCCTATTGCTAATAAACCAATTAAGAGAAGAGAATCCAAAATACAGCCCCAAAAAAGACACATAATGTACAAAGGAACAAAGATAGGTATGAATGACAACACACTTCTCATCAGAAACTATTCCATCTGGACTCCAATAGGACAAAACCTTTTACATGCTGGAAGAGGCTCTGTTTTTCAGATAAACATGAGTTAAGAGAATTTATCATCAGCAAACATACAACAGGAAATTTAAAAAGGTTTATTCAAGAAAATGGAAAGTGATATTAAATAGCAATCTTGGTCTACGTAAAAGTAGGCTGAGCTCTGGAAATGCAAATATTTAGGTGAATAGAAAATATATATATTTAAGATCTTTATAAAATGTAATTGACTATTTAACTATATATGTCTGTGAAATATATATGTCTGCGATAACAAATATATATACATATGCACACAGACATCAGATCAGATCAAATCAGTCTACGTAAAAGTAGGCTGAGCTCTGGAAATGCAAATATTTAGGTGAATAGAAAATATATATATTTAAGATCTTTATAAAATGTAATTGACTATTTAACTATATATGTCTATGAAATATATATGTCTGCGATAACAAATATATATACATATGCACACAGACATCAGATCAGATCAGATCAGTCGCTCAGTCATGTCCGACTCTTTGGGACTCCATGAATTGCAGCATGCCAGGCCTCCCTGTCCATCACCAACTCCTGGAGGTCACTCAGACTCAAATCCATCAAGTGAGTAATGCCATCCAGCCATCTCATCCTCTGTCGTCCCCTCTTCCTCCTGCCCCCAATCCCTCCCAGCATCAGAGTCTTCTCCAATGAGTCAACTCTTCGCATGAGGGGGCCAAAATACTGGAGTTTCAGCTTTAGCATCATTCCTTCCGAAGAAATCCCAGGGCTGATCTCCTTCAGAATGGACTGGTTGGATCTCCTTGCAGTCCAAGGGACTCTCAAGAGTCTTCTCCAACACCACAGTTCAAAAGCATCAATTCTTCGGCGCTCAGCCTTCTTCACAGTCCAGCTCTCACATCCATACATGACCACAGGAAAGACCATAGCCTTGACTAGGCGAACCTTTGTTGGCAAAGTAATGTCTCTGCTTTTGAATATGCTATCTAGGTTGGTCATAACTTTCCTTCCAAGGAGTAAGCGTCTTTTAATTTCATGGCTGCAGTCACCATCTGCAGTGATTTTGGAGCCCAGAAAAAAATATATATGTTAAATGCAAAATAACTTCAGCATTTTAGATAATAATAACCTTGAGGAGATATAATAATACATTTTTACTGCAACATTTTGGTACAATGCAAACATATTTTATACCTTTTAACAATAACATGTTTTTATCACCATATGATAAAAGGTCTTACAATTATCTATAATCATTTTAGTGAATTTTAACTAAGTTCCATATGTATGTCATTACCTTTTAAAAATATCTGCAATTTTTCTAGGCAGTTAATAAGCAAATGTCATTAAATCATTAGGGATTTATGCATATTGAATCTAATAGAGCATCAATATTAGCCTAATAAACTATTTGATAACCAATGCTATATGTATGAAAATACATAGAAAATTATTCAAGACATATTTCCTAAGTATGGATATACTCAGAAGTTGAATAATCAGAAAAACATTATAATTATTTTTAAATCATGTAGTTGCATATGAATATCCATTCACAGTTTACAAATACTTAAAAATAGAAAAAGCCCAAAGAAAATAAAGTATATCAAAGCTTAGATTAATTTATGAATATGAAAATATGATCCCCAGGGATAATGTTTTTGCATCTGAGTTTTGTATTTAATCTAGATGAATTTTACTTAGAATCAGAATCAATCTTTAGAATACTAAACATTAATTCCCTATGTCTCAACTATGTCAGTAAATTGCTTTCACAATACATCTAATTGAATTGCTTTTGATTACTAAGTCAATGTTAATTAAGTCTAAAAATTAGAAAGAAAGAAAGAAAGATTTAAAAAGGACAGAAATATACTGAATTTAAAGGAAATCATTAGTATCCTCACTCACTGTTCCACAAGCACTACCTCTGCATCACTGCATATTTGCAGCAGCATTGGTTCCTAGGCTTTGCACACTTCTCTCACTTTCAAAGACATGTAGTCATTAGAAGCCTAGTTGATAAGATGAGGATTAGAAGAACTTTCAAGTTGCAGACAAGGGCATGTGTGAGTGTCAGAAATGAGACAGTCCAGGGTTTCAAGAAGTGATAGTAGTTGGGCTTAACATGAACATAACATGCAAGAATTCCCTGATGGCTCAGATGGTAAAGAATCTACCTGTAATGCAGGAGACCCAGGTTCAATTTCTGGATCAGGAACATGCCCTGGAAAGGGAATGGCTACCCACTTTACTATTCTTGCCTGGGAAATCCGGTGGATAGAGGGTCCTGTCAAGTTATAGTTCATGGGGTCTCAAAGAGTGGGACACAGCTGAGCTACTAACACAATGCACAAGAAAAGGAATCCAAATCCTTCTATTCTCACAAACAGAGCCTCCATATAGTTTCCAGAGCTCATCTTCTCTTATTAGTCTTCTTTGTGGCAGAAAATTATCCCTAACTCCTATAGCTCAATATGCAATAAACAGTCACAGGGAGATTTAATATAAGCACTTATTATATACATCTGGGACTCATACATTAAAAATTTGGATTACAAAAGTATAAATGGTATTTGATTTCAAAGGATTGAATAAGATACAGAGAAGAGCTTACAATTAACCCCAGTGCTTTGCAACACAGTCAAAAGTAAGAGGACAAGTCTGCAAATAGTATTTGGAATGAGATACAATAGCTTAGAAGGGTATGTAATTATAAAGGAGTAGTTATGAAATGAATCAAAAAGGAATCAAATGTGCTAATTGCTGATAGCTTAAGTAAGATTAGAACTAAGAATAGGCATTGGATTTTACAAGAGAAGATAGACTGGGTTCACTGGACCAATAGGTATGAAGAAATGTCTGCAGAGTGTTAAATACAATAACTTGTAATGAAGACATGGAGAAAGTAAATTTAGATAATGGTCTCGAGGTGTATTTTTGTAAGAGGAAGCAGGGATTTGGGAATAAAGTTTTGATCTGGACATTTGGCACTGCTTCACAGCCCTTAACATCAAAAGAGAAAAGATAAGTATGCTTATTTTGTGTATTTACAAGAGTTGACAAAATTTAGTAAATAGTAAATCATGGATTTAAAAAATCTGATTTATTTAGTTGATTGTGATGGTTTCTTCAGAGCTGTTATATACTATTATGCAAATACCTAATCACTGACACACTGCATTGGTACTCTATCCTATGTAAAGACTTCAGTGGAGTCATCATAGATTATTGTGTAAATGTCTAATTGCAGGCAGTTTAAGAGGGTTATTACTTACTTGATAGTTTGTAATGAATTTTTCAAAATAGGTATATAGCTGAACTATTCATGTATTTAGTGTTCAATACCTAAATTGGAAATGAATATATGATTATGTGTGTGTGTATAACATAGATACCCTAAACCAACATTATCATAAAAATATTTTGAATTTTAATGATGCTGTGTTTCATAAATTGTAACTAGATGCCTGTCTGAAATTACACAGATATGAAAATAATTGATTCTCCTACCTACTAGCTAATTTTAGTTATTGAACCTCACTCTACATTACTGATTTAAATGGAAAATTTCCATTATGGAAATGTTCTTATTTTTTGTGCCTTGCATGAGTGTCTTTTCCTTCTGAGTAATGAATGAGTTAAGTCACTCCTATGAATCTGCTTAAGTTTTTATGAAGCGCTTTCCAAATTAGATCACTCTGTAGCATTCCACAATTACCATACTTTTGGTATACATTCCAATTAATTGAATTACAATTTTTCTCTAAGGTAACAACCTCCTTGGTAAGATTTGTTTCTGTATGTTTGCAGTATTTAATACAACATTTTAGTAAAGGCTGCCTATGTGGAAACTAAGGCAGCAGATAGCAGTATAAAATACCATGGCCAGGATAAAAATTACTAACAAGGTAAGATCTGACAAAAGATTTTAAAGAGGTAAGAAAATTAGCAATGTAGATATTGTGAGGATATTATTCCAGGAAGAAAAACTGACAGTCTGAACAAAGTCCCTAAGGCAGAAGCATGCTGCGTGCTCAACAAAGGCCAAGGAGATCAGTGGGGCTGAATTAGAATAAGTAGAGGCATAGTAGGAGATGCGCTCAGAGAAATAAGGATATAGGAACTGAAGCACATTTTGGGCACTTTTTTGTCTACTCTGACTTTTACGCTGACAGAAGAGGGAAGGCATTACGGAATGTGAGACCCAGGGTTCCTGCTGCTGAGGATAAACTGTAGCGACAAAGAGTAGAGATGGAAAGGCCAGTTTTTACAAACAATAATGGAGAGAAAAGTTGATGAATTGGGCAAAGGTGATAAAGGACTGAGAAGTGGTAGTCTATCAGAAGTGAGAGACCCAGAAGACATAAGGGTAATATAAGATCTTTGGCCTGAGCAGGGGATTGGTTAGATATGTTTTCAATATACCAGGAGGGCTAACAGGGAGGTCCACTTAGGGAACAGGAAGATCAGTTCAGATTAATACATATTAAATCTGAGATAACTGCTCTAGATTTAAGCAGGAAATTATATAAATGAAGCTGGAATCTAAAGAGCAGATAAGTGCTGATATCTGAGGAGAGTCATAAAGTCATGTGTCATCAGATCAGATCAGATCAGTCACTCAGTCGTGTTCGACTCTTTGCAACCCCATGAATCGCAGCACGCCAGGCCTCCCTGTCCATCATCAACTCCCGGAGTTCACCCAGACTCACATTCATCGAATCAGTGATGCCATCCAGCCATCTCATCCTCTGTCGTCCCCTTCTCCTCCTGCCCCCAATCCCTCCCAGCATCAGAGTCTTCTCCAATGAGTCAACTCTTCGCATGAGGGGGCCAAAATACTGGAGCTTCAGCTTTAGCATCAGTCCTTCCAAAGAAAACCCAGGGCTGATCTCCTTCAGAATGGACTGGTTGGATCTCCTTGCAGTCCAAGGGACTCTCAAGAGTCTTCTCCAACACCACAGTTCAAAAGCATCAATTCTTCGGTGCTCAGCCTTCTTCACAGACCAGCCTTCTCACATCCATACATGACCACAGGAAAGACCATAGCCTTGACTAGGCGAACATTTGTTGGCAGGTAAACTCTGAAACCAGTAGACTAAATAAAATAATCATCAAATTGAGGGAAAGTATACAGAGAAGTTCAATAAACTCCCAGATGTTCAAGCTGGTTTTAGAAAAGGCAGAGGGACCAGAGATCAAATTGCCAACATCCTCTGGATCATCGAAAAAGCAAGAGAGTTCCAAAAAAAATATGTTTCTGCTTTATTGATTATGCAAAAACCTTTGACTGTGTGAATCACAATAAACTGTGGAAAATTCTTTAAAAGATGGGAATACCAGACCACCTTACCTGCCTAATAATAAATCTGTATGCAGGTCAGGAAGCAACAGTTAGAACTGGACATGGAACAACAGACTGGTTCCAAATAGGAAAAGGAGTACGTCAAGGCTGCATATTGTCACCCTGTTTATTTAACTTATATGCAGAGTACATCATGAGAAACGCTGATCTGGAAGAAGCACAAACTGGAATCAAGATTGCCGGGAGAAATATCAATAACCTCAGATATGCAGATGACACCACTCTTATGGCAGAAAGTGAAGAAGAACTAAAGAGCCTCTTGATGAAAGTGAAAGATAGTGAAAACATTGGCTTACAGCTCAACATTTGGTTGGTGATGGTCAATCATCTCATACAGATGGTGATTGCAGACATGAAATTAAAGGATGCTTACTCCTTGGAAGGAAAGGTATGGCCAACCTAGACAGCATATTCAAAAGCAGAGACATTACTTTGCCAACAAATGTCTGTCTAGTCAAGGCTAAGATTTTTCCAGTGGTTATGTATCGATGTGAGAATTGGACTATAAAAGAAATCTGAGCACCGAAGAATTGATGCTTTTGAACTGTGGTATTGGAGAAGACTCTTGAGGTTTCCTTGGACTGCAAGGAGATCCAATCAGTCCATTCTAAAGGAGATCAGTCCCGGGTGTTCTTTTGAAGGACTGATGCTGAAGCTGAAACTCCAGTACTTTGGCCACCTGATGCAGAGTTGACTCATTGGAGAAGATTCTGATGCTGGGAGGGATTGAGGGCTAGAGGAGAAGGTGATGACAGAGGATGAGATGGCTGGATGGCATGACTGACTCGATGGACATGAGTTTGAGTGAACTCATGGGGTTGGTGGTGGACAGGGAGGCCTGGCGTGCTGCGATTCATGGGGTTGCAAAGAGTTGGACAGGATTGAGAGACTGAACTGAACTGAACTGAAACCAATGATGATAAGGAAATGGCAACCCCCTCCAGTACTGTTGCCTAGAGAATTCCTTGGACAGAGGAGCTGATAGGCTGCTATCCATGGGGTTGCACAGAATAGGACATGACTGAAGTGACTTAGTGGCAGCAGCAAACCAATGATGATGTGAACCAAAGTAGTGGAAGTGAAAAATCATTCAAAAAAACATATGCAGTGGGTTGCCATTTCCTTCTCAAGGGGATATTCCTGACCAGCCCAGGTCTCCTGAATTGTAGGCAGGTTCGTTACCAACTGAGTCACCAGTGATGCCCAATGTTTACTGCAGCACTTATTTAACTTAGTCAAGACATGGAAGCAAGTTAAATGTTCATCAATAGATGAATGAATAAAGAAGATATGGCATGTATGTATGTATATTTTTTACCAATGGAATATTTTGTTGTTTAGTTCCTAAGTCATGTCCTACTCTTTTGTGACCCCATGGACTGTAGCCTCCAGGCTCTTCTGTAGGTGGGATTTCCCAGCCAAGAATACTGGAGTGGGTTCCATTTCCCTTTCCAGGGAATCTTCCCTATCCAGGGATCAAAACTGTATCTCCTGTATTGGCAGGCAGTTTCTTTACACTGAAACACCAAGGATTCCTCAAGCATTAAAAAATAATAATAATAATAGAAGAAGAAGAAGAAAGAAAGAATGCCATCTGCAGCAACGTGGAGAGACCTAGAGATTGTCATACCAAGTGAAGTAAGTCAGAAAGAGAATGGCAAATATCATATGATATCTTTTATATGTGGAATATTTTTTAAAAAAAAATACAAATGAACTTATTTACAAAACAGAAATAGACCCACACATAGAAAACAAACATATGGTTACCAAAGGGGAAAGAGGTAGGAAAAGGATAAATTAGGATGTTGGAATTAATATATACACACTACTATCTATATTGGGCTGGGCAAAAGTTTCATTCAGGTTTTTCTGTAAGATGTTATGGAAAAAACTCAAACGACCATTAAAGTGAAGTCACTCAGTTGTGTCCGACTCTTTGTGACCCCATGGACTGTAGCCCACCAGACTCCTCGATCCTTGGTGTTTTCCAAGCATGAATATTGGAGTGGGTTGCTATTTCCTTCTCCAGGGGATCTTCCCAACTCAGGGATCGAACCTGGGTCTTCTGCATTGTAGGCTGACGCTTTACTGTCTGAGCTACCAGGAAGCCCTAACTTATAGGGAAAAGAACCTAAAAAAAAAAAAAAAAAAAGAGTATATATGCGAATGTAAATGGTTATAACTGAATCATTGTGCTCTATACCTTCTGTTGTTCAATTTTAAAAAAAGTGTGGGAAGGGGGGAGGGAGGAGGGTTCAGGATGGGGAACACGTGTATTCTGGTGGTGGATCCATCTCGATGTATAGTAAAAGTAATACAATATTGTAAAGTTAAGCAAAATAAAAAAATAAAAATAAAAATAATAAAAAAATAAAATAAAATAAACAATCATATCTGAGCTTAGAAAAACAAAAAAAAATAAATAAATAAAGTGAATGGGAGGAGATAAATTGAAGACAGAAAGTAATAATTTTTTGAGAAGTTCTTGCTATAGCTGGCATTAAGAACAATAGAAGTAGGGGGAAATTAGGCTACATAAACCTTTTGCTTATATGACGTGATGTGAAGTGAAAGTGTTAGTAAATCACTTGTGTCTGACTCTTGGAGACCCCATGGATTGTAGCCCACCAGGCTCCTCTGTCCATTGAAGTCTTCAAGCAAGAATACTAGAGTGAATAATCATTCCCTTCTCTACGGGATCTTCCCAACCCAGGGATCAAACGTGGGTCTCCTGCATTGTAGGCAGATTGTTTACCATCTGAGCCAGAAGGGAAGCCCTGAGAGCGGATCTTCCTGACCCAGGGATTGAACCTAGGTCTCTTCCATCACAGGCAGATTCTTTTACTGTCTGAGCTACCAGGGGAATCCTTTACTTATGTGCTTGTTCTTAAATATGAACTGATAATAGCATGCTTGAGTACTACATTAGTTTTCTATTGCTTCTGTAACGAATTTCTACAATTTAGTAGCCAAACGAATTGCTGCAATTTAGTAGCCAAAAATGACTCATAGTTGTAGAAGTCAGAAGTCTGAAATGAGTCTTACAGGGTTAAACCAGGCCTGATTCTTTCTGAAGTCACTAAGGGAGAATCCATTTGCTCGTATTCTTCATCTTTTAGAGGTGTATCCCTTACATTCCTTGGATCCTTGCTTTTTATTCTTCCTTCAAAACTAGTAGCATAGCATCTCCAATTTGCCCTCTGTATTCTTCATCACAACTCCTTCTCTCCAAATTTTTCTCAAGATCCTTAACTCAATTATATCCACAAAGTCTCTTTTGCCCGCTAAGGCACCACATTCACAGTTTCTGGGCATTAAAACTTAGACATCTTGTCATGGCCATTATTCAGCTTATCTCAAACACTGATGAAAGTGATTCAGTAGGTAAGATAATTGTTGATAAAGAAAAAAGAAGAGTATTTCTGAGAAATGTCTGGAGTTGGCTAGAGGTTATGGCATATAATATTCATGTGAAGTATTTGGCATTAAATATAAATTGAAATATTTAATCTCTCATAATAAGTAGTTAGTATGAGTTAGCTCATATGAGTATTGGTAGCAATAGACAAATTGATGTGGCAGAATTAAATGTATCTTCTTAGATTAGTCAGATCTTATGGACTGCTGAGCTGACTCTAACCTAGGTTGATGTGAACTGAACAAATTATAAGCGTTCTAATCAACACTTTTCAAATAAATAGGTCCATTGATGTTAAGAATAAACTGATTGAGTGTTACATAATAATTCCTTTAGAAATATAATACCAAAAAGTCTCACTTGGTTCCCCTGCATATTTTAAGATCTCTCTTCTGGATTCCCTTAGCATACCACTTTCCATGAACTTAATATTAAATAGTGGATTCATCAATAACAGTGCAGAGAAGGCATTTCATTCAGGTTTTAGCACACATGAAATACTCAATAAGTGAAACAGGAAGAATCTATTTCTTACGTTTAGTAGGTGTTTTCATTTCAGTACTTGTTATGAGTTTCTTTTTCCTAACAGCATATGAAATTGGGGAGATGTAATTTTCTCCCCAGTATTGTATGCAAACTTGGTGGCTCTACTCTACTCTTTCAGAAATCCGGAAGGATCTGGGGGCTACATTGACCCACAATGTCTTCTCATAATCCTGGTATAGTATCCTATAGAGAAACAGAGAGAAAGTAATCTTTCAACTAAATTAATCTAGTCCCACACCTCATACCCCTGCCCTGTCCGCAGCATACTGACTTTTTTAGCCTAGAGTTTGAAGGGCAGGTTAAAAAAGAAAAAAAAAAAAGAAAAACTAGGAAGTACTGCTGCTGCATTTACTCTAGAAAGGAAGTCAGGCAGTGCATGTTCTGTTTTCTAAACTGTTTCCAAGTTAGAAACCTACACAATAAATCCTATATGCTTTCCAATAAGTTATTTTTTTACTAAAATTAAGTAGAGTTTATTTTTTGTTGCTTGAGACTAAAAGACAAACTCATAGACTAATTTCAAGGAAATTATATACTTCAGTCCTAAAGAAGTAAGGCATATAATCAGAATATGTCTAAAGGAACATCTCTATCAGTAGGTACTATCAGTCAGTCAAAATAGAATTTGAGCTGGACCCTGAGGCAAGCTAGAGTTGAATTCCTTTGAGTAGAGTTAGATGAACATTACAGGTATGGAAGACAAAGGATGCACAGAGGAAATTGAGTTGCAGGTATGAGGACTAACATGACTGGATAAAGCAGAGGGTACCCTTTCAGAAGTAGCCAAGACAATAGGATAAAAACTCTTTGGAGTTTCAAAAATTACATTTGAATGCCAAGAAAGACTGTAGCCAAAAACTTGTCTATGTTGAAATCACTGGCTCATTATAAGCCCAGGCAGCAGTGTAGATCTTTCAGATCAGATCAGATCAGTCGCTCAGTCGTGTTCGACTCTTTGCGACCCCATGAAGCGCAGCACGCCAGGCCTCCCTGTCCATCACCAGCTCCCGGAGGTCACTCAGACTCGCATCCATCGAGTCAGTGATGCCATCCAGCCATCTCATCCTCTGTCGTCCCTTTCTCCTCCTGCCCTCAATCCCTCCCAGCATCAGAGTCTTCTCCAATGAGTCAACTCTTCGCATGAGGTGGCCAAAATACTGGAGTTTCAGCTTTAGCATCATTCCTTCTAAAGAAATTCCAGGATTGATCTCCTTCAGAATGGACTGGTTGGATCTTCTTGCAGTCCAAGGGACTCTCAAGAGTCTTCTCCAACACCACAGTTCAAAAGCATCAATTCTTCGGCGCTCAGCCTTCTTCACAGTCCAGCTCTCACATCCATACATGACCACAGGAAAGACCATAGCCTTGACTAGGCGAACCTTTGTTGGAAAGTAATGTCTCTGCTTTTGAATATGCTATCTAGGTTGGTCATAACTTTCCTTCCAAGGAGCAAGCGTCTTTTAATTTCATGGCTGCAGTCACCATCTGCAGTGATTTTGGAGCCCAGAAAAACAAAGTCTGTCACTGTTTCCACTGTTTCCCCATCTATTTCCCATGCAGTGATGGGACCAGATGCCATGATCTTCGTTTTCTGAATGTTGAGCTTTAAGCCAACCTTTTCACTCTCCACTTTCACTTTCATCAAGAGGCTTTTTAGCCCCTCTTCACTTTCTGCCATAAGAGTGGTGTCATCTGCATATCTGAGGTTATTGATATTTCTCCCGGCAATCTTGATTCCAACTTGTGTTTCTTCCAGTCCAGCATTTCTCATGATGTACTCTGTATATAAGTTAAATAAACATGGTGACAATATGCATCCTTGACGTACTCCTTTTCCTATTTGGAACCAGTCTGTTGTTCCATGACCAGTTCTAACTGTTGCTTCCTGACCTGCATACAGATTTCTTAAGAGTGTAGCTCTTTAGGCTTGTCATAAAAAATAAGGTTAGATATGAAATACATCCAAATATATCTAAATATATTGTCTGTGATGGTGTGGTATGTGTTTGGGTAGGGGAAGTGATCAGAGAGGAAAAAAAGAAAGAGATTGAGAAAGATACAGAAGGGTTCTAGTTCAAATGTCTTATTTTTCACAAAACAGAACCATCTCACAAAGAAAGAAGAGTAGTAGAGATGATATTGATCAACTACAGAAACACATAAGATATTTTAATTATTTATCTTGTTTCATAAGTTCATTAATTCTTTAATGTAAATACATTATTGAGTTTTTATTGATGAGGAAAACAAAATACAGAAAGATTAACCAACTTGCTAGATTTCATGTAGCTGGTAAGTAAAACAGCTATTTTTCACAAGGTCAAACATTGATTAAGCTGCTTAATTAGATTCTATTATTGGAAACTGTGAAGGACATTCACATTTAGCCACATAACCTTGTGTCAGACCAAGACTCAGAAATAAGATTGTAATATGACTTTGGATATCATCTAATCCCTTTTGCCTCAAGTTTTCCTCAGTGTAAAATATAGAGATAATTAAGGCTAATTCTGGAATATAAAATTTCTAGACCCATTAGTAAAATAATTAGGCTTGAATTAAAAAGAAACAATTGTGTATGTTTTAATAAAAATATTCCCATGGTATACAGCAAATACCAAATGTTTATTTTATCCATAGATTTGCAAAATCGCTGATTTCTTCTTATTTAACTTAACCTGCAGCTTATTTTACTATAGGCATATGTGATTTATTATTCACTGTGATGTTTAATTAATTTTAAACTCTTCTCTACTGATATTTCTTTATGTGTCACCTGAAGGACACCATGAGAATTTGATTTTAATTAAGTCATGATTCTGTTACAGTCCTAAAGTTGGATATTCCCATTCAATTAATCTTGATTTTGTTCCCTAGATGAAATAAGTATATTGTTTTTTAAAAGTCACAAGTCTTACAAGATTTCCTGTAGGAATACTTTATATAGAAATCATGTTTATGATTAATTTCTCCTGCATTGCATTGAATATTTTTTCTTTCACTGAGATGCCCATAAGTCTTCCATTCAGTGAAATAAACAGTATGCTTGGCTCATGAGATGAAACTTTCATTCCTGAACAAAGGCTATGGGTTTAAATAAATACAACATTTTTAAAAGGTTGTGTATGTGATTATCAGTATTGGTGTTGATTATTTATGGTGGAATCGAAAATAGTTTGAAAAATGAATTTCATTATATGTGTGTGTTCTCCATTTGCTGATATATTACTAAAAGCCATTTAGAAAAATAGCATATATATATATATATATTGCCTAATTGAAAAATAACATATCTTTTTTAACTTATTTCTTTTAAGTGCTTTTGTTAGATGGGGAATTTGACAGATAAATATTTGGCATTGATCATTTGCTTCAAGGACTGAAAGATAATCACATAAACCACTGATACTGTACTTCAGTGAATGACAAAATAATTCATTGAAAATAAATTTATATGAATCTATTTTTATAATTGTGGTGAATTTACTAGTTGTAAAATTATATTAGGACAGGAAGCATATCTGTGCTGTTCACCACTATATCTCCATATGCTTAATACTCAGCTTTATCATGGTAGATATAAATAAATATTTGTTTACAATTTACAGAAAATATTTTCAAAAATGAATAAATTGGCTTCTAGCAAGTTCTGGCAGGGATGTAGCCTTATTGCCATGAACGACTATAATACTTGAAGAAATATATAAAGCAACTGTTTTTTGTCATTGGACAAGGCAGATTAGCACCATGATCCCTGAAACAAAGAAATCTCATGAAATAAAATCTAAATTTATCTGCTTCTGGGAATATTTCCCAACTCCAGTGAAGTGAGCTAGATTACAACAGCAAAAGATAGGTCCCCTGACCAAAGGAGGCAGAGATCTGCTTTCATGGCTGCTCTGAGATGTCTGACACTGGAGAGAAGGGTGGTCACAGAAAGAATTATGTGGGAGTGGAGAGTTCTCTGCCATTTCTTCCCTAAAGTCTGGGCTTAGTGCTTGCAGTTTTTAGCAAAGCCTGGCTAGTATTAGACTGAAAGTGATAAAACATTTCTAGACATTATTGGAATTATAGCTCAGCCAGAGAATAGAGATCTTGTTAACACCTTTGAAATTCAGCCATGACACAAAGTCTTGTCTTAGGAGGGAAAACCACACCCTACAGAAGTACTACTTTTAGACATGCCCCCCAAAACAAAGCCTTTATGAGACAAGCAAGAGAGAGTTTGGAGTCTTTATAATAATTACAGTGTATAATAATATACATTTCTGATATACAATTTAAAATGCTATATAGGCATAGAATCAGGAATTGTGCACAATAGTCTCAACCAAAAACAAAGCAGAAAATTACTTCCTAGTGTATTTGATTACTGCATAAAGTAGAAATATAGATGTCAAAAGGATATGGAAAAACAATTTTAACAGGATAATACATCACAATCAGGTGGTTTATCCTAAGGCAACAAGTTTGGTTCAATTGAAGCAATAATACCTATCAACTTAATATCATGGAGTATTAATTATTTGGTTATAGCTTTAAAGTTGATTTTCCTGATTAGTTTTGAGTTTGAACAACTTTTTGTGTTTATTGGCAATTTATTTTATTTTAACTGAAAATGTCCTATTCATATTTTTTGGTTCAATTTTAGTAGCATTTTTATAGTGTAAAAAGTAATCATTTGTTAATTTTACTTACATATTTTATTTCAGCTCATTTGAGGTTTTATATATGTTTCTAAAAAGTGGCTTTTGACATACAGATGCTTTATGTACATCTTTATATAATATACATATACATCTTTATATAAGATACATATATTTTATGATAATTAAATTAAAAAGAATTCTAGCAAGTTGCTCTTCACAAAGAAGTGTTTAACATTTTGAATGCCTCATCCCATTTCTGCTGACTTACACTGTCTTTTAACCGTATACTATTTTAGTTTTCCTATTGCTTCTGTTATGTAGGTGCCTGGTCAGTTCTCAGTCATGTCAGACTCTTTGTGACCATCATGGACTGTAGTCCACCAGACTCCTCTCTCCATAGGGTTTTCCAGGCAAAAATACTGAAGGGGGTTGATATTTTCTATTCTGAGGTATCTTCTTGACCTAGGGATCAAAACCCCTGTCTCTTGCATCTCTTGCATTGGCAGACAGATTCTTTACCACTCACCACTTGGGAAAAGTGAAAAACTGAAAGTTACTCAGTCGTGTCCAACTCTGTGACCCTATGGACTACACAGTCCATGGAATTCTCCAGGTCAGTATACTGGAGTGGGTAGCCTTTAAATTCTCCTGTGGATCTTCCCAACCTAGGGACTGAACCCAGTTCTCCTGCATTGCAGGCAGATTCTTTATCAACTGAGTCACCAGGGAAGCCCAAGAATAGTGGAGTGGGTAGCCTATCGTCTCCAGCAGATCTTCCTGACTCAGGAATCACACCGGGGTCCCCTGCATTGCAGGCAGATTCTTTACCAACTGAGCTATCAGGGAAGCCCACCACTTGGAAATCCCTGATTCTATTAAAAATTACCATAAGCTTAGTGGTTTAAAACAATAGCAATTTATTATCTTATACTTCTGGAGTTCATGAGTTCAAAATAAGTCTCAGTGGGTCAAAATCAACATGTTAGCAGAGCTGTGTTCCTCCTAAAGACTTTAGGGAGAAAATCAACTCCCTCGTCATTTCCAGGTTCTTGAGGCTGACTGTTTCCCTTGGCTTGTGGCCTCCTTCTAGCCAGAAATTGTATCTTCTGGGCTTCAGTTTGCATCATCACATGTACTACTCTAATGCTTCGATTTCCCTCTTTCACCTATAGGAACCCTTGTTATTATATTGAGTCTATCCAGATAGTCCAGGACAATATCTCCATCTCAAGATTCTTAACTTTTTTTAATTTTGCTTTTACATATTTATTTTTATTCTTTATTATATAAAATTTTGCTATTTTATATTGTTATTTGATCTATGTTATGACTGTGTTTAATGGTTTGTATGTTTACACATTTTTGCATAGTTAGAGTTTCCATGGGAATTTGTTGAGTAAATTGAACACAAGTTATTTTAGGTTTTGTCTTGGTGCTCAAACAGCAGACAGCTGGGTAGGGAAAAAAAAAAAAAAAAACACCTCTGCCTTTATTAAATTTAAATTCTGGGTGGCCGAAAATAAGAAAAATAAATAAGTATATAATATAGTGTTAGATAGTGATACATATTGGGAGAAAATTATTAAATCTCAAGAGAGAAGGAAAGAGTTGACAGTTGTGTTATAGTTTTGGAAAGGATAGCAACAAAATCCTGACCTAGAAGAGAATGTTTAAGTAAACATTTGAAGGAATTAAGAGAGATTCTGTCCTCTGAGGGATACAAATAAGGAACAGCAAGGAGGCCAAGGTGGCTTGAGGGATGCAAGTGAAGGGAAGACAAACAGGAGATAAGATCAGGCAAGCAAAAGATGTGGGACATATCGTCTTCGACATCTTGATTCAGTATAAAGATTTTGTGCTTTACAGTTTGTGAACTGGAAAACTGAGAGGTTCTGAGCAAAGGGGCTTAGTCAGTTCAGTTCAGTTGCTCAGTCATGTCAGACTCTTTGTGATCCCTTGAACCGCAGCAGGCCAGGACTCCCTGTCCATCACCAACTCCCAGAGTCCACCCAAAACCATGTCCATTGAGTCAGTGATGCCATCCAACCATCTCATCCTCTGCCGTCCCCTTCTCCTCCTGCCCTCAATCTTTCCCAGAAGCAGGGTCTTTTCCAATGAGTCAGCTCTTTGCATCAGATGGCCAAAGTATTGGAGTTTCAGCTTCAACACCAGTTATTCCAATGAACACCCAAGACTGATCTTCTTTAGAATGGACTGGTTGGATCTCCTTGCAGTCCAAGGGACTCTCAAGAGTCATATCCAATACAACAGTTCAAAAGCATAAATTCTTCGGCCCTCAGCTTTCTTCACAGTCCATCTCTCACATCCATACATGACCACTGGAAAAACCATAGCCTGACTAGACGGACCTTTGTTGGCAATGTCTCTGCTTTTTAATATGCTGTCTAGGTTGGTCATAACTTTCCTTCCAAGGAGTAAGTGTCTTTTAATTTCATGGCTGCAATCACCATCTGCAGTGATTTTGGAGACCCAAAAAATAAAGTCAGCTACTGTTTCCACTGTTTCCCCATCTATCTGCCATGAAGTGGTGGGACCCTATGTCATGATCTTAGTTTTCTGAATGTTGAGCTTTAAGCCAACTTTCTCAATCTTCTCTTTCACTTTCATCAAGAGGCTCTTTAGTTCCTCTTCACCTTCTGCCATAAGGGTGGTGTCATCTGCATAATCTGAGGTTATTGATATTTCTCCCGGCTATCTTGATTGCAGCTTGTGCTTTCTCCAGCCCAGCGTTTCTCATGATGTACTCTGTATATAAGTTAAATAAGCAGGGTGACAGTATACAACCTTGATGTATTCCTTTTCCTATTTGGAACCAGTCTATTGTTCCATGTCCAGTTCTAACTGTTGCTTCCTGACCTGCACACAGATTTCTTAGGAGGCAGGTCACGTGGTCTGGTATTCCCATCTTTTTCAGAATTTTCCACAGTTTATTGTGATCTACACAGTCAAAGGCTTTGGCATAGTCTAAATGACTTGAATTTTAGCATGTGTCCTTTGCCTACTATGGTGAAAACAGTTCACAGCGAACAGTGGCAAATGGAGTAGCACGATTTAAGTTTTATTTCTAAAATTGAGATAGAAGATGGTAATCATATAGAACAGATTATACTAGTGATGATGATTAAAGTCGTAAGATATAAGATATAATTTACAGTAATTTTTGTATTGTTCTATTACCTTATGTTTTTGAGAACTGTAGTGCTAATTGTCCTGGTCATTGCCCTTACTGATTCTGGTTCATGTTGGTTTGTAAGATTTGGTGTGAACTCATTTTTAAGAGATTTTTTTTTTCCTCAATGGAACCAAATGTGGCTCAGACTGTGGATATGTCCTTTCATAATTTTTGGTGCTGTTTGCTTTATTATCATTATTATTATATTTGCTTTATTATTATTCAGCCAAATGCCCTAGAGGTATCATTATCAGGTTGAATTAAGTTAATTTTTCTCTGGTATTTTCCTATATCAAGTTAATTTATAACTTAGATTTAAACACCACATTTAGCATAAGAAAAAAAAAAAACAAACCTTTGTTACTTTGTTTTTCACAACAGACTTATCATGTATATCCAGATTTTGAGCAGAGACAAATGTTGTGCCACCTCCCTGAACCAACAAGTAAACCTTTGCCAATTCTCCTTTTCTTGAAGGTGCAATATTTCAAAAGTCCCATTGCAGTGCCAAGGTCTTGATTCCCACTATACATCTCAGTCACAGAGTCTGATCTGCTTGTTTAGAGATTAAATTTACATTCCATTCCAGTCTCTCCACTCTTTCCCACACGGACCAGTGGCCCTGCTTTGTCAGCCCATAAGTTCACAGATGTGTTGTTGTGTTCACTCTTCTTTTATGACACCTAGGTATTTCTTTTGCTTTTCTATGTTAATTCTTTTTCTTAGGATAACTTAATAGCTTGGATATACTATTATTTACTCAATTTTCCAGTGTTTCTATGAAGAGGTTAGGTTTTAACATGTGTTCAGATCAGACTGTCATCAGAGTAGTTTAATTCTGTGCATTTCTATTCTTTGAATACAGTATAAATATGGTTAAATTAATGTTGTTCCTGCTTTTATGCCTTGATCTTTAACACACACACACACACACACACACACACACACACTTTACCCCAGAAATATAGACTACACACATGAAAATTTCTGCATGACAGCTAATATTATCAGATCAGATCAGATCAGATCAGTCGCTCAGTCGTGTCCGACTCTTTGCGACCCCATGAACCGCAGCACGCCAGGCCTCCCTGTCCATCACCAGCTCCCGGAGGTCACTCAGACTTGCATCTGACCTCAAAAAAGGGCTCAAAACTCAGTGGCCCCAAACCCAGTGGTTTTGGACTCAAAACCTAGTGGATCCTTGCAAAAAATTAGAGAGCAAATTTCCTAATACTTATACCTTATATATATTCTTGACTCTTTTAATGGAACAAAGATGAGAAACTGCATTTATGTGTACGTGTTACCTGGCACATTTATTAAAAAAAAAAAAAAAAATGTTTATATAGATGCAAATCAATGGCAGAAAAGTTTGGGGAGAGATACATCATGTTTTTAAGATGATTCAGCTGATTCTTTACTGCCTTTGCTAAAGCAAGGTAGGGTGTAAACACTGAAAAATATTGTCAATAACAAAATGCTATCAGCAGAATCAGGTTATGGAGAAAGAGATAAAAAATGAAGTCAAGTCATTTGCACAAAACAAAACAAATTAAGTGATTATCTAGACTGAAAACTTCTGAACAGAAATGAAACCGTATGAAGGCCAGAATGTTTGTTGAAATCCCACTCTATCCATTCAATAAATATTTGATATGAATGGATCCTTGTATTCTTTAGATGGCATGTCATAGGATTCTGGGTGTTAATCTTATCTTAGAAGTTGAAAATAAATTCACCTTAAGTTGTCTGCAATACTCAAACATAGCTATTAAAAATTTTAAAAAAAGTAAAAAGCAGAGAATAAATAATATAATGCAATGTTCACAACTCAGTTCAGTTCAGTTCAGTCGCTCAGTCATGTCTGACTCTTTGCAACCCCATGAATTGCAGCACGCCAAGCCTCCCTGTCCATCATCAACTCCCGGAGTTCACCCAGACTCACATCCATCGAGTCAGTGATGCCATCCAGCCATCTCATCCTCTGTCATCCCCTTCTCCTCCTGCCCCCAATCCCTCCCAGCATCAGAGTCTTTTCCAATGAGTCAACTCTTCGTATGAGGGGGCCAGAGTACTAGAGTTTCAGCTTTAGCATCAGTCCTTCCAAAGAAATTGCAGGGCTGATTTCCTTCAGAATGGACTGGTTGAATCTCCTTCAGTCCAAGGGACTCTCAAGAGTCTTCTCCAACACCACAGTTCCAAAGCATCAGTTCTTCGGTGCTCAGCCTTCTTCAGAGTCCAACTCTCACATCCATACATGACCACAGGAAAAACCATAGCCTTGACTAGACAGACCTTTGTTGGCAAAGTAATGTCTCTGCTTTTGAATATGCTATCTAGGTTAGTCATAACTTTCCTTCCAAGGAGTAAGCATCTTTTAATTTCATGGCTGCAGTCACCATCTGCAGTGATTTTAGAGCCCCCGAAATAAAATCTGACACTGTTTCCACTGTTTCCCCATCTATTTCCCATGAAGTGATGGGATCAGATGGAGAAGGAAATGGCAGCCCACTCCAGTGTTCTTGCCTTGAGAATCCCAGGGACAGGGGAGCCTGGTTGGGCTGCTGTCTATGGGGTCACACAGAGTCGGACATGACTAAGTGACTTAGCAGCAGCAGCAGCAGATGGGACCAGATGCCATGATCTTCGTTTTCGGAATGTTTAGCTTTAAGCCAACTTTTTCACTCTCCACTTTCACCTTCATCAAGAGGCTTTTGAGTTCCTCTTCACTTTCTGCCATAAGGGTGGTGTCATCTGCATATCTGAGGTTATTGATATGTTCACAATTACCAGCTTCTTTTTGCTTACAAACAGATGCTTAATTTACATAGTAATACTTTTACATTTACATTTTGACCAAGGACAATTATAACAGAGCATTTCATTTTGGGAAATAAATTAAAGGAATAAAGTATTTAAACATTTCCTTTTTATTGAAATTTTCAGGTAGAAATAATTCCAAATTAAAAAGCATAGAAATAAAAAATTCTTTAATTCCCTCCCACTTTTTACCCTCTCAGCTTTTCTTTTAAAAACTACATGCTTATAATAGCATATATATTAGATTTACAGTCAAACTATTGGATTTTGGAAATTTTTAGTTCTGTAATTTACATGGAGATTAAATGATAAAATGATTGAACTACGCCTTGCATTTTTCAGAAGATAAACTCTCATATACGTAGTTGTCCATCTGTCTCACTGGGAGGTGGATAAAGCATTGATCCAGTGGTTTCTGAGTAAATGTTTAACTGTCTTTCCAAAAATACAAGCCTTCCAGTATCATGTTTTCCTATCTCCATACTGTAAATTCTCACAATATTCCCTTTCAACTGAGTGTGTCACCCATGAACATGGAGATGGGAAAATTTGTGTTCAATAGGTTCTTGAAAGCTTATGTTAAAATCATTTCACCAGTAGTGACTCTAGAATCAGAGGCAGGAAGAATACAAAAAGCAGTGCCTACAAAAAAGAAAAAGAAAAAATAAAACTGACTTTTCACTTACTACATCTGAGTTAAATATCATTTCCAAGCAACAGAAGTATCAGTAGATGAAATTTCTTTTTCTGCTATCACAATCTCAGATCTTCATGAGAAGAATGTCTCCCAGTCACTGGAAATTGAGAGTGAAGCTCTACAAATTGGTTTACTCGCTAGCTGGATATGTGAAAGTGAAAATATTACAATTCCCAAATGCATCATGAACAGACATAAGTAATCTTCATCTTATCTTTTAAAAAGGCATCAGGTTTAGAGACATAAGTAATCTTCATCTTATCTTTTAAAAAGGCATCAGGTTTAGAGAAGACTCTTCAATAAAGGAAACAAATACAGGAAATGGGGTATATAAAATTTAATAAACACAAGATAAAGGAGTATCAAAAAGAGAATATGCTTCTGATTATGATTGGAAATAAAAAAGGAAAAAAGAAAAATACATATCTGGACCTCTTAATAGTCGTAAGGACCCATGACTTCAACTAAAATTTATTTGGAGGAAATATTTCTGAAAATTTAAAGATGTGTAATTAATAGAGATTAATTGAAAATATAGTCTTATTTCCACTTCTGTTTTAAAATTTAAAATAATCATAATTTGTTAACATATTAAATCCTTGTTATGTAACATTTTTAATCACTTAAGTACAGAAAAATTACTTTTTAAAGACTTAACCACCCAGGAAACCCTATTGATCTCTGTATTTCCAGTACTATATATTAGGGGATTAAAAGAAGGCCTTTGTAATCATGTAAAATTCAACTATAAACCAAATTCTTCCATGCATTACATGTATAAACTTGTTACTTAAACTCTTTAGGTCTCACTTTTTCATCACAAAATAGAAATAATAATACCTACCTCATGCAGTTATAGTAAGAGTAAAATATATTAAAAAATGTGTTCCAATATCCCTTTTATAAGCCTTTGAATATATTCCTCATAATACCGCATACATACTAATCTTGTCAGTGTTTAAAATTTTGACTTTTTAGTGAACTCACTCCTTCAGTAGGTTATTGTTTTATTTTGAGAAAATAATAGCTGTATTTAAAAATACAGCTTATTTCCTTATTATGAGCCAAATTCAACTTTTTTATAACTTTCAACCATTGTTCTTAGTATATTTCTTAGAAGTGACAGAATGGTTTCCCTTTTATGAGATAGCTATTCAAATATTTGAAAACTTCTATTAATGCCACTTAAGTGTGGCCATTTTCAAGATGAATAGTCCCAAAATATCAGTCATTTTTTTTATGTCCTGTTTTCAAGGCATTCTATACATTTTGAATTTTGTTCCCCTGAGACACACTATAATTTGTCAATGTGTCTTTTTAAATTTGTATCCCAGACCTCAAACTTAATATATCACATATTGTCCAACCATCAGAAAATTTGTCAAATTTGTTACTTCCTTTGATAATATTACTAAAATTCTCTTAACTTGTCCAGACATTTTACCATTCCTGTACCACTATATTACCCACTCCAGTGTTCTTACCTGGAGAATCCCAGGGAGGGAGAAGCCTGGTGGGCTGCCCTCTATGGGATCGCACAAAGTCATACACAACTGAAGTGACTTAGCAGCTGCAGCAGTATCACTGTATTATAAATAATACTAATATTAGATGAGGAAATTTACCAATGGATGTATGCAGGAGGGCAAGTTATTAACTGCTTGTGCAGACGAGATGTATGGGACTTATAATGGGAACATGGCTGGGCAGGTGAATCAGGGTTGTTGAATTGTCAGAAAAATGATCACAAGATGACAATAATTGCTTATCAGCCTCCTAGACCTTATGAGTCCTGATGGAACATTTTAAAGATTGTTGGAGATGACTGTACTTTGTCAGAACAATCAAAGCAATATTCCCGTTTTGAAAGTGCAGAGGAAAGGTGCATATCATATGTACAGCCTCCTTCACCTTGATTCTTGAGGTCACCTGTGCAATCAACTCCTCTGGACTTCAAATATTCTTTTTCTGCTCTGCAAACATCACTTTCCTGCTTGTCAAACTCAATTGGAACTGTGCAAATATATTCATCTCCATTCAATTTAGGAATTTTGTCAATGCCTTTCTTCAAATATGGTGCCTAGATATAAACAAAAGACTGGATAATCTAGTTAGGACTGAGTGGAGTGAAGTGAAATTATTACTTTATTTTTCATATTTAGGAAAATATCTATTAAGTGTGTGATTCTACTGAAATGCTTTATGTAGTTTTTCCAGAAAGATTCTATTTATTGCTACCCCTCAACTGGGATATCACTACCCTTTTTTAATTATGTTCTGTCTACCCTACCCCACTCTTTTATTTTCCACCCCCAAAACTCAATTTGAAAAGAAAAGGGAAGATATTCAGAGGTAAGAGACAATAAAACAAAAACAAGTAAGTAGTATCATAGACTGATGTGTTAATTAATTTATTAAAACATGTATTCATTAAGCAACTATTATGTAACTAAGGTTGTGTTATACATTGTAGATAAAATGATGCAATTCCCATTTGTGATTACAGCCGTTTTAAGTTTTGTAAATGGAAGATTCTCAATAGTGATTAGTTCAATAAAATACGAGCAATAGTTTCTTGGAGATCTATAATTTAATAGGGATGAGGAAAGAAATATAGAATAAAATAAATGTTTTGAAAATAGAATTGATAAGACTCAGTAACAGGACAAATTAGCATTAAAGGAATATGGCAGTAAAGAAAAATTCCAAATTATATTTTTCTTTGGGGAGTTCATAGATTTCAAGAACTCTGGCAGTTTTGTTTTGTTGGGATATTGTTTGACTCCAGGATATATCAATCATGTTTTAATTTTAGTAATATTAACAATATTAAATTTGAAGCCCACTTCAATTTTGAAAGCATGAGGAGGGAAATACTATTAAATAAAAATTGTCTCATGACAGTTCATGCTATTACCCTCTTTTCTGCTAAGATGTACATTATGTATAATTTATCAGTTTAGTCAATTTAAGGTGTACTATTAAGTGACATTGATTACATTCATATTGTTTTGCAACTACTACCATTCTCTATTTCCAAAAGTTTTCCCAAGCTGAAACTCTGTACTCATTACACAATAACACCCCATTCCTCCTTTCTCCTAAAAACTGGCAAACACTATTCTCCTTTCTGTCTCTGGATTTGACTCTTCTTGGGACCTTGCTTGGGAGAAGGCAATGGCAACCCACTCCAGTGTTCTTGCCTGGAGAATCCTAGGGATGGGGGAGCCTGGTGGGCTGCCCTCTGCGACTTAGCAGCAGCAGGAACTTTGTTTAAGTAGAATCATACAATATTTGTGTTCTTGGTTTTGGTTTATTTCACTTAGCACAAAATTTCAAGTTTATTCCATTTGGTAGTATGTATTCGAATTTCTCTCACTTTCAAGGTTGAATAATATTTCATTGTAGGTATATACCACACATTTTGCTTACCTCTTTATCCACTGATGTGAATTTTAATTGTTTTCATTTTTTGACAATTGTGAATAATGCTGCTATGGATATTGGTATACAAATATCTGTCAAAGGCCCTGCTCTCAGCTCTTTCAGATATATAAGTAGTATGGAATTGGAATTCCCATTCTTAAATCCTCAACAGATGCTTTCTGATCGTATTCATTTGAATATTTAATGCATACTCAAAACCCTCAACATACTAAAAACACTCTACCCTCTTCCAAACCTTGCTTCAGGATAGTCTACTTTAGGAAATGGCCAGGTCATGAATTCCAGTGATGCAAAGATAGGAGTCAATCTCATGTGCTCTGTTTCCTTTAGAGAATGTGCTCTATCAGCAAGTCTTCCAATGAAGTTTATCAGGAATCCATCCAGTTCTGCTCAATTCATCCTGAATTCATGCATTATTTTGTTTATACTTCTTCTACTCTACCCCAAGTAACATTGGTCTAACCTTTCACTTTAATATACAGAAATATTTGTATAAATGATTTCTGAATTCCCACTCTCCTATACTCCTTCACTTAAGATTCATAAATGCTGTCATAACGTTCCTTTACGTTTAAAAAATACAAAATATTTACCATGACCTCTTATATAAATGGAACCTGACTTCTTCTTCAATCTTATCTTAAACCACTTTTCTGTTTATTTACTATTCTTTTTCAGACATGATGGCTACAGGGTAATTACAAGAAGCAGGGTATTACTAAAAAGTAGTAATTTTTTTTTTAATTCCACATGTAGGCAATATCATGTGACTTTGGTCTTTCTCTTTCTGACTTCACTTGGTATGAAAATCTCTAGGTCCATTCATGTTGCTGCAAATGGCATTATTTCATTATTTTAATGGCTGAGTAATATTCCATTGTATATATGTAACATTTCCTTTAAAAAAAAATATTTCTTGATGAAGGATAATAGCTTTATAGAATTTTGTTGTTTTCTGTCAAACCTCAATATGAATTAGCCATAGGTGTGTATATATATATCCCCTCACTTTTGAACCTCCCTCCAATTTCATGCCCCACCCCTCCCCTCTAGATTGCTACAGAGCCCCTTTTTGTTTTATGTTTGTTTTTGTTTTGTTCTATTTTATGTATGGTAATGTGAGTTTCCATGTTACTCTTTCCATACATTTCACCCTCTTCTCCCCTCTCCCCATGTCCGTAAGTCTATTCTCTATGTCTGTTTCACCATTGCTGTCCTGTAAATAAATACTTCAGTTCCATTTTTCTAGATTCCATATCTATGTGTTAGAATATGATATTTATTTTTCTCTTTCTGACTCATTTTACTTGGTATAATAGGTTTTAGGTTCATCCACCTCATCAAAACCGACTGAAATCCATTCCTTTTTTATGGCTGAGTAATATTCCATTGTGTATATGTACAAAAAATTCTTTATCCACTCATCTGGTGATGGACATCCAGGTTGCTTCCATGTTCTAGCTATTGCAAATAGTGCTGCAATAAACAATGGGATACATGTATATTTTTCAATTTTGACTTGCTCAGGGTATATGCCTAGGAGTGGGATTGCTGGATCATATAGTGGTTTTATTCCTAGTTGTTTTAAGGAATCTCCATACTATCTTCCATAGTGGCTGTACCAATTTACATTCCCACCAACAGTGCAAGAGTGTTCCATTTTCTCCACACCTTCTCCAGCATTTATTGTTCATAGACTTTCTAATGATGGCCATTCTGACCAGTGTGAGGTGATATCTCATTAAGGTTTTGATTTGCATTTCTCTTGTAATGAGCAACATTGAGCATCTTTTCATGTGTTTGTTAGACATCTGTATGTCTCCTTTGGAGAAATGTCTTATTAGGTCTTTTTCCCACTTTTTGATTGGGTTGTTTGTCTTTCTGGCATTGGGTTGTATGAGCTGCCTGCAGATTTTGGAAATTAATCCTTTGTCATTTGTTTCATTTGCTATTATTTTCTCCCATTCTGAGGATTGTATTTTCTCCTTGCTTTCAGTTTTCTTTGCTGTGCAAAAGTTTCTAAGTTTAATCAGGTCCCACTTGTTTACTTTTGTTTTTATTTCCATTACTCTAGGAGGTGGGTCATAGAGGATCTTACTTCATGTATGGATGTGAGAGCTAGACTGTGAAGAAGGCTTAGCGCTGGAGAATTGATGCTTTTGAACTGTGGTGTTGAAGACTCTTGAGAGTCCCTTGGACTGCAAAGAGATCCAACCAGTCCATTCTGAAGGAGATCAGCCCTGGGATTTCTTTGGAAGGAATGATGCTAAAGCTGAAACTCCAGTACTTTGGCCACCTCATGCAAAGAGTTGACCGAGAAGACTCTGATGCTGGGAGGGATTGAGGGCAAGAGGAGAAGGGGATGACAGAGGATGAGATGGCTGGATGGCATCACTGACTCGATGGATGTGAGTCTGAGTGACCTCTGGGAGTTGGTGATGTACAGAGAGGCCTGGCGTGCTGCAATTCATGAGGTCGCAAAGAGTTGGCCACAACTGAGCGACTGATCTGATCTAATTCTGTCTATGTTTTCCTCTAAGAGGTTTTTAGTTTCTGGTCTTACATTTAGATCTTTAATCCACTTTGAGTTAATCTTTGTGTATGGTGTTAGGAAGTGCTCTAATTTCTTTTACATGTAGCTGTCCAATTTTCCCAGTACCATTTATTGAAGAGGATGTCTTTGCCCCATTGTATACTCTTGCCTCCTTTGTCAAAAATAAGATACCCAGAGGGGCATGGGTTTATTTCTGGGCTTTCTATCTTGTTCCATTGGTCTATATTTCTGTTTTTGTGCCAGTACCATACTGTCTTGATGACTGTAGCTTTGTAGTATAATCTGAAGTCAGGAATGTTGATTCTTCCAGTTCCATTCTTCTTTCTCAAGACTACTTTGGTTATTTGGGGTCTTTTCTGTTTCCATATGAACTGTAAAATTTTTTGTTCAAGTTCTGTGAAAAATGCCATTGGTAATTTGATTGGGATCACACTGAATCTGTAGATTACATTTGGTAGTATAGTCATTTTCACAATATTGATGCTTCCTACCCAGGAACATGGAATATCTCTCCATCTGTTTATGTCATCTTTGATTTCTTTCATTAGTGTCTTTTAATTTTCCATGTGTAGTTCTTTTGTCTCCTAAGGTAAGTTTATTCCTAGATGTTTAATTCTTTTTTTCCAATGGTGATTGGGATTGATTCCTTAATTTCTCTTTCTGATTTTTTATTGTTAGTATATAGAAATGCAGATGATTTCTGTGTATTGATTTTGTATCCCACAACTTTGCTAAACTGATCAGCTCTAATAATTTTCTGATACTATCTTTAGGGTTTTATATGTACAGTACCATGTCATGTACAAACAGTGAAAACTTTACTTCTTCTTTTCCAATCTCGATTACTTTTATTTATTTCTATTCTCTGATTGCTGTAGCTAGGACTTCCAGAACTACATTGAATAAGAGTGGTGAAAGTTGACACACTTGTCTTTTTCCAGATCTTAGGGGGGATGCTTTCAGTTTTTACCATTGAGAATAATGTTTGCTATAGGCTTATTATATATGGCCTTTGCTATGTTGAGGTAGGTTCCTTCTATGCCCATTTTTTTGAGGAATTTTAATTATAAATGTGTGCTGATTTTTATCAAATGTTTTTTCTGCATCTATTAAGATTATCATATAGCTTTTATCTTTCAATTTGTTTATATAGTATATCACATTGATTAATTTGCATATATTGAAGAATCCTTGAATTCCTGGAATAAACCCAATTTGATCATGGTGGATGAGCTTTGTGATATGCTGGTGAGTTCTGTTTGCTAAAATTTTGTTGAGTATTTTTGCATCTATTTTCATCAGTGATATTGGCCTGTAGTTTTCTTTTGTTGTTGGTTTTTGTTTTGTTTTCTCTGTCTTGTTTTGGTATCAGGGTGATGGTGGCCTCATAGAATGAGTTTGGAAATGTTCTTTCCTCTGCAATCTTTTGACAGAGTTTTAGAAAGATAGGCATTAGCTCTTTCCTAACTGTTTGATAAAATTCTCCTGTGAAGCCAACTGGTCCTGGGATTTTGTTTTTTGAGAGGTTTTTGATCAGTTTCAATTTCAGTGCATGTAATTACGTTGTTCATAATTTATATTTCTCCCTGATTTAGTGTTTGAAGATGGAGCTTTTCTAAGAATCTGTACATTTCTTCCAGGTTACCAATTTTATTGCCATATAGTTGTTCACAATAGTCTATTTTAATCCTTTGTATTTCTACATTGTCAGATTGCACAAACTGGAAAACAAAACTAAAATAAGGTGTCAACTGGGGAATAAAGCAATGAAAACAAAACTAACAAGTATATTGAGAGTAAAGGAGAGAAAGGAAAGAAAGAATAGATATGCAAAGTTAAATAGAATATGAAGAAAATTTATATATATTAAAAATTAACTGCAAAGGGAAAAGAACAGTAGGAAAGGCAAACAAAGGAATAAATGTAGAAAAATAATAATAGGTTTAAAAAATTAAAGAAAAAGAGAAAAGAAAAAAAAGGAAAACTCCACAGAACTTTGAAAGCCAGACATAGAGACAGATGTTTACACAACAATAAAAAACATTACTGAGGAAAAAAAAAAAAAAAAGCTCAACGGCTTAATTAGATTTCATAGTGCCAATAAAATCAACAACTACAACAGGGGGGGAGGCGGGGGGAGAAGAAGAAAAAACAGGAAAAAAAAATCCAAAAGAATCTACAGAGTAAATCAAAACAGAAGAATAATGAATGTGTTTCTTGAGTCACTGCTGTCAGAGTCCTTTCTCTTGCAGGGAGTCACAGTCCACCTCACCTCCCTAGGATGCCCTCCAACACTGTGCTGATCTCTGGATCTGCTGTGCAGGCAGTTCAGATTCTAATCCGGTCCTACTCCTCTGTGTTCTTGCCTCTAATTTCCACAGCTCTCAGAACTACTGCATTTTCTCTTGTGGGAGCTGTCAATGACCTTTTATTTATTCCATAGACACATTGTCTGCCTAGTTGATTGTGTGGCTTTAATCTGCAGCTTGAATAACTGGTGGGAAAGTTTTGGGTCTTCTTCCTTAGTCACACTGCCCCTGCATGTCAATTGTGGCTTTATTTCCACCTATGCATGTGGGCCATCCACTGGGGTTTGCTCCTGAGGCTATCCTGAAGGACTTGGTTTGCCCCGTGAGGGCCAGGTGTGGAGGTGGTGCAGCTGCTTGGGTAGCAAGGGATCTGGCAGCACTAGGTATTTAGGGAGTCGGTGGCTAGGGCAGCAGGAAATATAGTGCTCTAGAAGGGTATGGCAACCAGTATTGGCCAATATGCTTCAGTATTCTTGCCTGGAGAATCACCCTCCCTGACAGAGAAGCCTGGCAGGTGACAGTCTACAGGGAACAGAGTCAGACACAACCAAAGCGACCCTGTGCACATAGACGCAAGACTTTTTGGCCTGTGGCAGCTCTGCCCCAGTGAGAGTTGAGTATGAAGGTGGCAGAGCTGCTTGGCTTGCGGGGACCCTAGTGACCACCTAGTGTGCAGGAACATGGACTGCATCCGCTGCAGGTGTTATGGCCCCATCAGAGATGTTTTTTGAGCCTCTAGTGTCTGGCAATCAGAAGGCCTCTTTGGCCAGTCTTTCTCTGTAGCTCCACCCATTCAGGCATTTAGAGGGCTCCCTTGCCTGGGTTCCTTCTCTGTTTTTCAACATGTCAGGCATAGGGAGGGGACACCCCCATGGCTGGGGTCCTACTCTGTAGTTCAGTGTGTCAGGTGTTTGATGAGCCAGCCTCCAATTTAGGCACATGGTGAGAGAGAGGCTATGGTGATGGCTCCACCCCTATGTGTGACTCAGCCATATCACCTTGTTTCCATGGCTGCTCCGCTTTACTCCACAGGCATTTCCCACCACAATCTCCTCCCTCTCCTCCCCTCCCTTCAATCTGTCTCTCCACAGTCAACAGCAGCCCTTGCCCTGGGATTGCTCCACAATCCCTAAATTCCAGATCCCAGCTGCTGTGCCTTCCAGGACACCTGTGTCCCTGTCCAGGGTATGTATGGCTGCAGGAAGGACTATCTGATTCTCATTCCATTTAAGCCACCACAGGTTAGCTGTTTCACTCTTAGCCTTAAATGTTTTTCCTCTGACTCAGACAATTGCCCCAATGTGGCAAACAGACCCCTCCTCCAGTTCCCCCACCTTCCAAGGGCAGGTGGGAAAAACTCCTATTTCCCCCCTAGTTCCTTCATCCTACTGAGTTTTTCATGGTTCTATATATTCTTTTCCTCTGATCAGATACTCCTGTCTGCTCTCAGCTGGTGTTCTCCATGCAGTTCTGTGTTTGAAGGTGTATTCCTGATATATCCTTGGAGAGAATTGTACTCCACATCCACCTACTCCTCCACCATCTTGTTCTCTGGATCCTCAGCATATTGTGCTACCGAACTGGTGTCAACTGCATAGACTGTCCAAGCTCCAGCCTGTACAGCAAAAAATGACAGTATTCCTGATCCACAACCAGCATCCTAAACAATCTTATCTCTGGAGTCAGTGTGGTTCTGGAGGATGGCTCTGTGCTACGTGGCTGCCCTCACAAAATCTTGCATCATGTTCTGGTGCTGGGAAAGGCAGCCATAAAACTAGAAGCACTGTGAGACAGATGCCTCTTCTGTCCACTGGCTGACCACCAAGTGCTCTTTTTTCTCACACAGGTATCATCTCAAGCTATTTGAAAATGCACTGAATTCAGCACTGTGGTAATCAAGATGGACTCCCTCCCCATACAGCAATGATCAGTGTCCCTGTTGAGTGAGTATTTGAAGACACAGAGTCCATCAGTGTCAGTCACTGTCACATCCATCTGTACCACATCTGTATCTAATCTTTTGTTGATGGACATTCACATTGCCTTGATGTTCTGGCTATTGTAAATACTGCTGCAATGAACATTTGTACAAATGAAGTTATCTATAAAACAGAAATAGTTATAGATGTGGAAAAAAACACTTTATGATTACCTGGGGATAAAGTGGATAGTGATAAATTAGAAGATTGGGATTGACATATACAGTACTATATAAAAATATAAATCACTGTTCATAATAAGGACCTACTGTATAGCACAGAGAATTCTACTCAGTATTCTGTAATGACCTTTATGGGGAAAGAATTAAAAAACAAACAAACAAACAAACAAACAAGTGGATATTTGCATACATGGGCTTCCCAGGTGGCGCTAGTAGTAAAGAACATGCTTGCCAGTGTAGGAGACCTAAGAGACATGGGTTCTCCGTTCATCAAGAAGATCCCCTGGAGAAGGAAATGGCAATCCACTCCAGTATTCTTGCCTAGAGAATCCCATGGGCAGAAGAGCCTAGTGGGCTACAGGGGTTACAAAGAGTCAGACATGGCTGAGCCCCACACAAACATTGTTGCCTATGACTTGCCACAGACTGTTCTCACATTAGAAACTTTTCATTTCTTCCCTGTTTATAGACTGTTCTTTACATAACTGATTTCATCACATTTGTATAGGTTTCCACTTAAATGCGGAGAAGGCAATGGCACCCCACTCCAGTACTTATGCCTGGAAAATCCCATGGACGGAGGAGCCTGGTAGGCTGCAGTCCATGGGGTCACTAAGAGTCGGATACGACTGAGCGACTTCACTTTCTCTTTTCACTTTCATGCATTGGAGAAGGAAATGGCAACCCACTCTGGTGTTCTTGCCTGGAGAATCCCAGGGATGGGGAAGCCTGGTGGGTTTCCGTCTACGGGGTCACACAGAGTCAAACATGACTGAAGTAACTTAGCATTAGCCACTTAAATGTCCTCAGAACATTTCTTGACTACTCTCTCTGTTGTTTCTCCAGTAGCTCTGTTGTTCTCCTTCCCTTATTACAATATAAGCTCAATGAAGCTGAGGAGTTTATTTTGCTCATGCCAACACTTTATATATTTCTTATATGACAAATATTCAATGTCTTTTATTTAGTTGAATGAATAAAAGAATACATGCATGGTTGTTGTAATGAGTAGAGTAACTTTTTACTGATCCAACCTATTTTATATGTTGACAAGGGTAGAGCTTATAATTATTAATCAGGGGACTAGTAATATGATGGAGAATATAAATCCCAATCTGTTTATGTGTATGTGTGGGGGGAGAGGGTAGAGAAGGTTTTGTTTTGGGTGGGGACAAATTGGAACTAAAATATCCTGTTTGTCCATTTCTGCGATGGTGTTTAAGTATTTTTCCCTACATGGAATATGTATACATCATTCCTACTATTCTGCTTTTCAAAATTTTATCCTCTTTTATTGGCCAAATTGAATGACATATCTGACAAGAAAAATTCAGGGGTTTCTGCCAAATATGTTGACTTCCTCCATTGGATCCCTCTAATGCTCTCTTTGTGTCTGTTATGGCAATTGACTTACCTTTTTTACAATCGGTCATGCAAACCTGTCCCTGGAAATCCATGAAACTCAGAGTCTATCTTTAGTCTCTTTTATTATAATTTCCAATGTGTATATAACAAGGTATCAATAAATATTTAACTTGAATCAAAGTATGTGATTATTCTGTTTTGTAGGATAGGTGTCTGATTCAATCATGAAACTAATTGTAGGATAAAATGCAGTGTTTACCTTTGTTGAATCAAATTTAATTCTGCTACTTATCACTTAATGTCCTTGTGTGATCTATAAACAAGATGCTTACCTTTTGTAATTTTGCAGTAATATTGCTAAGGCACATCAGTACAAAGCCCACTCGCTTTCTCCTAGCAATTGTTCAAAGCTTGTTCCATGTCCCTACTTCTGTTGGCTTTGTCACCTTCATTTTAACCTATTCCCCATTATGCTACATTCCAATCACTGAATTTCATTCCCACTGGCTCAGCACTGGGACCTCTTCTTTTCCAAATTCCCAAAACTTTCCAAGATAAACACCTTTAATTACAATCACTCCTCACCTCTCCAACAGAGGCCCCTAACAATAAACAACTTTCTCAATAGGTAGTTGAAGAGTGAGTCTCAGATGAGCTTAATGTAGCAGAGAACTAGGCTGTAATATGGTTTTCATTCTGTGAATTCCCGTTAGTCTCCTCGTGGTAGAGGACTAGGCTGCTTAATATTTCCCCATAAGGGTAATTTCAGCAGTGTGATATCTAGCAGAATAATATTCTGCTATATTAAATATACACCATGATATATTAAGAAACTATTCCAGTAGCATAACAAACATCATTATGATTGCAATATATGTTAAGAAAAATAATAAATACTTATAATTTGAGAAATACCAGAAAGTTTTAGATTTTGATATTTAAATCTTAAGTTGTAAGTAAGTTTAGAGAATGAGAAGCTGAAAAGTAGACTTTAAATATGAACATTTTAAAAAACAAAAGGATTTAGTAGTATACTAAATAGGGTTGGACATGACTGAGAGACTTCACTTTCACTTTTCACTTTCATGCATTGGAAAAGGAAATGGCAACCCACTCCAGTGTTCTTGCCTGGAGAATCCCAGGGACGGGGCAGCCTGGTAGGCTGCCGTCTATGGGGTCGCACAGAGTCGGACACGACTGAAGTGACTTAGTAGTAGTAGTATACCAAAAATATACTAAATATAGTAATATACTAAATATACTATGTGTATAAATACACCCTGGGGAATATGATGTATAAATATACATATAAATATGTATAATATATATATAAATATACATATAAATATGATGTATAAATATACCCTGGGAAAAAAAGATGAGGGTGAAGATGTACATAGACTTCCCCATTCTATCTCTTGCCTTCCTTATTTTTTTTTCTTGCATCCTGTGTCCCACATCCCACACACTGTCAGATCAGATCAGTCACTCAGTTGTGTCCGACTCTTTGCAACCCCATGAATGGCAGCACACCAGGCCTCCCTATCCATCACCAGCTCCCGGAGGTCACTCAGACTCACATTCATCGAGTCAGTGATGCCATCCAGCCATGTCATCCTCTGTCGTCCCCTTCTCCTCCTGTCCCCAATCCCTCCCAGCATCAGAGTCTTCTCCAATGAGTCAACTCTTCGCATGAGGTGGCCAAAATACTGGAGTTTCAGCTTTAGCATTATTCCTTCCAAAGAAATCCCAAGGCTGATCTCCTTCAGAATGGACTGGTTGGATCTCCTTGCAGTCCAAGGGACTCTCAAGAGTCATCTCCAACACCACAGTTCAAAAGCATCAATTCTTCGGCGCTCAGCCTTCTTCACAGTCCAGCTCTCACATCCATACATGACCACAGGAAAGACCATAGCCTTGACTAGGCGAACCTTTGTTGGCAAAGTGATGTTAAATCTAAGATTTAAAGTTATAATAAAAACCTGAATATTTTCAAGGCTATCTAAATATTAGTCTGCTAAAATTGAAAATCAAACAGGTATGAAACAGTCCTAAAAACAAAAACAAAATAACAACCACAAGTGACATTGCATGGAAAAATTGATAACAGTTTTACCAAATATGAACAGAGATCTCTACCTAGGCTTTCCTTTAGATTTCTCCACAAAGGTAATTTTCTGTGGTTTATAAACTCAACTGGTTATTTGCATTATACAAGCTATTGGAAACCCTTAGGTATGTTTCCTTCTGTATTACTAAAGTCACATGAATGAGAGAGCAGAGATGGTAAGAGAGATAAAGAGGAAGAGAGAGACAAGTTTGCAGAGGTTAAGAAAAGAGGAGGAGACAAAGGAAAGAACAATTTTAACAAAATCTGCACTGATGCAAGATAAAATTGAAATAATTCAGAAAACTGGTAATGTAATAAACTATGTTTTACAATATACTGTAAAATTGTGAGAGAATAAAAGAAGTCTATTTTATTTTTTTTTCCTTTTTTTTTATTATTATTATTTTTTTAATTTTTCTTAACTTTACAATATTGTATTACTTTTACTATACATCGAGATGGATCCGCCACCAGAATACACGTGCTCCCCATCCTGAACCCTCCTCCCTCCCCCTTCCCACACCATCCCTCCAGGTCATCCCAGTGCTCCAGTCCCAGGCATCTGTTATAGGGCATCGTACCTGGACTGACTCGTTTCAGATATGATATTATACATATTTCAATGCTATTCTCCCCAATCGTCCCACCCTCTCCCAGTCCCAGAGTCCAAAAGTCTGTTCTATACATCAGTGTCTCTTTTGCTGTCTCATAAGCAGGGTGATTGTTACCATCTTTCTAAATTCCATATATATGCGTTAGTATACTGTATTTGTGTTTTTCTTTCTGGCTTACTTCACTCTGTATAATAGGCTCCAGTTCCATCCACCTCATTAGAACTGATTCAAATGTATTCTTTTTAATGGCTGAGTAATACTCCATCGTGTATATGTACCACAGCTTGCTTATCCATTCATCTGTGGATGGACATCTAGGTTGCTTCCACGTCCTGGCTATTGTAAACAGTGCTGCTATGAACATTGGGGTACACGTGCCTCTTTCAATTCTGGTTTTCTCAGTGTGTATGCCCAGCAGTGGGATTGCAAGAAGTCTATTTTAAAATTATTGTTCCTCCCCACCCCCCACCCCCACACACATTTCATTCCACTCAAACTTTCATTCACAAGATAGTCCTCTAGAATGCCCAGAGTAGATGTAATCATTCTGTTACCTTGTTGGGAGTGTTAATGTTTCTTCAAACACCCCCAACAGTATCTCCCCTCTCCATTGTTTTCCATAGATTGTATTACAACCTCTGGAAAAGTATTCCTTTCCCTTTATCTTTCTTAAAGAAATCTGACGAGGTCCAGAAGTCATTTTAAGTCTGAAAATATTCTAATCTCCTTTAATTCAGGTTGGTGTCTCTATTAGTAGTATAATTTTCTAAAACTGTAATGGACTTTGAAAAAATAATTTTAATATAGTCAACTTACTGTTCCTACAGTAGCATCCATGATTCTGTTCCATATGCAGGGCTATCACTAAATTAAATTATAGGTTCATTACATTATCAGGCTTTCAAGTAAGGGTACATCCTTAGTATCTTCTCTCGAATCCCTTGTCCAAGAGAAAGGAATCACTGGGTGTTGCTTATTTAATGATTAATTTCTACAAAGATATGAAGCCTACCCTAATAACTTTTTATCAAAGCCGAGTCTTAGTTGGCCTTTGCCAAAAGAGACATTTTTTTACTTTGGTTCTTAGAAGCTGGATATAAGATAAAGACATGTAATTTTAATTCTGCAAGTTCAGAATTTTTTTCTCTTTTTAATTCTGCTTGTTAACTGACAGTTTTTTCCTACCTCATCTTTTTCTTATAGTACCTTTTCTGATGCAAGTAATGATGGTTGAGGAAGTATGCTAATAACATGCCCATATGCTCAATCAATTACCTTTTAAATACTTAATTTTACTAAATGGTTTGTCTCTGCATTTCATTCAGCCTGTAATAATAAATTCATTGCTGCCTAGAGCCTGATCCCAAATCAAAAACCTAATTATAATTAAAAAAAAGTTTGTGGTACTGATTTCTTCATCAATTAGCTTTTGTTAGGCTAGGCTGTGATGTCAAAGAAACTGAAAGAGGGTGGGTGAGTTTGCTTCTTTTTTGCTGTTGTTATTATATATTAGTAGCAAACAGGCTACTGCTCTTCCATGTTCTCTTTAATCCAGAGCCCAGAGTGAAGAGGCAATAGTACACTTTGAACTTCTGTGTACACATTGGCTTCATGGTAGGGAAGAGAGAGCTATAGTAGAACCAGGAAATGACTCTTCAATCTTTTACTCATAATTTGCATATGTTACTTTCACTCATGTTCCAGTAACACAAATGTTATAGACTGAAGTGTGTCCTCCCCACCTAAATACTGAATCTCTAACTCCCAGTGTAATTGTATTTAGAGACAGGTCTTGAAGGACATAATTAATGTTATGAGGTAGTAGATGTGGGACTCTAATCCACTATAAGCTGTGCCCTTATAAGGAAAGAATGACACCAAGGATGCACACACACACAGAAGGTTCATTACAGAAAGATACAGCAGGAAGTTGTTTCTTTGCAAGCCAAGAGGAGAAGCCTCGTTAGTAACCAAACTTTTCTCACAACTTAATCTTGGACTTATAGCTTCCAGTGAAAAAAGGTTTCTCAGTTAAGTCTGATTCTTTGCGACTCCATGGACTGGGGCCTTTCAGGCTCCTCTGTCCAAGGGATTTTCCAGGCAAGAATACTGGAATGGGTAGCCATTTCTTTCTCCAAGGATTTTCCTGACCCAGGGGAATCTGAGTCTTCTTCGTTGTAGGCAAATTCTTTATCATCTCAGCTACCAGGTAAGTCCTTCTAGCCTCCAGAACTAAGAAAAGATAAATTTTCATTGTTTTAGATACCTAGCAGTTGCTTCAGTTCAGTTCAGTTCAGTTCAGTTCACTCAGTCGTATCCAACTCTTTGTGACCCCATGAATCGCAGCACGCCAGGCCTCCTTGTCCATCACCAACTCCCAGAGGTCACTCAAACTCTTTTCTACATCCTAGAATGTGAAGTCAAGTGGGCCTTAGAAAGCATCACTAGGAACAAAGCTAGTGGAGGTGATGGAATTCCAGTCGAGCTATTTCAAATCCTGAAAGATGATGCTGTGAAAGTGCTACACTCAGTATGCCAGCAAATTTGGAAAACAGCAGTGACCACTGCACTGGAAAAGGTCAGTTTTAATTTCAATCCCAAAGAAAGGCAATGCCAAAGAATGCTCAAACTACTGCACAATTGCACTCATCTCGCACACTAGTAAAATAATGCTCAAAATTCTCCAAACCAGGCTTCAGCAATATGTGAACCATGAATTTCCAGATGTTCAAGCTGGTTTTAGAAAAGGCAGAGGAACCAGAGATCAAATTGCCAACATCCACTGGATCATGGAAAAAGCAAGAGAGTGCCAGAAGAACATCTATATCTGCTTTATTGATTATGCCAAAGCCTTTGACTGTGTGGATCACAATAAACTGTGGACAATTCTGAAAGAGAAGGGAACACCAGAGCACCTGACCTGCCTCTTGAGAAACCTGTATGCAGGTCAGGAAGCAACAGTTAGAACTGGTCATGGAACAACAGACTGGTTCCAAATAGGAAAAGGAGTACATCAAGGCTGTATATTGTCAGCCTGCTTATTTAACTTCTATGGAGAGTACATCATGAGAAATGCTGGACTGGAAGAAATACAAGCTGGAATCAAGATTGCTGGGAGAAATATCAATAACCTCAGATATGCAGATGACATCAGCCTATGGCAGAAAGTGAAGAGGAACTCAAAAGCCTCTTGATGAAAGTGAAAGAGGCGAGTAAAAAAAAGTTGGGTTAAAGCTCAACATTCAGAAAACTAAGATCACGGCCTCTGGTCCCATCACTTCATGGGAAATGATGGGGAAACAGTGGAAACCGTGTCTGACTTAGATACCTTAATATGGCAGCTTGAGAAGATTAATGCCCCAACTTTGTAACATGCTTAAGATTGACAGCAGTGGGATGGGGAAGTCTACTTTTTCCTCAGGGAGCCTGTGAAGGTAGCAACATACTTGGAAGAAATATATGAACCACTTTAGTGGAAAACAGTAATCATTATAAACAGTAATACTATCTATCAAAGGTTTTTTATTTGCTTTTGTTCAATAATAGTGAACAGACTCAAAGTTTAAAAACACCTTAAGCTTGGTTTTAGTTTTCATTTGATCTGGTGGTTTTATTCTTACTGACCTTTGTTATCTCAACTAATGTAACAAAATCCCAAAGTCCTAGTATCAGGGAGCTTTTTGATGGAGTAAAGATGATTAAAATCAAACCCAAACAAAATAGGCTTTTGAAAATGAAAACTGAAAAACTATAATTTTAGTGATTCAGAAGCAAAATGATTAAAAACCCATGTGTATTTATTGCAATGGGACATTAGCTGTGAAAATATAAGTTGCATGTGCCTCTTTGAACTGACGTGTGCAGTGTCTCTACTATTAAAGAATCTTACATACTATGTTCATACTTAATATCTGCTGTTGCCTATTAGTTAATGTAGGTATAAATATTATTCAATTATGATCTTTATCTTTCAAGGGTGTTTTAACCTTGAGGGAGAGACAGATGTGGAAAAAAAATAAGTTAAAAAGAGTGAATAATAAAAATAAAAAATACAGGGATATATAATATGAAAGTAAGATAGTAAAGATCATAAAGATAGATATTTCTAGAAGAAAGGATCATTAAAACTAAAATAAATCTTAAGACTTATTTTCCTTGATTTAATAGATGTAACAGAGTACTATGAACTGATCCTCCATCTTACAAAATCTCATACAGGTTGAATTCAGCACTGCCAATATATTTGTGGCAGGAGTAGTACTTTCTTTTCTTTCTCCCCTTCTTTTAAATTAGGGAACTGGAATAACACCTCCTTTCTTTTTTTTTTCTTGGAGTTACTGGCATCCTGTGCCGTTGTGAAGGTAGCTGGTTTAAGGCAGAGGGCATAATGAGGGCACTGACTGTCTATATTCATATGGTCTGAACAATCATGTGTTGTTACATGTAAAGGTGAGGATATAAATCTGATTGCGCTCATTTTCTGTTTCTGAACCTGCTTCTGAGGTTGAGGGCTAAGATTTAAAGCTGGTTCTGTGAACATAAATAGCTTCATGAAACTGTTTTGGCATCCGCTGGGGTTTAGGAGAATCTCCAGATTCCCTACTGCTTCTTCAACTGGAACTTTATTTCTTTATTTTTCTGATTTCCACTTAAACTTCCTCAAAGCTTTGTTTCAAATATATTTGTATATATATATACATATACACATAGCTAAAAAGAGTTAGAGAAATATCCATGAAACTTTTTATCTTACCATACAGAATTTTTGTGGTCTCTTCCCACCTGCCATATCTATACTCTCACACTGCTTATCATGCCATTCTACATTCATTTACTTTGTATGATGAACAAAAAGTCAAATGACCACACAGCAAAGACACAAGGACAAATTCAATAGTTGGGAATGTACCTCAGTGATATCAAAAAGGGTTTTAGTGTCTATATAATAAGAAACAAATGTGTCTTAAAAGCACTTACAACTGGATTCAATTGTGATATGTGACAGTTCTAAAACTTCAGGAGCTCAACTTTCTTGACTTTGCTTATCCTCTGCAAGACCTTGACCCAAATAGCTAGAAGTTTAAGTCTTGATATGTGTGGTACTTTATAATTTCAAAGCAGAAGGGCTCAGAAATAGAAAACTGAGGCTCAAAGAAGTCAGGAAAATGTGGTATTAGAAACAGAAGAACCTTTAAAACATCAATTGATCTTTCCTCCTACCTTCTTAAAGTATCTCATATTCTCTGCATCTAACAAGAAATAAAATTCTATAGACTGCATGGTTCTCTGACTAGAAATCTCGTTAGAAATTTGCGGACATAAATCTGTTCTTCATGTCTCTCATTTTAAGCCCAAGTTATTTCTAGCTTCACTGAAGATAGCAAACAGCTGTTCATCTTCCTTAAGCTCTCCATACATTTCACAACAGCTCTATTACACAGTCCTTCCTGTCTCTACCTGGAGCTGATATCCGATTATATTTTTTTTGATTATTTTAGGATTAGCATTTATCTTACACTATTAAACTCTTTTCATAGTAACGGTGTATGTCTCTCTACAAGGAGTTTTGTAGGTCATAATGTAAGTTAGTCCAACATGAAGATGAATTGCTAGGAGTACGGAAAAAATGGCAAAATGTGGGATTGATGAATTGGGAGAGAAAATGGTTAGGTCAGGTGAGCTAATGAGCCAAGAAACTGAGAAAATATATTTACAGACTTTTTCTTTTCTTTATGCATCTATAAAGTATTTCCATTAAACAACATGGTCTTGCTAATGTGTAACAACAACAAAGAAATTCTAAGGAATATTTTACTTTCCTTAATTACCAATTTTACCTTGGCAACCATCTACCAAAACTAATAATAAAAAAGAGCAAGATTTGTTTCTTCTACAGTTGACTGAATTTAGTTAAATTAAAAATAAAGTGTTATTGACATTAGCTTCAGAAGATAAAGATCCAAAACAGTGATTTAATCAGAAAGTGATTAAATTCTGTGGATATATGTGATTGGTCCTGGGTCTGAAAGATTTTTGTATTGACTCTTCTTATGGACCTTTTACTAAAATCTCCCTGAATAAATTGCTAATAGTAAGCAAAGGCAATGGCAAAAGTAGATGCTACTTTTACAGCTTGAGGATAAAATATTTGTTTAAGAAATAGGTATGCTAGACTTCTCTGAGACTCTTTTTCTATAATTAATGACTTGATTAATTATATGTGTACTATGAATGATGGTGTCTTGATAATGATTACTGACCCACATGCTGCTCCCAAACTACAGCAAACTTCAAAAATTCAATTACAAGGTCCAGATGCTGTATATTGCATATGTAAACTTCTTCAGGTAGACAAACTGCATATTAATAACCCCATCTATGTGGGTTAGCTCTGAAGCCTAGTCACTATTTGGCAAAAGTAGGTCTTGAAGCATCAAAAGGTATGTAGAAACTGAACTGTTTCAGGTTTATTTCAGCCTTCAAGTACATTACAACTTTACTTATATTATCACTAGTATTTTTATTTTAATAATTAAAATCTTTTAGATATTTTATTGGAGGTTATTGATATAATTAATATTAATAGCTTTCAAAGATAAAAACGAGTCTCTAACAATATATTCTTGATACTTAGAGTATTTTTTAGAAATAGTCATTTTTATATGTTCCAACTGATTCCCTCTTAGAAAAATATAAAAGCTAACTCGGTTAAAATAAGAAGCAACAAAACCAAAAATATACATATCCAGCAGTGACATATGTAAATTAGTTTCTTAAGCACTGAAATTCAATTCAATTTAATGTTCATTAAATTTAATCATTTGGTTGTTGTTGTTCAGTCACTTAGTCATGTTCTACTCTGTGACCCCACAAACTGCAACATGTCAGACTTCTCTGTCCTTCACTATTTCTCAGTTTGCTCAAATTCATGTCCATTGAGTGGGTAATGCTATCTAATTATCTCATCCTCTGCTGTCCCCTTCTCCTCCTGCCTTCAGTCTTTTCCAGCATCAGGATCTTCTCCAATGAGTTGGCTCTTTGCATCAGGTAGCCAAGTGTTGGAGGTTCAGCTATAGCATCATTCCTTCCAATGAATATCCTTGGTTGATTTCTTTAGGATTCACTTAGCAGCAGTTTGATCTCCTTGCAATCCAAGGGACTCTCAAGAGTCTTTTCTAGCACCACAATTCAAAAGCATCAATTATTCAGTGTTCAATTCCTGAGTCAGGAGTATCCCTTGGAATAGTAAATGGCAGTGCACTCTAGTATTCTTGCCTAGAAAATCCCACTGGACAAAGGAGCTTGGCAGGCTACAGTCTATGGGGTTGCAAAGAGCTGGACATGATTGAGTGACTGAGCATGAGCACACAGTCTTCTTTATGGCCCAACTCTTACATTAATCATATTCCTATCACATATTTACGGAGTACCTCCTAAGAGCCAGGACCTGCATTAAGGATCTAAAATACAAAGTAAAACAGTATATTCTCCCTGCACTCAAGAAGACAGTTACACAAGTAACACAATGAACAATCAGAGTGGAGAGTGTTTCAAATGAAGAATCCAGGGCCTTAGCCAAAAAGATTTTATTTAAATTTATTGGAGACAATCCTCAGAATAGGTATGATCACCTGTCTGGTGATTTTGATGTGATAGCCTATTAAAGATATTTTGAGGTAGACTTGCCCAAAGAGATGGAAATACCAGACCACCTGACCTGCCTCTTGAGAAACCCATATGCAGACTGGAAGCAACAGTTAGAACTGGACATGGAACAACAGACTGGTTCCAAATACGAAAAGGAGTATTTCAAGGCTGTATATTGTCACCTTGCTTATTTAACTTATATGCAGAGTACATCATGAGAAACTCTGGGCTGGAAGAAGCACAAACTGGAATCAAGATTGCTGGGAGAAATATCAGTAACCTCAGATATGCAGATGACACCACCCTTATGGCAGATAGTGAAGAGGAACTAATAAGCCTCTTGATTAAAGTGAAAGTGGAGAGTGAAAAAGTTGGCTTAAAGCTCAACATTCAGAAGACGAAGATCATGGCATCTGGTCCCCATCACTTCATGGGAAATAGATGGGGAAACAGTGGAAACACTGTTTCACTTTATTTGGGGGGCTCCAAAATCACTGCAGATGGTGACTCTAGCCATGAAATTAAAAGACACTTACTCCTTGGAAGAAAAGTTATGACCAACCTAGATAGCATATTCAAAAGCAGAGACATTACTTTGCCAACAAAGTTCCATCTAGTCAAGGCTACGGTTTTTCCTGTGGTCATGTATGGATGTGAGAGTTGAACTGTGAAAAAAGCTGAACACCGAAGAATTGATGCTTTTGAACTGTGGTGTTGGAGAAGACTCTTGAGAGTCCCTTGGACTGCAAGGAGATCCAACCAGTCCATTCTTAAGGAGATCAGCCCTGGGAATTCTTTGGAAGGAATGATGCTAAAGCTGAAACTCCAGGACTTTGGCCACCTCAGGTGAAGAGTTGACTCATTGGAGAAGACTCTGATGCTGGGAGGGATTGGGGGCAAGAGGAGGAGGGGACGACAGAGGATGAGATGGCTGGATGGCATCACTGACTCGATGGACATGAGTCTGAGTGAACTCCGGTAGTTGGTGATGTACAGGGAGGCCTGGCATGCTGCGATTCATGGGGTTGCAAAGAGTCTGACACGACTGAGTGACTGAACTGAACTGAACTGCCCAAAGAATGGAGAAACACCTAAACTCTAATGGAAAAAAAGCCATCCTTTCTCATGTGATTGCTGAAAGAAAGATATGCACTAAGGAAAAGCTAACAAAAACAAGTTCTCCTCTCCTTTTTCGTCCCTTCTTTTTCTATCACTTCACATTTCATCTTCTTCCATTTTATGGCTTCCTATTTTTTGCCAAGGAAATATGGTATTTAGAGTTTCATCCCAGACCAATTGAATCAGACCTTCCAAGTGAAGCAAAGAGTTAAGGTCTGCTTTTCATCCTTGTTCTTTTTCTTTCTTCCTTTTATCAATCTCTAGTTGAAGAAGCACTGGTCTTAGAAATGAGCCTGTCTCTGAATTTCTATAGTGAGGTAACCTTAGGCAAACCAATTAAGCTTTTTGAGCTTTGATTTGTTTTTCATCTATATAATGGGATTTTTACTAAATGTTCCCTAAGGTCTTTCCAGCTGTAATATTTTATTATTGATTTTAATTTCATTTCAGCTTCATTTATTTCCATCCTGATACAGATTACTTTTATGTGAATTCCTTTAAATAAAAACCTTAAGGGTTTTTTTGTTGTTGTTTTGTTTTAAATCTTTGATCATGTCTTTCCTACATTTGTTATTCTCCTTTAAAAAATTCTTTTCTTTACCTCCTCTTCTCCCTCAACTCTTGAAATAACCTGAGGTTATAAAATATATTAAAATCCACTTATTTTCATTTTCTTATTTACATTTGAGTTTTATCTATGAAAGTGAAGAAAAATTGAAAAAAAATCATAAAATGCTTTGTAATCATTATCTTACCTTCTGTTTCCAGGGTTGTTATTATTTTTCATTGGTTAGATGTAATGCCCACTTTTGTGAATGAAGAGAATAGAATTTTAATGGGAAGAATGATAAAATGAAAATGCTGTACTCAGAGAAACCTGAGAATTCTTCAACAGCTAGCCCTTGGAAACTTGGGGACAGAGTCAGGAAATTGTAAAATCACTTTTTCAACATGGGATGGCAAGAATTCTTGACTGGATAAATAAACACAAGTGAAAGAAAATTACCTTATTTGAGGCATTATAGACAGTCAATTTAGATAGATTAAGAATTAAGATAATGTTAATTAACTTGCTATATTCCTAGGAACTTTTCAGATCTTGAAGAACTATTATAAATAAAGACCAATAATAAGTCACATAGAAGAAATGCACACAACTATTCTATGAGATGAGATGATTGCCCTAAAATCATTTGATTTCCAGAATGCCCTTTTGTCCACGGATACTGGCGTCCAATGTCTTAAAATGACATAATGTCATGAAGTAAATACACCTTGCTTGTACAAACAGAATATTTTTTAATAATCCAAGCAGAATAAGAATCCTGAAAGCAATTTGATTCATCAATAACTAAATATATTTGTAACTATGAATTAGCACAACCTCAGTAGCAAGCACTTTCCAGGAATAAATTGTTGTTCATCCATGGTGTGTAAATGACTCTTTCAAAACTGTTTCAACAGATGTCACAATTTTATCTGGTTTTTTTTTTTCCCTCCTCCTGCATCTGCCATGGGCTCAAATACTCCTTACTCCATTTCTTGGTAACAGCTTTCATCTGCCCTTACTTCCTTTAAATATGTGGTAGTTTTGTTCATTGAATCAATTTTTCTAAAATATGGTTGTTCTGATTAATCTTACCTAAGTTGACAATAAGAGCCCTGAGCAAATTAATAAGAATCTTACATACAAATCCTTCATAATGCTATGAAATATAATCAGATTTACATAAATTTATAAATGCTGCTGGTCACTGTAAAGCAAGTATGTATAATATGCCTTTGTCATTCAAGGGGCTCACCCAAATGCAAACCAAAAAAAAAAAAAAGAAAAGACAGAAATTAGTTCTGATATAGAATCCAAACACACTTAAGTATTTTAAGCCATGCGTGTAACAATTGCTTTGTCTTAATCAGCTGTTGATTTTCTGTGTTACACAATGAATTTCCTTCTTTCAATTATTCTACAAGAAGACTTCTATTTTGGGCATGAAATATTGATTTTCTTAAAGAAAAATTCACAAATGTACATCTTAATGTTGATTAAGAGTTAAAACTACCTACAATTTTTCAACAGGGCCATTAATTTGAGGGAACATTGGAACTGAGAGTAGCATTAATTGTTTTTAAACTGGTAGAAACTAAGTTTTCATATAAATGTAGCTATGTATGTGCATATGTATATGGGCATTTTCCTTTTCTTTTTCATGATGAAAGCAATGGGACTTTAGAGTCTCATATTTCAAAGAATAAAGAAAATAAGTTTATATAATATTTAAATTGTACAGCTTGATATAAATGTATATTAAATATGTTTAATGTGCTGGTGGTTAAAACAGTAAAGAATCTGCCTGCAATGCGGGAGGTTTAATCCCTGTGTCAGGAAGATGCCCTAGAGAAGGAAATGGCAACCCACTCCACACTCTTGCCTGAAGCATTCCATGGACAGAAGAGCCTGGCAGGCTATGGTCCATGGGATCACAAATAGTTGGACAAGACTGAGCGACTAAGTTTAATGTGATGAGTGACACTTTATATCATAAATGTCCTTCCAAAATTCTTCATAGAAAGTTCTTTTTTATTAAATATGTTGCCATAGTTTACCTGTATTTTTCCCATTGAAGCACCATTGCTATTTGCTGTGTTACTTGGTTACATTTTGCCTGAATAAGCTGTGACAGTGGCAAACACATCTTTCTTTTTCAGGATTTTGTCTAGTTTAGTGAATTAACATAGCAGTGGATTAATAAATACACTATGAATTAAATGTGGAGAAGGCAATGGCAGCCCACTCCAGTACTCTTGCCTGGAAAATCCCATGGACAGAAGAGCCTGGTAGGCTGCAGTCCATGGAGTTGCTAAGAGTCAGACATGACTGAGCGACTTCACATTCTCTTTTCACTTTCATGCATTGGAGAAGGAAATGGCAACCCACTCCAGTGTTCTTGCCTGGAGAATCCCAGGGACGGTGGAGCCTGGTGGGCTGCCGTCTATGGGGTCACACAGAGTCGGACACGACTGAAGTGACTTAGCATAGCATAGTATGAATTAAATGAGTGAGAGGTGGATGTCAGTCCACAATAACCCTTTTACACAATCATGTTCAATCACATCACCAGGAATCTGTCTCTTATTTGCTTTGCTTTATATTGAAGTAGAATAAGTATTCCAGGAATTTCATGTCATTAAAGTCTCATTTATTCACCTGAAGCTTCAACTGGATATATGAACACCACATTTGTATGTGTCACAGCAGAGAAAGATTGAAAACAGTTGATAAGTGTTTCCTTAAGAAGTCACTTGTACAATCAGTTCAGTTCAGTCACCCAGTCAGGCCTGAGTGACCCCATGGACTGCAGCATACCAGGCTTCCCTCTCCATTACCAAATTCCTGGAGCTTGTTCAAACTCATGTCCATCGTGTCAGTGATGTCATCCAACCATCTGATCCTCTGTCATCCCCTTTTGCCTTCAAGCTTTCCAAGCACAGGGTCTTTTCCAATGAGTCAGTTCATCACATCAGGTGGCCAAAGTATTGGAGCTTCAGTTTCAACATTAGTCCTTCCAATGAATATTCAGGATTGATTTCCTTTAGGATTGACTGGTTTGATCTCCTTGCTGCTCAAGGGACTCTCAAGAGTCTTCTCCACACTACAGTTTAAAAGCATCAACTATTTAACACTCAGCTTTCTTTATAGCCCAACTCTCACATAGATACATGACTACTGGTAAAACCATAGTTTTGACTTTATGGACCTTTGTCATTAAAATAATACCTCTGTTTTTTAATATGCTGTCTGGGTTAGTCACAGCTTTTCTTCCAAGGAGCAAACGTCTTTTAATTTCATGGCTGCAGCCACCATCTGCAGTGATTTTGGAGCCCAAGAAAATAGAGTCTCTCATTGTTTCCATTGTTTTTCCCATTGATTTGCTATGAAGAGATGGGACTGGATACTGTGACCTTCGTTTTTTGAATGTTGAGTTTTAAGCCAGCTTTTTCATTCTCTTCTTTCACATTCATCAAGAGGCTTTTTAGTTTCTCTTCACTTTCTGCCATAAAGGTGTATCTTCTTCTGCATATCTGAGCTTATTGATATTTTTCCTGGCAATCTTGATTCCAGCTTGTGCTTCATCCAGTCTGGCATATCATATGATGTACTCTGCATATAGTTAAATAAGCAGGGTGACAATATTCAGCCTTGACATCCTCCTTTCCCAACTTGGAACCAGTCTGTTGTTACATGTGCAGTTCTAACTGTTGCTTCTTGTCCTGCATACAGATTTCTCAGGAGGCAGATAAGACATTCTGGTATTTCCATCTCTTTAAGAATTTTAGTCAAAGGCAATAGCGTAGTCAATGAAGTAGAAATAGATGTTTTTCTGGAATTCTCTGTTTCTATGATCTAGCTGATGTAGGCAATTTGATTTCTGGTTCATCTGTCTTTTGTATATCCAGTTTGAACATCTGAAATTTCTCAGTTCATGTACTGTTGAAACCTAGCTTGGAGAACTTTCAGTATTACTTTGCTAGAATGTGCTGCTGCTGCTAAGTCACTTCAGTCGTGTCCGACTCTGTACGACCCCATATACGGCAGCCCACCAAACTCCCCCGTCCCTGGGATTCTCCAGGCAAGAACACTGGAGTGGGCTGCCATTTCCTTCTCCAATGCATGAAAGTGAAAAATGAAAGTGCAGTCGCTCAGTCGTATCCAACTCTTAGCTACCCCATGGACTACAGCCTACCAGGCTTCTCCATCCATGGGATTTTCCAGGCAAGAGTACTGGAGTGGGGTGCCATTGCCTTCTCCGTGCTAGAATGTGAGATGAGTGCAATAGTGCAGTAGTTTGAACATTCTTTGGTATTGCCTTTATTTGGGATTGGAATGAAAACTGACCTTTTCCAGTCCTGTGGCCATTGCTGAGTTTTCCAAATTTGCTGGCATATTGAGTACAGCATCATCTTTTAGGATTTGAAATAGCTCAACTGGAATTACAACATCTGCACTAGCTTTGTTTGTAGTGATGCTTCCTATGGCCCCTTCACTTTGCACTCCAGGATGTCTGGCTGTAGGTGAGTGATCACACCATCATGGTTTTCTGGGTCATTAAGATATTTTGTATAGTTTTTCTGTGTATACTTGCCACCTTTTCTTAATATCATCTGCTCTCTTAGATCCATACCATTTTTGTCCTTTACTGTGCCCATCTTTGCAAGAAATATTCCCTTGGTATCTTTAATTTTCTTCAAGTAATCTCTAGTCTTTCCTATTCTATAGTTTTCCTTCTTTGCATTGATCACTTAGGAAGGCTTTCTTATCTCTTCATGCTCAATCCTGAACATTCATTGGAAGGACTGATGCTGAAGCTGAAACTCCAATTCTTTGGCCACCTGATGCAAAGAACTGACTCATTGGAAAAGACCCTGATGCTGGAAAAGTTTGAAGGCAGGAGGAAAAGGGGGCGACAGAGGATGAGATGGTTGGATGGTGTCATGGATGCGATGGACATGAGTTTGAGTAGGCTCCAGGATTTGGTGATGGACAGAGAAGCCCAGCATGCTGAAGTCCATGGGGTCACAAAGATTCAGGCATGACTGCGTGATGTAACTGAACTGTCCATCATTTAGTCAATTATCTTCATATCTTGCATTCGTTGTTAAGCTCTTGACAGTTATTATTCATATGATGCCTGTACCCCATTGATTATTTGACTTCTTGTCTCTGTGCCTCAATTTCCTTAAATTTAAGAATTTAAATAACAGATACCAAAATGCTTAGTCCTCATCCACACATTTTATGTACTCAATATTTTGTATAGGCAATATTACTTTGTATTTTCATATTTTTCATAGTATTAAGGCCAATCTCACCACATTTGCTATTTCACCACAAGAAATAGCAAAAAGCTTCAGGTGATCCCAGTTATCAGAATTAGCAGAATCATTAAGGTATTATCTTTGGAAAATTAAAAATACAATTGTTTCACAAACATAGAACAAGCACATTTAAAGATTGTATTCAACTAATTAATTTATGAGGGAACCAAAAAGAAGGTAACATTGGTTCAAAAGATAGTTTGTAGAGTTGTATGTTTTCTCAGTCATGTCTGACTCTTTGCAACCCCATGGACTGTAGCACATCAGGTTCCTCTGCCCATGAGATTTCCTAGGCAAGAATGATGGAATGGGTTGCCATTTCCTTCTCCAGAGGATCTTCCTGACCTAGGGACTGAACCCATGTCTCTTGCATCTGCTATACTGGCAAGCATATTCTTTTACCATTAAGCAACCTGGGAAGCTCCTTGTGGAAAGTGAAAGTGTGAAAATTAGTTGCTCAATAGTGCCTGACTCTTTGCGACCACATGGACTGTAGCCCACCACGCTCCTCTGTCCATGGGATTGTCCGGGCAAGATTACTGGAGTGGGTTGCCATTCCCTTCTCTGGGGATCTTCCCAACCCAAGGATCAAACCCAGGTCTCCTGCACTACAGGCAAATTTTTTACCATCTGAACCACTAAGGAAGCACTGCATATAAATGTATTAGTGGGAGGGGGGATGCTGAAATAAGATTTCTAGGTAAAATCCAAACGAGTTAATGTCCTACAGGACAATAAGTTAATATTTGGGGGTTTTCATTTCTGCAAAGAGAAATCTACAGAGTTGAATGTAAACTTAGGTAGAAAATGATTTATCTGAGGGTGTGTTTATAAAGAAATGCCCCAAGACATCATTGAAAGTTCCTTCTATGATATCCTGGCATTTTTTTCAAAGATTTTAATGATTTTTTTTTTTTTTTGCCATCTCAATAAACTATAAAATTAGACCTAATAAATACAATGTCTACCTTTCTCCTGAAGGTCTATGTGGAATAGATTTTAACGACTGTCTAGAAGAAGATAACTATTATATTTGTTTCTCAGGGCTATGAATGACAGATTGAAAACTCAAAATCAAAAGGGCCAAACAGAAACTGCAGTCAGAATGTAAGAATACATTATCATGAAGACAGGAATTTTACAGAAGCATCACCATAGGAGAGTTCCAGATAAACAATTAATCAATACAGTATACAAACATTAGTAAATATAAAGTGATAGATCAGGTCTATATAAGGAATTTGAGTAACATAAACTTTTTTTTTTTTTTTTTTTTTTACCAGTCTTGGGGGAGAAAGTATGTGCCTATGAACAGAATCTCATACCTGAGTTGTTTTAATGTCATTTTCCCATTAGTGTTATTAATGTCATTTTTCCAAGCTAATGACTGGTTTTCCAGAACATTGTTGAAAGTGAAGTGTTAGTCACTCAGTCATGTCCAACTCTTTGTGACCCTATGGACTATAGCCCTCCAGGCGCCTTTGTCCATGGAATTCTCCAAGCAAGAATGCTGGAGTGGGTTGCCATGCCCTTCTTCAAGGGATATCCCCACCCAGGGATTGAATCTGGGTCTCTCACATGGAAGCCAGCTTCTTTACCAACTGAGCCACCAGAGAAAAGCATTGCTAATTGAGGTCAAAAACTTAAGCTTCTACAAAACAGCAGCTTTCCATATCTCACAGATGCTTTGTAAACTGAGTCTTCCTAAGTGGTTACATTAATCAATATATGCATCTATACATTCAAGGAGATATTGTTCTGTTTGTTAATTTTTTTAAATACATAGACCTTATGCCATTAATTTTAAAACATGATATTTCTTATGTATTACTGAATCTAGAAAGAAAAGGAAGTTAAAATTATGAAAAAGTGAAATAAAGTTATTTTATAACATAAAGTACAGGAGGTAATATATCAAATTTGATATATTGCAGAACTAGTATGTCAGACCTAGGTTAGTTGGCTATCCTGTTATGCCAATGTGTTACCATAATTAGAGTTGACAGTTTGGAACAGTTTGAGTCTTAAACTCAAATCAAAATATAAATTATTTATAATATCAAGCAGGGAATTCTAAGTGGCTTAGGTTATTAAACATAAGTGAAAAACTCCTAAATATATAAGAAAAGGGAAAACATCCATCTAAAGGTTGTGCTGTTTGGATTTAATTATGACATTTAATTATGCCAACAAATTATAAATGTAAGAGGACTGATTATTTCAAAATTAAAAATATAGGGGTCATTTCAAGGGATCATTTGAAACATAACAGTCCTGTATAGGTCTTGCTACATTATCTGACTTGGAAATGTTACTAAGTCATTTAGTTCGATTTCATTGTGCTCCAATACTCAAGCCTTTCCTCCAAGACTTTCTTAGCATTTTTCTTGCCTGACAATTTTTATCATATATAGTTAAGGAAGCATTTAGAAGATTTTCACTTGGTATAGTTCATTCTTATAGTTAGTGTGTGTGCAAGAACTGCCTATCTATTCTGACATTATCAGAAGTAAAGAAATGTTTTTCTTTGCCAGAAGCTAATCTTCATAAACTCTGTTTCAGATACATTGTCAGTCACTATGTGTTTCCTATACTTTTAACTTAAACTATTTTACTGTTTGGTGACATGTTCAGTGTAAAAATGTATCTTCTGTCCTATAGCTCCAAACAAAAGATTGCAGTAAATCAGGACAGAAAAGCAGTGGTTAGATCACCTCTTAGAGTATCTGCAAATATCTATGTCCAGATTGATTTACATGTTGAAAAATAAAGCTCAACAATCCTTCCCACTGCAGGGCAGTTTTAAAAATACACTTACCATATTGTTGTCGTTAGCGTAAATACTGATTATCAGATATTCAAAATTATATCTAGAACTACAGAATGTTAGAACTAGAGTAAAAAAAAAAGAAAAACATTGAGTCCACTGCATCATTTTTTTAAATTTATTTTATATAGAAGTGAATATGCATTTTAAACAGGCATAAGTAAAGAAAATTTCATAAACCAGAAATTGAAAAGAAAGACGGGGTGTCTCCATCAGGTAACTATAATCCAAGCAAACTCATAACCCTTATATCATAAATTTTAATATCTAGGCTTATAATTTTTAAGTAATTATTCTAAAATATACTTTTGTAAACAGTGCTGCGATGAACATTGGGGTACACGTGTCTCTTTCAATTCTGGTTTTCTCAGTGTGTATGCCCAGCAGTGGGATTGCTGGATCATAAGGCAGTTCTATTCCCAGTTTTTTGAGGAATCTCCATACTGTTCTCCATAGTGGCTGTACTAGTTTGCATTCCCACCAACAGTGTAAGAGGGTTCCCTTTTCTCCACACCCTCTCCAGCACTTATTACTTGTGGAATTTTGGATCGCAGCCATTCTGACTGGCGTGAAATGGTACCTCATAGTGGTTTTGATTTGCATTTCTCTGATAATGAGTGATGTTGAGCATCTTTTCATGTGTTTGTTAACCATCTGTATGTCTTCTTTGGAGAAATGTCTATTTAGTTCTTTGGCCCATTTTTTGATTGGGTCATTTATTTTTCTGGAATTGAGCTGTAGGAGTTGCTTGTATATTTTTGAGATTAGTTGTTTGTCTGTTGCTTCATTTGCTATTATTTTCTCCCATTCTGAAGGCTGTCTTTTCACCTTGCTTATAGTTTCCTTTGTTGTGCAGAAGCTTTTAAGTTTGATTAGGTCCCATTTGTTTATTTTTGATTTTATTTCCAATATTCTGGGACGTGGGTCATAGAGGATCCTGCTGTGATGTATGTCAGAGAGTGTTTTGCCTATGTTTTCCTCTAGGAGTTTTATGGTTTCTGGTCTTACATAACCCTATTTTCGAGACAGCAAAAGAGACACTGATGTATAGAACAGACTTTTGGACTCTGGGAACGGGAGAGGGCGGGATGATTTGGAAGTATAGCATGAAAATGTGTATAATATCATATCTGAAACGAGTCACCAGACCAGGTACGATGCCTGATAATGGATGCCTGGGGCTGGTGCACTGGGACAACCAAGAGGGATGGTATGGGGAGGGAGGGGGGAGGAGGGTTCAGGATGGGGAGCACGTGTATACTTGGGGCAGATTCATCTCAATGTATGGCAAAAGCAATACAATATTGTAAAGTTAAGCAAAATAAAATTTAATAAAAAATAAAATAAAGTATACTTTTGCTTCCTGTAAACACTCTTATTTTGTTCTTATTTTTTAACACTTTTAAACACCTTTTGTCTTCACTTTATTTTCTTTCTATAATATTTCATGCTTTGAGTTATATTAATAATTATATCTCATCCATAATAATACATGGCTAAAGACATCCAGTGACCTAAGATTTTTATTATAATTGTGATTGGTAAACTAGGACAGTAAAGTAGGCATCCAAATTCCTAGCTCACAAACTCTTCACTCAGACATTGAGCATTATTTTAAGAATTATTGAGAGAAAAATACAAGAGAAAAACTTGGAATCACAGGCCAAGGACTATGTGTAACAGTGTCACAGTGTCAGAGTATTAGAAACCTTTGTGCATAGAAGCTAATTGTCACCATAATAGTGTATGACCCTAATGTTTAATAGTAATTATCCTTATATTTCACAACCCAGGTAATCACAATGGTGTGATCACTCACCTAGAGCCAGACATCCTGGAATGTGAAGTCAAGTGGGCCTTAGAAAGCATCACTGTGAAAGTGCTGCACTCAATAACACAGCAAGTTTGTACAACTCAGCAGTGGCCACAGGACTGGAAAAGGTCAGTTTTCATTCCAATTCCAAAGAAAGGCAATGCCAAAGAATGCTCAAACTACCGCACAATTAATTGCACTCATCTCACACGCTAGTAAAGTAATGCTCAAAATTCTCCAAGCCAGGCTTCAGCAATATGTGAACCATGAACTTCCTGATGTTCAAGCTGGTTTTAGAAAAGGAAGACGAACCAGAGATCAAATTGCCAACATCCGCTGGATCATGGAAAAAGCAAGTGAATTCCAGAAGAACATCTATATCTGCTTTATTGACTATGCCAAAGCCTTTGACTGTGTAGATCACAATAAACTATGGAAAATTCTGAAAGAGATGGGAATACCAGAGCACCTGACCTGCCTCTTGAGAAACCTATATGCAGGTCAGGAAGAACAGTTAGAACTGGACATGGAACAACAGACTGGTTCCAAATAGGAAAAGGAGTACGTTGAGGCTTTATATTGTCACCCTGTTTATTTAACTTCTATGCAGAGTACATCATGAGAAATGCTGAGCTGAAAGAAGCACAAGCTGGAATCAAGATTGCTTGGAGAAATATCAACAACCTCAGATATGCAGAAGACACCACTCTTATGGGAGAAAGTGAAGAGGAACTAAAAAGCCTCTTGATGAAGGTGAAAGAGGAGAGTGAAAAAGTTGGCTTAAAGCTCAACTTTCAGAAAACAAAGATCATGGAATCTGGTCCCATCATTTCATGGGAAATAGATGGGGAAACAGTGGAAACAGTGTCAGACTTTATTTTTTGGGTTCCAAAATCACTGCAGATGGTGACTGCAGCCATGAAATTAAAAGACACTTACTCCTTGGAAGAAAAGTTATGACCAACCTAGGTAGCATATTGAAAAGCAGAGACATTACTTTGCCAACAAAGGTCCGTCTAGTCAAGACTATGGTTTTTCCTGTGGTCCTGTATGGATGTGAGAGTTGGACTGTGAAGAAAGCTGAACGCCGAAGAATTGATGCTTTTGAACTGTGGTGTTGGAGAAGACTCTTGAGAGTCCCTTGGACTGCAAGGAGATACAACCAGTCCATTCTGAAGGAGATCAGCCTTGGGATTTCTTTGGAAGGAATGATGCTAAAGCTGAAACTCCAGTACTTTGGCCACCTCATGCGAAGAGTTGACTCATTGGAGAAGACTCTGATGCTGGGAGGGATTGGGGGCAGGAGGAGAAGGGGACAACAGAGGATGAGATGGCTGGATGGCATCACTGACTCGATGGATGTGAGTCTCAGTGACCTCCAGGAGTTGGTGATGGACAGGGAGGCCTGGCGTGTTGCGATTCATGGGGTCGCAAAGAGTCGGACACGACAGCGACTGAACTAAACTGAACTGATCCTTATATAACAAGATTCTCAGTTGATTATCTTGATTTGGAATTGACTTAATTAATTTGCTTCTCTTTCTTGAATTTTTTACTATTCTGAACTTGTGTTACACATAAAATAACGGAAACTTTATTTTAAAAAATCAAAGAAGTCTGTAACAGATGACTGTTACAGATGTTACATCCTGGGATTCCATATGATACTTAAAACAGCAAGGAAGTTTCTAGCTAAAGAGGAATTCTAAATACTAGCAGGAAGTCTAATGAGATTTGCTGTTTTCTTGGAATATATGGACTTGGTAAAAAAGCTTAATCGAGCCAAATAGATCTAAACTAAAGAAACACAAAGGTGTTTTTGAAAATTCCTCTTTCTTGAGCTTTTTTTTTTTTTTTTTTTTTAAATATTTTGCACTTGTCCCTTGTTTTCAGCCCATTTTTTGCCATGTGCAGTTCTAATCATCTCCTTGTTTCAGTGTCCAAACCTAGTTATTGACATTTATGTTCCTTTAACTTACTATTTATTGTTCAGGGTCATTACCTCCAAGTCATCCTACATTAGAAACACTTCTGCTTATTTTTATCCTAGATTAATAAGACCTCTACCTATTCTCACATTCAAGACAATCATAAAACTTGCCCTGCATCATAAACTGAAGAGTCAGGAGAAAACATAAACAAATTTCACTATTGAGAATATGGGGTTCACTTAGATTTAGTATATAAAATATAGGTGCAGTAGTCAAGTCAGGATTGGAATCAAGATTCTAAAGCATACTTGCTATATGATCTTAAAAGCAAAGATATTCCTAGATATATAAGGAGAAAAAGTAATATTAATGCCAAAGCATTGTTATTTCATCTGATGAAATAATGTATTAAAAATTATTTAGCAGTGTCTGAAATATAGTAAATGCTCGATAAATGTTATGATCACTAATTAGTATTTTATTTTATAGATACATAATGTTTTTTTAAAAGAATATGTATAAATAACAAGCATTCAGCATTTCTTTCCCCCAGTACCTTGTTAAGAATATTTCTATGTTTCAGTCAGATAGGTTTTTATGAACCTGATCAATTAACTGGGGATCTAGAGGAGACAAATAAAGTGTGCTGTAAAACTAGCAATAACCCTAAGCTTTTTCATTATATGTTCTGGAGCTATCTCATATCAGGTTATGAGAGACAACTACTAAGTTTTCAGGAATTTTGTTATATGGTTATTAAATATAGCAACTATTAACAGTAAAATTATATTAATTTATAATTAAACAAACTATATGTAAAATATAATAAATTCTCAAAACTATGTTTCCTAACTATGCTGCATTTGTATATTATCCATGCTGTTGAAATTACTTGTGCCTATTGTGTTTCTACTGTAATAACACTATATAATGGTGAGAAGGTATATTTCTCTTAGTGACTTTAGGTTATAGCTTTAACTCTGTCATGAAATAGGCATTTATATTACAAAAATAGGCAAATATTACTTGATTTATTGTTTTATTGGTGGTCTGAAGTTGATAGTTTAATAAAGAATATGTTATTAATTCAGCTTATACTCAAAATTGTTTTATGTCAATAATCATTATATTGTGAATTATCCCCAATGTATCGATACTATAGAAATATTATTCCAGTGTTTAAAAATCATTATGAGATTAAGCACAGTGCTTATTTATATCATTGGTAAGATTAAAGATTTGAATAGTTATTTTTAAATTGCTCATTCATCTTATATATTATCATAAATTTAAGTAACAACTAGCATTCATGTTGGGACTACAGTTGTTAATTAATTGCAACCAGTTAGCTATGGGATTAAAGACTTGGCAAAATTAGCAAAATTGCTTTCTGAAAATCATTTGGCTATATTGAATTACAAAAAAGGGCACATATTATTATATATATTATATATATTATATCTAGCTCAAAGTGAGGTAGATAATAAATATTACTAATACATACTGATTATATGCTAGTTATTAAGTTATTATAGTAAGAGTTCTACTCTTAATATGATCATGAAAGATTCAGTTGTACCTGGTAATAGGAATTGCAAGTGATAAATCCTTGCACGTAGAATTAGATTAATTGAGGTGGGATATGAGGCAGGAAATGTCTTCTATTTCCAACTAGGAAGTTGACGGTAGCTATTAAGTGGTATAAATCATTTATTAAAGAGTCACCTGCTAAATTTTAGATATTAGATCATGTTCCCACCTATAAAATTTTTCTAATATATCTTGTCATAAAATATCAGACTATTTGTAAAAGAGATGGAAAAAATATGATTGCTGTTAGTAAGAGATGGAAAAAATATGATTGCTCAGAGTGATGCAAACTAACCAAGACAAGCAAAAATCTGATAACCATGTACTTCACAGAGTTGCAAAAGCTGAACTCTCCATTTTAAGCTGATTGTATAAAGAAGTTTAGGATACAGACAGAGCTGAAGAGAAGTTTGTGATTGGAGAAATATGGTAGTCTTGCTTCTTACCAATTCTTTCTGGTAACTTGACAACAGTGCCTGACAAAATGATGATTATGCAAACTTCAAAGAGTCATGTTCTGGGAAGGGGTAATGGGCTGAGAAGACAAATTAACTGTACCTCTCTCTCTGTCCTACTATTTCTTATTGTTGTAGGATAGAGAAAAATTGAGGATAGAGAGATGCACTGACTACATACCCAATTTTTTAAAATAAACACCTCCAGGATGTGATTTATATTCAGAAAGCATGACTCAGTAACATCTATGGTCAAACAGAAATTAACAGGTCAGAATTTATGCACTCTAAGGTGTTAAATTTAAAGAGAAATCACAAATTTGGTCAACAAAGGCCTATTATTGCTCAATTTCTAAGACAAATTACATGACTAGAATCAGAAACCTAAAGTTGTTGGTTATGTTGATGAAAAACTAATCAACTGATCTAACAAAGAAGTAGAAACTTTTATTTGTGCCAAATTTAGAATTATATATTATTTGACCCTGAGAATAGCATCTCAGAAAGCTCTGAGAATTTTCTGCCCATTAGAGGTTAAAGTACAGTTAAATAACTTTTTGAGACAGAGGGCTATACATTAAATGATGTACTGATAGTTTATACAATCCAGATCTGCTGGAACAAAATGGTGGGTAATCGTGGCACTTCACAGAATCAAAAGGATTTGTGATTTTTTAAGAAGTTGTCTTGTTGATGGTAGGAGAATGTTGTTCTCTATGGTTGAGCAGGTATTTCTGCCAAATGAGAGAGGCTTGGCCAATGCATAATGCAGATACATAATACACAGTAGGCAGAGAGAGAGGAGGTCAAAAGGCAGATAAGGTTTCTCATGTTTAATATTTTTGGCCTTGCCCTAAAATATGAGTTTTATTTCACAGTTACTTGTGGCTCAGCTGGTAAAGAATCTGCCTGCAATGCTGGAGACCTTGGTTCAATCCTTGGGTTGGGAAGATCCTCTGGAGAAGGGAAAGGCTACCCATTCCAATATTCTGTCTGGAGAATTCCATGGACTGTATAGTCTATGTGGTCACAAAGAGTTGGATACAACTGAGCAACTTTCACTTTCAAAGTGTGGTAAGAAAAGCCATGAAGGGAAAAAACATCAAAACAGAAGAAAAGTCTTCCCTTTACCTTCTGAAGTGTAGTCAATAGAAACCAAATACAAGATGAATCTCCTCAGAGAGGAAACTCAGGCTGCAATATTGGCTGACAAAGAAACAAAAAAGGCCAAGAGTTACTAACCCACTCAAGCAGGATATAGTCTATGCTAAGAAAGGTTATTAGTCCATGTGTTTTCCCCTTCTTCCCTTTACCAAGTGGCAAACTTCATCTCAGAGAGCTTATTTTGAAATCTGCTTTTGAATATTTAGTGTGCTAAGATTAAATTTTTATCTAAACTTAGGGTTTTAGACATGAGAAGCTGCAACTTGAAGACACAATGGAACTGTGGATATTCTGCTATGAGATGGGGGTAGAAAATATTATGAAATGTATGTGAAAGAATTTCTGGTCAATGTATTAGACCAGATGATTTTTGATAGTATATTACTGGAGTCACATATATATTGATTTTGTTGTATTTAGAGATAAGGCCTTTAATGGGGTAATTAAGGTAAAATGAGATCATGTAGATTTGACTCTAATTCAATATGAGTGATGTTCTTATAAGAGAAAAGACTAGTATGCAGACTGAGGGATTCCATCTAAGGACACAGCAAGAAAATTAAGTTAAAATGGTGCTGTTCAGATGGGCCCTGATCTAGTCTGACAGGTGTGGTCCTTATAAGAAAAACAGACTATCAGATCAGATCAGATCAGTCGCTCAGTCATGTCCGACTCTGCAACCCCATGAATCGCAGCACTCCAGGCCTCTCTCCCTGTCCATCACCAACTCCTGGAGTTCACTCAGACTCATGTCCATCAAGTCAGTGATGCCATCCAGCCATCTCATCCTCTGTTGGCCCCTTCTCCTCTTGCCCCCAATCCCTCCCAGCATCAGAGTCTTCTCCAATGAGTCAACTCTTCACATGAGGTGGCCAAAGTACTGGAGTTTCAGCTTTAGCATCATTCCTTCCAAAGAAATCCCAGGGCTGATCTCCTTCAGAATGCACTGGTTGGATCTCTTTGCAGTCCAAGGGACTCTCAAGAGTCTTCTCCAACACCACAGTTTAAAAGCATCAATTCTTCACCACTCAGCCTTCTTCACAGTCCAGCTCTCATATCCATACATGACCACAGGAAAAACCAAGGCCTTGACTAGACGAACCTTTGTTGGCAAAGTAATGTCTCTGCTTTTGAATATGCTATCTAGGTTGGTCATAACTTTTCCTTCCAAGGAGTAAGCATCTTTTAATTTCATGGCTGCAGTCACCATCTGTAGTGATTTTGGAGCCCAGAAAAATAAAGTCTGACACTGTTTCCACTGTTTCCCCTTCTATTGCCCATGTAGTGATGGGACCGGATGCCATGGTCTTCATTTTCTGAATATTGAGCTTTAAGCCAACTTTTTCACTCTCCACTTTCACTTTCATCAAGAGGCTTTTTAGTTCCTCTTCACTTTGTGCCATATGAGGACACATACAGAAGGTGGCCACCTGCAAGCCAATGAGAGAAGCCTCAGAAGAAACCAAATCTGCTGACACTTTGCCCTTGGATTTCTAGCCTCCAGAAGTGTCATAAGATAAGTTTCTGTCATTTAAGATACTCAATGTCTCATTCCCCTCATGTTGCAATGGCAGCCGAAGCAGGTGAAGACACCAATCTAGAGGAGCAGCGGGAGACTGAGTGGTCAGGACTCAGTGTTCTCTCCTTGTTGGCTGAGCATCCTATTGCCAGATACAGCCTCCTTTCTATGAATTCAAATTATAGTTCTTGCAAGTCTGTTTTGTGCTTCCTATGTTTTCTCGTGTTTCACTGTCTTCTGTTGGAATTTCAAATGGAATTCAAGTAAAGCAGAGTAAGACAGGTAGATTTTCAAAACAGGTGATTTTTATATATTTTCTCAAAGTAAAATCCCTTTATCATAAGACAAAGTAACCAACTGATAGAGGATAACCATATACATATAACTGTTTATCATACATATGATTATCATCTATATATCATAGAACTAAAGATCCTCTTGATGAAAGTGAAAGAAGAGAGTGAAAAAGTTGGCTTAAAGCTCAACATTCAGAAAACTAAGATCATGGCATCCAGTCCCATAACTTCATGGCAAATAGGTAGGGAAAGAGTAGAAACAGTGGCAGACTTTAACTTTTTGGGCTCCAAAATCAGTGCAGGTAGTGACTGGAGCCATGAAATTAAAAGACGCTTGCTCCTTGGAAGGAAAGTTATGACCAACCTAGACGGCATATTAAAAAGCAGAAGCATTACTTTGCCAACAAAGGTCCATCTATTCAAGGCTATGGTTTTTCCTGTGGTCATGTATGGATGTGATAGTTGGAATATAAATAAAGCTGAGGACAAAAGAATTGATGCTTTTTAACTATGATATTGGAAAAAATTTTGAGAATCCCTTGGACTGTAAAGGAGAACCAATCAGTCCATCCTAAAGGAGATCAGTCCTGAATGCTCATTGGAATAATTGATGTTGAAGCTGAAATTCTGATACTTTGGCCACCTGATGCCAAGAACTGACTCATTTGAAAAGACCTTGATGCTGGAAAAGATTGAAGGCGGGAGGAGAAGGGGATGACAGAGAATGAGATGGTTGGATTGCATCACCGACTCAATGGACATGGGTTGAGTAAACTCCGGGAGTTGGTGATGGACAGGGAGGCCTGGAGTGCTGCAGTCCACGGAGTCACAGAGTCAGACACTACTGAGTGACTGAAATGAACTGAACTGAACAATGCTTATAAAACTTTTTCAGGAAAGTAGATTCTGTTGCATAGATAATATTTTCAATTTGCTGAAAAACTTGGTAAATACAGATATGCAGAGTAACAACATTGAATTTCGCTCTAAAAAAAAGATAAAGATATTTTTGAAATTCTGGAAATAGAAGCAGGAAGAGATCTGGGATAATATTAGATATCAGCACAGAATACAAAAAGGAAGAAGAAAGAATGTGTGGAAATATTATGAGTTTGGGACACTGAAAAAGTAAAAATCTTTAGTAATAGGACAGAAAAAAGGAGTTTATAAGAGGAAACTCTGATATTCCAATTGTGGTTGTTTGTGTAAATATGATATTTTTCCTACTCTTTCATCCCTTTGATCTTTAGAAATTTTTACAGCAACAAATATCTTGTATGTTCATGCATTTGTATTAGTGCATGAGTGTGAATAAGTATATGTAAATAAATAAGTATATAATAAGTATATTAAATAAATGCTATTTCAATCAACTTAATGAGATACAACACCTGGGATAAGTTAGTAGTAATATGATAAATTAATTTGGCAAAAGCAGAAATCCAGAGATAGCAATAACAACACAAAATCCTTAACATTCATAGAAATTTGGGGACAGATTTTCTATTTCATAAGATATGGGAATGCTAATTTAAGCTTTACTGACTCCCAATAGTTTACACAAAAATCAGGCCCTAACACACACCAATAGTGCACTGAGAATAGGATAATTCAATTAGGGTTTATTTAAAAATATTTGGGTACATTGGAGTGGGAAAGAGAATATCAGATCAGATCAGATCAGTCGCTCAGTCGTGTCCGACTCTTTGCGACCCCATGAACCGCAGCACGCCAGGCCTCCCTGTCCATCACCAGCTCCCGGAGGTCACTCAGACTCGCATCCATCGAGTCAGTGATGCCATCCAGCCATCTCATCCTCTGTCGTCCCCTTCTCCTCCTGCCCTCAATCCCTCCAAGCATCAGAGTCTTCTCCAATGAGTCAACTCTTCGCATGAGGTGGCCAAAATACTGGAGTTTCAGCTTTAGCATCATTCCTTCCAAAGAAATTCCAGGTTTGATCTCCTTCAGAATGGACTGGTTGGATCTTCTTGCAGTCCAAGGGACTCTCAAGAGTCTTCTCCAACACCACAGTTCAAAAGCATCAATTTTTCGGCGTTCAGCCTTCCTCGCAGTCCAGCTCTCACATCCATACATGATCACAGGAAAGACCATAGCCTTGACTAGGCGAACCTTTGTTGGTAAAGTAATGTCTCTGCTTTTGAATATGCTGTCTAGGTTGGTCATAACTTTCCTTCCAAGGAGTAAGCGTCTTTTAATTTCATGGCTGCAGTCACCATCTGCAGTGATTTTGGAGCCCAGAAAAACAAAGTCTGACACTGTTTCCACTGTTTCCCCATCTATTTCCCATGCAGTGATGGGACCAGATGCCATGATCTTCGTTTTCTGAATGTTGAGCTTTAAGCCAACCTTTTCACTCTCCACTTTCACTTTCATCAAGAGGCTTTTTAGCCCCTCTTCACTTTCTGCCATAAGGGTGGTGTCATCTGCATATCTGAGGTTATTGATATTTCTCCCGGCAATCTTGATTCCAACTTGTGTTTCTTCCAGTCCAGCATTTCTCATGATGTACTCTGCATATAAGTTAAATAAACATGGTGACAATATACAGCCTTGACGTACTCCTTTTCCTATTTGGAACCAGTCTGTTGTTCCATACATGATAATAAAATAACATTCACTATCCCAGCAGCCAATTCTTAACTACCACTAAGTCTAAGAGAGAGAAGAGGGAGCATTACTCAAAATCAGAAGTAATGTCCTGTAGAGACTGTGCTTTCTTTGCATCAGTGGTTGAAGGATGAAGCTATTTTCAGAAAAAGAAGGGGAATAGTATCCTGACCTCTTGCTTCATCCTTCAGATCTCCTGCTGGAGCTCCCCATTGGCTGGAGACCAAACAGAAGTTAAAGGACCCAAAGCTATAATATCTATAAAAGTCAGCTTTTTTGGTAAATAAAGTAGGGTGGAGAAATGTGGGACATACATTTGAAGAAGCAAATGGAAACTATCTTTCACAACTTAAAACATTAGCTTCTATATGGGTTAGTTTTCCAAAAATACAGACAAGATGGTCTCTCTGAAGTGCCTGGAATAATATTCAGTTTGCGGTAGGTGCTCAAAAAATATTTCTTCCTTTCCTCTTTCAACATTTGAAAAGATTTTTGCAATAAGAATGCATACTGATGTATAGAACAGTCTTTTGGACTCTGGGAGAGGGAGAGGGTGGGATGGTTTGGGAGAATGGCATTGAAATAAATATAATATCATATATGAAACGAGTCGCCAGTCCAGGTTCGATGCCTGATACCGGATGCCTGGGGCTGGTGCACTGGGATGACCTAGAGGGATGGTATGGGGAGGGAGGAGAGAGGAGGGTTCAGGATGGGGAACACATGTATACCTGTGGCAAATTCATTTTGATACATGGCAAAACCAATACAATATTGTAAAGTTAAATAAAATTTAAAAAAGAATGCATAATAGAAGAATCAAGTCCTCTTGTTTCTGAAGAATACTTTAATTTATTAAAGAGATTCTCAAGCTATAGAATCTATAGAGTCTGAAGCTATGTGTGGAGATTGTTATGAGCTACAAGAACCATTTGTTAACATTGTCAACTGAGGTGTAGATTCAACTATTTTGTCTTTATACTTCAATTTTTGGTGTTCTGTTATATACCTCTTTGTGGATTTCAAATCAAAGCAAAAAAATGTTTTGTGTTGTATTGTTTTCAATGTTGAGGATCTTTGGCAAGGAAAAGAGAAAAAGGTGGATTCCTCTAATGTCCCATGTCATTTATTTCACCCCACACAAAATCAATAGTCACTCTAGGATCTCTGCTAAAACTCGTATGTAATAGCACTGAAAACAGAAACAATCAACTTTACTAATGCCAAAGTCAAACAGAACCATCTAGCAGTTAAAGAGAACAATGACTTTCACACAAATATTTATTTTTTATTTCCTAAAATGTTTTAAGGCTTCCCAAGTGGCACTAGTGGTAAAGAACGTGCCTGCCAATGCAGGAGACCTAAGAGATGCAGATTCAATCTCTGGGTTGGGAAGATCCCCTTCAGGAGGGCATGACAACCCACTCCAGTATTCTTGCCTGGAGATTCCTCATGGACAGGGGAGACTGCTGGGCTACAGTCCATAGGGTTGCAAAGAGTTGGACATGACTGAAGTGACTTAAGGCACACAAAAGTTTTTAGAAACTAAAGTACAAACATATGTTTATAGATATCTAATAAATTCTTGGTGTTTTCGAGAAAAATCTGTTGCTTTTGTACATATTTTCTCTAGAAATAAATTAAAGTAATTGTATAAAACTAATTTACCAGACGGAAAAAGCAATGGCACCCCACTTCAGTACTCTTGCCTGAAAAATCCCATGGACAGAAGAGCCTGGTGGGCTGCAGTCCACGAGATCACCAAGAGTCAGACATGACTGAGTGACTTCACTTTGACTTTTCACTTTCATGCATTGGAGAAGGAAACGGCAACCCACTCCAGTATTCTTGCCTGGAGAATCCCAGGGATGGCGGAGCCTGGTGGTCTGCCTTCTATGGGATCACACAGTCAGACACGACTGAAGTGACTTAGCAGCAATTTATCAGAAATGTTAACATTCTGCATGACAAGATTATATGGGAGAGAAAGGACAGGTTATGTAGATTCTCCTATCTTCAATTATCATACAGGATGAAAATAATATGAACATACATCTCCAGCCATGGCTAATGTCATTGAAAATGTCTACTTATCTCAAAGCAATACAGATTTATTTTATTCAAAATTGTGCATCTCAAAATGGATACCAGTAACTTCATAAAAGGGCTTCCCGGTGGCTCAGCAGTAAAGAATCAACCTGTGATGCAGAAGACACAGGAGCTGGAGATTAGATCCCTGGGTTGGGAAGATCCCCTGAAAGTGGGCGTGGCAACCCTCTCCAGTATTCTTGCTTGGAGAATCCCTTGGACAGAGGAGCCTGGCAGGTTACAGCCCATTGGGTCTCAGAGTCCGAAACAACTGAAATGACATAGTGTGCATGAAGGAAACTCTATAAAAAAAGAAAACTTGAATATTTATGCAAGGATAAGGTATCAACATGCAACTTGCCTATACCAAATACTTAATCTTTTTAATTGTTAACAATCATTATTTAGAATCTCATATTGCTCTAGCTGCCCTTTAAATTGCCTGGAAAGGTGTTAGGAATCACAGTTGTTTTTCATTGCTGATAATGAAGATAAGGACATTATCAAGAAAAAAAAAAGACAAGGAAATAATGGCACTTATTAATTTGAACATATTTTTAGAGTATAGACATAAAATATAAAGACATAAGTAGATTCATATATTTATTAGTAATAACATTAAAGTGCTTTTAATTTATCTGCTTTCAACTTCCTCTGTTTCCTGTAAAACATGCTGCTGAAAGGATTTGCATTCCCAGGAAACGATGTGTAGAATTTAGATAGATATCTGTATGATTCTATATCTCATTTTAAAACAGAGTGTACCAGTGATCAAAAGAAATATATGCCTGAGGTAATCTGATTGCATCAAATTGAACAGTCCAGAGTTCCAAGGATATTCACAGTCACCTGTGGGTGTCTTGATTCTGGAGCTGTCTGGTGAGGAAGGTGCTCAGAAGCAGGATGGGCAATGAGTAATTACATTCTAATACATATTTAGTGGGTGCAATTAGTAAAATATTACAATATTTTTAAACCATGCATGTATTTGTTAAAGTACCAGGCACATCTCAAGTATGTATGTTTCTGCCATTGATATTTTTTGAAAAATCAAAATTTTTAAATATATTGTAAACTAGAAGCATGTTCATAACACCAAACCAGAACACAATATGATGTCCTACAGATCATAGGAAGGTAGACTTCACATTAACACATGTCTCAGTTCAATTACAAACAAATGTGTGGGAGTCAGAAGAGAATGGTGAGTTTGAATGTAGAGGCAAACAGGAGATACAGAAAAAGTATCTCAGTCATTATTCTTGTATTTTCTCTGTCTCCAACCATTTTAGCAAAGGTAGAATTAAGCACAGAAGAAATCATTTACAAGGCAGAGGGGAGTAATAAAACAGGATCTCCTTTCATTCTCTATTGTGAATTTCTGCATGATTCATGGAATCAAAACATAGAAAACTTACTTTCATGAGGAGGATAATTGGTGAAATATAAACTAGCTTGCATGTAAATATAAAAAACTAACCTGATCATTAAAATTATGCTTAATCTAAAATTATTTCCATTTAGGGAATGTTTTTAGCTGTCTTGAGGTATGAAAATATATCTGTACATAATTGTATCATAAATTATATGACTTACAGAGGTGAATTCTGCTTGATCAAACATAAGAAAAGAGATCTGATGTTTTCTTGTCTTTGTAGCCCGGTCTTTCTTTTTAGAATGGAGCTCTAAACTAGAAAATTATGTTTCCGTAGAATCTTTAAGTTATTTATTTATTTTAATTAATGGAAATATAAATTTGATTATTAAAATTCATTGAAAAAAGAATCTTCTAAATATATAAAAATAATATGATTATACTATAAAAATATTGTGATGGTAATTATAAAAGACTGCAATATAAGAAAAAACTGTCTTAGATAAAGAAACCAAAGAGCTTGATCATCTTTATCAAAGATAAAGATATACATTTTCCACACATCAATGATTAAAGAGAATCAAATTTCTTTTTCAAAATCATTCTAGAATTAGAGCCAGGCTTATAAACTTTAAAATTAAAAAAAAAAGCATGGAAACAACTTTTATTTATTTCAATTTTTATTTTATATTGCAATATACTTGATTTATCAGATTATTTAATTAAAAAATAAGATGTGGTTCTATACTTTTAGTTCCTGATTTGAAAAATTACATTTTGGGGGTAGAAAATAAGTCTTATTTTTTTCTTCAACATTGTATTTCCTTCTTTAAATTATAATTTCAATCTGGTATCCTTATAGACACTTCATTCAAATATCTTCCAGTTTGCTCATACCAATCCTGAAATACCTATAACTGAGAAATTTTAATTTTTTCATTTGTTTTTTTCTCACTTTTGTTTCTTCTCAATTGTTCACTTGTTGATGGCCCCCCTTTTTTTTTATATCTAAGACTCATCGCTTAGTGAATTCTTTTGTATAGGCTCCAAAAGTGTAATTCATGTCCAACCTTCTTTTGGACAGATAATATCTCCTTTTTGATTAATTATAGGGAAGGAATGTAAAATATTAAATAAAATACTAATTGAAATATAAATATTTTAGATTATTAGATAACTATCCTAAAAAGTACACATATATTAAATTGAAACAATTTTAGTGTGGATATTTTACAGATCACAGTATGTGTAATGCATTTTTGACTATGAAGAATAAAAATATTATCTTCCCAGAAAATCAGATGTCATTGAGAATTTCATATAATATGCTGCCTGAAAGGAGGTAAAATCACCTGACATTGTTAAACATTGGCAAAGACAGAAATAACAGCTTGTGCTAATGCAAATTGCCCATAGTTTGTTGATCTAGATGAACATGGACAGATGGTTTTCAGTAAGTGGTATCATCATTGGTTTCCTATTTAACAGAAATGAAGAAATGTATATTTATTATGGCATATCAGAACTGGTGAGAATGAAGCTGTTCAATTTTTTTCTATCTTTTTTTTTTTTTTTCATCAAATAGACAAACTACTAGTAGAGTGACTATTGGGAACTTACATGATGGTTTATACTGTAAAAGTTGTCCATTCTGACAATGTTTTATCTTACCCACAATCATTACATCCTGTATTTTCTTTTTACCTTTACAGCAAAGTGTGATTGAGCTTAGTTTTTTAAGTCCATATACTTCATGAGAGATAGAGGAGGGAGCTGTATTATTTAAGTTTGTGAGTGTTAAATAGGAAAAACTGGTACATGTAGTATATGCAAGTGCTTTATATAGAGTTCTCTGGCTGGTCATGAAATCAAGAACACCTATCCAAGGATAAGAAGTGCTGGGTAGTAACAGGTCAGTAAGACAGAACCCATTTCCAAAGACCACAGAAGAAGAAGAAAATATAAAGAGCTAGAAACTTAGGAGATATTACCTAAAAAAGAGGAGAGGGACCCTCCAGGGATATAGGAAGATATTTACAATGAGAGTGCTGAGAAAGGTTATTTGGTTCCTTAGTATTAACTTGCATGAAAATACCAGGTATAAGCTGAGGTGATTATAACATAAAAGACCTGGAAAGTGCATCATCAGATAATTTTAAAAAATCAATTCCAATTTAATATAAAGTTATCTACACTATAATCAAGTCTGGAAGAGATCACTGCCATTCACAAAAGTTCAGACAAGTAATAATTCTAGCTTTTACTTTCCAATAACCAGCTAGAAGTATGTTGTCTGCAGCTCTGTAGGGTCAGCTCCAAGGGAAGATCAAATTCTGAAACAAACAAACGAAAAAATTTACTGTTTCAATTTTAAATACATTTAATTACATTAAACTACCCTCAAACAAAGTTCAGTCATGTCCAACTCTTTGCGACCCCATGAATCACAGCATGCCAGGCCTCCCTGTCCATCACCAACTCCCGGAGTTCACTCAGACTCACGTCTATCGAGTCAGTGATGCCATCCAGCCATCTCATCCACTGTTGTCCCCCTTCTCCTTCTGCCCCCAATCCCTCCCGGCATCAGAGTCTTTTCCAATGAGTCAACTCTTCACATGAGGTGGCCAAAATACTGGAGTTTCAGCTTCAGCATCATTCCCTCCAAAGAAATCCCAGGGCTGATCTCCTTAAGGGTGGACTGGTGGATCTCCTTGCAGTCCAAGGGACTCTCAAGAGTTGTCTCCAACACCACAGTTCAAAAGCATCAATTCTTCGGAGCTCAGCTTTCTTCACAGTCCAACTCTCACATTCATATATGACCACTGGAAAAACCATAGCCTTGACTAGACAAACTTTTGTTGGCAAAGTAATGTCTCTGCTTTTGAATATGCTATCTAGGTTGGTCATAACTTTCCTTCCATGGAGTAAGCGTCTTTTAATTTCATGGCTGCAGTCACCATCTGTAGTGATTTTGGAGCCTCCAAAAATAAAGTCTGACACTATTTCCACATCTATTTCCTATGAAGTCATGGACCAGATGCCATGATCTTCATTTTCTCAATGTTAAGCCTCAAGCCAACTTTTTCACTCTCCTCTTTCACTTTCATCAAGAGACTTTTTAGTTCCTCTTCACTTTCTGCCATAACACGGTGTCATCTGCATATCTGAGGTTATTGATATTTCTCCTGTCAATCTTGATTCCAGTTTGTGCTTCTTCCAGCCCAGCGTTTCTCATGATGTACTCTGCATATAAGTTAAATAAGCAGGTGAGAATATACAGCCTTGATTTACTCCTTTTCCTATTTGGAACCCGTCTGTTGTTCCATGTCCAGTAGTAACTGTTGCTTCCTGACCTGCATATAGTTTTCTCAAGAGACAGGTCAGGTGGTCTGGTATTCCTATCTCTTTCAGAATTGTCCACATTTTATTGTGATCCACACAGTCAAAGGCGTTAGCATAGTCAATAAAGCAGAAATAGATGTTTTTCTTGAACTCTCTTGCTTTTTTGATGATCCAGCAGATGTTGGCATTTTGATCTCTGGTTCCTCTGCCCTTTCTAAAACCAGCTTCAACATCTGGAAGTTCACAGTTTACGTATTGCTGAAGCCTGGCTTGGAGAATTTTGAGCATTACTTTAGTAGCGTGTGAAATGAGTGCAAGTGTGCGGTTGTTTGAGCATTCTTTGGCATTGCCTTTCTTTAGGACATCTGAGGTCAAGGGCGGCAGCCAAGAGGAGCTACCCCATGTCCAAGGAGCAGCAGATGCGTGGGGGCAGGAGGGCCGAGAGGAGTAGCTACTCCATATTCAAGGTCAGGAGGGGTGGCTGTGAGGAGATACCCCACAGCCAAGGTATGGGTAAGGATACCCCAAGAAGGTAAGGAGTAGCGGCTGCACTTTGCTGGAGCAACCGTGAAAAGATACCTCACGTCCAAGGTAAGAGAAACCCAAGTAAGATGGTAGGTATTCCCAGAGGGCATCAGAGGGCAGACACACTGAAACCATAATCACATAAAACTATCCAATCTGATCACACAGACCACAGCCTTGTCTAACTCAATAAAACTAAGCCATGATGTGTGGGGCCACCCAAAACGGATGGGTACTGGTGGAGAGGTCTGACAGAATGCGGTCCATTGGAGAAGGGAATGGCAAACCATGTCAGTATTCTTGCCTTGAGAACCCCAAGAACAGTATAAAAAGGCAAAATGATAGGATACTGAAAGGGAAACTCCCCGAGTCGGTAGGTGCCTAATATGCTACTGGAGATCAGTGGAGAAATAACTCCAAAAAGAATGAAGAGATGGAGCCAAAGCAAAAACAATACGCAGTTGTAGATGCGACTGGTGATAGAAGCAAGGTCCGATGCTGTAAAGAGCAATATTGCATAGGAACCTAGAATATCAGGTCCATGAATCAAGGCATATTGGAAGTGGTCAAATAAGAGACAGGAGTGAACATTCTAGGAATCAGTGAACTAAGATGGAATGGAATGGGTGAATTTAACTCAGATGACTATTATATCTACTATTGTGAGCAGGAATCCCTTAGAAGAAATGGAGTAGCCATCATGGTCAACAAAAGAGTCCAAAATGCAGTACTTGGAGTCAGTCTCAAAAACGACAGAATGATATCTATTCATTTCCAAGGCAAACCATTCAATATCAGAGTAATCTAAGCCTATGCCCCAACCAGTAACTGAAGAAGGTGAAGTTGAACGGTTCTATGAAGACCTACAAGACCTTTGAGGACTAACACCCAAAAAAGATGTCCTTTTCATTATAGGGGACTGGAATGCAAAAGTAGTAAGTCAAGAAACACCTGGGGTAGCAGGCAAATTTGGCCTTGGAGTATGGAATGAAGCAGGGCAAAGGCTAATAGAGTTTTGCTAAGAGAACGCACTGGTCATAGCAAACACCCTTTTCCAACCACACAAGAGAAGACTACACATGGACTGTTCAACACTGAAATCAGATTGATTATATCCTTTGCAGCCAAAGATGGAGAAGCTCTATAGAGTCATCAAAAACAAGACCAGGAGCTGACTATGGCTCAGATAATGAACTCCTGATTGCCAAATTCAGACTTAAATTGAAGAAAGTGGGGAAAACCACTAAACCATTCAGGTATGACTTAAATAAAATCCATTATGATTATACAGTGGAATTGAGAAATAGATTTAAGGGCCTAGGTCTGATAGAAGTCGCTCAGTCGTGTCCGACTCTTTGCGAGCCCATGGACTGTAGCCTATCAGGTTCCTCTGTCCATGGAATTTTCCAGGCAATAGTACTGGAGTGGGTTGCCATTTCCTTCTCCAAGGGATCTTCCCAACCCAGGGATCGAACCCGGGTCTCCCACATTGTAGACAGATGCTTTACCATCTGAGCCACCAGGGAAGTAGTGCCTGGTGAACCATGGATGGAGGTGTGTGACATTGTACAGGAGACAGGGATCAAAACCATCCCCATGGAAAAGAAATGCAAAACAGCAAAATGGCTGTATGAGGAAGCCTTAAAATAGCTGTGAAAAGAAGATAAGTGAAAAGCAAAGAAAAGGAAAGATATAAGCATCTGAATGCAGAGTTCCAAAGAATAGCAAGAAGAGATAAGGAAGCCTTTCTCAGTGATCAATGCAAATAAATAGAGGAAAACAACAGAATGGGAAAGACTAGAGATCTCTTCAAGAAAATTAGTAATACCAAGGAAATATTTCATGCAAAGATGGGCTCGATAAAGGACAGAAATGGTATGGTCCTTACAGAAGCATAAGATATTAAGAAGAGGTGGCAGGAATACACAGAAGAACTGCACAGAAAAGATCTTCATGACCCAGATAATTATGATGATGTGATCACTCATCTAGAGCCAGACATCCTGGAATGTGAAGTCAAGTGGGCCTTAGAAATTATCACTATGAACAAAACTAGTGGAGATGATATAATTCCAGTTGAGCTCTTTCAAATCCTGAAAGATGATGCTGTGAAAGTACCGCACTCAATATGCCAACAAATTTGGAAAACTCAGCAGTGGCCACAGGACTGGAAAAGGTCAGTTTTCATTCTAATCTCAAAGAAAGGCAATCCCTCAAACAAAAGAAACATGCAAATCAAGCTCCTGGCTGTTGCTTAGATAACAAAATAATGCATGTAGGTGAAACTCCATTTCCTTAAGTGTTAATCACAATAAAATCAACTGATTCTTAACCCAGTGAAATGTAAGATCATCAGGATGTGATTATGTGTCCTTTATAATGACTTTAATCAAGATGTAACTACACTGCTGAGTATAAGTAAAATTGCATTAAATTACAATTTACTTAAGGAGATTCAAGAGTCCTTCAATTTACAAAATATAAATAAAATCTAACTAAATATTGAAACTATGATTTTCAGCAGACACTGTTTTACAGTGTATTAAAAAGATTAGAAATACTACAATTACTCAGCATAAGCTTGCTCTAGTTAGATATTTTTCTGAAACCAAGAAAATAGTACTACATAAAATCTCTGTATATAACATTGCTATGAGAGAATTCTAAATATGCATATTTAAAATCACTTAAATCTTAGTCTTGTTATGAAAGACTTGTTGAAATTAGAAATACCAACCATATTCTTCTTTTTCCAATAATGAATCATCTATTTTTATATTAATAGTAATTTACTTTAAGGTTGCTCTACCATACATTTTCCTAAATTAATTTTCTTTTTCCATTTTCTCTCTGAAACCCAAAGGAATTATATAGATTGCTACATATTGCATCAGAGTAAGGAGTGGATTTAATGGGTGATGTGTAGACAATTGTCCTAGTTTCTTTTGCAAAATTAGAAGACTTAATTTTTTAAACAATTTATTCAAATCTTATTCATATTTGAATGTCTTATTTATACCCTGCACATAAAACATATTTTTTCTACAAACTAATTTTTTGGTTTCCTTTGTACCTATTTGTTTACAGGATAAAAAGTTATGTTATTATATATTACAGAAAATTTGAGGAGGAGTGCTGCCATGAAATTAAAAGACGCCTACTCCTTGGAAGGAAAGTTATGACCAACCTAGACAGCATAGTAAAAAGCAGAGACATTACCTTGTCAATAAAAGTCCGTCTAGTGAAGGCTATGGTTTTTCCAATAGTCATGGATGGATATGAGAGTTGGACTATAAAGAAAGCTGAGTGCCAAAGAATTGATGCTTCTGAACTGTGGTGTTGGAGAAGACTCTTGAGAGTCTCTTGGACTGCTTGTAGATCCAACCAGTCCATCCTAAAGGAAATCAGTCCTGGGTATTCATTGGAAGGACTGATGTTGAAGCTGAAATTCCAATATTTTAGCCACCTCACGCGAAGAGCTGACTCATTTGAAAAAACCTTGATGTTGGGAATTATTGAAGGTGGGAAGAGAAGGGGACAAAGGAGGATGAAATGGTTGGATGGCATCACCGACTCAATGGACATGAGTTTGGATAAACGCTGGGAGTTTTTGATGGACAGGGAGGCCTGACATACTTGCGGTTCATGGGGTCACAAAGAGTCGGACACAACTGAGTGACTGAACTGAACTGAAAACATAGCTATTTACCTTTTATCATTTCTCAAAAAGATTGTAATGACAAAGAAAATGAGAAAAAAATGCACGTGTAACATTAACAAACTGTATTCAAATCCTGATTCTACTGCTGACAATAAATTTTAGTATCTTCTCACAAAGGAAAATACTTAATGGCAGTTTTAAAATATTGTCACAGATAATTTGAAAATCCTTAAATCAAGAGGAACACGCCTTGTCTCTAACCCTTGAAGTGAAACAACTTGTGATTGCTTCAGCCAACAGAATATGGTCAAAGTAATTCTATGTGAATTTTGAGGCTGGGTCATAAAAGGTCATATACCTCCTTCTTGGAACAGTGGCTCTTGGAGCCTTCAGTTGCCTTGTAGGAAGCCCAGCTACCTTTATGCTTCTATGTTCTGAGGAAGCTCACGCTACAAGGAAAGGTCATATTCAGACACTCTCAGACAACAATTTTGAGCCTATCCTTTGAGTCATCTCAGCCCAGATGCCAAATATGGAAGTGAAGAAGCCTCTGTATGTGTCTGTTTCCCAACATTCAACCCATCCCTAGCCATGCAGAACTTTGCAGAGGCCCCATATGTTGCAGACCACAGAAAAGTCATTGTCATGTTCAAATCGCTGATTTACAAAATTTGTAAGACTATTAAAATGTTTTTTGTTTTGTGACACTTAAGTGTGAACTGCTATTTATGCAACAGTAGATAGCAGAGATAATACCAGATGAAAAGTTTTCTTCCTTCATAATTTGGCAGACTTGTTATGAAGAGGAAAGAAAAGAAAATATGGCATTATGTGTTGCATTATGCAAACTTGAGTACTGTTTAAATAGCTGTGCTCTTTGATAATCAGGGTGAAAATCAAGGAAAATACGCTCATATCATGGATTTTTGTGAAAGATTAAGTGAAACAACATAATTAAGGTATCTAACACAAGCATGCCAAAGTTGATGCTTTTGAACTGTGGTGTTAAAGACTCTTGAGAGTCCCTTGGACTGCAAGGAGGTCCAACCAGTCCATCCTAAAGGAGATCAGCCCTGGGTGTTCATTGGAAGGACTGATGCTAAAGCTGAAACTTCGGCCATCTCATGCGAAGAGTTGACTCATTGGAAAAGACCCTGATGCTGGGAGAGATTGGGAGCAGGAGGAGAAGGGGACGACAGAGGATAAGATGGCTGGATGCACCACCGACTCAGCGGACATGAGTTTGAGTAAACTCCACGAGTTGGTGATGGAGAGAGGGCTGGCATGCTGTGATTCATGGGTTTGCAAAGAGTCGGACACGACTGAATGACTGAACTGAATTTTAGATATGATGGTATTTGGAGGTGAGGCCATTAGGAGATGATCAGATCATGAGGGAAGAGCCTTCATAAATGGAATTATTTCCTTTATAAAAGAGATCCAAGGGCGATCCCTTGCTCCTTCTGTCACTTGAGGACCCAGTTAAAAGACTAAATCATCAGAATTTCTACTACTGGAAGAACATTAATACAATTTTATTTAAATATTAGGTAGGATAAATTCATGACAATGGCCTTGTCTCAGTTAATATTGAATGGCAATTTTTGTATCCAGAGAGTGTAAAATCCACCATCCTGAACATGGATAGCTTTATTTCATATTTACTATTGTTCTTTAGTCCCTCAGTCATGTCTGCCTCTTAGCTGGACTGTAGCACACCAAGCTTTCCTGTCCTACACTATCTCCTTAAGATTGCTCAAACTCATGACCATTTATTTGATGATACCATCCAACTCTCATCCTCTGTCACCTCCTGCCTCCATCTTTCCCAGCATCAGGGTCTTTTCCAATGAGGGGGCTCTTCCCATCATGTTGCCAAATTATTGGAGCTTCAGCATCAGCATCAGTTCTTCCAATGAATATTCAAGATTGATTTCCTTTAGGATTGACTTATTTGATCTCCTTGCTGTCCAAGAGACTCTCAAGAGTCTTCTCCAGCACCAGAGTTTGAAAGTATCAATTCTTTGGCACTCAGCCTTATTTATGGTCCAACTCTCACCTGTGTACATCCTTAAACTCACTTTTGAAAATCTCATCAGTCTCAGATATGCTCTTGGGTGGCAGCCTCAGCCTGCAATCGCTTGGAGCAAGCCTTGGGTTCCCAGTCCGAGGCTGGGGCAAGTTTGCACTGGTGAATGCACCAGATTCTTGCTACCAGACCAATGGTCAGCAACAAGGGCCCTGGCCCTTTGGCTTTGCAGTAAAGAATTTCCATTAAAGCAGAAAATAGTGAAGCAAATATTATTTTAAGAGGAAAAGAGTACAGTACATGTGAATAGATACACAGGTAGACTCAGAAGGAGAGTTCCTGAATTGCACCCTCATGGTAGTTTAAATCACTCATATACGGCATTTCTTCTGTTTTTCCTTTGGCTAATCATGTAGATTTGTTTAGTTCACAGTCCATATTTAGTGTATATCAGGATCTTTCCATGTGTGCACAAGGCATCTCTTAGCCAAGATGGGTTATAACAAAGAGTTTTATGGGTAGAGCATCACTTGACATTATTCCCCCTTTGACCTAAAGGATCCTTTCAGCACATGTGTAGTCCAGGAGGTCTCTTGACTTCAAGAATGAGAAATATGTGGTGTGGACAGGGCCCATTCTCTCCCTTTAACCTGGAGACTGGATGTCCATCTATCTCCTGCCTCAGATTGACATGAGATAACTGAAGTTTTTAAATCCTCTCTCCTTTAACTAGATTTAAATGTGAATGAAGCATTAAAAATATAACTAGATAAATCAAATTCCATTTAGATATTTTCAAAATATTCTAAAATATGTAGGTTATGTTTCAAATAAATAAAACTTTTAATCTCATTAATTTAGAATGATGTAAAATCATAAATTAGTCAAGAAAAAAATAAAAGGAATGAAAGTAGGATAAAAGCATGGAGAAAGGATGGAAGAAATCAGTGGAGGAAAGGAAGGAGGGAGAAAGGATAGAAAGAACAAAATTATGAAAGCAAATAATGGAAGGTGAAAATACATCTGTTCTTTCAGAGAGCACGCCCTTTAAAATTACTAATTAGCCTGGAATGCTATGCTCTATTACATAACTATTGATTTAAGTAATGCAATTGATTGTATTTCTTCAAAAGTTAGAATTGCTAGGATTGTAGGAAGTTACAAAGCATAGAGTTCATTTTCTTGCCTTTGGGCAGAAATATTCCAGTCACTCAAAAACCAAAGAATTTATCTCATTTTTTTAAATGTCCAAAAAGAAAATAATGCATCTACTTCCAAAAACTTGGTCTCACCAAGAACACTGTCTCAGGAGCATAACTCTGATTTACCCACACAAATAGCTCATAAAGTAACATTGAAAAATTGGAGATACTCTAGTTTTGGAGCCTTCCTTGGTAGCTCAGTGGTAAAAGAATCCTCATGCCAATGCAGGAGATGCAGGTTCAGTCCCTGGGCCTGGAAGATCCCTTGGTGAAGGAAATGACAACCTACTCCAGTATTTTTGCCTGGGAAATCCCACGGACAGAGAAGCCTGGTAGGCTACAATCCATGGGGTCACAAAACAGTCAAACATGACTTAGCGACTAAACAACAGCAAATCCAGATTAATTTTTTAGTTGACATTTGGCCATTGTCACTAGAGAAATTTGGCCTTTCAGCTAGATCAAAAGGAAAAGTAGGAATATGGAATCATGTTAGGCACAGGGAAATACTAACAATACTTTATTTTGTGTACCAAATTTGAAATTCATCTGGTCCTATCACTTCATGGGAAATAGATGGGGAAACAATTGAAACAGTGTCAGACTTTATTTTTGGGGGCTCCTAACTCATGACAAACTAGAAATCTGTCTCACTATTGAAAACAGGCAATTAAAATATGTTTTTGCTTTACTTTTCAAGTTGTCAGCTTTACCATTTTTATGAATAAAGACCTTAATTAAATGACAGCCTAAATTTTGGCCTGTCTCACATAACATTTTTAGAAAATTAGTATTATAATAAATTTTTCACATGACAAATACTTTAATTGCTTCAAGTGAAATCGTTGTTTTGCCCATTTCCGTTAAATCTTTTAGTTCAAGCTATAGCTTTAAAATTTAATAATGAAGCTTTTATATGGATTTTTATTAATTAAATAATATAGTTACTTAAAAAGATTTCTTCTTTTGACTAAATAATTTTAAAAGTCAATATCTAGGCCCTAAAATCTCTGTATGTATAGAACTGAAAGACAATTACTACTTAAACCTGTAGTGTTACAGAATTATATTTGTTTTCTTATAGTGTGTATGTGTATATATATATATAGGCGCAGGAAGGCCGAGAGGAGCTATCCCACGTTGAAGGTCAGGAAGGGCGGTGTTGAGCAGAGATCCCTCGTCCAATGTAAGGTGAGATGGCTGTGCTTTGCTGGAGCAGCCGTGAAGAGATCCCCCACACCCAAGGTAAGAGAAACCCAAGTAAGACGGTAGGTGTTGCAAGAGGGCATCAGAGGGCAAACACACTGAAACCATACTCACAGAAAACTAGTCAATCTAATCACACTAGGACCACAGCCTTGTCTAACCCAATGAAGCTAAGCCATGCCCATGGGGCAACCCAAGATGGGCGGGTCATGGTGGAGAGATCTGACAGGATGTGGTCAGCTGGAGAAGGGAATGGCAAACCACTTCAGTATTCTTGCCTTGAGAACCCCATGAACAATATGAAAAGGGAAAATGATAAGATACTGAAAGAGAAACTCCCCAGGTCAGTAGGGGCCCAATATGCTACTGGAGATCAGTGGAGAAATAACTCCAGAAAGAATGCAGGGATGGAGCCAAAGCAAAAAGAATACCCAGCTGTGGATGTGTCTGGTGATAGAAAATGTGTATATATAAAATGATAAATATATATTGTTGTTTAGTTGCTAAGTCATATTCAGCTTTTTTGCAGCCTCATGGACTGCAGCCTTACCAGGCTCCTCTGTCCATAGGATTTTCCATGCAAGAATACTGGAGTGGGTTGCCATTTCTTCCTTACGTAAGGATTGAACCTGTGTGTCCTGCATAGGCAGTGGATTCACAACCACTGAGCCACCAGGGAAGCCCATAAATATAAATATATATTCTAGTGATAACACTTTATGAATGATACAGTAAGATATTTCAATTAGAAAAAAGTAAGAGAAGAAGATAGAATTGGAGAAGGTGATGGCATCCCACTCCAATACTCTTGCCTGGAAAATCCTATGGATGGAGGAGCCGGGTGGGCTCAGTCCGAGGGGCTACTAAGAGTTGGACACGACTGAGCGACTTCACTTTTACTTTTCACTTTCATGCTTTGGAAAAGGAAATGGCAACCCACTCCAGTGTTCTTGCCTGGAGAATCCCAGGGACAGGGGAACCTGGTGGGCTGCCGTCTACGGGGTCGCACAGAATTGGACACGATTAAAGTGACTTAGCAGCAGCAGCAGCAGTGTAGAATAGTCAAAAGTTCTTTTGTAATCAGACAATATATTGGAGAATTTGATGTATTCTTAATTTTAAGGAAGATAAATTATTATATATAATTTATTAACATTAAATTGTGTACTCTGATTCCAGAAATATTTGCTGTAAATTTTAAACTGAGAAAAAGTAATATTTTAAAGTGAGGCTAGACTTTAAATGCAATATTTTAAAGTGGAAGGGGAAGGGTCTTACATATTATTTCAAATAAGCTGAGTACAAATTTAAACAGGTAGGAGGAGAAAATATAAATTTCCAGGAAATAAGCATTTAATTAAAAAAACTTGCTTCATACTGAATTAAAAAGAATTCAGTTCAATACTGTTGAAATATGGATAGATTGCATGAAGTACAAACTTAAAACAGCATTTAGAAAACTAGCTTTTTAGGAATGAATTAATTTTTTAAAAAATTACATTTACTCTTTTATATTAAATTTTATGTTACACTTTATAAAATACAATTGATTCCCTATGAAAACATCCAAAATTTAGAAAAAAAATGGAAACATTAATTCCTAACACTGCCATTTTAAATATCAGATCAGATCAGATCAGTCGCTCAGTCGTATCCGACTCTTTGCGACCCCATGAACCGCAGCACGCCAGGCCTCCCTGTCCATCACCAGCTCCCGGAGGTCACCCAGACTCACACCCATCAAGTCAGTGATGCCATCCAGCCATCTCATCCTCTGTCGTCCCCTTCTCCTCCTGCCCTCAATCCCTCCCAGCATCAGAGTCTTCTCCAATGAGTCAACTCTTCGCATGAGGTGGCCAAAATACTGGAGTTTCAGCTTTAGCATCATTCCTTCCAAAGAAATTCCAGGATTGATCTCCTTCAGAATGGACTGGTTGGATCTTCTTGCAGTCCAAGGGACTCTCAAGAGTCTTCTCCAACACCACAGTTCAAAAGCATCAATTCTTCGGCACTCAGCCTTCTTCACAGTCCAGATCTCACATCCATACATGACCACAGGAAAGACCATAGCCTTGACTAGGTGAACCTTTGTTGGCAAAGTAATGTCTCTGCTTTTGAATATGCTATTTAGGTTGGTCATAACTTTCCTTCCAAGGAGTAAGCGTATTTTAATTTAATGGCTACAGTCACAATCTGCAGTGATTTTGGAGCCCAGAAAAATAAAGTCTGACACTGTTTCCACTGTTTCCCCATCTATTTCCCATGTAGTGATGGGACCAGATGCCATGATCTTCGTTTTCTGAATGTTGAGCTTTAAGCCAACCTTTTCACTCTCCACTTTCACTTTCATCAAGAGGCTTTTTAGCCCCTCTTCACTTTCTGCCATAAGAGTGGTGTCATCTGCATATCTGAGGTTATTGATATTTCTCCCAGCAATCTTGATTCCAACTTGTGTTTCTTCCAGTCCAGCATTTCTCATGATGTACTCTGCATATAAGTTAAATAAACATGGTGACAATGTGCAGCCTTGACGTACTCCTTTTCCTATTTGGAACCAGTCTGTTGTTCCATGACCAGTTCTAACTTTTGCTTCCTGACCTGCATACAGATTTCTCAAGAGGAAGATCAGGTGGTCTGGTATTCCCATCTCTTTCAGAATTTTCCATAGTTTATTGTGATCTACACAGTCAAAGGCTTTGGCATAGTCAATAAAGCAGAAATAGATGTTTTTCTGGAACTATCTTGCTTTTTCCATGATCCAGCGGATGTTGGCAATTTGATCTCTGGTTCCTCTGCCTTTTCTAAATCCAGCTTGAACATCAGGAAGTTCACGGTTCACATATTGCTGAAGCCTGGCTTGGAGAATTTTGAGCATTACTTTACTAGCGTGTGAGATGAGTGCAATTGTGCGGTAGTTTGAGCACTCTTTGGCATTGCCTTTCTTTGGGACTGGGATGAAAACTGACCTTTTCCAATCTTGTGGCCAGTGCTGAGTTTTCCAAATTTGCTGGCATATTGAGTGCAGCACTTATGATTAGCATATATTTTAACTACCTCCTGTTGTGTGAAACTAATGATATTAGATTTTACTGAAAAAATGTTATATTTAAAGCCTCAAAAGTTTCACACATTTAATTTATTAAGACATCTTTGTTATTTTATAGAGAAAAATCAATTTACATTTCCTTTTATTTAAAAAATCCACAAAGTTGTGAGGTAAATTGGATTTTCTCATATTGCAATGCTTTTATTCATTTATGTCTTTAATCCTAGTTCAGTTCAGTCACTCAGTCGTGTCTGACTCTTAGCAACCCCATGAATCGCAGCACGCCAGGCCTTCTTGTCCATCACCAACGCCCGGAGTTCACTCAGACTCACGTCCATTGAGTTGGTGATGCCATGCAGCCATCTCGTCCTCTGTCGTCTTCTGTTCCTCCTGCCCCCAATCCCTCCCAGCATCAGAGTCTTTTCCAATGAGTCAACTCTTCACATGAGGTGGCCAAAGTACTGGAGATTCAACTTTAGCATCATTCCTTCCAAAGAACACCCAGGGCTGGTCTCCTTTAGAATGGACTGGTTGGATCTCCTTGCAGTCCAAGGGACTCTCAAGAGTCTTCTTCAACACCACAGTTCAAAAGCATCAATTCTTCAGCGCTCGATTTCTTCACAATCCGACTCTCACATCTGTTCAGGACCACTAGAAAAACCATAGCTTTGACTAGACGGAACTTTGTTGGCAGAGTAATGTCTCTGCTTTTGAATATGTTATCTAGGTTGGTCATAACATTCCTTCCAAGGAGTAAGCCTCTTTTAATTTCATGACTTTAATCACCATCTGCAGTGATTTTGGAGCCCCCCAAAATAAAGTATGACACTGTTTCCACTGATCCACTATCTATTTGCCATGAAGTGATGGGACCAGATGCCATGATCTTCGTTTTCTGAATGTTGAGCTTTAAGCCAACTTGTTCACTCTCCTCTTTCACTTTCATCAAGAGCCTTTTTAGTTCCTCTTCAGTTTCTGCCGTAAGGGTGGTATCATCCGCATATTTGAGATTATTGATATTTCTCCTGCCAATCTTGATTCCAACTTGTGCTTCTTCCAGCCCAGTGTTTCTCATGATATATTCTGCATATAAGTTAAATAAGCAGGGTGACAATATACAGCCTTGGCATACTCCTTTTCCTACTTGGAACCAGTCTGTTGTTCCATGTCCAGTTCTAACTGTTGCTTCCTGACCTGCATATAGGTTTCTCAAAAGACAGGTCAGGTGGTCTGGTATTCCCGTCTCTTTAAGAATTTTCCACTGTTTATTGTGACCCACACAGTCAAAGGCTTGAGAGTTATGTTTAACCAACTTTTAAATTCTACTCAAACTTAACTGAAGGTTACTGATAATCAGTTTCAACTCATTTTTCAGTTAGCTGAAAATATCTAGAAATTATGTTTTATCCAAATATATGTAAATTACATTTTACAAACCTAATTTTTGAATATTAAAGATGTACACTAGACATTGTATAACATAGTTTATTGATTAAATATAGATACAGATAATACAGTTGATCTTCCCTGGTGGGTTAAAGGGAAAAGTGTCTGCCAGCAATGCAGCAGACCCGGGTTCAATCCCTGAGTCAGGAAGATTCCCCTGAAGAAGGAAATGGCAACCCACTACAGATAATACTTACTGAATTTGTTTAAGTACCTGGCTATATCAAGTACTACTCAAATCTTATTTTGCATATTAAGGAACTAATAAATATTATGTAAGTGAATTGACCAAACTCACAGGTCTAGTAAGCGACTGAGCTAATTTTGGATCTGGCCATCTGAGCTGTTTAGTAGCCATTTTCCTAGTCACTATTTGAGTACTTGATCTGTAGCACATTCTCTTCTAGAATGTGAACTCTAAGTAAAAGACTCAAGAGATATGCAGGGAAACACCATTATTGCATTCATGATGTTATTGAAAGAATAATTGGAGACCACTACTTAAATTACTCACAATAGCACTCATCTCACATGCTAGTAAAATAATGCTCAAAATTCTCCAAGCCAGGCTTCAGCAATACATGAACTGTGAACTTCTAGATCTGCAAGCTCATTTTAGAAAAGGCAGAGGAACCAAAGATCAAATTGCCAGCATTCACTGGATCATGGAAAGAGCAAGACAGTTTCAGAAAAACATCTATTTCTGATTAATTGACTATGCCAAAGACTTTGACTGTGTGGATCACAATAAACTGTGGGAAATTCTGAAAGAGATGGGAATACCAGACCACCTGACCTGCCTCTTGAGAAACCTGTATGCAGGTCAGGAAGCAACAGTTAGAATTGGACATGGAACAACAGACTGGTTACAAATAGGGAAAGGAGTTCGTCAAGACTGTATATTGTCACCCTGCTTATTTAACTTATATACAGAGTGCATCATGAAAAACGCTGGGCTGGAAGAAGCACAGGCTGGAATCAAGATTGGCGGGAGAAATATCAATAACCTCAGATGTGTGAATGACACCACCCTTATGGCAGAAACTGAAGAGGAACTAAAGAGCCTCTTGATGAAAGTGAAAGAGGAGAGTGAACAAGTTGGCTTAAAGCTCAACATTCAGAAAACTAAGGTCATGGCATCTGGTCCCATCACTTCATGGCAAATAGATAGGGGAACAGTTGAAACAGTGTCATATTTTATTTTATTGGGCTCCAAAATCACTGCAGATGGTGACTGCAGCCAGGAAATTAAAAGACGCTTACTCCTTGGAAGGGAAGTTATGACCAACTTAGATAGCATATTGAAAAGCAGAGACATTACTCTGCCAACAAAGGTCTGTCTAGTCAAGGCTATGGTTCTTCCAGTGGTCATGTATGGATGTGAGAGTTGGATTGTGAAGAAAGCTTAGTGCTGAAGAATTGATGCTTTTGAACTGTGGTGTTGGAGAAGACTCTTGAGCGTTCTATGGACTGCAAGGAGATCCAACCAGTCCAGTCTAAAGGAGATCAGTCCTGGGTCTTCTTTGGAAGGACTGATGCTAAAGCTGAAACTCCAGTACTTTGGCCACCTCGTGCGAAAAGTTGACTCATTGGAAAAGACTCTGATACTAGGAGGGATTGGGGGGCAGGAGGAGAAGGGGACGACAGAGGATGAGATGGCAGGATGACATCAATGACTTGATGGACATTAGTTTGAATCAACTGTGGGAGTTGGTGATGGACAGGAAGGCCTGGCATGCTGTGATTCATGGGGTTGCAAAGAGTCAGACGTGACTGATCGACTGAACTGACAGACTTAAATATTTGGCAAAGATGAACATCTTAATACTAAAGCACAGAAATAGAGAAGTTTTCTTACTTCTTCCAGGCAGAGCTGGCTAATTGACAAGTTTCTTCTGTAGTGAAGTACAGAATTCCTTCTGGAGATTTTAGATGCCAATTGAGTCTTCCTTTCCAGAGCCGGAATGAGTGAGGGAGCAGGAAAAGACTAAGAGGTTGAGATACTCAAAATAGTCTTTTCTTTGCACATAAGGTAAGTGAGTGTTGGCCTTTTGCAAAATCCACTGTGAAGTCATATACAGATAGATAGATAGATATTAATAGATAATAGATAATAGATAAAACTATACCTCAATAAAATATGTTTATTAAAATGTTAGGGCATTTTCCATAAATCTGTTACATTTTCTTCTTTGTTTTAGGATGCCAACAGTATATTTGAGGAAATAAAGCTTGTTTTTTGAAATTCTCAATCTAATTTTATAATTTTTCCATAAACTCATAATTTTATGAGTTAAAGCATAATGGATTGTTGCTCCAGTAACTTCCCAATGCCTTTAAAAGAATAAATATTCAGATATTTAAAAAATGCTAGTTAAAAATAATGATTTATTTTTTTCATAGTTCCACTAACAACTCCGGCAGCTGCTTCTTTCTCTTTTTTTATATTTGCAGTTGATAGAATCATAGTCTCTAAGCCCAGATGCCAGTGTGCCAGTGTACCACAACCAGTATAATTGTACACTGCATTTCTGAAAGCATCATCTTGTGATAGCACATTCATTTTATATTCATTCTCAAAACTAAAAATTGCAATTTTCACTGGTTAATTGGTCACTTATTTGAGTAAATAGAATCTTGTCCAAGTCAATACACATAAGATATTTACTTTTTAATTTGATTTGGTTTTATTTGCAAGCTATGGCTATCAAGTGACTTGGATTTCAGAGTTTCAAATTGTATGATCTAGTGGAATTATGGCTCATTTAATTATGCAACTTAATTGTTATAATGAAATACAAGCACGCCTTGGAGATAGTGCAGGTTTGGTTCCAGACCACCACAGTAAAACAAATACTGCAATAAAATGAGTCACACAAATTTTTTGTTTGCCCAGTACATATAAAAGTACATTTACATTATATTCGGAGAAGGAAATGGCAACCCACTCCAATACTCCTGCCTAGAGTATCCTGTGGACAGAGGAGCCTGGTGGGCTTCTGTCCGTAGTGTTGCACAGAGTCGGACATGACTGAAGAGACTTAGCATGCATGCCTTACATTATATTGTAGTCTGTTAATGTACAATAGCATTATGTTTAAAAAAACAATGTACATACCTTAATTAAAAATATGTTATTGCTTAAAAATGCTAGCCATCATTCTCTGGGAGCCCTCAGCAAACTGAAATCTTTGTGCTGGCCTTGATGTTAATAACTGCTGGCTGATCAAGGTGGTAGTTGCTAAAGGCTGGGAGAGAGAAAGATGGGGAAATGATCAGTTGATGATGAAAGCATTTAAAATACTCCAGGAATTGTCAAAATATGAAACAGTGACAAATTCTGTTGCAATTTCTGCTGGAAAAAAAAATGGTGTCTATAGACTTACTTGAAGCAGGATTGTCATATAGGTTTCTCAAGAGGCAGGTCAGGTGGTCTGGTATTCCCATCTCTTTTGGAATTTTCAGGGCTCTAATTCTGTGATGGTGCTGGAGGTTTGCCTCAGTTTTACCTACAGAACTCTCATCCTACCCAGCTGTCTTCACACATTTTCTCCTCATCTGCAGGTGGACACAACATTTGTAGTGAGTCAAAGCTATTTATTTTCTATAACTGACATTTTCAAATACATATCACATCTAATTTCTATGAAAAGTTCTATATGAATTTCAAATTATTTACTTTATTCAAATGAATTATAAAGTGTTCTTTCTTACCTATTTGAATATTATCACTGAATATGTGTTGTTTCATGCAGTTCCTTTTCAATTTGCATATGTAAAATTAGATAGCCAGTAGAAATCTTCTGTATGATGCAGGGAGCTCAAATCCAGTGTTCTGTGACAACCTAGGGTGGGATATGGTGGGAGGTTAGGAAGGAGATTCAAGGAGTGGGGGATACACATATACCTATGGATGATTGATGTTGATGAAACCAATGCAATATTGTAAACAATTATCCTCCAATTTTTTAAAAAAATCATGAAAACAGATATTTTAAAGACTTCCTTAAATTATGTCTTCTTTCATATTTCTGGACTTCAGTCTGGCAACTCTGTCTTATCTTCTTTTCTTCTGTCCTTCCTTCTTCTTTTTTGTCTTCCCTTTCTTCTTTCACCATAAATCCAAGTCAACATTCTTCTTTGGGCTATGTTGGCACAGGATTGGTGATAATGAAAAGATTAGAGGGCATGGCTTCAATTGATTTTTACTCATTTTTTATTTTTAAGAATTCAGATTTAGTCCTTTTAAAAATGATGCAAATGTTCCTTCATGATCTTTATATTTTTTCCAAACTTGTCCAAAGTTGAATCAGAGTTACAGAAAGGTGTTTTCAGTCACTCCATACAATCAGACTCAAGTATGTGGAGGTCCTTCAGTGTGATCGTGTACCACCACATTGTCGGTATTATAGACTCTATATTATGGTTTCTTATTATAAGTGAACACTTAACCACATACTGCTTTAAAATGTATTTAAACTCAATGTTGTTGTTGTTCAGTCGCTCAGTCACGTCTGACTGTGATCCCCTTAACTGCAACATGCCAGGCTTCCCTGTCCATCACCAACCATCTCTGGGAGTTCACTCAAGTTCCTGTCCATTGAGTTGGTGATGCCATCCGACCATTTCATTCTCTGTCGTCCCCTTCTCCTCCTGCTTTCAATATTTCCCACTGTCAGGTCTTTTCTAATGACTCAGCTCTTCACATCAGATGGCCAAAGTATTGGAGCTTTAGCTTCAGCATTACTCCAGTCCTTGCAATGAATATTCAGGACTGATTTCCTTTAGGATTGACTGGTTTGATCTCAGTGCAGTCCAAGGGACTCCCATGAGTCTTCTCCAACACCACATTTCAAAAGCATCAATTCTTTAGTGCTCAGCCTTCTTTATGGTCCAACTCTCATATCTATACATGACTACTGAAAAAAACATAGCTTTGACTATACAGATCTTTGATGACAAAGTAATGTCTTTGGTTTTAATATACTGTCTAGGTTTGTCATAGCTTTTTTCCAAGGAAAGATTTCACCACTATTATACCAAGATTTCACCACTATTATTGTGCTGATATCCACTAACAGATTGGGAAAAACATTTTATTAAGAAGAATCTAAAGAACTAAGGAAGTTATGACTAAGGGAAGAGATATAAAATTAATTCTATAGTCTTATCGCAGAAACAGATTTGCTAGGTTATAATTACTTTTAATCATTCCAGTGAAGTTATCATGTTAATGAAAGTCAAATTTTGTGATGTCAGTGCCATATTTTGAATCTCTCGCTTAATACTCAATTTTAGTTTTGCTAATGAGTGCAGTTGTTCATGACTAGAAAATTATGGGTTGGAGACAGACAGATGAATATAATGAGAAAATCTGTTTTGCAATTATGATGGAAGGCAAAGGTGTCAAAGATTAAGAAAGACATCTGGGGACAAAGTCACTGTGCTTAATTTAACTTATATTATTAATAAATAATTATTCATGCCATGTTTTTAGCCTCTGTATTGTGAAAGTGTGACAAAGAATCAAATTATTCAGTGTTACAAAGATATCACAAAGATAAAATATTTGAATTCTCAAAGATTATCAATATACTTTCAACCAAAAATAAAGCACAATTTATTATCTCAAATTTCCAGAATTGATGTTACAAAAACTGTTCAATATATCAGTTATCCAGGAGATTGGTTATTATAACTGACATTGTCTATTTAAAACAGTCCTTTCATTCTTATACCCATTGGTTAAATATATGTGTCAATACTAATCTTTAATGAATTGTAGCATTTGGCAGCTACTATAAAAATTTTCATATTAATCAATAAAAGCTTACTCTATTAATTGTAGATTTATATTAGAATAATATTAGCATATAAATTTTTAAACAAAGTTTTGTTTTATTACTCTTTAATATGAGGCCAACTTTAAGGGACATTTTATGAGAAGTTATGGTCACATACACAAGAAAATAATCCTTAACATATAATGATGGATTCAAATGTTAGAATAATCCTTTAGAAAAAAACAGAAGTGTTAGACATTATATTAGAATAGTATGTGAATGTTATTAGGTTTGCAATATGAAAACAAAGTTACAGAGTATAGTAAAAGGGAAATAGAGAAGTGGAAAGAATTATAGGACTGCTAGCTCTTCATACCTCATCTAAAATTGTTGGAATATTGAACAGATATTTCAAGACTTTACTTAAAGGTAAAAGATAACCAGAAGCACTAAAATAATAACTGTAAAAACTGAAAGAGAAGAAAGGGAAGGAATGGATAATTGAAATGAATCCTCATCTGTCATGTCAAACATGGTTGCCTCTATTATTATAAACTATAATGCAAAAAAATAAGGTGTTGATTTAAAAAAAATTAAAAATATAAGGCCAGGCTTTTGTTTTAAATGCTAAACCAGTTTTAATATGTTAATTTGTCTTAAAGTACTCTTTTTCTAACTTGCTAAAAATATTTCATAAACCATTAGCCAAATTTAGATGAATGCTCCCAGAAGTCATTTTTAGGTTACTGCTGGTGAAACTCCCTTTCACAATACAAGCTCAGTAGCAACACAGTAGTTTTCACTTATCCATGGAGAATATATCCGAAAACCTCCAATGGATTCCTGAAATCATGAACAGAACCAAACCTTATATATATTATATTTTTTCTTATATATGTACACCTATGATAAAGTTTAATTTATAGTCACAGTAAGAGAATATGTAAATTGCCAGTATCATTATTTTTGCACTTTGGGACCATTATTAAGTAAAATAAGGGTACTGCAATATTTTGACAATCTGAGAACCATACCTACTGGCTAATGTTTGGGGAGTGTATGGTGATACACTTGACAAAGGGATGATTCTTGCCTTGGGAGGAGGGACAGAGCAGGAAGGTGCAAGATCCCATTATATTACTCAGAACAGCATGTGCATTAAAACTTAAAAGTTGCTTAGCTTTGGAATCTTTCATTTGATAATTTTGGACCATGGTTCACTGCAGGAAATTGAAACAGTGGAAAACAAAACTGTGGTTAAGCGGAGACTACTGTATATTACTGTATATAATTTTATCTCCCAGTAGGATCTGGCTATACTTTCTTATCTACTTGATTATGATAAAATAGAATATTGGAGCCTTCCACATGGTGCTAGTGTAAAGAACTCACATGACAATGCAGGAAACATAAGAGACATGGGTTTAATCCCTGGGTTGGGAAGATCTGTTGGAGGAGGGCATGACAACCCACTCCAATATTCTTTCCTGGAAAATTTCATGGACAGAGGAGCCTGGTAGGCTACAGTCCATAGATTTGCACAAAGACAGGCACGACTGAAGCAACTTAGCACACACACACACAAAATATAATATTTGAATAATGTTCTTAGCAAAACCCATGTGTCTTTTCATTATTTATAATACTGAACAATTACATTTTACCTTCTCTTTTCTATAATGTTAGTATTAATTCTTACTGGAAAAGCAGAGTACTGTAAACTGCCTCACTCACCTCTGTAGAAAGAAATCAAAACAAATTCAAACTAACACCACCACAACACAACACAATTTGATTGGGAATATATCTAGATTACATCAATGAAAGGCAAGACTATGAAGATAAACTCATCTTCTTTTTCTGCTTTCTGTATTTTACTAACGTTTTAAAAGATAGTTTTATTAATGGTACTGCCCTATTTTTTAGAACACATGCAGGGAAGATAAGAGAAATATGAGGTACTAGGTTCAATGATATCTCACCCCAGCAGAGAAAATTACAATTGTCAGTTATGATAGAGGCAGGCAGTTGGTCCTGGCCTTAATAATATAACCCTACTAGAAAGAAGCCTAAGGCAAAGCTTGTAGTTGGAAAGTAAAAACAAAAGGAATACACTGAAAAATTCACTTTATTTGTTCCTGTGATCAGTCATCAAAAGGTTTTTGTCAAGATTGGCGGCACTATTAGTGTTCAAAGGCACCCATAAGAACTATCACAATAGGAAGTGAACCTGGCCTTGATCTCCTTGTTTCCAAGTATATGCAAATACATGGATTTTCAGAAATTTCTAGGAATGAGGGCTGCTTATCAGGTTGCTCTCAGGTGAATCATTTGACTTTTCTTTTTAAATTTAGCCCCCCAAGGATATGAAATGAAAGTAAAAATTGAAGACACAAAATAAAAGCCTGAAACACGACTTATTTCAGTAAATTTTTCATTTTATTTCAATAGATACTGATAAAGCTTTTTCAATATCCCCCGCTAGTCCTACTGAATCTCTGAATGTTAGAATTTAAGCACTAGAGAGAATACTTTAAAGCATAAACTCAGATATATACATTGACCTCAAATAATAATCTTCAAAATATTTACATTTATTTACCTTTAAAATAGTATTGAATAATGAACGGGTTGGCATTCATCTTCCATCTACACATAGAAAAATTCCAGTACTAATTACGGGATCTAGACATGACATTTTCATTCTTTCAGCCTCAACTTCATCTTCTTTTAAATGGGAGGCTTCAACAAGATGATTCTTAAATCATCTTCTTAATATAAGGTATGAAATAATTTGAGCAAATATTTTAGTGTAAAAAGGACTAAGATAACTATGTGCTCTGAGTGTTTGAAATCATTCTTATTTTATGCACACACTAACTTAACTTCCATTCCATTTTTCACATCTTATTGCTGCTAATAGTCAAAATGTTTAGAGTGTTTTCTGTGTTCCAATTATTGTTCTGAAAACATCACATGGCTTATTTTGTCATTCTTATGATAGCTCTGGGGAAGATATTGTTACTCTTATGACTGTATTACAGATGAAGGAGGGAACGTTCAACTGGCTCAAGGTCACAGAACTAGTAAGTGGGAAGATCAGATCAGATCAGATCAGATCAGTCGCTCAGTCATGTCCGACTTTTCTCGACCCCATGAACTGCAGCACGCCAGGCCTCCCTGTCCATCACCAGCTCCCGGAGGTCATTCAGACTCACACCCATCAAGTCAGTGATGCCATCCAGCCATCTCATCCTCTGTCATCCCCTTCTCCTCCTGCCCTCAATCCCTCCCAGCATCAGAGTCTTCTCCAATGAGTCAACTCTTCGCATGAGGTGGCCAAAATACTGGAATTTCAGCTTTAGCATCAGTCCTTCCAAAGAAATTCTAGGATTGATCTCCTTCAGAATGGACTGGTTGGATCTTCTTGCAGTCCAAGGGACTCTCAAGAGTCTTCTCCAACATCACAGTTCAAAAGCATCAATTCTTCAGTGCTCAGCCTTCTTCACAGTCCAGCTCTCACATCCATACATGACCACAGGAAAGACCATAGCCTTGACTAGGCGAACCTTTGTTGGTAAAGTGATGTCTCTGCTTTTGAATATGCTATCTAGGTTGGTCATAACTTTCCTTCCAAGGAGTAAGCGTCTTTTAATTTCATGGCTGCACTCACCATCTGCAGTGATTTTGGAGCCCAGAAAAATAAAGTCTTACACTGTTTCCACTGTTTCCCCATCTATTTCCCATGTAGTGATGGGATCAGATGCCATGATCTTCGTTTTCTGAATGTTGAGCTTTAAGCCAACCTTTTCACTCTCCACTTTCACTTTCATCAAGAGGCTTTTTAGTTCCTCTTCACTTTCTGCCATAACACGGTGTCATCTGCATATCTGAGGTTATTGATATTTCTCCCAACAATCTTGATTCCAACTTGTTTCTTCCAGTCCAGCATTTCTCATGATGTACTCTGCATATAGGTTAAATAAACATGGTGACAATATGCAGCCTTGACGTACTCCTTTTCCTATTTGGAACCAGTCTGTTGTTCCATGACCAGTTCTAACTGTTGCTTCCTGACCTGCATATAGATTTCTCAAGAGGCAGATCAGGTGGTCTGGTATTCCCATCTCTTTCAGAATTTTCCATAGTTTATTGTGATCTACACAGTCAAAGGCTTTGGCATAGTCAGTGGGAAAAGAGATAGTTAATAAACTCACTCTAAAAGACATGTCATTGCTCTCATAATGCTGTTTCCTGCCAAGGATGACTAAAAAAAAAGCAAGCACCAAGCCTTATGCATAGCCATGGCCGTTACAGAAGTCCATTCCTTTAGAGATTCTGTCTATAAAATGTAACAGAAAGTAGCAAAGTAAAAGATTAGGTTTGAAGGGTCAGAGGAAAATATAAATATAAGATTTTGTCTTAAAACATAAAAAAGAGAATTTCCAAGAATAGTGGACAACAATGTCGAATGATACAGATTTTGAATAGGACTTAAGATTCCAAAGGTCTGATAATTAGAAATTGTTGGTGGCTTTTGAGTGAGAACTTCACTAGTGTAACTGATAAGTAAGGGGATTTAAGTTAGTTGATTAGCATATAAAAAGGGATGGAAGAACTTTCATAGAGAAAGCTTATGTTTATTTACTTTGCCAACAAAGGTCTCTCTAGTCAAAGCTATGGTTTTTCCAGTAGTCATGTATGGATGTGAGAGCTGGACTATAAAGAAAGCTGAGTACCAAAGAACTGATGCTTTTGAAATATGGTGTTGGAGAGGACTCTTGAGAATCCCTTGGACTACAAGGAGATCTAACCAGTCAATCCTAAAGGAAATCAGTCCTGAATATTCATTGGAAGGACTGATGCAGAAGCTCCAATACTTTAGCCACCTGATGCAAAGAACTTACTTATTGGAAAAGACCCTTATACTGGGAAAGATTGAAGGAGGCAGGAGGAGAAGGGGATGACAGAGGATGAGATGGTTGGATGGCACCACCAACTTGATGGACATGAGTTTGAGCAACCTCTGGGTGTTGATGAACAGGGAAGCCTGGCATGCTGCAGTTCATAGGGTCACAAAGAGTTGGACACAACTGCATGACTGAATTAAACTGATGTTTATTTAAGATATTCATACAGAAAAGGGAAAGAAAGAAGTGATATTTATTAGGGCTATTTCTAAAGGATATGGCTTGTTTCATTTTTTTTTTTTTTCTTTTTAAAATGGACATAATCTAAAATAAAGTAACTAATCTGGCAGAAAAAAATTCAGACAGATATTTGAAGAAGTACAAAGGAAAGGTCTTTGGAGGGGAACATAGTCAGGTTTCCCACCCCCGCCCCCGCCAGAGTCAGCACAATAGGGGATAAAGAGAAAGAAGGATGAGAGATCTTAAAGCTTTTGAGTTCACACTCAAACGCTTTTATTTCTTTGGGAACGTCAACTAGGTCAGCTGCTGTTGATGAACTTTAGTTAATTTGTACATTTCATTGTCTAGCACAGGCACAAAGGAAATATTTTCCTCAGGTCTTTTCCTTCAGATCTCATGTTATTAAAAGTCCCATTTTTGTATTAGAATTGATGTTAGGAAGCAAAGCACTTAAGTATAAATTTATAACACTGAATAAATTATGTTTTATTTATTTATGAAAATCAGAGAAGTGACAAAGTTGAGATCAGAGTATTGAAACGGTGAAAAAAATGTTAGATATAGCCTCAGAAAGATACTCGAGGCTTTCAGGTCTGGATAGAACTTAGTATTTAATAATCGCTTATTTAACAGCTATGGATATAGCAGTTCTGAAAATCTATAGGAAATAGGGATATAAAGAGAGAAAACATTAATACTTGCTCATTGAAATGCTACAATGTAAAAGTTACTTTGACAGAATCTTGAAGTTACAAAAATGAATAAAACCATGACTTTTTAAACCCTCAAATGAATGATAATTTGTATCCATTTATTTATTCACTATTGATAATGCTATTAAAATTAACACAGAATTTTAATATAAAAGAGTTTTTAAATTCAATTTAGGTCACAGGGATAGAGTTCATGTAAACTTTGAATTAGTCAAAAAATATGTTACAGGACATTTTCACCAAAATTTAAGTGCAATACAAAAGTCAGTGGAAAGCACAAGTAGGTGACTGGTTTTCTACCATTTGAAGGTTGCTCTTCAGTCTATTTCCTGAAAGATGCAATCTCAGACCTTGTAGGGGAGGTTGAATTTGGATATTTAGAATGAGGAAAAGTTTTTTAGTTGAATGAAATATTGTGAACAAAGTTATAAATGGGGTGAAATTATTTAGGCTCACAAAGTTGATTTTATGCACTTTAATTATGCTGGAGGACAGGGTATGAGAAACCAAATTGATGCCAGATTGAAAGATGTGTTAAGGTGTTTGGACATTTTAGATTATGTGTTTTAGCGTTCATTTTTCTTTTGTAATTTTATTTTATTTAACTTTACAATATCGTATTAGTGTGTTGTAATGAAATTTTGAGCAGTGTGTTAGCATTAGAAGTATGCTTCAAGTGTTACTCATTTTGTTTTCTCTTGTCTTCTTTGACCTGCTGCTGCTGCTAAGTCACTTCAGTTGTGTCCGACTCTGTGTGACCCCATAGACGGCAGCCACCAGGCTCCCCCGTCCCTGGGATTCTCCAGACAAGAACCCTGGAGTGGGTTGCCATTTCCTTCTCCAATATAGGAAAGTGAAAAGTGAAAGTGAAGTCGCTCAGTCGTGTCCTACTCTTAGCGACCCCATGGACTGCAACCTACCAGGCTCCTCCATCCATGGGATTTTCCAGGCAAAGTACTGGAGTGGGGTGCCATTGCCTTCTCCACTTACCCCTCGCCCAAAGTAAAGCTAAGTTAAATGAACATTTTAGCAATAAATACTTTTATCAATTGCAGTATTTACCCATGATATTATTATTACCCATTTCCCTATGGGATACTACCACTGAATTTTAAACTGCTCAAAGGTAGAGACTAATTTTTACTTATCTCTGATTTCCAAGTACCCACTATAGTGCTGAACATATTTCAGAGTTCAGTATATTAATTAAATTATTAATGAAGATTTATTTATACATAAGATAGATATTAAATCCAACAGAAGTGTGAAAGAATTGGAAAGAGTAGTGTCAATGGAAATTTATCAATCTAAGAAAAAAGTGCATCATTTTATTTAAACCAACTTTGAGGATTATAACCCAGGGAGAGCTTCTCAGAAAGTGCTGAGGACTGTTCCACTTGTTAGAAGTCAAAATACAGTTTATGAAAAATTTTTGAGGCAGAGAACTGAATATCATATGTATTACTGACAGTTTGTGTAATACAGATTTAAGCTCCATTTTGGTGGGTCCTGTGACTCCTTACAAGATCAAGAAGGAATATTATCTTTCAAGGAGTTGTCTTGCTGATGCTGGGAGAATGTTGCTTTTTATGGTTGAATATGTTTTCCTGCCAATGGGAGGATGCATAATACAAATACATAATGCAGAGTTGGGGGAGACAAGAGGCTAAAGGGCTGAACATTTTTATATTAAATTTTTCTTGTCTTGAAATAAAATATAAATTTTATTTCACAGTAGAAAAAAGCATTTGCCTGTAGGAAGGTAACTTTTATTGTTCTCTAGTTTACAACATACCTCTAAGGTACAAATTTATTGTTAGCTTTTTCCTCTGTCTACAACCAGGCAAGAAAAAGCTATGTTCTTCAGTCTACTACTCCACAGTTCTACTTTATTATTATTTGGATGTTCTTTCTACTTTTATAAGACTAGGATGACAGCTTCCAGGAGAGCTCTGAGGTAACTATTCCTTATGATCAAGATGGCCTTCACATTTCCCTCAGCTTAGCCTCAGGGATATGGGAGGCATCCCTGTGAAATGTAATAATCAAGGAAGATACTGACTCAAACTCCCCCTCCCTGTGAGAGGTCAGGGGCCTAACTTCAGTGATGTTTTTTTCCAAGTTTTCAAGTTACTTCCTGTCATAAGAAAAGGAGGAAGTTTATTTTCTCTTTGGATATGTCCAGTTAGCAAATGCAGGTGTCCTACAATCCCTCGAATGCCAAGTCTTCAAAATTCTCTCACTCTCTGTCTCAACAGAGCTGAGCTCAGACTATGCATGGACCTCTCTCTCCTACTGCAAACACCTTGAATAATATTTCTTCTCTGTTTACCTTAGGTAAAATTTTTGCTATGACATTTACCTCAAAAATACCTGGAATAAGTGAGTTAGTATTGAAGCTTTGGGACCAAACTTCTCACTTCTCCCTTGACTCCTCATTTACACTGTCATCCTTTCATACTTTCCCTTATCTTGAATTGGTAAAACACTATATTATCTTTGAGAATGGTTTGGAAGTAGGAAAGTTAAACCTTTATGCTGGCATTTATTCTGTCTATTTGGATATGACAGTGCAAGAATAAAGGGCTTCCTCAGGTAACTCAGCAAACCTCTAATGCGTTTGAATTTACAGTCTTGTAGGTGATACAATATTCCTTTGAACTCTTTTTGCCTAGTTTCTCAATAGAATTTCTATTAATAGCTCTGGAAACAAAAATTACATGTTAGAGGACAGAGATTGGGTATCCTTAATACTTGGTCTATTATATATCATTTTAGAAGGGCCTGGCAACCCATTTCAGTATTCTTGCCTAGAGAAGGTTATGGACAGAAAACCCTGGAGAGCTACAGTCCATAGGGTTGCAAAGAGTCTAGCATGACTGAAGTGACTTAACATGGACACATGCATAATGAATCCCAAATTTCTTCATAATTCAACAGTTAATTAAGGAAGATCTGCCTTAGAGTTAGGAGAGTGGAATAAAAATGCAAAGATATTTTAGAAATCAAAATAAATAATTTTTCAAAATATACAAATTAAGTAAACAAGATAAGGACTATTTTTTCCTTCTCTAAAGAACATAGTAGAGTTGTGAGACAGGACAAAAAAAATTAAAAGTCTAATGGTTGATCTATATGATTTGAAATAACAGGTGGTAAATATCCATTCATAACACAAACATTTTTCTGTGTATAAATGATGGAGGTCAGACAATTCAAATCAGAACTTAGACAATTCATTTAAACTGGGGTGGATTGCATAAGATCATAGAAAAATACTGAATTTATTTTTGTTTAGGACAAAGAACAAGAATTAGATCGAGTATTTCCAAGTTAAAGTATATTAGGAACAAAGCTGAAGAGGGGAAGGAGAATAGTGAACAGGATAGTTTGATTGCAGCAAGCCTGCCATAGTGAAAATCAGCAACCAAAGTACAAAAGGAGAATTCAGTAGAAAGAAAGGAATCAGCAACCAAATTCAGAGTTAGATAAACTGAAGAAGGTGAAGATAAAGTTCTCTGGGTACCACAGCAAGTAATGACTTCCTGCACAATTTTAGGGAGTAAATTATTATTCTTATTCTCCAATTTGTTTTATTCAGAGTGTATTGTTTTTGTTCAGTCACCTAGTTGTGTCCCACTCTTTGTGATCCCATGGACTGTAGCACTCAGGCCTCCCTGTCCTTCCCCATCTCCTGAAGTTTGCCCAAGTTCATATCAATTGCATTGGTGATGCCATCAAGCCATCTCATCCTCTGATGCCCTCTTCACATTCTGCCCTCAATCTTTCCCAACATCAGGATCTTTTCCAATGAGTCAGCTCTTAGCATCAGATAAGCAAAATACTGGAGCTTCAGCTTCAGCATCAGTCAGGGTGGATTTCCCTTAATATTGATTTGTTTGATCTCCCTGCTGTTCAAGAGACTCTCAAGAGTCTTATCCAGAACTGCAGTTTGAAGGCATTGATTCTTTTTTGCTCTTCCTTCTATACAGTCTAGCTCTCACACCTGCCTATGACCACTGGGAAGACCCTAGCTTTGACTATACAGCCTTTGTTGGCAGAGTAATGTCTCTGCTTTTCAACACACTGTCTAGCTTTGTCATAGCTTTCCTGCCAAGAAGCAATTGTCTTTTGATTTCATGTCCGCAGTCACCATCCAGTGCTTTTAGAGCCCTAGAATAAGAAATCTGTCACTTCTTCCACCTTTTACCCTTCTATTTGCCATGAAGTAACTGGGCTTCCCTGGTAGCTCAGCTGATACAGAATCTGCCTGCAGTGTGGGAGTCCTGGGTTCAACCACTGGGTGGGGAAGATTTCCTGTAGAAAGGAACAGCTACCACTCCAGTATTCTGGCCTGGGGAATTCCATGGATCGTATAGTCTGTGGGGTCACAAAGAGTCAGACACGACTGAGCAACTTTCAGCTCCTTTCATCAAAGGGACCGGATACCATGGTCTTAGTTTTTGAATATTTAGTTTTAAGCTAGCTCTTCACACTCATCAAGAGGCTCTTCCCTTTCTGCCATTAGAATGGTATCGTCCACATATCTGAATTTGTTGATGTTTCTCCTGCCAATCTTGATTCCAGCTTATAACTCATTCAGCCCAGCATTTTTCCTGATGTGCTCAGCATATAGGTTAAATGAACAGAGTATTAAAAGCATACCTCCAGTTAAATTTAAAAACATAAAATGTTATGATATATTCATGACAGTATAATTCTACTCAAACTCTAGATCTCCTAATTTTAATTTTTATGTATTTTATGGGTTTGTGGTATTTTTATTTAAGGAAAAACTGGAATTGTGCCAAAACTCAATTCCTATGAGGAATGGAATAACTTTATGAAAAATGGTTTATTGAGCAGATGTGACAAAACTGTCCTTTTCTTCTCTTGCCCCATTTGCAAGAAACTCTAAAGACTTTCTGAGCTTTTGCATCAGATTTCTAAGAGATGCCTAGGATTGTTAGAGGTTACAGTGGAGCCACAAAGATAATATTCTGTGGATGTTCATATTATCCTACTCTTAACTTCAGACTTGAGAGCTTGTTAAATAAAAATTGCCTGGTTTATCTGTATAATTTTGTGTGAAATATGCAAAATTTATTCTAACAGCCATGACCTCAGGTTGGCAATTATTAATTTAATTATATTTCAAAGTATCAAACTTCTAAATATATTATTAAAATTGAGGATTCTTTCATGACTGATTTCTGAAGATTTTCTTCATCAATGTCAGAAAATATATGAGGTCTGAAACTTGACTTTTGAAGAATCAGGGATTGTTGCTATCTAAATCAGGTTATGACCCAGGACAGCCACCACTAGAAAACACTCACATGGTAACATTATAAGACCCAGTGCTACAATGATCTGGGAAGGGCAACTAACCATAGGTACTACTATTTGGATCAGAGAAGCACCAATTAATTTGTCTGTTCTTTGATCCACTAGAAGAGCTCAGCTGGAAACCAAACAAAGCCAGCTTTTAAAAAATCTAACATTTGAGATATTTTATGTGTTCTTTCAAGTACACTGTATTTTAGACTCTAGAAGTAAGGGTCATAACTCTTGTATCTCTCTCTCTTCATAGAATTAGAGTTTGTCAAAGGTGTTAAAAATAAAATGAGTGTGAAAGCTCTATGAGGGTTATGAGAAGGTTGAGGAAAAAGTAAAGAAAGGCTAAAGTAAGACCTTCAGATAAAAGTAATAACAACAAAATGATGATGATGAAGATAAAACTTTCTTTTCATCTTCTTTGCCTCCAAATAGTCCTCTTGAGAATCAAATTTGTATGTAACTTAAATTTTAATGACTATTATAAAAATTAATCTTCCAGTTTTGAATAAAGCAATGATGGAATTGATTTAAGAATTTATTTTGAATATCAACAAAAATCCCAACTATCTCTCCATTTACTAAAACCCTATCAAATACTGTACTACTTATATGACCTTTACTCATTCTTTTAGAAATGCGCATAAACATTAATACACATTCACAGCTATATCTGAGAACACTTCCCAGAAATTATATTATTGCCCTAATCTCAGATATAATTTTGTGCTTTTTTTTGAATACCAAGTTTTCATCTTTTCAAGTCTGTCTCTAGAATTCTTACTCAATAAAAATTTTCTAGCAATGCCATATGTTCATATTTTTTCTTTTTCTTGATTCTTTTTTTTTTTTTTTTTTTTGGCGAATTATTCAACTGTTTATCATACATAAGACCGCATGACTATAATACAAAGGGGGGTTCTTTTTCATTTAACGTTACAATACACACAGCAAGTCCGGACCAGATCTTACAATCTGCACACAGGTATTTAACCTTTTCCATGCTGTTTATGTTTACAATGCACAGAAGCCCTGTAACCAAATTGTGTAGTAAAGCACACAAAACTGGACTGCAACATAACACAGTATGCAGAAGCGTCGGCCCTGATGACTTCCTGTATGTAAATAGTGGTTTAAAAACTGCCTTTTTTTTTTTTTTTTTTTTTTGGTGCCTGCTAAGATGTGGCAACCAGCACAGAAAAAAAAAATGACCTGACCCACGTATGTCTTCACCTCATATTTCTAAACAGTAGTAACTACTGAATTCCTTTTGATATTGCTAGACTCAAGATGACATCCTTTTATTCACTATAAACCTTCATGAACTACCAAGTTCAAAAATCATCCACAGGCTTGATATTTAATTACAAAATAAATATGGATTTCCTGATTAACAACAACAAAAAACTTTTGTGTGGTTTTTCTTGATTCTTTTTTGAGGGCCAGAGTGTTTTCAAGCATTGAATTTGCATGTGTATGTGAGTGAAATGTGTCTCTGTGTTTAGCTCCCATAGAAATATGCTTTTAAAAGTAAGTAAAGATACTTTCTCTCCTTGCCTTGATGGAATGATTGGTACCAGCTTTGTATTCCCTGTATCACCTAGAAAACTGAACAGCACATATAAACAATTGCTTTCAGATAGACAATGGGTAAAAGACACTGAACGATAGTGATTGTTGGGAGTTGGGCAAAGTTCTACAACATCACTGGCTTTCTGTCAGGAGGTATTTCAGTACTGTAGCACAGAGAGGGAGAACTTAGAGAGAAGGAAAATGAGTAACACTGATCTTACTAAGTTGGGAAACAGAAAATGAAGGAGGCTGAAGTGGCTAGTGGAAAAGAAAAAGAAGTAAAGCAGAGAATGAAGTCCAAAAATCCGAATGGAATAGCTTTATTGTTGTTTTTGTTGTTGTTGTTGTTGAATACTAGGTTGTAAATTGAGAGGGAGAATCTCCATAAGGCCAGTCAATGAAAACTAAGAAAAGTTATATACTGAGCAACGCCCCAAATTCACACAGGATGGGGTAGGCATTTGAATTCCAACTAAGCAAACTTAGAAAAATGTGTTAAATACCAAGAGAATTCAGCAAACTCTGTAGAAAGATTATAATATCATAGTTAGGTTTAAACTTGTCTTAGAGGAAGAGCTATAGCCATTCTATAACAAACCCCCAAAATAAAGGCTTTGAAACCCTGGGGTTAATCCACAAGTAACTGGCTGTCTAAATAAGTCAGTACATTTTGAAGGAAGAAAATACATACAGACATTTAGCATAACAGGTCTAGCACACAATGCTTCATATAAATATATTTAGAAAATTCCTAATATTTGGTAATTAAACAACATATTTTGAATAACTCATTTATGATAAAAATATCTTGGCAAATAAACAATATAGATCAGATCAGTCGCTCAGTCGTGTCCGACTCTGTGCGACACCATGAATCACAGCACGCCAGGCCTCCCTGTCCATCACCAACTCCCGGAGGTCACTCAGACTCACATCCATTGAGTCAGTGATGCCATCCAACCATCTCATCCTTTGTCATCCCCTTCTCCTCCTGCCCCCAATCCCTCCCAGCATCAGAGTCTTCTCCAATGAGTCAACTCTTCGCATGAGGTGGCCAAAATACTGGAGTTTCAGCTTTAGCATCATTCCTTCCAAAGAAATCCCAGGGCTGATCTCCTTCAGAATGGACTGGTTGGATCTCCTTGCAGTCCAAGGGACTCTCAAGAGTCTTCTCCAACACCACAGTTCAAAAGCATCAATTCTTCGGCACTCAGCCTTCTTCACAGTCCAGCACTCACATCCATACATGACCACAGGAAAGACCATAGCCTTGACTAGGCGAACCTTTGTTGGCAAAGTAATGTCTCTGCTTTTGAATATGCTATCTAGGTTGGTCATAACTTTCCTTCCAAGGAGGAAGCGTCTTTTAATTTCATGGCTGCAGTCACCATCTGCAGTGATTTTGGAGCCCAGAAAAATAAAGTCTGACACTGTTTCCCCATCTATTTCCCTTGTAGTAATGGGGACCAGATGCCATGATCTTCGTTTTTGAAAACAATATAAGGGGACTTAATTAGCTTGATCAACAGCTACAAAAACTTATGACTAATATCATACATAATTGAATGACAATATTTTCCCTCTAAAACTTGAAACAAGAAAAGTATATTTCCTCTCACAACTTGAAGTCAACATTGAACACCCTAACATGTGCAATAAGGCAAGAAAAAAAAAAAGTACAATGCCAAAAACTTCAAGTTGTATTGCCTTCAGACTCTGAGATGGAGGCAAGCAGGTAGGGATATCATTTAGAAACATCTCTGTAATCAATATCTGTGGTAGGGAGGTTAAAGAAACAATACAGGGTAGAGAAAGAAATCATGCAGGGATACAAAATCAACAATGTCTCAAGTAACCAAACAGGATATGTGGAATTAGGATGCTAATTTATACATGGGACAAGGTGTCCAAGTTTTATATGCTCCAAGAAGGGATTGATAGCTTCCCTGATAAATCAGTTGTGCTTCCCTGATAGCTCAGTTGGTAAAGAATCTGCCGGCAATGCAGGAACTCCAGTTGGAATTCTGGGTCACAGAAGATCCCCTGGAGAAGGGAAAGGCTACGCACTCCAGTAATCTTGGGCTTCTCTAGTGGCTCAGCAGGTAAAGAATCTGTCTGCAATCTGGGAGACCTGGGTTTGGTCCCTGGGTTGGAAAAATTCCTTGGAGAAGGGAAAGGCTACCCACTCCAGTATTATGGCCTGGAGAATTCCAGGGACTATATAATCCATGCGGGTACAAAGAATAGGACATGACTGAACGACTTTCACTTCACTCTAGGAAGGGATTGTTTTTGGGCAAATTGGCTGCCTTCAAATGAGGCACTCTCTGAAGCATTCCCAGCAGGTAGATGAGAAGTCCTTCACTGAAGTATGATATGATAGCTATACTCACTGTGCACAGTAATTAAATATACACAATATCCAATATAATATTAAAATTATTTTTTTATCAAGAGTCTCTTTTATTGATTATCAGAAACATTACAAACATCTAGTATGAATAAATTGTAACATGATAGTGTTTAGTTTGAACAATTTTACAACTAAGAAACATGAATTTACTAATTCAAGGTATACATGATTTATATATAGTAATAAAATGTGTTTCTTTACGCAATCAATGAGCAGTTAGAAACTAAAATTAAAAATATAATTTACAATACCATCCAAATTAGGGGATAATTAGGTATTAATTTAGTGAAGTATATATATGTAAGACTTCTACACTGGAATTATACATCTGTGTTGGGAGAAATTAAAGAACTATTACTTCCCTGATAGCTCAGTTGGTAAGGAATCCACCTGCAATGCAGGAAACCCCGATTTGATTCCTAGGTTGGGAATATCCTCTGGCAAAGGGAATGGCTACCAACTCCAGTATTATGGAGAATTCCATGGGGTCCTGTATAGTCCATCAGATCAGATCAGTCGCTCAGTCCTGTCCGATTCTTTGCAACCCCATGAACTGCAGCACACCAGGCCTCCCTGTCCATCACCAACTCCCGGAGGTCACTCAGACTCACATCCATCGAATCAGTGATGCCATCCAGCCATCTCATCCTCTGCGATCCCCTTCTCCTCCTGCCCCCAATCCCTCCCAGCATCAGACTCTTCTCCAATAAGTCAACTCTTCGCATGAGGTGGCCAAAATACTGGAGTTTCAGCTTTAGCATTATTTCTTCCAAAGAAATTCCAGGGCTGATCTCCTTCAGAATGGACTGGTTGGATCTCCTTGCAGTCCAAGGGACTCTCAAGAGTCTTCACCAACACCACAGTTCAAAAGCATCAATTCTTCGGCGCTCAGCCTTCTTCACAGTCCAGCTCTCACATCCATACATGACCACAGGAAAAACCATAGCCTTGACTAGACGAACCTTTGGTGGCAAAGTAATGTCTCTGCTTTTGTATATGCTATCTAGGTTAGTCATAACTTTCCTTCCAAGGAGTAAGCGTCTTTTAATTTCATGGCTGCACTCACCATCTGCAGTGATTTTGGAGCCCAGAAAAATAAATTCTGACACTGTTTCCACTGTTTCTCCATCTATTTCCCATTAGTGATGGGACCAGATGCCATGATCTTCGTTTTCTGAATGTTGAGCTTTAAGCCAACCTTTTCACTCTCCCCTTTCACTTTCATCAAGAGGCTTTTTAGTTCCTGTTCACTTTCTGCCATAAGGGTGGTGTCATCCGCACATCTGAGGTTATTGATATTTCTCCCAGCAATCTTGATTCCAACTTGTGTTTCTTCCAGTCCAGCATTTGTCATGATGTACTCTGCATAGAAGTTAAATAAACAGGGTGGCAATATATAGCCTTGACGTACTCCTTTTCCTATTTGGAACCAGTCTGTTGTTCCATGACCAGTTCTAACTGTTGCTTCCTGACCTGCATACAGATTTCTCAAGGGGGAGATCAGGTGGTGTGGTATTCCCATCTCTTTCAGAATTTTCCACAGTTTATTGTGATCTACACAGTCAAAGGCTTTGGCACAGTCAATAAAGCAGAAATAGATGTTTTTCTGGAACTCTCTTGCTTTTTCCATCATCCAGCGGATGTTGGCAATTTGATCTCTGGTTCCTCTGCCTTTTCTAAAACCAGCTTGAACATCAGGAAGTTCACGGTTCGCATATTGCTGAAGCCTGGCTTGGAGAATTTTGAGCATTACTTTACTAGCTTGTGAGATGAGTGCAATTGTGCAGTAGTTTGAGTACTCTTTGGCATTGCCTTTCTTTGGGATTGGGATGAAAACCGACCTTTTCCAATCTTGTGGCCACTGCTGAGTTTTCCAAATTTGCTGGCATATTGAGTATAGAATTTTCACAGCATCATCTTTCAGGATTTGGAATAGCTCCACTGGAATTCCATCACCTCCACTAGCTTTGTTCGTAGTGATGCTTTCTAAGGCCCACTTGACTTCACATTCCAGGATGTCTGGCTCTAGGTCAGTGATCACACCATCATGATTATCTGGGTCGTGAAGCTCTTTTTTGTACAGTTCTTCTGTGTATTATTGCTACCTCTTCTTAATATCTTCTGCTTCTGTTAGGTCCATACCATTTCTGTCCTTTATCGAGCCCATTTTTGCATGAAATATTCCTTTGGTATCTCTGATTTTCTTGAATAGATCCCTAGTCTTTCCCATTCTGTTGTTTTCCTCTATTTCTTTGCATTGTATAGTCCATGGGGTCACAAAAAGTTGAACACTAAAGAGCGACTTTCACTTTCACTAAATAGTGAAACATGTCATGTGCACATATTGGGATTCAGTGAAGGGGTGTCAGCTATCCCCTAAATGATCTGTAAATTCAGTACAGAATAATAAATCCCAGAAGATTTTATTGCATAGAATTTTCAAAATGATTGTGAGTCTATATTGCAATGTAAATATTATAAAATAATTGAAATAATTCTAAGGAAGAAAAGCAAATTTGAAAGATTACTGCCTGATTTAAAGAATTAGCTTAAAGTTACAGGGTTTCCCCCATGGCTCAGTGGATAAAAAAATCCATCTGCAATGCCAGAGATGTGGGTTCCATTCCTAGAGGAGAGCATGGAAACCCACTCCAGTATTCTTGCCTGAGAATATCATGGACAGATGAGCCTGGTGTGCTACAATTCATAAGGTCACATAGAGTCAGACATGAATGAAGCGACTAAGCACTCACACACAGAAAAAAGACAATCTAATCTTGGCATAAGAAGAGATGTAGAGATAAGTAGGATACAATAAAAAGCTCAAAATAGATGTCCATATGGCAGCTGGGTTTTGACAAGCATGCCAACATAATAAAATAGAGGAATAATATTAATAGTTGCTTCTGCAAGTAGTTCTGGATATAGGTATAAGAAAAATGAATTTAAATGTTTATCTCACAAAATTTAAAATGCTATGAATTTTAATACTAAAGCCCTAAAATGATCAAATTTCTAGATGAAAACATAAGAAAAAATTTTTTGATCTTGAACTTGGCAAACATTTCCATTTCAGTTCAGTTCAGTTCAGTCACTCAATCGTGTCTGACTCTTTATGACCTCATGGAATGCAGCACGCGAGGCCTCCCCGTCCATCACCAACTCCCAGACCATACTCAAACTCATGTCCGTTGAGTTGCAGATGCATTCAACCTTCTCATCCTCTATCTTCCCCTTCAGCTCCCTCCTTCAATCTTTCCCAGCTTCAGTGTCCTTTCAAATGGGTCAGTCTTCACATCAGGTGGTCAAAGTTTTGGAGTTTCAGCTTCAACATCAGTCCTTCAAATGAATACTCAGGACTGATTTCCTTTAGCATTGACTGGTTGGATCTCCCTGCTGTCCAAGGGACTCTCAAGAGTCTTCTCTAATAGCACAGTTCAAAAGCAACAGTTTTGGGGCACTCTGCTTTCTTTATAGTCCAACTCTCACATCCATACATGATTACTGGAAAAACCATAGTTGTAACTAGATGGAACTTTGTTGATAAAATAATGTCTCTGCTTTTTAATATACTGTCTAAGTTGGTCATAACTTTTCTTCCAAGGAGCAAGTATCTTTGAATTTCATGGCTGCCGTCACCATCTGCAGTGATTTTGGAGCCCAGAAAAATAGAGACTGACACTGTTTTCATTGTTTCCCCATCTATTTGCCATGAAGTGATGCAACCAGATGCCATGATCTTAGTTTTCTGAATGTTGAATTTTAAGACAACTTTTTCACTCTCCTCTTTCACTTTCATCAAGAGGCTCTTTAGTTCTTCTTTGCTTTCTTCCGTAAGTGTGGTGTCATCTGCATATCTGAGGTTATTGATATTTTTCCCAGCAACATTCATTCCACCTTGTGCTTTATCCAATCAAGCATTTCTCATGATGTACTCTGCATACAAGTTAAGTAAGGAGTGTGACAATATACAGCCTTGATGTACTCCTTTCTTGATTTGGAACCAGTCTGTTGTTCCATGTCTAGTTCTAACTGTTGCTTCTTGATCTACATACATATTTCTCAGGAGGCAGGTCAGGTGGTATGGTACTCCCATTTCTTGAAGAATTTTCCACAGTTTGTTGTGATCCACACAGTCAAAGGCTTTGTCGTAGTCAATAAAGCAGGAGTAGATGTTTATCTGCCATCTTGTTTGACCACTTACAATTTGCCTTGATTCATGGACCTAACATTTCAGGTTCCTATGCAATAACCTCAGATATGCAGATGATACCACCCTTATGGCAGAAAGTGAAGAGGAACTCAAAAGCCTCTTGATGAAAGTGAAAGTGGAGAGTGAAAAGGTTGGCTTAAAGCTCAACATTCAGAAAACGAAGATCATGGCATCTGGTCCCATCACTACATGGGAAATAGATGGAGAAACAGTGGAAACAGTGTCAGACTTTCTTTTTCTGGGCTCCAAAATCACTGCGGATGGTGACTGCAGCCATGAAATTAAAAGACGCTTACTCCTTGGAAGGAAAGTTATGACCAACCTAGATAGCATATTCAAAAGCAGAGACATCACTTTGCCAACAAAGGTTCGCCTAGTCAAGGCTATGGTCTTTCCTGTGGTCATGTATGGATGTGAGAGCTGGACTGTGAAGAAGGCTGAGCGCCGAAGAATTGATGCTTTTGAACTGTGGTGTTGGAGAAGACTCTTGAGAGTCCCTTGGACTGCAAGGAGATCCAACCAGTCCATTCTGAAGGAGATCAGCCCTGGAATTTCTTTGGAAGGAATGATGCTAAAGCTGAAGCTCCAGTACTTTGGCCACCTCATGCGAAGAGTTGACTCATTGGAGAAGACTCTGATGCTGGGAGGGATTGGGGGCAGGAGGAGAAGGGGACAACAGAGGATGAGATGGCTGGATGGCATCACTGACTCGATGAATGTGAGTCTGAGTGACCTCCGAGAGCTGGTGATGGATAGGGAGGCCTGGCATGCTGTGATTCATGGGGTCGCAAAGAGTCGGACACGACTGAGTGACTGATCTGATCTGATGCAATATTGCTCTTTACAGCATTGAACTTTACTTCCATCACTAGTCACATCCACAGCTGGGTGTTGTTTTTGCTTTGGCTTTATCTCTTCATTCTTTCTGCAGGTACTTCTCCATGTATCTCCAGTAGCATACTGGGCATCTACCAACCTGGGGAGATCATCTTTCAATGTCTTATCTTTTTGTCTTTTCATACTGTTCATGGGGTTCTCAAGACAAGAATATTGAAGTGGTTTGCCATTCCTTTCTCCAGTGGACCACGTTTTGTCAGAATTCTCCACTATGACCTGTTTGTCTTGGGTGCCCCTACACAGCATGGCTCATAGTTTCATTGAGTTAGACAAGGCCATATGATCAGATTGGTTAGTTTTCTGTAGTTGTGGTTTTCATTCTGTCTGCCCTCTGATGGAGAAGGATAAGAGGCTTATGGAATCTTCCTGATGTGAAAGTCTGACTGAGGGGGAAACTAGGTCTTGTTCTGATGGGCAGAGCCATGTTCAGTAAATCTTTAATCCAATTTTCTGTTGACGGGTGGGGCTATGTTCCCTCCCTGTTATTTGACCTGAGGCCAAACTATGGTGGAGGTAATGAAGATAATGGTGGCCTCCTTCAAAAGGACCCATGCAGGTATTACTGCACTTGGTGCTCCCAACCCTGCAGCAGCCCACTGCTGACCCATGCCTCCACCAGAGGCTCCTGGACACTCATGGCCAAGTATTTCTTAGGACACAAAAAATAAAATCCTAAGATAAAATCTTGATATATTGGACGTCAATTCAATTTGAAAACTTTTGCTTTGTGAAAATATTGTTAAGAAATAGAAAGACAAGACACAAACAGGAAAGAATTAATTACAACCTAAGTATCTGACACAGTATTTGTATCCAGAGTATATAACAAAAGCTTATAGTTTAGTAATAAATCAAAATTTTAAAAATGCTATCTACTTGAACAGATACTTAATAATAACATATTTACAAATGACCAATAAGCACATTAAAGGATGTTTAACAATATGTCATCAGGAAAATGCATATTAAAACTATGGTGAGATACTAGTACACATCAAGAAGGTTGAAGTAAATATCTAAATTGAGAGTAAGTATCTAGATATATTTAGAGCACTTGTACAAAGTAATTTCATATCTGTTGAATCTAATGCTGATGTAACAAAATAGAACCTATACTGTAGAGATTTTTCACTTAAAGAGTAATTTATTTTTATTCTAATTCATAATGTATTAGTTTTGAGAAGCTGAAAAATTTTTAATGGCCCTATACCACAGATATTTTAAGAAGCATTGCTCTAACTAATCAAAATTCAAAGTATTTGGCTGATGGCAGCATATGAGCAAGATGACCACATGGAAATAACCAGAAAGCTAAAGCAATGTATGCTGTGGATATATCTTTAATGTTTCTCAATTTCTTTTGGAATGCTCATGAAGACAGCAAAAATAATTGCTTTGACTATCATGTTTCCCCCATATGTTATTACAATGTACACATACCATGAGAGGTGAAAAGATTACAGAAAATGTGTGTGTCTAATTCCCTGGGAGAGGAAGTTTAAGAACAGAAAATACGGCTAACCTTTGCATTGATCCAGATATGGAGACCAAATTTCATGCTGATTCTCCAGATGGCCACTACTTTCCAAAGCCTGACATACAGTGTTTTTTTCCCTTATAAAATACTAAGTTAGTACATCAGTTGCTTAGCTTTAAATTAACATATCTTCTTTATGTGCTGTGATGATCAGACCTTCAATAACTGAAGAAAGAGCAATAAATAAACCAAAATAATGAATTGATTGTGAAATCTAAGGTTATTAGGCAAAGAAAGCTGTGAATTGAGAATGTGCAAGCTTATTTCCTTCCAATATAAAGCTGAAACAAATCCATTTGCTGGGCTATCATTTCAATCACTAGATATTTTTTAATGAATGAGACAGCATCAATTTTATACACACACACACACACACGCACACACAAATTGTTGGGTGCTCTGCTAGCATATGTTTGACTTAATGAAGTATTGTGAAAAATGTTATTTATATTTTTTTTCCTTTCAATTGAATGTAGACTAACAACACAGAAAACTAAGGAGAAATAAAGAAATATTGTATCTCCAACTAGTTTTATTAAGTGATAAACAACCAGTAGAAGAAGTGAAGTCTAATAATTATTTAGAATAAGTAACTGCATATGAGGATTTAACGTTTAAATGATCCTTGTTCCAAAAACTCTAGCATAGAAGGATGTGAAAGACACTATATTGTTTCCGTGTCTAGTAAAGATCCATCAGGCTTAGGAGGATATGTTTGTAGAGCACTTTGGAAACTTTCTAAATATAGAAAACTTAAATCTCAAAAAACTTTCTTGAACCTTGCTTTGTTAATAGTTTCCATGTAATCCAGAAAAGAAATCAATACATACAGTTTGCTTTCGAAAACCTTTGTGATTATCCCCCCAATCCTCTCTTCCACCAAAGAAATTAAACTGTGATTCAGTGTAGTAGTAAAAATTTTCTAGAGCCATGGCAGTTAGCTTTAAAATAGGTTTTGTTCTTTTTCTATGACAGTCAGTGACTTTCTTCTTGTAAAGAAAACAAATAGAGAATCTAATCATTTCCCCCAAATGTTTAATTGAAAATTCATAGTCATAAAGTGGTAAAATGTTTGCACAAAAGTAAATCTCCTGGAAAGATGCAAACTAGCATATATGGATAAGAATTAATTTTTCTGCATTAGTTACTATTTTGCCATGGAAGTTGATATTTGGCTTATTACAGTGTTGTATTAATTTTTTGGATAAAATTTCATGTTATAAAGGACTGTAATTGATTTTACTTAATTATAGAATTATCTGTTTTCTTTCACAAAGACATTGGATAACAGTAAAGTTATTAAATTATATCAGTAACTCAAATACCTTTGTTTGTTTATAGATAATACTTCACTCTGTGGGAAATTTTAGTGTAATTATTAATCATCAGTCATCCATTCTTCCTCTCTGTCTGTTGTCGTATTCTCTTTCACAGAAATAATCATAGTACTTGCTACACAAAATTGTTAAGAGAATTAAATGAGCTTAAAATAAAAATGCCTGGAACCTAGTAAGCTGCATAAATGTTCACTGGTATTACTATCATTCAAGCTATGAACAAAATACCTTTGATTATCTTGCTGTCTACTTTCTAACTTATAATTTTGCCTTTCTTATCTTATTTCAGTAAACCTTGATTTCATGCTATAATTCTCTGAACCATGTGGCTTTTGGGATTTGTTTATTTTACTGTTAGAAATAATATCGATTCTTTGAAAAATGACAATCATAAAATGATTATATCATAGCATATGTAACATTATTTCAGTTCAGTTCAGTCGCTCAGTCGTGTCCGACTCTTCGCAACCCCATTAATCACAGCAGGCCAGGCCTCCCTATCCATCACCAGCTCTCGGAGGTCACTCAGACTCACATTCATCGAGTCAGTGATGCCATCCAGCCATCTCATCCTCTGTCGTCCCCTTCTCCTCCTGCCCCCAATCCCTCCCAGCATCAGAGTCTTCTCCAATGAGTCAACTCTTCGCATGAGGTGGCCAAAATACTGGAGTTTCAGCTTTAGCATCATTCCTTCTAAAGAAATTCCAGGGCTGATCTCCTTCAGAATGGACCGGTTGGATCTCCTTGAAGTCCAAGGAACTCTCAAGAGTCTTCTCCAACACCACAGTTCAAAAGCATCAATTCTTCGGCGCTCAGCCTTCTTCACAGTCCAGCTCTCACATCCATACATGACCACAGGAAAGACCATAGCCTTGACTAGGCGAACCTTTGTTGGCAAAGTAATGTCTCTTCTTTTGAATATGCTATCTAGGTTGGTCATAACTTTCCTTCCAAGGGGTAAGCGTCTTTTAATTTCATGGCTGCAATCACCATCTGCAGTGATTTTGGAGCCCAAAAAATTAAACTCTGACACTGTTTCCACTGTTTTCCCATCTATCTCCCTTGTAGTGATGGGACCGGATGCCATGATCTTAGTTTTCTGAATTTTGAGCTTTAAGCCAATTTTTTCACTCTCTCCTTTCACTTTCATCAAGAGGCTTTTTAGTCCTTTCTGCCATAATAATGGTGTCATCTGCATATCTGAGGTTATTGATATTTCTCCTGGAAATCTTGATTCCAGCTTGTGTTTCTTCCAGTCAAGCTTTTCTGATATGTACATGAGAAATGTACATAAGTACATATGATGTACTCTGCATAGAAGTTAAATAAGCAGGGTGATAATATACAGCTTTGACGTAATACTTTTCCTATTTGGAACCAGTCTGTTGTTCCATGTCCAGTTCTAACTGTTGCTTCCTGACCTGCATACAGATTTCTCAAGAGGCAGGTCAGGTGGTCTGGTATTCCCATCCTTTCAGAATTTTCCACAGTTTATTGTGATCCACATAGTCAAAGGCTTTGGCATAGTCAATAAAGCAGAAATAGATGTTTTTCTGTAACTCTCTTGCTTTTTCCATGATCCAGTGGATGTTGGCAATTTGATCTCTGGTTCCTCTGCCTTTTCTAAAACCAGCTTGCACATCAGGAAGTTCACGGTTCACATATTGCTGAAGCCTGGCTTGGAGAATTTTGAGCATTACTTTACTAGCGTGTGAGATGAGTGCAATTGTGTGGTAGTTTGATCATTCTTTGGCATTGCTTTTCTTTGGCGTTGGAATGAAAACTGACATTTTCCAGTCATGTGGCCACTGCTGAGCTTTCCAAATTTGCTGGCATATTGAGTGCAGCACTCACACAGCATCATCTTTCAGGATTTGAAATAGCTCAACTGAAATTCCATCACCTCCACTAGCTTTGTTCGTAGTAATGCTTTCTAAGGCACACTTGTCTTCACATTCCAGAATGTCTGGCTCTAGGTCAGTGAGCACACCATCGTGATTATCTGGGTCATGAAGATCTTTTTTGTACAGTACTTCTGTGTATTCTTGCCACCTCTTTTTAATATCTTCTGCTTCTTTTTGGTCCAGACCATTTCTGTCCTTTATCGAGCCCATCCTTGCATGAAATGTCCCCTTGGTATCTCTAATTTTCTTGAAGAGATCTCTAGTCTTTCCCATTCTGTTGTTTTCCTCTATTGCTTTGCATTGATCACTGAGGAAGGCTTTCTTATTTCTTCTTGCTATTCTTTGGAACTCTGTATTCAGATGCTTATATCTTTCCTTACCTCCTTTGCTTTTCGCTTCTCTTCTTTTCACAGCTATTTGTAAGGCCTCCCCAGACAGCCATTTTGCTTTTTTGCATTTCTTTTCCATGGGGATGGTCTTGATCCCTATCTCCTGTACAATGTCATGAACCTCATTCCATAGTTCATCAGGCACTCTATTAGATCTAGGTCCTTAAATCTATTTCTCACTTCCACTGTATAATCATTTGGGATTTGATTTAGGTCATACCTGAATGGTCTCACAAATGGCTATGAAAAGAAGAGAAGTGAAAAGCAAAGGAGAAAAAGAAAAAAATAAACATCTGAATGCAGAGTTCCAAAGAATAGCAAGAAGAGATAAGAAAGCCTTCTTCAGTGATCAATGCAAAGAAATAGAGGAAAACAACAGAATGGGAAAGACTAGGGATCTATTCAAGAAAATCAGAGATACCAAAGGAACATTTCATGCAAAGATGGTCTCGATAAAGGACAGAAATGGTATGGACCTAACAGAAGCAGAAGATATTAAGAAGAGGTGGCAAGAATACACAGAAGAACTGTACAAAAAAGAGCTTCACACCCAATAATAATGATGGTGTGATCACTGACCTAGAGCCAGACATCCTGGAATGTGAAGTCAAGTGGGCCTTAGAAAGCATCACTACGAACAAAGCTAGTGGAGGTGATGGAATTCCAGTGGAGCTATTCCAAATCCTGAAAGATGACGCTGTGAAAGTGCTGCACTCAATATGCCAGCAAATCTGGAAAACTCAGCAGTGGCCACAAGATTGGAAAAGGTCAGTTTTCATCCCAATCCCAAAGAACGCAATGCCAGAGTGCTCAAACTACCACACAGTTGCACTCATCTCACACGCTAGTAAAGTAATGCTCAAAATTCTCCAAGCCAGGCTTCAGCAATATGTGAACCGTGAACTTCCTGATATTCAAGCTGGTTTTAGAAAAGGCAGAGGAACCAGAGATCAAATTGCTAACATCCGCTGGATGATGGAAAAAGCAAGAGAGTTCCAGAAATACATCTATTTCTGCTTTATTGACTATGCCAAAGCCTTTGACTGTGTAGATCACAATAAACTGTGGAAAATTCTGAAAGAGATGGGAATACCAGACCACCTGATCTCCCCCTTGAGAAATCTGTATGCAGGTCAGGAAGCAACAGTTAGAACTGGTCATGGAACAACAGACTGGTTCAAAATAGGAAAAGGAGTATGGCAAGGCTGTATATTGTCACCATGTTTATTTAACTTCTATGCAGAGTACATCATGAGAAATGCTGGACTGGAAGAAACACAAGTTGGAATCAAGATTGCCGGGAGAAATATCAATAACCTCAGATATGCAGATGACACTACCCTTATGGCAGAAAGTGAAGAGGAACTAAAAAGCCTCTTGATGAAAGTGAAAGTGGAGAGTGAAAATGTTGGCTTAAAGCTCAACATTCAGAAAACGAAGATCATGGCATCTGGTCCCATCACTACATGGGAAATAGATGGAGAAACAGTGGAAACAGTGTCAGACTTTGTTTTTCTGGGCTCCAAAATCACTGCAGATGGTGCGTGCAGCCATGAAATTAAAAGACACTTACTCCTTGGAAGGAAAGTTATGACCAATCTAGATAGCATATTCAAAAACAGAGACATCACTTTGCCAACAAAGGTTCACCTAGTCAAGGCTATGGTCTTTCCTGTAGTCATGTATGGATGTGAGAGGTGGGCTGTGAAGAAGGCTGAGTGCCGAAGAATTGATGCTTTTGAAGTGTGGTGTTGGAGAAGACTCTTTTTCCCTTGGACTGCAAGAAGATTCAACCAGTCCATTCTGAAGGAGATCAGCCCTGGGATTTCTTTGGAAGGAATGATGCTAAAGCTGAAACTCCAGTATTTTGGCCACCTCATGCGAAGAGTTGACTCATTGGAGAAGACTCTGATGCTGGGAGGGATTGGGGGCAGGAGGAGAAGGGGACAACAGAGGATGAGATGGCTGGATGGCATCACTGACTCTATGGATGTTAGTCTGAGTGACTTCCAGGAGTTGGTGATGAACAGGGAGGCCTGGCGTGCTGCAATTCATGGGGTCGCAAACAGTCAGACACAACTGAGCGACTGATCTGATCTGATCTGAATGGACTAGTGGTTTTCCCTACTTTCTTCAATTTAAGTCTGAATTTGGCAATAAGGAGTTCATGATCTGAGCCACAGTCAACTCCTGGTCTTACTTTGGTTGACTGTATAGAGCTTCTTCATCTTTGGTTGTAAGGATATAATCAATCTGATTTTGGTGTTGACCATCTGGTGATGATCATGTGTAGTCTTCTCTTGTGTTGTTGGAAGAGGGTGTTTGCTATGACTAGAGCATTTTTTTTGGCAAAACTCTTATTAGTCTTTGCCCTTCTTCCTTCCATATTCCAAGGCCATATTTGCCTGTTACTCTAGGTGTTTCTTGACTTCCTACTTTTGGGGGAAAGTAATTATATTTTCTTAAACCAAAAATTACTTTTCCAGATTTATCGAGCAATAGCTGACAAATATAATTGCATATATTTAAAGTGCAAAGAATTGACTCATTGGAAAAGACCCTGATGCTGGGAGGGATTGGGACAGGAGGAGAAGGGAACCACAGAGGATGAGATGGCTCGATGGCATCACTCACTCAATGGGCATGAGTGTGAATGAACTCCGGGAGTTGGTGATGGACAGGGAGGCCTGGCGTGCTGCGATTCATGGGGTCTCAAAGAGTCGGACACGACTGAGCGACTGAACTGAACTGAAAGTGTACAATATGATGATTTAATATACGCAAACATTGTGGCTCCTTTAATTCTAGTTTCCTGATTTAGTCTCAGTTTGGCTTGCTCTTCTGTTTTTGCTCCTCTGTTTCTACTATCCCCAGAGTACTTGATTAAGAACCTCCCCATCTTTATGTACAGAAACTCACTTTCCAGATCAGTTACATATTGAACACAAGCTATGTAGACCTGCAAGAAAATTTCAATTATTCATCTATTTCCTAAAAGTGAAGTTGCTCAGTTGTGTCCGACTCTGCAACCCCATGGACTGGAGCCTACCAGGCTCCTCCATCCATGGAATTTTCCAGGCAAGAGTACTGGTATGGGTTTTCATTTCCTTTTCTAAAGAGATCTCCTTACCCAGGGATCAAACCCAGGTCTCTTTCATTGCAGGCAGACACTTTACATTCTGAGCCACCTGAGAATCAGAGATATACAAATAACAAAATACACCACACACATACATGGTTATATTTCTGATCTGATTTAACATTTAATTATTGAGTGAGTATCAAATCCTGAAAGATGATGCTGTGAAAGTGCTGCACTAAATATGTCAGCAAATTTTGAAAACTCAGCAGTGGCCACAGGACTGGAAAAGGGCAGTTTTCTTTCCAATCCTGAAGAAAGGCAATGCCAAAGAATGCTCAAACTATGACACAATTACACTGATCTCACACACGAGTAAAGTAATGGTCAAAATTCTCCAAGCCAGGCTTTAGCAATACATGAACCATGAACTTCCATATATGCAAGCTGATTTTAGAAAAGGCACATTAACCAGATATCAAATTTCCAACATCCACTGGATCATGGATAAAGCAAGAGAGTTTCAGAAAACCATCTATTTCTGCTTTAATGACTATGCCAAAGCCTTTGACTGTGTGGATCATAGTAAACTGTGCAAAATTCTGAAAGAGATGGGAATACCAGACCCCTGACCTGCCTCTTGAGAAACCTGTATGCAGGTCAGGAAGCAACAGTTAGAACTGGACATGGAACAACAGACTGGTTCCAAATAGGAAAAGGATTACGTCAAGGCTGTACATTATCACCCTGCTTATTTAACTTGTATGCAGAGTACATCATGAGAAACGCTGGGCTGGAAGAACCACAAGCTGGAATCGAGATTGCTGGGAGAAATATCAGTAACCTCAGATATGCAGATGACAGCATTCTTATGGAAGAAAGTGAAGAGGAACTAAAGAGCCTCTTGATGAAAGTGAAAGAGGAGAGTGAAAAAGTTATCTTAAAGCTCAACATTCAGAAAACAAAGATCATGGCATCTGGTCCCATCACCTCATGGGAAATAGGTGGGGAAATAGTGTAAACAGTGTCAGACTTCATTTTGGGGCTCCAAAATCACTGCAGATGGTTACTGCAGTCATGAAATTAAAAGACACTTACTCTTTGGAAGGAAAGTTATGACCAACCTAGACAGCATATTAAAAAGCAGACACTACTTTGCCAACAAAGGTCCATCTAGTCAAGACTATGGTTTTTCCAGTGCTCATGTATGGATGTGAGAGCTGGACTGTGAAGAAGGCTGAGCACCGAAGAATTGATGCTTTTGAACTGTGGTGTTGGAGAAGACTCTTGAGAGTCCCTTGGACTGCAAGGAGATTCAACTAGTACATCCTAAATGAAATCAGTTCTGGGTGTTCTTTGGAGGCAATGATGCTGAAGCTGAAACTCCAGTACTTTGGCCACCTCATGTGAAGAGTTGACTCATTGGAAAAGACTCTGATGCTGGGAGGGATTGGGGGCAAGAGGAGAAGGGGACAACAGCGGATGAGATGTCTGGATGGCATTACTGACTCGATGGACGTGAATCTGAGTGAACTCCGGGAGTTTGTGATGGATAGGGAGGCCTGGCTTTCTGCGATTCATCCAGTTGCAAAGGACACGACTGAGCGACTGAACTGAACTGAACTGGAGCTGGTGATGGACAGGGAGGCCTGGCGTGCTGCGGTTCATGGGGTCGCAAAGAATCGGACACGACTGAGCGACTGATCTGATCTGATCTGATCTGATCATCTTCTCAAAACATGTGTTGGTAGGGAAAGAGATGAGAAAGCTTGAGGCAGAGAACTGATTGGAGTATGTGAAGATGATCAGCAAGTTTGCAGATCATCAGAGAAATTTAGGCCCTTTTGAAGTATAGCTCACTCACCCTGGATTCTGCCAGACCTTTATTGGCCTGTGTCATGGGGATTTCCTTGACCTCAATGTTCTTGTGTGAATTAACCTTTTATCTGTTGACTGAGAAGAACTAGTGAATGATTCATGTTCTAAAGTGGACACTGGAGAAGGATCCATTAGGTCATTGCTCTTTCTGAGTTGCGCCTTGTCTAGTGTCCTGCTCCTGTGGCCTATGGCAGTCAAGAGTGGCGGATTCATTTTGATGAATGGCAAAAGTAATACAATATTGTAAAGTTAAGCAAAATACAATTAAAAAAAAAAAAATAGAAGAGTACACAGAGGCCAGCAGCCTCCCTAGCATCCTCTTGGATGACATTCATTGAGGTTCAGCCCATGAATAGCTTTCCCTGGCCACATAGAGGATACATTTCCAGCAAATGTGGCCAACCAGCACCATGATGGCTTTTGTGGCACCTAGTGAGTCAAACATGTGTGCTCGCCAACACAGTTAGGATCTCTGCCCTGGGATGTGTGCCTCTTACTTGGGTGCACTATCTCAGTCCCCGTGTTGTAGCTGATCTTCCTATATGTGTTAGAGTCCCTTGAATTACCTTCTACTAGTCAATCTCTTGTTATTCCAGTCCTGATTGCAAATAAAAATTGCTTATATTAGACTTTTCTTGTTCAAATTACTGTGTGACTTACACCTTATGATTGTACTGACTGATGTAAGACACCTTAAAGTATTGTCAGGAAAAATTGTGAAATACTCTGAAATAGGCAAAAAAGATTACTTGGTATTGGGTGCACCCTTCTGGGTTACCTGTGCCTTTCATGTATTTTGAATATTTTTAACACTTATCAAGCTATAGAAAGTGATAGTATTATAAATGATTCTTGTTCATAGAAATGGAAATTAGATTTGTCCAATGTAGATATGGTTTCTCCCTCCTATAAAAGAGCTTTATATATATATATATATATATCAAATCAGATCAGTTGCTCAGTCGTGTACGATTCTTTGCGACCCCATGAATCGCAGCACACCAGGCCCCCCTGTCCATCACCAACTCCTGGAGGTCACCCAGACCCACATCCATCGAGTCAGTGATGCCATCCAGCCATCTCATCCTCTGTCGTCCCCTTCTCCTCCTGCCCCCAATCCCTCCCAGCATCAGAGTCTTCTCCAATGAGTCAACTCTTCGCATGAGGTGGCCAAAATACTGGAGTTTCAGCTTTAGCATCATTCCTTCCAAAGAAATCCCAGGGCTGATCTCCTTCAGAATGGACTGGTTGGATCTCCTTGCAATCCAAGGAGTCCAAGTCTCAAGAGTCTTCTCCAACACCACACTTCAAATGCATCAATTCTTCGGCGTTCAGCCTTCTTCACAGTCCAGCTCTCACATCCATACATGACCACAGGAAAGACCATAGCCTTGACTAGGCGAACCTTTGTTGGCAAAGTGATGTCTCTTCTTTTGAATATGCTATCTAGGTTGGTCATAACTTCCTTCCAAGGAGGAAGTGTCTTTTAATTTCATGACTGCAGTCACCATCTGCAGTGATTTTGGAGCCCAGACAAAGAAAATCTGACACTGTTTCTACTGTTTCCCCATCTATTTCCCATGTAGTGATGGGACCAGATGCCATGATCTTCATTTTCTGAATGTTGAGCTTTAAGCCGACCTTTTCACTCTCCACTTTCACTTTCATCAAGAGGCTTTTTAGTTCCTCTTCACTTTCTGCCATAAGGGTGGTGTCATCCGCATATCTGAGGTTATTAATATTTCTCCCAGCAATCTTGATTCCAACTGGTGTTTCTTCCAGTCCAGCATTTCTCACGATGTACTCTGCATATAAGTTAAACAAACATAGTGACAATATGCAGCCTTGCCGTACTCCTTTTCCTATTTGGAACCAGTCTGTTGTTCCATGTCCAGTTCTAACTGTTGTGTGTGTATATATATATATTTATACATATATATACACATGAGTGTATATATATATATTTATACATATGTGTGCATATATATTTATATATATATTATATATATATAAACTTATTTATATTATATATAATATAACATATATAATTTATATTATATTGTGTATGTGTGTGTGTATGTATATATATATATAAACACATTTATTTCAAAATCCCTGATTGCCTACCATATGTGGCAGTTCTTTATATTCTATTTTTAATTTGTTTTAATATCCTCTGGTTCCCTCTTTAATTAATGAGCTAAGTATAATCTTTGGTATCTTTTAAAAAAATATGTTAGTAAAAGAATAGCACCTACCACATGAAATATCTGTGAAAATTAAATGAAGATGTGGGTGAGATAAGCATACATTCACAGGCTCTTCCATCATTAACACCCCCACACCAAAAGGGTACATTTGTTATAATTCATGAACCTTCATTGACATGTTATCAGCCCAGTCTATAATCACATGAGGGTTCATTCTCAGTGTCATATACTCTGAGTTTGGACAAATTTATAATGACATATATCTACCATTATAGCATTATGAGGAATAGTTTCAGTACCCTAAGCATTTTCTGGGTTTCTCCTATTCATCTTTCCATCCTGCTTAACCCCAACTACCACTAATCATATTATCGTCTCTATAGCTTTTACCTTTTCCAGAATACCACCTATTTGGAATACTACAATATGTAGCATTCTCATATTTGTTTATTTCACTTAGTAACATGTGTTCAAGTTTCCTCCTTGTCTTTTCATGACTTGAAAGCTAATATTTTTAGTGTTGAAAAATATTGTAGAAATTGAAAAACTGATCCTAAGATTTATATAAATAGGCAGATAACTTAAAACAGCCCATTTTGAAGATTAATTTGAAGTTCTTACACCTCCTGAATTTAGTAATCAGTCAACATTCAGTAAATACTACAGAATAGCATTGGCTTAAAAATAACCAAACACATAAAAGGAGCAGAGTGTAGGTCAATATATATATATATATATATATATATATATATATATATATATATATATGTATGTGTGTGTATATATATATATATATGTGTGTGTGTGTGTGTGTGTGTGTATATATATGTATATGTATATATATATAGAGAGAGACAATTGATTTTCAAGAAAGATTCAAAGACAATTTGATTGAAAATAGCTAGATTAAATGACTGGTATTGGAACTATTGGAATTCCATATACAAACCAAAACCAGAACAAAACAATAAGAAGAAAATAAACTTTGATTCACATCTTGAATCACATTCAAATATTAATCCTTAAAATAATTCTTACTTGTTTTTCAGCATATTCACTAATAATCGTTCTTTTTAAAATTTTTGATTTCTATTAGACTATTAAGGGAAGCAATGGAGACATTTCAGTTTGAAAAATTTTCCAATATTCCTTATTAATTTTAGGGCTGTTTGCACCCATGTCTTATGGCTAAGATGCATAAATTTAGTAAATGCACAGCAGGGACTGAGAATCTATACCAAGGTATTATGTAGGAACTTATTTTGGAAGGCACATACCAGTCAACTGAGTTCCCTTTAACAGTTTTTAACATAATTTTTCACTTTTACTTATTCTAAATTAGTATATTATTTTACTAAATAGCTAGTTGATCATAGTTGAAAGTATTAATTCCAGATATTATATAGGATGAAAATTAATTTTATATAGGCTGGCTTTTTTGACATGAGAAGAAACCCTCCTAGATAAGGCCTTTAATATTTATGGTCCCTTAAAGGACAATTCCTGCCCACTAAAATAAATGATAGTTCTTCCCTTCTGTGAGAGCAAGGAAAGTGAAATTTCCTTTGAGATTTCTTGTTTATTCACTTAAGATTTGATTGTTTTACATCAATTTCCCTGTGAAAATAACATTGTCTCCTAAAGGGAAACAGCTATAGAAGTCCACTAAACATTACCTCACACAGAATTTGACTGTCTTCTGGAGTTGCTTAGCAAAGACATGTACAGAGAGATTTTCTATTATCCTAAGCAGTGCTATTCATTTTATTCTAGTACTTTGCTCAGTGCTGTAGATCTTGTTTTTATTCTTGGTTGGACCTGGTCCTTGGACCGATTATGTTATGGCACACTACTTCTATCTTGACCTTAATCACCTTTGTATACAAACTAGAACCTTGCATGGTATCCGAAATACACTTGATACTCACTAAATATAGAATATTTTTTTTTTAAATGCCAAGTCTGTAAGGAGTCTAAAGGAAAAGCCACTTTTTTCTACTGGTGATGGACAATAATTTCCTTAGGTCAATTTGGCAAAATATATTAGTAATTCAAAATATTTGCATCTTTTATCTACTAATGTATCTTTTAGAACCATAATCAAAGGAAACAATCAGAACAGTGCAAAAGTGCACACATCAGATCAGATCAGATCAGTCGCTCAGTCGTGTCCGACTCTTTGCGACCCCATGAACTGCAGCACGCCAGGCCTCCCTGTCCATCACCAGCTCCCGGAGGTCACTCAGACTCGCATCCATCGAGTCAGTGATGTCATCCAGCCATCTCATCCTCTGTCGTCCCCTTCTCCTCCTGCCCTCAATCCCTCCCAGCATCAGAGTCTTCTCCAATGAGTCAACTCTTCGCATGAGGTGGCCAAAATACTGGAGTTTCAGCTTTAGCATCATTCCTTCTAAAGAAATTCCAGGATTGATCTCCTTCAGAATGGACCGGTTGGATCTTCTTGCAGTCCAAGGGACTCTCAAGTGTCTTCTCCAACACCACAGTTCAAAAGCATCAATTCTTCGGCGCTCAGCCTTCTTCACAGTCCAGCTCTCACATCCATACCTGACCACAGGAAAGACCATAGCCTTGACTAGGCGAACCTTTGTTGGTAAAGTAATGTCTCTGCTTTTGAATATGCTATCTAGGTTGGTCATAACTTTCCTTCCAAGGAGTAAGCGTCTTTTAATTTCATGGCTGCAGTCACCATCTGCAGTGATTTTGGAGCCCAGAAAAACAAAGTCTGACACTGTTTCCCCATCTATTTCCCAAAACATGAAAGTGAAAGTGAAGTCACTCAGTTGTGTCCGACTCTTTGTGACCCCATGGACTGTATCCTACCAGGCTCTTCTGTCCATGGGATTTTCCAGGCAAGAATACTGGAGTGGGTTGTCATTTCCTCCTCCAAAATAAACATACAAATGCCAATATGATCTCTGTGGTATATTATAGAAGAGAATGAGTAAGTGAATTATGGCAAATCTATGAAATGGAAGCATGGGCTTCTATTGAAAAGATATTAATAGTTTTGTTTTTTTGTTTTAAATTTGAAAATGTCCTCTCACCTATTGTTTTCAATTTTGAGCTTGCATTATTTTTATAAATGTATTGTATGAATTCCTCAGTTATGGTAGAAATAGCATAGGTGATGAGAACATGAGTGAACATTAGATTTATTTTCAAATCACTACTGAAGAACTTTCAGTTCAGTTCAGTTGCTCTGTGGTGTCCAACCCTTTGTGATCCCATGGACTGCAGCACTCCAGGCTTCTCTGTCCATCACCAACTCCCAGAGCTTACTCAAACTCATGTCCATTGAGTCAGTGATGCCATCCAACTATCTCATCATCTGTCATCCCCTTCTCCTCTCACCTTCAATCTTTTCCAGCATCAAGGTCTTTTCAAATGAGTCAGCTCTTCATATGAGGTGGCCAAAGTATTGGAGTTTCAGCTTCAGCATCAGTCTTTCCAATGAACACCCAGGACTGATTTCCTTTAGGATGGACTGGTTGGACCTCCTTGCAGTCCAAAGGACTCTGAAGAGTCTTTTCCAACACCACAGTTCAAAAGGATCAATTCTTCAGTGCTCAGCTTTCTTTATAGTCCAACTCTTACATCCATACATGACTCCTGGGAAAACCATAGCTTTGACTAGAAGGACCTTCGTTGGCAAACTAATGTCTCTGCTTTTTAATATGCTATCTAGTTTGGTCATAACTTTTCTTCTAAGGATTGTCTTTTAATTTCATGGCTGCAGTCACCATCTACAGTGATTTTCGAGCCCCCAAAACTAAAGTCTATCACTGTTTCCATTGTTTCCTCATCTATTTGTCATGAAATGGTGGGACCAGATGCCATGATCTTAGTTTTCTGAATGTTGAGTTTTAAGCTAATTTTTTCACTCTCCTCTTTCACTTTCATCAAAAAGCTTTTTAGTTCTTCTTTGCTTTCTGCCATAAATGTGGCGTCATCTGTGCTGAAGAACTTGCTTAGCATCTTTGCGTGTTGGGAAAATTTCTGAGTGTCAATTTCCTTATTTCAAAAATGATGGGCATATTTACCTTGTAAAACTTTTAGTAAATGCAATGAGATAATTTGTAAAATGGGTCTAAATAAACAGAGTATCTTCATAGTATGAACTCAATTAATATGTGTATTATTATTATTATATTGTCTGTGGTGAAAAGTGTAGTCCTTGTATTAAAAATTGTTAAGAGTCTCAAAATCTCTTCGAAGGGCATTTAACAGAGAACATAATGCCTGCAGCCTCCAGCTTGTGTCTGATAACTTTGGACTATCTTGACAGAGCTGATGAGTACATTGTATTTACATAATTTCTTTGACCTTATCTGCAAGCTCCATGAGAAATAGTTAACATTCTAGAACTTAGATAAATATGGACAGGGATATTCTTGCAAACAAAGATAAAATCTTGGTATAAGTTGAGAGAGTACAGATAAAGTAGAAAACTAAGCTAAAAGATATGGGCCATATAGGTTATATTTTTAAAAACTTTTTCCACTGATACCTATATTTTGTGAAAAAAGTCTACAGATGATAATTATATAAGAAAAAATTTTTTGCTTGGATATAGAGTGGATCCATATAAAATCTTGCATTTGGGGACTTTTACGAACCAAAGTTTATCCCTTCAAAATTAACCTGTGGAAGCTCTAACCCCTAGTATAATGGCATTTGAGGAGCAGTCTTTGTGACATAATTTGCTTTTGATAAGGTTGTGAAGGGAAAGCCCTGAAAATGGGATTAGCATCTTGTAGGAAGGGGAAGTGACACTAATAGTCTCACTTTGTCATGTAAGGACTCAGCTAGAAGGTGGCTATCTGCAAGCCAGGAAGAGAACTTTCACCAGGACCCAACTGTGCTGGCATCTTGATCTTGGATTTCCAGGCCCCAGAATTGAGGGGAAATAAATTTCTGTTTAAAATCTGTGTTACATTTATTTATGTCTGTGTGTGTGTGTGTGTGTGTGTGTGTGTGGGCAGCCCACATGACTAAAACAGTGTCCATCCCAGACACCAAAACTAGAAAAATGCAAAGACCTTCTTTTTAAAGAAACTTCAGAAAAATAAATGTCTTTGGAAAAATAAACCCTAAATGATCTTCAAAATGAGTGGACTTAAAAAAAAGTATTAGTTTCTTTTTTGTAAAATTCACTTGCCAGTGATGGAATCCATGGCACATTACCCCTAAATCTGGCAACATTACACATTGCATATTTTAATCTGAAGGAGTTTAAGAAAATGGCAGAAGCAGGAAGATCAATCAGACATCCCCCACCATCAACACCTCAGCCCTCTCCACTCTCCTTCTCTGAAATAGGTCATAAAACCAAACTTAGAAGAAAGAGGCATCCTTGTCTCCAAAAACTAAAGGATGCTGAGAAGAATCCAGTCAAACTTGCTGAGTTTCCCTTAGTTTACTCATAAATTCATGCTCTTTGAATTTCTCATAACTTCTACATGATTATCCACATTTCATCCAACGTAGCTTAAAAATACTCAAGCTTAACTTTTTTTTTTTTTTTTTAGATCATTTCCTTATGAAGTCTACCATGTTACATGAAACTTAAATTTGTACAATTTCCACCCATTAGCCTGTCAGTTTAATTTTCTGACCCAGTCAAGGAGTTCAAGAAGGTTAAGGACAACTTATTCCTTCAGTACACCAATTATTTAAGAAGAAATAGATCTCTGCAAAGTAGGTTTTACTCCAAGACAAAGTAGGCCACTTTAGTTTTTGAAATTTCAAGTAATGGAAATGCTCTTTCTCTGTGAGTTTCTCTGCTTTTATTTCCTCTTGAAATCAAATGTATCTTTAAAAATCTTATTTAACTCCTCAAATTTTCTCTAACAAATGCTGCATTTCTTTAGCTTTAGGGGTTGAAGAATTGATGCTTTTGAACTGTCGTGTTGGAGAAGACTCTTGAGTGTCCCGTGGACTGCAAGGAGATCCAACCAGTCCATTCTGAAGGAGATCAGCCCTGGGACTTCTTTGGAAGGAATGATGATAAAGATGAAACTCTAGTACTTTGGCCACCTCATGGGAAAAGTTGACTCATTGGAGAAGAGTCTGATGCTGGGAGGGATTGGGGGCAAGAGGAGAAGGGGACGACAGAGGATGAGATTGCTGGATGGCATCACTGACTCCATGGACGTGAGTCTCAGTGAACTCCGGGAGTTGGTAATGGACACAGAGGCCTGGCATGCTACAATTCATGGGGTCGCAAAGAGTCGGACACAACTGAGCAACTGATCTGATCTGATCTGATCTGACCTATTAGAATGCAAATGAGTTTTAAAAAGTTAATGTTATGAGTCAAGGATTCGTTAATTGAGAATGTTATTTCTTTATTTCTTCAGTAAACTTCCACTAAACCCTTATTCTCTCCCAGGCAGTGCTCTAGGAGTTAGGGACAAGGTCTGAACAAAGTAGACCCAAATGCCAATCTTTTGGAGTTTATACTGTTTGAGTAGCTAACAGTCCTAGAGAAGCTTCAGCTGAATAGTTAAAACCTCTATAAGAACCTGAAAATGAGAGAAACAGACATCTAGGATATGTAAATCATTAAATGTTCAAAACTAACTTCACTTACTTGAAAATTTTCAGATTGGTGCTCCTTAGTGCATAAATCTTAGTATCTTCTCTTCTAATGCTTTGTTTCCCCTCTCTCTGGAAATTGAAGGGTTAGAAAACTCCCACATTTAAAATTTATAGAATATATTTTTGTAAAACAATGAGTCTCAGCACAGTACCAAAGGCTATATTCCAGAGACACATTCTGAAAGGGAGACACATTCTCCTTTTAAAAGTAAACATCTCTGATTTATCCTTCATGATTTTACATCAGAAGGTCACTTTATGTGTAGTTCCTAATATCTAATGGAGGATCTGCTCACCAGAAGAAAAAAGACAATTAAAGCCAGCAGGACCCAATTCACTCACCTTCCTCTTATGTCTATTTACAGAAAAGTTGTGCTTTTTAGTTTAGATTTTAAAAGGCTCCTGAAAACCCTTTCTGTTTTGCAGGTAAGCATCTTTCAGAAAAACATACCTTCCCTTGAGATGTTTGCAAATATCACATCTGTTGTAGAACACACAGAAAACACAATGTGTGCTCTAATTAGAGAAGAAAATTGAAATGTATCATTGGATCACTAAGAGTGACTGATGCAAATATTTGGAGGAAAATAACTCTCTCTGATTTGAAATTATGCTTTCTACACAATTGGTATCTCCATAATAAGTAAATCAAATCATGACTTTACTCCCCCATGACTGAAAATTAACAGTGAGTAAATGGCAAGACATTAGAACTGTACTTTTCCATAAGCAGAAGTATAAATGTTAATCTGAATCTCTTGAGTTTGCAAAATTTGGCTGGAAATACTGTTAAAACATACTTTCTCAAGAGAATGTTCTTTGCTTCCAGCCTCCAAAAAAAACTGCAAATACAACAGCAACAGCTTTTCATTGCAGCATTTTGGAGCCATCCCCACCCAGCAGGAAGTGGGATATATGCAAAGGTCTGCAAAAAAAAAAAAAAAAAAAAAAGGATACTGCTGTTTTAAAATAAAGTTCAACAAACTTTGGTTTAACTTATTTTAAAGGTCGTATCAGGATTAGCTTAAATTTCAGGTCAAGAGGCAGCTTACTTCCTATTTGATCTGCAGCAATTGAAGCATACCTAATAGAAGCACTATTTTAAACACAAAGGTTAAACACTGTTGCATTTTGACAAAGGTTAAATGCCTATTTACTGAAGTTAATGACTTAATAGCATTTTGAATACCATTCTTTATATAAAGGTTAATCTCATATTTTTGACTTCATGTTTTCTTTCTTAAAAGGAAATACTCATTAGAACCCAAATAATTATCTAACTGTTAATTTGTTTTGATCTTATTTATAGTTCTTCAAGCAGAGTATTATATGTTTTGATTGCAAAAGATTTTTTTAAGTATTCAAGAAGAAAAATGCTTAAAGCAAGAAATAAGGGTTATTATAGAATTACTGCTTTCAAAGAGTCAAAAGGAAAGGGATGGGCATTTTAGAAAAATATCTTGTGCAAAGATGATAATCTATGGTAGGAGCACACATTAGGTAAGTATTTACTGGTCATGACATCAATTAATTTCAATTTTTTGTAAAAGCAAATAGTTGATTTCTATTTGTTGTAAAAACAATTTACTGGGCTCAATAGAAAAATCAGATGATCCTACTGTTGACAGAAAAATAATGCACAATGTGAGAGTTGTGAGTTAAGTTTTGTTTGGGGCATTATGAGGACTATGGCCTGGGAAACAGCATTTCAGATAGCACTGAGAAACTGCTTTGAAGAAGCAGAAGGCAAGGTCAGTGTTACATATGATTTTAGTGAAGGGGGAGATAAGTGCACTCAAGCACACATTTTGACAGAGGCCTGCTGCTTGTTGTGGGGCAGATGTCACCATTAATGACTGTAATGCTTTTCTGAATATAAGAAGATGCAATAATTGAGTTCATAGAATTTTCTCATGAAATATCTATCTAAAGGCCTCTTCTAACAGCTTTTTTCCAGAGTGCAGAGTGCCTCATTCTTAAACTCTACCCTGAACTCCTTTCAGGGTGTATTGAAGGTCAGCAGCTACAGTGATTTGTGACTTAGTCCTTATAGAGGCAGATGGTAAGTGTCAATTTTTAGGTGGCATCACTTATCAGAAGATGTAAAAAAGAAAAAAAATGTGCAAGAGAAAGGCTCATGGTCAATTGGGCATTTACTTTTGATGATATTTTAGTTAATATGATTGCAATGTTGTATTGGGTATACTATGTTAATTAGAAAAAATGTTAAATTATATCATCCATCATTTTTATCAATATCTCTGACTAAAAACATCTCATCTTACTTGTGTGTGTATGTTAGCCACTCAGTTGTTTCTGACTCTTTGTGACCCCATAATTGCCAGGCTTCTCTGTCCATGGTTTTCGTCAGGCAAGAATACTGGAGTGGGTTGCCATTCCCTTCTCCAGGGGATTTTCCCAACCCAGGGATCGAATCCAGGTCTTGTGGCCTGCAGGCAGATTCATTACCTGAACCACCCTGGAAACCCCTCGCCTTCCTTACTACTCAGAAATTAAGTTTAAAATCTAGACATTGCAAATAAATGCCAAGTTTTGAAGATGGTATACATTTGGGGAAAACAACTCATATTTTCTGGTGCTATAAATTTATTACTTTACAGGTAAAATATCAAACTTTGGTGAAACATTTCAAATTCAATCACAAGTAGTATTAAATGTAGCACAATTGATTGAAAGTTTGTTACCCAGAAACTGGGTTTACCTTTTGGTGGGTGCCAAGCCAATAGATGCAACCAAGCTAAAGATAGGAGAAGGAAAGATTTATTATTAGTTTTATTATTAGTTGGAGCAAGTACGTAGAACACCAGGAATGTTTCCCAAAGTAACATCTCCTGGATAGCAAATTTGGGGAATTTTTGAGCAAAGGGTACATGCGTATTCATGAAGGGGCTGAACAGAGGAGAATTCAGCCCTGAATTAGGACAAAGTCCAAACTTTAGCTGACTGATTGACTGATATCTGGAGACTCAACATCATTATTCCATTCTTCACCTGGGTGGGAATCTTAGTTCCTGCAGAACTCAAAGGTATATATATATATATGTATATATGTAATAGGACTCTGCTTTATCACTACATTGTTGTTTGACTGCCTTTTCTAGGTTCTTATATTCCTTTATCCTTTTAAAGTCATTAATTACTGTGAAAAGAAAACTACTGAGACATGTTCAAGGACAAGTATTACAGCCAGACTTAGATCACAAAAATGGCTTAGGCAAAATGGCTTCTCTTATGTCAAGAAAGTCATTCCTGGTTCTCTTTCTCCAGGAACCCCAAATCTCTCTGCTTGCAAATTCATGCATATTATGTGTAATTTATGTCAAGGTTATGATATAGATGACAGAAAGTGAAGGAGAGCGGTATCAGAAAAATGACTGTGTGAACCCCCATCCCTTTTAAGGAAACAGTTCAGTCAGGCAAGGGAATGCCATCTGATCTGTCAGACAGTGAAGTTCAGTGAGGAGTGAAAGCCAAATTTCACTTTTGAATAAGGTAAACAAATGGGATAATATAAATGGGGTCATGCAGGGAACAAAGAATGGTGTCCTAAAGTCATTACTAGTTCAAAAAGAATCTAAGGGTAAATCTAGGACTTCTTGGGATAAAGAATTGGATAAAATTAACCACTTCAATGTCCCAATAGATCCATGTACTATTTTGTATTTTACCAGTTTCATTGCTAGTCTGAAAAAGTGTTCTGTGTTTATTTCTCCATATAGTTATTTTTCTCTTTTACTTTATCATTTTCCCCTGACTTCAGCTTAGTGTTTCTTGGAAGATGTTACTTTAAGTTTTAATCATATATGTCAGATGTCTCCTGCATTTTGGTATTGGCGACCAAAATCCTTTTAGGTGACATAAACCTAAGACAAAGTAGAGTGTATAAAAGGGCAAGAGCTTATTGGAGATTGCAACATTATTCTTGTTTTGTGACCCAAAAACATTATAAAGATGTTATTGTACATTTGCTTTAAGAAAATGCAAATTTTCCATTTCATAGTGATTTTGCATTGATTGAAAAGAGGCGGAAGTTGTTGAGTCAAGCTTCTTAAGATTGGTTTTCTGGCTATGTCTGGTGGGTATACTACCTATAAAAATCTACTTACTAAAATTTAATTAAAGGAACATATAGAGTTTTTTCAGTTCAGTTTAAAAAGATTATTTATATAACATTAAAGGAAAGATGAGTAAATCATTTGGTTCAAATGAGGAGAAATACTTTAAAATTAACTTATTAACATTGTTATGTTTAACATGGTTAACAGGAGGAGACTATTTGTCCTTCCTTGAATTCTTGTGTCTGGACTAATAATAAAAATTGGCACAGAACAGATTAACAAGTACATGGTCAGGCCACTCAAGATGGCAGTTCTCTTTGCTCCCTGTCCATCCCCTTCTTGACAGTACCTGCTGCACCTCACCCTACTCACTTGGCTGAACTTCTGTGTACTTGCCCCAGGCACCAACTGATTGTTTGGATCAAGGCAGTGATGAGAGGTGTGCCACTCTGCTGGTTTCCCTGGTAAATGATGAGCCAACCTGACATAATTCCCCTCTAACTGGCAATCACCCCTTCTGCCTGGGTTCACCTCACAAAGTGGGTGCTAAAGGACCTTGCTTCTGATATGTAAACTCCTCTATCCATTAAACCATCCATGTCTCTGTTGGTGATCTGGCCTCTTCAATCTTAAAGATGGGCAAGCACAAGCCTTCTCAGTCTATAAGATCAGAGATCAGATCAGATCAGTCCCTCAGTCGTGTCCGACTCTTTGCGACCCCATGAACCGCAGCACGCCAGGCCTCCCTGTCCATCACCAACTCCCGGAGGTCACTCAGACTCACATCCATCGAGTCAGTGATGCCATCCAGCCATCTCATCCTCTGTCGTCCCCTTCTCCTCTTGCCCCCAATCCCTCCCAGCATCAGACTCTTCGCATGAGGTGGCCAAAATACTGGAGTTTCAGCTTTAGCATCATTCCTTCCAAAGAAACCCCAGGGCTGATCTCCTTCAGAACGGACTGGTTGGATTTCCTTGCAGTCCAAGGGACTCGCAAGAGTCTTCTCCAACACCACAGTTCAAAAGCATCAATTCTTCGGCGCTCAGCCTTCTTCACAGTCCAGCTCTCACATCCATACATGACCACAGGAAAGACCATAGCCTTGACTAGGCGAACCTTTGTTGGCAAAGTGATGTCTCTTCTTTTGAATATGCTATCTAGGTTAGTCATAACTTTCCTTCCAAGGAGTAAGCGTCTTTTAATTTCCTGGCTGCAGTCACCATCTGCAGTGATCTTGGAGCCCAGAAAATACAGCCCAACAATAAGAGAAAAAGAAACAAATTTTAATTCAGGCACATTTTAAATTTTAATTCAGGCACAAATTTAAAAGGGGCCGCCAAAGCAGGCAACTTTTTTACCTTTCAGACTAAAAAACAATAAATTGTAGGGAATAGATAGGACAAATAAATTTAGCTCTTGGATGCTCACTTAGTAAATAATTTAAACAGAATTTGGACTTGGGATAGAATTAAAGAAATAACAAGGTTTGCTTGTGTAGCCTTCTTGGTTCAAATTCCGTATCTCTGGTACCTATTGACCTTCAGATGCACAAAGTACAGTCTTCACATTAGACATTTATTTTTGCTTTCAGGGAAATAGAAAGGAGGGCCGGAGTAACTTGCATTAGCTGTTTCTTAAATAATTTTAATTTAAAATACCATAGTCAATATGACATTGAGGAACCTTTTATGGTGACTTACTTTGGGTCTCAACAGGGGCAAACTGTCATAGCATTCAAATCATATAAGTAGGTAGCTGTCAAGTGCACCTCTTAGCAATTCATATACTAATGTATTAAATCAAGAGATATAAATTAACAAATCAATTATCAAGAATGTTTACCTAAAACAGGAGCTAAAATTCATATTATATAGTATTATTGTCAACTATGTATATATTTGTCAAAAAAGATGCACAATGTGAGAGTTGCAAGCTAAGCTTTTTGGGGGGCAAATGAGGACTGCAGCCTGGAGACAGCACCTCAGACAGCTCTGAGAAACTGCTCCAAGGAGGTAGTGGGGGAAGGTCAATATACATGATTTTAATGAAGGAGGAGTTACATGCAAGCAAGCACTTATTTCACAAAATTTTTTCTGCTAGTCACAAGGAGCTGATGTTACCATGAAAGGATTTACTGCTTTTCTAGATATGAGGAGATATAAGGATTGGGAACATGAAGTCAGTCCTGAAAATATCTAACTATCTGGAGACCTGTTCCACCAGTTTCCCTGGAGCACAGAGTGCTTCACTCTCCACCCTGAACTCCTTTCAGGGCATGTCAAAGGTCAACATCTGCAACAGCACAGAATTCAATATCCATAGAGTCAGATGGCAAATACTCTTGGCAAGTGCCAATTTGTGGTTGGCATTATAATTATTTTTTAAAGGTGAAACAGTATTTCTTTTCAAGGATTAAGCTTTTAATATACCTGGTAATATTTTGGATATTATCATTTAATTAAAAATTAAAATGCATTAAGTGATCATAAATGTGTTACTTTAATAGAAAATTAAAAATGGAAACTGAGTTATAAAGTCATCTGTATGTATAGGAAAGTTTACATTCATACAATACAGAACTTTTAATTTCTGATATCAAGGAAAATAATATTTTTGTACAACTGTCATACATTCACATAACATTTATCTCAAAAATAATTTTTAGTATCTACTGAGGTATGATAGTGTTTCATTAAAGAATAATGATTTTATCTGAATTATGTAAAAACAAATTCCATCTATGCAATAATAATTTATAGAAGCTGTAGCTTCCATTCCAGCAAATGCAAGATCTCAATTGGATCAGTTTTGGTATCACATAGAATTCCCTCATCCATTGTAAGTTATTTTCCAAAAATGTTGAGAATTATTTGGACAAAAATCATCGAAGTCATTAACATTCAGTTCAAGAAACAATCATTCAAGGAGTAATCATGAAATTTGCAGTTTACAAACCAAAATAAACTTCTCATTTTCTCACTAATTATTTTCTGTTGATATAGGAAATGCTCCCTGAGTAGGTGACATTTACATTAAGACCTGAAGGATGATAATGAGATAAAGGGGCGAGGGCACATTAGAAATAGAAAAGGATTTACTTGAAATGGAAGAATAGAAAGGAAGCCATTTCAAATAAAGGATACTAAATTAGATAGAAATGATGAGGCATGGGCTTTAAAAAATGACCAACAAGTTAATCAAAAAGTGAAGATTAGAATTTTAAGTTTTACTCCACAGCCAACAGGAATCTAATCTTCTTATAGTAAAGTAATAAAGTTACAGCAATTAGAGGCTAAGAGGAAACAGACATATCCAGATGTTCTCAAAGTTTCAAAGTTTCTTGTTACTATAAAATAAGAAAACAAAGTATTTCCCGATTAGGTTAAATTTATTAGAATAAAATCTGAACAGCAATGACTATAGAGTTTTAGTGTAGAAATTAATCACCTTTAGATACAGATTTTCATTCTAGTGTAGGACTGGAAGAAACCATGTAACTTAATTCATCTATAAATGAAGAGACTGAAGTCTGAAGGAGTTAAATGTATGTTTTCCTTTATATTTTTAAAAAATTCTATATAAGAACTTCCGGAGAAGGCAATGGCAACCCACTCCAGTACTCTTGCCTGGCAAATCCAGTGGACAGAGGAGCCTGGTAGGCTGCAGTCCACGGGGTTGCTAAGGGTGGGACACACTGAGTGACTTCACTTGCACTTTTCACTTTCATGCATTGGAGAAGGAAATGGCAACCCACTCCAGGGTTCTTGCCTGGAGAATTCCAGGGGCGGGGGAGCCTGGTGGGCTACCGTCTATGGGGTCACATTGAGTCAGACAGGACGGAAGCAACTTAACAGCATATAAGAACTTTATCTAAATTAAATTATGTAAACTTATATATCAAAATTTAATTAGTTTAAAGGCATGTTTAAATCTTCAATATAATGAAGAAGAGATTTTATAATGATTAAAGAATACATATATGTTTTCCATTTATGAATTTACACTAAAGCACAGTTTAACTTTTCCCCTCTTATATCCCATTGATTATTATGATTCAGTTGTATTTGCAATAAGTATTCAGGTAAGCACTGTGAGAGGAAAGGAGATGTAGTCTTTGAAAGGAATGAGTTATGCATCAAGGCACTTAACGTGGAGAGATTTAGGGAGCCATACGATTAAAGTTGTTGCTGATATATATTTATACTTTTAGGAGACAGATTTTTGTTGTTGTTCTGTTGCCCAGTCATGTCTGACTCTTTGTGACCCCATGGACTGCAGGTCTTCCCATCCCTCACCATCTCCTAAAGTTTACCCAAGTTCATGTCAATTGCATCAGTGATGTCATCCAGCCATCTCATCCTCTGACACCCTCTTCTCTTTCTGCCCTCAATCCTTCCCAGCATCAGGGACATTTCCAATGAATCAGTTGTTTGCATTAGATGACCAAAATACTGGAGCTTCACCATCATTCTTCCACTGAGTATTCAGGATTGATTTAAGATTGACTGGCTTGATCTCATTGCTATCCAAGGGACTTTCAGGACTCTCCTCTAGCACTATATAGTGAGACAGACGTATCTACAAAAAAGAATAATAGTAGGAAAGATAGGAAGTGTAAATGGGAATGTAAAAAACAGAATCATCAGATCAGTCACTCAGTCATGTCCGACTCTTCGCGACCCCATGAATCGCAGCACGCCAGGCCTCCCTGTCCATCACCAACTCCCGGAGTTCACTGAGACTCACATCCATCAAATCAGTGATGCCATCCAGCCATCTCATCCTCTGTCGTCCCCTTCTCCTCTTGCCCCCAATCCCTCCCAGAATCAGAGTCTTTTCCAATGAGTCAACTCTTCGCATGAGGTGGCCAAAGTACTGGAGTTTCAGCTTTAGCATCATTCCTTCCAAAGAAATGCCAGGGCTGATTTCCTTCAGAATGGACTGGTTGGATCTTCTTGCAGTCCAAGGGACTCTCAAGAGTCTTCTCCAACACCACAGTTCAAAAGCATCAATTATTCGGTGCTCAGCTTTCTTCACAGTCCAACTCTCACATCCATACATGACCACAGGAAAAACCATAGCCTTGACTAGATGGACCTTTGTTGGCAAAGTAATGTTTCTGCTTTTGAATATGCTATCTAGGTTGGTCATAACTTTCCTTCCAAGGAGTAAGAGTCTTTTAATTTCATGGTTGCAGTCACCATCTGCAGTAACTTTGGAGCCCAGAAAATAAAGTCTGACACTGTTTCCACTGTTTCCCCATCTATTTCCCATGAAGTGATGGAATCGGTTGCCATGATCTTCGTGTTCTGAATGTTGAGCTTTAAGCCAACTTTTTCACTCTCCTCTTTCACTTTCATCAAGAGGCTTTTTACTTCTTCACTTTCTGCCATAAGGGTGGTGTCATCTGCATATCTGAGGTTATTGACATTTCTCCTGGTAATCTTGATTCCAGTTTGTGCTTCTTCCAGCCCAGCGTTTCTCATGATGTACTCTGCATATAAGTTAAATAAACAGGGTGACAATATACAGCCTTGACGTACTCCTTTTCCTATTTGGAAGCAGTCTGTTGTTTCATGTCCAGTTCTAACTGTTGCTTCCTGACCTACATACAAACTTCTCAAGAGGCAGATCAGGTGGTCTGGTATTCCCATCTCTTTCAGAATTTTCCACAGTTTATTGTGATCCACACAGTCAGTGGTGCCAGTGGTAAAGACCCTGCTAGCCAATGCAGGTTTGATTCCTAAGTCAAGAAGATCCCCTGGAGGAGAGCCTGGCAACCCACTCCAATATTCTTGCCTGGAGAATCCCATGGACAGAGGAGACTGGTGGGCTATAGTCCATAGGGTCACAAAGATGGAGACATTACTGAAGCAACTTAACATGCATGCACGCACAGACTCTAAAGAATTAAGCGAAGTGACATTTTCCAGAGTTGGAAGCATCAAGAAGTGATCTCTAGGGTTTTCAGACATTTTCCAGGGTTCAGTTCAGTTCACTTCAGTCTCTCAGTCATGTCCGACTCTTTGCAACCCCATGGACCACAACATGCCAGGCCTCCTTGTCCATCACCAACTCCCGGAGTCCACCCAAACCCATGTCCATTGAGTCGGTGATGCCATCCAACCACCTTATCCTCTGTCATCCCTTTCTCCTCTCAACCGCAATCTTTCCCAGTATCAGGGTCTTTTCAAATGAGTCAGCTCTTCACATCAGTGGCCAAAGTATTGGGAATTTCAGCTTAAATATTGGTCCTTCCAATGAACACCCAGGACTGATCTTTAGGATGGACTGGTTGGATCTCTTTGTAGTCCAAGGGACTCTCAAGAATCTTCAACACCACAGTTCAAAAGCATCAATTCTTCAGCATTCAGCTTTCTTTATAGTCCAACACTCACATCCATACATGACTACTTAAACCATAGCCTTGACTAGATAGACCTTTGTTGACAAAGTCATGTCTCTGTTTTTTAATATGCTGTCTAAGTTGGTCATAACTTTCCTTCCAAGGAGTAGGCGTCTTTTAATTTCATGGCTGCAATAACCATCTGCAGTGATTTTGGAGCCCCCCAAAATAAAATCAGCCACTGTTTTCACTGTTTCCCCATCTATTTGCCATGAAGAGATGGAACCAGCTGACATGATCTTAGTTTTCTCAATGTTGAGCTTTAAGCCAACTTTTTCACTCTCCTCTTTCACTTTCATCAAGAGGCTCTTCAGTTCCTCTTCACTTTCTGTTATAAGGGTGGTGTCATCTGCATATCTGAGGTTATTGATATTTCTCCCGGCAATTTTGAGTCCAGCTTGTGCTTCCTCTAGCCCAGTGTTTCTCATGATGTACTCTGCATATAAATTAAACAAGCAGGGTGAGAATATACAGCCTTGACATCAGATCAGATCAGATCAGATCAGTCGCTCAGTCGTGTCCGACTCTTTGCGACCCCATGAACCGCAGCACGCCAGGCCTCCCTGTCCATCACCAGCTCCCGGAGGTCACTCAGACTCGCATCCATCGAGTCAGTGATGCCATCCAGCCATCTCATCCTCTGTCGTCCCCTTCTCCTCCTGCCCTCAATCCCTCCCAGCATCAGAGTCTTCTCCAATGAGTCAACTCTTCGCATGAGGTGGCCAAAATACTGGAGTTTCAGCTTTAGCATCATTCCTTCTAAAGAAATTCCAGGATTGATCTCCTTCAGAATGGACCGGTTGGATCTTCTTGCAGTCCAAGGGACTCTCAAGAGTCTTCTCCAACACCACAGTTCAAAAGCATCAATTCTTCGGCGTTCAGCCTTCCTCACAGTCCAGCTCTCACATCCATACATGACCACAGGAAAGACCATAGCCTTGACTAGGCGAACCTTTGTTGGTAAAATAATGTCTCTGCTTTTGAATATGCTATCTAGGTTGGTCATAACTTTCCTTCCAAGGAGTAAGCGTCTTTTAATTTCATGGCTGCAGTCACCATCTGCAGTGATTTTGGAGCCCAGAAATACAAAGTCTGACACTGTTTCCACTGTTTCCCCATCTATTTCCCATGCAGTGATGGGACCAGATGCCATGATCTTCGTTTTCTGAATGTTGAGCTTTAAGCCAACCTTTTCACTCTCCACTTTCACTTTCATCAAGAGGCTTTTTAGCCCCTCTTCACTTTCTGCCATAAGAGTGGTGTCATCTGCATATCTGAGATTATTGATATTTCTCCCGGCAATCTTGATTCCAACTTGTGTTTCTTCCAGTCCAGCATTTCTCATGATGTACTCTGCATATAAGTTAAATAAACATGGTGACAATATGCAGCCTTGACGTACTCCTTTATGCCTTGACATAGGAAGGATCAAAAAATGGTCTCTTGGGTCTTCATTTGAAAAGTCAGAAATTATATGGGCATTTGAAATCTCTGCTGTTTAAAATCACTCTAACTGCCAATCACAAAGCAAAATAAACAAAAACAAACAATAAAAATACAGTGAAATAAAAAAATAAAACTCTACGTAAATCTACATGTGAAAAAGTAGACTTTTGCAGGATAGATTGCATGTAATGATACATGTAAGACATGTATTCTAACACATTTTGGTTTTAGTTTCAGTTTGTCAATGGAAATAAATGAAATAACAACGTAACCAGTTTTTCAAGTGTATTTTCTAATAATTCAAGGCTTAGTTAGATATCCCTTATAAAATGGATTATTTATTCATTTATTCTATATTAGTATAAGCCTACTAAATTAAAGTACTGTAGATTCCATGCAGACCTAAACTCTATGCTTAGAGCTTATAGCCTACAGTGAAAGAAACAAAACGTGAATAAAAATCCCAAAATAAATTGTGATAATGGCTATAAAGCAGAAGTATATTCTCTTACAGAAGGGTTAGCAGTGGACACTAAGCCTGTATACAAGAGGAAGGATATATGTGGTTTAAGCCTCTTAGTTTTCAATGACCCTTCAGCCAGATTTTATTACACAGAATTGCCAACCAGTACATGACTTCTTAAGGGGTGATAAAATGTTTAAGGTTGGGTATTGAATCTGAAGTTCTGTGGAAAACTTTGCAAACAAAATTGATACAAAAGTAGATATAGATATACATGATATAACTTGAAGGACACAGAAGGATGTCTAGTCTACAACCCTCTACATCAATTTTTACTTTATTCATTATAATATGATATGCTATACAATATACAATATTGTATTATGTATTATATAAGGGTTTCCCTGGTGGCTCAGATGGTAAAGAATCCACCTACAGTGCAGGAAACCTAGATTTGATCCCTGGGTCAGGAAGATCCCCTGGAGAAGGGAATGTCAACCCACTCCAGTATTCTTGCCTGGGGAATCCCATGGACAGAGGAGCCTGATGGGATACAGTCCATGCGGTCACAAAGAGTTGGACACGACTGAGTGACTAACACTTTCATGTTTTATTTTGAAACATACAAAATATAACATAACAAAACTGAAATATTGCTTTGATAAGATTTGTGTTTTCTTTAAATTTCAAATTGAAATTTTGCCCTTGATTTATTAAGTATAGGATGTATCCACATGTTTTCCTCCTAGCTAATTCCTGCTATGTTGAGCAAGCTTATGCTTGCCATATTCATAAGAGAATAAAGAGATCAATATATACACAGATGTAGATATAGATTAGACTTAGATATAGCTATAGACATATACTACATTTGTGTATATGTACATCTCTTTATGTAGTTATATACTTAAGCATAAACATATATATTCATTATGCTTGATTTATTATGCTTGTCATAGTGTCAGACAATAGAATATTTGTGGTATATCTCTAATTGAACTAAGTCATGTAGGAAGCTACTAAATAGCTTGATCTCTTAAAGTTGTACATTGATCTGGGAATTTTTTCCAAGTATTTGCCTAAGCATCTAAGCATTGAAATTAAAACTATATTACATGAAATTTTACTCCAACATCCCTTTGGGGTTAGTGGGAATTGGTGCTAGCCTGTGATTTTGCTTTGAATTCTAACTTTAAGTTAATTAGTTGTGTGGGTCATTACTTTTGCCATTTATAGACATACCTAAGAGATATTTCAAGTTCAGTTCCAGACCACTGCAATAAAGGGAATATTACAATAAAGCAAGTCACAGGAAAGTTTTGGTTTCCCAGCGCATATAAAAGTTATGTTTACACTATACTGCAGTCTATTAAGTGTGCAATAACATTAGGCAAAAAAGTGCATACCTTAATTAAAAACTACAAAACAAAACAGAAAATCACTTCCAACAGTAATATCAAAGTTTACTCTTCACAGATAACCAAAACAAACATAATAATAGTGGAAAATTCTGAAATATTTGGACAGTTAACAAAATGTGACACAGAGACCACAAAGTGAGCAAATGACGTTGGAAGAGTGGCACCAATAGACTTGCTAGATGCAAGTTGCCACAGACTTTTTATTTATTTAAAAAAGAAAAAAATAGTGACACTTGTGAAGAGCAATAAAATGCTCAGTTGGTAAAGAATCCACTTACAATGCAGGAGACCCCAGTTCAACTCCTGGGTTGGAAAGATATGCTGGAGAAGGGATAGGCTACCCACTCCAGTATTCTTGGGCTTCTCTTATGGCTCAGATGGTAAAGAATCCACCAGCAACACAGGAGACCTGGGTTTGATCCCTGGGTTGGGAAGATCCCTTGGAGAAGGGAAAAGCTACCCACTCCAGTATTCTGGCATGGAGAATTTCATGGACTGTGTATAGTCTTTGTGGTCATAAAGAATTGGACACGACTAACCAGTCCATCCTAAAGGAGACCAGTCCTGGGTGTTCATTGGAAGGACTGATGCTGAGGCTGAAACTCCAATACTTTGGCCACCTCATGCGAAGAGTTGACTCATTGGAAAAGACCCTGATGCTGGGAGGGATTGGGGTCAGGAGGAGAAGGGGACAACAGAGGATGAGATGGCTGGATGGCATCACTGACTCAATGGACTTGAGTCTGAGTGAACTCCGGGAGTTGGTGATGGACAGGGAGGCCTGGCGTGCTGCAATTCATGGGGTCTCAAAGAGTCAGACACAACTGAGCAACTGAACTGAACTGAACTGAACTGAAAGCGACTTTCACTTTCAGTGCATGCTTGTAATCTCTTTGAGCCTTACACTAAAACTGGAAAATTCAAGTGGAATTCTATAAAATCATTCAGATTTTCTTCCACCAGTAAAATTATTCAATTATTTTTCTCGTCTTAGGTGCTTTCTTCCATTCTCCAAAAGTGTTTCAAAACTGGTCAGAGGGAGGTCTTGCTTTGACTGAATCAGTACTTGTTATGGAGCCAGGCAATCTTTAGACACTGGATATATTGGAGATACATTGAGCTAACTCGATCCCTGAGTTCAGCTAAACTACATTAAACATATATTCTGTGCTCTTAATCTTCCTTGTAAGCAAGCTGGCAGGCAAAAAATATATTCATTCCTTATCAGCTCAGCCCAAAATGTAAGAGACAAAATCCTCTATCCTAAATTAGCATTTGCTATACAAATGAATGTGACAGGCTTACAATAAGGGGGAAATAGTGCCTCTGAGAAACTGGAACTCGTTTCTCGCAGTAGTACAAGTTGCATAGAACTGTTGCCATAGAGCTAAATTAAATAAAATGCAAGCAAACAAAATGATTAATTGCACAGATATCAGGGTGCTCATAATTAAACTTCTAATTTTACTGGAACTTTATTTTGGAAGAAAGGAAGAAAGTGTCTACATGATAAGATATAATGACCCAAAGAGAAACTAGTAAGATCCAGACATCGTTTTTAACTGAAGAAAAGACAAATGTTACAACCCAAACACACTGTTCAATGATTTGAAGGCTATTTAAAATGGAATGAGTATTTCTGTGTACATATGAATTATAAACGAATAAATCATAAACATTGGAAGGTCAGTAAAATGCTTCTATGCTAATTTTTCAGATGACTACAAATTACACATAAAATGTTTATAAGCAAGGACTTATTTCAGTTCTTCTGAAATATAATTCAACCAGATTCACTGTTTGCCCTCTTCCTTAGAGCAGTCATGAACAACTGGGAGCAATTTTGCCCTTGAGGAACATTTGGCAATGTTTGGAGATATTTCTATTTGTCATAGCTGGGAAAGGGCAGGGGGAAGGTGTTGCTACTATCATTGACCTTATTATTTATAAGAAATCCACTGGAGATGGATTAGGAAGCAAACAATTAATTTCCTACCCTTTATTGACTATGCCAAAGCCTTTGACTGTGTGGATCACAATAAATTATGGAAAATTCTGAAAGAGATGGGAATACCAGACCACCTGATCTGCCTCTTAAGAAATCTGTATGCAGGTCAGGAAGCAACAGTTAGAACTGGTCATGGAGTAACAGACTGGTTCCAAATAGGAAAAGGAGTACGTCAAGGCTGCATATTGTCACCATGTTTATTTAACTTGTATGCAGAGTACATCATGAGAAATGCTGGACTGGAAGAAACACAAGTTGGAATCAAGATTGCCGGGAGAAATATCAATAACCTCAGATATGCAGATGACACCACTCTTATGGCAGAAAGTGAAGAGGGGCTAAAAAGCCTCTTGATGAAAGTGAAAGTGGAGAGTGAAAAGGTTGGCTTAAAACTCAACATTCAGAAAACGAAGATCATGGCATCTGGTCCCATCGCTGCATGGGAAATAGATGGGGAAACAGTGGAAACAGTGTCAGGCTTTGTTTTTCTGGGCTCCAAAATCACTGCAGATGGTGACTGCAGCCATGAAATTAAAAGACGCTTACTCCTTGGAAGGAAAGTTATGACCAACCTAGATAGCATATTCAAAAGCAGAGACATTACTTTACCAACAAAGGTTCGCCTAGTCAAGGCTATGGTCTTTCCTGTGGTCATGTATGGATGTGAGAGCTGGACTGTGAGGAAGGCTGAACGCCGAAGAATTGATGCTTTTGAACTGTGGTGTTGGAGAAGACTCTTGAGAGTCCCTTGGACTGCAAGAAGATCCAACCAGTCCATTCTGAAGGAGATCAATCCTGGAATTTCTTTGGAAGGAATGATGCTAAAGCTGAAACTCCAGTATTTTGGCCCCCTCATGCGAAGAGTTGACTCATTGGAGAAGACTCTGATGCTGGGAGGGATTGAGGGCAGGAGGAGAAGGGGACGACAGAGGATGAGATGGCTGGATGGCATCACTGACTCGATGGATGTGAGTCTGAGTGACCTCCGGGAGCTGGTGATGGACAGGGAGGCCTGGCGTGCTGCGGTTCATGGGGTCGCAAAGAGTCGGACACGACTGAGTGACTGATCTGATCTGATCTGATCTGACCCTTATATTTTGAACCTATATTTTAATGCAGAAGGCAACTGTGTGTATGTGTGTGTCAAGAAATGGTATGTGCTATGAATAAAATGAAGAAGGATAGTGTGGACATAAAATTATTGTCAAGAGTGAATGGTTGTTTTCCCAGGATAAGCAGGGAAATAATCTTTTAGGAGGTAACATTTGGACAGAGGCCTGCACGAAAGTATCTCCCTCAAGAGGGAGAAATTTACTCTCAGTTGCCAAAGGAAAAAAAAAAAATCATCAAATTCAAAAGCCTTGAGACCAAACTATGCTTGGTATTATCAAGGAAAGATAAGTAGATCAGAGTGACTGGAGTAAAAGATGGTAACCAGGGCCTTGGTCAGATAAGCATGTGAAATTTTAGATTAGGAGATTGGACTTTAAGTAGGATGAGAAGCTACTGGAAGTGATGAAATAATACTGCTGCTGCTGCTGTCACCTCAGTCGTATCCGACTCTGTGCGACCCCATAGATGGCAGCCCACCAGGCTCCCCCATCCCTGGGATTCTCCAGGCAAGAACACTGGAGTGGGTTGCCATTTCCTTCCCTTATGCATGAAAGTGAAAAGTGAAAGTGAAGTCGCTCAGTTGTTTCCAACTCTTAGCGACCCCATGGACTGTAGCCTACCAGGCTCCTCTGTCCATGGGATTGTCCAGGCAAGTGTACTGGAGTGGGGTGCCATTGCCTTCTCCGAAATAATACAATGATGTTGTAAATAGACCACTCTACTTGATACGTGCAAAAAACATGGGAAAGAGATTACAATGATTGCGGGAACCAGTGATGAGGTTATCACAATGTTCCTACAAATATGAGACAGGGTAATACTGTAGGAACAGAATAGTGGAGTTGGGACATGACTTAAAATAGAGCCGATGGGCTTTGCTAACGACCTTGATGATTGGTAAGACAGAAATAGAGAGAAAGATCAAAAAAATTCAATTTTAGTAGTTTGCAATATATTTTGGATGAAGATCCTTTTCTGAAATCTTCTTAGATATCTTTAATAATTTATTAAGGGTAATTCCTTGTATCTCAAATGATTACATCTCAGATATGCACTTTTTACATTTAAAGCTTATATAGGACGTAGTATGTTTCTTTTAAACAAATACCTCATAGTTAGAGCTTGTAAAAAGATAAACTGAAGCATATTAAAAATATTAGGACTTTATTTGGGCATCTATCCATTCCAATCAGGTGGTGCCATAACACAAGAGGTTAGGAATGCTCCGCTGACAGAACCTGAGAAAATCTTGTCTGGAGCAAAGGTAGAAGAAAACCAAGGAAATTATTGATTGACTATGGGTTATAGGCTAATTGGCTGTTTGTGATTGGTAGTACTTAGGTTTTAATTTAGTAATCTTGAGGCACGTACTGACCTCCCTTTTGGTTTACTTATGTGGGCCACTTTGGCTTTATAGCTCACTCAGTCTAAAGGCCTCCTTGCTTAATTAGTTTAACAAGCTAAATAGAGTGGACTATTATTTTTCATCATTATTATACTATTACATTATTAAATTTTTACATAGGTAACTTGCTTGTGAGAAAAATAAGCATGAACGTAAAACTAGCAGTGTAACAGAATGTCATTTTTAAACACCTATCAACATCAACTATTTAGTTTATAGGAGTAAATTCAATGAAATTATATTTTCACCTTTGTTTTGGTCTTCTACAGGGGCTTCCCTGGAGAAGGCAGTGGCACCCCACTCCAGTACTCTTGCCTGGAAAATCCCATGGACAGGGGGGCCTGGTGGGCTGCAGTCCATGGGGTTGTAAAGAGTCAGACACGACTGAGTGATTTCCCTTTTCACTTTCCTGCACTGGAGAAGGAAATGGCAACCCACTCCAGTGTTCTTGCCTGGAGAATCCCAGGGACGGGGAGCCTGGTTGGCTGCTGTCTATGGGGTCGCACAGAGTCGCATACAACTGACGTGACAGCAGCAGCAACAGCAGGGGCTTCCCTGGTAACCCAGCTTGTAAAAAGTCTGCCTGCAGTGCGGGAGACCTCCTCAGTTCAATTCCTGGGTCAGAAGATCCCATAGAGAAGGGATTGGCTATCTACTCCAATATTCTTGAGCTTCCCCAGTGGCTGAGATGGTAAAGAATCTGCCTACAATCCAGGAGACCTGGGTTTAGTCCCTGGGTTGAGAAGATCTCCTATATCTTCCCCTGGCAACCCACTCCAGTGTTCTTGCCTGGAGAATCCCCATAGACAGAGGAATCTGGCAGGCTACAGTCCATGGGGTCACAAAGAGTCAGACATGACTGAATGACTCAGCACAGCACAACACTGGTCTTCTGTATTTCTTTTTTAGTGAATTGCATATTCATGTCACTTGTTTCTACTTACCTGAAAAACTGAGCAATATTTTTTATATATAAAATATATTAGCTCTTTATAGTATGTTGTAAATATTTATCCAAGTTTTTATCTATATTTAGACTTTTTAGTCATCTTTTGTTTTAAAGATGCTTTTATTTATTGTCTGGAAAATCAATTAAATGCATCTGTAATGGACTCTTACTTTGTTTTTATAGTACGAAAGTCCTCCATTCAAAGAACAAATATACTACAGATATAATTTTTAATATGATTTCACACTTACCTTTTTGATAACTATTTTCTTCTAACTTCTTGGTGATGTGTTTTTAATCCTTGAGCTAGGGACCAGGGAAAATATGTGTAAAAATAGAAATGGTGTCATTCCTCATGAATTCTTGGTATAAATAGCAGAAATAATGATCACATAAATTATTAAAATCACTAATGGACATGAGTTTGAGCAAGCTCCGGGAGACAGTAAAGGACAAAGAAGCCTGGTATGCTACAGTCCCTAGGGTTGCAAAGAGTCAGTCATGATTGAGTGACTAAACAACAAATCACTAAAATGCATGTAAATTCCAACAGCCATATGCTGCAATGGAAAGGAATCAATCTATAGGCCAGGATATAAAATACGATTGGGCTTCGAAGAGGAGTTGGGAAAGTTATGTCTATGGCACTCACAAAAAAGCTAAAATCTGAGGGGTATATAGTAATTAAATCAGGATAGGGATTTAGAGAAACATTCAAACTGGGAAAAAACATTTATTCAGAGACCTGACATCAAAAAGGAATACTTAGCATTCAAGAGACTGAAGGAATTTCAATTATTAAGAAGTAAAGTTGAAATTTAAAATCATTATCCTTTCAAATAGTAAAAACATTTTTTCAGAATGGATGACTAAAGAATCTATACATGCTCCACCTTAATTATATATAACTATGTCTATGATGAAAGTGAAAGTGGAGAGTTAAAAAGTTGGCTTAAAGCTCAACATTCAGAAAACAAACATCATGGCATCTGGTCCCATCACTTCATAGGAAATAGATGGGGAAACAGTGTCAGACTTTATTTTTCTGGGCTCCAAAATCACTGCAGATGGTGACTGCAGCCATGAAATTAAAAGACGCTTACTCCTTGGAAGAAAAGTTATGACCAACCTAGATAGCATATTCAAAAGCAGAGACATCACTTTGCCAGCAAAGGTTGGTCTAGTCAAGGCTATGGTTTTTCCTGTGGTCATGTATGGATGTGAGAGCTGGACTGTGAAGAAGGCTGAGTGCCAAAGAATTGATGCTTTTGAACTGTGGTGTTGGAGAAGACTCTTGAGAGTCCCTTGGACTGCAAGGAGATCCAACCAGTCCATCCTGAAGGAGATCAGCCCTGGGATTTCTTTGGAAGGAATGATGATCAAGCTGAAACTCCAGTACTTTGGCCACCTCATGCGAAGAGTTGACTCATTGGAAAAGACTCTGATTCTGGGAAGGATTAGGGGCAGAAGGAGAAGGGGACAACAGAGGATGAGATGGCTGGATGGCATCACTGACTCGATGGACGTGAGTCTGGGTGAACTCCGGGAGTTGGTGATGGACAGGGAGGCCTGGCGTGCTGCAATTCATGGGGTCCCAAAGAGTCGGACACAATTGAGCGACTGATCTGATCTGATTTGATGTCTATATTTAGATCTAAGTCTCAGAATATTTGTGTCTTCTGCGAAGAAAGAAACTGAGCTTTTAGTCTGTTCTTTCATGAATACCAGATACCTTTAATCACTTGGCTTTCATCGTATTACTAAGATGCATTTCAAATGAAATGCTACTTTTGAATTATGCAGATGAGGGAATAATTTCTAATCACATAAATTTTTTTCAGTTTCAACAATTGTCTGCTCCTTTGTACCAGATGATTGAATCATTTAACTATTTCATGTTTGATAATATGTCCTACACTATAATGTAACTGTGGAAACCAGTAACATCATAGATACATGCTATTTTTGAATAGCTATCTCAAATGAAGCTTTGTTTTTATATGTTTAAATTATTATAATAACAGTAAAATGCCAATTACATTATGAACACTTGCACATCATGATCCACTGTAATAAGAGCATTGCATGTGCATCATTTACTCGATAAATCCAACAAAGCATAGACATAATTTACTCCATTTCACTAATAAGAAAATTACGTCACAGTGACTAATCCACAGTCACACAATTTATAAGGATTGTATTAAGGATTCCAATTCAGCACCATTTTTATTTCAAAAGTCAAATATTTAAGTCCAACGCTAACTAATATTTTCTGTTTCCTATGACTATATTGTGGGCTTCCCTGGTGACACAGACAGTAAAGAATTCACCTGCAGTGCGGGAAACCTGGGTTTGATGCCTGTGTTGGGAAGATCCCCTGGAGGAGGGCATGGCAATCCACTCCAGTATTCTTACCTGGAGAATCCCCATGGACAAAGGAGCCTGTTGGGCTGTAGTCAATGGGGTCACAAAGAGTCAGACATGACTGAGCAACTAACCACAGCACAGCGTATGACTATATTGTAGTTGGAGATTCAGTTAGGTTTGGAATATTAAGTTATATCTCTAAATATTTCTGAATCTCCTAGTGTACTGGTATATTTTAGGTCTCTCAACCATACAGTTTTTATGTCAGAAAGAAAATCTATTTTGGCATAAATATTGCTAACCATCCCTCCTCAACATTTCAATGCATTGGATAATAATTCAGCCCTGGATCATTTGATCAACTTGCCCTGGAATGCTGAAACATTCTGTATTCAGAATTGAATCTGGCAACATGATCAAGATGATTATTTATCTCAGATACTTGAATTGCACTTACATAGTGAATACTGCTTGTTCCTTTAGTCAAAGATTTTTTATTTTAGAGCTCCAACTAAAAGAAATAAGAATTGAGAATTATATTTCTTAAGAAGAATCATTTATATATACCTGTCTATATTGTCTCCCTTTGAGGCCTAGAGCAATTTCAGACTAAATTATACCTTTTCAACTTCAAAAGTTGTGTATAGTAATAAACAGTTATTTCTGCAAGTGGATGCTACTCGAATAATGAATACATATGTGAAATCACTGGATTTTAATACCTCACATGAAAACAGTTGTGGAGAGTGCTGTGTAGTTTAAAATCCCTCAGGGATGAATAATTTTAAATCAATGGCTTCAGATATTGTGCTTCTGAAATATAGCCTCTCACAGGAGTTTCCTGGCAACATTGGTAAACATTATGCCATCTGTATAATTGCTCTATGTACTTTCATTCCTTTAACTTAAAAGGCAGCGTTGGGAGGAAGGGCAATATTAGAAATGGATTACTCTGAAAACAATTGACAAAACTTATCCTTTTGTATAAATATCTTTTAAGATTTATGTTTCATGTATATACATATATATATATATATATATATATATATATACACACACACACACATAACAATTAAACATTAGATTAAGATTCTGGACATTTCAGGAGCTAAAACACATTAGACTTTATTTTGACTTTATTTCCTTCTCATAAGTGCTCATGAGTAGCTTCCCTTCACAAAGTAATTCACATACTGTAGCTGATTCTATGTCATGACTACATTATTCATTTGCTTCCCAATGCAATCTGCATTTTTTTAGAGGAAATATAGTTAATGCTATGGTGTGCATCCCTGCTCGGACCTAAGTACTTATTGCTCCACTCTTGGTGGTGGAAAGCTGCTTGCCTCTTCAGTTATCCTTGGCTAAATAAGCTGTCTTTCTCAAGGTTACTCTTTTCCTCAGAGGCTATCCACAACAAATAACTTGTCAATATGAAGTTACAAAGATCCATGTCATTGACTCAAGGATTGCTGTCTCTGAAAGGCTGTATCAGCCTTGAACTCAGTGTGGCATTGGCTGAGGCCTCTACTGAAGATTCATTCTTCTATTGCAGAGAGAACTGTTCAGCTACTCTCTTTCTTTTCAATCCTGCTTTCTGCACATCTCTGTAGGTATTATTCTTGAGTAATCTCCAAAATAAACCTCCTGTATTCAAACATGTCTGTCTGGAGCCAAATTACAAGAGAAGAAAGAAAGAGAAAGTACGAAAGGCACACCTCTGTTTTTTTTTAAATGTGCAGGCCTGAAAGCTACACTTATCACTTTCATTAACATTGCGATAGCTAGAACTAGTGTCTTGACTACATGTGTATGCAAGATTACTGAGAAATATACTACTTCTCTGGAGTATCCACAAAAGAGAAGGGAAATAGTAATCACTGCCACAGTGGCTATCTGAATAGTAACTTTTAGAAGCTAGGAGACTTAGAATGAAATAGGATTTAAATTGTTAGGAAGCTTCAGGTCGGGGGACTTCTCTGGGGATCCAGTGGTTAAAAACACACCTTCCAATTCAGGAGACCTCAGTTTGATTACTAGTCAGAGAACTGACATCCCACGTGCCATAGGAAAACTAAACCCACGTGCCACAACTAGAGAGTGGTGCATCACAACTAAAGAGAAGCATTTGCACTGCAGCAAAGAACCTGCATGCTACAACTAAAACTCAACATGGCCAAATTAATAAATATGTTTTTAGTTAAACAAAAAGATGTTTCAGGTGCAAAGATGAGATTTTCTTCTTATGTTTACATTCAAACCACTTTAGACATGAAAGTGAAAGCATTAGTTGCTCAATCCTGTATGACTCTTTGTGACCCAATAGACTGGAGCTCACCAGGCTCCTGTGTTCACAGAATTCTCCAGGAAAGAATATTGGAATGGGTGGCCATTCCCTTCTCCTGGGGATCTTTCTGACCCAGGTATCGAACTTGGATCTCCGACATTGCAGGTGGATTCTTTACTCTCTGAGCCACCAGAAAAGGCCCTAGAATTATATTCTGTTTCTAGGAATTTCTTTTCTTTTAAAATAAATTCAAAATAATTTGTTGTGTATAATCTGCTTGTATACATCACTCATTAATCTCAAAAGTATTTTTAAACTACATACTATGCACTGTGGTAGATAGTAACATAAGATATGAAACATCAAATTCATACACATGTAATATATTTTGCTGGAAGTAGACAAATATTCAATAGATCTACACTCTTGGGGTAAGTTTTATGATGAAGTCTATTTTAAGAGCTATGGGGTTAAAAGGAGGTATCAAAATAATTTTGGAGAAAGCTAGGAAGTTTCATCAGCACAGCCACTGTGTACGTTTGTTCACAGATGTAAGTAGATGAAAAATACCCACTTCCAGTTATGCAGAGTACATCCAGAAAGGCTATACTAAAAGCCTCTATTTAGAAGTTGCTAGAACATGAACTGTGTCTTTATTCATAATCATCAGCCCAGACAGATGACAGGGAAAAAAGGTTTTAACCATTACATCTGTATAAATTCTGTCACATAGCATGTGGTGTTTTCTATGTATAGTTGAGGAATACATGTCTGCATAAAATAATAAATGTATTATCAAAAAATTATTCAACATTAAGCAGACACATTTATGATCTGCAATATTTTTTGTGAGAAAAGAAACATTTAGATTATTTTGTGTAAATTATTACATCAAAGGAGAAATTTAGAAAAGCAGAAGTGGCAGCAAATTTAGCAAGAAGAAATATTTAGAAAAGCTTATTATTTACAGTGATTAACCAAATCCTGTGGAAAGAAAAAGCAAGATAAAACAAGCATATAAAATAGGGAGAACTGAGAAATGATTTGCTTTATTGCAACTACAAAAGGCATTGTGCCGAGTCAACACCTTTCCTCAAACTATTCTAAAAACTTACAAAGAAAGGAATGCTTCTGAACTCATTCCACAAGGCCAGCATCATCTTAGTACCAAAACCAGCCAAAGATGCCACAAAAATTAAATTATAGGCCAATATCACTGATGAACATAGATGTAAAAATATTCAACAAAATATAAGCAAGCCAAATTCAACAATATATTAAAAGGATCACATACCATGATCAAGTGGGATTAATCTCAGGGATACAAAGATGTTTCAATATCAGCAAATTAATCAATCTGATACACCACATTAACAAACTGAAGCACAAAAACTTGTGACAAAATTCAATATTCGTTTATGATACAAAAAAGAGGGTTTGGAGGGAACATACCTAAACATAGAAGACCATGTATGTTAGTTGATGTATGTATGTTAGCCCACAGCTAACATCATACTCAACGGTGAAAAGCTGAAAGCATTTCTTTAAAGACTAAGAGCAGGACAAGGATGTCCACCTTCATCACTTTTATTTAACATAGTAATATTAGTCCTAGCCACAGCAATCAGACAGGAAAAGAAAAATCCAAACTAGGAAGGAAGAAGGAAAACTATCACTACCTATAGATGACATGACAATATATATAGAAAATCCTCAAACATCACCAAAAATTTTTAAAGATCATCAATAAAGTTAGTAAAGTTACAGGTTACAGAATTAATATGCAGAAATCTGTTTTATATCAACAATGAGCTATCAGAAAGAGAAATTTAAAAAGCAATCTCATTTAAAATCATATAGAAAGTAATAAAATACCAAGGAAAAAAAAGTCTGAGGAAGTAAAACACCTGTACTCAGAAAACTATAACTCTGATGAAAGAAATCAAAAATGGCACCAACAGATGGAAAAATATATATTATTCATGGATTAGAAGAATTAATATTGTTTAAATATCCATACCACCCAACATAATATACAAATTCAATGCAACTCCTATCAAGACACCAATGACATTTTTCACAGAACTAGAACAAAAATTCTAAAATTTGTATGAAAACACAAGAGGGCCTGAATAGCTGGTGCAGTGGTAAGCATGAAGAGCAGCACTGAAGGAATCATGTTGCCTGACATCAGATAATACTACAAAGTTATAGTAATTAAAATAGAATAGTATTTCACAAAAACAGACACATAGAGCAATGCCAGAAATGAACTCACACTTTTATGTGGAATTAATCTATCACAAAGGAAGCAAGAATATACAAAGAGGAAAAGACAACCTCATCAGTAAATCGTGTGGGAAAATTGGACAGCTTCATGCAAAAGAATCAAATTGGGCTACTTTCTTACACTAAGCACAAAAATAAGCTCAAAATGGACTAAAGGCTTAAATTCAACGCTTGGAACCATAAACCTAGAAGAAAACATGGGCAGTATATTCTTTGAGACTAGACTTAATAGTTTGCTGGGGGAGAGTGGGAGTATGTCTCTTCAGGAGAGGGAAACAAAAGCAAAGGTAATAAAAGGAAACTACAACAAACTAAATCATCAAAAGATAAAAAAGAACCTTAATGAATGAGAGAAGATATTTGCAAATAGTATGTCTGATAAGGGCTTAATATAAAAAATATAGAAAGAACTCATACAACACATCAAAAACAAACAAACAAAAAACCCAATAAAAAAGATGGACACAGGATCTGAACAGACTTTTTTCCAAAGGAGAAATAAAGATGGTCAACAAGTAAACGAAAAGATGTTCAACATTACTAGTGATAGTGAAGTGCAAAACTAAACCACAATGAGCTATCACCTCACACCCATCAGAATGACTATTATCAAAAAGACAAGCATTTGTGAGGATGTGGCAAATAGGTAACCTTCTGGCACTGTTAGTAGGAATGTAAATTGGTGCATAGACTTGAGTTCAATCCCTGGGTCAGGAAGATCCCCTGGAGAAGAAAATGGCAACCGACACCACTACTCTCGCCTGAAGAATCCCATGGACAGAGGAGCCTGAGGGGCTATAGCCCATGGCATCAGAGAGTCGGACATGACTGGAGTTACTTAGCATGCATGCACTTGTTTATGAGTTTGCCTAGTGGCTTAGATGGTAAAGAATCTTCCTTCAACGTGGGAGACCTGGGTTCAATCTCTGGGTCGGAAAGATTCCCTGGACAAAGGAATGGCTACCACTCCAATATTCTTGCCTGGAGAATTCTAAGGACAGAGAAGCCTGGTGGACTACATACAGTCCATGGGGTCACAAGAGTTCCGGCATGACTGAGTGACTAACACTAACTAACTAAAACCGGTGCAACTATTGTGGAAGCTAGTATGAAAAGTCTTCAGAAAACTGAATATAGAACTACCATGTGATCCAGCAATTCCATTTCTGGGTATTTACCCAAAGAAAACAAACATGGTAATTAAAAATATACATTAGATAATTAGTAATTAAATATATGCATCCCTATGCTCATTGCAGTACTATTTATAATAGCCAATATATGGAAGCAACTCAAGTGACCATGAATAGATGAATGAATAAAGAAGATGTGGTATATATACAATGGAATATGACTCAACCATTAAATGAATGAAATCTGCTATTTGTGGGAATACTAATGGACCTAGAAGGCATTATGCTAAGTGAAATTAGTCAGACAGAGAAAGAAAAATACTGGATGATTTCACTTATATGTGAAATCTACAGATCAAAACAAAAAATATAATAAAACAGAGAAATAAAGATGTAGAGAATAAATAGATGGTTGCCAGAGTGGAGAGAGGTGGATGGAGGAAAGAAATAGGGACAAACTTTCAGTTGCAAAAGAAATGAATCACAGGTATGAAATATACAGTGTGAGTAAAATGGTCAATAGCAATGCATATATTTTGTGTCATGCTGTCTCATAATTAAACTTCTGTGGTTATCATTTAAAACTGCATAGAAATACCAAATCACTATGTTATGTAACAGGAACTAACATAGAGTTGTGGGTCAATTATACTGCAAAAACAAAACACAAACAAAATCATAGAAAAAGAGACCAGATTTGTGGTTACCAGAGTGGGTGATACAGGTAGCAGGGATTTGATAAAAACCAGAAGGCAATGGCAACCCACTCCAGTACTCTTGCCTGGAAAATCCCATGGAGCCTGGTAGTCTGCAGTCCATGGGGTCGCTAGGAGTCAGACACGACTGAGCGACTTCACTTTCACTTTTCACTTTCATGCACTGGAGAAGGAAATGGTAACCCACTCCAGTGTTCTTGCCTGGAGAATCCCAAGGACAGCAGAGCCTGGTGGGCTTCCGTCTGTGGGGTCCCATAGAGTTGGACACGACTGAAGCAATGTAGCAGCAGTCAAAAGGTACAAACTTCCAGTTATGAGTAAGTACTAAGGGTATAATGTGCAACATATGAGAGGAAGTTATGGGAGTAAATGCTAAACATTCTCATCACACATACACAAATTTTCTCTTACATCTATATGAGACAATGAATGTTCACTAAACTTATTGTGATAAGCATTTCATTATGTATATAAGTCAAATCGTTATGCTGTACACCTTAGGCTTATATTGTGCTGTATGGCAATTCCATCTCAGTAAAACTGAAAGAAAAAAAAAAAGCATAGTGCCAATAGGTCAATTTATTTATCAAAACCCCATCAGGCATGAATGTTACGTGCGAGGCTGAATCAATCAGAGTCTCTGACATCAGGGATCTTATATTTCACTGAGGAAAATATCATATAGAAATAAACTTCATATGTGGCATGAAATGAAATAAAGCAGGTAGAGAGATAATGATGATTAATTCATTTATGTTTTTAATAAGCTAATCATTGAAGGCACTTATGAAGAGGTGAATTTGCCCAGAGAATTGACAGAAGCAAAGGAAGGAACAATTTGGATATCTAGGGCAACAGAGAACAGTGAGCACAAAGGGCGTGCTCGAGAGCGTGCCCAGCATGTTTAAGGAATGGAAAAGAGAAGAAGCAGTGTGGATAGTCTTGTGACAGATTTGCTGTTTCTTCTGTCACAATGCATGGGCTCTCATAAAATAGTAAGTAGCAAATACAAATACATTCTCTTATTACTTATACTACTAAATAACATGTCAGTATAACATTGAAATGGCCTTATATTCAAGTTTTGGATATTTTTTGTTAATGATTATATACAACAAGGAACCACACTGTATAAAACATGACATGTTTTTTTTATGTCATAAAATATTTAATGTTTCTTCTTTTAACTATTTTGAAAAATTATTTTCCCCTCAAACTTTATTTTTGCTACTGTCAATTCTGATGGTATATAGTAAATTAAAACTCTCTTCACTTTTTAACTGAATTTTAAAAATTTGAAAATATGAACAAGTACAGAAGGAACTGTTAAACATGTTAATGAAAACTGAATAGACATACTTCAAATAGCTTTATGGACTTTGAGAACAGGTCATTTTCAGATGTTTGAAGAATAGAAAGATTTTAATATGAAATATTTAAACCCTGAATTGTGATAGTAAAGTTAGCTTAAGATAAATCTAATGCAGATTCAAACCATGTATCAGTAGTCCACAAACATAACAAAATGTAGAAATTTGGGCCAAGAAAAGAGAAATCAAATACTCATGCTATGGAAAAGAAACAAAGAAAGAGACATCTTAAACTTAAAGACAAAGAACAACACATCATACTATTAATGTTAAATAATACCTGACAGAGGATATAAAAATTCATATTTCATTCACTTGGAAAGAACCACCACACACACACCCACACCCATACACACACACACCCCTGAACATATATATGGATGAAAAATGAACAGCAGTGATCTTAAATCAGTGGAAACATTTGCTTTGTTTGTCAAGTTTTTCCCCTTCAAAACATCCATTTTTATTTCACCTGGTCACCTATATTAAAAACTCAAGAAAAACACTACATAAATAAAATCTACTTAATTAAATCCATGGGAACACATTTTAAAATGTACTGTATATTAACAATTGAAAAAAGTAGGCATTAGTCTTAAAAATATTTGTATATGTATGTCTCTGATTTTCAGCAGATAACATAAAAAGTATCATTTGAATGTAAATATCAGAAAAATCTTTAACTGATAAAATATATCCATATATAGTCTCATCTAGTAGTAAGACAAAGCATCCCAAAGGATACAGTCTGTTAAACTCAAAGCAAACATATTCTTATTGACTTGTTGAAAGCTCCTACATGTCAATTTCTATGTATGAAGTGGAAACAGTGTCAGACTTTCTTTTTCTGGGCTCCAAAATCACTGCAGATGGTGACTGTAGCCATGAAATTAAAAGACGCTTACTTCTTGGAAGGAAAGCTATGACCAACCTAGAGAGCATATTCAAAAGCAGAGACATCACTTTGCCAACAAAGGTTCGCCTAGTCAAGCTATATGGTCTTTCCTGTGGTCATGTATGGATGTGAGAGCTGGACTGTGAAGAAGGCTGAGTGCCAAAGAATTGATGCTTTTGAACTGTGGTGTTGGAGAAGACTCTTGAGAGTCCCTTGGACTGCAAGGAGATCCAACGAGTCCATTCTGAAGGAGATCAGCCCTGGGATTTCTTTGGAAGGAATGATGCTAAAGCTGAAACTCCAGTACTTTGGCCACCTCATGCGAAGAGTTGACTCATTGGAGAAGACTCTGATTCTGGGAGGGATTAGGGGCAGGAGGAGAAGGGGACGACAGAGGATGAGATGGCTGGATGGCATCACTGACTCGATGGATGTGAGTCTGAGTGACCTCCGGGAGTTGGTGATGGACAGGGAGGCCTGGCGTGCTGCGATTCATGGGGTCCCAAAGAGTCGGACACGACTGAGTGACTGATGTGATCTGATGTATGAAGAGCTCAGAAGCTAAAACTTTGCTGTAAGAGAGAAGCTAGGAGAATTTTTTGAGGCTGCATTTGAATATCACGCACAACATTTTTACTTAGATTAATTGAACTGACTTGGGAGTGGATGGATGACAGTGTTGTGAGGGGACTAAATCTTTCCCCTCAGAGCCACCCTTTGGCAGTGCCACTTTGTTAGACACACAAATCAAATGACATTATGTTGCACACATTTATAATAAGGAGATTAAAAAAAAAAAACAGCTTCTGTTTTTTAGAAGCTTAGTAACTTTGAGTGAAATAGAGAATTTAAAAATAACATGAAAATTTCTCAATTGTAAAACTGCAAAAAGTATAATAGCTTCAAACCAAATGATCCTAGAATATAAGGGGAGCCTTTATTTTAATATTTCTCTTCTGATTTTTCTCTTTTGCTTATTATTTTGTTTCTCTTTGCTTAATTTACTGTAGATATGTGAACATTTTTTAGGATTTCATCCTGATTTGGTTATGTTTCTTAATATCGCACTCTTTACAAATCTCTTAGTAGTTACTCAAAGTATTAAAAATAATATGTGAAACTTATCACACTATCAACTGGCATCGAAATATCTCCAGTTGTAGTGAAATGTAGAAATTTTACTTCCATTAGTCTCTTTACCCTTCCCCTTTTCAAATTTTGATTGTGTTAAGTATATGTCTATATTCTTTGAGTACATCAGATGCTTTTTTACTTGTTTCCACCTTCAAATATGGCTTATAAAACTCATAAAAATGAGAATTGTCTATTATATGTACCTTTACTTTTATTCATTATTTTTCCTTTCTGTAATTTCAAACATCCTTCTATTATTATTTCCTTTCTTTTAAGAGAACTTCTAATCATTTTTGTGGCCACCTCATGCGAAGAGTTGACTCACTGGAGAAGACTCTGATGCTGGGAGGGATTGGGGGCAGGAGGAGAAGGGGACGACAGAGGATGAGATGGCTGGATGGCATCACTGACTCGATGGACATGAGTCTGAGTGAACTCCGGGAGTTGGTGATGGACAGGGAGGCCTGGCGTGCTGCGATTCATGGGGTCGCAAAGAGTCGGACACGACTGAGCGACTGATCTGATCTGAACCATTTTTCAGGTTCATTTTGCTAAAATAGCTTCTCTTAATTTTACTTCATCTGACCACGGCTCTATTTTCCCTTCACTCCTGAAGAATATTTTCCCTGGATATAGGATCTCTGGTTGACAATTCTTTTCTTTTGCTTGAAAACTTCTAAGCCATTTCTTCCCAGCCTTGGTGGTTTCAGATAAGAAATCTGCTCTCATTTGAATTGGTGTTCCTATATAAATAATACACTGTTTCCCTCTGGATGCTTCCAGACTTTTCTTTCTGTTTAGATTTCAGCAGCTTAATTCTGAGGTGTCTTGGTATGGATTTCTTTTGTAGGTTTATGACTTTTTACCAATTTGGGAAATTTTCATCAAGAATTCTTTCTTTGAATACTTTTTTGACCCCATTCTCTCTCTTTTTTTTTTTTCCTCTTGAAACTCCAACGATATGAATGTTAGCATTTTTGTTTCTGTCACACAAGTCCCTGGAATGCTATTATTTTCCAGTTCTATAATTTCCACTCAGCTTTTCTTATAAATTCTATTTCTTCTATGAGATTTCCCATGAAGGGGTGATTTTAAAAAATTCCTAAAAGTAAATAAATAAATCAATAAAAGAATTCCTAATGAATTGTGAACGCATTTTCAGTATTTTTCATTTCACTGAAAAATACTTTTTGGATTTTCTGAAAGCTGATTTGGTGTCTGGTGATTGTACTTTCCCATTAGGGTTTTCCTGGTTCTTTGCATAACAGATGATACACTGGGCATATTATAGTTTATATTATGAGCTCTGGATCTTATTTAATCTTTCCTAGCAGATAGTCCCTCTGTTGAGGTGGATCACTAGAGCCTACTAGGTGAAAAGCCCAGCTCTTCATTATGCCCCATGAATACCTCTTGGCAAAAGTGGAACATTTATGCACACCTCATTTCAGGTGAGTGGACAGAACTACAGCTTCCCTAGTCCTTGCTGACATTTCCTCAGTAAAAGAAGGTCATTGATGATCACTGCCTTTTTGCTTCTGATTAGGGATATAAGCTCAGCTCCCCATTATTCCCCTCTGACACTAGTATAAGAAAGTAGTTGACACTCATCAACTACTTCACCTTCCACCAGCTTATTCTACCTCATCACTACGTGGTGGAAGGGGACCCTACTCTTCATTGGGCCTTGCTGACACCAAGGGACAAGGAGAACTAGAGTGATGACTGGCTCTGATTTGCACTGAAACCTTCATTCTTGTTGCTGTCAGATGGATATAGACGGTCAGCTCCCTACTGGGCCTCACTAATACCAATAATTGTCGGGAGTAGTAAACAGCTTACAAGTCATTGTATTGTTCAGACTCATTGATACTGGATAGGATAGATGCTTAGACTGGCACTGCACCCTTTGAAACTACTTTGGCTGAAGGAAACATGATAATGACTGCGGCTACCAGGTGAGGAAGAAAAGCAGCTCAATTCCTGGCCCACCAATACTATCTTGAAAGGAAGATTGCATCACTATAACCTATTTCCAAAGGGCAGGGCAGAGAAGCTTGCTCTTTGCTCAGCCTAGCCAACACTCCCAGATGGGGGATTTGGAGCACTGTCACTTACTTACATGTGTCTTTAAGGGTAGGGTGGAAGATAACTCTCTTTTTTGACCCACAAAAGCTATGTAAGTGTGCCTAAAGGGAGGAGCCTTTTCTGATGTTTTTGGCTGAATAATGGGTGTTGATATGAACTGAGTGTTTTTGTCCCCCTCAAATTTGTATGTGGAAACCTTAATCTACAATGTGACATTATTTGGAGGTGGGACTCTTTGGAGATAATTAGTTCATGAAGGTAGATCTCTTATAATTGGATTAGTGCCCTTATAAGAAGAGACACTAGAAAGCTTCTTCCCTCTCTGCTCTCTATCATGTGAGGACATAGCAAGAACCTGGTCATCTGTAGACTTAAAAGTGTGTTCTCACCAGAACTGAGTCATATTGGTGCTCTGATCTTGAAGTTACTAGCTTCCAGAGATGCCAAGAAATACATTTCTGTTGTTTTAAGCACCCACTCTATGATAATTTGTTACAGTAGCCTGGACTAAGAAAACTGGGTATTGACAAAAATCTTTTTGTCATTAGTCCAGATTATTTCCTGTCTTTTGGCTCAGTAAATAAGCTCTACTTGAGCATTTGTTTGTTACTTTCTGCCTATTGATGGTTTGGGGTTAGAGATTTCCACAGCATTCTGTTCTAAAGACATGGGTAAAATAAGGGAATTCAGAGGTCTCACCACTGTCTTGGTCCTCAAGTTCCATAGTCTGTAGGCAGCCTGACTTCTTTCCTTCTTTAATGTTTTCCTATGCTAGTTTGTGGTGTTATGTCCATGGACTTTTAGCTATGAGATGGAGGGTCTGAGAGATATCAGATCAGATCAATGAGATCAGTTGCTCAGTCATGTCCAACACTTTGTGACCCCATGAATCGCAGCACGCCACACCTCCCTGTCCATCACTAACTCCCAGAGGTCACCGAGACTCACATTCATCGAGTCAGTGATGCTATCCAGCCATCTTATACTCTGCCGTCCCTTTCTCTTCTTGCCCTCAATCCCTCCCAGCATCAGAGACTTCTCCAATGAGTCAGCTCTTCTCATGAGGTGGACAAAGTACTGGAGTTTCAGCTCTAGCATCATTCCTTCCAAAGAAATCCCAGGGCTGATCTCCTTCAGAATGGATTGGTTGGATCTCCTTGCAGTCCAAGGGACTCTCAAGCGCCTGCTCCAACACGACAATTCAAAAGCATCAATTCTTTGGCGCTCAGCCTTTTTCACAGTCCAACCCTCACATCCATACACGATCACAGGAAAAACCATAGCCTTGACTAGGTGAACCTTTGTTGGCAAAGTGATGTCTCTGCTTTTGAATATGCTATCTAGGTTGGTCATAACTTTCCTTCCAAGGAGTAAGCGTCTTTTAATTTCATGGCTGCAGTCACCATCTGCAGTGATTTTGGAGCCCAGAAAAATAAAGTCTGACATTGTTTCCACTGGTTCCCCATCTATTTCCCACGAAGTGATGGGACCAGATGCCATGATTTTCGTTTTCTGAATGTTGAGCTTTAAGCCAACTTTTTCACTCGCCACTTTCACTTTCATCAAGAGGCTCTTCAGTTCCTCTTCATTTTCTGCCATAAGGGTGGTGTCATCTGCATATCTGAGGTTATTGATATTTCTCCCAGCAATCTTGATTGCAACTTGTGTTTCTTCCAGTCCAGCGTTTCTCATGATGTACTCTGCATATAAGTTAAATAAGCAGGGTGACAATATACAGCCTTGATGTACTCCTTTTCCTATTTGGAACCAGTCTGTTGTTCCAAGTCCAGTTCTAACTGTTGCTTCCTGACCTGCATACAAATTTCTAAAGAGGCAAATCAGATTGTCTGGTATTCCCATCTCTTTCAGAGTTGTCCACAGTTTATTGTGATCCACACAGTCAAAGCCTTTGGCATGGTCAATAAAGCAGAAATATATGTTTTTCTGGAACTCTCTTGCTTTTTCAATGATCTAGCAGATATTGGAAATTTGATCTCTGGTTCGTCTGCCTTTTCTAAAACCAGTTTGAACATCAGGAAGTTCACAGTTCACATTTTGCTGAAGCCTGGCTTGGAGAATTTTGAGCATTACTTTACTAGCGTGTGAGATGAGTGCAATTGTGCGATAGTTTGAGCATTCTTTGACATGGCCTTTCTTTGGGATTGGAATGAAAACTGACCTTTTCCAGTCCTGTGGCCACTGCTGAGTTTTCCAAATTTGCTGGCATATTGAGTGTAGCACTTTCACAGCATCATCTTTCAGGATTTGGAATAGCTCAACTTGAATTCCATCACCTCCACTAGCTTTGTTCATAGTGATGCTTTCTAAGGCCCACTTTACTTCACATTCCAGGATGTCTGGCTCTAGGTCAGTGATCACACCATCATGATTATCTGGGTCATGAAGATCTTTTTTGTACAGTTCTATGTATTCTTGCCATGTCTTCTTAATATGTTCTGCTTCTGTTAGGTCCATACCGTTTCTGTCCTTTATTGAGCCCATCTTTGCATGAAATGTTCCTTTGGTAGCTCTGATTTTCTTGAAGAGATTCCCTAGTCTTTCCCATTCTGTTGTTTTTCTCTATTTCTTTACACTGATCACTGAAGGCGGCTTTCTTATCTCTTCTTGCTATTCTTTGGAACTCTGCATTTAGATGAGAATATCTTTCCTTTTCTCCTTTGCTTTTTGCTTCTCTTTACACTGATCACTGAAGGCGGCTTTCTTATCTCTTCTTGCTATTCTTTGGAACTCTGCATTTAGATGGGAATATCTTTCCTTTTCTCCTTTGCTTTTTGCTTCTCTTTACACTGATCACTGAAGGCGGCTTTCTTATCTCTTCTTGCTATTCTTTGGAACTCTGCATTTAGATGGGAATATCTTTCCTTTTCTCCTTTGCTTTTTGCTTCTCTTTTCACAGCTATTTATAAGGCCTCCCCAGACAGCCATTTTGCTTTTTTGCATTTCTTTTCCATGGAGATGGTCTTGATCCCTGTCTCCTATACAATGTCACGAACCTCATTCCATAGTTCATCAGGCACTCTATCTATCACATCTAGGCCCTTAAATCTATTTCTCACTTCCACTGTATAATCATAAGGGATTTGATTTAGGTCATATGCAATGGCACCCCACTCTAGTCCTTTTGCTTGGAAAATCCCATGGATGGAGGAGCCTGTTAGGCTGCGATCCATGGGGTCGCTGAGAGTCGGACACGACTGAACGACTTCACTTTCAATTTTCACTTTCATGCATTGGAGAAGAAAATGGCAACCCACTCCAGTGTTCTTGCCTGGAGAATCCCAGGGACGGGGGAACCTGGTGGGCTGCCATCTCTGGGGTCACACAGAGTTGGACACGACTGAAGTGACTTAGCATAGCATAGCATAGCATACCTGCATGGTCTAGTGGTTTTCCCTACTTTCTTCAATTTAAGTCTGAATTTGGCAATAATGAGTTCATGGTCTGAGCCACAGTCAGCTCCTGGTCTTGTTGTTGCTGACTGTATAGAGCTTCTCCATCTTTGGCTGCAAAGAATATAATCGATCTGATTTCGGTGTTGACCATCTGATGATGTCCATGTATAGAGTCTTCTCTTGTGTTGTTGGAAGAGGGTATTTGCTATGACCAGTGCATTTTCTTGGCAAAACTCTAATAATCTTTGCCCTGCTTCATTCTGTATTCCAAGGCCAAATTTGCCTGTTACTCCAGGTGTTTCTTGACTTCCTACTTTTGCATTCCAGTCCCCTATAATGAAAAGGACATCTTTTTTGGGTGTTAGTTCTAAAAGGCCTTGTAGGTCTTCATAGAACCATTCAACTTCAGCTTCTTCAGCATTACTGGTTGGCGCATAGACTTGGATTACTGACAGGATGTGGTCCGCTGGAGAAGGGAATGGCAAACCACTTCAGTATTCTTGCCTTGAGAACCCCATGAACAGTATGAAAAGGCAAAATGATATGATACTGAAAGAGAAACTCCCCAGGCCAGTAGGGGCTGAATATGCTACTGGAGATCAGTGGAGAAATAACTCCAGAAAGAATGAAGGGATGAAGCCAAAGCAAAAAGATTGCCCAGCTGTGGATGTGTTGGTGATAAAAGCAAGGTCCGATGCTGTAAAGGGCAATATTGCATAGGAACCTGGAATGTCAGGTTCATGAATCAGGGCCAATTGGAAGTGGTCAAACAAAAGATGGCCAGAGTGAATGTTGACATTCTAGGAATCAGCGAACTCAAATGGACTGGAATGGGTGAATTTAACTCAGATGACCATTATATCTACTACTGCGGGCAGGAATCCCTCAGAAGAAATGGAGTGGCCATCATGGTCAACAAAAGAGTCTGAAATGCAGTACTTGGATGCAATCTCAAAAACGACAGAATGATCTCTGTTCAATTCTAAGGCAAACCATTCAATTTCAGTTTCACAGTAATCCAAGTCTATGTCCCAACCAGTAACGCTGAGAGATATAAGATCATTCTATCTTGGCAGAACTTCATTTTTGTAAAACAACTTATCTATTAAATAATAAGGTCAAAAGAGTTTTCAAAGTCAATATCAAGGATGACATTCAAACATTGGCACAGCATTTTTAAAGACATCAAAGGAATAAGTATCATTGTGTGCCAGAAGATCTTTTAGAATTATGGCAGCTGGGCAGCACAGTAACCCCTAGAGACTGTGGAAATAAGCAAGAGCCTCATCAGTAAAAGCCTATATGCACGGGTGAGAATTTTAAATTTTTTGCTTCGTGGACAGAAATATCTGAAGAGAAGGTTTAGTTTTATAATAAAATTAGACTTAAATTTTAGAAAAATAGGTTTCACTGTGATGTGGATAATGTAGAATCAAAGAAGTCAGGAGGCAAAAATATCTGATATTAAACTATCAGAGGATGGTGGTAGGAAAAACATTCTGAGTTTAAGATATATTTTGTAAGAAATGTTTAAAAAAATAAGTTGTGGAGGACTAGGAGAGTGGATCTGGGGAGATGTGAGAGTTGAAAGAGTTAAGGATGCTTTTAATGCTTTGGCTGGATGAATTAACTGGCATCACAAATACAGGCTAGATATCAAATGAAGGGTCTAGTAAGAAAGAGATGAAGGTATAAAGTACTCTTCAATTTTATAGTTTTATGCACATATTGGCAAGTCATGTCTTTCTCTCTGTGCTTCATGTTACTCAATCATGTTTAAATTCTGAAAAATGAAGTCCTAGTTTTATTCATCTTCCACACTTATTACTTCTAATTCTACCATAATATCAACTCCCATTACCTTTTCATGGTCTATTAGAATCACTTCTTATCTACTTCTCTATATAGGGTCCCATCACCATGTTCCTGCCCTGAGAGTAACCTTTCTAAAGAAATTGGATTACTTCCTTTGCTACAAAATATTTTCTATAGATCCCCAATATAGCAGACTATACTGCACATTTCTCATTCTTTTTGATTTTCAGAAACATTTATTATTGGGAAAATACTGAAATATGTGCATCAGGCTGTTAACATAGGTTTCCTTACATGGAAGTAAATGAAAGAGGTGAGAGTACGCCAAGATAACTACTGTTCTTTTTTAATTGTTTCATTTGTTACAGGGGAATGCACTACTTTGGTAATGAAATTATAAAATAATTAAAATAAGCTTTTTGGACTTGTTTTTTATTCTATCAGTTTTCTATTGCCGCAATAATTCTGAAAACAATCACAAAACCTCAGTAAAATATAAAAATAAACTTCTATTGAGCTCATGAGTCTGCATGAGCTAGTGCAGCCAGTTCTTGTCATGACTGGGCTCAAGCATACATTTGGCATCAGATCCAGGTCTACTCATTTAGGAGCTTCCCAGGTGGTCCTAGTGATAACCCACCTGCCATTCCAGGAGACATAAGAGACTCAGGTTCAATCCCTGGGTCAGGGAGATCCCTTAGAGGAAGACATGGCAACCCACTCCAGTATTCATGCTTGGAGAATCCCATGGACAAAGGAGCCTAGCGGGCTGTAGTCCACAGGGTTTCAGAGAGTCAGATATAACTGAAGCAACTTAGCATGCATGCTCTACTCATTTAGGGTGATTTCAACCAAAATGACAGAAAAGGCTCATCTCTGCTACATATTCTACATCCCATGTTAGTCCAAGTGAGTCTATTCTCATAGTAAAAGTTTGACAAATAAGACTGCAATCAGAAATAAGCAAGTGCTTCATCTTGCCTCTGCTTATTCACATTTGTTAACTTTCTGCTTCTCACTAAAATCACAAAGCTGACCCCAGAGTCTAGGGATGTGGCAGAACATGGCCATACAGTGCTGCCAAGTTGCATGGAAAAGGAAATGAATGCCTTGAGAGGAAAAGAATTGAAGGCATGCATGCAATCCACTTGGAAGAACCATGTAAGTGAGTAACCATACACTCTATTTTATTCCCTCATCTGACAAGTATGCATTCGTCTTTAGTTCTAGATGCTATGAGTCCAGCAGTGCATAAAATAAAATCCCAGTTCTTACTTCCTAGTGAAAGAGAGAGAAAGTAAGTAAAATACATACAAATTCAAATTTTAAGGAGTGATATGAGCAATAAACCTGGGTTAGGGTATACAGATGAGTGAAACATGATATCTGGGGGGAGTGAAATATGAAGAAAGACTGAAGTAAAGAATCAAAATAAGGCAATGCAAAGGTGTCAGGAAGTGTTTTCCAGATAGAAGAACGTGTGTGAGGCATCTGGGGTGAGTACAAGCATGGGAGTATTTTGTGACCTCTGCAAATCAGTCTGCCTGTGGTGTGGCAAATGAGAAAGGCAGTGGGAGGAGCAGGGACAAGAGGGCTAGTGAGGTCACACCATTGGTGCCCTAGAGCCCTGGAGGAGGAGTGCACTTTGATTTAGAGCATGCTAGGGGAGCAAATATGTCACCTCTAATCATGCCTCTTTGGCATACTGATTATTTTTAATTAAAGTTACTCCAGAAACAGCCAGTGCAAAGACCCTTCTTTGTCCCCTTGAAAGCAGTAAATAAATCTCCCATGTGAAAGGTCCTTCTTTGTAGTGAGAGGAAGATCTTTTATCACCAGAAACAGGGAATTTATGGCCAAAAAGACTGTATGAACACACCTTGTTACTTTCTCACTAATTCACTACCTCAGGTCCAAACTTCATTGTCATGTCAATTTTCACAAATCATTGTTTCAAAGCCACCTGCTTTGGTCACTTGTCTCATAGTTTTAATAGGACTTCCCTTTGTATGAAATGAAATTTGTTTTTCTCCTGTTAAGCTGCCTTATGTTAGTTAAATTATTAGACCCTCCAAAGAACATAGAAGGAAAGAATGGAAAAGTTTTCCTCCTGTACAAAGTTGTTTGAACTTTGAAAGTAAGATATGAGTTTGAACAAACTCCAGGAGATGGTGAAGTACAGGGAAGCCTGGTGTGCTGCAGTTCATGGGGTCACAAAGAGTCAGACACAATTGAGTCTAGCTAAAATGGTTTTCCCTCCTCAACATGTTATAGCAACAATCAGGTAGATATTCATTGTGCTAGACTATTTTCTTCATGCAAGTAAGAGCTTTATCTTGTCTACTGTTGAATACCCAGTGCCTAGAATAGGGCCTTACATAAAATAAGTAAATTAACTATTTGTTAAATGAATTAATCATTAAATCTCACATAACATAAAATACAAGTATATATATCTATTTATCCATGGGCCCCCAATTGCCAGTCCACAGACTATAACAGTCCCCAGCCTGTTAGGAACCAGGCCACACAGCAATAGGTAAGCAATCAAAGCTTCATCTGCACTCCCTATCACTACTCATTGCTCATGTTACCACCTGAATCATCCTCCTTCCTCAACCACCATCTGTGGAAAAATGGTCTTCCATGAAACTTGCCCTTGGTAAAAAGTATGGGGAGCACTGTATTTATCTATCTAGCATCTGTTAATCTTCCATTTGAAAAATATGGGTAAAATAATTTGGGTTTCATTATAGTAGTGGTGATGGTTTGTAGGGTAGGAGTGTATTCAAGAAAATTTTTCAGTTTTGATGGCTGAATCTGATTTTGCCTATCTTATAAGTCTGTGCAGTGGTTTATACTCTGGCTAGCTATATCAATCATAATCATAGAGATGGCTTTCTGATTTGGTTTATTACCATCCATATAAACAGATTCTTTCATGCTTTTACATAATAAATTCTTCCATTACATGCTGAAAGGGTCTGGTTTTTCTGTGTATTTCTTTATAATGGTCAAAATGTTGACTCTGACTAAAGGAAAGACACTAATATAAAGAGTTAAAGGAACAAGTATCCCTGATGGCAGCCTATATATACTTGTCATCTTGCTACTCTGTAGGTCAATGGTGTAAAGATGCTATTAGTAAAAAAGTTCATTTATAAGGACATTAGAAAAAAGCATAGGAAAAAAAGAGAGCATTGCTTTCCCTGACTCCTAGGGAGAACAAGTAAGTAGAAAAACTATAGAGAAAAAGCCAAGAGCTTACATGAGAACATTTATGCTGTTCGCATGCATGTGTCTATCTTAAAGATATCTGTGGACATGACTTTGTTGCTGCACTCGGCATTACTGAGGGATGTTAATTTCCTAAGAGTCAATACTTAATTGATATGCTACATTTGGCTTTTGAATTCATTTATTTCTTTAGTCTATCTCTTAGACTAATTGACTAAACAAATAAGTTTCAATCAACCTGTACCAAGTATCTAACATCATCTTTTAGTGAATGTTGTTTTGAACATCATGAGGCAGATTCTGAAATAGGTTAATATAAAAAAAAATACTTGAATATAATTATCTTTCTGAAAGAAAATGACAAATAATAATACATTGTTCATTACATTATATTCCAAGCAAATATCCAATCATATACTATTTCCCACTTTCTGTGTCTTCAATCCAAAGCAAAACTACTACTTTGAACCCTTCCCCAAATCTTTTACTAAAATTACACACACACATAGACACACACACACACATGATATTTATGTATACATTTTTATGTATCAGGAATAATCTATATTAATCTATCATTTCATAATAAAAGTATTGTCTTTAATAGCATCCCCTGAATTGAAATTAAGATTTAGTTATAATAACATTGACTATATTGTACATTTAAAACATATTTTAAACTTTTACGTATATGTAAGTAAATTTTAATTTTAATACCACTTTACACAAATATATGTTCACTGCCTTTCATGTATTTTGAAAGTTACATGTTCTATAATGAGAGGGCTTCCTAGGTGGCACTACTGGTAAAGAACCTGCTGCAAATGCAGGAGAGAGGTGGGTTTGATCCCTGGGACAGGAAGATCCCCAGAGGAGGGCATAGCAACCCATTCCAGTATTCTTACCAGAAGAATCCCATGGACACAAAGGAACCTGGTGGGATACAGTCCATAGGGTCACAGAGAGTCAGACACGACTGAAGCCACTTAGCACGCATTCACGCATGCATGACTCAATGCATTGCAAATCCGAAAATTAAATGATTGAAAGGAGTGAAGCCTTTCCTTCCTGTTTTCTGTTTTCTTTATTTTACCCAGCATCCATTTAAGAAACTCCTGATGATCATGAGGAATCCGTATGGAAATTCAGCTACCAATTCACAAGCTTCAATAAATAATCTTGTTTTTTCTGAAATGAAAATTTGTTCTCGTGGAATAAATAGGCTTGAGATATTGTTGCTTTTATGGAAATTGCAGCCATTTTATCATGACACTTCAATACAGCATTTCTTACGTATTTACATTCATCTTTGGTTCTAAAGATCTTTCCAAGTTTGTAAGTGGTGATAGATAAGAATCTTCCCAAATTTAATCAGCAAAATCTCAATCCTATATTAGAATGTAGCTTACTGCTACATAAATACATTTGATGTATTGCCTAAGAAAAGAAAAATATATACCCTTGTTTGGTTTAATATGCCTTTCAGAAGTGCATTTGAATTGGCTAGAAACCGTTTTGACATGTACTTGAAGAGTAAAAGTGCCACAAATGACAACTTTTAATCAATGTGATAAATAGCAAAGGTTTCTAAGCGCTATCAAATAATTTCTAAAAATGAAAACTAATTTTCCACTCCCTCTGCTAGCAAATTTGTCAACCACAGTTTGGTAGAACCAAAACATCTGCTCTTTGAAGCTGTGTAAGCTCGCAGAGCAAAATGATGCATTATTTTGTTTTCAGATATACATTCATCTCATTCCTAATTTTGTATGTTTATGAAGTACTAAGATAAGCTCCTGATTGAAATTTGTGTGCAGTTAAAGACAGAAGTTTTTGTTGATTAAAGTTTGAGCATTAGTAAAGCTTTTTCTTCCTTCGTAACTTTCTTACCACATCATAGAACAAGTGTCTTCTCTCTTTTCCATTTATTTTTCTTGAAATTTTTATTTTGAAAAAGCTAATGCATGTAAAGAACATAAAACACTGAATTAGAATATAGCAAGCATTCAGCAATCATTTGATGTTATTATTTAAAGAATTGCATTAAACATTAATAGGTTTTAGTTTGATAGCATGGTGTTGGCATATTGTTTTGGACAGTGCCAAATTAAGCATCTACTCTTTATCAGGTACCACATGTACCCAAGTGCATCAGTGCACAAGTGCTATAGTGCACCAAGGGTATACCATGGATGCACAGATAAATAAACAATTGTATATCTTAAGAAATTTATTTAGTAAGAGAAATGTCTAAATGGCATATTAAATATTATTATCTTATTTGAATTCTAAGGATCCCTGTAGCAAATGGTTTGGGGACTGAGAAAAAGACCATTTCAGATAGGAGGAAGAACCTGAAAAAAAAGATACAAAAGATAAGAACATGGACAAAAATATAAGCTCCAATATTTCTGGATATACACTGTACAGTGTGATACAGTGGAACATTGACAAAAATTATGTTGGATCATTCTAGGCCATGATTAGGGCTTTTCTTTTGCTGAAATGTCCTTTTTCCATTTAACTGTCATCTTTCAGTTCCTGTGTGTCTCTGCACATTTACTATTATCGTTTTAGAAAGATCTTCCTCAATTTTGCTGTATGACACGGAAACTCTACTGTCTTCCATCTTTACTCCTGCCTTTTATTCTCATCCTGCTTCATTACTGTAAAGGTCCTTAAAACTATCAAGTACACATTATGTACTTACACATTTATTTGTATTAAGGTCAGTGTTCCTCAGCTAATGAACACACCATTAAGGAAGCAACTTTGTTTTATTCATTGGAGTATTTCCGATTAGTACCTAAAACAGTACCTGATAAATAACAAGCACTCAATAATAATTTTTCTTGAATTATTGGTTTAGCTTATTTATGTATTAATCAAAATTTAAGACTACATGAATAATTACTTATTTATTTATTTGACTGTGCTGGGTCTTAGTTGCAGCATGCAAAATCTTATTTGTGGCAGGATCTAGTCTCCTGACTATGAATCAAACTCAGGCCCTCTACCTTGGATTCACAGAGCCTTAGGCACTGGACCACCAGGGAAGACCTATATTTTATTGGACACCTCATCCCATTTCCATTTCCCTGGAAAATTTGGATTCCCTTTTCTAGATTATAGATTCCTCTAGCATAGTCTTATCCTGTTCACTGTTGAATCCTGAGCCTATAAATGGAACATAATAGGTGTTTAAAATATGTACAATAAAAGAATTAATCTACAACCATCTTTCCAATGCCTTATTGTAGATTTCTCTTCATCTTAGTCTCTATTTTATATGCTTCTATGTTCTACTCAGTCATTCAGGTCTTCTTTAAAGACTGTTCTGAGTACTTTTATGCAGAAAATAAAAAGTTAAATTCATAGAAACAATAGAATTGTGGTTGCCAGGAGCTGGAAGGTGAGTTAAGGGAGAGTGTCAGTCAAAGGGTAGAGCTCAGTTTAGTTCAGTTCAGTTGCTCACTTGTGTCCGACACTTTGCCACACCATGGACTGCAGCACGCCAGGCCTCCCTGTCCATCACCAACTCCCAGAGTTTACTCAAACTCATGCCCACTGAGTTGGTGATACCATCCAACCATCTCATCCTCTGTTGTCCCCTTCTCCTCTTGCCTTCAATATTTCCCAGCATCAAGGTCTTTTCCAATGAGTCAGTTCTTTGCATCAGGTGGCCAAAGTATTGGAGTTTCAGCATCAGTCCTTCCAATGAATATACAGGATTGATTTCCTTTAGGATGGACTGGTTTGAGCTCCTTGCTGTCCAAGGGACTCTCAAGAGTCTTCTTTAGTAGCATAGTTCAAAGCATCAATTATTTGATGCTCAGCTTTCTTTATAGTCCAACTCTCACATCCATACATGACTACTGGAAAAACCATATCCTTGACTAGACAGACCTCTGTTGACAAACTAATGTCTCTGCTTTTTAATATGCTGTCTAAGTTGGTCATAACTTTTCTTCCAAGAAGCAAGCATCTTTCAATTTCATGGCTGCAGTCACCATCTGCAGTGATTTTGAAGCCCCCCAAAAATAAAGTCTGTCAGTGTTTCCACTGTTTCCCCATCTATTTGCCATGAACTGATGGGACCGGATGCCATGATCTTAGTTTTCTGAATGTTGAGCTTTAAGCCAACTTTTTCACTCTCCTCTTTCACTTTCATCAAGAGGCTCTTTAGTTCTTCTTTGCTGTCTGCCATAAGTGTGGTATCCTCTGCATATCTGAGGTTATTCATATATCTTCCAGCAATCTTGATTCTAGCTTGTGCTTTATCCAGCCCAGCATTTCTCATGAGGTACTTTGCATATAAATTAAATAAGCAGAGTGACAAATATACAGCCTTGAAATACTCCTTTTCCCATCTGTAATCAGTCTGTTGTTCCATGTCCAGTTCTAACTGTTGCTTCTTGACCTGCATAAAGATTTCTCAGGAGGCAGGTCAGGTAGTCTGGTATTCCCATCTCTTTAAGAGCTTTCCATAGTTTGTTGTGATCCACACAGTTGAAGGCTTTGGTATAGTCAAAAAGCAGAAGTGTAGAAACTTCCAGTTTTAAGATAAGTTGTGGGGATATAGTGCACAGAGTGGTGATTATAGTTGATAATACTGTATTATATACTTGAAAGTTGCCATAGAGCAAATCTTAAATGTTCTCATGACAAAAAACAAATAGTAATTTTTCAAGCTATGGATTTGTTAACTAACCCTATAGTGGTAACCATTTTGCAGTAGATAAGTGTAACAAGTCATCATGTTGTACACTTTAAACTTACACATATCAATTGTATCTCAATAAAGCTGGAAAAAGTTATCAATTTATTAGTTGATATATACCTTTGTTTTAAACTTAGTGAAATCTACACTTCAAGGAAATAATGATTATATCATTGACTATAATATATATTTTACTGAAAAATAATAAATGATATGCATCATTTATCATAACACATATGTACCATTCAATATTTTATGCCAATTTTACCTATTCAAAAATTTGTTCTAACTGGAGGGAAGGAGGATTTTAATGAAAATATGAAGTATATTCATGTTCATACTAAAGCATGCTAGATTTTCTACCCTCTCTTTAAAGAAATGAATAAGAAACACTTCTTTCTCTTCTTGTTCCTGACCCTCTCTATCAACTTTGTGTTTTCCTCTTTTAAAACATACTCCATATAAATATAAAGGAAACAATTTATTGAATTATTGTGTTATTATTTACTTCTTTCCTTCTGCATACTAATTTATCCATATCCCCACTTTATAATGAAATCTTGTTATAGCAATGATAGTCATTATTATCTAATGCTTACTTGTATGTGCTCCAGATGCTATTCTAAGGACGCTATAGATGTTAACTGCTTTAGTTCTCACATCAATCTTATGAGATTGTTATACAGAGAGAAACTGAGGCAAGAAAGATTATAGAACTTTCTTAACATCACATATATAACTTTCTATAACATCAAGTAAAATAGGATCAGGTAAACACTAAGCCATCTATTCTTGACCTCCACAGCAAACTGCCTCTTCACATGACATGTGCTGTCCATATGATTTTGGGTTTTACTACAAAACTCCTCAGTGTTTATTACTGTGTAATTTACCTGACTCCTGAAATACAGACCAAAAATAACCTGTCTGTGAAGTTGCAACGCTGAACACAGAGAGATGTGACTGCTCCCTAGGATAAATGAGAAATGCTATTCTCTGGAGGTTAATTACTGCAAATTAGGAGCTTTCAGTTGTCTGGAAGCATCAGGAAAGAAATAGTAGATTAGTACTGATAAAGTCTCATGGGCTCTGATGGGAAACACTTTATATTGGCACTAATGAAAGATTCAGAAGCAACCATGCTTCAGATGCTTAGAAATTTCAGGTTTCACATATTAAGAATTCAGTCAAATAAGACTCAAAAGAGCTTTAGGATTACAATAATTGAGTGAAGGATGATTCTTGAATAAAGGCCCCAGGGTTTGGAAAACCATTCCCTTTTTTAAAGTACATTTTTCTGAGTCATGTATTTGTACCTAATTAGAGCATATATATCTTTATTTTTTTAAAACCAAAGCTTGATCAGAAAAGAAAAATGGCTCATTTAAATGACTACTAAATGGATATAGTATATATCAAGAACTTCTGCCCAAGTCAGGAGATTTGTGATGGTAAAATAATAATGTGAATGAAAGCCAAAATATAGCAAAATCTTTGGTCTACTCTCCCTGTAAACACTCTCTCCAGTGCAAACAAAAGCAGAATGAATGAAACTCTCTATACACATTGCTTTATATAAATATTATAGAAGTATAAGAAATTTATTTTTATAATATGAATTTGACTACCCATACTTTAAAATATTATGACTTGAAATGTAAAACTTTTACTTGTGTTTAATAGCCACCAATTCAAACATAAATTATAATGAAATTGTTAATCTAAACTCCCAGAAATGGAGAAACATCACGTCACTGATGGTCCTAATCATTTTTAAACATCTTCCTTATAAATTTCTTGATTTAAAAAGTTTATTGTGATTGCTTTTAAATTAAGTGATACATGCTTAGTAGAAACATGCACAGTTTATAAAACAGTAGCACATAGAAAAACTTCACCAACCAGATATGATCACTTGTTTTAAAAAATCTGGTGCATCTTCACCTAGTCGTTTTTATCTGTGCAACTACATTTACAAGGTATGTAAATTGTTGTGTCTCTATATTCAAAAATAACAATGTAATCTAAACATTTTATTTTCTGAGGAGTTATTTTTAAATTCTTAATTTCTAAATAGTAAAATGACAACAAATATCAGATTAGTCCAAAGAAATGAAAAGAAATCTAAATTAGAAAAGCATAGACAGTTACTAACAGGAAATAATTTCTGCTCTATAATTTTATAAAAAATTACTTTCTCTTTTTCAAAATGTAGAAAATTAGGGAAGGAAAACTAATTGCCTGTAATCTCACTATGTAGAGCCAGTAATCTAAAACTAATACCATGTACCCTATTTTATTTTCTAGAAACAATATAATATCTGCTGCTGCTGCTGCTAAGTCGCTTCAGTTGTGCCCGACTCTATGCGGACCCCATAGACGGCAGCCCACCAGGCTCCCCCATCCATGGGATTCTCTAGGCAAAAATACTAGAGTGGGTTGCCATTTCCTTCTCCAATGCATGAAAAGTGAAAAGTCAAAGTCTCTCAGTCATGTCCGACTCTTAGCAACCCCATGGACTGCAGCCTACCAGGCTCCTCCGTCCATGGAATTTTCCAGGCAAGAGTACTGGAGTGGGGTGCCATTGCCTTCTCCAATATAATATCTAGAATCAATATAATTTATGTTTTGTAAATTATTTATATGTATATATGTATCCCTTTTTTCTCATATTCCATGCATTATTTATAAAATTTAACTCAAAATGAGTTTTTATTTAAAATATATTTCTCTCAACATTATATCATGTTTAATTTTGTTAAATTATTTAATTGAATTGAAAGTGTATTCCACACACATATTTCATCAGATTCTTGACAACATCAACATTATTAATATTCACACTAACGCTGTCATCCTCTTTTTCAAATAAAGAAGCTTATAGTCAGTGAATATGAATTGACTGAGTCACAAAACTGAATGAGCTAGAATTGTATAAGATTTATATATAATCTGAAGTGCTAATCCTTCCACTACAGTACATTGTGTTTCTATTATGTATCAGATGACATATGAACATTCCCTATTGTTGGATGTTTGACTGCTTTCAATCCTATGTTAAAAATGTTATGAATCTCATTTAACATTTTCTTTTTTCATAGTTTTCTTTTTGATTGATTGATAGAATCAGAACATCTAAAGTGTATAACTTCTCCATGGTTCTCGATTTACTGATTCATACTTTAGAAAAGTAGTGTCCATGTAGCACTCCAAGTAACAAGAGAGAAGGACCATTTTACAGAGAAATCCACAGGCAGCTAGTTGCCCTCTCAAGGTCCTTTTTTGCTTTCTTCTGCAGAAATTAAGACTACAGTGGAATATGGTAGAGCAGCTAAACTATTCATTTCCCAGGCTCTCCTGAACTAGGTGTGGCCATTTGACAAGGTTCCGGTTGATGGGTTATAAGCACATTATAAGCACAAATGATGTTTGAAACTTGTGAGTCAAGCTTCTAATAAAAAAAGAAGCAGATTTTTCCCCAACCTGCATGTGGGAATGCTAAAGTAATGATGAGAGATCTTTAATTATTGGACAAAGGCAAATCCTGGCGATGATAGAACAAACAAATGGAAAGTTTTTGAGTTTCTTAAAGCTACAACTTGGCATACAACCTTAAACCAGACTGCTACCTGGTGTGTGTTGGGGGTGTGAGTCTGTATGTATCTTGTTGACCACTCTGTTTTTTTATTCTCATGCACACAATATATTTGTGGGTTTGTTTACAATTATTTTTCTAATTTGTCATTATAGCAACCTGGTTATTTATCCGATTGCAAATGATTAGTCAAATGCTTTTCATTACTTTTTTTTTTTTTCATTTTTGAATTACTTCTTTTTGAATCTAACTTATTTAACATTTGTCTCTTAGATTTACACAAAATAAGTATTCTATGTGCTGTGTTTTTGTTGGTAGTTATTGTTATTTTACAATATAATACTATGTAGAAACAAAACAAACATAAATTGAAAATAAAAATGAGTCCTACTGAATAATAACAAAAGACAAGCTATTTCTCAATTTTGGCTGTCCACATTTACTTATATTCTGTGGAGTACAAAACTACATTTAGTTTTTTCTCATGAGTAGCAATATAATGACAGGAGCAAAGTCTCCTCATTTTTACAGGAACAAATGGTAGACCATATTTGAATTATTGGGAATTTATGAATCAATTATATAAATTTGGACTTAAAGACAAGAGTTCCCTGGTGGCCCAGATGGTAAAATATCTGCCTACAACTCAGGAGACCTTGGTTCAATCCCTGGGTCAGGCAGATCCCCTGGAGAAGGGAATGGCTACCTACTCCAATATTCTTGCCTGGAAAAATCTATGAACAGAGGACCCTCTCAGGTTATAGTCCACAGGGTCAAACAAATAATCTGACATGACTGAGCAACTAACACACACACAGAGACACAATAAATCTGATTATCGTAACAGAAAAAGGCAGTCTTGTACATACAGTCTTTCTACTCCAACTGGCTGCTTGAGAATGGGCCTTGGGCTTGGAGCACTTTCTTAACAAGAGATTAAGAGCCTGTGTAGCCTGAGCCAGCTTATCACCATGTGTGTGCATGTGTGTGTGTGTATGTGAACAAGCTCAGTCATGTCCGACTCTTTGTGAACCTGTGGGCTGTATCCCACCAGGCTTCTCTGTAAATGTAATTTTCCAGGTAAGAAAACTGGAGAGGGTTGCCATTTCATACTCCAGGGGATCTTTCCAACACAGGCATAGACCCCACATCTCTTGTGTCTCCTGCATTGGCAGGCAGATTCTTTACTACTAGAGCTACTTGGGAAGCCTAAATTTATTCCAAAGAATCTTCCTGACCCAAGGATCAAATTCAAGTCTCCTTCACTGCAGGTAGATTCTTTTACTACTACCACCATCTAGGATGAGATCCCCTTTGATGGAGTTATTGATATCTTCCCTTGTTTCAAGTTCAATTAATGTGGTTTGAGTCTTGAAGCTTGCATGGCACTTCACCAACCCTACTGTTACATCTATCTTTTTCAGGGGAGGGACAGAGTCCTTCCTACTGAGGCCAGAGAAGTGTGTAAGTCGAGAAATTGTCCTACTTCAGCCACTGAGAGACTGGCTGTCCATAGAGAACTGAAGCTCATTACTGGAGATGACCATACTTCTCTATGTAAGTAAAGCATTATTGCTTCTAGTGCTTGACTGTGTTTTGTTTTTCTTAGTGAATGATACCGGAGAAGGCAATGGCACCCTACTCCAGTACTCTTGCCTGGCAAATCCCATGGATGGAGGAGCCTGGTAGGCTGCAGTCCGTGGGGTCACTGAGAGTCGGACACAACTGAGCGACTTCACTTTCACTTTTTACTTTCATGAATTGGAGAAGGAAATGGCAATCCACTCCAGTGTTCTTGCCTGGAGAATCCCAGGGACGGGGGAGCCTGGTGGGCTGCCATCTATGGGGTCACACAGAGTCGGACATGACTGAAGCGACTTACCAGCAGGAGCAGCAGCAGCAGTGAATGATACCAAGATGCAATGGCAGAATAGTTTGGACTTATTTTTGTTGGTGGCTAGCATTGTGATGATCTTTGCTATTCTCCCATGTCAGTTGAATCCTTCCCTAAGATTGGTAACTTGGTGCATAGTGTCCTACTTCCTTGGAATTGATAACACATGCAAGGAACTCTCTCTTCTTACAATTATTATCAAATTAGCAGTACAAATCTGACAGAATACAGGATAATTGTTAATATAAAATACAAACATGTTGGTAGAAACCACAAAATATGCCTCTTGTCGAGTCCAGCTCAACAAACAGGGTTTCCAAAAGTGTGATACAGTGAGAGAATGAGAAACAAGACACAAGAATTCAGTGAAAAGTGAGGATCAGGGGACCAACACTGCTCCAGGGTGAAGGTGTCGAAAATGAATCCAAGGCAGCTTTATTATACTCTCAGCCATGAATGAAAGAATATGTGGGGAGTTAAACTAACTCATGTGGCCTTCAAGACCAAGAACAAAATGATCATTAACTATTGAGTAATTAAGAAACAATAAGCAATAAAAAATCAGAAACTAAGAATGATATTCTTATCTATAGATTTTCCACCAAATACGTAAAATGTGTGACTCTGAGATGCCAGCTAAGAAATACTCTGGGGTCGGTTTTCCAACCACAGGATCACATCTTGTTTTCAAGACTATGAACTGTTCCCTCTGGACTTGTCCCAAGAGTCTCATCCCTTATAGCATCCAGTTTATCAATAATTATAAATTTCTTTTGCGGTCCTTGCCCGGGCCTGTTTTTCTCTTATTCTTCCTGTCTCCTACACTTCTAATCTCATTTGTTTAAATGTTCAAGAAATTTTCTGTCTTATGCCTGTGAACGATACCTTTGTGTGCTTCTTTCTTTGATGTTTGGATCGATATCCATAAGCTTTTTCACATTATGTTGTACTTCTCATGAAACAAATAGGCGGCACAGTCTTATACAGACTAATAGCCAACTACTTTCTCATTTGGATAGTCTAATGAACTACCTAGGAATCTCCTTAGATTTTACTTCTGTAATAAACACATTCCCACAGGTATATGTTTGAAATGAATATTCATTCAAACTTTATATGTAGAACTTAATGAAGAAAAAGCACTTATATATTGTGCATCTAAAATATTACAGCCTAGGATATCAATAGGGGATCAATATTCTTACACACTGACAAAAACTGAAGAACTGTGAAGCTTAGCACAGAAGATGTAAGGACATCTTAGATCTAGAAAAATTATCAACTACACTCTCAAGAACTGGTTTGCGATACTGGGTAAATAAATAAAGCATATTTCTGTTTCATCTTTATAGTGAGAGTAATAGTATATTTATTATCATTCCTGTAGATGCAAAGCCACAAAATTTATGGGTCAAGAGCCAAAGGCACAAAAAGTATTTACTGCTCAGAAAAATGATGATAATGATGAAGAATAATGTCTTTCTTAAAGACTTCAGAACCATCTCTTTGGAAGGTGATCATAAGAATATCAGATCAGATCAGATTAGATCAGTCGCTCAGTCGTGTCCAACTCTTTGCAACCCCATAAATCGCAGCACGCCAGGCCTCCCTGTCCATCACCAACTCCCGGAGGACACTGAGACTCACATCCATCGAGTCAGTAATGCCATCCAGCCATCTCATCCTCAGTTGTCCCCTTTTCCTCTTGCTCTCAATCCCTCCCAGCATCAGAGTCTTCTCCAATGAGTCAATTCTTCACATGAGGTGGCCAAAGTACTGGAGTTTCAGCTTTAGCATCATTCCTTCCAAAGAAATCCCAGGGCTGATCTCCTTCAGAATGGACTGGTTGGATCTCCTTGCAGTCCAAGAGACTCTCAAGAGTCTTCTCCAACACCACAGTTCAAAAGCATCCATTCTTTGGCACTCAGCCTTCTTCACAGTCCAGCTCTCACATCCATACATGACCACAGGGAAAATCATAGCCTTGACTAGACGAACATTTGTTGGCAAAGTAATGTCTCTGCTTTTGAATATGTCATCTAGGTTGGTCATAACTTTTCTTCCAAGGAGTAAGCGTATTTTAATTTCATGGCTGCAGTCACCATCTGCAGTGATTTTGGAACGCAGAAAAATAAAGCCTGACACTGTTTCCACTGTTTCCCCATCTATTTCCCAGGAAGTGATGGGACCGGATGCCATGATCTTCATTTTCTAGCCCCCCTTAAAGCTCAACATGGGAAATAGATGGGGAAACAGTGGAAATAGTGTCAGACTTTATTTTTCTGGGCTCCAAAATCACTACAGATGTTGACTGCAGCCATGAAATTAAAAGATGCTTACTCCTTGGAAGGAAAGTTATGACCAACCTAGATAGCATATTCAAAAGCAGAGACACTACTTTGCCAACAAAGGTCCGTGTAGTCAAGGCTATGGTTTTTCCTGTGGTCATGTATGGATGTGAGAGTTGGACTGTGAAGAAGGCTCAGCGCAGAAGAATTGATGCTTTTGAACTGTGGTGTTGGAGAAGACTCTTGAGAGTCCCTTGGACTACACTTAGATCCAACCAGTCCATTCTGAAGGAGATCAGCCCTGGGATTTCTTTGGAGGGAATGATGCTGAAGCTGAAACTCCAGTACTTTGGCCACCTCATGTGAAGAGTTGACTCATTGGAGAAGACTGTGATGCTGGGAGGGATTGGGGTACAGGAGGAGAAGGGGACAACAGAGGATAAGATGACTGGATGGCAACACTGACTCAATGGACATGAGTCTGAGTGAGCTCCGGGAATTGGTGATGGATAAGGAGGCCTGGCGTGCTGCGATTCATGGGGGTCACAAAGAGTCAGACACGACTGAGCGACTGAACTGAACTGAATTTTAGTTTCTGTGGGAGGGTAGAAGTTACTTGGTGCGGTGTCTGACTCTAACCTGTAAAACTACCTCTTGTCGTAAGGACATGAGATTTTCATTTTTCCTGAAAAGAGTGATGAGGCATCAACTTCATTAGCTTGTAATCTGCTCTTTTTGAGGACACAGATGTGAATACCCACTAGCTTAGCTCAGATTCCACTTCCTTATTATCCCTATACTGAAAAGCTAGGAAAGTAGATGTGATAAGGAGACCTGATCAGTGAAGAATTTCGAACTTGGATGAAGGAATGTCCCTTATAAAGCCAATAAGTGGAAAAATAGCAGCAATAGTTACTTGGGGGAAAAAAAAAAGTAAAGAAATAAGATGTCAATCAGATGAATTACAACACAGGATAAAAACCCAAATGTCACATAATTTACACCTCTCTGGTCTCAAAAAGCCCTTCCTGGACTTCCACAATGGCTCAGTGAATGAGAGTCTGCCTGCAGTGCCGGGAATGCAGATTCCATCCCCTATCAAGGAGGATTCCACATGCTATGAAGCAGCTGAGTCTGTGCACTACAACTATCGACTCCACACACTCTGGAGCCTGGAAGTCCCAACTACAAAGTCCACATGCTACAACTACTGAGAAACCGCCACAATGAGAAGCCTGTGCATGGCAACGAAAAGGAACCCCACTCACTGCAACTAGAGGAAGCCTGCACAAATCTATGAAGACCCACTACAGCCAAAAATAAATTAAATAAACAATTTTTTTTTAATGAATACACTTAAAAAAAAAAAAAAAAAAAACCTTCCTATTTGGATCACTTGTGAAGATAATGCCATTGAGAAGCTTCCCAAGGACTCCTGAGTCATTCCCATACCTTCCTCATCAGCTGATGTCTCTCATTTAAAGGCTTCTCTTTCCCCACAAGCTTACAGTGCTCCAACGCCTGTTTTCAATTTACTGCCCTGAACATGGAGATACATATCAGCTACCTCATAGATCTCTGCAACCAGCCAATTTTGCTCCTTGAATGGAGAAAGAATATTGGAGTTCCACTGATCACCACGTCAAGGAGTTATGGTGACCAGGGAAAGACAGTTATCTGTCAGTCACACAAGTGTGGAAGATCTGAAGGTGTTAGAGACCCAGTGAAAGTGGTGGCTAAAACACGTACTGAAAGCCTTATTGCTATGAGTTGTGAGAAGCTGTAGTGTTGTACGCAGAAAGGGGGGCTATTCTCAGCTGATTTCCATCAGTGGCTTGTTGAGGTGGTCACAAAATTTATTGGCATGGACCCAAAGGCAGATTAAAATAGCCCTCTAACCCTAGACACCTTTATCTTGGCTTTTATGCAGACTCTAAAAACTCAAGTTAAGGTAAAGAGGATAGGATAGCCAAGGCAGACTTGTCCTCAGATTTTAGCAGCAACTGCTCCATTTTGGGATACTCTAGAGAAAGACAAGGAAGAAATCAAAGATTGTTGGGTTGGCTGCTCAGAACTCTTCACTAAAGGGAATAAACAATCCTTGCTCTGGCCTGCCGACAAAGAGAATAAAGGAAGAAGGGAAAATGTATGCCGTTTTTTACAAGAAACCGGAGAATGGAAAGACAAACTGTAGAAAGAGACACTGAAGGATACAAGAGCAAGGGAATGAGAGAAACCCAGAAGGCTAGGGGATAAGTGACAAACCACTTAAAGTAGATAGATTTAAAGATTTCATAGGTGGAAATTGGTGATATTTGTCCTTCTTAATATGCAGTTTTCTCAAGAATTTCTCACTTTCCATTTGGTAAAGAAAGTATTAATGTGAATTTCACATATGCTATGCTCCTTTTCATTCTTATTTCCTCCTTAGTTCTCATATAGGTTGGTCCCAGGACTGAGGAACATGCATTCTTACTTTCTTGTGATTCTTCTATAAACCTACTGGGTACAGACCTATTGTCAGAAAGCTTATCATATTCTACACTTTGAAAGAGCAGACAGTGGAGCATCATAATAAAAAGCATTTTACTTAGCTACCACATGCCTTCTGAAAGAAAAAGGGTATGGAGAGAGTGTGTGTGTGTTATTCTCTCAGTTGTGTCGGACTCTTTGTGACCCCACGGACTATAGCCCGCTAGCCTCCTCTGTCTATTGAATTTACAGGCAAGAATACTGGAGTGGGTTGCCATTTCCTTCTCCAGATGGAAAGACTGGCAGTCACCAAAAGCTGGAAGAGCGTCCCAATGTGAAATATATTGATGTATTACTTAGGCCCTATGGAATAATGATACTAGTTTCATTTGAAATATAGAACCAATTGAAAGAGCTTTGGGATAATAAGTCATGGTCATATGTAAAACAGTATTCTTTGTTAGTAGCTCAATTAAAAATAATAAAATCACATAAAAATTTAGAAAAAGTTGGGCTACATTTTATAAGGGCACTCATTCTGTAATACCCCCAAGACTCCCAATAAAGAAGAAAGAGAAATTTGATAAAGATGACCCTGATATATATTTGAGAAGTGAATAATCTGCAGTACCATTAATCTCTGTAGTGTCTAATTCTGCAACTCTTTTGGCTTCAGTATTATTATCTACAAAGTTTTCTCTGTAATTGATCTATGTCTTTCTTCCTTCCTCTCTCGTTTTTATTTTTCTTTCCTTCCTTCCTTTTCTTTTTTTCTGTTCCTCTAGCATATGACTATAAATTCTTGTTTTCTTTTCCTTATGAAGAAGTCCAATATTTATGATACAGGATTATCTTATTTTCTCTAGTCATTTACAAATAAACACATAAACAAAGACCTAGTGAAAGGTTGTCCCCCAGAGGGATCTATAATTATTCAAATTTAGATAACTTTTTGGTAGTATCAGAAGTTAGAGAAAAATGCAAAATTGACACTTTAGCTTTGTGACATTTCTCTGCTTCACAGAAGCACAAAGACGCATTAGGCAAATTGTAGTATTGCTTATCCAAGGGCATCCGTTGTCAGCTACGAGCCATAGACTGACACAATCTAGAAGTAAACTCACTTTGCATATACAATAAACTACTAACAGTGAAAAAAACTAGACTATTCTGGGACAAGTACATTATTATATAGTGATTGCAGTTTTTGTAGAGTAGGAAAAATCACTGCTTTACATGATAATTTTCCAGATTTCTGCTTTGGTCCCAAGGATTTGAAGAGGCTTTTGAAACCTAATATTGGCTACCACCTTTCTCCCAGTTCAATAGAAACTTTTTCCCGGAGGAGAGTGAAAAAGTGACTGAATTGAACTGAACTTTCTCCCAGTTTGGAGGATTCCAAATTTGGGGAATTTTAACATTTGGATATTCTAAACTTTGATCTTTATCTGATGCTCTGATTTTACATATTTAACAATGTTTACTTTGCACAGAAACTGCAAAAGCTATTGTTAAAACATGCCATGCTTAGTCATGTCGGACTCTGACACCATGGGCTGTATGTAGCACAGGAGGCTCCTCTGCCATGGGTATTCTCCAGGCAAGAGTACTGGAGCGGGTTGCCATGCCCTCCCCAAGGGGATCTTTACAACCCAGGGATCAAACTCAGGCCTCCTACATTACAGGCAAATTCTTTACTGGCTGAGCCACCAGGGAAGCCCAAGAATACTAGAGTGAGTAGCCTATCCGTTCTTCCCAACAAAGAATTGAACTGGTGTCTCCTGCATTGCAAGCGGATTCTTTACCAGCTGAGCTAGTTACTTTTATTACAATAAGATAGTTATTTCCATTTTTCAAAAATATGTTTCATAAAAAAATAGGCAAATGGATTATAAAAGGGGCTAGAAGAAATTTGACTGGACTATAGGCATTACCTAAAAAACAATTCCTGTATCACAGCTTGATTAGTGTTGTGTCATCAACAAAACAATCTGAATAAAAGACGTGTTTTTAAGTCACTAAGACTTTTACTGTGACTGCCAAAAAAATAAAAAATTTCAAAACACATTAAAGAGATGTCTTTCAGTAAAATTCTTTCTAGGTTCCTCCCATGATAAGAACAGAAAGTTCTCTCTGACCAACTTCACCAGGAACCTGGTGGCATGTGGATTCCATATAATTAACACATGTAAAGTGCACTGGGATGACCCAGAGGGATGGTATGGGGAGGGAGGAGGGTTCAGGATGGGGAACACATATATACTTGTGGCGGATTTATTTTGATGTATGGCAAAAGCAATACAATATTGTAAAGTTAAGCCAAATAAAATTTAATAAAAAAAAAAAAAGAAAGTTTATTTCAGTGCAGTCGCTCAGTTGTGTCTGAATCTTTGTGACCCCATGGACTGCAGCATTCCAGGTTCCCTGTCCTTCACTATCTCCTGGTGCTTCCTCAAACTCATGTCCATTGAATTCCTGATGCTATCCAACAGTCTCATCCTCTGCTGTCCCCTTCTCCTCCTGCCTTCAGTCTTTCAAACGTCAGAGTCTTTTCTAATGAGCCAGCTCTTTGCATCAGGTAGGCAAAGTATTCTAGTTTCAGCTTCAGCATCAGTCCTTCAATTGAATATTCAGGACTGATTTCCTTTAGAATGGACTGGTTTGATCTCTTTGCAGTCCAAAGGACTCTCAAGAGTCTTCTCCAACACCACAGTTCAAAGGCATCAATTCTTTGGTGCTCAGCTTTCTTTATGGCCCAACACTCACATCCATACATGACTACTGGAAAAACCATAGCTTTGACTAGACGGGCCTTTGTCAGTAAAGTAATGTCTCTGGTTTTTAATACACTGTCTAGGTTGGTCATAGCTTTTCTTCCAAGGAGCAAGTATCTTTTAATTTCATGGCTGAAGTCACCATCTGCAGTGATTTTGGAGCCCAAGAAAACAATGTCTGGATTATATAAATATTTTCCCTATTTCAAAACAAAACAGGAAAACCAATGTTCAGTCAGTAGTAAAGATTCTCCTAAAACTAAAATTTTCACTTTTGAAATATTGTCATTGAACCGAAGTTTGTGTGCTCAGAATACAGGCCAAACAAACCAAATAGGGAAGTTTGGAGCAGAGAAAGTTTTATTGCAAAGAGAACAGGGAACTCATGCTCAAAAGACCCAAATTCTCCATGGGTTTCAGAAAAGAAGTTTTTATAGGCAAAATGTGGGTTTTGAGTGTAGGGCTGCAAGGTGTGTGACCCTCCTCTGATTGGTTGGTGGTGAGGCAGCAGAGATAGTCCAAGAATATCAACCACCAGCCTTCTTGTTCTGATGAGTATGGGGTCTAGTGCTTATGCTCAGCCTGAAGTTGTCCTTCACCGTTGTCAGGGCCTCGGTTCCTGTGGAAGAACTCAGAAATATGTATCAAATTGTTATGCACATTCCTTGAGGAGGAACTAGACCAAGTTCCCAATCAGTGAACCACTGTTTCTTTCCTCATTCCTTTACTCTCTTAATCAGTATTTGAATCCTTCCCTTTGGCACCCAGGGAAGGTCTAGGAGGCTGATAGACTGTTCTAGGAATAAGAAACAGGGGACACTGAAAGGCTTTTGTGCCTGTGAGGGCCCCACAGGACCCCACAGAGCATTTGAATCTGATAATGAAAGTCATGTTATTTCTACTGTTGTCTAGGAATTATGCAAATGTTTGCAGATTTCTAAAAGTTATATTTATACAGTCTATCAGTTCTGTAGAGGAGTAGAATGGTGGAATCAAACTTTTAAAAAAGTTCATTAGCTAAGATTCATCTGTCTAACTGATCTAAATGGCCCAGAGTTTTACCATTAGCTTTCCTAGAATGACCCCTGACCACAAACACAGAATCTCTCATTGAATGTATGTTTGGCAGGCCCCATGAATTCAAGTTTGAGATTATGCCTTCTATTGGATTTTAGTGAATCCTCTCATAATCACAATCATGTTCAATACTTAAAAGGGCCTCTTTCTTCCCTAGAAATCCTGAGACTTAAAGCCATAAGGATCCAGAAGGACCTGTCCCTATGGAAAGGGTTATTTCATCTACACATAGGTGTTCTGTAAGAAAGACAGCCACCCTGTTGGGAAGAGCCCTTTCAAGTGTTACTGATCATCCATTCAGTTCTCAGAGCTAACAAAAACTCAAACAGATTCATGCTTCCCATGTGAAGCCAGCACCACAAGACTGAACTGTGGTTCCCACAAAGGATGTGAAACTTGAGTTTTTAAGAGTAACTGATATAGTACTGAACTTGAATGAAAACAAGTGTTCCAGAAAGAATATTACTTTTTTCTTAGACTGTCTTGCTGTTGTAGTCATAGTGAGCTTATTTTGTTTACTTTAAGGATCAGAGTTTACTAGAAAACAAAAATTATTCATTATGTTTTGTTTTATTCTTGTCCTTCCAGTTTCTTTCATTTTCTTTCTCTCCCGTCAGATTCTCACAACCTCATTTCCCATCAGCTCTAAACTGTCTTGCCAGTGTAAGTATGACAGAGTAAAATAGAGACCATGTGCGTTAGTAATTTTTGATAATGAAGTAAAAGTTATGCCCCTAGATACTCAATCCAGAAATGTGAAACAAGAATATTTTAACCAGTTTGATTTGGAAAATGATGCAAAACATCTAATTAATAGAAAAACAGAAATCTGGAATTATAATATATTAACTGCAAAAGATAGGTCTAATGTTACACAATTAATTTCAAGATGCAATTTCTCTCCAGTCCCAGTATAAGTTGATAAATAAATATTAATCCCCATTATTCAAGGATATTTAGTTAACTTTTATAATAGTATAGCTATCAATTCAGACCCAAGTAAAGGCTGACAGCATGGATTTGCTCTCAAGACTCATATACAGTAAACATTAGAATTCCATTCTCTACCTTTCAATGTCTACTTCATAATAAGATTTCTATACTAGATGATGGCCATGAATGTCATGGTTTTTCATATCTGGGTAAAATTATTGGTGAAGATAGAACAATTAGTAAAGGGCCTAGAGTCATATAAATGTTATGATACTTATATAATTCTCTAAAACTCAGGGAAAATTTATTATGACTTGCAGTAAAAACTTCACTAAAAATTTAGACTATCAGGATCCAGATTTACTAAGAATTTTATTTAACATTTTGCCAATGGTATTATGTTGTCAAAGGTTGTTTCCCAAAGACCAATAATGTACTGACTTCCAAAAAATCAGTAATTCTGCTATTCCATCACAATTTTGACAATTATTTTGCTTTATGTTTCACTAAGGACTTTCTCAGAGAAGGCAATGGCAACCCACTCCAGTACTCTTGCCTGGAAAATCCCATGGTTGGAGGAGCCTGGTGGGCTGCAGTCCATGGGGTCACTGAGGGTCCGACACGACTGAGCAACTTCACTTTCACTTTTCACTTTCATGCATTGGAGAAGGAAATGGCAACCCACTCCAGTATTCTTGCCTAGAGAATCCCAGGGATGGGGGGCGCCTCATGGGCTGCCATCTATGGGTTCACACAGAGTTGGACACGACTGAAGCGTCTTGCAGCAGCAGCAGCAGGGACTTTCTGGCTATTTATACGGCTGTAATTCTCCCAGAGAATGGTAGAAATAGCAATAAACATAATTACAACATTGTTGCCAATTATGGGAAAACTGGGAGGAGTTTGTAAAGGTGAATAAGAATTAAAAATGAGTGACAATTCTTTATGTTGAAAACAGAGAAGAAACTCCTTCAACTACACTTCTCTCTTCTTAGAGCATTTGCTTAAAAAAACTTGTAATTATAAGCTTTTTTGCATGTCTCTTTGAAATGTATACAAATTGTTTTAAAGATAATTAAGCATTTTGCTCTGGTAGCTTAGTTGATAAACAAACAAACAAACAAAAAAAAAACACACCTGCAATTCATGAGACCCTATTCGATTCCTAGGTGGGGAAGATCCCCTGAAGAAGGGATAGGTTACCAAGTCCAGCATCCTTGGGCTTCTGTGGTGGCACAGATGGTAAAGAATTCACCTGCAGTGAGAGAGATGTGGGTTTGATCCCTGGGTTTGGAAGACCCCCAGAGAAGGGAATGGCTACCCACTCCAATATTCTAGCCTGGTGGATTTCATGGACAGAGGAGTCTGGGAGGCTACAGTCCATAAGGTCCCAAGAATAGGACACGACTGAGAGACTTTACTTTCACTTTCAAGTGTCTTATCAGCTTTAAGACCCAGAAATACCTTTCTCAGGGCTTCCCCGGTGGCTTAGTGGTAAAGAATCCATCTTGCAATGCAGAAGATGCAAGAATCACTGGTTTTATCCCTAGGATCAGGAAGATCCTCTGGAGAGGAAATGGCAACTCATTTCAGTGTTCTTGCCGGGAAAATCCCATGGACAGAGAAGCCTGACAGGCTATGGGGTCAAAAGGAGTCAGACATGACTGAACACACATGAAATTTCTCAAGATATGGGAATCATCTCTTTGAGACATAATTGTCAAGGAAGACATCAGCTATATCTGATTTCTATGGAAGGGTAGGAACCTTACATTAATGGGTGCCTCACTCCAAGTTAGGAAATTCACTTTGCCATGAGGTTATAAGATGTTTATATTTTTACTTGATTATACCAGTTAGCTAACACACATGGTCACACCATCAACAACTGAGTTTGGGGTGAACTTGGTAGGAAAATGCTGTTGTCAAGTCTCTTATCAGAGGCCTAGTTGTTGTTTATCTTGTTACTATCTATGTAATAAGGAGTGTATGATTAGCTGTATAAAAAGATAGAGCTAATTTCTTTCTGCAATCTCTTTGGTAGATTGTGATATACATCACATTCTCATTTATTTTCTTTCTCTTCTTTCTTTGTGGAGAATATTTTAATTATGGAAAATTCTGTTTTTAATTATATTTCTTCAACACAACCTAATTATCAAAGGATATCAAATGCAACAACTCTGATGTTCACTCCATCATTGTAATTGGGGATTTAGATTTAACCACTGTCTTCTACTCAAAAATAATTTCAAATCTAAAAATGTACTACATAATGACTACCTCATGATCTATTAATATAAGAATGTTTTTATTCATGAAAATAACATTTCTCAAAGTTAAAATGCAATTTTTCCTCCATTAAAAGAATTTAAATCATTGAAATGTACTACCAACATGCTCCCTGTTTCCAGTAAATTCAGTTATGAAGTGAAATGGTTGATTGTAAACTTGGAGAAAAGCTTTCATTTAAATTGAAATATATATATATATATATATATATATATATATATATATATCCCAATATATGTCTCTATTCTTAAAAGCTTATAACCAAACATAATCTCCTATAGCAAATTCAATAATTCAAACTAAAGAAAAGTAAGATGCAACTAATAGGAAATAATATTGGATAAAGGACAACATTGTTTACAAATGCAATTGAAATATAAAAGAAACACTCTGTATATGATCTATTAAAATATACTCTATGTATATAACAAATAAGTGAGTCGTGACATGTTTTTAAATTAGGTCATTTCTTATTTATTTATCCAAATAAATAAGATTGGATTTACTTACCCCAAAAAATTGCTAAGCCTTTCCTTGAAAACCCCATTTATCTCATGTATTTTCATAGTATGTTCTGAAGAAATACTGAAAGGAAAATACATGCCAGAAATCATTTGGTAGATTATATATTTGACTTAGATATGTGTATGAATAATACTTCAATGAATTCAAATATATTATAAGTTCAGAGAAAAGTGTTTCAGTTTTAAAAATAAATAACTACTGGTCTCAGCATAATTTAATATAAGCTTGTGCTTCTTTTCCATTTTATTTTAATTCTTTCCTTGATGTTTCTGGATGAACTTTGGCAAATAACTCAGTTTTTCTGTTCATTTTGCACTTTTGTCTAGTAAGTATTTTCTGCTTCTTTTACACACATCATGTTGTTTTCTTCATTTATTCATTCATGAATTCATTCTTAATTTACTACTGGGCTCCTGTTGCTCAGCTGGTAAGGAATCTGCCTGCAATGCAGAAGACCTGGGTTTGATCCCTGGGTTGGGACAATCTCCTGGAGAAGGGAATGGCAACCCACTCCACTATTCTTTCCTGGGAAATCCCATGGACAGGGAAGGCTGGTGGGGTACATACAGTCCATGGTGTAGCAAAGAGTCAGACAGGACTGAGCTACTGACACTTTTACTTTCACTGATATGTACTAAATGCATATTAAATCCCACAAGTTATCCTGCATACTTTCTCACATCTGTTTGGATATTTAATTGGCATTTCAAATTCAAACTGCCCAAAGTTTATACCAAATCTGTTCCTTCTTTAATTTGATTTTTAAAGTGAAAGGCGGCCCCCATTTTATGGACTTCCAAATACCTAGTTTTTTCAAACTGTAAACCTGAAGTCCTAATTCCCCCACCTTTCTTTCATCACAGCCTACGTTCTATGCATTATCAAGTTCTGCCTATTTTAGCCTCTAAATATTAATATTCAAATTTATTTGCTTTTTGTATGTCTACTGACACCAGCCTAGAACTTTCTACCTACTGTCTACTTAAGGAAATGCAGTTGTTTCCCTGAGTGCATTCTTTGCTCCTTCAACTTGCTTTTCATACTGCAGCCAAAGTAGCATGTACACAGCGGAAGTACTAACTCCTCCCACCAGGAGCCTGTTTCAAAATTTTAACAGTTTCCATTGACACGGAATAAATTCTGTCATCTTATCATGAATTAAGAGGATATACGTGATTTGACCATTGCTCATTTTATTTTTTACATAATCTACAACTCAGGTCCTTTTCTGTCCTACATTCTTCCTGACATTTTTCAATGTCAGGAATTTCAGATTTTTCATTTTTCATGACATTTGTTCCTCAAATGATTCATGCTCCCTTCTACCTAAGAACATTCTGTCATCTTTTCCTATTTCTGGGATGAAATGATGTTCCCCCTTGCTCATTTACTGTACTGTCACAAATCTTCAAAGTTCAATTCATTCATGATCTCACTGATAAAACTTTATCCAAACCTCTAGACTTAAGTCCTTCCCTGTAGTATATGTTCTTATAGCAACCAGCAATTTTCTCAAATATTATTTATTGGCATTTTATTAAAATAATTGTGTAATCGGTTCTTCAATTTCTATCTCTTTTTCTAGACCTCCAGTTTAAAAAAAAATGCTTTCTTTTCTTGTTTATATCTGTAAATGCAACTATGTAAACAGTGATAAGGTTAGTATTTTGCATATAGTAAGTGGTCAATAAATATGTGGCAAATAAGTGAATGAATATATAGTATATTTAAATTATTCTCATTTCATATATTCAGCCATAAACCTTTATAGTGTGATTTATTGTTTTTCAGTCATGTCCAACTCTTTACAACTCCATGGACTGTAGCATGCAAGACTCCTCTGTTCTACATTGTCTCCCTGAGTTTGCTCAAATTCATGTCCATTGATTTGGTGATGCTATTTAATCATCTCACTCTTTAGATAAATGCAATGGGGGATATAGACAGGAGAAACAAACAAGTAGAAATGTAATATTTTTTTCAATTCTAGGTTTTTTGCTTCTAATTTTAAAATTTGCTAGCATCTCTCTTGCTTTTTCTTCCTCTCAATACCTATATTTATGCTGTACAGCTTCAGCAATACAAAGAGAACGTGACCACAAGAGTGAAAAAGAAAGTCCACTTCTGTTTGAGCACTTAAGTGGGTGATCTAAGGCCTTCTAATTATGTGGATGAAACTGCACACAGTAATTGGTCTATATCATTTTCTTAATTGAATATTTATTTTACTAAGTAAATCATTTGATAGTTTTAGCAGATCAATGGAGTCAAAATATTTAAACAGTGTTTTAATGGAGGCAGAATCTAACACAAATAAAGGCTTTTCCCTCACACCTGGGAAAAGTTGGGACAAATATTGAAAATGTTGTTCACACAACACAGCCACTTCAAGATTTTTAAAAATCTAACTAATAATAAGCATGTGTAATGTGACCATCTGGTAATTTAAAAATGCCGAAACTACTGCATTTTGAAAAATGTTTAAGTCCAACTTCTGCCAAGGCAATTTTTTTTTTTTTTTCTGTGAGAAAAGATACCCTCTGTCCTGATCTAGACAGAAATCTAAAGAAGTCCTGGCAGAAGGATAAGAAAGGGTCAGAGGATAAGATGGCTAGATAGCATCCATGATGCAATGGATATGAACTTGGGGAAACTTCAGGAGATGGGGAGGGACAGAGAGGTCTGGCATGCTGCAGTCCATGGGGTTGCAAAGAGCTGGACATAATCTAGCTACTGAATAACAACACAAGAACTGGTTGATGAAAGAGTGCCATTTTACTTCCCTCATCAATTTTTCTATAGCAAGAGGTGGATTGATAGAGCTGAAAGTGAAGAGAGGGTTAGTAGTAAAACAGGATTTTGCTTCCACTGATATGTTTTTTCCATCTATTCTTAACCATTTAATTTTCACATTTTGAAAGAATTTGGTTGTTCTCCCTTTGATTCTTTTGCTTTAAGGATTTTGTTAAGAATTAGAATGAACAAAAGCTTAAAAATATTAAGATAAATAACAAATGCATGTTAAGGATTAAGTGGAATTGCTATTAATACTAATTTATACTCATCCTAATAGGAAGCAAGGATATGTTGGGGATAGTAGCCAAGTTCATGAAGGTGGACAGTGACTGAAATAACGTGCTTTATGAAGACCACTTCTTCTTCTACCTTCCTGATAGTTCTCAGTTTTGTGTTTATTGGCTGGTCTATCTTTATTCATATCTTAAATATAAAATATTGTTTACTTTTTCTTTTCCTTTTAAAATTTTTCTCAAGGAAATTTAGCCATCTCTGCATTTTGAACTATATCCTTTTCACTTATTTCATATCTAATTGGTGTTTCCAGATGTTATTTCTCTGTTGACCCTAAGCACTAGATTTTGTAACTAATAAATCTAGTAAATATCTTTTCCTGGGTAATACATAGACAACTCAAACTCAGTCAGTAGTGGTATGACATGACTAGATGATTTCTTTGCACTCCTTAAGCAATCCCTGAAGCAGGGATAAAGTTAGGGAGTTTTTCCTATAATCTAGATTAGGGTTTCTCTACCTTGACACAGCTCACATTTCAGGCCAGATAATTCTTTGTTATGAGATTGTAGGATATTTACTATCATCCTTGGCCTCTGTCCACTAGATCCCATTAGTACTCTGCTTCTAGCAGATATAAAAATATATCTGCATGCATGCTAAGTTGTTTCAGTCATGTCTGACTCTTTGTGACCCTATAGACCATAACCCATGAGGCTCCTCTGTCCATGGGATTCTCCAGGCAAGAATACTGGAGTAGGTTAACATGCCTTCCTCCAGGGGATCTTCCCAATCCAGGGATGGAATCCATGTCTCTTATGTCACCTGCATCAGCAGGCAGGTTCTTTACCACTAGCACCACTTGGGAAGCCCCAAAATGTATCTGAAAATGAAGTCACTCAGTCGTGTCCGACTCCTTGCAACCCCATTGTAGCCTACCAGGCTTCTCCATCCATGGGATTTTCCAGGCAAGAATACTGAAGTGGGTTACCATTTCCTTCTCCAGGAGATCTTCCCAACCCAGGGATTGAACCCAGGTCTTCCACACTGTAGGCAGATGCTTTACCATCTGCACCACCAGGGAAGTCAAAATGTATCTAGACTTTGCCAAATATCCTTTTGGTGGCAAAACCACACTTAGTTGAGAACCACTGATGAAGATAATAAAGATCTGTATTAGGACCACAATAGTGAAAATGGAGAAGTACTAAAAGCATCTTTGTGTAACTGCATATGTGAACTTAGAGAGAAGGAAGAATCTCAGTTTGTCTTCTAGATGGGTTATTAAGGACTTCCTACGTTTCAAAGTCTCTTTGTAGTATTATCTCCTATGTGATACTATTTTCTTTACCCAGATTTCCTTTATCACCTAATATATACTTTATAAAATTCTATTAATCTTTATGGCCTAACTCAAATATCACTCATCCCTACTGTGACTATTTCTCTACTCTTACACTCTAACAGGGAGGCCTGGCGTGCTGCGATTCATGGGGTCACAAAGAGTTGGACACAACTGAGCGACTGAACTGAACTGAACTGAACACTCTAACAGAATATTTTCACTCTTCTTTAATTCATGGGTTATCATATAATGACCACATTCCCTATGTATTTAATGGTAGAAGTGTCGATCGCTCAGTTATGTCTGACTCTTTGTAACCCCATGAACTGGGGCTCACCAGGCTCCTCTGTCCATGGGACTTTCCAGGCAAGAATACTGGAGTGGGTTACCATTTCCTTCTCTAGGAGATCTTCCTGACCCAGGGATCAAACCTAGGTCTCCGACATTGCAGGCACAGTCTTTACTGTGTAAACCACCAAGGAAATTCTCCCATAAATTTTATATCCCTTTACAAATTTTTACACTGCAGGAAATATAATAAGTGCTTTTAAAATGTTGAATCATTTACTTAGTGAATAAGATACAAACAGTAATTTTTTTTAGAACAGTTATTATTGTTATAGACATTCAGCATGCCTTTCCATTATAATTGATTTTGGAATAACAGGCTAATTCTACAGTCTCTATATATTTATTTTCAAAACCTTGTTTACATACAGCAAAAAGAGTTATAGTCTATTTTCCATAGCTTCAAAAATGGAGTCTAAAAATTTAATCTATAAGTATGCTTCTAAATTTTCTAGAGAATATGTGAAGGGTCATGCACACACAAGAAAAATCTTTATAAAATAAAAACTTAAGATATAATAAAATCATTGTACACATAATAAGGGATTAAAATAAACTTTTGGAGCCAAATATTTCAAAGTAATTTTTACAAAGCTTTGCATCTGTCTGTTTGAACCAAGGAAATTATCTTTCTTCACATGCCCTCTTATTCAGCAGCCCTGCAAAGTTATTGTAAATTATTTCACTAGTAAACTTCAACTTGAACTTCTTTACTCTTCAAAAATGTGCTTTTCTCTTTATAATGGAATATGATGGTATTTTGAAGTAATGTAATGTCAGATATTACTATTTTTAGTTTAAAACTAGACCTTGTATTTTTAAAATTTAAAATATAGAAAAAATGTTCTAGGTGTATTGTGTTAACTAAGAGAATTCTGGGCTGTGCAAGGCTGGAGTGACTTTGAGGAGATACCCCAAGTCCAAGAGCAAAGGTCTACTTCTGCTTTATTGACTACGCTAAAGCCTTTGACTGTGTGGATCACAACAAACTGTGGAAAATTCTTCAAGAAATGGGAATACCAGACCATCTGACCTGCCTCTTGAGAAATCTTGATAAAAGTGAAAGAAGAGAGTGGAAAAGTTGACTTAAAGCTCAACATTCAGAAAACTAAGATCATGGCATCTGGTCCCATCACCTCATGGCAAATAGATAGGGAAACAAAGGAAACAGTGAAAGACTTTATTTATTTTTTTTTTTTTTTTTGGGGGGGGGGGGGCTTCAAAATCACTGTAGATGGTTACTGCAGCCATGAAATTAAAAGATGCTTGTTCCTTGGAAGAAAAGTTATGACCAACCTAGAGAGCATATTAAAAAGCAGAGATGTTACTTGGCCAACAAAGGTCTGTCTAATCAAAGCTATGGTTTTTCCAGTAGTCATTTATGGATGTGAGAGTTGGACTATAAAGAAAGCTGAACACCAAAAAATTTATGCTTTTCAACTGTATTGTTGGAGAAGACACTTGAGAGTCTCTTGGACAGCAAGGAGCTCAAAGCAGTCAATTCTAAAGGAAATCAGTCCTGAATATTCATTGGAAGGACTGATGCTAAAGCTGAAACTCCAATACTTTGACCACCTGATTTGAAGAACTGATTTATTTGAAAAGACCCTGATCCTCTACGTAGAAAACCCTAAAGATTCCACCAGAAAATTACTAGAACTAATCAATGAATACAGTAAAGTTGCAGGATATAAAATTAACACACAGAAATCCCTTGCATTCCTGTACACTAATAATGAGAAAATAGAAAGACAAATTAAGGAAACAATTCCATTCACCATTGCAATGAAAACAATAAAATACTTAGGAATATATCTTCCTAAAGAATCTAAAGACCTATATTTAGAAAACTATAAATCACTGCTGAAAGAAATTAAAGAGGACACTAATAGATGGAGGAATATACCATGTTCGTGGATTGGTAGAATCAATATAGTGAAAATGAGTATACTACCCAAAGCAATTTATAGATTCAATGCAATCCCCATCAAGCTACCAACGGTATTCTTCACAGAGCTAGAACAAATAATTTCTCAATTTGTATGGAAATACAAAAAACCTCGAATAGCCAAAGCTATCTTGAGAAAGAAGAACGGAACTGGAGGAATCAACCTGCCTGACTTCAGGCTCTACTATAAAGCTACAGTCATCAAGACAGTATGGTACTGGCACAAAGACAGAAACATAGATCAATGGAACAAAATAGAAAGTCCAGAGATAAATCCACGCACATATGGTCACCTAATCTTTGACAAAGGCGGCAAGAATATACAATGGAGTAAAGACAATCTTTTTAACAAGTGGTGCTGGGAAAACGGGTTGAACACTTGTAAAAGAATGAAACTAGAACACTGTCTAACACCATACACAAAAATAAACTCAAAATGGATTAAAGAGCTAAATATAAGACCAGAAACCATAAAACTCCTAGAGGATAACATAGGCAAAACACTCTCTGACTTACATCACAGCAGGATCCTCTATGACCCACCTCCCAGAATATCGGAAATAAAATCAAAAATGAACAAATGGGACCTAATCAAACTTAAAAAGCTTCTGCACAACAAAGGAAACTATAGGCAAGCTGAAAAGACAGCCTTCAGAATGGGAGAAAATAATAGCAAATGAAGCAACAGACAAACAACTAATCTCAAAAATATACAAGCAACTTCTACAGCTCAATTCCAGAAAAATAAACGACCCAATCAAAAAATGGGCCAAAGAACTTAATAGACATTTCTCCAAAGAAGACATACAGATGGCTAACAAACACATGAAAAGATGCTCAACATCGCTCATTATCAGAGAAATGCAAATCAAAACCACTTTGAGATACCATTACACGCCAGTCAGAATGGCTGCGATCCAAAAATCCACAAGCAATAAATGCTGGAGAGGGTGCAGAGAGAAGGGAACCCTCTTACACTGTTGGTGGGAATGCAAACTAGTACAGCCACTATGGAGAACAGTATGGAGATTCCTCAAAAAACTGGGAATAGAACTGCCTTATGACCCAGCAATCCCACTGCTGGGCATACACACTGAGAAAACCAGAATTGAAAGAGGCACGTGTACCCCAATGTTCATAGCAGCACTGTTTACAATAGCCAGGACGTGGAAGCAACCTAGATGTCCATCCACAGATGAATGGATAAGCAAGCTGTGGTACATATACACAATGGAGTATTACTCAGCCATTAAAAAGAATACATTTGAATCAGTTCTAATGAGGTGGATGGAACTGGAGCCTATTATACAGAGTGAAGTAAGCCAGAAAGAAAAACACAAATACAGTATACTAACGCATATATATGGAATTTAGAAAGATGGTAACAATCACCCTGCTTATGAGACAGCAAAAGAGACACTGATGTATAGAACAGACTTTTGGACTCTGGGACTGGGAGAGGGTGGGACGATTGGGGAGAATAGCATTGAAATATGTATAATATCATAAAAAAAAAAAAAATGAAAAGACCCTGATGCTGGAAAAGATTGAAGGCTAGAGTAGAAAGGGATGACAGAGGATGAGATGGTTGGATGGCATCACTGACTCCATGGACAGGAGTCTGAGTAAACTTTGGGAGTTGATGATGCACAGGGAGGCCTGGCATGCTGCAGTCCATGGGGTCACAAAGAGTCTGACATGACCAAGCGACTGAACTGAACTTAAGAGAATTCTGGATTATCTAATCAATGAATATTAACTGTTATAATGTTTTGCATTGTTTAAATATCAAAATACAAAAATAATTTCACAAACAGTAAAAATTTGAGGAATTAAATGCATCATCTACAAGGAAAGTCTTGTGGACTCAAAACATGAGCTTATTTGGGAAGTTTGGCTGAATTTGGGAAAAAATAAATGTTGCAATGATCTTTGGCAGAAAAAAAAAGCCCTCTATTTACTATACAAATATATTATTTAAAATAATTAGATAATAGAAAATAAAACACTACATATTTGCACTAATAGTTTAAAATAATTGCCTCTAGCCACTTAGGCAGAACTATACATCCATTATGCTAATGTGGTTGTTGTTTTCCACACTCTATTTATCTGCTTCCATATAAAATTTATTAAATCCACTTTAAGATACAGATTTTAAAGGCAGTCATACTGTTATTATCACCACCATGGCAAATGAAAACACTGGCTTTTGTTATATTCACCCTCCTCTACTTCTCACATTTCACTTTAATGTATAACAAACACACACACACACACACACACACACACACACATATATATACACACACACACACACCCCCATATACACACACACACACATATACACACACACACACACACACACACACACATATATATATCTTGGCTCTGGAGTATGGTGAGTCATCAGTTGATAGATTTTTTAGGAATTAAGACAACAGGTTTTATTGTTTGACTTAATTTTTAATTCTTCCTCAAGCACTTATTCATGTGGCCTTGATAATTTGCATTACCTTTTGAAGCAGAAATTTTCTTTCTTTTCTTTTTTTTGAAAATAAGATTTATAATTCAGTGTTGTGGCAATCAATGAGGGAGATAGTGCATTTTAAGTGCCTTAGCTTGAGCTTTCCAGTTGGTGTTTGTGGTGAAGAATCCACCTGCCAATGCAGGGAACAAGGATTTGATCTTTGATTTAGGAAGATCCCACATGCCTTGAAGCAACTAAGCCTGTGTGCCACCACTACTCAGCCAGCACTCTAGAGCTAGGGAGCTGTAGCTACTGAGCCCACACACCATACCTACTGAAGCCGGCAGATTCTAGAGCCTGTGCTCCACAGCAAAAGAAGCCACCAAAATTAGAAGCCTGCACATTGCAACTAGAGAGTAACCCCCACTCACCACAACCAGAGAAAAGCCCCTGCTGCAATGAAGACCCAGCACAGACAAAAATAAAGCAATAAATTAAATTATATATAAAAAATAAGTTCTTAGCTTAATGGTTGACTGATAGCAAGCCTTAAATAAATAAGAGTAAAAATTATAATTTGAAATGGCACCCCACTCCAGTACTCTTGCCTGGAAAATCCCATGGGTGGAGGAGCCTGGTAGGCTGCAGTCCATGGGGTCGCTAAGAGTTGGGCATGACTGAGCGACTTCACTTTCACTTTTCACTTTCATGCATTGGAGAAGGAAATGACAACCCACTCCAGTGTTCTTGCCTGGAGAATCCCAGGGATGGGGAGCCTGGTGGGCTGCCATCTATGGTATCACACAGAGTCAGATACGACTGAAGCAACTTAGCAGCAGCATAGTTGTGGATGTGACTGGTGATAGAAGCAAGGTCCAGTGCTGTGAAGAGCAATATTGCATAGGAACCTGGAATGTCAGGTCCATGAATCAAGGCAAATTGGAAGTGGTCAACAGGAGGTGGCAAGAGTGAATGTCAACGTTCTAGGAATCAGCGAATTAAAATGGACTAAAATGGCTGAATTTAACTAGGATGACCATTATATCTACTATTGTGGGCAGTAATCCCTTAGAAGAAATGGAATAGACATCATGGTCAACAAAAGAATCATAAATGCAGTACTGGGATGCAATCTAAAAAGCGACAGAATGATCTCTGTCCGTTTCCAAGGCAAATCATTCAATATCACGGTAATCCAAGCCTATGCCCCAACCAGTAATGCTGAAGAAGCTGAAGTTGAATGGTTCTATGAAGACCTACAAGACTTTTAGAACTAACACCCAATGAATGTCCTTTTCATTATAGGGGACTGGAATGCAAAAGTAGGAAGTCAAGAAACACCTGGAGTAACAGGCAAATTTGGCCTTGGAATATGGAATGAAGCAGGGCAAAGGCTAATAGAGTTTTGCCAAGAGAAAGCATTGGTTATAGCAAACACCCTCTTCCAAAAATACAAGACAAGACTCTACACATGGACAACACTAGATGGCCAACATCAGAATCAGATTCAGGCAATGGCACCCCACCCCAGTGTTTTTGCCTGGAAAATCCCATGGACCTCCAGAGGATCCTGGTAGGCTCCAGTCCATGGGGTTGCTAAGAGTCGGACACGACTGAGCGACTTCACTTTCATTTTTCACTTTCATGCATTGGAGAAGGAAATGGCAGCCCACTCCAGTGTTCTTGCCTGGAGAATCCCAGGGACAGGGGAGCCTGGTGGCCTTCCATCTATGGGATCGCACAGAGTCGGACACGACTGAAGCAACTCAGCAGCAGCAGCAGCAGCAGCCAAAGATGGGGAAGCTTTATACAGTCAGCAAAAACAAGACCGGGAGCTGACTGTGGCTCAGATCATGAACTCCTGATTGCCAAATTCGGACTTAAATTGAAGAAAGTAGGGAAAACCACTAGACCATTCACATATGACCTAAATCAAATCCCTTATGATTATATAGTGAAAGTGAGAAATAGATTTAAGGGACTAGATCTGACAGATAGAGTTCCTGATGAACTATGGATGGAGGTTTGTGACATTGTACAGGAGACAGGGATCAAAACCATCCCCATGGAAAAGAAATGAAAAAGAGCAAAATGGCTGTTTGGGGACACCTTACAAATAGCTTTGAAAAAAAGAGAAGCCAAAAGCAAAGGAGAAAAGGAAAGATATAAGCATCTGAATGCAAAGTTCCAAAGAATAGCAAGAAGAGATAAGAAAGCCATCCTCAGTGATCAATGCAAAGAAATAGAGGAAAAAATAGAATGGCAAAGACTAGAGATCTCTTCAAGAAAATTAGAGATACCAAGGGAACATTTCATGCAAAGATGGGCTCCATAAAGTACAGAAATGGTATGGACCTAACAGAAGCAGAAGCTATTAAGAAGAGGTGGCAAGAATACACAGGAGAACTTACTAAAAAGAGCTTCACAACCAAGATATTCACAATGGTGTGATCACTGACCTAGAGCCAGACATCCTGGAATGTGAAGTCAAGTGGGCCTAAAAAGCATCATGACAAACAAAGCTAGTAGAGGGGATGGAATTCCAGTTGAGCTTTTTCAAATCCTGAAAGATGATTCTGTGAAAGTTCTGCACTCAATATGCCAGCAAATTTGGAATACTCAGCAGTAGCTACAGGACTGGAAAAGGTCAGTTTTCATTCCAATCACAAAGAAAAGCAATGCCAAAGAGTGCTCAAACTACCGCACATCTGCACTCATCTCACATGCTAGTAAAGTAATGCTCAAAATTCTGCAAGCCAGGCTTTAGCAATACGTGAACTGTGAACTTCCAGATGTGCAAGCTGGTTTTAGAAAAGGCAGATGAACCAGAGATCAAATTGCCAACTTCCCCTGGATCATTGAAAAAGAAAGACAGTTCCAGAAAAAATTCTATTTCTGCTTTATTGACCATGCCAAAGCCTTTGATTGTGTGGATCACAATAAACTGTGGAAAATTCTTCAAGAGATGGGAATACCAGACCACCTGATCTGCCTCTTGAGAAATTTGTATGCAAGTCAGGAAGCAACAGTTAGAACTGGACATGGAACAACAGACTGGTTCCAAATAGGAAAGGAGTACGTCAAGGCTGTCTACTGTCACCCTGCTTATTTAACTTATACGCAGCGTACATCATGAGAAATGCTGGGCTGGAAGAAGCACAAGCTGGAATCAAGATTACTGGGAGAAATATCAATAGCCTCAGATATGCAGATGAAAACCACCCTTATGGCAGAAAGTGAAGAAGAACTAAAAAACCTCTTGATGAAAGTGAAAGAGGAGAGTGAAAAAGTTGGCTTAAAGCTCAACATTCAGAAAACGAAGATCATGGCATCTGGTCCCATCACTTCATGGCAAATAGATGGGGAAACAGTGGAAACAGTGTCAGACTTTATTTTTGCGGGCTCCAAAATCACTGCAGATGGTGACTACAGCCATGAAATTAAAAGACGCTTAGTATTTGCAAGGAAAGTTATGATCAACCTAGATAGCATATTCAAAAGCAGAGACATTACTTTGCCAACAAAGGTCCATCTAGGCAAGGCTATGGTTTTTCCTGTGATCGTGTATGGATGTGAGAGTTGGACTATGAAGAAACCTGAGCACGGAGGTACTGATGCTTTTGAACTGTGGTGTTGGAGAAGACTCTTGAGAGTCCCTTTAAGGAGATCCAACCAGTCCATTCTGAAGGAGATCAGCCCTGGGATTTCTTTGGAAGGAATGATGCTAAAGCTGAAACTCCAGTATTTTGGCCACCTCATGCGAAGACTTGACTCATTGGAAAATACTCTGATGCTGGGAGGGGTTGGGGGCAGGAGGAGAAAGGGATGACAGAGGATGAGATGGCTGGATGGCATCACCGACTCGATGGATGTGAATTTGAATGAACTCTGGGAGTTGGAGATGGACAGGGAGGCCTGGCATGCTGCAATTCATGGGGTCTCAAAGAGTCAGACACGACTGAGTGACTAACAGAACTGAAATGAACTGAGAATCTATTTTATAATGTTGTGCCTATATTTAACAATACTGTATTGTGCCTTTGTTAAGATGGAACCTCATTATAAGTTTTCTTACTACAAAGAAAAGACACGAAGGCAAAACTAAAAACCTAACAAAACCACAAAAGAGAAAGAAGAAACCTTTGGAGGAGATGGATAGACTTATTACCTTGATGGCAGTGATGGCTTCATGGATGTATACATATGTCAAAACTCATCAAATTGTATTCTTTAAATATGTGTAGTTTCTCATTTATCAATTTTGCATCAATAAACTGTCCAAAGAAAACTTTGAAATTTATTCTAAGGACAGTCTCTGAAGGACTTTAAGTGGGGAGTTCTGTGATAAGATTTGCATTAAAAACCTATTCTAAGAAGCAAACAGAGAATAATTTGGAAAAGATACAGAGTGGTATAAGGAAGAGATAGAAATTTTTAGTATTTTTATTTCAGTACATTTCAATCATTCAGTCATGTCTGAGTCTTTATGACCCCATGGACTACAGGACGCCAGGCTTCCCTGTCCATCACCAACTCCCAAAGCTTGCTCAGACTCATGTCCATTGAGTCAATGATGCCATCCAACCATCTCATCTTCTGTCATCCCCTTCTCCTCCCATCTTCAATCTTTCCCTGAATCAGGGTCTGTTCAAATGAAGATGTAAATCAGTTCTTCGCATCATGTGGCCAAAGTATTGGAGTTTCTGCTTCAGTATCAGTCCTTCCAGGGAATTTTTAGGACTGATTTTCTTTAGAGTTGACTGGTTTGAGCGCCTTGCTGTTCAAGGTACTCCGAAGAGTCTTCTCCAATACCACAGTTCAAAAGCATCAATTTTTTGGAGCTCAGCCTTCTTTATGGTCCAACTGTCACATCCATACATGACTACTGGAAAAACCATAACTTTGACAAGATAGACCTTTGTCAACAAAGTAATGTCTCTGCTATTCAGTATGCTGTCTAAGTTAGTTATAGCTTTTCTTCCAAGGAGCAAGCATCTTTTAATTTCATGACTGCAGTCACCATCTGCACTGATTTTGGAGCCCCCCCTCCCAAATAGTCTAGTGTTTTAGGAGTATTTTGGGAAGGAATATCTAGAAGCCCAAATTAAAGTAGCATGTTAGGAATGGAGAGGCCTCTGTGAATCAAAACAACCTAATAAGAAATGTTGAAAAGATGCATTAAGATTTGGTAACTTCACAGATGTGGTAGGATGATGCACACCATTCAGAGGAAGAAATCTAATATAACCCACGGATAAAGTTTGCTCAGGCCATAAAGTGGACTAAAAGGTTCTGGGACTCTTATAAAATCTGTTTGTTTGTGTTTTTTTTTTTTTTTTGTACAAGTTTTTGCTGTTGTTGTTACAAGTTTCAAGATATCCTTCTTTGTAGCAAAGGGTATATATTTAAAATGACAAGTAGACAATGTTAAATTCATTCCTAGGGCAAGTTCTCTTATTTAAAAAAAATGTCAAAATTTTATGGTATTTGAAGTTTAACTTTTGTTAATCAGACTTAAATGGATGAGATTTGCAACAGTTCTACAATACTGATTTTTTCCAGTAATTCAAAATGTTCACTGAATGTTGATTTTCCAGCATTCACAGCTTAAACTTCATTCCTACAAAAATCATATAATTCAGTGACAGCTAATTTATTGATATTTGACTAGCTGCAATAATACTAAAATTATTAGAAAAATAATATTATTAATTATATAATAAATTTCATTTAGATAAACTTTATTTGACAAAACTCACCTCTCAGTGGTAATATTATCAAAGATGCTAGTAAATTCATCTAAAGGTCAATATTGGTACACCAGTCAATGTCCAAAATGCTATTTTAGACACTTCAAGTAATATATTATTCATTTCATTCATTTGTGAATTAATTTTAATTAGTTTTTTTAAAAAATCTCATTTGGTAAGACAGTATATTGAGATAATGAAATATCAAAAATACTTTCAGACTGAGTTAGCTTCAAGAAAGTACAATCTGTGAAGTTATACAAGGCCTGGCACTCAGAAAGGCCACATGTCTGAACTTTAAAAGTCACCCCACATTCACATTTTAAATTTTAGGATTCTTTGCTTTTTTCTATGAGTCTGATTTTTAAGATGCATTTTGCTTTCTAGGTCTTGAAGTAGCGTTAAAAATAAGGACAGAGTCTTGAAAAACTGTGGACAATGCTTTCAGTGAGCAGATTTTCCTTGGTATTCTTTTAATTTACCTTATTACACTAAGTAAAATAATGTCTTTATACTCTAGCAGGAATAGTCAAAACCATTATCTACACCCATCCAGTTACCTTTTACTTATGCTGTTTTTAATCTACAACAGCAGATATTAGTAGTTATAACAGAGATGATCTGGCTTGCAAAGCCTAAAATATTTACTATACATAAAAAGTTTCTCAGTTTCTATACTATAGTATGAGAAGTATTATCTATTGTATGTTGATGAATATTGGGATTTTTGTTTATTGTGGGATACACACACAACTGGGGAAGTCAATCTAAGGACTTAGAAGAGTGCTAATATTTCATATTTCTACTGGGTTGGATAGTGTCCCCTAAAAAAACATGTCCATCCATAATCTGTGAATATGACTATTATGAATATTGGTGCCCCTCCCTGCAAAGTTGATTTGTTGAGATCCTAACTCCCAGTATGATGTTAATAGCAGATGGGGTCTCTGGGAGGGGATTATGTTGTATGGGTGGAACACTCATTTTGGAATTAGTGCCCTTAATAAAAAGACCTCAGAGAGCTCTTTTGCTCTTTCTGCCATGTGGGGACAGAATGAAAAGACAGATGTCTATTAATCAGGAAGTAGACTCTCCCCAGACATTGAGACAACCAGTACCTTCATCTTGGACTCCTCAGCCATGAGGTCAGTGAGAAATAAATGTCCAATGTTTAAACAAACCAGTATATTTTATTTTTGTTATTGCAACCCAAACCAATTAAGATGTAGTCATACACTATTTGGATAAGGAAATGGCAACCCATTCCAGTATTCTTGCCTAGAGAATCCAATGGATGGCAAAACCTGGTGGGCTGCTGTCCATAGGGTTGCACAGAGTCAGACATGACTGAAGCAACTTAGCATGTATGAATGCATTGGAGAAGGAAATGGCAACCCACTCCATTACTCTTGTTTGGAGAATCCCAGGGACAGGAGAGCCTGCTGGGGGCTGCACAGAGTTGGACATGACTGAAGTGACTTAGCAGCAGCAGCACACATGATTAGGGTGGTCACAAAATCCAATATGGTTATTCTGAAATGTTAGCCCACCATATTCTTAGTCAACCAGCTTTGCAAACAGAGTCGTATTCCTAGCCTCAGCATTTCATTTCTGGGTTAATTGTCCTGTTTTGCAGTGAGCAGACAAAACTTGGACTCAGTAACAATGCAGGAATAAATATGTCTGAAATCACAATCACGGTAATCACCTGGTTTTACCATAAGTGCTCCATTTTGACTTTCAAGTGCATTCCCTTTCTCAATGTTAAAGCAAATGTCACTGTTAGTGATTTTACTGCTTTTCCAGATATAGGGAAACTGAAGAATTTAGGTTCATAAAATCTGAATTTATCTAACTACCTAAAGGCCTATTCTGCCAGTTTTTATCAGAGCACAGGGTGTCTCATACCTGATCTCCACTATGAATTCCTTCTGGGGGTGTTGAAGGCCATTGATGTAATCTTTGTAGAGCTATATGGCAACTGCCAATTTTCAGTTGGCAGGGCCCCTTCAATCATAAATTTTATTTTGGTTTGGGAGCATAAGATGACCATTTCATCCCAACGTACTAGAAAGGCTCATTCCTAGATAATTTTTGGCTTCCCAGGAGGCACTTTTGATAAAGAACCCACCTGTCAATGTAGGAGACGTAAATGACCTTGGTTTGATCCCTGGGTCAGGAAGATCTCCTGGAAGACAGCATGTCAATCCACTCTAGTATTCTTTCCTGGAGAATCCTAAATCCTATGGACAGAGGAATCTGGCTGGGTATGATTCATAGGATGACAAAGAGTTGGACACGGCTGAAGCAATTCATCTATAGCTTACATGCAATAAAATCCAATATGATCAATTTCCAAGGAAGAGAGAATTTGAGACACAGGCACATACACAGAAGAAAGATGATGTGAAGATATAGAAACACAGATACACAGGGAAGAAGGCTATGTGACAAGGGAATAAGAAATAGGAGCAATGAGTCCACAAGACAAATAATACTAAGGACTGATGGCAATTATCGATAACTAGAAGTGCAAAGAAGGATTCTCCCTAGAGTCACTGGTCTAGCAAAAACCTTGATTTCAGCCCTCAGGACTGTCAGAGAATAAATTTATGTTATTTTAGGCCACACAGTCTGTGCTATTTTGTTGCAACAGCCCTTAGAAACTAATACAAGATTTTAAACAATTTTGATAAAATGCTTAAGTATATTTGAAATATTGAATTTTTTCTAACATTTTCACTGGTTTAAAGTAGAAGACTAGGGTTATTAGCATTATAATAGAAGACTTACAATTTGACTAGGCCTGTGTCATATGGCAATTTTGCAGAATACTTCATTCCCTTTTAATAAAAAACATTATATTGCATTTTAATTATCAATTATGACAGTAGGTCAACATGGTTCACCAAAGATAGCATATATAAATATTTATCTTAATTATCATTTAGTAAAAGACCAATAACTTTTATGATTGTTAAGAGCACACAAATTAGAGTTATGATGGAAAATGTAGCTTAATTTCTTCATTTGATTACTTATCTGTTAATTTCATAACTATTAAATTCCATAAAGCAATTATTGCCAATCATTGCAGCTCAAAAGCAATAACTGCTTTATTTGTTAATTAAACACTTATTTAAGGCACTCCACTTTTAGTGTTAAGCAATGTTTATCTATTTCTTACTAAGAATAATAAAAAAAAATTGTAATTCACAACCTAGATATATAATCTATTGGATATAAAAAATAATTTTGGCAAAATTACATACTCAAAGAAAACATGAGAGCATTGGTATTAACTATGAGTGACTTAGCACCCATATTTGCAGTAATTTATCATCTCTATTTCTCCATCAGCATCCTGCTACATTACAGGAAGTTCTACATATTTTTGTGTGTAAAGGTACCACTGAGTGTATGCTACTACATTTATCACTATGTAATTTGTGGATTCAAGTATCATTTTCAGGATCCCAAACAACATTTATTAAATTTGCTAAGTAATTATATTTACTCATGATAATTTTGATTCCACAGTGCAAATCAGCACAGGTGTGTCTAGCAGTTATATTTCTTCATTCACAGAGCCCCTGCTGTACACAATGCATCCACTAGCAATTTTCTTTAATTCTTTTAATTGCTTGGGGCAGCCTGAGCCACTCTTTTCCCTAATTTGATGCTTTCTGTTGTGTTTCATAGAGAGCAAAAGAGTCCAGAGAGAGGACACTTATAATTACAAGAATTGAAATACAAGCATACTTGTGTCTAATACAGATTTGAAGTCAACTTTGTGGCATTTGCACATATATCTATGGAACATAAACATTTCAAGAAACTCGAATGCCACAGACTAAGAGAGAGGGAAGCAGTTATAGGAAAGGACTGTGAAGAAGGCTGAGCGCCGAAGAATTGATGCTTTTGAACTGTGGTGTTGGAGAAGACTCTTGAGAGTCCCTTGGACTGCAAGAAGATCCAACCAGTCCATTCTGAAGGAGATCAATCCTGGAATTTCTTTGGAAGGAATGATGCTAAAGCTGAAACTCCAGTATTTTGGCCACCTCATGCGAAGAGCTGACTCATTGGAGAAGACTCTGATGCTGGGAGGGAATGAGGGCAGGAGGAGAAGGGGACGACAGAGGATGAGATGGCTGGATGGCATCACTGACTCGATGGATGCGAGTCTGAGTGACCTCCGGGAGCTGGTGATGGACAGGGAGGCCTGGCGTGCTGCGGTTCATGGGGTCGCAAAGAGTCGGACACGACTGAGCGACTGATCTGATCTGAATACAAGTAAAACAGATGACTAATGTTTTGAAAAGATTCTGAAGTATAATTTTAACATACTAAAATTTGAACCAATTTAATAGCAAATCATTTTTTGTTGTATTCACCTGTATTTCATTCATTGTCCAAAGAATAAGTTATCGTTGTACATTCTAATGTTGTGGAATTTGGTGTTCATCAAACTTGTTGGATTATTTCCTACTAGTCTTAACTTTGCACATGCTATTTCATCTAACTAAAGTGCATAGGATCAGATTTACTTTACTATTTTAGACATGCTTCATCTTTGAGGTATGTTTTTAAAATAAATAAATGATTAGATGGATGAAAATTGCTGTTAAACCTTTAAAATACTGAAAAGGTAACCATTACTATTTCTTGCAATGTAATATTTTAGTTTTATGTACCACAATTGAATAGGAATTATTTAATGAGTTCAGCTAATTGTACTTGTACAGAATATGAAAAAAATGTAAGCTAATGTTTTAATGTGTTTAAAGAAACAGAACTCAATATAGTCTGCAGACATTTTACTCAAAGAGACCTAATAGAAGAAGCAGTTTGCTTCTAAAAAGCTCAATTACCATAGAAAGTGAAATGCTGTTACTAAAGAAACAGGTTTCCCTATAACAAAGCAAATGACTACATAATTTGAAATCTAGCTTGCACCTGCATAAATGAGAGAGAACTTTTGATTCCATTAGTCTCTGTCACTGTTAGCAACATGGTAGGTACTGTGCAAAATTAAATGAGGAAGGTAACATTCATTGATGGAATGGTGAACACCTGTTTAATAAAATTATTTTTCTTGTTTTCATTTGCATTTTTAACTGATACTATTTAGACTATGGGCCTGCAATTACCAGGAAGCTGTGCAAGCACAGAGGAATGTCTAAATATACTACCTGTATCATTATTTGACTAGCTGAAAAATCACCTTTGTCGTATATTAGAAACATTCTCCTATTCAAATGTGTTTAGCCTTATGATTTTGGAGGTTGTCAAAACTTTTTAGAAATTGATTACATCTAAGAACTCTTTGACCACAAGTACAAAAAATAATTTCCATATTATCTGAGAGGGACAAGTACTTCCTAAGTTCTCCTTGAGAGTTGATAGATTCCAAGTTGTTGTTGTTCAGTCACTCAGTTGTGTCCGACTCTTTGTGACTCCATGGACTGCAGCATATCAGGCTTCCCCATTCCCAGAGTTTTCTCAAATTCATGTCCATTGAGTCAATGATGCCATCCAACCATCACATGCTCTATTCTCCCTTTCTCTTCCTGCCCTTAATCTTTCCTAACATCAAGATCTTTTCCAGTGAGTTGGCTCTTCACATCAGGTGGCCAAATTATGGGAGTTTCAGGTTCAGAATCAATTCTTTCAGTGAGTATTCAGGGTTGATTTCCCTTAGGATTGACTGATTTGATTTCCTTGCAGTCCAAGGGACTCTCCAGTCTCCTCTAGCACCACAGTTCAAAAGAATCAATTCTTTGGTGCTCAGCTTTCTTGAAGGTCAAGAAACAGCAGTTAGAACTGGACATGGGACAATGGACTGGTTCCAAATTGGGAAAGAAGTACATTAAGACTGTATATTGCCACTCTGCTTATTTAATTTAAATCCAGAGTATATTATGAGAAACACCAGGCTGGATGAAGCACAAGCTAGAATCAAGATTGCTGGGAGAAATATCAATCACCTCAGATAAGCAGATGACACCACCCTTACGGCAAAAAGTGAAGAGGAACTAAAGAGCCTCCTGATGAAAGTGAAAGAGGAGAGTGAAACTGGATTAAAACTCAGCATTCAAAAAACAAAGATCATGGCATCTGGTCCCATCACTTCATGGCAAATACATTAGGAAAAAAATGGAAACAGTGAGAGACTTTATTTTTGGAGGCTCCTAAATCATTTCAGATGATAACTTCAGCCATGAAATTAAAAGTTGATTGTTCCTTGAAGAAAAGCTATGACCAATCTAGACAGCATATTAGAAAGCAGAGACATTACTTTCCAACAAAGGTCTGTCTGGTCAAAGCTGTGGTTTTTCCAGTAGTCATGTATGGATGTAAGAGTTGAACCATAAAGAAAGCTGAGCACCAAAAAATTGATGTTTTTGAATTGTGGTGCTGGAGAAGACTCTTGCAAGTTCCTTGGACTGCCAGGAGATCAAATCCTTCTATCCTAAAGGAAATCAGTCCTGAATATTCATTGGAAGAACCAATGCTGAAGCTGAAGCTCCAATACTTTGGGCACCTGATGTGAAAAACTGACTCATTGGAAAAGACCCTGATGCTGGGAAATATTGAAGACAGGAGGAAAAGGGACCAATGGAGGATGAGATGGTTGGATGACATCACTGACTCGATAGATATGAGTCTGAACAAGCTCTGGGAGTTGGTGATGGACAGGAAGTCCTGGAGTGCTGCAGTCCATAGGGTCAAAAAGAGTAGGACAGGACTGAGGGACTGAACTGCAGCCTTCTTTGTGGCCCAACTATCACAGCTGTGCATATCTACTGGAAAAACCATAGCTTTGACTACATGGACATTCGATGGCGAAGTGATGTCTCTGCTTTTTAATATGGTGTCTAGTTTTATTCTAGCTTTTCTTCAAAGGAGCAAGTGGCTTTTAATTTCATTGCTGCAGTTATCATCTGCAGTGATTTTAGAGTCCAAGAAAATAAAATTTGTCACTGTTTCCATTGTTTAACCATCTATTTGCCATGAAGTTATGGGACCAGATGCCATGATCTTAGTTTTTTGAATGTTGAGTTTTAAGCCAGCTTTTCACCTGGCTTTTTCACCTTCATTATGTGGTTTTTTAGTTCCTCTTCACTTTCTGCCATTAAGGCAGTGTCATCTGCCTTTCTGAGTTTATTGATATTGCTCTCAGTAATCTTGATTCCAACTTGTGTTTCATTTAGCCCAGCATTTTGCATGATGTACTCTGCATATAAGTTAAATAAGCAGGGTGACAATATAGACCCTTGAGGTACTTCTTTCCCAATTTTAAACTAGTCTGCTATTCCATATCTGATTCTAATTGTTGCTTCTTGACCTGCACACACACTTCTCTGGAGGCTGGTAAGGGGGTCTGGTATTCCCATCTCTTGAAGAATTTTCCATAGTTTGTTGTGATTCATTGGAAATACTGGTGCTGAAGAAGTTTTAATACTTTGGCCACCTGATGTGAAGAGCCAAGTGACTGGAAAAGACCTTGATGCTGGGAAAGATTGAGGGCAAGAGAAGAAGGGGGCGGCAGAGGATAAAATGTTTGGGTAACATCACTGAATAAATGGACATGGGTTTGAGTAAACTCAGGGAGATAGTGAAGGAAAGGGAAGCCTGAGGAAGGAAGGTCGAAAAGAGTCATACATGTCTTAGTGACTGAACAACAACACCACAGTCAAAAGCTTTAGCATAGCCAATGAAGCAAAAATAAATGTTTTTCTGGAATTATCTTCCTTTTTCTATGATCAATGTATGATGGCCATTTGATCTCTGGTTCTTTTGTCTTTTCTAGACCAGCTTATACATCTGGTAGTTCTTGCTTCATGTACTGTTGAAGCCTAGCTTGAAGGATTTTGAGCATTACCTAGTTAGCATGTGAAATAAGTGCAATTGTTGGTAGTTTGAATATTCTTTGGCATTGCCCTTCTTTGGGACTGGGATTTGTATCAATTTTTTTTAGATTATCAATATAAGTGGTATCATATAATATTTGTCCTTTTCTGTCTGACTTACTTTACTTAGTATGTTGCCATTTGAAGCAATATGGATAGACCTGAAAGTGAAAGTTGCTCAGCTGTGTCCAACTATTTTTCACCCCATGCCCTGTAGTCCAGGGAATTCTCCAGGCCAGAATACTGGAATGGGTAGCCTTTCCCTTCTCCAAGGGACTTTCCCAACCCAGGGATCAAATATAGGTCTCCCACATTGCAGGCTGATTCTTTACCAGCTGAGCCACAAGCGAAGCCCAAGAATACTGAAGTGGGTAGCCTATCACTTCTCCAGCAAATCTTTCCAACCCAGAAATTGAACCGAGGTCTCCTGCATTACAGGCAGATTCTTTACCAACTGAGCTATGGGTTTTTAAGCAGAGGTGAAACTGAAAAATATGGAAGAACTTTAGGGGGAAGGTTGATCAATGGGAGACAGGGAGCAGATTAAGTTATTCCTGAATACAGAAATATTTTCTTTGAGATTAGGACATTGCATTTGCTAACTGGCACCCACAGACACTGGGGTGTAAGGGTGCTATCCCCTTCAATTTTTTATTCTTTGCAATCCCGTAAACTGCAGCATGCCAGGCTTCCTTTTCCTTCACTACCCCCTGAGTTTACTCAAACCCATATCCATTGATTCAGCGATGTCATTCAACCTTCTTATCCTCTGCGGCCCGCTTCTACTCTTGCCCTTAATCTTTCCCAGCATCAGGGTCTTTTCCACTGAGTTGGCTCTTTGCATCAGGTGGCCAAAGAAGCAATTCCCAGGTCCAATAGGAAGATATTCCTGGGTAGTAGATTGGCAAGAGGCTTCAAAAAGGAGTGACATCTTAAAAGGGCAGAGCAAAATGCTTTAGAATTTCAAACTTTCTAATGTAAATGTCTTAAGAAAGAGGCCAGAGGCCTATAATTAGAAGAAAGCCTGTTTAAAGTTTAATCTAGCTTAAGTCCCTAGTGATCACTTAATAGCTTGCGTGCATTCTAACTCACTTTTCTGTTCATAGACAGGTTCCTCTGTCTGTGGGATTCTCCAGGCAAGGATACTGGAGTGGGTTGCCAATGCTCTTCTCCAGGGGATCTTCCTGACCCAGTGACTGAACAGACGTCTCTTTGGTTCCTACACTGCAGGTAAATTCTTCACTGCTGAGCCACAATGATTAGGCCACAATATAAAAGCAATAATTTTAAGAAGTTAAGCCAACCTAGTAAGGCATTTAGTTTTACAATGGAAGAATGTGATGTGCTTTAAAAATTATATTACCTAAACCTAGACAACATTCTAAAAAGCAGAGACATCACTTTGCTGACAAAAGCTCTATATAATCAAAGGTATGACTTTTCCAATAGTCATGTATGGATGTGAGAATTAGACAATAAAAAAGCTGAGCACCAAAGAATTTATGCTTTCTGTAGTGCTGGAGAATACTCTTGGGAGTCCCTTGGACTGTAAGGAAATCAATCCAGTCAATCCTAAAGGAAATCAGTCCTGAATATTCATTGGAAGAACCGATGCTGAAGCTGAAGCTCCAATACTTTGGCCAGCTGATGCAAAGAGTTGACTCACTGGAAAAGTTCCTGATACTAGGAAACATTAAGGGCAGGAGGAGAAGGGAGTAACAGAGGGTGAGATGGTTGGATGGTACTATTGACATGATGGACATTAGTTTGACCAAACTCCAGGAGATAGTGAAGGATAGGGAAGCCTGCTGTGCTACAGTCCATGAAGTCGCAAAGAGACTCCACTGAGAGACTGAACAATGACAGGGTGTGAAATTACTTTCTTGAATATCATTGATTTGGGAGGCTCTCCCACAGGGTGTTTCACAGACTGAACTTTCTACTAAGGCATACTTTTGTTCCTATTTGAATAATCAATAGGGTCTCAGATGTCTGAACTTGGTAAACCTCTGGGGAGAATCTTTCCTCAGCTTGATTCTTAAGTTCAGCGAATTTCTAAGCAACAACTGATGCTTGGTGTAGAAAACATTCCCAGACATTTTATACTTGTAGAATCTGGGTGTCCAAACAGACTCCAGTGAGACAATGAAATTTCTTTTACCAACATTTATGTTTCTGAGCTCCTAGCTGTACACTAAGCATTTGAACAGATGTCAGTAATATTAAATGAACTTATCACAGATTATTTTCTCATATAGCATACAATCAGGCAGAAGTGATAAGATATGCATATAACCAAGAACACTCAAGAGGCATATGATCCACAGATGCTACAGATAGTTACATATTTATTTATAATTTTAACATTTTGACTTGTTTTTCTCATTGCCCCTTTTCCATTTGTCATTAACTTTCCTTTCACTTTTTCTGCATACATCACTACATTTCATAGTAATTGTTTTTGGGAATATTCTATTTCTTCTCTCCTCAAGGGAAAACATGCTGTTGTCTATTCATATATATTGTGTCCTTTCCTTCAGTGACTTTACTCATCTTTAGCTGCTATTCACTGTCAAGGTGAACTTTCTGCATTCTGAATATCTGCTCTTTATTATAAAGTGACATCACACAAGTATCCAACTTTTCTGGATTATAAAAGACACAGATATTGTACTATTTTGAGGTAAGTACATTATGCCCTTTGACAAAAGTGCATGTTTTCTTCTTCCCCTAAGAAGATTGCTGCCAATTAAAAAAAAAAAAAAATGTTTTAAACGCATTAACTGCATTAAGCAGATACTGAAATATGCAAAGAGACAGTGTTTTGATATTATGCTTTGTTTCCTATTTTTATTTTCCATAATAATTTCTAATAACATTATAAAGTAATTCTATTAATACACACTTAAGGAAAAAAAAATTGGCACAGTGAACATGTTTCAGTCTTTCTAGCATCAGTATTTGAGTGAAATTCATTATAATCCATGCACAATGTAACTTTTTAATATTGATCTAAGGCTTACCTAAAATTTTATACAACTGGCATCATGGATTTTTCAGGCAAAGAGGAGACTTTAGCAGTGACCAGGCCTGATGAGGAGAAAAGTGGATTTGGAAAGACAGAGTCAAACCAAGACAAGATGCAGGCCTCCTGCATCTCCCTTTTCTGAGCAGGCAAAATTGGCTGTCACTGTGCTAAGCATCAGATCAGATCAGATCAGTCACTCAGTCGTGTCCGACTCTTTGCTATCCCATGAACTGCAGCACGCCAGGCCTCCCTGTCCATCACCAACTCCCGGAGGTCACTCAGACTCACATCCGAGTCAGTGATGCTATCCAGCCATCTCATCCTCTGTCGGCCCCTTCTCCTCCTGCCCCCAATCCCTCCCAGCATCAGAGTCTTTTCCAATGAGTCAACTCTTCACATGAGGTGGCCAAAATACTGGAGTTTCAGCTTTAGCATCATTCCTTCCAAAGAAATCCCAGGGCTGATCTCCTTCAGAATGGGCTGGTTGGATCTCCTTCAAGGGACTCTCAAGAGTCTTCTCCAACACCACAGTTCAAAAGCATCAATTCTTCGGCGCTCAGCCTTCTTCACAGTCCAGCTCTCACATCCATACATGACCACAGGAAAGACCATAGCCTTGACTAGGCGAACCTTTGTTGGCAAAGTAATGTCTCTGCTTTTGAATATGCCATCTAGGTTGGTCATAACTTTCCTTCCAAGGAGTAAGTGTCTTTTAATTTCATGGCTGCAGTCACCATCTGCAGTGATTTTGGAGTCCAGAAAAATAAAGTCTGACACTGTTTCCACTATTTCTCCATCTATTTCCCATGTAGTGATGGGGCCAGATGCCATGATCTTCGTTTTCTGAATGTTGAGTTTTAAGCCAACCTTTTCACTCTCCACTTTCACTTTCATCAAGAGGCTTTTGAGTTCCTCTTCACTTTCTGCCATAAGAGTGGTGTCATCTGCATATCTGAGGTTATTGATATTTCTCCCGGCAATCTTGATTCCAGCTTGTGTTTCTTCCAGTCCAGCATTTCTCATGATGTACTCTGCATGTAAGTTAAATAAACATGATGACAATATGCAGCCTTGATGTACTCCTTTTCCTATTTGGAACCAGTCTGTTGTTCCATGACCAGTTCTAACTTTTGCTTCCTGACCTGAATAAGCCTGGCTAAAGGAGAACCATGAACATTTGGGATGGAGGGGACTTTTTCTTCTGCCTTGAAAAAATAAAAATCTTACTATCCACCTCCAAACATGAAGGAAGAGTCAGGTCAAAAAGGTACCAGATAAAGTGTTATAAATATTTGCACGTCAAGAATGCCATTGAAAAATTCTCCTAAAGATGGAGAAATAAATAATAGATCTAGAATAAATTGATAAGTATTGATAATTATGTTATCATTTTGTAGCTCAACCTCCCCAGCTGTAAATCATGGCTTCTAAGTTAAAATTTTCCTCATATAAGAAAATAGCATGTTAAAAATGAAAATCTCATATTTTTTCCCAGACCCAGATCTTTAGTGAGAGCATAAGAAAAGACTAAAAGATAAAAACGGATTTTTTGGAAGAGATTTTTCTCAGAGTCAGTCTAATAAGAATTCCGATGACAATATGAGTTCAAAAATTCTTTTTAAAGAATCTGTAAGTTCATTTTTTTATAAAATAATTCAGCAGAGGTACAATTTAAAATCAGAATGTTATTTTCAGATACCTCAATTTTAGAAGAATTTATTTGTTAGAATTTAGGTATTCACTATGCAAACCTATTTCCACCTGCCTCAGCTAGGATTTAGGCTGTTCTTAGCTTATCTATCCAAAAGGCCTTTCTGCTTGAGAGGAATTAGATTACAAATCTCATATGCTTGGCTGATGCATACATTAGGCAGAGAAGCCACCTGCTTATTCCACAAAAATATATCCAGAGCAACATTTTTTTTCTCTTTAAGCTTGTTTACAACCCATTATTTATGTGATCATACCAGGGAAAGAAGTTGTATAATTACTGATTTCTTCTCTGCTTCTTTATGTAGAATATCATAGGTGGTAAAAATTTATACAAATTTTAACATACAATTAAAAAACATTCTCTCTCTCAATAGTTAGGTCAAAATGTGCATACATTAAAAAAATTTAAATACAACTCATTTTGATGAGCATGTCAAAGAAAAGTGTGTAAACTAAATGAAAGCATCCTAGGAAAAAGGAAGCTCTCAAAACTGGAGTGATTTTTGATGATGATGTCATTAATGATTTTCAAACAGATAACACTAATTGTTTTGGCACTAAGTTTCTGGCTTCTTCAAAATGAAAAGCTTAGTTTCCCTCAGGGACATGAACTTGGCAGAGAGATGTTCATCTACACAATAGCTGAGCGGGCAAAATATGTCAAAATGTCAGACTGTGAAACTGGGATAAAAATGTAAGAGAGGGAAATTGCCAGTCCTTGTGTTTTCGCAGCCATTAAATCACATTTGCTATGAGAGCTGACATTCAAGAGTTCACAAATGACATATGACACACAGAAATATCTTTATAAAATAGCAGAAGATTTCACCCACTAACGGAGAAGGCAATGGCAACCCACTCTAGTGTTCTTGCCTGGAGAATTCCAGGGATGGGGGAGCCTGGTTGGCTGCCGTCTATAGGGTCGCACAGAGTCAGACACGACTGAAGTGACTTAGCAGCAGCAGCAGCCACCCACTAAGAGACCAGAGTTTCTTAAATTTTATTATTGTCCCCGTCCCAGGAGATTTCTTAGATATATTTTTCCCCATACCACTGTCTCTTTAAAATGTAATACTATAGATACATATCTATTATATGTACACTTTTGCTTTAATCATGAAAAGAGTGAGAGTGTTTTCCACACAGCCTCCACTTCAGTAATTTTTGGTCCCCTGTACAATAAATCCCCATTCCAAAAGTCCTCACTAATAGATGAAAAAAAATAGTGTCTGGAGGAACAAATTTTTACCTCAGATTCTAGCTAATTGCCCTCTCATTCAATTTATCTTTAAGGATAAGTTTCATTTAAAAACTCTTTCCCCAAAAGCTCATTTCTGATTAAATGCAAAACAGGTACTTCTGTGAACTATGTTTCCTGCAGTATAGTTTTGAACACTTTCCTAATCGTAATATTAGAATGCAACAGATATCATGTACCTGTATACTAACAGTAGTTCCACTATTACCTATGCTTTAATGATTATTAATTCTATACTTGTAGTCTGGCATCCTTCTCAGGCTATATATTTTACTGACTATACATCTTTATCTGAAGAACCCACCATTACCCAAGGTAAAAATATATACAGCACTTCTCCTTTGGAAAGTTTTCAACCAAAATTTTTTTCTTCTCTTATCTGCTATTTATATTTGTTCACTAATATCTATTGACTCTTGGATTATAACCTTTCACATTTATTATAATCTCTCATATTTATTCTTTAGCCTCATCATACACACGATTCCTGTATTAAAACAACTCTCATCCTCCCACCGTTACACAACTGAATAATTCTAACATTGTCTCTCTGCCTCTAGTTTTGCCTACACCAACTCAGTCATTTTTACTGTTATTTGGATAATTTCACTAAGATAGAAATCTATGAATATTATTCCTTTTCTTTAAAATAACTCCCCATTCCTCAAGAAATAATGTTAAACCTCTTTATCTGAAATACAAACCTGACAATAGTCTAACATACCTAGCCTTATTTTTAGCCACTTCTGTCCACTGTTAAAGCTATATTAAGTTCATTAGTTATGCCAATTTCTGCAATTACTCCATGTGGTTATGCTTTTCTGAGGTTTCGTACATGACTGCCAATCCCTGCTGGCCTCCTTAAGTCAGGTTTTAAAAAACCTTCAAAACCCACTTCACATCTCTGCTTTTGTAAATTCTTTCTGTACTTTCTAACTCACATTTATCAATCAATCTCAATTTGTACTGTCTTTAATATTTAGTATCTGACTTCTAGTATAATCAGAATCATATTGTCAAATATTTGTACACCTGCCTCCTTGATTATGCTTGACAACAAGAATAATTTAATTTATTTTTGGACCTATATCTTAGATATGTAAGATAGATCATCAATAAATGCAAGAAAAAAGTTGATGGGAGGCAATGTGGTTAGAATAAAAGAATTCACGAAAATAAACCAAATGGCACAAGTTACTGAGAGCTTCAAAAACAGTTATGTGCAAATAAATTCATTTTGGGGAAATATTATTTTCCATCAATAAGTTAACATAGTTTCTGGATTTTTTGAAAGAAAAAAAAAGCCAAAGTATGCTAATCAGTGAGAAACTAATCATGCTTTACTAATGAGGAACATGGTAACCTTGTAAATGTTTCAATCCATAAGCCAAAGAGCTGTTTCACAAATTTTAACAGTGTATTTGCTGGTTTTCTGTATTCTTTTATCATATGGTTAACACACATGAAAATGAGTTCCTTAGAAATGACATCCCATAAATATGTACTTGATATATATTCAAGTAAAATCAAAGTATTTTCTAGAGTTAATTTTAGCATCTCATGTCACCCCAGAGATAAATGAGCTAATTTTCTGTTAAATCTATTATTAATCCTACCAATTATACATTAAACACCAACATGTCTGATATCATGCATTATCTATTTAAATTACGATAAGTATCTCAAATAAAAGGACTTAGTTTTTTACTTGAAGTCTGTCGCTGGAGTAGCTGGACCTGATGATTTTTTTGTCTCTCAGTCAAAGTCTGTCTAAAACATATTCTCTCTGAGCTTAATTTTGTTAGTTATGAGATATTTTATTCTTCTTTTCAAAGTAGCAAAGCATTTAATGCCTGTCAGATCTCTAAAGCATTATCCTGGTGTGAGTTTTAGAAAAGAACAGAATCTCTAGGTGTACAGATGATTAGTGAGAGAAGTCTGAGCGCTGAAACACAGAGAAAAATGTTAACACCCTGTATATGCTTAACTGGAATATTATGGAGAAACGGGAAAATGTCAAATATTGAGCAGATATAGGATTAATTTGGGTTTCCTTGACAGTTATTTACGTGCCATTTCTTAGTTAATAAACATGTGCTGTGCTGTGCTTTGTCGCTCGGTCGTATCCGACTCTTTGTGATCCCATGAACTGTAGCCCACCAGGCTTCTTTGTTCATGGGGATTCTCCAGGCAAGAATACTGGAGTGGGTTGTCATGCCCTCCTCCAAGGGGAATCTTCTCAACCCAAGGATCAGATCCAGGTCTGCCACTTTGCAGGGGGATTCTTTACCATCGGAGCCACCAGGGAATATACATAGAATGCACACATTAAAAGTAAAGGATAAAATTTATAAATAAGGGCAAAGGAGAAAATGTAATAGTAAAATATTTCAGAAGTTTTCCTACCTAGAAACTGTAAGGGGCTCAATTGTAATATATATCACATAAATTTCTATCAGCTTTTAATTCAGAATTAAATTTGAAGGAGAAAAGTAAAATATATACAACTGTAGTTACATGAACATAGCTATCCTATTTATGTAGTCTAATTAGTTTAGTTTTTTTATTCAATCTGAATGTTAAAATATTTCACTCCATTCAATCTTTACTTCACACATATCAAAAATCACTCACATTCCCTTTACCATTATGCCTAGGAAAACTCTATGAGAGTTTGAGTCTTGAAGAGATAAAAAGTAAAAATAAATGAGCACTAGGTTTTGACCCAAAGAAGTGATTAGCTATTTTGTTGAAATTTAGTACTGCCATGCGGTATGACTCCTGTCATTTTGTGCTTCTCCATTTTAGCAATAATTTAAGCTCCCAAATTTATACCTTATTTTTCTTATCTTTATCTTTCCCATTTTGTTTTTAGAAGTGACTCTTATAGAGGTGAACATAGTCAAATGTCAGGACAATGTAAGAGTAAAAAAGCAAAACAAACTGAGATGTATAAGCAATTGATTAAGATAAATGTAGATATGTAGATGTATATACATATAAATATATGTGCTCTTGCATCTAGTTATCTTTCTGTTATAACTGTATATAAAACTTTCAAGCTAGAATTTATTTTTCAAATGTTGAATCAAATATATTTCCTCTGGAGTATCATGGGTTACTTTATCCACTTATAATATAAAACCAGTTTGACTTAATATACAGAAAGCTATGGTGGGACATAGAGTAGAGCTATACATAGGAAGGGTTAACAAAAATGCCCACTGTTTGTAAGATTAAAAATGCATCCAAGGAAAGACAGGAAGATTGCAAGTAATTAGGCAGTCCAGGGTTGATTTCCTTCCTGTACCAAACAATCTACATGATTTCTAAAATTTTCACAGCAAATGTGAACAAAATTATGAGGCAGAGAAAAAGATAGGAAATAATTACACCAACACATCTGCTAGTGTATTGCAACACAAAGTACCTTAAAGAAGTTTCAAAGAACTGAAACCAATATGAAATATTGACTAAAAGAAAATGGAAGATAACTAAAATAAGATAGTGGATTGCACACTAATAATTAAACACTAGCATTGCATACATGGGCTTCCCTGTTGGCTCAGATGGTAAAGAATCTGCCTACAATGCAGGAGACCTGGTTCAATTTCTGGGTCAGGAAGATCCTCTGGAGAGCCATACACAGCTGAGGGACAAACATTTTCACTTTTTTTCTTTTCATTGCATATATATACTTAACTCTTGAAATTTTAAATATGATAGATTTATGTTAAACTATGAAATAAAATGAATCACTACATTAACCAATGAGATTAAGCTATATTGATTCATTTTTTTTCTATTGATGACCTAATGAGATAAAATGCTTCTAGTTTTGCACTAGTTGGTACTGAAATTCCTTGAATCATATTTGGAGCTGTTATATAATATTAGTTTTGCGGAAGGTAGGATGATCTTCTTAAAAATAGAGAAAAAATTTCATCCAATATACATATAGTCAAAAAATCATTTTAGGAAAAGTGAATTCTAGGCCAAGAAAAATAAAATTATTTCATAAATCAGAAATGATAGGTAAGAGAGGTTAATAATGGAAAATGAGCAACTGACATAATTGTTAGATTTCTAGTTAAGAGGTCAATTATTAAATTTTCTTTAGTTACGTAGTCAACTCAAGGCCAATAAAATACTACATTCATACAACTAAACTTCCTTTGATTTTCTTAAAAATTATTTTATTGAGGTAAGATTGACGTTTAAAAGTTGTACATATTTAATATATAGAATTATATATAGAATCACCACCATTAAAGCCATAAATATATCCATCACTTCCCAACACTTCCCCCCAACACCTTTATTATTATATTTTTTGAGTGGTAAAAACACTTGATATTTGTATTTACCTCCTTGACAAATTTTGTGTGTATGCTCAGTTGCTCAGTCATGTCCGACTATTTGTGACCCCATGGACTGTAACCCACCAGGCTCCTATGTCCATGGGATCATCCAGGCAAAAATATTCTAGTGAGTTGCCAGTTCCTACTTCAGGGGATTTTCCTGACCCAGCAAGTGAACCCACATCTAGTGTGTCTCCTGCATTGTAGGCAGATTCTTTACTACCTGGAAAACCCTAACAAATTTTATACAATAAAATATTGTTAGCTATTGGTGTTATTTTATATAGTATGTCACCAGAACTTACTTTATCTTGCAAAATGGAAATTTTGAACCCTTTGACATCACTTCCTATTTGCCCATCCCTTCAACCTCTAGCAACCACCATTCTGTTCTCTGTATCTGAGCTTGACTAATTTAGATTCTACATATGATAAGATTATATAATTTTGTATTTTGTTTTTGGCTTATTTCACTTAGCATAATGTTCTCCAGGTCCATTCAGATTCTTATACATAAGATTTCCTTCTTTTTAAGGCTGAATAATAGTATATTGAATGTATATATCATATTTTCTTTATTCCTTCATCTGTTGTTAAGTATTTAGGTTATTTCTATATCTTAACTATTGCGAATAATGCTGCAATGATTGTCAGAGTTTAGGTAACTATTCCAGATCCTGGTTTCAATTCCTTTGAATAAGTGGGATTGCTGGATTATATGGTATTATAGTTCAATTTTTTTTAAGGAAGCTTCATATTATTTTCCATAATTATTATAATAAGGTATATTTCCTCAAACACTGTACTAGCATTCCCTTTTCTCCACATACTAGCCAACTCTTGCTATCTTTTTTTTAGGCAATAGTTATCTTTAAGAATGTGAGGTGATATTAGCTTATATTTGAATTTGGATTTCCTTGGTGGTTGTGTCCCTAATGATTTTTAGTTCCATGATGATGCTGAGCATCATTTCATATATCATTGGTTACTTGTATGTCTTATCTGGTATTATTTGTATGTCTTTTCAGGTATATGCCAATTTTGAAATCAAGTTATTTGTTTTGGGGGCTTGGGGGTGTTTTGCTATTAAGTTTTATCAGTCGCTTACATATTTTGAATATTAACCCTTTGTCAAATGTGACTTGCAAATATTTTCTCCCATTCTCTAGGTTGCCTTTTCATTTTGTTGATTATTTCCTTTGTCATGTAGAAGCTTTTTAGCTTGATGCACTCTCATTTGTTTATTTTTGCTTTTGTTGCCTGTGCTTTTAGTGTCATATCTGAAAACTTATTGTCAAGAACAATGTTAGAGAGACCGTGGATTTATTTTGAGTTGATTTTTTGTGTATTGTGTAAGAAAAGGGTCCGATTTATTCTTTGGTCAGTGGTGTTCAGTTTTCACAATATCATTTTCTTAAGAAATTTTTTCTCTATTTTGTATTCTTGGCACCCTGTTGCAGATTAGTTGAACATATATTTATGACTTTATGGGCAGACATGTCTCAGACAGTAAAGAATCTGCCTGCAGTGCAGAAGATCTGGGTTTCATCTCTGAATTGGGAAGATCTCTTGGAGAAGGGATTGGCTACCTACTTCAGTATTCTTGCCTGGAGAATCCCATGGAGAGAGTAGCCTTGTGGGCTATAGACCATGGGGGTCACAAGAGTCGGACACAACTGATTAATTAACACACACACACACACACACACACACACACACACACACATACACCATGCTACTGTAATCGCTACAACTCTGTAATTATAATCTGAAATCAGTGTGTGGCTTCCAGTTTTGCACTTTTCTCTTGAATGGCTCTTTGAGGTGTTTTATGATTCCATATGAATTTTAAGGTCTTTTTTCTATTTTTGTGAAAAATGCCTTTAGAATTTTGATAGGGATTACATTGACTCTGTAGATCACTTTGATATGTGGGATTGTTAGTAATACTAATATATGAACACAGGAGAAGTTTGCAATTATTTGTATCCTCTTCAATTCCTTTCATCGGTGTTTTATACTTTTCAGTGTATAGTTCTTTCATCCCCATTGATTAAATTTACTTCTTAGTGTTTCATCGTTTTTGGTGTTATTGTGATGTGATTCTTTTCTTAATTTATTTTTTGAATAGTTTGTTGCTAATATATAGAAACACCATTGATTTTTGTGTAATACTTTTGTATACTGCAACATTAGTGAATTCATTTATTAGGTCTAATAGCTTTTGGTGGAATCTTTAGCATTTTGTATATACAAATTCCTATCCTTCACTTTTACTTCTTCCTTTCAAATTTGAATGCCTTTTATTTCTTCTTCTTGCCTAATTGTTCTGGTTAGCATTTCCAGTACTATGCTTAATAGAAATAATAAGGGATTACATCCTTGTTTTGCTCTTGATCTTAGAGGGAAAGCCTTTGCATTTCTAGACATCAATTGCAATGTCTCCTCTTTCACAGATAATTCTATTTATCTGAGTCGTCTCTCTTTTTTCTTAGTCTAGTGAAGGGTTTGTCAATTTTATATATCTTTACAAAAATTAACTGCCAGACTTCTTGTTTTTTCTACTTTTTTCTAATCTGTTTCAGTTTTTTTCTACTCTGATGTTTGTTATCTCTTTCCATTGCTAATTTTGAATTTAATTTGTTTTCTTTTTCTAGGTCCTTGAAGGGAAAATTTAGGTTGTTTGCTTGCAATCTTTCTTTTTCACTTAAAGTGGGCATTTATCTCTATAAATTCTCTTTTTAGAACTGTTTTTGCTGTATATCACAAGCCATGATGTATTATGTGTTCATTTTCATTTGTTTTTCAGATGTTTCTTTATTTTCTTTTTGATTGCTGAGGAATATGTAGTTTATATCCACATACTTGTGAATATTTCTCTTCTCCTTCATTTTGAGCCTCAAAACAATGTGATCAGGGAGGATACCTGATATGGTTTCCACCTTCTTACATTTGTTAAGACTTGTCCTGTGGCCCAACATATGATCTATCCTGGAGAATGGTCTGTGTGCCCCTGAAAGGAATGTGCTATTATGGAATGTAATTAGAAAACTCTATGTATGTTGCTTAGATCCCTTTGGTCATTAGTATTGCTTAACTCTGCTAGTTTCCTTATGGATTTTATATCTAGATAATTTGAATAGATGATTGCCTAATTGAGCCCTTTATCATCAGAAAATGACATTTTTGTCTCTTGTGACAGTTTTTGACTTTGCATCTATTTTGTCTGTTGAGTATAACTACTCATTCTCTTTTGTTTATTATCTGAATGAAATATTTGTTTATCGTCTGAGTGAAATATCATCTGAATGAAATATTTTCCTTCACTTTCAACCTATATTTGCCATTAAAGTCTAAGTGAGTCTCTTGCAGAAAGCAGATAATTGTCTTATTTGTTTTTTTCTTTTATAATTTATTCAGTCATTTTATCTTTTGATCTTTCCCAGCATCAGGGTTTTTTCTAATAAGTGGCTCTTCTCTTGCATGGCCAAAATACTGGAGTTTCAGCTTCAGTATCAATTCAACGAATAATCAGGACTGATTTTTTTAAGGCCTCTGGGTTTGAATTTTTATAGTAAATCTGTAATAGTTAATTGTCAACAGTTAGTCAATTTTATACTAGTTATAATAGTCAGAACTGATAACAGCTTAAATTCAGGATTTTCAGTTTCTGATTCTGAATGTGAGGAGCTTGGAAGTTGCTACATGAACCTAACAAGTAAAATGCTAAGACGGAAAAGCAAACAACTCTTCTTGGATTCTCAAAAGCCAGGACAACACAGGGCAAATTAATGTACCCCAAACTGAAGAAACGGATCAATACAGGGAGTTGAGGCTTACTGGACCAGATACTCTGGAGCAGACACTGACAGAGTAGCAAGTGCCAGGGTAGGAAAACCTGAAATGTAGTTGATGACTTGTGGAGACTCAGTATGCACAGTTGTGAGAGTTAAAATATCCAGAGGAACTTAATCATTGGAGGTGACTTTTTGTATTATTTACCTCCAGGGGCTTATCCAATTTCTCACAGTAAATATCACGGGATAAAAATATTCTCATGCTTCTGGAAGAGGAAGGGGAAAATAAAACACATTAAAATAAGTCAGAGTACTTTGTTCTTAACAAAAGCTGTCCTTAGAAGAAACTAGTTAACAATCCCCTGGTGGCTCAGTGGTAAAGAATCTACCCATCATTGCAGGAGACTTGTGTTTGATCCCTGGGTGAGGAATATCCCCTGGAGAAGAAATGGCAACCCACTCAAATATGCTTGCCTGGAAAAATCCCATGGACAGAGGAGCCTGGCAGGCTAAATTCATTGAGGTCTGTAAGAGTAAAACATGACTTATCAACAAAACAACAATCTGCTGGTGTATTATCAAAAACTACTAACTTGGGAAACTAAAATGCCCAATTTCAGGCACTTCTATCCCTCCTCTCTCCCCTAAAGGGAAACAACAAACTGAGAAGCAAAATCTAGAGGCAAAGACTCAGTAAAAGACTGGGACATCTTGATGAGGCCAAAAATTCTTTCTTTCCACCACACCTCACCACTATTCTACAAACATCTATCTACAGAAGTTCCATTTATTCCATGCACCATGACCAGGTATCAAGGAAAAATAACAGAGCATATCAAAAGGCAAAAAACATAATTTAAAGACAGTCCAAGCACCAGACATGGAAGGGAGGTTGGAATTATCAGATTAAGAATTTGAAATAACTATGATTGATATGCTAAGAACTCTGATCAATAAAATATACAGCATAAAAGATAGATGAGCAATGTAAGCAGAGATGGAAATCTTAAGAGAGAACCTAAAACAAATGCTGGAGAGAACTGTAACACTGTAACAGAAATTAAAAATAACTTGGATGAGCTTATTTGTAGACCAAACATGGTTAGAAAAGAGTCTAAACTATAGGAGATATCAATTGAATCCTAATAAAACAAAAAGCGAAGTGAATAAAGACTGAAAATAAGGTAAAACGGATTATCTGAGGACTCATGTGGCAACTATAAACTGTGTAACTTATACATAATGAAATACAAAAGAAGACACACAGAAAGGAATAGAAGAAATATTTGAAACAATAATGGCTGATAATTTCCTAAGTTAACGTCAGTCACCAAATCACAGATCCAGGGAGCTCAGAGAACATCAAGGAGAATAAATGTCAAAAGACTACCTTGAGCTACATCACTTTCAAATTGCAAAACTCACAGACACAGAAAAATTCCTGAAAAAAATCAGAGGGAGAAAAAAAAATTCTTACCAATAGAGGGACAAAGACAAGAATTACATCAATCTTTTTCTAAGAAATCATGCAAGCAAGAACAGGATGGCCTGTTCATCCTTGGCAAGAAATATTGCTGCTCTAGTATTCTTCCCTGGAGAATCCAATGGACAGAGGAGCTTGGCAGGCTACAGTCCATAGATTAGCAAAGAGTCAGACACAACTGAAATAACTTAGCAAGTATGACTTAGCACAGGTTTAATGGATCTAGATGTTCATTTCCCTTCTTAGATTTTGGTGTCTTTCTTTCATTTTGTCTTTAAATAAGCTTTCTGCTCCACTGTCTTTCTCCACTCCTTCTGCTGCTGCTGCTGCTAAGTCGCTTCAGTCATGTCCAACTCTGTGCGACCCCATAAATGGCAGGCCACCAGGCTCCCCCGTCCCTGGGATTCTCCAGGCAAGAACACCGGAGTGGGTTGCCATTTCCTTCTCCAATGCATGAAAGTGAAAAGTGAAAGTGAAGTCGCTCAGTTGTGCTCCCATAAACTAGGTAATGACTTATTAAATGATATCTCATAAGTACTCTAGGCTTTCTTTACTGTCTTTTTAATGAGGACTTTTCCTTATTTTTTTCTTTTTGTTTCTTGATGGGACAATTTCAAATCATCTGTCTTTGAGTTTGCTGATTCTTCTCCTGCTTAGTCAAGACTGCTGTTGAAGTGTTCTATTAAATTTTTCAGTTCAATCATTGTATTTTTAAGCTCTAAAATTTATTTTTTTCTCATGCTTTCTATCACTTTGTTAAATTTTTCATTTTGTATTGCCCTTCTGATTTCATTTAGTTGTCCATGTCTTCTTATAGCTCACTGAGCTTATTTAAGATGATTATTTAAAATTATTCATTAGAAAATTTTTAGATCTCTGTTTTAAGGATCAGCTACTGGAGCTTTAATTTTTTTTTTTCCTTTTAGTGAAAGAATATTTCTTTGATCCTTAGAGTTGCTTGAAGCCTGCATCCCTAGGTTGCTGTCTTCACATTTGAAGAAGCAATCACCTCCTCTGATCTTCACTGATAGGCTTCAGAAGAAAAAAAGACCTTCACCATTCACCCTGAACAGAGATTCAGGGAGTATTTTAGACATTTTCTATGGATTTGCCTGCTCCAGTCCTCTTGCTCCATCTTGGGAGAGAAATTCTAGAATTGTATCTGTTTTCAACCCTGTAAAGCTGGGCTGGATGTTGAGAGGCTCATATTTATTTTTCTGAGGGCAGTACTCAGAAGTTTCCAAGGTTCTATGCCTCCTCCCAAATTAACAGAACTGGGACTGATGCTGATATCTTGATGTTTTCTGTGGAAGATCCCATGCACTGTCTGTGGAGGCTTCTGCTGCCATTTGCAGGAGAGCATGGAGCACTGACTGAGGGAAAGCACAGGTACTGGGCATACACATCAACTGATTGAAGGCATGTACTTCAAAGGGTAAAGTGGCCTGTGAAGTTCAAAGGTTGCTGAGATTCATGCATCTGTTTCTGTGAGACTCTGTACCTTTTCCTGCTTTTAGCTGTCCCCAGATGATTCATTCATGCCAATGCCCTCAGTATTCTGGATGGGATGAGAAAAAGTGGGGCCTCTTGAGCAGCATCTGGGGAAGCTGGGAGGTCACTTCACTCTCCCTTTTGTCCACGGGAGAAATGGGGGTTGAGAGTCTCTATTGACACCAAATTGTGCCACCTGGGGAGAGGGATAATGCAAGTAAGAGAAAACTGTTTTCCTGACACTCTTCAGTGCCTCTATTCTTGAATTTTTGGCTCCACTGTGATGCTGCAAACTCTCAGCTAGATACATAGACTCCTATATAGATTCAGTTCAGTTCAGTTCAGTCGCTCAGTTGTGTCCAACTCTTGGCAACCCCATGAATTGCAGCACACCAGGCCTCCTTGTCCATCACAAACCCCCAGAGTTCACTAACTCATGTCCATCATGTTGGTGATGCCATCCAGCCATCTCATCTTCTGTTGTCCCCTTCTCCGCCTGCCCTCAATGCCTCCCAGCATCAGAGTCTTTTCCAATGAGTCAACTCTTCTCATGAGGTGGCCAAAGTACTGGAGTTTGAGTATTTTTTGGCATTGCCTTTCTTTGGGATTGGAATGAAAACTGACCTTTTCCAGTCCTGTGGGCATTGCTGAGTTTTCAGTTTGCTGGCATATTAAGTGCAGCACTTTCACAGCATCATCTTTCAGTATTCACAAATATTGGTACACACAGTAAAAGCAAATATTTAAAAAAACAACAACGTACATTTTCATTCATAGTTTGCTTTCTTTTCACTAAATTAGTCTCATATAAATGTTTTATTTTAGGTATGCAATGTCTCTTAGTTTTCATAACATCATCACTCAAGATACTAATTACCATGTTGGACATTTATGTTATTAGAATGGCTTATTGTTTAACAGATTGATATAAAATTGGATCTTATCCCTAAGCTCCAATGTCTGTATGGCCCTGATAATTTAGAAAATGCAGTCACCGTTGTATCTAACCTGAGGAAATGAATAAATGACTATTTCCATTCCTGGATTCATTTGTATTTTTATATTGCTGAGGGCATGGCTTTAGTATAGTTCACAGAATATGTCAAAGACTAACTGTGAAACATTTGGCTGTAAGGTGATTTGTATGTCCCTGATTAGACAACATTTGCATATGAGATAATCAACTATTTTCAGTCATAATTTTGTGTATAAGTCCTTGTTATTAAGACTGACTTTTGAGTGGAACTATGCCTATGGGCTGGCATAATATTTTAAGCTATTCTCCTATATGTATTTTGTATATGAGGAAAGAAAATTAATTCAAAGTTATTTGCTTGTCTTGCATGTTTCAGATTTTAAAGAAGTTTACAAGTTTACTTACAATGTGCTAGATAGCCATTTCACAGTTTTTAAAGTGAGATACTGTTTTATTTTATTTATGTCTACAGAATGGTAATGATCATTCCGCTGCTACTGCTGCTAATTTGCTTCAGTCGTGTCTGACTCATTGGAGAAGACTCTGATGCTGGGAGGGACCTTGCTTCTATCACCAGTCACATCCACAACTATGCTGCTGCTAAGTCGCTTCAGTCGTGTCTAACTCTGTGTGACACCATAGATGGCAGCCCACCAGGCTCCCCCATCCTTGGGATTCTCCAGGCAAGAACACTGGAGTGGGTTGCCATTTCCTTCTCCAATGCATGAAAGTGAAAAGTGAAAGTGAAGCTGCTCAGTCGTGTCCAACTCTTTGCGACCCCATGAACTGCAGCCTACCAGGCTCCTCCATCCATGGGATTTTCTAGGCAAGAGTACTGGAGTGGGGTGCCATTGCCTTCTCAGATGATCATTCTATTATTGGTATTTTCTAAAAGTAGCTTATTCCTTAAATGAAATACTTTTGCTAGAATATTAGTAAAAGTCACACATGTATTACTGTAATATTCTGTATGTACATTTTTTTTAAAATTTTCAAAGTATAGAAAAATATAGATATACTTGATGTAAAGAAATATCTGCCTAACTCAGAGAAGTATGCTCATGAAAATAGAGTGTCATTGCTACTGCATGTGTATTCAGCTGTGTCTGATTCTTTGCAACTCTATGAACTATAGCCCACCAGGCCCCTCTGTCCATGGTATTTTCCATGCAAAAATACTGGAGTGGGTTGACATGTCCTTCTCCAGGTGATCTTCCCAACTAGGGATCAAACCCACGTCTCTTGTGTCTCCTGCATTGGCAGGTAGATTCTTTACCACTGTGCCACCTAGATATCCCCTCAGTGAGAAGCTACTGCTTCTTCCCTGCAACCTTAAGATCCCAATGTCAGAGAAGATTATAGTATCTGAATCCATGTGCAGTGATTTTTGATCCAAGTAATGGATCTATGATATGAAGATAGTCAATCAAATTGCACCTCAATTTTTTCAAAGGCGTTAGAGGATGTTTTAATTCTGATGGTAAAGATAGGAGAAATGAGTTCATACCTGTACATGCCATGTGAAGTAAACTGGAATGACAAGAAAGCTGATGTTTAGAGAGGGGGAGAGATGAGAGTTAAAGATACTATCAGCTGCCCTGGAGTCTTTTTTGAAATCATTCCTGAAGTAAGGTCTACAAATGTCCTTTATATGATTTTCTATGATGGTAAAACCTTCCTTTGATGCTTAGCTCAAATTAGGCATGTGAACTCCCAACTGAAATAAAAGGTAGAAAAAAACATACTAGTCATTGATCAAACAGTATAATTAGATATAATTAAATAATCAACTTAGCCTTTCAAATGTATTGCTCTGAAACTAGATTGATATTTGAAACACCAGAGATCAACTTAATGTTGTCTCATTTTATTACAGCTCTTTATTATTAACCTCCTTGTCTTGACAAATGGCGAAAATATTCACACTGAGGATTATCTTTTTAGTGTTGCTTTTATTGTTGATAGATAGCTGGGGTAGAGGAGGAGGCATATGAGCATATTGGAAAAATTAAATAATATGGTTCAGAAGAAGTACTTAAACATTTTCAGGCCTAGCCTAAGTATGGCCATTGAATACTATAATGAAAAAAAAATGTATTATTTTAGGTTATAACAATGACCAATTACAAGCATTAAAAAACAAAGTTGGAAACACTCACAAGGCTCTATAGAGTTAACTATTATTCATGTTTCAGTTCAGTTCAGTCATTCAGTCGTGTCTGACTCTTTGCGACCCCATGAATCGCAGGACGCCAGGCCTCCATGTTCATCACCAACTCCCGGAGTCTACCCAAACCCATGTTCATTGAGTCGGTGATGCCATCCAGCCATCTCATCCTCTGTCGTCCCCTTCTCCTTCTGCCCACAATCCCTCCCAGCATCAGAGTCTTTTCCAATGAGTCAACTCTTCGCATGAGGTGGCCAAAGTATTGGAGTTTCAGCTTTAGCATTAGTTCTTCCAAAGAACAGCCAGGAATGATCTCCCTTAGAATGGACTGGTTGGATCTCCTTGCAGTCCAAGGGACTCAAGAGTCTGCTCCAACACCACAGTTCAAAAGCATCAATTCTTCGGCACTCAGTTTTCTTCACAGTTCAACTCTCACATCCATACATGACCACTAGAAAAACCATAGCCTCGACTAGATGGACCTTTGTTGGCAAAGTAATGTCTCTGCTTTTGAATATGCTATCTAGGTTGGTCATAACTTTCCTTCCAAGGAGTAAGTGTTCTTTTAATTTCATGGCTGCAGTCACCATCTGCAGTGATTTTGGAGCCCAGAAAAATAAAGTCAGTCACTGTTTCCCCTGTTTCCCCATCTATTTGCCATGAAATAATAGGACCAGATGCCATGATCTTAAGTTTTTTGAACATTGAGCTTTAAGCCAGCTTTTTCACTCTCCTCTTTCACTTTCATCAACAGGCTTTTTAGTTCCTCTTCACTTTCTGCCATAAGGGTGGTTTTCATCTGCATATCTGAGGTTATTGATCTTTCTCCCAGCAATCTTGATTCCAGCTTGTGCTTCTTCCAGCCCAGTGTTTCTCATGATGTACTCTTCATATAAGTTAAATAAGCAGGGTGACAATCAAGTTTAAATACATAGTGTGACAAAAAACATACAGGAAATCACTGAGTTCAATTATTTCATGCACAACACTGTTTCCCCCCCACCCCCCAGGATCATTTCTTGGTCTCACAAAACTTCATAGGGTTTCATCTTCAGATTATGAAATCCTAAGACTTGAGCCAGTTATCATTGTGATTTCAAGGAAACCCAGGCAGATACTTACGGTAAGGTATTTAACACACATCTAGGGACTCAGTGGGTAAAGAATCTACCAGCAATGCAGGAGCCACAAGAGACATGGGTTCAGTTTCTGGGTCGGTAAGATCCCCTGGAGGAGAAAATGGCAACCACCTCCAATATTCTTGCCTAGAAAATCCTATGAACAGAGGAGCCTCACACGTCATAGTCCATGGAGCCAAAACAAGTCTGACACAACCTAGCACACACAGTCATGACACACAAGGTATACATAGCTGATCACATAATTCAAGCCCAGTTGTGCAAACTACCAAATTGAACTTCCCCTGACAAGTAGAACAAGCTGTCACTTAGCTTTAAACAGCATTTAATGATTCACATCATTCCTAACTGGCTCAAAGGTCAGTTATTACTTCAATGCATCTTCAGAAACAAGTACCATGCTGTTACCATCTGACTACCTAATAATGCTGTCTTACCTAAGTACCACTTACATTTTTTGAGAATTTAAGATGTGTGGAGGGAAAAAAAATGAAAGAGTGAGAAAGCAACATTGATTTAAGAAAGAGTGAACAGAAGACCAGGCTATGCTTGGTGTCTTCAAAAATGATGCTCTTGAATTGTCATTATTTTCTCATATTTTTTTCCTTTTGATTGCTTCTTCCTCATCCAATAATTTTAATCAATTTTCTTGAAGAATAATTTGCATATTACAAGTGCACATCTTTTAACTGTTGTTCAATAACTTTTTTTCCTGATTTAAGTTTTATTTATACCGAGATATATTTCACATATAACATCATGTAAATTTAAGGTGTTGAGTTAATTTTTATACACTCATACATTGCAATATGATTATCTTGTAGACTTAGCTAATATTTCTATCATGTCACATGATTATCATTTCTTTTTCCATGGTAGGAATAACTGAGATGTTGTCTAAGCATGTTTGATGTATCTAATATAGTATTATTGTCTATAATCATTATACTATGTATTGGATCTCTAGGACTTTTTAAAATTAGTCACAAATTTGTTTCTTAAATGTTTAAGAAACATGCTCCACCCCCAGACCCTGGTAAACATTATCCTACTCCCAGATTTTATGTTTGGCTTTTTTATTTTTTGCATGTAATATGTGACATGATACAGTATATTTTTTGCCTTATCTAACTAATCTCATATAGCATAATGTCCTCAGGGGCTATTTGTGTTGTCTTAAAATGACAAAATTTTCTTCTTTCTCATGTCTGAAAAATATTTCATTGTGTGTGTGTATGTGCGTGTTCAGTCACTAATTCATGTCTTACTTTTTGCAACCCCATGGATCATAGCCCACCAGGCTTCCCTGTACATGGGATTTTCCAGGTAAGTATACTGAAATGGATTGCCATTTCCTCTTTCAGGGGCTTCCTGACCCAGGGATCAAAACTGTGTCTTCTGTTTCTCCTGCATTAGCAGGCAGACTCTTTACACTGAGCCACCTGGGAAGACCCATGTGCATGTGTATATACAATATGTACATATATCTATAATACTTATATATATATAAATATTCCATTGTATATATATACATATATACATATATACACACATGCATATATATGATGTGTAACATTACTCAATTTTTCTCTAAGAAGACAGTAACAGTTCTCCAATTCTATTTCATGTATTCATATTTTTATGTTTATCAATGTGATAAATATTATTGCATACAATGAAAGAATGCAATATATCTGGTATATAGGTCAAGATTGTTAAGATTGGTTAATGTATGAATGGAGAAGAAGAGAAGAATGCAATGTATAATCCAACTTCACTGGAGTAATGTGAGTGTGCGTGCATGCATGGGTAATGATGTACATGAAATATAGTCATGGAAAAATTGCTTTTTATATCATAAAGTGGGATTTTGGGAGACTTCTACATTTTTAAGTACATTTTTACATAATTTTAAAAACAAATAAATCTATACAATTAAAAAATATTCTCATGGGATAAAAAGAAAATAAAAGATATATCAATTAATAACTATGTATCAGATCAGATCAGATCAGATCAGTCGCTCAGTCGTGTCCGACTCTTTGCGACCCCATGAACTGCAGCACGCCAGGCCTCCCTGTCCATCACCAGCTCCCAGAGGTCACTCAGACTCGCATCCATAGAGTCAGTGATGCCATCCAGCCGTCTCATCCTCTGTCGTCCCCTTCTCCTCTTGCCCTCAATCCCTCCCAGCATCAGAGTCTTCTCCAATGAGTCAACTCTTCGCATGAGGTGGCCAAAATACTGGAGCTTCAGCTTTAGCACCATTCCTTCTAAAGAAATTCCAGGATTGATCTCCTTCAGAATGGACTGGTTGGATCTTCTTGCAGTCCAAGGGACTCTCAAGAGTCTTCTCCAACACCACAGTTCAAAAGCATCAATTCTTCGGCGCTCAGTCTTCTTCACAGTCCAGCTCTCACATCCATATATGACCACAGGAAAGACCATAGCCTTGACTAGGCAAACCTTTGTTGGCAAAGTAATGTCTCTGCTTTTGAATATGCTATCTAGGTTGGTCATAACTTTCCTTCCAAGGAGTAAGCGTCTTTTAATTTCATGGCTGCACTCACCATCTGCAGTGATTTTGGAGCCCAGAAAAACAAAGTCTGACACTGTTTCCACTGTTTCCCCATCTATTTCCCATGTAGTGATGGGACCAGATGCCATGATCTTCGTTTTCTGAATGTTGAGCTTTAAGCCAACCTTTTCACTCTCCACTTTCACTTTCATCAAGAGACTTTTTAGCCCCTCTTCACTTTCTGCCATAAGAGTGGTGTCATCTGCATATCTGAGGTTATTGATATTTCTCCCAGCAATCTTGATTCCAACTTGTGTTTCTTCCAGTCCAGCATTTCTCATGATGTACTCTGCATATAAGTTAAATAAACATGGTGACAATATGCAGCCTTGACATACTCCTTTTCCTATTTGGAACCAGTCTGTTGTTCCATGACCAGTTCTAACTGTTGCTTCCTGACCTGCATACAGATTTCTTAAGAGGCAGATCAGGTGGTCTATTATTCCCATCTCTTTCAGAATTTTCCATAGTTTATTGTGATCCATACAGTCAAAGGCTTTGGCATAGTCAATAAAGCAGAAATAGATGTTTTTCTGGAACTCTCTTGTATATACATCTGAAACTAGTAGGATATTGCAACAGATAGTTCTAATAAGAGACTTAAGTTTCTTATTATATCTATATCCTTTGTGCACATCAATCATTAATGACTACTAGTTTCAGACACCAATAAATTATAGTAAAGACTTTCTAATGCCTAATTACTTTTAATTTTAAAACCAAAATTCAAGATATAGTATTAGCAAGTTTATGAATAAGTTTGGACTTATAATTCAGTTACTAATCAGAAACTGATTGGTTAGAATGATTGAAAACAGCAACAAAAATCTGCCTAAATGTGGTCATATATTTTACTGTGCTGTCCCATGATCATTAAGATAAGAAAAAGAGAGAGAGAGAGGGGCCATGGGTAATGGATTATTAAATCAGTAACTTAATTGCGTTTCCATAAATTGTCTCATGTGTTTTTATTGCCTTGGGGTGCTGGCAATACTAATGAAGCTATGACAGATTTATTTCTTTAGAATCATCAAAAAGGCAGTATAGAAAGGCACACATAATATCATGAAATTTTATGAATTAAATAGATTTTTTCTCATGAAATACTCAATTTGATAAGACACAGTGATTAAGAAATTAAGTTTCTTTGTGGCATTGTATAATTTGTACTTGCATTTTTTGAACCTTTCAAAAACAAGAAAGCCACATGGAAATGATTAACAGAACACTTTCAGGTGCTTCACAGAACTTTGAGTATACACAGAGTGCAGCAAAAACTGATTATCAATAACTTTCATTGTAGATCCATACCTTATTTGCATCCACAATGAAAATTTACATTACTAACGTCCCATGAAACACAAAAAAATCAGTAATCAGAAATGGCAATATATCCCACCATGGGCGAAAATTTAAGTAGAGTGGCCTTAGATGAACCAGTCAAGTAAAAGTAATATTTCAAATTTTATAATTATTTTTCAATAAATGAACTCTGAATGACTCCTATATTAGTAATAGCCTTTAATTTGTGAGTATCTCAATGAATATATCTCCATTAGACAAAATGAATCATTTTGATAAATTTATGTGTAAACATTAATAAAAGTGTAAGTTGAAACTTCCTCCTGCCTTGATATAATTGCTTTTTATATTATACATGATGGTGCATACTGATACTATTTTCAGATGACATTTAAGATAATTTATGTCAGTATTTTAGGAAAAAGCAAATTGCCTATCATAAAATAATCACAATACAAATAAGTTGTATTATTAATGATATATATAATGAATGTACGCCTATTTAAGTTAAGAATATAACCAATTACTAGTAGTTATTAGACAAATTTACCTATCAGCAATTATAATTGAATACCTCAGCACTCTAAGGAGATAGATACTATTGATTGTCCCAATTTGTAGATGAGATAGTTTATCTAAAGTCACACTGTTAAAATTCAAAACCTAGTTCAGTATGATGTGAAACTCTGCACTTTTACCTCATGCTGCATGATTTCTCAAAGCCACATCTTTTATAGCTTCTTTTTTTTCATATGCAGTCTAATCAATGTAATGTATTTCAGATAGAATATAAATAGTGAAAAGTTTGATTACGTAAAGATTATTACCAGAAGAGATATTTCTTCAGAAGTTTGACTTTCCATAAATCATTGCAATTATAAATATGGACATTATTTAGTCCTTTTGAGTAAAGGAGGATGCTAGTTATGTGATCTTAGGCTTAATTTATCTTTATTATGTTAACATTGCACATTAAAAGGTATATTTATTTATGAAATTAGTCATTGTATTGATAGGGCATTCCTGGAGAGAAAAAAAACAATATCTTACTAGTTGTACTTTATTTCCCACTAAGGGTTAGCACAGTGCCTAACAATTATCTTCCAATAAGTGTTGAATTAAATTATTAAATGGATAGACAAAGAGAATGCAGCAGGCTAGTCTGTCTGAAATGTTCAGATATGTATTCCTTATCTCATCGTTCTTGGATTCCAGTCTTAAGATACTTTTGTTAACAAATAAGCAAGTCAAATTACTGAGTGATACGGGCTTCCCAGGTGGCACTAGTAGTAAAGAACACACTTGCCAATACAGGAGACAAAAGAGACTACGGTTCTATCCCTGGGTCAGGAAGATCCCCTGGAGGAGAGCATGGCAACCCACTCCAGTACCCTTGCCTGAAGAGTTCCATGGACAGAATCTAGAAGGCTATAGTCCATGGGGTTACAAAGAGTGGGACACTACTGAGTGACTCAGCACACACCACTCTGTGGAAAACTCACAATTATCATTAACATGTTGATGTTCTGAGAGGCCCTGTCACAAACTTAGTTAAATCCGGTGTTTCCCAAACCTAAGTTAATTGCAACACAAACTCCTGCTTCTTCATATTATGGGAAATATGATAAGTATTATGAAAACGTTCAGTAAAATTATTTTATATACTAGTCATATTTGTTTATCATCCAAACTTAACTAATATAAGTGAATAATTATTATCTGAATGAATAATGATTTGTCCTTCACACTTTGTCTTGGACAACAATGCCATAATTTTGTTTTCACTCTGAATTACATGATAAAATACTATTGGCTTAAGGTTTACAAAAAGTGCCTTAATCATAGCACTGGTGATGGTCAAAAATTTCATAGTATTAAATTGGAAAATACATTCATATATGTATATATCAACTAGATATTAAAAAAAAAAAAAAAACCTAACAACTATCTTTGAAATTTAAGCCAATTTATTTTCTACCTTAAGTATTCATTAGAATATGAGGGGGGTGGCTACTCTCCAGTTTTAGTGAGTGGGCTTCTCATTGCAGTGGCTTCGTCTGTTGCAGAGCACAGACTCTAAGGCATATGTACTTCGGTAGTTGTGGCTCCTGCGCTCTTGAGTACAGGCTCAATACTTGTGGCTCAGAGGCTTAGTTGCTTCATGGCATGTGGTATCTTCCTGGACCAGATATTGGACAGGTGTTTCCTGCATTGGCAGGTGGATTCTTTACCACTGACCCACCAGGGAAGCCCTGGAGGCATAATTTTGATGTTAGAATTTTGACAACACTGTGATTTGTCATTGAGTCTTTGTAAAAGGTAGTATTTTTCTATCAGAGAATGTTATCTTTTTATTTTTTTAACTCACATGTTTGCACAATGGCTCAAAACTTGTTAAAATATCCTAAATATTTTTTGTTGTTATTCAGTCAGTGAGTCAACTTGTGTTGGACTATTTGTGACCACATGAACTGCAACACACCAGGCTTCTCTGTCCTTCACTACCTCCTGGAGTCTGTTCAAACTCATATTCACTGAATTAGTGATGTCATCCGACCCTCTTTTCCTTTGGCCTTCAATCTTTCCCAGCATCAGGGTCTTTTCCAATGAGTCATCTCTTCACATCAGGTGGCCAAAGTATTGAAGCTTTATTTAGTTCCAGCATCAGTCCTTCTAATGAATATTTAGTGTTGATTTCCTTTAGGATTGACTGGTTAGATCTCCTTGCTGTCCAGGGGACTCTCAAGAGTCTTCTCTAGCACCTTAGTTCAAAAACATCAGTTCTCCAGTGCTCAGCTTTCTTTATGGTTCAACTCTCACACCCCTACATGACCACTGGAAAAATCATAACTTTCACTATATGGATCTTTGTTGGCAAAGTGATGTCTCTGCTTTTTAATATGCTGTGTTTGTCATAGCCTTCCTTCAAAGGAACAAGTTTCTTTTAATTTTGTGGCTACAGTCACCATCCACAATGATTTTGGAGACCAAGAAAATAAATTATATTTCTACTTCCACTTTTCCCACTTCTATTTATCATGAAGTGATGGGACCAAATGCCATGAACTCAATTTTTTGAATGTTAAGTTTTAAGCCAGCTTTTCACTCTCCTATTTCACCTTCATCAAAAGGCTCTTTAGTTCCTCTTAGCTCTCTGCCATTAGAGTGGTATCATCTGCATATCTTAAAATTCTAAAAATCTAAACATTTTTATTAGACGTAAAAGTGTAGCAAGGAACTATTGCACATTCATGTTTATCAAGAAAATTTCAAGCAAGCAGCAATGGTGATCACTCCCCATTGTTTTCCTGTGGTACTATGTACAAGAAATACTACTGCAAGTTAACTTTTTCAATTGCAAACTTTTCTCTTATTTTCATAAGCCTTTCAAAACTAGTCTCTGATATACAATGCTAATTGTAAATAACACTTCTCTGATGTGGATTTAGCACTCAAATCCTTACAAAGTCATTCCTAGGAAATGGGATTAATCAACTGAATGAACAAGAAAAGGTTTTAATAGAATAGGTAATATATTTTTTCTGATCTATGCATAAGCTCTCTTCCAATATTGTACATATCCAAGGACACCAGACACTTCTGGTAGGTCTTAGCCTCTTCTGTTGCATTGATCAAAGAGAAGCTATGTGGTTTTCACTGGTATAAAATCCACTAGTATAAACTCTTCACTTCTGGAGCTCAGTGCAGAGCACCTGACCTATCTGGTTAAAGTTATGCTTCTATAAACCATTAGCAATTTTCAGTTTCTAACTCCTCATTGGATCTAAATTCTGCAAAATATTTCCACTACACAAATATGTTAACTTAATATCATCCTCTGTCTTAAAGTCATTCAAGGCAATCCTTTCTTAACTTTATGATCTATTTATACATTAAAAAAATCTTTTACTTATATCTAAATTATAGATAATATAGCCAACATATTTCACATAAAAATAATCATACTCTGGCATTGTTTTTCTTCACTATTCTTTGAAACATTGACAGATTTGATTTTTTAAACAAAAGTATTTATTGGGAATCTAATTGTACCCGGATTCAACTAAGCACAAAAGTTCAGGTCATTGTGGTGAAGACAAAACAGGGAAACAAAATTTAAATTGAAAGCTGATATATCATAATAAAAAATGCATAAAAGTATGGTAAAGTGTTAAATCTACTTTGGGAACAGAACAGAAAAGGAACAAGGAAGCCACTCCCGCCACCAAATGGCAATGTTTTGCATTGTTTGGAAAGATACTTATCTCTTTCAGGTTGTGGGGGGTGAGCCAGGGCTTTCAGGTGAGGCTGGTAGTGCAAAGTAGGAGAGATAAAAATAGTTACTAGCTGAATATTGTTACAGCAGAGTGTGTCAAAGGAGCAGAGGAAGACTAAGCTAGAAAGGTGAGCTAGGGTAAGAACATGGAGAACATGTTGAGGAGTTTGAGGTTTTCCCTTTGGGGAAACAAGAGTCATTAGCATATTTTAATCAGTAGAAAACATGGGAAATGTAGCTTTACAAGGCCATTTTAAGGGTAATGAAATTACCCAGATTGAGTTCGACTCATGAGATAGTATAACACTGAGACCAAAAAAAAAAAAAAAAAAAAAAAACCACTGAGACAGCTGGTACAGGATTAATTTAGCATCTACTCCGTGCTTTCAGATTTTAGTTTTAAAACTTCAAGATTTTATTTTTATTTGTTTTGCAAAAAAGGCCACCATGCAACAGCAGAGCATTCCAACAGGATTTGAAACTCATTCTAGAGATTCTTAGTATGTGAGTGTACATTGTAGATGATTCATGATAAGAAATACCTTTAATACTACCTTCCATGATTTCCCTGGTGGCTCAGACGGTAAAGCGTCTGTCTACGATGCGGGAGACCCGGGTTCGATCCCTGGGTTGGGAAGATCCCTTGGAGAAGGAAATGGCAATCCACTCCAGTACTATTGCCTGGAAAATCCCATGGACAGAAGAGCCTGGTAGGCTCCAGTCCATGGGGTCGCAAAGAGTCGGACACGACTGAGCGACTTCATTTTCTTTCTTTCTTCCATGAATTGAGCACTAGTTGTGAGCTAGAAATTACAATAAATGCTTTCCTCTTATCAACTAATTTAACCCTGAAAAAATACGATGAGGTAGGTACTACGGTTATCATCATTTTACAGATGAGAAAACTGAGGCCCAAAGGGAGGGATTGCATAACCTATTCAGAGTCATAAACTGCTAAGTAAATAAAAAGTGGCCGAGATTTTAGTAGGTCAGGCTCTTAACCACTATGCACATGTATGTCTGCTCAGTTGTGTCTGACTCTATGACACTATGGACTGTAGCCTGCCAGGCTTCTCTGTCCATGGCATTCTCTAGGTAAGAATACCAGAGTGGGTTTCCACACCTTCCTCAGGGAATCTTCCAGACTCAGTGTTCAAACTAGCATTTTCTGCATCTCCTGCATTGGCAGGAGGATTCTTTTACCACTGAGCTACCTGGGAAGACCAATCACTAAACATACTACCTTACAAATATTTTATTTCATAAATAAACTCAGTCACAGACATTGAGTCCTTTCAAAATGTAAGAAATGAGATGTTCTTTTCTATCTTCTCAAAATCAGCTTGCTCACTTTTACAACTCAAATCAAAAGCCATCTCTTTTAGGAAGTTTCTTTGACTGTATTCTAAAACTCACAGTTAATTTCTCCTTCTCCATTTGTGGATTGCAATGCATTTATATTTAAATTATATTTATCACTTCATGTGCATTTCAGTTATTATGTTACTTATTTATTAAATAAATATTTGCTAGTGTCTCTTGAATATGTATTACTATGGTAAGTTTTAGCTTCTGTGGAAGAAATATAATTAAACACTAAGTGGAAGGCTTATCTTTTTCTGCCACAGGAATGCAAGTGCCATTATTTTATATTTCTTAGACAAGAGAAATTTATGTGCAGTAATAAATGGGAAAATAATAAATTTTATTGAATACATAAATTCAATTCTTTACATTAGCCCAGTGGCCCAGAGAAGGAGGATGACCTTAAAACTGGACTTGTAATAGGTGATGTTACTTTGCTCTGTCAGACGTTTAAGGAGAAAAGCACAAGAAAGAATTGTAGCTACTTGCCTGTATCCATTTTCTTATAAAATATTAATCTGTTACTTGATTCAATTCCTATTTGACCAGTAATATCTTTGTGCTTATATGAATTTTTTCAAGTCCCTTTTCCTATTATGGTGAGTAATGAAGTACTATCTTGTATTGAAATCATATCTAACAGAATTTTTAAAGCAGGATCAGACATATATATTTAATCGTCTATGACCATTGCATCATTATATTAGAATACCTTTTTAAGTTACTGGAATTCAATATAAAATTGTACTATGATTTGTCTCACCCAGAAAGCACACAGATTAGAGAAAATCAGGTACACATGGCATTTGTCCTTTGCTTACATACCCACTGGAAAACTTACCTGGATTAGTTTTCTGTGTAAAATTATCACATTAACTTTATTTATATACTTGACTTTTAAAGTCTTACGGTTTGGTAAAAAAAAAAAAAAAATCCCATAAAGTGATTAATTTATTTGACCTAAATATTTTTAACAATAGATGAATGTGTCTTGTGAGTGTGTATGAAGGGATGAGGAGAAAGAAGTGGACTGCTTGAGGCTTGTGGGAAATTTGTCACAGATTCATTAGACATTAGGACATGGAATAAATAAGTGAAGAATAAAAGTGCAAAACAATTCAAACGCCAAGATATTGCAAATACCAAATATATGCAATCTATCCACTGTGTACAATGTCATCACCTCATTCTAGTGAAAGAAGACTATGTGCATGCTCAGTCACTAAGGTGTCCAACACTTCGCAAGCTCATAGACTGTAGCCTAGCAGGCTCCTCCGTCTATGGTAATTTCCAGGCAAGAATACTGGAGTGGACTGCCATTTCTTCTTCCTCTTCAGGAGATCTTCCTGACCCAGAGATCGAACCCAAGTCTCCTGTGTCTCCTGCATCTTCTACATCTCCTACATTGGCAGGCAGATCCTTTACCACTGAGTCACCTGGGATGCCCAAAAGAAGACTAGTAAAAATAACATCTCTCTCTCTACTTGGTGTACTACAACATAGGCACACTTTGAATAGAATCTGGAATTTTATGGTAAAATTTGTCTACAGAAAGTAGGGAAGAAATAAAGTTTGACCCATAGGATAAAGGGTAATAGCCAATGGTTTCATCACAAACAACAAAGGGCATAATACAAGTACACTAAAGTGATGATATGACTAGTATTTATTTACTCATCATGACCTATAAGCAACTATCATATTATCAAATACTCTGATAAATCTTGTGACATTTAAAAAATTAGACAATAGTAGTAGCAATTTGTGCTACTACTAGAAGAAAAAGAATAAAAATTACTGGGATTCAGAGCTGAAAGAAATAAATTTTAATTTCCCATTAAATTTTTACATCACAGGATATGAGACTTAGATGAGTTGTTATTTGTATATCTTTCAGAAAATCTTCCTTGAGTGTTATTTAATCATTCATCATGCATTTTAAGCATCTGTAATGTTATTGAAAAATACTGTGATATGTTTTGTTGATATATAAAAGTTGTAAAAGTTTGAAGGAATTAATGAATTATTCACACTGGAGGAGATGTAAAAAATCAAGAAGTAGGACATTTCAGCTCAGCCTTGAAAGATGAGTTATAATTAGAAAAAAAAGAGGAAAAGGAAATTCCATGATAAGGGATCAGTATGTACAAAGGCAGAAGTTGTCTTAAAAGTTCATGCCACGGTTAGTGTGATAAAATCAGAGAGTACATGGAAAAAAGTAATGTAGAAGATATTGAAAAGGAAGTTTGGGCCCAAATCATGAACTTTGCATGACATGAAAATACTTTACAACTTTATTCTGCATTTAAAAGCCTAATAAGATTCTTCTGAAATCAATGTAGTATTTATTAAGTACTTCCTTTGTGTGGACTGAGACACAAACATAAGAGTAGATACTAATGCAAATAATAATGATATTTGGAAATTGGTTGTGGTTCTTAGATCCTGTCCTGAATTTCTGTAACAGCATGTCAGATCCGTTATAGATCTGTATACAATCACATAGAATACTATGATTTACTGCAGCTGTCAGCCAACTTTTATACGGAAGTATTTGTGTGTGTTAGTCACTCAGTCGTGTCCAACTCTTTGTGACCTCACAGACTGTAGCTTGACAGGCTTCTCTGACCATGGGATTCTCCAAACAAGAATACTGGAGTGGTTTGCCATTCCCTTCTCCAAAGGATCTTCCCATCTCAGGGATCAAACCCTGGACTCCTGCATAGCAGGTAGATTCTTTACCATTTGAGCACAGAGAAGTCTGATGGAAGTATTTAGACGGTGTGTATTTTCGGCTTTGAGAGCTGTGAGTTCTCTGTTTATATGGTACTGTCATTGTAATGCAAAAGCAGCCACTTGGTTGTCATTGTTTAGTTGCTCAGTTCTGTCGACTCTTTTGTGACCCCATGGACTGAAGACCCCCAGGCTTCTCTGTCCATGGGATTTTCTTGGCAAGAATATTGGAGTGAGTTGCCATTTCCTCCTCCGGCAGATCTTCCTGACCCAGGGATCAAATCCAGGTCTCCACATCTCTGCACTACAGGCGGATTCTTTACCACTGAGCCACTGAGGTAATTTATTATTACTAGAGTAATTTATTATTTACACTCAATGAATGGCTGTGGTTTGTGGAAATAAAATTTTATACCCCAAAACAGCCCAAAGATTTCATTTGACCTATAGGCTATAATTTGCTGATTCCTGACTTAGTTCAATGAAAAGAGCCTCTGGAATTTTTCTTCACCCAATGTTACAGAAAAATCAGCAAGTTATAGAATCTACCTATAGATTTTAGGAAATCTCTGAGGTCACCTTCATTTGTGAAACTATTGCAAGTTTAATGCTTCCCCAAATTACCCCTGTGTTCAATAATTCTCCAGAGGGAGGACTGGAACTCACTGAAAGCTGTTGCACTCCTTTTTATGGTTTTTTACATCAAAAGGGTTGGGAAGATCCCCTGGAGAAGGGATAGGCTATCCACTCCAGTATTCTTAGGCTTCCCTTGTGGTTCATCTGGTAAAGAATCCACCTGCAATATGGGAGACCTGGGTTTGATCCCTGGGTTGGAAAGATCCCCTGGAGAAGGGAGTCTACCCATTCCAGTATCCTGGCCTGGAGAAGTCCATGAACTGTACAGTCCATGTGGTCACAAAGAGTCGGATACAACTGAGTGACTTTCACTTTCAGTTTTCACATCAAAATGATACAGATTTAATTGGCCCAGAGAAAGCGTACATAGCACAAACTACAGGAGAGTTTCCAGTGTGAAGTAAACTGCTGTCCTCAGCTATTTGATAAAATAATCAAGGGAAAAATAGCCAATCCCATACTTTAAGAAATTTAAATAGAATTATATTCCTTTCTCCAGAGGATCTTCTCAATCCAGGGATGGAACCCAGGTCTCCTGCACTGCATACAGATTCTTTAATATCTGAGCCACCAAGGAAGGCCTATATATATAAAGCATATCCAAAGTAGACACTTTGTTCAGTGTTAATCTAGATAGAGTGAACAGAGACAATCATATACTTGTGAATACGTTTCAATATCCCTGAAGGTCACATTATCCTAGATTTTATTCCATTATCATGAATGATATAGAGCAAACTGTCTAACCCTATATTTGAGAGTCGACAAGTCCAAGTACCTCTTTCTCAGTCTCCAGTTACAATGGTCCATTTAGTTTTTGACAAAATAAACAATTGTTCCATAGACAATAAATGGTATGATGTAGTAGAGACAGATATGGAAAATTTCAAGAAGAAAACAATACAAGGACTAGCTTTGCAGACTATAAAAGGACACACAATTTGGGGAACACACAGTTAATTCATTGATTTTCAGTCTTATTTTCTCATCTGAAAGAGGAGGAATATGATTATGTGATGTTCCAAGCAAGAGTCTTCAAAGTCAAATTGGGGTGTATGTACTCCTGTGAATATTTAAAATCTTTCCAGGAGATAAACACACATAATAATTTCTTTAGGAAATTGTTTTTCAGATATCCAACTTCCTACTTCAAGAAAACCTTTGGTCTTTTGGCTCTACTTTCTAATATTTCCTTTTACCATGACCTATCTGCCCTTCCAAAGTACTGGAGTTTCAGCTTTAGCATCATTCCTTCCAAATAAATTCCAGGGCTGATCTCCTTCAAAATGGACTGGTTGGATCTCCTTGCAGTCCAAGGAACTCTCAAGAGTCTTCTCCAACACCACAGTCCAAAAGCATCAATTCTTTGGTGTTCAGCTTTCTTCACAGTCCAACTCTCATATCCTCAAATATCTATAGGTATGATAAAATATTTAGATTTCAATTCAAAATGTGCAATGGCTACATATGCTCTCAAAATTATTTTAAGGGGTGCAGAAGCAAAAGGTTTGAAGATCACAACATCCAGTTCCTTCTAATATTAATGCAACTATCACTGAATCAGGCAGAGAAAGAGTGAATAAGAACATACCAATATCTTCTATGTTAAAAAGAGGAAACATAAATGTAGCAAACATTTTAACCCTAAGATTCTTCTCTCTCCCTCTCAATACATGTTATTTTTTTCAAGTGTAGAAACCACTATGAATTGTCCATTTCCTAGATATCTTTATGTTTCATATATTTATATTTTTCCTCCAAGGAAACAATAAAACTAGTATTTGAGATGGGAATCCCAGCAAGCCTAGGAAGGCAGTTGTAGTTCAAGAGGCAAGACTAGGCCTTTCGTGACTTATAATCAAATTTATCAAGAAAAATAACCAAACATCAGACAGAAACCTTCCTTTGGGGAGACAGAGAGAAAGATTCAGAGTTTTTTTGAAACAAGACCAGACCAATTCACGCTAACACCCAATCTAAATGAAATCCTCTTATTTCTTTCTGAAATGCATTGATGATGTTTTTTCAGTGATGTAGACTTGGGGTAATGGTGATTATATAGGATTTCTCTTTGAATGATTTAGAACTATGCCTTGCAGGCTATGTTAATAATGAAGCTGTAGCTACTGAGGTGAACTCATCTAACTTATACAAGAGCCTTAGTGTAAACAGCCTACCAAGAGAGATACACAGACATGCAAATATTTGCAGGGGAATTTATTACATTCTCTATGGGAAAACAGATTAAAGTGAGGGAAAATGTATGTAAGCCTTTCAACAGTAAAAAATATGAATTAAAAGACAAAGCTGTCAAAAACCATATTCCCAAGAAGTTGGAGGATGATTGCAGGTTCCCAGAGCTACAAAGTGAATCAAATAAATTTCATTTTGTTATTTAGTTGCTGAGAAGGAAGCCTTTCTAGAAGGGCAGGAAATATTTCCTTCCCTCTGTAAATGTTATCTTTGTTTTATTTATTTGAAGCAGCTGTTGGGAAACAATGAAATTTGGAGCCTGGTTGAAAATAATAGATTTTATTAACCACAAATTTATTTGCATATACTAGCATAACAGACCCACAAGGGAAATTAGTGAACTACAAAAGCTTGAACAAAAGAAGTGTGTGTTTAGACCACATGACCTTGAGATGGTTCATTTCTAGGTATGACGCTCAACTTTGTCCTTATTAACTTTCTTGTGAATATAATGATCCAATTTAATTCTGAAATTTCAAGTGAGGTGGATAATTTAACTGAGCTGGTTATTTCTCTGGCAACTTTAAAAGACAGCCTTCTGCTTGTGGTGATCAATTTGGCTACATTTTCCTAAATTCACATTTTCATGTAACATCTGATACTAAGACATGTCTGTACCAGTTTGATCATTCCAGGACAATAGACAATATTTCAGTGCCTAAGTAAACTAGATTTAATTGCTAAACAAGATTTCAAGAAACTGAACTTCATTTTAATCACAAACAAGCTGCAAGGCAATTTTCAATTACAGCAAGCTTTTTATTTTTCTCCAGCTGTGTGTCCCTGCTGATTCCTGAAATTACATGTAAGTTGTCCCAGATTTTGAAGTGGTGTACCTACCGAGGTTTTTCTTTTGTCAGTTGATGAAGTATCTGTGATTAGAACCTAAATAAATTGGCATTTATAAGATGCATTACTCCACCCTGTATATTTCAGAACATGATGATTGAGCATGAAGAAGGTCTGCGCTATCCCCTAGTGACAAGAGTGCTCCTAATTAGGCTGCTGGTGTTGCAAGTACTCACCTCTTCTGCAGGAACATCAAAAGATAATGTGGGAACTAAGCCCTAGAAAAAATAATCTGTTGGGTATTAGACAATCAGGTCAATAATGCATTGTATTTTCAAAGTTCTACAAAGTTCCAGCTTTTAGAGAAGTTTGCCATGTGAGGCCCAGAGTTTATCAATTATTATTGTTTTACTGCAAAGCCTGAATGAAGGTGAGGGTAGGGGCAGGAGTTGAAACAGAAGTTCTTAATTTTGGAGGGTCAGAAAAAAAAATATGGCTTTTAAGAGAAATAAAGGATAGCATCATTTAAAGATACTAGAGAACTATGCTAATGTAACACAGAAAAGAAAAAAAAAATGTTTTATCGCAACTGGAAAGATTGATTTATTTTTCTTACTAACATAATTACCATTACTATTACTAATTTAGCTATTTTTTTGTCTGTTGTTTCTTGACTGTTTATTTATTCAATAATCATGCACCAAATATGTAACTGACAGCTATGATATGAAACATTTTTACTGCTTTTGAAAAGTACTGATTTATACAAAGATATTTACAAAGACATAGGGGGATCATAATAAAAGGCGAGAAGATCAAGAATACCAGACAAGACAAACTAGCACCACGTGGGAAGCCAGACAAGATAAGACAAAACATGAGAAGTTACAAAAGGAGGGGAAAATTATATTAAATCACTCCAAGTCAAATGTGTATAATTTCAATAGCAGATATTTCATGTGCTTCTCTGAGAACTCAGTTGGTAAAGAATCTCCCTGCAATGTAGGAGACTCTGGTTCTATTCCTGGGTCGGGAAGATTACCTGGAGAAGGGATAGTCTACCCACTACAGTACTCTTGGGCTTGCCTTTTGGCTCAGCTGGTAAAGAATTCGCCTGCAATGCAGATAGACCTGGGCTCAATCCCTGGATTGGGAAGATCCCCTGGCAAAGAGAAAAGTTACCTACTCCAGGCCTGGAGAATTTCATGGACTGTAGAGTCCATGGGATCACAAAGGATAGGGCATGATTGGGTGACTTTCCCTTTCCCTTTCATTAACAGATATGAGAGTTCAGTTCAGTCACTCAGTCGTGTCCAACTCTTTGTGACCCCATAAATCGCAGCACACCAGGCCTCCCTGTCCATCACCAACTCCCAGAGTTCACTCAGACTCATGTCCATAGAGTCAGTGATGCCATCCAGCTATCTCATCCTCTGTCATCCCCTTCTCCTCCTGCCCCAAATCCCTCCCAGCATCAGAGTCTTTTCCAATGAGTTAACTCTTCGCATGAGGTGGCCAAAGTACTGGAGTTTCAGCTTTAGCATCATTCCTTTCAAAGAAATCCCAGGGCTGAAATTCATTGTTTTGGGATGAAATGTCCTATAGATATCAATTAGTTCTAACTGGTCTATTGTATCGTTTAAAGTTTGTGTTTCCTTGTTAATTTTCTGTTTAGTTGATCTATCCATTGGTGTGAGTGGGGTATTAAAGTCTCCCACTATTATTGTGTTATTGTTGATTTCTCCTTTCATACTTGTTAGTATTTGTCTTATATATTGTGGTGCTCCTAAGTTGGGTGCATATATATTTATAATTGTTATATCTTCTTCTTGGATTGATCCTTTGATCATTAGGTAGTGACCTTCTTTGTCTCTTTTCACATCCTTTGTTTTAAAGTCTATTTTATCTGATATGAGTATTGCTACTCCTGCTTTCTTTTGGTCTCTATTTGCCTGGAAAATCTTTTTCCAGCCCTTGACTTTCAGTCTGTATGTGTCCCCTGTTTTGAGGTGGGTTTCTTGTAGACAGCATATGGAGGGGTCTTGTTTTTGTATCCATTCAGCCAATCTCTGTCTTTTGGTTGGGGCATTCAACCCATTTACATTTAAGGTAATTAATGATAAATATGATCCCGTTGCCATTTACTTTGTTGTTTTGGGTTTGAATTTATATATCCTTTTTGTATTTCCTGTCTAGAGAATGTCCTTTAGTATTTGTTGGAGAGCTGGTTTGGTGGTGCTGAATTCTCTCAGCTTTTGCTTGTCTGTAAAGGTTTTGATTTCTCCTTCATATTTGAATGAGATCCTTGCTGGGTACAATAATCTGGGCTGTAGGTTCTTTTCTTTCATCACTTTAAGTATGTCTTGCCATTCCCTCCTGGCTTGGAGAGTTTCTATTGAAAGATCAGCTGTTATCCTTATGGGAATTCCCTTGTGTGTTATTTGTTGTTTTTCCCTTGCTGCTTTTAATATTTGTTCTTTGTGTTTGATCTTTGTTAATTTGATTAATTAACCTTTTTCTCAAGTACACACGGAACCTTCTCCAGGATAGACCACATCCTGGGCCATAAATCTAGCCTTGGTAAGTTCAGAAAAATTGAAATCATTCCAAGCATTTTTTCTGACCACAATGCAGTAAGAGTAAATCTCAATAACAGGAGAAAATCTATTAAAAAGACCAACATATGGAGGCTGAACAACACACTCCTGAATAACCAACAAATCACAGAAGAAATCAAAAAAGAAATCAAATTCTGCATAGAAACGAATGAAAATGAAAACACTACAACCCCAAACCTGTGGGACACTGTAAAAGCAGTCCTAAGGGGAAAGTTCATAGCAATACAGGCATACCTCAAGAAACAAGAAAAAAGCCAAATAAATAACCTAACTCTACACCTAAAGCAACTGGAAAAGGAAGAAATGAAGCACCCCAAGGTTAGTAGAAGGAAAGAAATCCTAAAAATTAGGGCAGAAATAAATGCAAAAGAAACAAAAGAAACCATAGCAAACATCAACAAAGCCAAAAGCTGGTTCTTTGAAAGGAGAAATAAAATTGACAAACCACTAGCCAGACTCATCAAGAAACAAAGGGAGAAAAATCAAATCAATAAAATTAGAAATGAAAATGGAGAGATCACAACAGACAGCACAGAAATACAAAGGATCATAAGAGACTACTATCAGCAATTATATGGCAATAAAACGGACAATGTGGAAGAAATGGACAAATTCTTAGAAAAGTACAACTTCCCAAAACTGGATCAAGAAGAAATAGAAACTCTTAACAGACCCATCAGAAGCACGGAAATTGAAACTGTAATCAGAAATCTTCCAGCAAACAAAAGCCCAGGTCCAGACGGCTTCACAGCTGAATTCTACCAAAAATTTAGAGAAGAGCTAACACCTATCCTACTCAAACTGTTCCAGAAAATTGCAGAGGAAGGCAAACTTCCAAACTCATTCTATGAGGCCACCATCACCCTAATACCAAAACCTGACAAAGATCCCACAAAAAAAGAAAACTACAGGCCAATATCACTGATGAACATAGATGCAAAAATCCTTAACAAAATTTTAGCAATCAGAATCCAACAACACATTAAAAAGATCATACCCCATGACCAAGTGGGCTTTATCCCAGGAATGCAAGGATTCTTCACTATCCGCAAATCAATCAACGTAATACACCACATTAACAAACTGAAGAATAAAAACCATATGATTATCTCAATAGATGCAGAGAAAGCCTTTGACAAAGTTCAACATCCATTTATGATAAAAACTCTCCAGAAAGCAGGAATAGAAGGAACATACCTCAACATAATAAAAGCTATATATGACAAGCCCACAGCAAACATTATCCTCAATGGTGAAAAATTGAAAGCATTTCCTTTAAAGTCAGGAACAAGACAAGGATGCCCACTTTCACCATTACTATTCAACATAGTTTTGGAAGTTTTGGCCACAGCAATCAGAGCAGAAAAAGAAATAAAAGGAATCCAAATTGGAAAAGAAGAAGTAAAACTCTCACTATTTGCAGATGACATGATCCTCTACGTAGAAAACCCTAAAGATTCCACCAGAAAATTACTAGAACTGATCAATGAATATAGTAAAGTTGCAGGATATAAAATTAACACACAGAAATCCCTTGCATTCCTGTACACTAATAACGAGAAAATACAAAGAGAAATTAAGGAAACAATTCCATTCACCATTGCAATGAAAACAATAAAATACTTAGGAATATATCTTCCTAAAGAATCTAAAGACCTATATATAGAAAACTATAAAACACTGGTGAAAGAAATCAAAGAGGACACTAATAGATGGAGAAATATACCATGTTCATGGATTGGTAGAATCAATATACTGAAAATGAATATACTACCCAAAGCAATTTATAGATTCAATGCAATCCCCATCAAGCTACCAACGGTATTCTTCACAGAGCTAGAACAAATAATTTCTCAATTTGTATGGAAATACAAAAAACCTCGAATAGCCAAAGCTATCTTGAGAAAGAAGAACGGAACTGGAGGAATTAACCTGCCTGACTTCAGGCTCTACTACAAAGCCACAGTCATCAAGACAGTATGGTACTGGCACAAGGACAGAAATATAGATCTATGGAACAAAATAGAAAGCCCAGAGATAAATCCACGCACATATGGTCACCTTATCTTTGACAAAGGAGGCAAGAATATACAATGGATTAAAGACAATCTCTTTAACAAGTGGTGCTGGGAAAACTGGTCAAACACTTGTAAAAGAATGAAACTAGAACACTTTCTAACACCATACACAAAAATAAACTCAAAATGGATTAAAGAGCTAAATGTAAGACCAGAAACCATAAAACTCCTAGAGGAAAACATAGGCAAAACACTCTCTGACTTACATCACAGCAGGATCCTCTATGACCCACCTCCCAGAATATCGGAAATAAAATCAAAAATGAACAAATGGGACCTAATCAAACTTAAAAAGCTTCTGCACAACAAAGGAAACTATAAGCAAGGTGAAAAGACAGCCTTCAGAATGGGAGAAAATAATAGCAAATGAAGCAACTGACAAACAACTAATCTCAAAAATATACAAGCAACTTCTACAGCTCAATTCCAGAAAAATAAATGACCCAATCAAAAAATGGGCCAATGAACTCAATAGACATTTCTCCAAAGAAGACATACAGATGGCTAACAAACACATGAAAAGATGCTCAACATCACTCATTATCAGAGAAATGCAAATCAAAACCACTATGAGATACCATTTCACGCCAATCAGAATGGCTGCTATCCAAAAGTCTACAAGCAATAAATGCTGGAGAGGGTGTGGAGAGAAGGGAACCCTCTTGCACTGTTGGTGGGAATGCAAACTAGTACAGCCACTATGGAGAACAGTATGGAGATTCCTCAAAAAACTGCAAATAGAACTGCCTTATGATCCAGCAATCCCACTGCTGGGCATACACACTGAGAAAACCAGAATTGAAAGAGACACGTGTACCCCAATGTTCATAGCAGCACTGTTTGCAATAGCCAGAACGTGGAAGCAACCTAGATGTCCATTCACAGATGAATGGATAAGCAAGCTGTGGTACATATACACAATGGAGTATTACTCAGCCATTAAAAAGAATACATTTGAATCCGTTCTAAGGAGGTGGATGGAACTGGAGCCTATTATACAGAGTGAAGTAAGCCAGAAACAAAAACACAAATACAGTATACTAACGCATATATATGGAATTTAGAAAGATGGTAAAAATAACCCTATTTACGAGACAACAAAAGAGACACTGATGTATAGACCAGACTTTTGGACTCTGGGACCGGGAGAGGGTGGGATGATTGGGGAGAATAGCATTGAAATATGTATAATATTATATCTGAAATGTATTAATTGTTCAAACTAAACACTATCATGTTACAATTTGTTCATACTAGATGTTTATAATGTTTCTGATAATCAATAAAAGAGATTCTTGATTAAAAAAAAAAAAAAAAAAAAAGAAATCCCAGGGCTGATCTCCTTCAGAATGGACTGGTTGGATCTCCTTGCAGACCAAGGGACTCTCAAGAGTCTTCTCCAACACCACAGTTCAAAAGCATCAATTCTTCGGCGCTCAGCCTTCTTCACAGTCCAGCTCTCACATCCATACATGACCACAGGAAAAACCATAGCCTTGGCTAGGCGAACCTTTGTTGGCAAAGTATTGTCTCTGCTTTTCAATCTAGGTTGGTCATAACTTTTCTTCCAAGAAGCAAGCATCCTTTAATTTCATGGCTGCAGTCACCATCTGTAGTGATTTTGGAGCCCAGAAAAATAAAGTCTGACACAGTTTCCAATGTTTCCCCATCTATTTGCCATAAAGTGATGGGACCAGATGCCATGATCTTTGTTTTCTGAATGTTGAGCTTTAAGCCAACCTTTTCACTCTCTTCTTTCACCTTCATCAAGAGGCTTTTGAGTTTCTCTTCACTTTCTGCCATAAGGGTGGTGTCATCTGCATATCTGAGGTTATTGATATTTCTCCTTGCAATCTTGATTCCAGTTTGTGCTTCTTCCAGCCCAGAGTTTCTCATGATGTACTCTGCATAGAAGTTAAATAAGCATGGTGACAATATACAGCCTTGACATACTCCTTTTCCTATTTGGAACCAGTCTTTTGTTCCATGTCCAGTTCTAACAGTTGCTTCCTGACCTGCATATAAGTTTCTCAAGAGGCAGGTCAGGTGTCCTGGTATTCCCATCTCTTTCAGAATTTTCCACAGTTTATTGTGATCCACACAGTCAAAGCCTTTGGCATAGTCAATAAGGCAGAAATGTTTTAGATGTTTTTCTCGAACTCTCTTGCTTTTTTGATGATCCAGCGTATGTGATATGATAGGTAGCTTATCCTAAAACAAGAGAATAGTATAAAGGCACAAAAGGAAAAAAAAAATCAGCAACAGGGTTTCAAGATTAAAAGTAATAACTTTTGGATCCATTTAAACTGGTAATGATAGGTCAATATAAAATTGTGAAAGACTGTTCTCTTGACAATGAAAGCCACTGGAAAGGCATAACAAGAACATGCATTAAAAAGTTAAAAAATTAATTAGACAGTTAATGATATGTAGTATCTGAATATGTTTATAGGAGTGAGAAAATAAGGTCAAGAAAAATCACTTAAGGGAAATTTTGCTAAAATTAGAGCTGAGGTGGGCATAGACTCTTAGACTTACTGGCTATTATTCCTGCTGTGAGACTTGAAGATAAACATTGAAAATTGGAAAATTTGTAAAAGAAAGTAATGAGCTGGAAAGATATGTTGATGGATTGGAAAACAATGCAAATTCAAAAGTCTTTTTTTTTTAGTAAACTGTTTTGACTGAACATTGTGATTTAGGGCTTAAAAAAACACATATTTATATAACATATATGATCTTTCACAAATTATAAGTTTGGAGATACAAAAACCAATAATTATTTTTCCCATAACTTTCTCTGTCAAGTTTCTCTACCCATTAACACACCATCATCACCACCAACAATAATAATTTAAGAGCTACCTATAAGAACACCAGTAGGAAGATTGTGTGAAGATTTATACCTTTTCTAAAGAGGATTTCTTAACACAGAAGTCAGCTCAACTAACTGTAGAAAGGCTCATTATGCCTGCAAATTTGAATTTATAGCAAAATTTCTGATCTTTGAAATGACCACCAATCCTATTACACAACTGCTGTGTTGTGTACCTTTATTCTAATTTCTATGTAACTGAATCCTGTTCTTTTTAATCATGAACTTGTGACGTATAACTATATATCTCATTATCTATTGAATGTCTATTTCTTAATAGCCATTTCATATGATTTTATTTCATTTAATTTCATTTGGTAATCTTTTGGATTTAGGCATACAATTGTATCACATGTACATGTGGATATGTAAGCAGGTAAAACTCAAGTGGGATGACACAGGAAAGAGTGCATAAAGAAACAGAAGAAATCACTTGCTACACAGTTGAATGTTTCCTTTTAGCAGAATATCTATTGAAATAACTTTTATTCTGATAGACCTAATTAGTTCCTTAGGGTCTCCCTAGATATTTTCAAGTAATCTCAGTCATTGTGAATTAACTCAGCTTACAGGCAAATTTAAACTGAATGTAAAACCTAAACCTTAGTGTAAATAATTTTAATAATTATTTTAATTTATAATTGATAGTACTTTATAACAATATAAACTGAGAGCTCATTGATATTTCATTTTAAAAACATTGCCCAGACATTACATAACTCTCATTTATTTATTTTATAGCTAAAGTGTTAACATATATTTACATACCCGTGTTTCTCCTGTTTAAAATTTTTTTTTTTTTTCAACTGAGTATATTTGAAGATCTAATTGATTTTATTCAACAATCTATGAATTAGGCTGGATCCCAACTAGTAAAGAGAAGACTCTGGCAGGAACTATTCAAAATTGAAAGTTATGGGCTGAATGCCCTAATCAACAGACAAATACTGGCCGAATTGATACAAAAACAAGACCCCTACATACCTTGTCTACAAGAGACAACCAAAAGACTAAAATGGATCAAATGGATACAAAAACTAGAACCCTATATATGTTGTCTACAAGAGAACCACCTTAAAATACGGGATATATACTGACTGAAAATGAAGGCCTGGAAAAAGATTTTCTATGCAAATATGGACCATAAGAAAACAGGAGTAGCAATACTTATATCAGATAAAATTGACTTTAAAGATCTTGAAAAGGAGACAATGAAGGTTACACATAACGACTTAAAGGAACAATCCAAAAAGAAGTTATAACAATTATAAATATATATGTACCCAACATTGGAGCACTGATATATCTATGACAAACATTGATTAATATGATAGAAGAAATATGCAACAATACAATAATAGTGGGAGACTTTAATACCCCACTCATATAATCTGACTGTAATAGACAAAGTAAAGAGCAAAACATATTTACTTATGAACCTCAAAAAATTCAGTTCACTCAGGAGAGTTTAAAAAAAAAAAAAAAGACTTATTTGTTCACTCTGTAAAGGTTTATTGACGATTTTATGGGTTTGGTACTACTTTGAGTAGTAGGGAGGAAGAGGTGACAAATGTGATCCTGTCCTAAATAATATATTGTGGTATAGATAGACCTACCAATACAAAATACCAAGATGTGCCTAAAGATGAGGACACCCAAACTGGACTTTTTGTTTCCTGAACTTTTCATTTCGAGAACAAACCTCCTAATATAGGATGAATTCAACATGATTTTTTTTAAAGTGTTCTTTGTGATTAAAAACATAAAGCCATTGGTTAAGAAATTACATATACTCCTCCCCACCATCACTCCCCTTCTTTCTTCCCATTTCCCTCCCACCCTTATTGATCCTTTCCTTTGTCCATTTTCCCCTGCAAAAAAAAAAAGAACTAACACCCAAAAAAGATGTCCTTTTCATTATAGGGGACAAAAAAAAAAAAAAAAAGAAAGTTATTATAGAAAAGGGGCTGGGCAAGGAGGTTATTAGGGAAAGAAAAGGAAAGATTGTTGAAACCTGTCACTTTTCCTTAGGAGACATGGCATGAGGTCTTATCATGCACATTACCTCACCAGGCATGACTGGCATATTCCAGACTGATTGACTTAGAATTCCACTCCTGGGAATGGAAGAAACTGAAATTAAGTTGGTATTAAGTCTTGGTGATATTTTTTACAAGTGGCTCCATTTTTGGTTGCTTATTTCATTTTTAATACCTTAGATTGAAAAACCAACAAAGTAATTGAACAGTTTAACAGAATAAATGTATTTTAACTAAGGTGCAGAAGTTTTAATTCAAAATATTTCCTTCCCTCATTAATTTCTACTTTTTGTGAATTTATTAATTAGGTATTTTATATTTGTATTATATATACATTGAAAAGTCAATCTTTGTGTATATATGGTATGTGTGTGAAATAAATCTCACAAGAAATAGCGTTATGTTAAAATGAATATCAATTTACTAAATTTTAGAAGTTCATATTTCACTGACATATTTATTCTGTTAGCTAATATTTTAATAATGCAATTTAATAACTAATTCTAGCTATAACTTTCCGTATAGTAATTTTTTGGCATTGATATTTTTCTTATTGGATAAAGAGTGAATAATGAAAAGTCTAAATTGTAAATCAACTTCTACTGGTCACAGTGCTTTGTGATATATTCAATAAATATTAAATTTTTGGTACTTGTATTATTCCTATTGATGCCAAAAATTTGGGCTCTGTGCACTGATAGAGCTGGATAGAATCTCAGAGACAGAGTTTTGGATGAAGTAAAAAAGAATACCTTCATTGCTTTGCCAGACAAAGGGGGACACAGCAGGCTTGTGACTCTCAAAAATATGTGTCCCAATCAGGGAGAAACAAATAGAAACATCTATTTCTGCTTTATTGACTATGCCAAAGGCTTTGACTGTGTGGATCACAATAAACTGTGGAAAATGCTGAAAGAGATGGAAATACCAGACCACCTGACCTGCCTCTTAAGAAGCCTGTATGCAGGTCAGGAAGCAACAGTTAGAACTGGACATGGAACAACAGAGTGGTTCCAAATAGGAAAAGGAGTACGTCAAGGCTGTATATTGTCACTCTGCTTATTTAACTTCTATGCAGAGTACATCATGAGAAACTCTGGGCTGGAAGAAGCACAAACTGGAATCAAGATTGCAGGGAGAAATATCAATAACCTCAGATATGCAGATGACACCACCCTTATGCCAGAAAGTGAAGAGGAACTCAAAAGCCTCTGGATGAAAGTGAAAGAAGAAAGTGAAAAAGTTGGCTTAAAGCTCAACATTCAGAAAATGAAGATCATGGCATCTGGTCCCATCCCTTCATGGAAAATACATGGGGAAACAGTGGAAACTGTGTCAGACTTTATTTTTCTGGGCTCCAAAATCACTACAGATGGTGACTGCAGCCATGAAATTAAAAGACGCTTACTCCTTGGAAAAAAGTTATGACCAACCTAGATAACATATTGAAAAGCAGAGACATTACTTTGCCACAAAGGTCCATCTAGTCAAAGCTATGGTTTTTCCTGTAGTCATGTATGGATGTCAGATTTGGACTGTGAAGAAGGCTGGACACTGTGGTGTTGGAGATGACTTTTGAGAGTCCCTTGGACTGCAAGGAGATCCAACTAGTCCATTCTGAAGGAGATCAGCCCTGGGTGTTTTTTGGAAGGAATGATGCTGAATTTGATGCTGAATTTCGCCACCTCATGCAAAGAGTTGACACATTGGAAAAGACTCTGATGCTGAAGGAGAAGGGGACGACAGAGGATGAGATGGTTGGATGGCATCACTGACAATGGATATGAGTCTGAGTGAACTCCAGGAGTTGGTGATAGACAAGGAGGCCTGGCGTGCTTTGATTCTTGGAGTCTCAAAGAGTCGGACACAACTGAGCACCTGAACTGAACTGAAGGGAGATTGGCTGCACTAAAACAAAGAGGAGGTCAAGTTAGAGTAAATCTTCTGAATATAGCACAAGTAACACTAATTATTCTCCATTTCATTCCAAAAGAGATCTTTCTACAATAGCCATGCAATTTTTATATTGTTCCTGGGTATATGAGGTGAGAAAGGAGAGAAGGCAGCAAGGTACAACCTTTAAAAGTATGACATACCTGTTGAGGACATAAACTTGTTGGACTCACTTATGGCCAAGATGGTAGCAAGATTTGACTTCCATTAGACCTTGAGTCTCATACACTTATTGTTATACATTAGTGTGTAAATGTCAGGCACCGTGGCAGTTCTGAGGCTGAACATAAAAGGACAAAAAGCAGTTGGTGGCCCAATTTCTGGAAACCCCTACCCCTCTCCTGAAATAGCTGGATTAATCCTCCAACTCAGTAGCCTATAAAATTACCCAGCCAATGAAAATTAACCACCCCATATACGAGAGCCACTCTATCCTCCTAAGACAGACTGCATTCTGCCTATGTATGTGTGTCTCTCTCAAAATTGCTTCAACTTTACTATGGCTCACTCCTTAATTCTTTCCTGTGTGAAGCCAAGAACCCTTACTTGGCAGTCCTATTCCAGGAACTCACCCAAGACCTGGGACATGACCATCCTCTCCTGCAACACCTTTACAAATGAAGAAGAAGGTGGTCTTCTCCCCCATCCCCAGGTTGTGAGCTGACCTGAGCATTATTACCTGGAGACAGTATTTCAGAAAACTCTTCAGGACTGTACTGCCAGTAGAGGTCAAAGCAATTACATCTTTTTGAAACAGGTTATACATCAAATGATGTATTATTGATAGTTTACAAAATCCAGATCTAAACATATTAATACAAAGTGAGTAGTGTCTCATGCCCCTTACAAGATTAAGATGGAATATAACCTCCTAGTTGGTGGTTTAGTCACTAAGTCATGTCTGACTCTTGTGATCCATGGATTGTAGCCCACCAGGCTCCTCTATCCATGGGATTTTCCAGGCAAGAATACTGGAGTGTGTTGCCATTTCCTATGCCAGGGGATCTTTCCAACCCAGGGATCAAACCCACGTGTCCTGCATTGCATTGCAGGCAGAGCAATGAGCCTTTACCAACTGAGCCACAAGGAAGCCCATGTTATCTCCTAAGGAAGTCAAATTAATGCAGATTCACAATATACTCTAAAGAAGAGGAAACAGGCCCAAATACACAAAGAAACATTTTATGTTTAAATCTGGCCATAATATAAAAATTTTATTTCATCAGGGAAAATTTTGCAAGATTGTGTTGAATCTTAATTTCCAAGTAGATACTATCAATTTGAGTTAAATTGTATGGTATCGATCTGGTGTCACAGATTAGCTTGATGTGTGAAAAACCTACACATCTGGTGTTAGAAGTAAAGTAGTGTTACAGTGAATAAGATTGTGACAGTGGAGACACACAAGAGTATATATATATATTTTACACCTCCATTATGATTACCCAATACATCATGACTGGTTTTCAACAACAAAAAAATTACAAATAATACTAAACAAGGAAAAAATACAGTCTGAAGAAGCAAAGTGTCAGAATTGAACTCACATATGACAGATTTTGGAATCAACAGACAGGAATTTTAAAATAACTGTGATCGATGTTAAGGCTATAATGGAAATAGTAGACAACATATAAAAACAATCTAGTAATGTAAGCAATGAGATGGAGATTCTAAGTAAGGAATTAAAAATGAAATGATAGAAATAAAACATACCATAACAGAAATGAAGAATGCCTTTGATGTGCTTATTAGCAGACTGGATAACCAGGATAAAAATCAGTGAGCATACAAATGATCTGTAGAAACTCCCCAAACTGAAATGCAAAGAAAGAAAAATGAAAATTAAAAACAAAAAAGACATCCAGGAATCCCTGAACAATTTCAAAAGTTATAACAAAAAATTTAAGGTTTCTACTCTTTTTGATGCTTCATTCCTTATTACTTTCCTGAACAGAATATTCTCTGGGCCCTCTCATCAAAAGGAATAGGCAGATGAGTTTTATTAGTATATTTCTTCTTATATTCTCACTTTTCTGAATCTTATCATCATTTTTATACCATCTGCCATGCATTTGTGGATTATCAGTTTCACTATGGAATATTGCTTCTCCAAGCTTCCCAAAGTCATCCTAGCAGCACTTTAGAACATCTTCCAGAATCCTTGTCAGTGTGTTAAATCCTGTGTTCTAAGAAAGTGCTGCCATATCAAAGAATTTATCCAATTTTATATTATTTCCCAGCACCCTTAGGAGCCAATCTCATATATGGTTTCATAGTTCTATCCAGAACATTTTGGCTAACTCTTGCAGCTTCTCCAGCACAGAGTCTCTCCTTTCATCAGACTGAGCACTTATTTATCAAGATTTTGGTGTATTTTAGTCCTAGTTCCTCCTTTGGTAGTCAGGACGGCAGGTGGGAATAGGGCAGGGCATGCTTAATTTTATTATAGAGACTCTATATTGTTTTTACATAAGAAGGAACTAACATCAAAGTGTTAGCCACGTTGGTAAAAACCAAAATTTTCCTGGAAGTCTAAGGATTCATGATTTTTAATTGAATCAATCCTCAGGCCCCTAATACAACTCATTTCTGAGTGTGCATGCTCAGTTGCTCAGTCATGTCTGACTGTGCGATGCTATGGACTGTAGCCCGCCAGGCTCCTCTGTCCGTGGGACTTTCCAGGCAAGAATACTGGAGTGGGTTGCTATGCCATCTTCCAGGGGATCTTCTGGACCCTGGAATCAAACCCTTGTCTCCTGCATCTACTGCATTGGCAGGCAGATTCTTTACCATGGAGCCACCTGGGAAGCCCAATACAACTCATACAGTTCCTCTGTAAAGCACCTAATCTTGGCATTAGAAATTTACTGATTTGAGAATTTAAACTTTGACAATCTGCTATCTTCTTAATAAATCCTGAGACCACTTATTATTTCCCTTCTGCCTTCTTGTTAAAAGAGATGACTATGTATTAATATGCTACCAGTTAGTTAGTCCCTCTGGTTTTCACAATTTGCCATAGTTCAGTTCATTTCAGTCACTCAGTTGTGTCTGACTCTTTGTGACCACATGCGCTGCAACACGCCAGGCCTCCCTGTTCATCACCAAGCCTGGAGTTTGCTCAATCTCATGTCCATTGAGTAATGACATCCAACCATCTCATCCTCTGTTGTCCCCTTTTCCTCCCACCTTCAATCTTTCCCAGAATCGGGGTCTTTTCAAGTGAGTCAGTTCTTGGCATCAGGTGGCCAAAATATTGGAGTTGCAGCTTCAACATCAGTCCTTCCAATGAATATTCAGGACTGATTTCCTTTAGGATTGTCTGGTTGGATCTTCTTGGAGTCTAAGAGACTCTCAAGAGTCTTCTCCAACACCATAGTTCAAAAGCATCAATTCTTCAGGGCTCAGCTTTCTTTATAGTTCAACTCTCATATCCATACATGACGACTGGAAAAATCATAGCCTTGACTAGACAGAACTTTGCCATAAACTGGTGACTATTTACCTTCAGTCTTTTACTGTCTTTAGAGAATCTTTTGATATCAGCAATATTTTATATGATCCTTATAATCACTAATTCTCTTATACCTCTCCATGTCCTGAGATGCTACACACAACAGTTCATACACTTCACATTGTCATCTCAGCCCAGTTCATCTCCAGTCACAGCTTTAACATTGTACCAAGACAAAATACCTGGAACAATCCATATTCCACTGACCATCCATACTAAGTTCCCCTTGCCAGTTTGCTGCTGCTGCTGCAGCTAAGTCGCTTCAGTCGTGTCCAACTCTGTGTGACCCCATAGATGGCAGCCCAGCAGGCCCTGCCGTCCCTGGGTTTCTCCAGGCAAGAACACTGGAGTGGGTTGCCATTTTCTCCACCAATGCATGAAAGTGAAGTGAAGTCGCTCAGTGGTGTTTGACTCTTAGCGACGCCATGGACTGCAGCCTACCAGGCTCCTCCGTCCATGGCAGGAGGAGCATTTTCATTTCCTCCGTCCATTTTCTAGGTCTGCTAAAAATCTATTTTAATTTGCTTTATCAAATCAGTGAGGACACCAACTTTCTTAGATTGAGTTTCTCAGGAAACAGACTTAGAAATCTGCATACAGTAAGTTTATTTGGAGATACTTTTGTGAACAACATCTCTAAGAGTAAAAGAAGCAGATGCTGGTAGGATAAGCTGAACTGTGATGCTTTTGCTACAGAGATTTTAGCCAACCCTACAGGTAGCTGCGGTACAGGGGTGTCCTTTCAGAATTAGATGTTAATAAAAGCAAGAAGCCAGGTCTTGTGATATACCCTTTTGATCAGTTACTGTGCGAGGAAGTATTCATAATGTTAATGTCCAAAGATACAGCACTGTTAACTTTATTCTCGATTATTAACGATCTCCATCTTTCTTAAATTTAGACAATTAAAAAAAAAAATAAAGAAAATCAAGCCTTGATTAGTAGTATCACAGACTTCCATGGTATATATATTGCTGCTGCTGCTAAGTTGCTTCAGTCATGTCTGACTCTGTGCGACCCCATAGACAGCAGCCCATTAGGCTCCTCTGTCCCTGGGATTCTCCAGGAAAGAATATTGGAGTGGGTTGCCATTTCCTTTTCCAATGTATGAAAGTAAAAAGTGAAAGTGAAGTTGGTCAGTGGTGTTCAACTCTTAGCGATCCCACGGACTGCAGCCTACCAGGCTCCTCCGTCCATGGATTTTCCGGGCAAGAGTACTGTAGTGGGGTGCCATTGCCTTCTCCGATATATATTGCTACAATAGCCAATTTTAAACTTTGATGTTATGTGGCCTACACAGAGTTGGGAAGAGATATATAGTAACACGCAGTTACAGGAATGTAAGAGATGTAAATACAATAGCACAAATAAGAGGAAAATAAAACGTAGTAAAATAATTGGGACATGATTTTTAAAATTTAAAATACTTTAAGAATTTAACTATAACTAGATAATTTAATTTTAAACATAGCTGTGTCAAAACCTGGGTAACAGATTTTCTGAGTATATATGAATTATACTTTACAAGCTACCACAAGCTGGCTTGAGCTAACTACTACCTCCCCACCATTAGATTCAATGAACATTTGATCCATACTAAACTCAACTGTAACATATTAATTTGTACTTTTCTCAGTTGGCCACTTGTTTTGGAAAACTAACAAGCTATAAAGCCATGCTAAAGGCATCTTATGGATTTTTCTATGTACCTGAGTCCTTAAGGGTTTTCCTCCAAAATAGAGAGAGATGTCTGGAAGGGAGTCTGATGTGAACACTAAAACTTTGTTAAAACATATAGCATTTTTTTTTTTTTTGCCTTTTTTTCCTACTTCAAGTGGACATTCATGATTATTCTAACTTTTTAGCTTTATATTCTCTCTGTTTATATCATAGCAGTAGATGACACTTTCAGTCTGTGGGTCAGAGAAAAAGGCAGCCAAGGATGAGGCCTGGGTACTGGGAGTGAACAAGTGTCAGTCCTCTTGTCTGACACTATAAGAGCTAACATTAATTAAGCAACTATCAAAAATTACACAAAACATGTTACACGTATTATCATCAGATCAGATCACATCAGATCAGTCACTCAGTCGTGTCCGACTCTTTGCGACCCCATGAACTGCAGCACGCCAGGCCTCCCTGTCCATCACCAATTCCCGGAGGTCACTGAGACTCATGTCCATCGAGTCAGTGATGCCATCCAGCCATCTCATCCTCTGTCGTTCCCTTCTCCTCTTGCCCTCAATCTCTCCCAGCATCAGAGTCTTCTCCAGTGAGTCAACTCTTCACATGAGGTGGCCAAAGTACTGGAGTGTCAGTTTTAGCATCATTCCTTCCAAAGAAATCCCAGGGCTGATCTCCTTCAGAATGGACTGGTTGGATCTCCTTGCAGTCCAAGGGACTCTCAAGAGTCTTCTCCAACACCACAGTTCAAAAGCATCAATTCTTCGGCGCTCAGCCTTCTTCACAGTCCAGCTCTCACATCCATACATGACCACAGGAAAGACCATAGCCTTGACTAAGCGAACCTTTGTTGGTAAAGTAATGTCTCTGCTTTTGAATATGCGATCTAGGTTGGTCATAACTTTTCTTCCAAGGAGTAAGCGTCTTTTAATTTCATGGCTGCAGTCACCATCTGCAGTGATTTTGGAGCCCAGAAAAATAAAGTCTGACATTGTTTCCACTGTTTCCCCATCTATTTCCCATGAAGTGATGGGACCGGATGTCATGATCTTCGTTTTCTGAATGTTGAGCTTTAAGCCAACTTTTTCACTCTCCACTTTCACTTTCATCAAGAGGCTTTTGAGTTCCTCTTCACTTTCTGCCATAAGGGTGGTGTCATCTGCATATCTGAGGTTATTGATATTTCTCCCATGAATGTTATTATTTTATGTATTATGTGTTACTTGTTCAATAATGTCTGACTCTTTGTGACCCCATGAACTGTAGCCCACCAGGCTTTTCTGTTCATGGAATTCTCCAGGTAAGAACACTAAAGTGGATTGCCATTCCTTTCTCTAGGAGCTCTTCCCAACCCAGGGACTAAATCTGGGTTGTCTTCATTGAAGGCAGATTCTTTGCGATCCGAGCTATCTACTCACATTTATTTATGAGGAAATAGAAGCACCAAAGTGGCTTCCCTGGTGGCTCAGTGCTGGAGATGCAGGTTCTATCACTGGGTCAGGAAGATACCCTGAAGAAGAAAATGGCAGCCCACTTCAGTATTTTTGCCTGGGAAATTCCAGGGACAAGGTGGGCTACAGTCCATGGTATAGTGAAAGAGTTGGACATGGCTTGCAACTAAACAATAAAAAACACCAAAATAATAAGCAGATTTTCCAAAGACACAGTTGTTATAAAGCAGTGGAACCAAGATTAAGCCCAAGTTCTATAAATTGAGACTTGCCGAGGTCCAGCCCCGGCTGATCCAGGGAGTTTGAAGCGGGGACGGCGTCAGTGAGGATCAGGAAACAATTGGTTAATTTAATGTTAATTAAAGATATAAAGAGTAATAGAATGAGGATGGCTCAGTAGGAAAATTCAATGGAGAAAAGAGGCCGAGTAGCTTGGTTTAAGCGGGAAACCAATAAAACTTCGACAAGAAGTTTGTACCACTTACGTAGGCCGCAGATGTCCTTCCGTTCTCCCAAAGGAGAGGAGACACTGAGGCCTCTCCAGTCAGATCTTAGAAGCCCAGACATGATTAGTAAGCTTGGTGGGCTCCACGCTCCAGATGGAGACTCAGCCAGAGTTTGAGAGAGAGAGCAACATGGGGAGACCAGTCTTTCGAGGAACTGATCCCAATTCTTTATTTTCCAGGGTCTACTTTTATATACTGAGATGTTATACAAAACTCACTTGTGGTCAGCAGTCCTGACTTTTATCAAAGTAAGGTGCTTCATACAAATGTAAACAGAGGTCTTAGGGGTGTTACATCATCTTCTGGCCAGGGGGCCTACTGACAATTTATGACCCTCTCCTTGTGACAGCGGTCGGTCAACACTTATTTCTCCAGGGCTGATTATTCTTAAAACAAACTCCACCTTCCGAAGGTACCAGATAAAGTTACATTTCTATAGGGTGAGGGTGTAGTGGGTTTTAATTAAAGAAAGAATTTACTTAGCCTAAGGTCTAATGTGATTAATATCAAAGGTTAATACTTATTTATTCTATATATTCATTAATGTGTGTAAGGGCAGGGGATGTGGAGACTTAGCAGCAAACATTGGCTCAACAAATGAAAAACCCTTCACCAATCCAATTTCTAATCAGCCCACTATACTTATACTAATAGTTTTCTAACTTCTCTAAAGAACCTGTTTTTAGCAGATTTAAAGCATCTCGTGCCTCTCACAGTTGGGAGGCTGTGAGTAATCACATGTGGCCGGACAAGCCTGTCAGGCAAGCTAGAGAACCTTCAGAGGAGTTTGTAGGTTAAAACACTCTTGTCACGCCTAGGAATTTATATTAACTTGAGCTCTAAGTTAACTCCTTCTCTGAAAGAGGCGGTGGGGGACAGCCCCGTGTAAAGTCAGAGGTGTAGGTGAGAGCACAAAGTAGTAAAGTAGGCAGGCTCTGGTTACGGAGGTAGGTGCTCGAGGATTTCCAGGGGGACTCCTGAGGCTTAATCTCACATTTGCATATGTCATATGACCTTTGCCTATGACCTTTGTTTGCCACGGGCAGAGCGCCTCACACTGGCCCCCAAGAGAGATGCTTACTAATTTTAGTATTAACTATATATTTTACCTAAATCTGTCATCTGTGTAGGTCTTAACCATGAAAATAAGTGTATTTGAAAAAAATTATTGTGGCATAATTAACAACAGCATCAAGTTCAGTGTTACACTTTAATTAGAAGTCATTATTAGTGTATTACAGCTGCTTTAGCATATGGTTTATAAAAATAACTGCAAATATAGTGATCATTTGTGCTTCTAAGTATTTACAAATAAGGCAAACACAATAAGTAACATTTCTACATTTGTTATCATGGAAACTAGAGAAAACATCAAAGTCAGGACTAGAAATCAATGTCCAGGACATTTTAAACAGGAAACCTGAATAAATTCTACTTGATTCAGTAGTTTTAGGCAGTGTTCTTGAAAAGTTGGATCAATATTATTGCTAGTTTTCTCAATTGAGTAACTTGTAGTGATTAATCTTGTTTTAAAATATGTTTTGGGGAAGATAGAAAATAGGGGCATACAGCTTATGAAGATGAATAATACAGACAACACTTCTTTAATAAGGAATTGCTAAGAATTTAGTTTGCCCTTGATAGTGTATTTGTGGACATATTTTCTGTTACTCATAGAAATGTAAACTTTAATTTAAAAATCAATATATTATCCTTCAGCATATAAAGCACCATTTGTTTCACCAAAGTGACTGATCAATGTAGTGATGACTTTTTGAAATAAGTTAGTAAATAGATGAAATTAAAATCATACCCTTGGGAAAAAAAAATATTATCTTAAGTTCAACTTTCCAAGAATGCTGCTAAAGATAATAATATAGGTGAGCATAGAAAATTAAAAAGCACATAAAGATTTTTTAAAAGAACACTGATTTTTTTATCTTTTATTGTATATCATGTATTTATCAAATACATACTGCTATCAATTTATCCAAATACATGTCATCAATAATCATCATTATATCCAATACATAAATATCCATATTATATACATCTTTTTATATGTTCATGTACCTGTTCATATATTCATTTTAAAATTATTCATAATTTTCTTATTAAAAATAGATTTTGTGTCACTACTACAAGGTGAATGACCCTCTGAGTACTTGTTCCACACACAGCTCCCTTTGGAGTCAAGCACCCAGACATAGTTCTATGGGTGTGAGTTGCCTTGCCTTGAGTCTGATGCCCAGAAGGATTTTCTCAGACCTGACTGTGATACAGATTGCTATTTGACCAAAAGTTACATTAAATATAAGGAAAGCCAGGGACTTTATGAAGAAGACAGATTTAGAAACTCTGTTAATCTACACAATCAAATCTCTTTGGGGGAGTTGATTAACATGAGCTATACAAGGTAGTTGAATAGAGCAAAATCCAAGTGATAGAGAAATTATTCAGAATAATCTATTTCACAGTAAAGACCAAAAGTAAAGAGAGGTATAAGGGAAAAGGTAAGACAGAAAAAAAAAAAAAAAAGAATATGAGAAAGAGATTCAGTAGACACCACAGCAACCGATTTGCATGACTTGAGTCATTAATTAATTTCATATTACTTTGGCTGATACAGTATTATTAGACCTGATACAGTATCATGCATGGCATTTCTCTTGACCTTGGTACGTTCATTTATTTGATGAAACATTTTCTTTCTTTTAAGCACAGTTTTATAGTAAAAAGTTCACACCAGGAGAGATAAGCTAAACATATTATTGTTACTTCATATCTGAAACAAGCTAGTATAATGTGACTGTACATACAAATGTATGTATATATGTATGTAAAAATGTATTAAGCAATTTTTATATTTCTTCTTTCATCTTAAAATGATTATATGTTCCTTTTTTCTGTTTCTGGAAGGAACTTCAAAGGCTCTTTTGAGAAGTTACAGAGACTCCAATTTTTAAGATGTGCACAAAGGAAGTTGCAGACAATTCTAAGTTTCTCATAATCATACACTTACGTTTGCATGAAAAAAAAAAGATGTAGAACTTCCATCCATCATCTATTCCATTTGCCTCTTAGAACTTGATATTCTGGCCAAAATTTCAGGTTTGCTTTGGTTGAAGAAAGGAATAGAATGGAGATTCATTATGCTGCTGCTGCTGCAAAGTCGCTTCAGTCCTGTCCGACTCTGTGCGACCCCATAGACCGCAGCCCACCAGGCTCCCCTGTCCCTGGGATTCTCCAGGCAAGAACACTGGAGTGGATTGCCATTTCCTTCTCCAATACATGAAAGTGAAAAGTGAAAGTGAAGCTCCTCAGTCGTGTCCGACTCTTAGCGACCCCACAAACTGCAGCCTACCAGGCTCCTCTGTCCATAGGATTTTCCAGGCAAGAGTACTGGAGTGGGGTGGAGATTCATTATAAGGGAATATAATTGAACTGCATCTCTTCTTCATGACAAAGAAGAATAGCTCTCTTTATAGTAAAGCAAAAAACAATGTGAAGCAAGGAGCAGAATGAACATTATCAACGTGAACTAGCCCAGAGAATTTAGAGACTTATTAATACTCTGATGAGTCTGCAGGAAATGTAGCATTCCTTTTGTGTTCTAACCTACCCACAAGGCTAAGGTTTAGATACACTCCTAGATGCATGCAAGTAGTGCAATCTGCTATTATATCAAGTGTCATCATGGGAATGTGCTCCCAGAACAGTGTATAAATCTTAGCATTTGGAAACTATTTATGTCTTCAGAAACCATCTAGGGCAAATCTCAGTTTTTTGGTTCAGAAAAATGAGGCCCCAAAACATTAAGTAACTAGTTCAAGGTCACAGATGTAGCTATAATCAGATCCAAGTCAGCAACATGGTTTGTTTTTTTCCTATTTCAATTTTTATTCTACTTCCTATGTTTTTTTTTTTCACTTTTGTGTGGATTCAATCATTTTTGCCTGAAGCTACAAATCTTCAAATGATGTTCACAAAGTTTCAGTTTGTACTTGATTTAAAATCTATAGAGACTTACTGCATCGTAGTAAACTGAGTTTCAAGGAATTTAAATAAAATACCCTTAATAACACATTTTAACAAGATGGAAAAGTTAAAGCATATGTATCTATTTGAATATTGTAGAAAAAACCCTCAGTTTGTACTCAGTTTCTGCTTAGTCTACATTTCTGCACACAATCCAGTTCCACTTGACTGTAAATATTGCCTTCTTAGTAGACTGAGCACTGCTGCTGCTGCTAAATCACTTTAGTCTTGTCCGACTTTGTGTGACCCCATGGAGAGCAGCCCACCAGGCTCCGCCGTCCCTGGGATTCTCCAGGCAAGAACACTGGAGTGGGTTGCCATTTCCTTCCCCAGTGCATGGAAGTGAACAGTACTTATTCTAAATGTTCCTGCCCTTGTACTCTTTCATTCCCCCAATCTGAGGCTGCTGCTGCTGCTAAGTCGCTTCAGTCATGTCCAACTCTGTGCGACCCCATATACGGCAGCCCACCAGGCTCCCCTGTCCCTGGAATTCTCCAGGCAAGAATACTTGAGTGGGTTGCCATTTCCTTCTCCAATGCATGAAAGTGAAAAGTGAAAGTGAAGCTGCTCAGTCGTGTCCAACTCTTCGCTACCCCATGGACTGCAGCCTACCAGGCTCCTCTGTCCATAGGAGTTTCCAGGCAAGAGTACTGGAGTGGGTCGCCATTGCCTTCTCCTTGGAAGATGAATGTAGTCTGATTCACAAAACAATCGAAAAACTTCAGAAGAAGCCTTGTGAAGTATAAAACTGTTAACAAAGTCAGCGGCAGAAAGTGAGAAGATAATTGTTCATTAATAAAACAAATTCAAATACATATTTTCATTCAAGTTCAATAACTTTTACATATATATGTAAATAATATCTCTCACCTGAGAAAAGTTTTAAGTAAAAAGCATGAAAACAATAATAATTTAAAAAAGCAGCTGTAACTCCATTCTGAAATATAAACACTGTTAATGTTTTGTTGCTAACTCCTCCATAGGTATTTCTATTCAGTAGAAAGACAAAAGTACTTTTTTCCTTGTGCTTTATAACAAATGGCATCAGTCTTTAACTATAGTTTGAACTCAAATTGCTTCATTTATTTTTTATGAATCATTTTTTTTTTAAACATAGGGTTAATTTTGCTGTAACTATCTCTTAAAATACTTATTGGAAGACAGTGTTCTGCCCATGTGTGTATAATGGAAGTTCTGATATCAATTCTTATGTTAAAAAAAACTCTTCACTATTCCAATATTAATCTAATATGTTAAAAATCTGAGTTGCTTTTAGTTTGTTTGCATTACAAACTGATCTAAACTAATTTACTTTTCAGGTCAGAGAATTTTTGAGTAACTACTGGTAGCTTCCAATAGCTAGAGATAAGTTGGAGCTGAAAATTTTCTCTCCAGGAAACTTAGTCCTACAAGGGATGTCACAATAAAAATATCTCACCTCAAATTCTGTCACATTCATTGGCAAGCAAGCATATGTGTGCACACGAACACATAGACGCATTCATACAACCTCTTCTGCAAACCTGGTGAAGCTTCTATTTTCTGCCTTTTAGGCAATCCAGTAAATCCCTTATTTGGAGGAAAAACTTCAGGATTCCCTTTGGGGAGGATCAGATGACAAAATCATCTGTTATTGGTTCAAAAAAGGAGCTGAGTTGTAAGCCTAGGACTTCATTCTTAAAGGAACTGCTTGGTTCATTAAATTCCTTTACTCTCCTAGTCAGAAGTTCCCACAAGTATTTCTTTATTATCTGAATATTTTTGCTACCACTTCTTTTACCAATGAAAAAGCACATCTGTGCTCATTTACAAGTTTATTAATACTTAATGGATATAAAGATAAGTCTAAAAAAAAAGATAAGCCTAGTGGTTATTACTAGAGTTTGTAATTATATATTAAAATGCTAAATCATATCAGTGAGGAGATAATTACATCATTTATTATCATTTAAACCTCTATCTATCTAAGTATCCTTTATATTAAAATATTTTAAATTGTAAATAATAAGTACTGCTTGTTTATGTTTGATACTTTAAGTTATTGTTGACCTTCACTCAAAAAGTTATTGGTGTCATATACAAAAGGATAGTGTTCTTACGATTTGTCAAGAATCCACAGTTATTTTGTATTAAGGGAAATTCTACTGTAGGATTTTCATAAGGACCTAGCATCTTATATATACTCTGTGCTGAACATTGTGAAGCATATCAAGATTCTTATTCAGAACTTCTATTCCAGCCATTGGGTACACACTCAGCAGATAATCCTCAGCTGTTGCTATTTCAAGAGATGCCCCAGTGAAAACAATCTTAGCCAATCCTGCATTATCTTCCTGGGGTGGCCATAACTAATATATCAATACATAAAAATAAAAGTCTGGTCCTCTTGTCCCTACTCAGGACAACTCTTGAGTAATTCTCCCTTCTCAGTTTTCTTATGCATTGGCAGAGGTTGGCATTGAACCCTACACAGCTGTTCAATCTGGGCAAATCCTGCCTCCTTCTCCCTTCACAGGTGTTGATCCCACGAGTGATCCATACTTCATCTTTTAAGATAAGCCAACAGATGATCTACTCCTTTGCCATCATTACCTTTCCACATGGTCAATGCATTTCAATTCATGGAGTTAAAACACTGTCACATAACTTGAGTGAGTGAAGTCGCTCAGTCGTGTCCGACTCTTTGCGACCCTGTGGACTGTAGACCGCCAGGTTCCTCCATCCATGGGATTCTCCAGGCAAGAATACTGGAATGGGTTGCCATTTCCTTCTCCAGGGGATCTTCCCAACCCAGGGATCGAACCCAGGTCTCCTGCATTGCGGGCAGAAGCTTTAACCTCTGAACCACCAGGGAAGCCCGTCACATAACTTAAAGGATAGCAATGTCTGGTTACCCTGTGGTGGTGCTAAAAATTTTCTCTCCAAGAAAAATCAGCACAAGCTTTGTTTAAAACTGAAATGGAATTTTTTTACATCTCTTGGTAGCTTGTTATAAGCTTTTTATTGGTTATAACTAGTCATGCATTTAAAAATTTATTGCTAATATGTATCCTCCTGCTCAGTCCCTAAGTCATGTTGACTGTTTGTGACCCCATGGGCTGTAGCTCTCCAGGCTTCTCTGTCCACAGGATTTTCCAGGAAAGAATACTGGAATGGGTTGTCATTTCCTCCTCCAGGGGATCTTCCTGACCCAGAAATCAAACCTGTATCTCCTGCATTGACAGACAGTCTTTACCACTGAGCCACCATATATTTATTTCTATTTTAGAGAGGTGCAGAAGTTAAAAAATTTCTTGCAGGTCATCTAGATAGTAAATATTTCAGCTGCAGTATATATTATGATATATTACAGAATCAAGATGGAAACAGAGGAGCTTCCCTGGTAGTCAGGTGGTTAAGATGTCACTTTCCAAAGCAATGAGTGTGAGTTCTATCCCTGGGTGGGTGCCTTATGGCCAAAAAAACAAAACACAAACCAGAAGTAACATTGTACCAAATTCAATAAGGACATTAAAAAATGATCCACTTAAAAAATAAAGACGGAACTAGAGTAGATGTAGAAATTTATTTTAAATTAGAAACATACATATAAATTCTCAAATATTTGTCACATGACCTACAAATTTCCTAAGTGCTTAAATCACAACTTCCTTAGAAGTATCAACAGATCCTGTAGATTTGAAGGATATAAATATTTTTTGGTTTAAACATTAAAATGTCATGTATGTATCTACCATTCTCTTTTGTGTGTCATTCTTAACAGAATTAAGGAATTTAACATTTTAGATAAACAGAAAAGTATTTTTAGCTAAGGATACAACTTTGTATTATTTAATTAGACATAGAATTTGCAGTAGAACAATTTCGTCCAATATTTTATTCCTCATACCAAAACTATTTGACTAGATTTTATGTCACTCTGAGAGTCTCAGTTGGTATATTTAATCTACTGAGTAGAACAATGTATTTTTATAGTGGGCTATTAATATGGCACCAGTGGTAAAGAATCTGCCTGCTAATGCAGGAGCAGCAAGAAATGTGAGTTTGATCCTTGGGTCAGAAAGATCCTTTGGAAAAAGAAATGGCAACCCACTACAATATTCTTGCCTGGAGAATCCCATGAACAGAGGGTCCTGGCAGAGCACAGTCCATGCGGTTACAAAGAGTTGGACATGATTAAATGACTTGGGCACATGATATTGATAGTGTATCAGAAATAAGAGATGTACTTGGAAAGAACAAGTAAAGCAAAATAAGCCTAAACAGAATAGACCATAGACCTTGAAAGCTCATTGGGTCCAATCACAGACAACAGCACTGATATGGGAGAAACAAAGGAGAAGAACCAAAATGGGAAACCTGCCAGAGAAACCATTCATGTTCCTCTAGGACCCAGGGTTTTGTTTTTGTCTCTCCAGTTAGAAAATTAAGGTATAAGATATTTCTGAGAAACTTTGAAATCAAAGAGCTTATTTAAATCATGGTATAATTCAGCATAAAATACTCTAGAATTTAAAACACACACACACACATTTAGGATTGAAAGCTTTGAAGTTTTAAGTTCTCAGCATAAATTATAAAACCAAAGGGAGATATTATAAATTGTGTAGAATATATTTTAATGATAAAGAAATAATAAAATCAATTCAATCCACATATTTTTTGCATATGAAAACACATATATTCATACCATACAACTACATATACATTATATCCATGGTGTAGACACACACACATATATGTATGTATATATATTTGAGATACTAGGGATTTCAATTTTTTTCACATGATTTGGAATCTATTGATAGATACAAAAGCATTAAAGAGGAGATGAGATTATCAGATTAATGAATAATAAATGGTAGACTGAAATACATGGCTTGGATATACAATAAATGGACTTTGTTGTTGTTCGGTCGCTCATTTGTGTCTGAATCTTTAGGACCCCATGAATTGCAGCACGCCAGGCTTCCCTGTTCTTCACCATCTCCCAGAACTTGCTCAAACTCATGTCCATTGAGTTGGTGATACCATCCAACTATCTCATCCTCTGTCATCCGCTTCTCTTCCTGCCCTCAATCTTTCCCAACATCAGGGTCTTTTCCAATGAGTCAGCTCTTCGCATCAGGTGGTCAAAGTATTGGAGCTTCAGCTTCAGTATCAGTCCTTCCAATGAATATTTAGGACTGATTTCCTTTAGGATTGATCTCCTTGCAGTCCAAGGGACTCTCAAGAGTCTTCTCCAACACCACAATTCAAAAGCATCAATTCTTCAGGACTCAGCTTTCTTTATGGTCCAACTCTCACATCCATACATGACTACTGGAAAAAACATAACTTTGACTTTATAAGCTATTAATAAGTGTTGGACAGCAGACCTGAGTGCATATTTTATATAGATCAACTTTGTTAAAGAAAACAAGAAAGTTGCTGATTGATCTGAGCATCCCGACAATTTTTATCAGTGACACTAATCACGTTGCTCACATTTCCTGTAGGAAAAGAATAGAACAAAAGTTGAAGAAAAGCCAATAGTTAAATTTCAAATAAATTTCTTTACATTGTACATGAGAATTCAAGTATAATTGTCTGTGTTTTTACCTGGACATACTTTACATCATAAAGCTTCTCCCAATGCATTCAACAATCTCCATTTTGTTTCAGAATTTGTTATTAATATGATTTGGGATAGCCTAATCAAGGGAGCTTTGTAAAAAAAAATACATGCTTGCATATGTTATTGCTTTTTTAACAATGTACCATCTTGCTGTCCCTTTTTAGTTTTAATTATGTGAAATCACAGTATTATAAAAGGATATTACAAACTGTTTCTCTCACCTATATAAGCAGGTTAGACATTAAGTGATTAGATCTGCCTCTTGAGAAATCTGTATGCAGGTCAGGAAGCAACAGTTAGAACTAGTCATGGAACAACAGACTGGTTCCAAATAGGAAAAGGAGTACGTCAAGGCTGTATATTGTCACCATGTTTATTTAACTTATATGCAGAGTACATCATGAGAAATGCTGGACTGGAAGAAACACAAGTTGGAATCAAGATTGCTGGGAGAAATATCAATAACCTCAGATATGCAGATGACACCACCCTTATGGCAGAAAGTGAAGAGGAACTCAAAAGCCTCTTGATGAAAGTGAAAGTGGAGAGTGAAAAGGTTGGCTTAAAGCTCAACATTCAGAAAACAAAGATCATGGCACCTGGTTCCATCACTACATGGGAAATAGATGGAGAAACAGTGAAAACAGTGTCAGACTTTGTTTTTCTGGGCTCCAAAATCACTGCAGATGGTGACTGCAGCCATGAAATTAAAAGATGCTTACTCCTTGGAAGGAAAGTTATGACTAACCTAGATAGCATATTCAAAAGCAGAGACATTACTTTGCCAACAAAGGTTCGCCTAGTCAAGGTTATGGTCTTTCCTGTGGTCATGTATGGATGTGAGAGCTGGACTGTGAAGAAGGCTGAGCACCAAAGAATTGATGCTTTTGAACTGTGGTGTTGGAGAAGACTCTTGAGAGTCCCTTGGACTGCAAGGAGATCCATCTAGTCCATTCTGAAGGAGATCAACCCTGGGATTTCTTTGGAAGGAATGATGCTAAGGCTGAAACTCCAATATTTTGGCCACCTCATGGGAAGAGTTGACTCATTGGAGAAGACTCTGATGCTGGGAGGGATTGGGGCCAGGAGGAGAAGGGGACGACAGAGGATGAGATGGCTGGATGGCATCACTGACTCGATGGATGTGAGTCTGAGTGACCTCCGGGAATTGGTGATGGACAGGGAGGCCTGGCGTGCTGCAGTTCATGGGGTCGCAAAGAGTCGGACATGTCTGAGCGACTGATCTGATCTGATCTGAGTGGACTATGTGATAACCTTTGTTCATGAATAAAATTTTTAGTCTTGAGTGGCATATATATTGGCTCACTTTTAAAAATCAAAATGAATTTTGAACAAAAGGAACTCAAAAGATAAAACCAGATTAATTTATACAAAGAGTTTCAGCCCACTATTTTAGCATCAATATATTTATTTATTCCCCCACAATTATTGATTCTTTCCCATATGCCAGATACTTTACCAATCACTAAGAGTGTGAGGGTAGAGTATATAATGAGATATGTTATATAAATACAAGTTTGTTTTACAATCTGGTGAATACAGAAGGGAAGTCTTATTTTTCCTGTGTTACAGAAGAATTCAGTCTAGTTCATTTTAACTAAGGGACATTTTGAAATGTCTTTCCACCCCCTCATTCTTCCGCATCAGATCAGATCAGATCAGATCAGTCGCTCAGTCGTGTCCGACTCTTTGTGACCCCATGAACTGCAGCACGCCAGGCCTCCCTGTCCATCACCAGCTCCCGGAGGTCACCCAGACTCGCATCCATCGAGTCAGTGATGCCATCCAGCCATCTCATCCTCTGTCGTCCCCTTCTCCTCCTGCCCTCAATCCCTCCCAGCATCAGAGTCTTCTCCAAATGAGTCAGCTCTTCGCATGAGGTGGCCAAAATACTGGAGTTTCAGCTTTAGCATCATTCCTTCTAAAGAAATTCCAGGATTGATCTCCTTCAGAATGGACCAGTTACTCCGGTTACTCCTTGGAAGGAAAGTTATGACCAACCTAGATAGCATATTCTTCCGCATAATTAGGAGCAATACTAATGAGAATGGTCAGAATCTAGGATGTTTACTGGGACATATATTTATCTGGAGATAGGGTCACCAACATGTAAGACCATGGATTTTATTACATTAAGTTTTCTGCCAGAAACTGAATGCTAACCAAGTATTCAATGCTGCAAGGAGCTGGATAGTAAATAATTGGAATGAATCTACCATGTAGATCAAACTCACCCTACTTCTTATGGTCTATATTAAGGCATAGAATAAGAGGATTTGAAATGTGTGGTCTTTGACCTATTTTGTTAACAATCATTGTAGGTTAGGGGTTATTAAAACTTGACTTTGCAATAATAAAGCCAATAATTTAAGTCTTAAGGTGAATCTTGTTTTTCGCTTTTATATTTTATTAGTTAGAAGGGAGCATGATTCAAAAGGAAAAAAATTATGACTATGTGTGGTGATGGATGTTAAGTAGACTTCTTGGGATGATTATCTTATAATATATACAAATATTAAATTATTATGTTGTACCCTGTAAACTAGTGTTATTTGTGTATTATCTCTCAAAAAAAAAAAGTGAAACATGAGTGATTTGTACCACAAATTACAAAATACCAGGGAACAAACTAGAGGGAAAAAGTTGAATACATAAAAGTTGAATATTATTTTAAATAAGATTTTTGTTGGAATCTTAGCTTTGAGAGCCAGATATATCTGGAAATGATTACAGAGTTAAACAGCAGGTGAAGTATTTTCTTTAATTTTTATTTTATACTGGAGTATACTTGATTAACAAGTCTTAGTTTTAGGTGTAGAGGAAAGTGATTCAGATATGAATATACATGTATCTATTCTTAAAATTCTTTTCCCATTTCAATTATTACAAAGAAATGAGCAGATTTCCCTGTGCTACACAGTCGGTCCTTATTGGTTATCTATTTTAAGTACAGAACTATGCATATGTCAATCCCAAACTCCCAATCTATCCCTCCCTTCCACTTCTCCCTCCTGTTAACCATACATGCATTCTCTAAGTCTGTGAATCTATTTCTGTTTTGTAAATAAGTTCATTTGTATCAATTTTTTTAGATTCCACATATTAGTTATATACAATATTTGTCTTTCTCTACCTGATTTAATTCACTTAGTATGATAATTTTTAGGTCCATCTGCTGTTGCTGCTGCTGCTACTAAGCTGCGTCAGTCATGTACAACTCTGTGGAACCCCATAGACGTCAGCCCACCAGGATTCCCTGTCCCTGGGATTCTCCAGGCAAGAACAGTGGAGTGGGTTGCTATTTCCTTCTCCAATGCATGAAAGTGAAAAGTAAAAGTGAAGTCATTCAGTCGTGTCCGTCTCTTAGCTACCCCATGGACTGCAGCCCACCAGGCTCCTCCGCCCACGAGATTTTCCAGGCAAGAGTACTGGAGTGGGTCACCAGTGCCTTCTCCACTAGGTCCATCTGCTGCTGCTGCTGCTAAGTCGCTTCAGTCGTGTCCGACTCTGTGCGACCCCATAGAGGGTAGCCCACCAGGCTCCCCCGTCCGTGGGATTCTCCAGGCAAGAATATTGGAGTGGGTACTAGGTCCATCTAGATTACTACAATTGGGAGGATTTCACTCTTTTTAATGGCTGAGTAATATTCCATTGTATATAAGTACCATTTGTTCTTTATCCATTCATTTGTCAATGGACACTTAGGTTATTTCCATGTCTTGACTACAATGTACATTGGGTTGCATGCATCATTTTGAATTATAATTTTTCTCTGGATATATGCCCAGGAGTGGTGTTCCTGGATGAAATGGTAGCCTTATATTTAGATTTTTAAGGAACCTCCATGCTGCTCTCAATAGTGGCTGTGCCAATTTACATTTCTACCAATAGTATTAAAGGTTTCCCTTTTCACCATACCTCTCCAGCATTTCTTGTTTGTAGAATTTTTAATGCTGGCCTTTCTGACTGGTATGAGGTGATATCTTTTATAGTTATGGTTTGCATTTTCTAATAATTAACATTGTTGAGCATCTTTTCATGTGCCTCTGGGCGATCTATATGTCTTCGGATAAATGTCTGTTTAGGTATTCTGCCCATACCATAAGTAACTGGGTTGTTTGTTTGCTAATTTGTTTGTTTACTTTTAAGCCACATGAGCTGTTCATAAATTTTGGAGCATAATCCTTTGTTGGTCACATCATTTGTAAATATTTTCTCCCATTCTGTGAGTGGTCATTTTGCTTGTTTTTGGCTTTCTTTACTGTGCAAAAGCTTTTGAGTTTGATTAGGTCCCATTTATTTATTTCTGTGCTTATTTCCATTACTCTAGGAGACAGAATGAAAAAGATATTGCTTAAATTTATGTCAAGGAGTGTTCTGCCTATCTTTTTCTCTAAGAGTTTTATAGCATCTCATTTCATTATAATCTTTTTTTTTTCTTTACAACACCTGAATAAGGATAATAATACTCATAGAGGAATTTTAATAAATGCTTCCAATGTCCTAAGACTATTCTAAGTGAACACATGAACTATAGTTTTTAGTATCTGGGAGAACTCTGTGAGACAAGTATTAATATTATCTCCATTAAGCAGGTAGGGCACTGAGGCATAGGATATTAAGTAAACTGACAAAGATAATGCAGCTATTATTTCTAAGATATTCTGATTCCAAAATCTCTACTGTAGAATATAATTCTTTATAAACTCTCATAAACAAAGAACTGTAGTACCATAAGTAACCTTGGCTTTAGAAAATGACAGTGAGAAATCAAGAGAAATATCAGAGACTGGAGGGAGGCAGCAAGCTACTTCAAGAACTTGAAGGACTCACATAGTCTTATGTGAAAAGAAAGAGAAATGGAACAAGAACAATATATCTGGAAATAACAGCTTTGAAATATGAAATAGGAAGAGGAAGATATTTTATTCATGACAGAATCAATGAATATTACTAGGGCTCAGAGAATTCTAACAAGGGGAAAAGCTAAGATCTCCAAAAGTAAACAAAACCATTTCCCTAGTAGAAACCCTTTCCAAAAAAATGAGAGACTGTTTCTTAAAGTTAAGGTTCAGTTCAGGTCAGTCGCTCAGTCATATCCGACTCTTTGTGATCCCATGGAACTACAGCATGCCAGGCTTTCTGTCCATCACCAACTCCCGGAGCTTGCTCAAACTCATGTCCATCAAGGTAGTGATGCCATTCAATCATCTCCTCCTCTATCATCCCTTCTCTTTCTGCCTACAGTCTTTCTCAGCATCAGGGTCTGTTCTAATTAGTCAATTCTTCATATCAGGTGGCCAAAGTATTGGAGCTTCAACTTTAGCATCAGTCCTTCCAATGAACATTCAAGATCGATTTCCTTTAGGATTGGCTGTTTTGATCTCCTTTCAGTCGAAGGGACTCTCAAGCGTCTTCTCCAACACCACAGTTCAAAAGCATCAGTTCTTCAGTTCCCAGCTTTCTTTACAGTCCAACTCTCACATAACAGAGCTAGCGATTATCTAGTTTACATGACTGGGATAGTTACATTTAATATTTATACCATATCTGAATGGATATGTGAAGAGAAGACTGGGGATTCCAGGTTATAAAATCTCAGACAACAATCAGTAAATATAAAAGTTATTGAAGACTCAGATTTGAAATACATAAGATGAACTAGGAAACTATACAAAAAATGAGCCCAACACTAAGTGAAAATTCAGACAGATAAGTGTGTTCCTTATGTAGAAATATCCTACATAAGCAGATTATAATCTTAGAATTTGTTTTTAGAACATTTTGCACTTTGACATTACATTTTATGTTATGAAATAATTAGGCTATTTTTGATGCAGTATGCTAACAAACTTGTGTTGTTGTTGTTGTTGCTTTCCCTTAAAGCACTAAGAAAATCAAAGAATCTCTCTCTTCATGGGTTTGCATTATATAATGAACAAACTTACAGACCAAAAAGGGTCCAAGGAAGAAGAGAGGGCACTATTCAAAGTGGAAGAGTAAATCAAATGAATCTGATAAAAGAATATAGAGAATAGATAACCTAAAGCTATCAGATATCAATTAGGACAGGTGTCTTAAGGTCCTCCAGAGAAAGAGAATCAGTAGAATACATACATATATATATATGTGTGTGTGTGTGTGTTTGTGTGTGTGTGTATACACACACACACATGCAGTGCTTCCCTGGTGACTCAGTGGTACAGAACATGTGTGCAATGCAGGAGATGTGGGTTCAATCCCTAGGTCAGGAAAATCCCTGGAGAAGGCAATGGCAACCCAGTCCAGTATTCTTGCCTGGAAAATTCCATGGACAGAGGAGCTTGGTGGGCTATAGTCCATGGGGTTGCAAAAGAGTCAGATATGATTTAGCAATTAAACAGCAATTACACACACACACACACACACACACACACACACACACACACATTTATGATGACAGTTTGGTTCATGCATTTATGAAAACTAAGAAATCCCACAATCTGCCATTTGCAAGCTGGAGACCTAGGAAAGCCAGTAGTGCTGTTCAGTCTGAGTCTAATGGCCTGAGAATCAGGGCAGCAGATGGTTTAAATCCCAGTTTGCGTTTTGTTCTATTTAGGCCTTTAAAGGATTGAATTGTGTGCATCTACATTGGGAACAGCAATCTATTTTACTGAATCACTAATGCAAATGCTAATCTCATTCAAAAAAACCTCACCTACACATTCAGAAATAATATTTAATGCACACATGCTGTAGCAAGTCAGACTAAAACAGAAAATTAGCCATCACAGCAAGTATTAGTCAGTTGGTGCCAAAGTAATACTGTGTAACAAATCTTCCCAAATTTTAGTGACTTACAACATAATCATCCACTCTTTTTCTTACAGGTCTGTAGGTGGACTGTGATTCAGTTGACTAAAGATTGGTTTGTAGGAGACAAGCCTACTAAAAGGCCTGGCAAAAAAATTAAACAGTCTTGCTGAGAGGACATGACTCAGTATGTGACTCCTGAAGGAATCCAGGAAGGAACGAAATACATCTTGAAAGCAAGATGTACGCCTGGGGATGGAAAGCCATCAACAAACTGTTCCTATCTTTGGCGTCTGGGAGGCACATAATGATTAACTGGGTCTTTGTCTTTGAGGCAGAAAAACAGGGATACAAAAATGGTAAATGTTAACTGCACAGGATTATCATTGAAGGCCTCCTGGCTTGCTATGCTCATGTAAACATGTACAAACAAATCTCAAAAAGTATAATAAAGCAGACTTGAGATCAGTTTGGGCACCTTCACCTTACGGTGATGTTGGTCCCCTGATCTCCACTGTAACTTTCTTGAGTGTTTCTCATTCTTTTGTCGTACTGCGCTTTCAGGAACCTGTGCTGTTTACCTGGACTTGGCATTAGTTTGACTGGTGACTCTGCTTAACGTTGTGTTTCAATTGTCTTGCACTAGATGGGACTTCCCAGGTGGCAATAGTGGTAAAAAACCAGCCTGCCAAAGGAGACATAAGAGACATGGGTTCAATCTCTTGGTTGGGAAGATCCCCTGGAATAGGAAATGGCAATCCACTCCAGTATTCTTGCCTGTGGAATCCCAAGGACAGAGGAGCTGGCAAGCTACAACCCATAGGGTTACAAAGAGTCAGACATGACTGAAGCGACTTAGCATGCAGATTACAATTCATTTCATTCTAGGCTCTATACTGAAGAGGATGTGGCTACCATAAAGATAATCTCACAACACAAAACCAGATTGCAGATTTATTTAAAGATTCTAATTTGAAAAATGCATTAACATTGCATCAGTCAAAGCAGTTAAATATTCAAACCCAATATCAGTGACCAAGGACACACACTGTACTCTTGGAGGGAGAAGGAGGTGAATAATTATTTACTGAGCAATACTCCAAACTGTGACAGAGCAATAATAGGTTAAAGGGTGGTTAAGTTTCAAGGGCTCTAAGACCATCATTTTTTCAGCTGGAATAGATGTTCTGGGTTAGAAGAGCCCTTCTCTCTTAGAGAGTCTGTGAAGCTAGCATGAGTCACATTAATTTGGAAAAGAGAGTTGCAAATAGAAGCAACACAAGGCCCACTGATATATAATAAATGAGTGTGCTCAAGAGTAGTAAGACTTGGGTTTCTTGATTCTGGTAAATCCCAGAGCCATGAAAACAACTCTGTATTTGGAGGATTCAATAGTCTCGTTCTATGGGCCTTAAATTTTACCCAAGTGCTTCCATTAGCCTAATGTATATGTCCTACAGAGCATGAGAATGATGAGAGTTGAATGAGAGCGTGAGAGATACAGGAAATAAGAGAGGATAACCCATTAACAGAAGATAATTCAAATGAGAAATGAGAATGGGTTAAGATGATATTGGCTGGACTTCTGGGAACTTACACAAATTAATAATTTTTGGTGGATCTAAGAAAATTCAATATACATTTATATTTATGTAATAGGCACGATGGAGCGACTTCACTTTCACTTTTCACTTTTATGCATTGGAGAAGGAAATGGCAACCTACTCCAGTGTTCTTGCCTGGAGAATCCCAGGGATGGGGGAGCCTGGTGGGCTGCCATCTATGGGGGTGCACAGAGTCAGACACGACTAAAGTGACTTAGCAATAGCAATAGGCATTTATTTGTACATTGCCCTTATTAAGAATAACTTTAATTTACTAAATACACATATGGAGAATAGAAACAGAATTCAAAAAGAAGAAGAAAATGGTATTTGTACATATGTTATTCCTCCCCTCAAAAAAACCCAAAGAACTGATTCTAGAATATATAGGAACACCAACCTTATGAGAGAAACATAATTATACAATTAAGAGAAAGATAAGCAAGTTACTTAACAGCCAACCCATGCATACAGATGAACATGAACATACACACAGTCACAAACACACACATTTAATAAAATTAATAACGATATGAAAAGATATTCAACTCATTAATAATTGGCAAAATGCAAAAAAAGAACTAACATTTTACACTGATTGAATTGAGAAAAATGTAATAGTCTGCCAGCATTAGTGCTGGAAAAGATTCTAATTAATAGGAATTTCCTTATATTATTGTGGAAATTTTTGCAATCATTTTGGAAAAATTATGTGGTATTATCTAGAAAATTTGAAGACTAATATACTGAAACTCCAGTATTTTGGCCACCTTATGAGAAGAGTTGACTCATTGGAAAAGAGTCTGATGCTGGGAGGGATTGGGGGCAGGAGGAGAAGGGGACGACAGAGGATGAAATGGCTGGATGGCATCACTGACTCAATGGACGTGAGTCTGAGTGAACTCTGGGAGTTGGTGATGGACAGGGAGGCCTGGCGTGCTGCGGTTCATGGGGTCACAAAGAGTCAGACATGACTGAGTGACTGAACTGAACTGAACTGAACTGAATATACCATATGAACCAGAAATTCTACTCCTAGGTATGTATTTGCCATAGACCATCAGTATCCAATAGAATAGCCAGAAGCTTACCTATGGTGATTTAAATTCAAATTTAAATAAAACCAAACTAAAAATTCAATTCCTCAGTTACATGAACTATATTTCAGATATACACACACACACATTTATGATGACTAGTGACTGATTAGTGACACATTTATACATGACTAGTGGCTACCATTTTGGACTGCACAATAATGACATTTGCATCAAATGAACCTCAAAGGAGATTTGCAAAAATAACCTTTGCAGCACTACTTTCGATAACCATAAACTGTAAATAACTCAAAAGTCCAACAATTTTAGAGTGGAACAAAATTGTTTTAGTTTATTCATACAATTCTGTCTTGCAAAGAAAATGAAAGATTTAGCGATATACCCAATATGCTGGATAAATGTGAAATGAATACACTGATATGATAACATTTACGTAAAAGTCAACCAAAAAAAGGGGCTTCCCAGGTGGTGTTAGCAGTAAAGAATCTGTCTGCTAGTTCAGGAGACCTAAGAGACACTGCTCAATCCTTGGGTTGGGAAGATCTCCTGGAGGAGGCCGTGGCAGCCTCCTCAGGTATTCTTGCCTGGAGAATCCCATGGACAGAAGAGCCTAGAGGGCAATAGTCCGTGGGGTCACAGAGTCAGACACAACTGAAATGACTTAGCATACACAAATACACAGTCCAAAAATATACAAAAAAAAACCCAAAATCTAAATTTGTATTCTATTCGTTGATGTGGCATACATATAAAATCAAAAAAGAAAACTCAAGGAAATGACACACCTAAATATGTACAAAATACACAAAATGTACTGAGAAGTGGGAAAGAGAATGAATAAATGAGTGAATGATTATGAGAGAGACTAATGTTATCCTAACTTTTCCAGGCTCAGACAACAATAAAGAATAAGAATGGAGGGAGAAATTAGAAACTTTCATCACATATATTATATTTAAGGAAAGATTAGAATATCCAAGTGAAAATATCCACTAGGAAGTTGTACATTTTAGGCTGAAATCACAGAGATTGGTTTGGGCTGAAATGAGAGATTTAAGAATCAACCATATGGGGATAATAGACGAAAGCTGGGACATTAGGTGAAAGTTTTAGGAAGTTGGCTACAGGGAGAACAAAACACACAAGCAAGGAAAAGGCAAAGGAAGGAAGAAAAGACAAATCCTCTCTAATGGACTTGTAGCAGCCTGCCCAAAGAAATTAACCCAGCATGGATACAGTGTACCAGTGCCACAGTATTCCAATGCTGCAACGAAATAAATTAATCTGAGTCCCCTCTGATTCTGAAAAGAAATCCTAGCATTAAGTCTTTTCATGTTCAGATCTTACCTGTTTTAGAGATGAGAGACATAATTCCTAACCTTCCAAATGTCAGCTGAATTGTCAGTTATCTGGGTAAGCTGTTGTTCACTGTCCCTTGCCTTAGGCAGGCACATGGATAAAGTCTTTCAGTCTCTACTTTCTTTTTGTAGTAATGATCACAGATTGGAATTATAAATCTACATTATACATATGGCTGCTTTATTATAATTAGAAACTCATGCATTAAATTCTACAAAAGCAAGAAATATTTTAATTCACCATCCTATTTCTAGTTCTTGTGAAGAAGAGACAAAATATGTATTGTTGAGCAACTGACTGACTGAATAAACGAGTGAATGAATTAGAACCTTTTCTATTTTTACTTGTGGTATGTGTCTGTGAATGATTTTCTCATTGTGTGTTGACTATTTCACAAAATGTATACTGATTAAGGGCAGGGATGATCTATATTTCTGTGTTTCTTCTAGTCCTTTTCCATAATCATATACCTATGTACATAAAAATCCTCCTTCTATAGGACACCATACACAGACATAAATGTACAAATATCAAAAAGAAAGAAACCAAGTCTAGGTAAAAGTGTAAATAAAGTAGGCCAGCAGCAGTTGTCTCCTCTTTCTTTGCCCCATCACTACATTTCAAGAGTGTAATGGTTTCCAGTTTTCCTGAATTCCATTCCATCCATTTGCTTTTCATAAAATAGTTAATGGTGTCTTCAAGTGAATTTATTTCAAAGTGCTATCAATCCTATTGGCATTTTATTAATATTTCACAACTTTAATCATGGAGTGTATGGTATTAAAATAATCAAGCATTTATGGTAAGTAGGCTTTGAATTCATATGAAGAAGACTTTCTCTAGGAAGAGAAAAAGTAGCAGAGGTACATTCAATTCATTTTTTATTGTGTTTCAGTGGGCTCTGAAAAGAAAGGACATTGGTCTTGGAATTTTAGAAATGTTCTTCACTTTGTCTTCCTTTTGTATTTTCAGGGTAAATCTTAATTGGTGTGCTAAGCCACAATCATTAAAGTATTTACACAATTAAATGTGAAGATTAAGCATTTACCAATTCCCAGATTTAGATATTAATCCAGGATGTACATAAATTGAAATTAGCATATACATGTTTTCAACTCTACCAGATGTTCTGAGAAATCTTTGGAAACTTAGGGATTACTACTAGCATATTGATTTGGTGGAACTCATTTGGCTAGATAGGTCCAAATAAATGTTTTTTCAGTATTATTTGACACAAAGAAATATAAAAAATTCATATAAACTTACACTGCATGTCTTTTAAAACATTTTGAGTTCAGTTTTTCTCAGATCAGATAACTTAAAGAGTACATCTCTGATTTTCATTTTGGAAAAATAAAACAATGTTCACAACCATTCTCTTCTTTGAGATTATATAAACTCAGCTTCAAAAACAAAAACCTTTCAGAACTCTATTACCTAGTTGATTGAAAGGCATTTAAACTTTTGAAAATATATGAATAGCATTAAATATGTGCAGACTTTTGCAGGAATATTCTGGGTTTCTACAAATTCTAGTACACGTAGAACTTTCAGGTTCCACAAAAAGAGATAAGTATATTGTTATTTCAGGTATTACCTTTTTTTTTTTTTTTTGACTTTGGCCATGAAGAATTTAAAAGAAACCCAAACTAAGTAAATTTATATTTTGTTTAGTTATATGTTAAAGTATTTTAAATGGTTTATGGAACCTAATTTATCTATACTAGTCATGTTTTCTGATTTTGCATAATAGTCTAGTGGATTTTACTATTTCTAACACATTTGAGAGTTTTCATTTTACATAGAAAGATTACTTAAATTCAAATTATAAAGATAATTCTTTTCACTTTCATATTAAATAGAAGGAAAGTGTGGAAGAAATTTAATGCTTTTATAAAACAAAATGAAGCTTTAGGTTTTCTTAGATAATTTCAAGTATCATTGAGCTTAAATGGCAAATCTTTTTATAGATCCTAAGATGTCTGTACCTTTTAGATAAGTTTATGTCTGCAAGGAGAAGCACATTTTTTTTAAGGTTCTTAGGATACAAGTAATTTGTTTTACAGAATTATTTTTACGAAAACAAACTTTCCATCTTAGAGACTGAAAGAAGATTCATATATATCTGATTTTGTGATTTCCTTCATAAAAAAGAAATGAACCTACAGTTTTATTTTGCTTTTATAGTGGCAAAATTTGACAGTATCAAATTACTACAAAAAGGCCAGTTAAGGGGGAAAAAAATTGTCTTGTGATAAATTATGAGTAGTTAGTACATTTAACATCTAAAGATAAAATGTAAATTAACCTGAAATACATGCAACTCAGTAGTAATAAACTGAGAGAAGGACAGAATTATAAACAATTCACAGAAAAGCAAATTTAGATGATCAGTAGATGTTCAATTTTCCTAGAAGACAGAAAATCAAATTGAGGTAAGAGTAATATACCCCTTCCTCAAAGGATTGTTTTAGATTCACATAGAATAATTTAGATTTTTCAGTTTGATTTGAATTCTATTTTATGCAGCCATTATATCATTCATAGTAAATATGATTTTGTTTTCTTTATGATAAAATATCATATTGTTTGGCAATTATGTGTTAGTGCAAGTGCTTCATAGTGCCATATAATATTAAATATCTTGTGTATTTATACTCAATTACATTGAAGAAATAGCTTTCATTTTCAGGTTGTAAAAAAAAGTAAGAAAATAAATGAGCAATAGAGAATAACTTTTGGAAAAATCGTTCAAGAAATATCATTTTAATGTCATTTACCTTACATTGACCAGAACTAAGACTCATGATCACCATAAGCTTCAAGTGAATCTAATAAAATCAGCGTTTTCAACTGGGGCACAAAGCTGCCTCCCAAAACATTAGCATACTATTTTTAAGACTAAAAGGGTTGCTGGATATTTCATGGTCAACAAATTCTATCACAATATAGAGGAGAAGAAATTATAGTCACTGTAACATTGGGGAGGAAGGATTCATTAACACTGATGGATAATTTGTTCAGTTAATAATAGCACTTTTAAAAATGTAATTCAGGAGAAATCAAGATATAGTTAGTTTTTTAAGTGTAAATTCAACATGCATAAATATTGCAGATTTGAAAAATCACATAATATTATGTTTAGAAAACTTTGTAATCATGATAGTATTTAAACTAAGAGTTATTGTCTGGAACAATACCATCATTCTTAATAATAATCAGACAGAGGTTGATCAGCCTATATTGACATAATACCATCTGGAGAAAATGATACAAAGGAAAATAGGAAGAAAATGATATTTTTCTACAAGTATATTTCTATTTTTAGATAGAAATATATTCTAAGTAGAAAATAACTATATTTCTATTTTTCTACAACAATAGGCTAGACAATAACTAATGTATTCTATTAGAATGGTTAAAAAACTCACAAAAACAAAACAAAACAAAAATCAGACATAAAAAGACTGAAAGTGACTTTTATTCACCCTGTCCTGATTTGCTCTTCATGTCAAATACCCTTTGTATTTTGTAATACAAGCACAGTTGGGATAGTCTTGGTAAGGTCTTTGGCAGAATTCTGAAGTAGCTGACTTTGTTCTGGGGGCACACCCATCTTCCATTGTATTACTCTATTTTATCCACAGGCATTATGACAGAGGGTAAAAATGAAAACTGGGCCTCACTTAAATGGAGATTTATCAAAACTCCTAATTTCTCCATCTTTTCATTGCCAAACCCAGAAGTAAAAGCACATTGCTTAAAAAAGTGGCATCACATTCTTAATGTATAAAAAGAGAGATGGCCTTTTATACCATTCCAGATTATATATTCTTTACATTTCAGTGGTACTGAACTACATATGCAACAAGCTGTAACATATTGCAGACAGTGTCTTTCTTCAGAGCTCAGAGAAATAATGAAGATCTCTTTTGTCCCTACATTTCCACTTGCAAAATAATAAGTAAGGCAAGCTTTTGTTATTCTGTTATAATCTATGACTGCAGTATAGCTGGAATTGCATTTACTATTTTTTTTTTCTCCTTACTTTTTTTTTACAAAGGCCAATAGTGAGCAGATTTTATTTGAGCTGTAGGACCTTAAGTAATAAATGTCTTTGGATGCCCCTTTTGACATTTATGACATGCCAAGTCAAACTAGAGTTTTATTAAAGGCTTCATGCTCACTGCTTTTACTTTATTCATTTGCTTCATTTTTATAATTTCAAAAGGCACCTATTCAGTAGAGTTTATTGATCCATATCTAAACTGTTCAGTTTCATTTTTTTAATTTTTCACTTTATGTATTTTTGTGATTGAGGCTCAGGTGACAAATCACAAGAAGGTGTGAAATAACAAGATGGTGTGCCACCCCTACTAGGATTTTCAGTTTCATGTAATTTTGATGAGCTAGAATTACTTTCTGTTATTCTGAAAATACCTAGCCTTTCAGCTTCCTGGGGATTTTGCCAAGGAATGATAGTCACTCTGCAGTTTTCTGCTCTTGCAACCAGGAGAGAATGACTCTGACACAACAGGAATATGCTATTATTGCTTGTGCTTTTGACTAAGTTCCTGTAAATCAACTCTGTCTGTCTCTCTCAATATCTCTGTCTTTTAGTTCATAAATTATAGTTCCACATCTGGAATTGCATGTTAAAGATTTATAACTGCATGTCCTTACAAACCTGGCACAATTATCCCCAAAACAATCTAAATTGAAATTTATATTAAAACATTCTTAAATACACTCCTAATCCGGAGTCTTTCTTTTTCTGTCTATAGAAACAATGCCTATGGGTCTAAATCTCACTGCCAATCCTGACATTTTCCTTTATAGAGACCTTAAAATCGTCTCTGACCTTATCTTCCACCATCCTCACATTCCCATCTACTAAAACGCTGCAACTTGTAACACAAGTTGTTGTTTAATCGCAAAGTCGTATCCAACTCTTAGCAACTCCGTGGTCTATAACCAGCCACGCTCCTCTACAGTCCATAGCATCGGCGTCTGACACAGTTGAAGTGACTTAGCATGCAAACACACGTACACTAAAGCTGTGGTGTGTTGTGGGACATCCAGTGAAAAGCGAATGGGTAGGATTACTGCCTTCATGGATCTTACACATAATGGGCATGCTATGCTATGCTAAGTCATTTCAGTCGTGTCTGACTCTGTACGACCCCATAGACGACGGCCCACCAGGCTCCCCCGTCCCTGAGATTCTCCAGGCACACTGGAGTGGGTTGCCATTTCCTTCTCCAAAGCATGAAAGTGAAAAGTGAAAGTGAAGTCGCTCAGTCGTGTCCGACTCTTAGCGACCCCATGGATTGCAGCCGAACGGGCTCCTCCGTCCATGGGATTTTCCAAGCAAGAGTTCTGGAGTGGGGTGCCATTACCTTCTCCGCATAATGGGCGTAGAGATAATAAATAATTGCCCCAAATTACGTAAGTAAATAATAATAAGTGCTATAAACTTGTGGTAGAGGATGCAAAAGACACACGACATTTAGATTAGTTCTCACTGTGGAAGAAATAGTTAAATTAAGACCTGCCTGATTAGATGGCAGTAGTTAACTGGGAATAACAGCAGATAAAGGCTTCCAGGCCAGAAAATTCTTGGCATATTTGTTGACTGACATGTACTGTGCCTAGGATGAAGGAAACACAAGTAAGCCCTCCATAGTCTAAAGTTGTATTCTTTTATTTTACATTGAAATTTTGAACTTTTCTCTGATGAGTACAAATCCCCTTGGATGAGGATTTCTTTCCAAAAGTAAATTTTGTCCATCACTACAAGTAAAACTTTAAAATTAATATAACTAATCTAAAATGAATATTGCTTTAAAATATATAGGTAAAATGTATGATTTAAAATCATATTAAATAATTCAATGTGAATGTACAAAGATTTCAGTAAGTTTATACTTGGTTCTTGATGCATTCTTTTAGAATGACTAAATATATATTAAATTAGTGTACTTTGCAGCTGCTGAAGATATTTTACAAAAATAGCTTTGAAAAAGATACTTAAGAGAACTGTGATTCCAAAATAACTATTTTTATGTACTTAACTTTGCAAAACAATTGATGGTTCAGTGCTAAATATATCAAGTTATTTGAACTTGTTTTTATCAATACAGCTGGTACAAATAATCCACTGAAAACAACTATTGAAAAAAAATCAAATACATTGCACATTTACTCAGGAGTCATGAGGATTAATTATTATAACTAATAGTTTTGGAAACCAAATTGTTCAAGTAGCTCATCAGGTTCTCTGCATTGTAAAATTCAGATTGAGGCAAATGAAATTCCCACTCTTTCCCCTTGTGCTCCACATTTTTCTAAAAATGATTATTGTGATCAGATCAGATCAGATCAGTCGCTCAATCGTGTCCGACTCTTTGCGACCCCAAGAACCGCAGCACGCCAGGCCTCCCTGTCCATCACCAGCTCCCGGAGGTCACCCAGACTCATACCCATGGAGTCAGTGATGCCATCCAGCCATCTCATCCACTGTCGTCCCCTTCTCCTCCTGCCCTCAATTCCTCCCAGCATCAGAGTCTTCTCCAATGAGTCAACTCTTCGCATGAGGTGGCCAAAATACTGGAGTTTCAGCTTTAGCATCATTCCTTCCAAAGAAATCCCAGGGCTGATCTCCTTCAGAATGGACTGGTTGGATCTCCTTACAGTCCAAGGGACTCTCAAGAGTCTTCTCCAACACCACAGTTCAAAAGCATCAATTCTTCGGCGCTCAGCCTTCTTCACAGTCCAGCTATCACATCCATACATGACCACAGGAAAGACCATAGCCTTGACTAGGCGAACCTTTGTTGGTAAAGTAATGTCTCTGCTTTTGAATATGCTATCTAGGTTGGTCATAACTTTCCTTCCAAGGAGTAAGCGTCTTTTAATTTCATGACTGCAGTCACCATCTGCAGTGATTTTGGAGCCCAGAAAAACAAAGTCTGACACTGTTTCCACTGTTTCCCCATCTATTTCCCATGTAAATTTGAAGCAATTATAGGTATTATTTATCCCTTTTGACATCACTAATTCTATTGAAATTCATAATCATTTTAATGTGTTTTCTAAAGTTCTGTAAACTATTACAGAATTTTAGTTATAAGATTTCATCTATAATTTATAGTTATAAACTATAAACATTTCATCTATAATTAGTTATAAGCATTTTATCTATAATTTCATACTTTCAAACTAATCTATGTTCATATAAATATCAAAATTTTCAGATGTCTATCTTTACTTTTAAGTATCCTTAATTCTTTAACTATTTTATTGCATTTTACAAACTATATACTACATAAACAAAAATAAATAGATAACTTGAGTTACAAAAATTTTATTTATGAACACTACACTCTAAATAAAATTTAGGAGCATGTGCATTTCCATCAGATGATAGAAACAATTCAATGCAAAGAGCCACAGAGGCATATATTAATAAAATAGCTTCCAGATATACATGTGTGTATGTGTACTTGTTTTTCCTAGTAGACAAATATATGTAATTACTTAATGCAGTTTGCTATTTTTTAGTTCAATAATTAAAAGCTGTTTATCTGAATTCATAAGCTCAATTTTAAAAGTAAAATTGAAAAATCTGTCCTTTAGTAATATCTTTCATTGTATTTATCAAAGAATGAATTTCTTTTTTTTTTTTTTTTTTTTTAAGGATCTTATTAGAGATCTTCAGAAGCAACTTTGCATTTGTTTTTTTTTTTTTTTTTGGCTGTGCCATGTGGTGCAGCTTACAGGAACTCAGTTTCCCAATCAGGGATTGAACCCAGGCCTCCATAGCAAAAACCCAAACCCTAACCACCAAACCATCAGAGCACTTCCCCTTTTTTCCTTTAATCTTTTCGCTTTTTTTTTTTCTTAAGAAGAAATTGAGGAATAAGCTATGTCTTTCTTCTCTTTGCTCATGTAATTACTGAGGAGGATACAATGCCCATGGATCTATAGAGTGCTGAACCATCAGTTTTTTTTGTTTTGTTTTGTTTTTGTCATTTGTGCAGGATCAATTACATAAGTAAGTATAACATAATCTCCCATGGAATTAACCAGGTTCTTCAAAAATCATATGACTCGCTTTACAGAGTAGTGGATTAAGTTTGAACCTGCGCTGCTCTTCATCCTGGATTTGTCATTCTTGCTTAGTGCATAATCCAAGTCAAATCACAATGGTAAACTGACTTGAACATTCACAGCTATAGAAAAAAGCTGCTCTTAGGTATGCTGTGTGTACAATATGAGGATTTTGAGCTGGTGGTGAAATCAGCCCATCATCTTTGCAACATATCTAGCATTCAAGTAATACTTCTGATAGAAATGTATAAAAACTGTTTCTAAAATCAAATAAACCCAATACAGAGAAACTTGCTTACTAAATATTATGACTTCAGTCTAAAAAGTGATTTTCCTTTGAAAATCATCATAGTTAAAGAATTAAGGATACTTAAAAGTAAAGATAGACATCTGAAAATTTTGATATTTATATGAACATAGATTAGTTTGAAAGTATGAAATTATAGATGAAATGCTTATAACTAATTATAGATGAAATGTTTATAGTTTATATTATAACTATAAAAACTATAGTTTATATTATAACTATTAAAAAGATTCATAGGCTTTCAGTTATTATTTTGATATTTGGATGAAAACAAATTTCGGTTGTAGTTTTTGTCAAGTATTACATTAATGGTTTAAATATGGAAAATGAATATTTTATTATTGTTAAAAAAAAAAAGGCAAGTTAGATACATTTACACCTTTTCCCCATGATCTCATAGGTGGTAAATTATAAAAGGAGGAAATGAAATCCAATACTTTATGAACCAAGAGACAATGAAAACTGTCCTTCCCAAATAAATTACTAGTTTGGGTTGGTTCAGATTGAACAGATTTTTGCTTCTTTCTCATTTAAATATGTTACTCATTCTTGTGGTATCCTTTATATAGCATATATATATATATGCTATATATATATATATATATATATATACACACACACACACACAGCATAAGTCTTCTAAGATCTAACACATAATTCCCACTTCACTAATAACTTCATTTTTACCTTCATGAATGTGCATTTAAATACCACAGCTAAAATTTTCAGAGTTTTTTCTCTCTTATATACTGTCCCTGTTGATTCTCATTCTCACCACAGGGCCTGCAGTTTGAAAAAATGATCTTTTATTATCAAATTGAAAGCAAACAGTACTACAATCAGATTTGCTATCATAAACTAGAAACAAGACCGTAATTAAGAAATATTAATTACTACTCTCCCCTGTATTCCTATTTTATGGGCTTCTCACCATTGACTGCAGAATAAAATCTTACCTCCTCATGTGACATATAAAGCCATTTATTATCTGGTCTCCTTTTTCCTTTACATCTTATATTTGTCAGCTTCTGCTTTATATTATAATCTAATAACCCTAAACTACATATGTTTCCCGAAGAGTCCATGATGTTTTTTGTTTGTAGATTCATTTGGCTCTCACTTGGGGGTTATAATAGATGCATTCATCAGGAAAGTGGAAATCTTGGCAACCAAATTAGAATCCTACCAACTTCACTTTTCTTAAAGCTATATAGAATACATAGGAGGTGAAACAAAGTATATTTTAAATCTAGTGCAAAAATTTTTGTTTTTTATTTCTAAAAGTATTTATTTATTTGCATTATATTTAACATGCAATGTTAGTTTCAGATGTGCAACAGTGACTTGATATGTTTTATATTACAAAATCATCACCACAATAAATCTTGTTACCATACAGATCTATTATAATATTATTGACTATATTTCTTATGCTGCACATTGTATTATTTTGCCTTTCTTATTTTATAGCAAGAAGTTATATCTCAGACCTCTCTACCTATTTCACTCACCCTCTCCACTACCCTTTTCACCCTGGAAATCACCAATTTGTTCTCTGTATCCATGAGTCTGTTCTGTTTTGTTTGTTCATTTGTTTTGTTTTTTATATTCTATATAAATTGAAATCATAGGTATTTTGATCTCTCTGACAGCCTTATTTCATATAGCATAGTATACTCTAGGTCCATCCATACTGTTGCAAATGGCAAGATTTCTTCTTTCTTTTAATGACTGAGTAGCATGTGTGAGTAACATTCCATTTTATATATATGTACCATATTTTCTTTATCAATTCATTTACCATTGGACCCTTAGGTTGTTTCCATATCTTCGCTATTGCAAACCATGCTTCATAAACGTAAAGGTGCGTGTGTCTTTCTGAATTAGTGTTTTTATTTTCTTTGAATAAATGCTCAGAAGTGAAATTGTTTGATCATGTGATAGTTCTATTTTAAGTTTTTTAAGGAATCTCCATGCTGTTTTTCATAAGAGCTGCAATACGCATTCCTACCAACAGTGCATGAGGGCTTTTCTCCACATTCTCAGCAACATTTGTTGTTTCATATCTTTTTGATAATAACCATTCTGACAGGTAATGAGGTAGTAATCTCATAGTGGTTTTGATTTGCATTTCCCTGATGATCAGTGTGGAGTAGGAAATGGCAACCCACTCCAGTATTCTTGCTTGGAGTATCCCATGGACAGAGGAGCCTGGAGGGCTACAGTCCATGGAGGCCCAAAGAGTTGAACACAACTGAGTAACTGAGCATGTATGCATGATGATTAGTGATGTTGAACATCTTTTCATGTAGCTATTGGCCATCTCTGGAGAAGGAAATGGCAACCCACTCCAGTACACTTGCCTGGAAAATTCTATGGGTGGGGGAGCCTGGCAGGCTACAGTCCATGGAGTTGCAAAGAGTCAGACATGACTGAGTGACTTCACTTTCTTTCTTTCTTCTATAGTTCCTTTTTGAGAAATAAATGGCAACCCACTCTGGTGTTCTTGCCTGGAGAATCCTATGGACAGAGGGGCCTGGTGGGCTGCGGTCTATGGGGTTGCAAAGAGTTGGACACGACTAAGCAAGTAAGAAACACACACATTGGCCATTTGTTTGTCTTTGGGAAAAGGTCTATTCAGGTCCTCTGTCTCCTTTTTAATTAAGCTGTTTCTTTCCTTGATATTGAGCTGTATGAGTTCTTTATATATTTTGAGTATCAACCTCTTATAGAATATGTCATTTTCAAATATCTTTTTCTATTCATTAAGTCACCTTTTTGTTTAGTAGGTGGTTTCCTTTGATGTGAAAAAGCTTTTTAGCTTGATGCAGTCCCTATATGTAATATGCAAAGCAGCTACCTTCTTCAGTCTTGCTTGCTGCTGTTCAGTCACTAAGCTTTGTCTGACTCTGTGATCTCATTTACTGAAGCATGCCAGTCTTCTCTGTCCTCCATTATCTCCCAGAGTTTGCCCAGATTCGTGTCCTTTGACTTGATGATATTATTTAACCATCTCATCCTCTGACACCCTGTTATCCTTTGCCTTTAATCTTTCCCAGCAACAGTCCAGTCTTAAAAGAGTGGTTTTCTATAGAAGCTGTTCTGTATGGCCCAGAAGTACAGTCTCCTCTGGCCACCAGAACCACTCTCTGGCCATTCCTCACGTGGGCTGTGTGTGCCCACCAGCTGTCATAAGGCTATGGCTGCTCTATAGGGAGGCATGGGTTAGACTCACTTGCCCATTCTGGGCATTGATCTATATGTGGGTTGGTAAAGCTCAGGGAAGTCATCAGGGCCAGTTGTAGATCAGATAATGCATGAGAACAGTGGGCCTCTGTAATCTGTGCTGGCCTTTGGACCAGAAGATCCATCCCCATAGGTGTCCCCTTGGCTGTGGTTGCAAAATTTGAGGCTCCTGGTGAGTGTATAAGCTCCTCTCTGACAAGCCTCATAGAGCTATAATGAGGCCAAGAAGTGTGCAAGAATGATGTCTCCTGCTTGCAGTCCTTGGGAACACTGCCTTAACTCCTAAATGTGTGGGAATCCTGAAGCCTGCCCCACAGGTGAAGCTCCAGGCTAAGAAATAAGCCTTTTACATAGCAAGACTGGGATTATGTTTCATTCCACTGTCTGTGCAATGCCCTGGGGGTGGTGGCCTGCCAAGGGCTGCCTTTCTGATGGTTCTAGTGTCATGAAGTTCAAGAACACCAGCCCTGTAACCACCGGGGACAGGCCATCCAGTAATGTCCCCTATGTGGATTGTGTGTACCTATGGGCTTTGGGTAGGTAGCTGGAGATTGCAGGGGGTGGGACTTGCTCTCTTGTTTCAGGAAGACAACAGGGAAATGACTTGACTGTACCCAACCCTGGGCTTCATCAATGCAGTGTGAAAGGACCTTGCCTGTGCATATAAGTTAGCATTAGGCCAGAAGTGGGAGAATACTATGACTGCTTGTGCTCCCAGCTAGAGGGGAGGGTCACAGCTACCCACACTTTCAGACTTCAGTTGGGGAGTAGGAGAATGTGATGGCTATTTGTGTCACCCTAATCAGGGAGAATAGCAAGGAGAGATAAGAAAGACTTCCTCAGCAATTAATGCAAAGAAATAGAGGAAAACAACAGAATGGGAAAGAATAGAGACCTCTTCAAGAAAATTAGAGATACCAAGGGAACATTTCATGCAAAGATGGGCTCGATAAAGGACAGAAATGCTATGGACCTAACAGAAGCAGAGGATATTAAGAAGAGATGGCAAGAATACACAGAAGAACTGTACAAAAAAGATCTTCACGACCCAGATAATCATGATGGTATGATTACTGACCTAGCGCCAGACATCCTGGAATGTGAAGCCAAGTGGGCCTTAGAAAACATCACTACAAACAAAGCTAGTGGAGGTGATGGAATTCCAGTTGAACTCTTTCAAATCCTGAAAGATGCTGCTGTGAAAGTGCTGCACTCAATATGCCAGCAAATTTGGAAAACTCAGCAGTGGCCACAAGACTGGAAAAGGTGTTTTCAATCCAATCCCAAAGAAAGGCAATGTCAAAGAATGCTCAAACTACCACACAATTGCATTCATCTCACACACTAGTAAAATAATGCTCAAAATTCTCGAAGCGAGGCTTCAGCAGTACGTGAACTTTGAACTTCGAGATGTTCAAGCTGGTTTTAGAAAAGGCAAAGGAACTGAAAGGTTGTTGTGTCACGTGAAGACACTGGGATTCTTGGTCCCTGGAGAAGAATTCAATCAGGGGCCAGAGACGAGGTTTGATCGCTCAGAGCTTTTGTGTAATACAGTTTTATTAAAGTATAAAGAAGATAGAGAAAGCTTCTGACATAGACATCAGAAGGGGGCAGAAAGAGTACCCACTTGCTAGTGTTAGCAATGAAGTTATATGCTCTAAAGAATGTCTGAAGGTGTAAAGACCTAATTTACATTTTAAGATAACACTGTCCTCAGGCAGGATACATCCTTGAAAAGACCAGGTCTACCCCCCTAATTTACATTTTAAGATAACATTGTCCTCAGGCAGGATACATTATTTTTGTATAATCCTAAGGCATGTGGAGAAAGAAAAAAAAAGTTTGTCCTTTCTTCCTCCTTGAGAATTCCAGACCCCTCTCTCCTTGGGGACCCCTATACTCCTTATCAATATGCCTAGGAAAATGACTCTCTCAGAACCACAGATCAGTTTGCCAACATCTGCTGGATCATAGAAAAAGCAAGAGAGTTCCAAAAAAAACTTTATTTCTGCTTTATTGACTACGCCAAAGGCTTTGACTGTGTGGATCACAATAAACTGTGGAAAATTCTGAAAGAGATGGGAATACCAGACCACCTGACTTGCCTCTTGAGAAACCTATATGCAAATCAGGAAGCAACAGTTAGAACTAGACATGGAACAACAGACTGGTTCCAAATAGGAAAAGGAGTACATCAAGGCTATATACTGCTTATGCAGTATACATCACCCTGCTTATGCAGAGTACATCATGAGAAACCCTGGGCTGGAAGAAGCACAAGCTGAAATCAAGATTACCCGGAGAAATGTCAATAACCTCAGATATGCAGATGACACCAGCCTTATGGCAGAAAGTGAAGAGGAACTAAAAAGCCTACTGATGAAAGTGAAAGTGGAGAGTGAAAAAGTTGGCTTAAAGCTCAACATTCGGAAAACGAAGATCATGGCATCTGGTCCCATTAGTTCAGTTCAGTTCAGTTCAGTTCAGTCACTCAGTCGTTTCCGACTCTTTGCGACCCCATGAATCGCAGCATGCCAGGCCTCCCTGTCCATCCCCAAATCCCACAGTTCACTCAGACTCACGTCCATCGAGTCAGTGATGCCATCCAGCCATCTCATCCTCTGTCTTCACCTTCTCCTCCTGCCCCCAATCCCTCCCAGCATCAGAGTCTTTTCCAGTGGGTCAACTCTTCTCATGAGGTGGCCAAAGTACTAGAGTTTCAACTTTAGCATCATTCCTTCCAAAGAAATCCCAGGGCTGATCTCCTTCAGAATGGACTGGTTGGATCTCCTTGCAGTCCAAGGGACTCTCAAGAGTCTTCTCCAACACCACAGTTCAAAAGCATCAATTCTTTGGTGCTCAGCTTTCTTCACAGTCCAACCCTCACATCCATATATGACTACTGGAAAAACCATAGCCTTGACTAGACGAACTTTGTTGGCAAAGTAATGTCTCTGCTTTTGAATATGCCATCTAGGTTGGTCGAAACTTTTCTTCCAAAGAGTAAGCGTCTTAATTTCATGGCTGCAGTCACCATCTGCAGTGATTTTGGAGTCCCCCCAAATAAAGTCTGACATTGTTTCCACTGTTTCCCCATCTATTTCCCATGAAGTGATGTGACCAGATGCCATGATCTTTGTTTTTTGAATGTTGAGCTTTAGGCCAACTTTTCACTCTCCACTTTTTTTCATCAAAAGATTTTTTAGTTCCTCTTCACTTTTTGCCATAAGGGTGGTGTCATCTGCATATCTGAGGTTATTGACATTCTCCCGGTAATCTTGATTCCAGCTTGTGCTTCTTCAAGCCCAGGGTTTCTCATGATGTACTCTGCATATAAGTTAAATAAGCAGGGTGATAATATACAGCCTTGACGTACTCCTTTTCCTATTCTGGTCCCATCACATCATGGGAAATAGATCGGGAAACAGTGGAAACAGTGGAAACAGTGTCAGACATTTTGGGCTCCAAAATCACTGCAGATGGTGATTGCAGCCATGAAATTAAAAGGCTCTTACTCCTTAGAAGGATTATGACCAACCTAGATAGCATATTGAAAAGCAGAGACATTAATTTCCCAACAAAAGTCCAGGAAAAGTCAAGGCTATGGTTTTCCAGTTATCATGTATGGATGTGAGAGTTGGACTCTGAAGAAAGCTGAGCACTGAAGAATTGATGCTTTTGAACTGTGGTGTTGGAGAAGACTCTTGAGAGTCCCTTGGACTGCAAGGAGACCCAATCAGTCGATCCTAATGGAGATCAGCTTGGGTGTTCATTTGAAGGACTGATGCTGAAGCTGAAACTCCAATATTTTGAACACCTGATGTGAAGAGTTGACTAATTGAAAAAGACCCTGATGCTGGGAGGGATTGGGGGCAAGAAGAGAAGGGGACAACAGAGGATAAGATGGCTGGATGGCATTACCAACTCGATGGACATGAGTTTGAGTGAACTCTACGAGTTGGTGATGAACAGGGAGGCCTGGCATGCTGTGACTCATGGGGTCACAAAGAGTCAGACACGACTGAGTGATTGAACTGAACTGAATCAGGGAGTAGGGGAGTGTTGCAGCTGCCAGAGCTCTCCAGTTTCAGCTTTGTGGCATTGTAATCCATCAAAGCTCTCAGGTATGTGCTAGCATGTTAGCTGGGGTACACAATGGCCTCTGCCAGTGCCTCTGTCTCCTGCAAATATTACTACCATGTTACACTGACCACCCAAACAATGTTTTTAAATTTGCAAATGACTCTCCTTCACAAAGAATCTCAGCAGTTTTCAAACCCCTGATATTTTCCTGAGTCTCTGTGTGAGAGAGATCACACATGAGCCCTTGAAGAGGGGAGCCTCAGTTTCTAAATAATTCTTGGAACACTTGGATATCAGCCCCTTAGATTTCAAAGCCAGGCATTTTGGGACCTCATCTCTCTGGTGTAAAATCCATGGGCCAGGGTGTCTGATGTGGAACTCCATGCCCTTTGTCTTCCAGGAGATAAATCCTTCTAAGAATATCTCATGGCCAGGCCAGGAATGGGGTTTTGAGTGAGAACATTTCTCTGTCTCTCTTACCCATCTTGATGTCACTCTTTTTATTTTTTGTTGTTGAACAGATATTCAATTAGTTCTCAAGTTCTTTTCAGAGGGAATTTATCCATGTGTAGGTGTTTATTTGCTGTGTGTTTGGGAGGAGGTAAGTTCAGACTTTTTCTATGGTGCCATCTTAAAATGCCTTCTTAGTTGTTTATTTTTAACATATTCTTATCAAATAATATTTTGTGATGGTAATATTTCTCATAAATTTGATATCATACATAAATTCAATCATTTATTTATTTTTAAAAGTTTAGAGAATTCTTATAATTCTAATTTCTTGAATTTTCTAAAAAAAGACTGAAGGTACTAGTGACTTTGGTGACATTTAACTTAATATGAAAGGAAGGTGGATTCTTTCTACCCCATGTTTCTTTCAAAAGGGCAAAATCACCCCAGAAATATCTACTTTTCAATTCAAAAATATAATTCTTACCAAACAGATTTGAGCTTTCAGTAGGTTGGATATTTTATTAAATCACCTAAGTCATTAATAAAATTTCACCAAGTCTTGATAATCGCCTTTTATGTCCTATTCTCAAATAAAGCACATTCTTTCAAATACTTTGAATGGCTCCAAAGCTAATAATCACATAAAATGCCCTCTTTTTCTCACACAAAGACGTATTTTCAAAAGGACTAACACAGGTCAGGTATATTTAAACCTTGCACTATACACACGTTTTCTAACTCTAAAGGAAATGCTACCATTTTACTTAGTATCAGCTGAATATTTGTAAAGTGTCAATGTATGATTTCAAAGTCAAATGGAAACTGATAGTGAACATTTTAAGATATCAACCTTTATATTTGTTATTAATTCTGTAAACCGTTTTATCTGTATCTCTTTCCTCCTGAAATCTTCAAGATATATAGTAGTGATAAGATATAAAATATAAGTCCTTATTCAAGTGTTCACCTAAACAAAAAAGAACCCCTCTGAAATGTGAATTACAATGATTTTAGCTCAAACAAAGAAAAAAGTATTCACATAAAGCAGCACTGATTCTACAGTATAGAAAGAATGACCAATGATGTTGCCCTGGGACTTGGATGCCAGATTTTACTATATAATGTCCAGGAAAGAACATATTAACGATCTCCCCCAAAAAGGAAACTGGGTAATCATAAGGATATTTCCTAGGACAACATAAACAAATGACCCTGGTCACATTGATTTTTCAGGCAAGGCATATTTTAAGCCTAGTTGAAATATGATGGCACTGCTGCTGCTAAGTCACTTCAGTCGTGTCCGACTCTGTGAGACCCCCATAGACGGCAGCCCGCCAGGCTCCCCCGTCCCTGGGATTCTCCAAGCAAGAACACTGGAGTGGGTTGCCATTTCCTTCTCCAAATGATGGCACTGCATATGTTAATATCACCAGTTAAATATGATTTGTGGACTGGATACTCTGAGCATATGGACTATATATTATTAGCATTAACTTAGTGCAAATTAATTCTGTCAAGAATGCCTTGATGGTGAACATTTAGACTGTCTACCCATGTGATTGGAAATACCAAATAAACTAGCCTTATTGAACTGTTATAAGCCAGCTCAGTGTTAGTGGTTTTCATTCATTGTCTCATTAATGCATAAAATTCCATGAGGGAAGTTGTGTTATTATCCTCATTTTATGGGTAAGGACTATAATGTAACAAGATATAAAACAAACAAACAAACAAAAAAACTAACATTTAGCGAGTGTTAGAGCTGAAATTTGAACTCCAAATCATCTCTTTTGTAAGAACATACCTGAACTTACCACAAAAGCACATTTGTGAGAAGCAACAAATAAAGAGAAAGTCCAAGTCCAGGGATCTCTCTCTCTCTTTTTTTTTTTTTTTGCTTTTCTAAAAAACTTAATTTATTTACTTTTACTTGGAGGATAATTGCTTTACCATATTGAGTTGGTTTTTGCCATACATTAACATGAATCAACCATAGGTATACATATGTCCCCTCCCTCTTTATATAGGGATACCTTTTGACTCCATTTAACAAGAATAAACCTGAAATAAATATTTCCCACAGGTTATCAGTTTTTCTCTACATGTTACAGAGGAACAATTAGGCATCATGGGGACTCTACAACTTCTCACAATTAAAACAGAATGATGATCATACTAGTTTTCCTCCAGCTGTATCAAATAGGCCCTCAAACCTTGTAAACACATGCACCTCCATGGAGATATAGAACCATGTGTCTGGTTTGTTTTTAATTACCTATCCAAAATTGTCTTATCTTTTGGATTTTCATTCAACCAGGTTGGAGTTCCTTTTACCACAGCTTCTATCCATATTAGATTTGCCTGAAATAATATTCCACTACTACCCAGAGTGGTCAGTTTGGTGCTAAATTCTTTCCCCACTTTGGGGTATTTGAAAGACCTAGCAGACTCCATAGAGTATATTTTTGTGAGGACTTCATTTAAATGTAAAATACAGAATAAGAGAAGTAGATTTCAAGCAGCATCGAAGGTCTAAGAGACAATTTCTTGGCACTTGAGTTGCACTGAGTATCTGGCTGAATAACCAAGATTGCATGAGAAATCTTAGCTTCAAGAGAGCCACTAGAAGAAACGCTAAGCTGTTCTTTAATGAGTCAAACCAGGCTTGCCAAATATTTGAACTAGTTGAGCTATTGGTAAAGAAGCCAACCCTGGGTGGAGAAAGATCACCATTGCCTTTATCTCAAATGAGTCAAAAAAACAGGCATCTCCAGAGATAAGAGAAAGCTTAATGATTCCAGTTGTCAGATCAAATGAGATCAGTCACTCAGTCATGTTAGACTCTCTGCGACCCCACAAATCACAGCACTCCAGGCCTCCCTGTCCATCACCACCTCCCGGAGGTCACTCAGACTCACATCCATTGAGTCAGTGATGCCACCCAGCCATCTCATCCTCTGTCGTCCACTTCTCCTCTTGCCCCCAATCCCTCCCAGCATCAGAATCTTCTCCAATGAGTCAACTCTTCGCATGAGGTGGCCAAAATACTGGAGTTTCAGCTTTAGCATCATTCCTTCCAAAGAAATCCCAGGGCTGATCTCCTTCAGAATGGACTGGTTGGATCTCCTTGCAGTCCAAGGGACTCTCAAGAGTCTTCTCCAACACCACAGTTCAAAAGCATCAATTCTTCGGCGCTCAGCCTTCTTCACAGTCCAGCTCTCACATTCATACATGACCACAGGAAAGACCATAGCCTTGACTAGACGAACCTTTGTTGGCAAAGTAATGTCTCTGCTTTTGAATATGCTATCTAGGTTGGTCATAACTTTCCTTCCAAGGAGTAAGCGTCTTTTAATTTCATGGCTGCAGTCACCATCTGCAGTGATTTTGGAGCCCAGAAAAATAAAGTCTGACACTGTTTCCACTGTTTCCCCATCTATTTCCCATGTAGTGATGGGACCAGTTGCCATGATCTTCGTTTTCTGAATGTTGAGCTTTAAGCCAACCTTTTCACTCTCCACTTTCACTTTCATCAAGAGGCTTTTGAGTTCCTCTTCACTTTCTGCCATAAGGGTGGTGTCATCTGCATATCTGAGGTTATTGATATTTCTCCCAGCAATCTTGATTCCAACTTGTGTTTCTTCCAGTCCAGCATTTCTCATGATGTACTCTGCATATAAGTTAAATAAACATGGTGACAATATACAGCTTTGATGTACTCCTTTTCCTATTTGGAACCAGTCTGTTGTTCCATGACCAGTTCTAACTGTTGCTTCCTGACCTGCATACAGATTTCTCAAGAGGCAAATCAGGTGGTCTGGTATTTCCATCTCTTTCAGAATTTTCCACAGTTTATTGTGATCTACATAGTCAAAGGCTTTGGCATAGTCAATAAAGCAGAAATAGATGTTTTTCTGGAACTCTCTTGCTTTTTCCATGATCCAGCGGATGTTGGCAATTTGATCTCTGGTTCCTCTGCCTTTTCTAAAACCAGCTTGACCATCAGGAAGTTCACGGTTCACATATTGCTGAAGCCTGGCTTGGAGAATTTTGAGCATTTCAGTTGTAAATTAGCTCAATTACTCATTTAGGTGACCAGCCCAATATTCTATGGCCGTTTGACAAATTTCATTATTTAAGTATATGAGAAATTGTTTAAATTCAATAATCTATACATTTAAGACCCTTGAGAATTTCAGGCCTGAGTGAGAAAAAGCCTCGAGTCACACAGTTAATAGAAGGTCATAGACCTGGAATTCTCAAGGGAAAGAGAATGAGATGATTGGATGGCATCACCAACTCAGGACATGAGTTTGAGCAAGCTCCAGGAGATGTTGAAGGACAGGGAAGCCTGGTATGCTGCAGTCCATGCAGTCATATAGAGTCAGACATGACTAAGCTGGTGAACAGCAGCAACAATAATAGATTAGAATGGTACTTGTTTAGTTTATCTGCCTAATAGATATTGTACTACTATATTTCAAACAAGGATCACACATTTGGACTCTACTATGATTCTAAAATGTAATCTGTAGACTCCAGGTTGATGGATCAATTAGACATTTGTCTAATCCTAATTGAGAATGAGGTTCAGGAATAAAGCTTTTATCACAGGTTAAAAAATACTTTGAGCTGAAATTCTGAATCCCCTGTTTCAATTCCCAAGAAAAACCTCAGAATTAAGTTCAAATATTTAACATGTTATCATGTTCTTGCTTTATATATATTGTTCTTGCATTTTCAACATTAATTTAGAGATATTAACAGTAAAATTATTTGGTGGTCAGGCCCAAAACCCAGCACAACCCTAAAACTCAGCAGAAAATATTAAAAAACAATCTAAATGAGTATCTTTCCTAAAACATGAAGTCAATTATACCAGGTCAAAAAGAATAGTTATCATATTGCTATTTGAATAAAATTTAATTATCAACCAGTCTTCACAAACTATGGGCTTTCCTGGTGGCTCAGCAATGAAGAATATACGTGTAATGCAGGTAATGCAAGAGATGCGGGTTTGATTCCTGGGTCAGGAAGATACCCTGGTGGAGGGCATGACAACCCACTCCAGTATTCTTGCCTGGAAAATCCCATGCACAGAGGAGTCTGGATGGCTACAGTCAATGGTGTCTCAAAGAATTGGACAGGACTGAAGGACTGAGCATGCACACACTTCACAAACTATTAATAGGCTGATATATATTTAAATCAGTGTTTACAAACATTGAAGAAGAGAGTTACAAATATGGAAAAGGAGAAAACTAGAATAAACTCTGCTGTGTAATATGCATTAAAGGGATCCGTAAAATTGTAGACTGTAATATAATTGATAGATATGGAAGATAGATATACTTCTAGATATATATCTATATAATCTATAGATGTATATCTATGTACTATTTTCTGCCTCTATCAGCTAGGGGCACTTGGAATTAAAGAAACTCTGATACAATGAGCACACCTAGACCGCAGATCTTGGTTTCTACATATCAGGGCTCCTTGGATAAATGGCTGATATGAAACATCTACATACATAAGTACAAATTCATTTTTAAAAGGAAGAAATATAGGAATAGAGAGGTTGTATTGTTCATGGGAAATAGATGGGGAAACAGTGGAAACAGTGTCAGACTTCATTTTTTTGGGCTACAAAATCACTGCAGATGGTGACTGCAGCCATGAAATTAAAAGACGCTTACTCCTTGGAAGGAAAGTTATGACCAACCTAGATAGCATATTCAAAAGCAGAGACATTACTTTGCCAACAAAGGTTGGTCTAGTCAAGGCTATGGTCTTTCCTGTGGTCATGTATGGATGTGAGAGTTGGACTATGAAGAAGGGTGAGCGCCAAAGAATTGATGCTTTTGAACTGTGGTGTTGGAGAAGACTCTTGAGACTTCAAGAGAAGTCTCCTTGGGCTGCAAGGAGATCCAACCAGTCCATTCTGAAGGAGATCAGCCCTGGGATTATTTTGGAAGGAATGATACTAAATCTGAAACTCCAGTACTTTGGCCACCTCATGCAAAGAGTTGACTCATTGGAGAAGACTCTGATGCTGGGAGGGATTGGGGGCAAGAGGAGAAGATGATAACAGAGGATGAGATGGCTGGATGGCATCACTGACTCAATGGAAGTGAGTCTGACTGAACTCCGGGAGTTGGTGTTGGACAGGGAGGCCTGGAGTGCTGCGATTCATGGGGTCACAAAGACTGAGCGACTGATCTGATCTGATCTGATTGTTTATATAAAGTCACAAGAAAATGAGTGACAAAGAGCATGAAAGGTAATGCTGGGTCAGACTATGTGGGATAAGATGCCAGCATCCGTCATTTACCTGTTCTGAGTGCTTGTGCAAGTCTGTCATCCACTAGACCTTAAATACCTGGGCAGTAAATCTGTACAACATACAGATACATAATACTATGTATTTCATAAGTAGGGTTATTGTGAGGAGCTAAATGAGATAATATTGAATTACGTCGCATAATTACTGTATGTATTTGCTTATTATTACTATTGCAATTTTTACTTTAATTATTTTTATTATATGAAACCATATTTCATAATAGTCCCACTGTCTGGGAAAAGATACAGAATTGGAACAAGTATATTGATAGAACAAGTACAATGATGAACACAATATTAGCAAATGGATTTTAAAACATCATTGTGCATTTGTAAGAGAGTAAGGAAAGTGACCTAAATAGTATAAAGTGTAAGAATTGAAAAAGAGTAGAAAACATGGTATGACAGACATGTTGGGACCAGATTTTACTGCTCTATGAGACTGAACTGCATATGACTTTTGAAAGTGCATTTTCAGGGGAGTATAGGTTCTTCACATCAGTTTGAAAGTTATTTTGTGTGAAATAAAAAAATAAATTATCCTTATGCTATATATAAATAAAGGATAGTCACTGAATAGTTAATAATGCCTAAATTGTATTGGAAAAAATAAAAGAAGGCATTATAAATTCAAAATAATTAGGTGAATTCAGATACAAAATTGTAACATGTTACAACTGTAGAATATATAAATTAAATTAATTTTAGCTTTAAATAGTAGCTTAAATTGGCCTAATAAATGATTTCACATAGAGATTCTGTAGGGAGTGACTTTAATTAACACATATCTAACTTGTAAGTATTAGGAATCCATTGTTTTATATAAATAATGGATGTGCTAAAATTATTGTTAGTTTTCTCCTTTTAGGTATGTTTTTTTGTCTCATTTGGAATCTTTATCCTGTTAATTTACTTAACCATTTATTTTTCTGTGGAAAGGGAAGGAAAAAGTTACAAAGGCAAGCCAAGTGATCAAAAATTGATGTAATTATTTCAGTATAGTTTCATTTTTAAAAAGCTAGAAATGACAACACAAATTCATTTATATTCCATATTTCATCATTTTCCTCTCCATTTTCTGCTTGCACAATGGAAAGCCCAAAAATATTAAGAAAAGGAAAAACAAAGTGTAAAGATTGGGAATAATGAGCAAAATGGACAATCACTTCTAGATAATTGAGGGTAAGCTCGGTATCACTGTTAAAGTAAGGGGCAACATCATTATCTCCATATTCCTGCAAAAATAGCTGTGGATCAGTAAGTAGCATTACTGCTCTTATTAAAGCATGAACCACTAGTTTCTAAAGGAGCATAGCTAAATTTGTAGGTTTAATGAAGGTTTAAATGAGAATGAAACTTACAAAACCTTGCATGTGAAATTTCACTTGACCCAGAAGCACTGTTTATAATTCTGACAAATCAAGGAAAGGCATGAAAATGGGAAGGAATGGACTACTAGACAAAATTTGGTTCATTACTTTTTGCAATTCCTATTCTATTTCGATGTTCTTTTTACAATAATTGTAATGTCAAAAGTATTGCTAGTTAAAGGATACTATAGCTGGATCCTCAAAAAGGACCACCATAAAGGTAGGAAAAAAACAAACAACAACAAACACTAAAAGGGTGAGACATAACTGTTACGATAAAAGCAGCCTAATTCAAAAAGAATTGCAAATACTAATCTAATAGTATTGTCACTGCTGTTCAGTCCCTCAGTCATGTTTGACTCTCTGACTCCGTGGACTGCAGCACTCTTCCTGTCCTCCATTATCTCCCAGAATTTGCTCAAACTCATGTCCATTGAGTTGATGATGCCATCCAACCATCTCATCCTATGTTTCTCCCTTCTCCTCCTGCCCTCAATCTTTGCCAGCATAAGGGTTTGTTGTTGTTGTTGTTGTTTTTTTCTCCAATTAGTAGGCTTTTCACATTAGGTGGCCAAAGTATTAATAGTATGCTGCTGCTAAGTCACTTCAGTCATGTCCGATTCATTCCTAAGTATAATTATGCTTTTTTTAGTATCATAACTAAATACAATACCTCCATGACCTACTGTCTTGTTTTCACTCTGTTGTAATCTTCAGAAAAATGAATTGACATATTCCCTAGTTTCAACTCTAAATATAAATAAATGCAAGGTAAGACTTTGAATGATGGCCATTCTGACTGGTGTGAGGTGATACCTCATTGCAGTTTTGATATGCTTTTCTCTAATAAGTAGTGATGTTGAGCATTACTTTTGTGTTTTAAAAGCATACGTATGTCTTCTTTGGAGAAATGTCCATTTAGACCTTCAGCCCATTTATTTACTGGGTTGTTGGTTTTTTGATATTGAACTCCGTGAGCTGTTTCTATATCTGGAGATTAATCCCTTGTCAATTGCTTTGCTTGCAAGTATTTTCTCCCATTCTAAGGGTCTTCTTTTGTTTTATGTTTGTCTTCACTGAGCAAAATCTTTTAAGTTTAATTAGGTCTCATTTATTTGTAAGCATCTTTAATTTCATGGCTGAAGTCACCATCTGCAGTGATTTTGGACCCAAGAAAATAAAATTTCTCACTGTTTTCATTGTTTACCCATATATTTCCCTTGGGGTGATGAGACTGTATGCTCTTAGTTTTCTGAAAGTTGAGTTTTAAGCCAACATTTTCACTCTCCTCTTTCACTTTCATCAAGAGGCTAGTTATGTCTTCTTCACTTTTTGTCATAAAGGCAGTGTAATCTGTGTATCTGAGGTTATTGATATTTCCCCTGGCAATCTTGATTCCAGCTTGTGCTTCATACAGCCAGGGACTTCACATGATGTTCTCTGTATATAAGTTAAATGATCAGGGTGACAATATACAGTCTTGATGTACTACTTTTCCTATTTGGAACCAGTCTGTTGTTCCATATTCAGTTCTAACTGTTGCTTCTTGACCTGAATACAGATTTCTCAGGAGGCAGGTCAGGTGGTCAAGTATTCCCATTTCTTTAATAATTTTCCACATTTTGTTGTGATCTACACAGGAAAAAGCTTTGGCATAGTCAATAAAACAGAAGTTGATGTTTTTTTCTGGAACTCTCTTGCTTTTTTGATGATCCAATGGATGTTGGCAATTATGTTGGCTCATAAGGTTTTGTTTGTGCCCTCCAAGAGTCTTTTTCCCCAGTCCTGTGTAAGTTCTGGCAGCTCTGTGTTGGGGCTAATGGCAACCTCCTCCAAGAGGGCTTATGCCACACCCTGGTCTGCCACCCAGAGCCCCTGCCCCTGAAGCAGGCCACTGCTGACCCATACCTCCACAGGAGACACTCAAACACTCAAAGACAAGTCTGACTCAGTCTCTGTAGTGTCACCTGGTACACACAAGGTTTTGTCTGAGTCCTCCAAGAATCTCTGGCAGGTATGGGGTTTGATTTTAAATGTGATTTCACCCTTACTATTGTCTCGCTCAGGTTTCTCCTTTGCCCTTGCACATTGGGTATCATTTTTTGTTGTGGGATCCAACATTCTCCTGTTGTGGTTGTTCAGCTTGGAATAAAAGCTATGACCAACCTAGATAGCATATTAAAAAACAGAGACATTAGTTTGCCAGGGTCCGTCTAGTCAAAGCTATGGTTTTTCCAGTAGTCAGGTATGGATTTGAGAGCTGGACTATAAAGAAAGCTGAGTGCCAAAGAACTGATACTTTTGAACTGTAGTGTTAGAGAAGACTCTTGAGAATCCCTTGGACTGCAAGGAGATCCAACCAGTCAATCCTAAAGGAAATCAGTCCAAAATATTCATTGGAAGGGCTGATTTTGAAGCTGTAACTCCAAAATTTTGTCCACCTGATGTAAAGAATTGACTCCTTGGAAAAGACCCTGATGCTGGAAAATATTGAAGGCAGGAGGAGAAGGGGACAACAGAGGATGAGATGGTTGGATAGCATCACCAATTCAATGGACATGAGTTTGAGCCTGCTCTAGGACTTGGGAATGGACAAGGAAGCCTGGCTTGCTGCAGTCCATGGGGTTGCAAAGAGTTGGACATGACTGAGCAATTGAACTTAACTGAGTCTACAAGGAATAAATTCTGGAGAGAGTGTAAGGAAAACTGAAACCTCCTACATTATTTGCAGGAATGCAAACTGGTACAGCCACTATAGAGAAAAGTGTGGAGGCTCTTAAAAACCTAAAAATAAAGCTAACATATGATCCAGCAATCCCACTCCTGAGCACATATCTGGAGAAAACCATAATTTGGAAAGGTATGTATTTCATATACCCCAATGTTCACTGCCAGAGAAGGTAATGGCACCCCACTCCAGTACTCTTGCTTGGAAAATTCCATGGACAGAGGAGCCTGTTAGGCTGCAATCCATGGGGTCGCTAAGAGTCAGACACAACTTAGTGACTTCACTTTCACTTTTACTTTCATGCATTGGAGAAGGAAATGGCAACCCACTCCAGTGTTCTTGCCTGGAGAATCCCAGGGACGGGGGAGCCTGGTGGGCTGCCATCTATGGGGTTGCACAGAGTCAGACACGACTGAAGTGACTTAGCATAGCATAGCAATGTTCACTGCAATGCTATTCACAATAGCCAGGACATGAAAGAAACCTTAAAATCCATCAACAGATGAATGGATAAAGATGTGGTACCTGTACACAGTGGAATATTACTCAGACATAAAAAGTATAAAATAATGTCATTTGCCTCAACATGGATGTTCCTAGACATTCTCATACTGAGCAAAGTAAGTTAGACAAACATAAATTGCATATATCACTTATATGTGGAATCTTTAAAAAGACTACAAATAAACTTATCTTCAAAACCATAATAGAGTTACTGATATAGAAAATAAACCTATGGTTACCAGGGGATTAGAAGAGGGAAGGATAATTTGGAAGATTGAAATGACATATACACATTATTATATATATAATAGATAACTAATAAGGACCTACTGTATAGAACAGATAGTTCTACTCAATACTCTTTAACCTATATATGAACAGAAACTAAAAAAAGAGTGAGAATATGTATTGGTATAACAGATTCACTTTACAGTATACCTGAAACTAACCCAACAAAATAAAATTTAAAAAAAAGAAACATTTTAAAAAGTGCAATGTAAGAAATATTGGATTTGTTGAAAATTTTCAGTTGACTTTACAATTCATAAAAATAGGAATTCTAATCTAATCACCACTGATATTATTACCTGTGGGAGGGGGTGCACGTGTGTAACTCTGTACTGTTTTGTGCTTTCTTGCTCCGTCGTGTCTTGCTCCGTCGTGTCTAACTGTTTGTGACCCCATGGACTGTAGCCCACCAGGCTCCTCTGTCCATGGGGATTCTCCAGGCAAAAATACTGGAGTGGGTTGCCATGCCCTCCACCAAGGGATCTTCTCAATCTGGGGATTGAACTCAGGTCTCCCGCATTGCAGGTGGATTCTTTACTGTCTGAGCCACCAGGGAAACCCATGAATACTGGATTGGGTAGCCTATCACTTCTCCAGGGGATCTTTCTGACCCAGGAATCAAATTGGGGTCTCCTGAGTTGCAAGAGGATTCTTTACCAGCTGAGCTACCAGGGAAGCCCTGTGTGTACCCCTAGCTAGGGTAGTATAATTTTAAATAAAACACTAAGTAACTTCAGGCAATCTTCTCTCTTCTCTTAAGTATTTTTTTTTCTGTCATGTTTAATAAAAGCATTCAAAAATTGCCTGCACTGTGAAAGTACTGTGAAAGAAGGTTATTGGATATAGGGAGGGGAGTTTGCTTAAAAAAATACTCAGCTATTGAGCAAACCAAGGGGTATAATTTTAAAGTAGTGGTAAGAAATTCAAACTTGGAAACGTGAGTTTCGATAATTTTGGCAGAGAGTGAGATGAATTTCTACTCACAAAGTAGAAGTGATTATTTTTCTAGTTATCATAAGTCATTTCCTGGAATCCAACTGTTTTTGAAAGATTTGGCTCAGTCCCATCCCATCTTATCCTTCCCTTCCCACTTAATTAATAAGTGATCTAGATGTTGTGCTAAGCTTGGGAATACCAAAGCAATGAATTAGGCCTTCCTCTAGAAGATCATTGTTAAGTCACCTAAAAACCAACAAAAGGCCTGTAACAAAACCGGTAGCTACAAAATGGTGGGATAAATGAGATGCTATTGTTAGCTACAGAGTGTCAGGGGCTTTTGGGTGCATGGCACTAATTGAGATGCTATAGAAATTTCAAATTGGTTTGCCTCAGTTCACAGGGTCGCAAAGAGTTGGACATGACTTATGGAGTGAACAACAATAGAAAAGTTCAGAGCGGGAGGATAGATGTGAAGCTTGATGAGCAATTAGAACTCAAAAGATGGGAGAGAAACAAGGAATAACTCTAGGCAGAATACATTGTTTGCAAAAGATCTGAGACATGAGAATGTATGACATGTTAGGAAAATCAAAGAAGAATTTCTTGGCTGGAGGTTGGGGGTGTTTTCACATACATTATCTTATGTAGTTTTCAAAATAAACTCACCAGGCAGAAAGGTTTTTTGTGTTTTTTTTTCTCCTCCCCTTTTCATGTAACAAAACAGTAATTCTGGGAAGGATTTGAATGTTATAAAACTCTCTAAAGCTAATAGTGGATTTTTAATTCATTTTATTTGATTACAATGAAAACACCAAGTACAGTAATAGGAGCTGAGTCAGGTCAAAAAGGATTTTACAACATTGTGCAGGGCATGGTAATAAAAGTTGATACTTACATAGTAATTATTTTATGTCAAGTACCAATAGGGCTTTCTAGGTGTTATTTTGAACTCATCAAATCCTTACCACCTATGACGTAAGCACTATTATTATCACCATCTTGTGAATTAAGAATTACAGGTAGAGAAAGGCAAATCTTCACTAATTGCTCAAGCTAAATAATTTGTAGAACTAAGGCATAAATTCAGAGTCTATCTCTGAATCTCACGTGCTTAACTGTTAAACCTTTGCTTTCCCATTTTACTATATTAGTGAAAGAGAAAATGAAGGTTGCTCAGTCTTGTCTAACTCTTTGCAATTCCATAGACTGTAACCTGCCAGGCTCCTCTGTCCATGGAATTCTCCAGGACAGAAACTGGAGTGGGTAGCTGCTCCCTTCTCCAGGGGGATCTTCCTGACCCAGGAATCCAACTGGGGTCTCCTGCATTGCAGGCTGATTCTTTACCAGATAAGCTACCAGGGAAGCCCTTTACTATATAATTCATGTATGAAGTCAGTGATTAGAAACTGTAAAATAATTATAGTAAAGGGGGGGATTTTGTACATGATCTATAAGATTTACAGAGGTAGATGTTATTGTTTTGGTTTGAAAAGTTGGTTTGGAAAATAGAAAAGAATTAGTAAAATAATTGAGATTCCTGGGTACTGTGGTGCCCTGCTTACATCCCCTCTCCTGCTTGGAGGGCTGCCTGCTGAAGCTTGGGGTCACCTGCTTTTTCCAGGAATTGCCCATATATCTGAAGGGAGCTGCCTTGCCCAAAGTTAAATCCCCTTCTGAAGAGTAGCCCACAATCACTGAGGGCTGCAGACAGATTAAGTACCTTACCTTAGGTCACAAGGATTCTAAATAAAAGAATATGATCCCATACTTATCTTATTCAAAGAGTAAGGTATTTTTATTTTGCCAGATTTACTCCTGTATGTAAATTTTACATGTCAAAGTAGGTATTTTATAGGAACTGACAAATTTATGATTTATGTACGTCCACCTCATGCAGTCTTTAGACCCCTGTCATTTCAATGTGCTCTCATAAATAAGTTTCCTTCAATAATTTTAACATAGACCAAAAATATAAACGAAACCAAGAGCAATATAAAAGGAGAAAGCTATTTGATATTGAAACATGACATTATAAATTATATCCTATGTTGCACCTTAAATATAGGTACATAAAAGTTATATCTATTTTGTAACTTAAGAATATGTGTTTTCTTGTATGAATATAAAATACTGTAAGTCTGTGTGCCCTAGAGATGAGAAGAATCATTCTTGTTGATTCTAAGTATCTAAGCTACACTTTGTAAATAGTAGGAATCAGTGGCACTGCATTCTAGGTTTTTATGTGTCATTGAATCTTTTATGGTTGTTGAAAGGGCTAAAATGTCTGTTATTTGCAATACTGTGTGTAACAGAAAGAATATTGGCTGTGCTTCAACTGACTCTAATAGAAAATCTTTAGAATATTCCTACGGCTTTAAACTAAGCTTTTTTTCTTTTCCAGAGTTTTACCCACGGTTGATTCAAGACGTTTCCTTGTTATACTCAACAATAACTAGTGAAGCTCAAAAAGGTAATAGTGTGAGCAACTGAAACCACATATGTTGTGCTTCTTGCTAACAGCATTAATGCTGCTTCAGGGCACTGATCTATTAAGCCAAATGTTATAATCAAAGGGGTATTCACTGGCAGTCATGATCAGAATCCCTGTTTATAGAGTTGCAGCCTTGTGCAATAGTTGCATAAGCCAAAAAGCAATTAAAAGAGCTATTGCCAGCGAGAGTTACCTATCAAGAACCACTTAAATAGAACAGTGCACACAGTGGTGCCTGGTCCCTCCATCAAGGACACTGTAGCATTAGACTGCAACTCCATAGCAGATAGATAAAAGTCATAAAGTAGCCAATCTCTCTAATCCAAGCTTGGCTTTAAAGGAACATCATCATTAGTCAAGCAGTACAGTGAAAACAAGCTCTAAAATACTCTTTAATTGTCCTCTGAATTCAATCAATTTCAGAAACAATTTACAAATCACATGTTTCCTTGATATTTTCACTATATAAAAAGGGAATACATAACAACCTCATCAAAAGTCTTGTAACCTTTTAAATACTCAGTAGCACTAAAAATTGTATTTGAAGTTATGTCATGTTTAGCTGTGCAGCCTAAGGAAATACTGCATGTATCATTCTCCTTGGAATAAAATTATGCTGTTGAAAGCTTTACTCTTATTTGTAGAGATTAACCATGTGACTGTATTATCACTGACTTTTTAGACAATACTTATATAAACAGTTCTTTGTTTTAATGTTGAGTGTGAGTCTTCTGACCGTGTTTCCTTTGGGGGGAGAACACCATGACACAATTATACCAGTTATACTTTCCTTCTCTGTGTTGTAACTACTAACAACAATCCATCAGTATACATGCAAGTTCAACTGGCATTCATAAAAATTATATTAGGTCACATGTTGGAAGAGAGCATCATTAATTTATAGGCACAGATAATCGTGTGCAGTATATCTTATATCTATATGAGAGAAGAACAGAGTCTTAGCAAAGCAATAATTAAGTGATTGTTTATTTAAAAAGTAACAGCAACTAGCTTTCATTGGAAAGCTTACAATGTGACAGTTTATACAGAACATTTTATATCAATTAATTAATTTCAGCCTAAATCTGTGATGTTAATACTATCATTTCTCAGTTTTGCAGGAAAGGTGACTGAGACTTAGAAAAGTTAAGTACTTTGCCCTAAAGACTAAATCCAAGCTAATAAGTGATGGAGGGAAGGTTGAAATACAGCAGTCTGTCCATTAAAGCCAGATTCTTAACCTTGGGATCAGTGGGGTGGGTCAAGTTTTGGTATTAATCTCTAATAGACTAGTAGCCTCACCAGTTCTGAGGTCCTGAGTAGAGGAATAAAATTTTCTGATTTAAGTTTTGAAAATATCACTCTGGATGCTTTGTTGAGAACTTATGAAAACATTTTTGGAGGCAGAGTTACCATAGATCAAACATAGCACTATCCTGAGAGTATTTAATGAACAAGCACTGGCCCAGACTATAAAAAAATCAATCCATGGCTGATATAAAGAATGTGGACCCCTGAGATAGCCCATGCAAATGCATCTGTTTGACTGTTGTAGATACAGTTTTGCAAATTATGCAATATAAATGTGTAGATATTACATCTTTTTGTATTTTTATGTCAGTTGTAGAATCCTTAAGACACTATATTTTCAACTACTTAGAAAAAACAACTCTTATAGATCATGTAAAGTACAAAACACAAAATGTTTCATTTCACTATAAGAGAAGACATTCAATTCACAGTTTTCTGAAAAGTGCCTTGCGAACTCTTATTTGGGCTAATCAGACCACAGGAGAATTCAAACCATAAATGGTTCAAAAAACATTTTGAAAACAATGTTCAAGGTAGACCATTTGAAAAAGTGGGGCAGCAATGATTAGTGCTCTCAATAAAATAAATAATTTTTATTCATAACAGAAATCTAAATAGAGAAGAGATGTAGATGTCATAAGGGCTGAAAATTTAAAGAAGTATATATGAAAGGGAGTGACTAGGTAGAGAGAAAAAACCAGCTATGCTTGTGAATAAGTGTTGCCTTTAGCCGTGTTAGCTCAAGAGCCGCCTTTGCTGCTCTTTTTTTTTTTTTTTTTTGACACCATCATTTGGCTGCAGCAAATCAAATTTGTCTGATAGACTTGACAGGAACCATAAGTAACTGCCAGGAGGCCTGGCTGCAGCTGTTCCTGCCCCATCGCACACAGTTGTGCTGCGTCATTTGAACTTGTGCATCAGTGCATCTTTACAGCATCCCTTCTACATAACCTGATTAAAGTTGTGTCCCGTCTGTTCACTTGACTGCCGATGCTTAGAATCCTACTGCTAACACAGTACACAAATCTTAACTCCAGCAGAAATATTTTTGGAAAGAAATACTTATGAAACTAGACATTTCTGACAAGCTTCCTTTTATTAGGCTCCAGGATTTTATCATCAAAATACAAGCACTTCTGTCTACTCACATTGGCTCTTAAAAAGCTTTTGTTCCTTGAATCCCACTCTGATCATTTCTTTGCTATAGTCACCCTATGAACTTATGTACTATTTGTAATATTTTCATTCATAATCTTTGTATATTTTTTTAAAGAATCCTTGGGCATTTTTATTCAGTCAAAGTACATACTCTCAACAAGGCTGTCAAATTCTTTGAAGACTAAAATATTCATAAAGTATTTGGATGGTTGGCTATATATTGGGGAAACACAGGAAATGACTCTGTCAAATATATATCATCCACTTTTTTTCATCAATAGAACCAAACCGGTATAGCCTCATATGCTTTTATGTATTCCTCAGATGATTCACGATTCACAGAGGACAATTTTTAACCAAAAATGTCATCTCTCACCTCCAATTTCCCTCTTTCTTGTGCTAGTATTGACAATTTTTCTTATTATCATTCATTCTAGCAATAACTAGCCTTTAAATTTCTGGGCTTCCTCCTACTAATTTTCAATATCATTTCAAATTATTCTCCTCTTTAGTATACTCAGCAATATAATAATTTTTTCTTTTAAATTTAGGCTTTCATTTAGATTACTTCTATTACTTAAAATAACCCACTAAATTATTTTTCCAGGCAAATGAGGTGTACTATTTCCTTGTGAATGAGCACATCATCAAATAGCACACATGTGTTCTTGGCAGCTAAGTATGGTTGTTTGGGTCCTAACTGAAGGTTTTGAAGATTTTGTTTGGTCTATAAAGCTAAAACATTTTTCTAAACCGCTAATTTTTGAAACAAAGTGATTTTTGTTTTTGGTTTAATTTAAAATTTCAGGCATTAGAAAGGCTTTGCTTTAAAGCAAAAATTGCAAAAAATTTTTTGAGGAGAGAAAAGTAGATTTAAAGAAGTTAAGTGACTTGTCTAAATAATACAATAAATATCCAGGGCAACAAAACAGGCAAAAGCCCTTAATAACTGTTGCAATGTGATTAATTATGCATTAATAAAAAAGAATAATCTTAGTACCTGAGCATAATCATATTCGGATCTGCTGTTTCTTCATTTTCTGTCTAGATGATGTATCCAGTGTTTAAAGTGGCATATATAAGTCCTTACTATTATTTTATTGCTGTTCATCTCCCCATTTAAGTCGGTTAATATTTGCTTTAAATATTTAAGGGTTCCAGTGCTGGGTGCTTGTATATTTATAATTCTGATATCTGATATTTATAATTCTGATATCTTCTTCTTGAATTGATTCCTCTATTATATTTAATGACTTTCTTTGTCTTTCTTGTGACTGATTTTGTTTGAAAGTCTGTCTTATCCAATGTTAAGTATAGCTTCCCCTGTTCTCTGGTTACCATTTGCCTAGAATATATTTTTCCCTTGCCTCACTTTTAACCTATGTGTGTCTTTAGGGTGAAAGTGAATCTCTTGTTAGCAGAATGCTGTTGAATCTTGCTTTTTGTTATTTTGTTTTGTTTTATCATTTGGCAACTTTGTGCCTTTGATTGGTGAGTTTATTTCCTTTTCACTTAAAGTAATTATTGATAGGTAAGGAATGACTACTACTTATTGGTTCAGAAGGTAAAGAATCTGCCTGAAATGCAGGAAACCTGAGTTCAATTCCTATTCAGGAAGATCTCCTGGAGAAGGGAATGGCAGCCTACTCCAGTATTCTTGCTTGGAGAATCCCATGGATAGAGGAGCCTGGTGGGCTACAGTCCATGCAGTCTCACAGTCAGACAAGGCTAAGTGATTAACACACCACTAGCTTTTCTTTCATTAATTGTTCTCTGTCTGGTTTTCTAAAAGTTCCTCTCTTCCTTTCTTCTTCTGTTAACTGTCTCCCTTTGTAATTTATTTTTGGTAATAATATGCTTTAATTCCTTTTTAAGTGTATCTTTTATTTAGCTACTATAGGTTTTTCTATTGTTGTTACCATGAGGCTTACATAAAACATGGTGAATATAGAACAGTTTTTTAAAATAATAACTTAGTTTCAATTACATAGAGAAGCTCTAGTTTTCATTCTCCTCCTTGTATACTTTATGCTATTATGTCATGCTTTCCATTCATTTTTATATTGTGCAATATTTTAAAAATTACTGTAGCTATAGTTATTTTTAATATTATTCTTTTTCAACTTTTATACTAGAGATAAAATTGTTTTACACACCAATACTACTGTATTAGGGTATTCTGAATTTGACTGCATATTTTTCTTAATAAAGAGAGAAAGTGAGGGGTTTTTTTTTTTTGCCTTTTTATGTTTTTATGTTATTAATTAGCACTCTTGCATTTCAATTAGAAGAATTCCCTTCATCGTTTCTTATAAGGCATGTCTAGTGGTTATGAACCTCCTTATTTACATTATAACCTGAGAATTAATTTTGTATGATTTATATTATTTTGTTAAGGTATTTTTTATGGCCAGAATGCAGTCTATTTTGATGAAAGTTCCATGTGAGAGTGTGAAAAGTTTGCACAATCTGCTGTTGGATAAAGTATTTTATGAAATACATTAGACTTCTGATTTCCATTCTGACATATAAAGGACTTAAAAACTATCATTCCTTTCCCTACAAGTAAAAAGAAGAGCAGACTGAAAATCAAAAGTCTTGGTAATACCAAAGAATTAAAAACCTGGGGCAAATTGCTGCCTTCTCTGAAAATTGGAAAGACAGGCAAAAACAGGGAATCACAACTTGCTGGGAGAAGTTCAGAAGCAAAGTCTGTAACTGGAGCTGTATTAGTAGAACCATTTTTTTTTTTACTGCAGTTGAGGAAGGGCTGGATGCTCAGTGTGTACTGGATGTGTGCAACAAAAATTCCGAGGGAGGGCCCAATCTTTGGAAATACTATTCTTGTGTCTTACCTCCAGGAGCACTACCGGATTCTAAGTCTGATAGAAGAAAATTACCTTATACTTCCACCAGGGACTAGGAAAGAGTAATCATTAAGAAATACTCCTATTGCTCTCCTTAACAAGGCCCATTTATGGGAATCTATTTTACTAGAGCTTAACTGGCTGAAGCTTTATCAAAACCTTCAGTTCACTTCAGTCGCTCAGTCGTGTTGACTTTTTGTGACCCCATGGACTGCAGCATGCCAGGGTTCCCTGTCCATCACCAACTTCTGGAGCTTGCTCAAGCTCCTGTCCATCAAGCCAGTGATGTCATTTGACTGTCTTATCCTCTGTCGTTCCCTTCTACTCCTGCCTTCAATCTTGCCCAGCATCAGGTGTTTTCTAATGAGTCAACTCTTCCAATCAGGTGGCCAAAGTATTGGAGTTTCAGCATTAGTCTTTTCAATGAATATCCAGGACTGATCTCCTTTAGGATTGACTGGTTTGACCTCTTTGCAGTCAAAGGGACTCTCAGGAGTCATCTCCAACATCACAGTTCAAAAGCAACAATTCTTCAGCACTCAGCTTTCTTTATGATCCAATTCTCACATCCATACATGACTACTGGAAAAACCATAGCTTTGACTAAACCAACATTTGTCAGCAAAGAAATGTCTCTGCTTATTTAATATGCTGTCTAAGTTGATCATAGCTTTTCTTCTGAGGAGTAAGCATCTTTTAATTTCATGGCTGTAATCACCATCTGCAGTGATTTTGGAGCCCAATAGAATAAAGTCTGTCACTGTTTCCATTGTTTTCCCATCTATTTACCATGTAGTGATGGGACCCAATGCCATGATCTTAGTTTTTTTAATGTTGAGTTTTAAGCCAGCTTTTCCTCCTTCAGTTTTCATCAAGAGGCTCTTTAGTTCCTCTTTTGCTTCCTGTTATGAGTGTGGTGTCATCTGTATATCTGAGATTATTGATAATTTCTCCTGGCAATCTTGGTTCCAGCTTGTGCTTCATCCAGCCTGGTATTTCACATGATGTACTCTGCAAAGAAGTTAGATAAGCAGGGTGACAATATACAGCTTTGATGTACTGCTTTCCCAATTTGGAACAAAACTGTTGTTCTATGTCCAGTTCTAACTGTTGCTTCTTAACCTTCATACAGATTTCTCAGGAGGCAGGTAAGGTGGTCTTGTGGTCTACCAAAACATAACTGACCCATATTCAAATGGGCAAAAGGACTTCTTATCAACCAAGTTGAAGGTTGTTTGACAGTGAAGGGCTTGCACTCAAAGCTACCCAACCCAAAGGAAGAATGAATATTAACACACGTTTCTAATTACTCATTGCTATGTAACAATCTAAATCTTAACAGCTTTAAGATTTAACTAACATACAATAAATTTCATATGTTTAAAATGTACAATTTGATATATTTCCGCATGTGTATATTCTGTGAAAAAATCAACGCAATTGGGAAAATAAACAGATTTATCACTTCAATGTTTTTTATGCCCCTTTTTATTCTCAAATGTCACTATTTTATACATTGTTTGATCGAGGTTAAGAAATATTATTTAGAATTTTTGTATCTAGTAAATAGATATTGGGTCATTTCTTCTTCATTGAGTTTTTATAGTTTATATCTTTCAAAAAATCTTTGTATTTCATCTAATTTATTAAAAATTTTGAAATAAAATTGTTCATAAACTTTTGAATAATTTTAAGAATCAAATAATTTATAGTAACTCATAGAATGCAAAAGTTGAGGAGGGGAAAGCAACTATATACTTCTATCCAGTCAAAAGTTGGTAATGAGGCTTCCCTGATGGCACAGTTGTTAAGAATCTGTCTGCCAATTCAAGAGACATGGATTCAACCCCTGTTCCAGGAAAATTCTGCATGCTGCAGAACAACTAAGCCCATGCACCCAGCTACTAAATCTGAGCTCTAGAGCCCATGAGCCACAACTCCTGAAGCTTGTGCCTATGTTCCACAACATGAGACGTTATCACAATGAGAAGCTCACACACCGCAACAAAGACTAGTTCCCACTCACCACAACTAGAGAAAGCCCATGCAAAGGAATGAAAACCCAATCAGTCATAAATAGATAAATAAAAAGGTTTTTTTTTTTTTTTTTTAAGTTGGTGATGAATTAGACCAAGAGGCAAGCATTGTGTTGTTATCTAATATTATAATTAGTCATAGAAAATAGTCATTAATAAGTAAATTGTTTTAGTAGTCTCTTTTGAAGAAAGCAATAATTATTTATCAATATACTATTATCCAGAATATTATATGCCAACTATTATATTCATTGCTTTTTTTCTTAAGAAAATTGCTCAAAATTTTATTAAAATACTTAGCAACCAAAGACAAATTTTAGCTAATTATGTAGAAAATTCACTTAAGATTTAGTTGCTGTAATTTTGCGTTTGTCATTTGCATCTTCTAAAGAATGAACACAAATGTGTACTAAGAAGTACAAGAGATTTATTAATATTTATTAATATCATACTTGTGAAAGATAAGGCTACAGCATGTAGGAATAGGCAGGAGAAGACATATGAAGGAAAGAAGATTGACTAGGAAAAGTCCCAGAGAGCCTGGAGAAAAATCCTGGCTTGCCCAACAGTAAAGTATAGTGCTTAGATATCTTTCAAACTGTTCTGTGTAGGCTGAAATGTTGAACCTTTGTCTCACTAGGATGTTCAGTCATTGGAAGGGGACAGTTTATCTGTTGTGCACTGTGACTCAAAAGCTGAGGCAGACCCTGAAAGCACCTGCCGCTAGAGGCTCTCGACTAACTTCTTTTCTGTGACACGTTTCTTCTGGAATAGATTTCAGAAAGGCACATAATAGAATGTCCCGTGGTGTTTTCTCATGTTAAGAAAGATGATTGCGATGAAAAAAATTAAATTATATTCCCTGCGCAGAGTGGAATATGTTCTCCAAAGAGAACCCAAATTAAAAATTTTAATGCATACTAAATAATAACACTGGATGAAAATCTTTTATTAATTCTTATATTCTATGTGACCTGATTTTTTCTACTAGATTTCTCTGTACTTGTAGAATACATAAACATTTCATAAGCCCTAGTATTAGTATATGTAGCAATAAATATTTCTTATTTTGGAACTGTACTTAACCTCAACTTTCTTAACTAGGAACTTTTAGAGACTATAATTTCCATGTATATATTGTTACAAAATATTTTATGTGATTATTCACTATAACTAACCAAATTTTGCACATGCTTGCCATTATCAGACTCACAATTTTGCTATAATATAGACTAAGAGAATTTTAGTTTTGTATTCATCAAAATAATTCAGTAACACAAAATAAAAAATAAGGTATCTTCAATTACACACCAAATGCTATATTTTACAGAAGCAGCACTGGCTTATGCAAAGTATTTTGAGTTAAGCACATGGGTTTGAGAGTGGGATTTCCAAATGGCTCAGTGGTATAGAATCCTCATGCCAAAGCAGAAGACCCAGGTTCAATCTCTGGTTTGCGAAGATCCCCTGGAGGAGGAAATGGCAACCCACTCCAGTATTCTTGCATGGAAAATCACATGGACAGAGGACTCTGGTGGACTACAGTCCTTGGAGTTGCAAAGAGTTGGACATGACTCAGCATACAAAATCGCACAGTTGAAAGCACAAGAAAGTTGAGAATGAGTTTTTGAATAAGAAGTAACACTTATGTTTACCAAAAGTTCTGTACTTGAAACTTAAAGAACTTACAAAAGTGCTTTTTGGTACAATTTATATGTACATTCACATGTACACACATGTATTCATTATATGTGTGTATTTAGATATGTGTGTGTTTCAGTTCAGTTCAGTTCAGTCGTTGAGTCATGTCTGACTCTTTGCGACCCCATGAATCACAGCACGCCAGGCCTCCCTGTCCATCACCAACTCCCGGAGTTCACTCAGACTCACGTCCATCGACTCAGTGATGCCATCCAGCCATCTTGTCCTCTGTCTTCCCCTTCTCCTGCCCCCAAACCCTCCAAGCATCACAGTCTTTTCCAATGAGTCAACTCTTCTCATGAGGCGGCCAAAGTACTGGAGCTTCAGCTTTAGCATCATTTCTTCCAAAGAAATCCCAGGGCTGATCTCCTTCAGAATGGACTGGTTTGATCTCTGTGCAGTCCAAGGGACTCTCAAGAGTCTTCTCCAACACCACAGTTCAAAAGCATCAATTCTTTGGTGCTCAGCTTTCTTCACAGTCCAACTGTCACATCCATACATGACCACTGGAAATACCATAGCCTTGACTAGACGGACCTTTGTTGGCAAAGTAATGTCTCTGCTTTTGAATATGCTATCTAGGTTGGTCATAACTTTTCTTCCAAGGAGTAAGCATCTTTTAATTTCATGGCTACAGTCACCATCTGCAGTGACTTTGGAGCCCAAAAAGATAAAGTCTGACACTGTTTCCACTGTTTCCCCATCTATTTCCAATGAAGTGATGGGACCAGATGCCATGATCTTCATCTTCTGAATGTTGAGCTTTAAGCCAAATTTTTCACTCTGCTCTTTCACCTTCATCAAGAGGCTTTTTAGTTCCTCTTCACTTTCTGCCGTAAGGGTGGTGTCATCTGCATATCTGAGGTTATTGATATTTCTCCCAGCAATCTTGATTCCAGCTTGTGCTTCTTCAGTTATGCATTCATTCCTCATCCCTTGAAGCTGACCTGGGAGTTGAAGCTGACCTGATTTCAAGGGAGTTGGTTCAAATGTGTTAAAACTGCAAAGGTTTTTGTTAAGTCTTTAGCTGTTTTTAAGAGTGGTAAAGACACTACATATAAATTTGACTTTTAAAAATCATGTATCTATTCTCATATTGGCCTAGTTTTGAAAATGATTTATTTTCTTTTATGATTGTTCTTTAATTGTTGATATTTCTTTATATTTTGATTAAAGTTTCTCAGATCTCTGGCTGCTAATGAATTGACTCTGAAGCAAAAATACAAGATAATCTTTCTTTTATCCTTGGCTTCTGTCAAGTAGTAACTGATCTTTATTAACTGATTTTTAAACAGTTACTAAAATAAACAGTAATGTGCACTGGTGGGATGACAGTGGAAATATTTAGAGAGAAAACTTAACTGATTTTTTGGGGACTTTATTTTCATATATCACTATTTTTATTAACTGTGATGTTCTGAATCATACTTTAAAGATTTAAATTGAAATTTAATATTATACTGATTTTAATGTTAAAATTATTATACATTATTCAAAAAAATCATAAAAATACGTGCAATAATATTAAATCAGTGTTTTGGCCACACAGCTTTGAAAGATAACAACAATTTGACTTATTAATTTTACAACTTCTATTTAAATTGTGAAGAGAACAGCTCATGGCCAAGTCCCCATAACCTACTTCTCCCATTCTCTCATGAGGCACTTCAAGATGGCATGAAGACTTAGATATTTTACATTTGATACTTATATATAACTGCTCACATATGTATATAAAGCAATACACAGGGTTGGTATTGCATATTTGTTGTTCAGTTGCTCAGTCATGTCCAACTCTCTGTGACCCCATGGACTGCAGCATGTCAAGCCTCCCTGTCCTTCATATCTTCCAGAGTTTGCTCAAAGTCATGTCCATTGATTCAGTGATTCCATCCAAACATTTTATTCTCTGTCACCCTCTTCTCCTGCCCTCCCCACATCAGGGTCTTTTCCATGAGTTGGGTTTTTTGCATCAGGAGGCCAAAGTACTGGAATTTCAGATTCAACATCAGTCCTTCCAATGAATATTCAGGGTTGATTTCCTTTAAGATTGACTGTTTGATCTCCTTGCTATCTAAGGGATTCTCAAGAGTCTTCTCCAGCACTACAGTTGGAAAGCATCAATTCTTCAGTGCTCAGTCTTCTTTATGGCCCAACTCTAGTGGTTCTTTACCACTACAGCTGGGAAGTCCACTGCATATTTGCACAAGTCATATAATGGCCTTCCTTTACCCTTATGAAATATTATTTCCTCCTTTAACATGTAAGAACTATTACTTCATTTAGCTATAGTTCATTAGTCCATTATTGTATAATATTCCATTGTATGAATTAATAACATTTATTTTTCTTTTACCAACAAATTGAACTTTTAGGCTGTTTTACTGTGTACTCATAATTATGCAAAAATATTACCATAGACACTAATGAACACAATTCCTTCTGCACATGTACAAGAGTTTGTTTTTTTTTTTTTTTACAGTTGTTTACTGAATATAAGTTTTTCTCATTCTTAACTTCATTACCAATGTCTACTCAACTTATGCTCTCGTAGCAATGTATTGTGTTCTTTTTATCCACTTTCCACTGACAGTGTCATGTTAGCCAACTTTTTAAATTGTATAAATCTATACATGTGAAATTGGCTTCCCTGGTAGCTAAAAGGTTAAAGCCTCTGCTTGCAATGTGGGAGACCTGGGTTCAATCCCTGGGTCAGGAAGATCCCCTGGAGAAGGAAATGGCAACCAACTTCAGTATTCTTGCCTGGAGAATGCCATGGACAGAGGAGCCTGGTGGGCTACAGTCCACGGGGTCACAGAGAGTAGGACATGACTGAGCGACTTCACTATAAATGTGAAATTATTATTCAAAATAGTTTAAAATGATCTTTTTAAAGTTAATGATTATCGTGAAAACTTTCATTTGGTTATTGGTTATTCAAAATTTCTCTCTACAAATTTTTACACTTTTACCTTGGCACATTTTCTTACTCTAATAAATATGTTGATGTGTTTTATATATTCTAGAGTTAAGCCCTTTGTCGTTATGTATATGCCATATATCATTTTTCCAGCTTTCAATTTGCTTATCAGATCAGATCAGATCAGTCACTCAGTCATGTCCGACTCTTTGTGACCCCAAGAATCACAGCACGCCAGGCATCCCTGTCCATCACCAACTCCCGGAGTTCACTCAGACTCATGTCCATCAAGTCAGTGATGCCATCCAGCCATCTCATCCTCTGTAGTTCCCTTTTCCTCTTGCCCCAATCCCTCCCAGCATCAGAGTCTTCTCCAATGAGTTAACTCTTTGCATGAGGTGGCCAAAGTACTGGATTTTCAGCTTTAGCATCATTCCTTCCAAAGAAATCCCAGGGCTGATCTGTTTCAGGATGGACTGATTGGATTTCCTTGCAGTCCAAGGGACTCTCAAGAGTCTTCTCCAACACCACAGTTCAAAAGCATCAATTCTTCGGCACTCAGCCTTCTTCACTGTCCAACTCTCACATCCATACATGACCACAGGAAAGACCATAGCCTTGACTAGACCAACCTTTGCTGGCAAAGTAATGTCTCTGCTTTAGAATATGCTATCTAGGTTGGTCATAAATTTTCTTCCAAGGAGTAAACGTCTTTTAAGTTCATGGCTGCACTCACCATCTGCAGTGATTTTGGAGCCCAAAAAGATAGTCTGACACTGTTTCCCCATCTATTTCCCATGAAGTGATGGGACCGGATGCCATGATCTTCGTTTTTTGAATGTTGAGCTTTAAGCCAACTTTTTCACTCTCCACTCTCACTTTCCACAATAGGCTCTTTAGTTCTTCTTTACTTTCTGCTCTAAGGGTGGTGTCATCTGCATATCTGAGGTTATTGATATTTCTCCCAGCAATCTTGATTCCAACTTGTGTTTCTTCCAGTCCAGCATTTCTCATGATGTACTCTGCATATAAGTTAAATAAACTGGGTGACAATATACAGCCTTGATGTACTCCTTTTCCTATTTGGAACCAGTTTGTTGTTCCATGTCCAGTTCTAACTGTTGCTTCCTGACCTGCATACAATTTGTTTATACTACCTTATATTATCTAAATGCTTCAATTTTCTGTGAAAAATTTTATCAGCATTTTCTTTAAGCAGTTGTGTATTTACAGTAAAACCCATGACAATATGACTTACATGACAGAGGTATTTTTTCATTAATGTTCACTATTGTATCCCTATTACCTAGATGAGTTTATGGCAAATAGGAAGAATTAAAAAAAATTTTGTTAATTAAAGCTACCATAAGGTTTTTTCCCCCTAACTTTGAGTCATTAAGAAATATTTCAACTAATAAACAGAAGATTAAAGTTATTATTTTTATATTTCAGTCAATTCAGTATCTCAGTCATGTCCAACTCTTTGTGACTCCATGACTCGCACATGCCAGGCATCCCTGTCCATCACCAACTCCTGGAGTTCACACAGACTCACGTCCATTGAGTCAGTGATGCCATCCAGCCATCTCATCCTGTCATCCCCTTCTCCCCCTGCCTCCAATCCCTCTCAGCATCAGGGGCTTTTCCAATGCGTAAACTCTTCACATGAGGTGGTCAAAGTACTGGAGTTTCAGGTTTTGCATCGTTCCTTCCAAAGAAATCCCAGGGCTGATCTCCTTCAGAATAGACTGGTTGGATCTCCTTGCAGTCCAAGGGACTCTCAAGAGTCTTCTCCAATGCCACAGTTCAAAAGCAGCAATTCTTCGGCACTCAGCTCTCTTCACAGTCCAACTCTCACATCCATACATGATCACTGGAAATACCATAGCCTTGACTAGACGGACCTTTGTTGGCAAAGTAATGTCTCTGCTTTTGAATATGCTATCTAGGTTGGTCATAACTTTCCTTCCAAGGAGCAAGCGTATTTTAATTACATGGCTGCAGTCACCATCGACAGTGATTTTGGAGCCCAAAAACAAAGTCTGACACTGTTTCCACTGTTTCCCCATCTATTTCCCATGAAGTAATGGGACCAGATTTCATGATCTTCATTTTCTGAATGTTGAGCTTTAAACCAACTTTTTCACTCTCCACTCTCACTTTCATCAAGAGGCTTTTAGTTCCTCTTCTCTTTCTGCCATAAGGGTGGTGTCATCTGCATGTCTGAGGTTATTTATATTTCTCCCGGCAATCTTGATTCCAGTTTGTGCTTCTTCCAGCCCAGTGTTTCTCATGATGTACTATGCATACAAGTTAAATAAGCAGAGTGACAATATACAGCCTTGATGTATTCCTTTTCCTATTTGGAAGAAGTCTGTTGTTCCATGTCCAGTTCTAACTGTTGCTTCCTGACCTGCATACAGGTTTCTCAAGAGGCAGGTCAGGTGGTCTTGTATTCCCATCTCCTTCAGAATTTTCCACAGATTATTGTGATCCACACAGTCAAAGGCTTTGGCATTGTCAATAAGCAGAAATAGATAGATGGTCTTTAATATTTCAGAAATTAAAATTAAATATGACAGAACTGGAAAAGGTCAGCTTTTATTCCAATCCCAAAGAAAGGCAATGCCAAATAACACTCAGACTACCACATAATTGTACTCATCTCCCACACTAGTAAAGTAATGCTCAAAATTCTTCAAGCCAGGCTTCAACAATACGTGAACCATGAACTTCCAGATGTTCAAGCTGGTTTTAGAAAAGGCAGATCCACAGATCAAATTGCCCACATCCGCTGGATCATGGAAAAAGCAAGTGAGTTCCAGAAAAACATCTATTTCTGTCCAGTGCCTTGGTTCAGTCCATGTCCAGTCCCTTGGACCTCAAGGAGATCCAACTGGTCCATCTTAAAGGAGATTAGTCCTGAGTATTCACTGGAAGGACTGATGTTGAAGCTGAAACTCCAATACTTTGACCACCTGATGTGAAGAGCTGATTCATTTGAAAATACCCTGATGCTGGGAAAGATTGAAGGCAGAAAAATGAGACGACACAGGATAAGATGGTTGAATGGCATCACCAACTCAATGGACATGAGTTTGGGTAAACTCTGGGAATTTGTGATAGACAAGGAGGCCTGGTGTGCTGTGGTCGGTGGGGTCATAGTGTCAGACACGACTGAGTGACTGAACTGGACTGAAGAACAGTATCTAAAATTATCTTTTTTCCTTTTGTGTATAAAGTATGTGCAAGCATGTGTGTGCATGTGTTTATTAATATTTATTGATACTAAGTCAAGTCTTATAAAATACAGAAAATTTATTCTGGTACAGTTCAAGTTCCTCTCCTCTACTTTGTCTTATGGTTTTCATATATATATTACCTCTTTATATTAACAATTCAGTGTTATAATAATTGTTTTATACCATCTTATAGCTTTGTAAAAAGCTAAGAGAAAAATATTAGACATTACTTTTACCAAACGTTTTGATTGCTTTTATTTTTTTCTGTGGATTTGAATTGACATCTGGTATCACTTCCTTTCAGTTTAAAGGATTTTCTTAAGAATTTCTTATAAGATTGCATGCTAGTAATAAATTCTCAGTTTTCATTTTTCTGGGAATGTTTTTATTATACCTCATTTTTTGAATGATAGTTTTGCTATAAGTAGAACTCTTTTTTATAATTCTCCTGTTTTTTTTGTTTTTTTCTTTTAGCACTTTGAATATACACTTTTTCAAAGCATTCTGGTATTCATTGTTTCACATCGGAAGTCACTTTTAATTGTACAGCTCTCCTTTGATATCAAATAATTTTCTTTTATTGCTTTCAGTATTGTCTCATTGTCATTATTTTCAAAAGTTTCACTATGCTGTGTGTAGGTGTAGATGTCTTTGTGTTTTTTCCCTTTGTAATTAATTGAACTTGTTAGATGTGTAGATAATTGCTTTTCAACAGATTTGCGAAGTTTTTAGCCATTATATCTTTAAACGTTTTTTTTTTAATGTTCCTTTTCCTTCTTCTACTGATGCTCACATTATGTATGTTAGTATGTTTGATATTGCTCTCGGTGATTCTGAATATTTTCTTTCATATTTTTCTCTCATTCTTCAAAAAGTAGATAGCTTTTATCGATCTATCTTTAAATTTGCTGATTCCCCCTTCCAAATAATTTTCTCTTTCTTTACTCTTTTTTTTTTCTTTTTAATCAAGACACTTTAGATATAATGGACTGGAATGGGTGAATTTAACTCAGAGGACCATTATATCTACTACTGTGGGCAGGAATCCCTCAGAAGAAACGGTGTGGCCATCATGGTCAACAAAAGAGTCCAAAATGCAGTACTTGGATGCAATCTCAAAAATGACAGAATGATCTCTGTTCGTTTCCAAGGCAAACCATTCAATGTCACAGTAATCCAAGTCTATGCCCCAACCAGTAACGCTGAAGAAACTGAAGTTGAACGGTTCTATGAAGACATACAAGACCTTTTAGAACTAACACCCAAAAAAGATGTCCTTTTCATTATAGGGGACTGGAATGCAAAAGTAGGAAGTCAAGAAACACCTGGAGTAACAGGCAAATTTGGCCTTGGAATACGGAATGAAGCAGGGCAAAGACTAACAGAGTTTTGCCAAGAAAATGCACTGGTCATAGCAAATACCCTCTTCCAACAACACAAGAGAAGACTTAATACATGGACATCACCAGATGGTCAACACCGAAATCAGATCGATTATATTCTTTGCAGCCAAAGATGGAGAAGCTCTATTCAATCAGCAAAAACAAGACCAGGAGCTGACTGTGGCTCAGACCATGAACTCATTATTGCCAAATTCAGACTTAAATTGAAGAAATTAGGGAAAACCACTAGACCATTCAGGTATGACCTAAATCAAATCCTTTATGATTATACAGTGGAAATGAGAAATAGATTTAAGGGCCTAGATCTGATAGATAGAGTGCCTGATGAACTATGGAATGAGGTTCTTGACATTGTCCAGGAGACAGGGATCAAGACCATCCCCATGGAAAAGAAATGCAAAAAAGCAAAATGGCTGTCTGGGGAGGCCTTGCAAATAGCTGCAAAAAGAAGAGAAGTGAAAAGCAAAGGAGAAAAGGAAAGATATAAACATCTGAATGCAGAGTTCCAAAGAATAGCAATAAGAGATAAGAAAGCTTTCTTCAGCAATCAATGCAAAGAAATAGAGGAAAACAACAGAATGGGAAAGACTAAGGATCTCTTCAAGAAAATCAGAGATACCAAAGGAACATTTCATGCAAAGATGGGCTCGATAAAGGACAGAAATGGTGTGGACCTAACGGAAGCAGAAGATATTAAGAAGAGGTGGCAAGAATACACAGAAGAACTGTACAAAAAAGAGCTTCAGGACCCAGATAATCATGATGGTGTGATCACTGACCTAGAGCCAGACATCCTGGAATGTGAAGTCAAGTGGGCCTTAGAAAGCATCACTACGAACAAAGCTAGTGGAGGTGATGGAATTCCAGTGGAGCTATTCCAAATCCTGAAAGATGACACTGTGAAAGTGCTGCACTCAATATGCCAGAAAATTTGGAACACTCAGCAGTGGCCACAAGATTGGAAAAGGTCAGTTTTCATCCCAATCCCAAAGAAAGGCAATGCCAAAGAGTGCTCAAACTACCGCACAATTGCACTCATCTCACACGCTAGTAAAGTAATGCTCAAAATTCTCCAAGCCAGGCTTCAGCAATATGTGAACCGTGAACTTCCTGATGTTCAAGCTGGTTTTAGAAAAGGCAGAGGAACCAGAGATCAAATTGCCAACATCCGCTGGATCATGGAAAAAGCAAGAGAGTTCCAGAAAAACATCTATTTCTGCTTTATTGACTATGCCAAAGCCTTTGACTGTGTAGATCACAATAAACTGTGGAAAATTCAGAAAGAGATGGGAATACCAGACCACCTGATCTGCCTCTTGAGAAATCTGTATGCAGGTCAGGAAGCAACAGTTAGAACTGGTCATGGAACAACAGACTGGTTCCAAATAGGAAAAGGAGTATGTCAAGGCTGTATATTGTCACCATGTTTATTTAACTTATATGCAGAGTACATCATGAGAAATGCTGGACTGGAGGAAACACAAGCTGGAATCAAGATTGCCAGGAGAAATATCAATAACCTCAGATATGCAGTTGATACCACCCTTATGGCAGAAAGTGAAGAGGAACTCAAAAGCCTCTTGATGAAAGTGAAAGTGGAGAGTGAAAAGGTTGACTTAAAGCTCAACATTCAGAAAACGAAGATCATGGCATCTGGTCCCATCACTACATGGGAAATAGATGGAGAAACAGTGGAAACAGTGTCAGACTTTATTTTTCTGGGCTCCAAAATCACTGCAGATGGTGACTGCAGCCATGAAATTAAAAGATGCTTACTCCTTGAAAGGAAGGTTATGACCAACCTAGATAGCATATTCAAAAGCAGAGACATTACTTTGCCAACAAAGCTTCGCCTAGTCAAGGCTATGGTCTTTCCTGTGGTCATGTATTGATGTGAGAGCTGGACTGTGAAGAAGGCTGAGCGCCGAAGAATTGATGCTTTTGAACTGTGGTGTTGGAGAAGACTCTTGAGAGTCCCTTGGACTGCAAGGAGATCCAATCGGTCCATTCTGAAGGAGATCAGACCTGGGATTTCTTTGGAGGGAATAATGCTCAAGCTGAAACTCCAGTACTTTGGCCACCTTATGCGAAGAGTTGACTCATTGGAAAAGACTTTGATGCTAGGAGGGATTGAGGGCAGGAGGAGAAGGGGACGACAGAGGATGATATGGCTGGATGGCATCACTGACTCGATGAATGTGAGTCTGAGTGACCTCCGAGAGCTGGTGATGGATAGGGAGGCCTGGCGTGCTGCGGTTCATGGGATCGCAAAGAGTCGAACACGACTGAGCGACTGATCTGATCTGATCTGTAATAATTCTAGATTCTGAAATTTTCCCTTGAGAGTGGTTTTCATCATTTTTGTTTAGTAACTTGTTAGACTAAATCTGTAGAATCCAATTCTACTTTGATATTTCCTATTGATTTCTTGGTTTTAATTTTATTTTCACTCTTAATCTGGATTCCTAGGGATTGTTTCTATGTCTGTGTAGCTTAGTGGTCAGCCAATTATTATTTAGAGGTTATGTTTGAAGGTCTTGTGCCAATAAGGTTTCCACTTTCTGTTAATAGATTTGTGCATGAGTTGTGGAGTCCTTTCAAATTTAAGACAGTTTTCATGTTTATCCTATCTTTTTCTTTTGTTTCTTTTGGTAGGCCCTTTTTTTCTTCTCTGCAAATGCTCACAGCTTCCCTTTTTAGATTTTTCCCCTAGTTTATAATTTTATTAGGGAGTTTTTTTTTTTTTTTAATAGTCTTTATAATGTCTTCCCAGTTTTTTAAAATTAAGTTTTATTTTGCTTAACTTTACAATATTGTATTGCTTTTGCCATACATCAAGATGGATCCACCACAAGTATACATGTGTTCCCCATCCTGAACCCTCCTCCCTCCTCCCTCCCCATACCATCCCTCTGGGTCGTCCCAGTGAACCAGTCCCAGGCATCCGTTATCAGGCATCGTACCTGGACTGGCGACTCGTTTCAGATATGATATTATACATATTTCAATGCTATTCTCCCAAATCATCCCACCCTCTCCCTCTCCCAGAGTCCAAAAGTCTGTTCTATACATCCGTGTCTTTTTTGCTGTCTCGTAAACAGGGTTATTGTTACCATCTTTATAATTGTTTTTTCCCACCACACCAAAAGTTCCTTTCTGCCTTTGATATTAAACGTTGACTTTATGTGGGAACTACTAAGTCATTTTAGTGAAACAAGCTACTCTAAATAGCATGAAATACTGGCAGAATGCTAATTTCTAAAAGAGACTTTTCCCCCACACAAAACTGTAAGAGGGAAGCCTGGCATCTCTTGCTGGGTATATGATTTATCAGTGTTCACCATGGTTTTTCATGTATATAACTTGTGCCTATGCGAGTGCTCAGCCACTCAGTTGTGTCTGACTCTTCACAACTTCATGGACTGTAGCCTACCATGCTCCTCTATCCTTGGGAATCTCTAGGCAAGAATACTGGAGTGGGTTGCCATTTCCTCCTCCAGGGGATCATCTGACCCAGGGATTGAACCCACATCTCTTGTGTCTCTTGCCTTAGTAGGCAAATTCTTTATCACTGAGCCACCGGAAAACATATAAAACTCACCAATCCTCATATTTTTATAAATTTATCTCTATCTTATACAAGCTTTGCTTATGATTTCCTTCTGTTTATAATATTTTCTCCTGATGATGTCTTCTTGACAATTTTTTCTCCATCTAATATATGTTCAAATGTCATTGCTTCAATAAAGTTTATCTAATCAGCCTATTATACTATCATCTGTCTCTGATAAATGTGTTTCTTGTTCGTATATAAGAATTAATACCCATCCTCCTTTTTAGAACAAGCTTAATATCTTATTGCACCAATTCCTCTGGCCCATGTCTTCTCTTTAACTTTAAGAACATGGAGATTTATCATTGATTTGTAAGCAGAGCCACATTTCTTTTTAATACAATTTTGTATAGTTTACTAGCATTTCTATGTATTGTGAGTCATATTTCTAGAACACAAATTTTATAATATAGCTTTTCACTTTGCCTAAAGCATGAGGTACATCATAAATAACATATTTAAGGTTTTCCTGGGAATTAGCTATATAATTTTATGCTTCAAGAAGGGAAGTAAAGAAAGTGATTAATGGAGAATATTTATACCATCATATATTGAACTAAAGTAAAAAAATACTTTGGGTTACATTGGGTTTAAAACTAGTGGCTGCCAATCAACTATCAGTGAACACTTTATATGATTATAGTCTCTAGGTTATTATTTGCAAGCTAAAAATTTTAAACCAGCAACACTTGCAGGTGATTTAAAGAAGACAAAACTGTGATGACTTATCCTACACAAAAAGTCAATCTAAAAATTGGTCATGATGAAAAAGGGCACTACAAAGTAGAAAGCCAACTTGTTCTTGGATAATATAATAGATCTGGCACATGTGGAGTATTTTGTATAATTATGATTCTACTATCTAAAATAGGATAATGGCAAAAATAGCTCAGTAAAAGTTAACAGTATTTTTAACCTGTTAGGAAGTAGTCTGAAAGAAACCATGATAAAATCCTTATCTTGATCAGAATCCTTAGGCAAGAAATAAAAACCTATAAGAAAAGAGAAAAATCAGTCTATAAAACCATAAGAACTATGAGTTAGTGAAATAATAGTGATTTCACTACTCGGAAAGCCTAGTTTAAGGAATTGGGAAAGGCAATGGCACCCCACCCCAGTACTCTTGCCTGGAAAATCCCATGGACGAAGAAGCCTGGTAGACTCCAGTCCATGGGATTGCACAGAGTCGGACACAACTGAAGCAACTTAGCAGCAGTATCAGAAGCAGTTTAAGGAATAGAACTTGATACTTGAAAGGTTATAATCAGGTAAAGAAGATAAAAAGACAAAAAATAGAGACAATTTTATAGATGTCTTTAATATAATTTAAGACTAAAGACATTAAACACCTAATTTTACTTATTACATCAAAATAGGAATTAAACAAAATATTATCCTACTTTTAGAAGTTAGAAATTCAGGAATACAATACTTTCCATATCTACTCAGACTATTAGTACAGTTACTAACAACATAAATCTAAGCTGTACAATTTATAACTGTGATTCAGTATAGTGTCACTGAAACTAACATATGTACATATAATATTGAAATATTTGAGCATCTATTTTTGGTGGACATAGCTCCATTAAAATAAATCATCCATATGTCATACACAGTTACGCAGAACAGAAATGTATCTATGAAAGACATAAAATCTTAATTCTTGGGAAACAGAGTAAAGCTGGGAGCTAGGGGATCTCTGTGAATTTATAGTTCCCTGATGTATAGACCCTGGAACTGGCTTATTTTAAGACACCATCTTTTAAAAAGGGAAAGCTAAGGTATATTGCAAAGATAAATGATTACAATGATAAGCAGATAAAACAAGTTAAAAATTTATGATATTTCCATCATATTACTTAACTGTGTTTTTGTTTGATTTTGAATAACTGATTTAAACCAAAGACCAATGAGAGATTATATGACTTTGCAGCCAGCTGTGAGAGACTGATATTAGCATGCAAGAAAAGGATAAGGTTATTAGCACAATGTTGGGCAAAGGCCTCCCACCTGAGTTTGTATTTAGAGAAAATATTTAAACTAATATTCCATTTTAATTTCTAGCTGAGGAACTACTGAAACTGTAGTATTTTTCTGTTTTCTTTGGTTAGTGTATTTGATGCATTCCACTTTTATTTTAGATCAAAGATGAGATTAAAGTAGGCATTATCATTATACTTGCTTTCCAAAGAGTTATCAGTGAGAAATATTTATCCTAGGTATTAAAAGTATAACTCTATCACTTTGAAAGCTATACATATATTGATAGAATCCCATAAAAATTAAGGAGAAGAAATAACAAATGGAGTTTTCAGATAAAAATATATCACCATTCTGAAGGAGATCAGTCCTGGGATTTCTTTGGAAGGAATGATGCTAAAGCTGAAACTCCAGTACTTTGGCCACCTCATGTGAAGAGTTGACTCATTGGAGAAGACTCTGATGCTGGGAGGGATTGGGGGCAGGAGGAGAAGGGAAAACAGAGGATGAGATGACTGGATGGCATCACTGACTCAATGGATGTGAGTCTGGGTGAACTCCGGGAGTTGGTGATGGACAGGGAGGCCTGGCGTGCTGCGATTCATGGGATCACAAAGAGTTGGACACGACTGAGCAACTGATCTGATCTGATTGTGGACCTATAACCAATACTGGCTATTCTTGTTTTAATAAAGGTATTACAAATTACTATATGTAGTATATTCTTGAAAATTGCATACTTTTATAATTAAATACTGTGATACTTTTATAATTAAATACTGTGATAACAGGGTTTCACACTGAATTTATATTAAACGTAAAACAATACAAAAAATGGACATAATACAAAGTGTTATTAGATTACCATTCTCTAAATGTAGTTAATGGAGCACTAAGACATATATCTTTAATTCAAGTATTAAAAAGAACAACACCCTGTGAACTTTAATATAATCAGAACATTTTTGTGGAAAATGAGGCCTGTTCATCTGACATTGCACTCTACACTGAAAAAAAAAAAAAAATCAAGTGATACTTTTAATTAAAATATACTTATATTACTTTATTTACTGAAATGATTTTAAAATGCAAAAAATGCATACATTACCTATCAGTAGGGGCTTCTCTGGCAGCACAGTGGTAACAAACCCACCTGCCAATGTGGGAGGCATGGGTTCAATCCCTGGATTAGGAAGATCTCCTGGCATCTCCGAAGGAAGGAAATAGCAACCCATTCCAGTATTCTTGCCTGGGAAATCCCACGGACAGATGAGCCTTGCTGATTAATGTGACTTAGCGACTAAACAACAACAAAAAAACCACGTATCAGTATATATATTTCCTTTTGCATAATTTGGCAAATTAGATGTGTTAGAAAAGACAAAAATAATATACATATTCTTGATATAACTTCAATCCAAAGTACCAAAAGCCCTGAAGAAGGAAATGGCAACCCACTCCAATATTTTTGCCTAGAGAACTCCATGGACAGAGGAGCCTGGCGGTCTACAGTCTGTACAGTTGCAAAGAGCCTGACACAACTTTGCAACTAAACAACAACAATAGATATGTAAGACAGTGATGCCAGCCTATATGTGTGCAGATAAGTCCACTGTTGCCATCATTTTAGATGTCTGAAGGCTTACTTGTTACACCAGCTTGGGTCCTAGTTTCCTCGAAGCAAGTATATTTATAAATCCCTTCCCTTCATAAGAATATCTAAGCTAAAATTTCTCATAATCTAGGAGTACCGTTTAGCCAATATTAACAAGTATTAATTTTTAAACATCCACTCCTTTATAGCCTTTAACTTTTGCTAAGGATTAGTCTGGAAGGTGATGCCTGGTCCTACAAAGAGTACGCTTTGAAAATACCTCAGAAGATGGATAATTTTTCATGATTTCTTCAAGTAAACGATATCAGATAATATAGTACATCAGTTAAGAGAGTTCATAGAAAACTTTAATGTAAGACACTGTTGTCCCGAGTTAAAAGAGGGGCAAAGCCCACAGGATGCCACAGGTGGGTCACAGAGCCCACATACTGAGGATCAGTTCAGTCAGTTCAGTTGCTCAGTCGTGTTCGACTCTTTGCCACCCCATGAACCACAGCATCCAGGCCTCCCTGTCCATACACACTGAGGGTGGTTCCCTGGAAACCATTCTTCCTCCCAGAGTACTGCCTCACAACAGAAGAACAAATGAAAATCAAGAGAAAAAGCCTAGAAAACTACCCACTATTATAGTCCCCAAAACAATTTCTAAGATTCCCCATGTTTGCAGATGGCACAATAAATGTGTTTACTCTATTTCTCTTAGGTCTCCCATGACAAGAAGAGATGAAGTTATTTGTGTGTTGTGGCTCACTCTGGGCTCAGAGAAAAGTTCAAGGGTCAAACTACTGTCCTGTGATGACTCAAGACCCCAGCGGTAGTAATTCATGTTTTTAGGAGGGGCTTCATTTACTGTCACTAAAAACTTGTAACCTTGGCATTTCAGGATTCTTCCCTTATCAGAAGTTGTGACATACATCTTAAGCAAAAACAGGCCCCTTGCTCTTCAATGCCAATGATCTCATCTCCTGTGTGCAGTGACTTTGGGATGCTGTTTCTGTAAGACGCATTCTTCCAAGTCCTCACCAAAAATTTATCTAAAAGGAGAGGTCATCCAGGAAGGCAAAACTGTCTTAAGTGGATAGAGTGATGTTGATATGCAGTTAAACCAAGCAATCACTCAGGGTTTGAACAGTTTTAAAAGTGAAAGCACAGCATAGCTGAACAGTGAACGTGTGGTCCTGATGGGGCATCGCTTGGATATCTTAGTCTCCAAAGGTGTCTCCTCAGTGTCTAGGGTCTTCAACAACTGGAAAAGACCCGTAGCCTCGTATATCCTGCTGAACTTCATATGGAAGGCCTCAGTTCAGTGCAGTTCAGTCGCTCAGTTGTGTCCGACTCTTTGCGACCCCTTGAATCACAGCACACCAGGCCTCCCTATCCATCACCAACTCCCGGAGTTCATTCAGACTCATGTCCATTGAGTCGGTAATGCTGTCCAGCCATCTCATCTTCTGTCATCCCCTTTTCCTCCTGCCCCCAATCCCTCCCAACATCAGAGTCTACCAATGAGTCAGCTTTTCGCATGAGGTGGCCAAAGTACTGGAGTTTCAGCTTTAGCATGATTCCTTCCAAAGAAACGCCAGGGCTGATCTTCAGAATGGACTGGTTGGATCTCCTTGCAGTCCAGGGGACTCTCAACAGTCTTCTCCAACACCACAGTTCAAAAGCATCAATTCTTTGGTGCTCAGCTTTCTTTACAGTCCAACTCTCACATCCATACACAACCACAGGAAAAACCATTGCCTTGACTAAACGGACCTGTGTTGGCACAGTAATGTCTCTGCTTTTGAATATGCTATCTAGGTTGGTCATAACTTTTCTTCCAAGGAGTAAGCGTCTTTTAATTTCATGGCTGCAGTCACCATCTGCAGTGATTTTGGAGCCCAAAAAATAAAGTCTGATACTGTTTCCACTGCTTCCCTGTCTATTTCCCATGAAGTGATGGGACGGGATGCCATGATCTTCATTTTCTGAATGTTGAGCTTTAAGAGAGCTTCACTCTCCTCTTTCACTTTCATCAAGAAGCTTTTTAGTTCCTGTTCGCTTTCTACCATAAGGGTGGTGTAATCTGCTACTTGTGTAAAACAAGTCCTGCACATTGACGATATTGTTATGGAGATCAGGGACTGGAGAAAGACATAGGAGAGGCACAAAATGATTCTGAAAGACAAACACATTTTAGTGTTTGTTTTCTGGGCATGTGTGCTAAGTTGCTTCAGTCATGTCTGAGTCTTTGAAGGTATTTATAAAAGTTATGAAAGCTTCTGTTACTTACCTACATATGCTGCTGCTGCTAAGTCGCTTCAGTCATGTCCAACTCTGTGCGACCCTATAGATGGCAGCCCACCAGGCTCCCCCTGCCCCTGGGATTCTCCAGGCAAGAACACCGGAGTGGGTTGCCATTTCCTTCTCCAATGCATGAAAGTGGAAAGTGAAATGGAAGTCGCTCAGTCGTGTCTGACTCTTAGTGACCCCATGGAGCCTACCAGGCTCCTCTGTCCATGGGATTTTCCAGGCAAGAGTATTGGAGTGGGGTGCCATTGCCTTATTTTTCCTTAATTTGTTCACAGGTTGAAATGCAATTGGGTATATAAAGGTGAATTAACTTTTATGTATCTACCTCTTAGGAGGTAGATCAACAACAACCAAAAAAAAAGTAGCAAAAGGATCACCAACCTTGGTCCTTGGGTTCTAATAAAGACAATGTTGCAAAATTTGATGCAAAATTTGGTTTGTTGTAAAATCATCAAAGAAATGATGATTTGGTGTTCTGTGCCATCTTGTTTCATGTTAGACCCATAATAAGCTTGATCAAGTTTCTGTTATTGCCATTCAATCCCTCATAAAATGTTGCAGAGAGGCCCTATGATGATGTCTTGTCATGTGGCTTTCAAATTTTGGATTTCAATAATCTCTTTCTGGGAGAGTAAGCTTTGATTTTTTCTGTATTCACTCAGAATCAAGCCCAGGAATAGATAAAAAGTAAGATATTCATGAAATGATCACCAGATAAAATATATTACATTTGGATCGAGTTAGGTAGAAGGGAGTTTGAATTAGAATGATTACAAATTTTTTGTTAAACCTTCTCCCTTGAATTTGGCCTGCATTAATTGCTTAAGTGAGAAGAATCTGACATAACAATTAAACATAATAATCTGATTTACTATCAGTGAATTAGAGCCAAAAAATAAAGACAAATTACTAAAGATATCACCTATGTTCTGAAAAAACTTAGAGAGTTGTGAAAGCTTTAAATATTGAAAGAGACTATGTAGGGTAAACAAAAAATACTTATTACAATATTCATGAAAAATAATAAAAAGCATATAAGACTTTGAGTGACTTTATCAGTGTTTTCTAAATCTTAATTTTCAACATCTTCTAGTTCCTCTCTTAATAAGCGTCAGAGAAGAGAAAACATGAACTTGGAAATCATAAAAATCTAGTTTCTATTTTCAGTTTAGTTACTTGTCAAGTCATTTATGTTCCATTAATTTCATTATTTACAACAAATATAACAATAATGATAACATTTACTTTCCAGAATTATAAATAATAGATAAAATATACATTAGATTTTGGTTACTTGCTTTAAGTGTGCATCTGCAATTGATGACAGTATTTTCAGTAGGAGTGAGAAAAGAATATTGATCAATGTATAACTTCTAAAACATATTTTTAACTCAACCATGACTGTAACTGTAGCAATTTATCCCAACACTATACTCCTGAACATGTATCCAATCATTTTAATCTGTTCATTTCTCCCAAAAAATATCTTTCTTTTTCCTTGGAAATTCTATTGAACCATTATCATAAATTTTACTTTATCATTATTTCCTTAAAATTTTAAACTCATAAAAATAACTTTCACATACATCTTTTTCTAAAAATAACTACTTAAGTCTCTTTTGCATGGCAGGTTTTTAAAAATCATTTATTGATTTCATATAAATCAGTGATGTAATATTTATGATAGTTTTGTGGTGTATTTTTCAGTGATAATATTCTCAAGAACATTCAGTGATGATTTTCTCAGTGATAATTATCTCAAGGAAAACACTTGTTAAATTCATAAATTTTGATTGTTAAAATTTGTGTGACATTACTGTTTGAAAATAATGAATTCTAAAAAATAATTAAAATGAATACCAACCACTTCACATTTATGGGAGAAAATGAAAGCATAAATCAGTTCAGTCACTCTGTCGTGTCCAACTCTTTGCAACCACATGGAACTCAAAACGCCAGGTGATTGTCCATCACCTACTCCTAAAGTCCAACCAAACCCATGTCCATTGAGTGGGTGATGCCATCCAACCATTTCATCCTCTGTCGTCCCCTTCTCCTCCTGACCTCAATCTTTCCCAGCATCAGGATCTTTTCAAATGATTCAGCTCTTTGAATCAGGTTGCCAAAATATTGGAGTTTCAACTTTAACATCAGTCCTTCCAATGAACACTCAGGACTGATCTCCTTTAGGATAGATGAGTTGGGTCTCTTTGCAGTCCAAGATACTCTCAAGAGTCTTCTCCAACACCACAGTTCTAAAGCATCAATTGTTCGGTGCTCACCTTTCTTTATAGTCCAACTCTCACATCCATACTTGACTACTGGAAAAACCACAGCCTTGACCAGGCAGACCTTTGTTGGCAAAGTAGTACCTCTGCTTTTTAATATGCTGTCTAGTTTGGTCATAACTTTCCTTCCAAGGAGTAAGTGTATTTTAATTTTATGGCGGCAGTCACCATATGTGGTGATTTTGGAGCCCAATAAAATTAAGTCAGACAGTGTTTTCCACTGTTTCCCTATCTATTTCCCATGAAGTAATGGAACCAGATGCTATGATCTTCTTTTTCTAAATGTTGAGCTTTAAGCCAACTTTTTCATTCTCCTCTTTCACTTTCATCAAGAGGCTGTTTAGTTCCTCTTCACTTTCTGCCATAACGGTGGTGTCATCTCCATATCTGAGGTTATTGATATTTCTCCTGGCAATCTTGATTCCAGCTTATGCTTCACTGAGCCTGGCGTTTCTCATGATGTACACTAAATATAAGTTAAATAAGCAGTGTGACAATATCCAGCCTTGAGGTACTCCTTTCCTGATTTGGAACCAGTCTGTTCTTCCATGTACAGTTGGAACTGTTGCTTCTTGACCTGTATATAGGTTTCTCAAGAGGCAGGTCAGGTAGTCTTGTATTCCCATCTCTTTCAGAATTTTCCACAGTTTATTATGATCCACACAGTCAAAGGCTGTGGCATTGTCAATAAAGCAGAAACAGATGTTTTTCTGGAACTCTCTTGCTTTCTGATGATCCAGCAGATGTTGGCAATTTGATCTCTGGTTCCTCTGCCTTTTCTAAAACCAGCTTGAACATCTGGAATTTCATAGTTCACATATTACTGAAGCCTGGCTTAGAGAAGTTTGAGCATTACTTTACTAGCATATGAAATGAGTGCAATTGTGCGATAATTTGAGCATTCTTTGGCAATGCCTTTCTTTTAGATCAAAGTAAAACATAAGCTCATTTTATTGTGTCCTTAAACTTAACTGTTAATAACAATTTTATATCATATAGTAAATATCTTCTACTAATACACAATATTATGTTTACCTCAAACATCATAAGCTAATGTATTTTTCATCCTTACTTTTACAGTTGTTTGCAAGACTTTAAATTATGTTTCCCATAACCACAGGGAATGGTTTTTTTCATTGTGGATCTCTGAAATAGACCAAAAACATATTTTCTAGGAATACTAAAGAGAATTTTATTAGGAGGCAGAAATTTTTACTTTCTTGAAAATTTTAAATTAAGAATTTGTAATCAAATTTGCACACGCATGGGCGGCTGCGACGGCGTGACTGAACTGAACTGAACTGAATCAATTACCAAATATTAATGATTTAATTGATTTCCAACTAAATGTTAATTCATTGTAGTCTTGTCTTATATTTTCTATGTTTTATAGGATCATGTGTTTTATGATACCTATTTATGCAGGTTCAGTTCAGTTCAGTTCAGTCGCTACGTCAAGTCTGACTCTTTGTGAGCCCATGAATTGCAGTGCACCAAGCCTCCTTGTCCATCACCAACTCCCGGAGTTCACCCAAACTCATGTGCATCGAGTCAGTGAAGCCATCCAGCTATCACAGCCTCTGTTGTCCCCTTCTTCTCCTGCCCCCAATTCCTCCCAGCATCAGGATCTTTTCCAATGAGTCAACTCTTCGCATGTGGTGGCCAAAGTACTGGAGTTTCAGCCTCAGCATTAGTCCTTTCTATGAACACCCAGGACTTGTCTCCTTTAGGGTGGACTGGTTGGATCTCCTTGCAGTCCAAGGGACTCTCAAGAGTCTTCTCCAACACCACAGTTCAAAGGTATCAATTCTTCGGCACTCAGCTTTCTTCACAGTCCAACTCCCACTTCCATACATGACCACTGGAAAAACCATAGCCTTGACTAGATGGACATTTGTTGGCAAAGTAATATCTCTGTTTTTTAATATGCTATCTAGCTTGGTCATTACTTTCCTATGCAGGCTAATGAGGTCTAAATATTGGGAATATTTTGTTGTTATTGCTGTTGAAGTTCAATTTTATTGGCCAAATAAATGTAAAATAAATAGATCCAATATATATTAGATAATTAATGAAACAGTAATATAAACAGATATGATTCATTTACAAGTTTTTAAAGCCATGGAAAGACACTATGTATTTATGTTATAGATATGTAATTCATTGGAGAAGAAAACGGCAACCCACTCCATTATTCTTGCCTGAAAAATCCCATGAAGGGAGAAGCCTGGTGGTCTACAATCCATGGGGTGGCAAAGAATGGACACCACTGAGCAACTAACACTATCAGTTCAGTTCAGTTCAGTTCAGTTGCTCAGTCATGTCCGACTCTTTGTGACCCCATGAATTGCAACACGCCAGGCCTCCCTGTCCATCACCAACTCCCAGAGTTCACCCAGACTCACGTCCATCAAGTCAGTGATGCCATCCAGCGATCTCCATGCAGTTTATTATATATTTCACATACCAGCCTCAACTCATTTCAGTTACTCTTCTCCCACAGTTTTTCTCACTTACTTTTATGGCATGAATTTTTTTCTACAGAAGTTTCATCTGGACCTTCCCAGGTGGCTCAGAGGGAAAGAATCCATCTGTCAATGTACAGGACATCTGAGACAAGAGTTCAATCCCTGGATCAGAAAGATCTCATTGAGAAGGAAATGGCAACCCACTCCAGTATTCTTGCCTGGGAAATCCTATGGACAGAGGAGCCTTGTGTGCTACAGTTCATGAGAATGAAGAAAAGTCAGATACAACTGAGCGACTAAACAACAGCAACAAGGTTTCAGCTAAATTTCTATCTCCTGTTCTTCTATAACCTACACAAAAGTTTTCAAGCATTTCTCATATTCTTGCAGTTAAGGGCCTTAAAATTCCTTCCCCAGCCAATGTGAATACATAACTAATATAAAATACCCCCAATTCTGAAACCAATGACTCCTTATAACTTCTTTTTATCTATTAATGCTTCTACAAGTGTCCTAATTTCTGTTCAGATGACATCTATCAATTATCAAGCTGAGATGATTCTGTAATTAATTTATTCTTTTGTTCATGCAGCAAAAACTTATCGTTACTACTAAAATTGACTGATAACAGTCTTAATACATTGTTGATAATGTAATAATAATTTCTTCCATTTTGTTGGGTGTGAATTCTCTCAGAATGTTTGATAGAGATCGCGGACTCTTTGGATAGCCTGCTAGAATACTCAATAGTGCTACAACATCTAGTCTCTGTTGACAGGTCAACTATGGTAATCTGTTCTCTCCTGGTGCCCAAAGCTTGTGCCAGGCTCCAACCCTCTTGTTCCAGAATGTTTGATCTTGCCTGAGTCTTATGCTTTGATCCTATATTTTTAGTACCACCAATGAGTGGTCTAACAATATAATTAATAGCCCAAATAGAAATACTATTGACTGTGAAAAACAGTAAAGACACTTAAGATGTATAATTTTTGAATGTTTGGAATGGGTAGCCATTCCCTTCTCCAGGTGATCTTCCCAACCCAGGGATAAAACCTGGGTCTCCTGCATTTCAGGTGGATCCTTTGCCATCTTAGCCAACAGGGAAGCCCAAATTGATCACAGTATATTGGAAAATCTAAAAATAACTATACTTTAAATTATATTTTTTTAATTTCTAAAAGTGTGTATATATATATATGTATATACATACATTTATTTAAAATCTTATTTATATTGATTTCTAAGCATTTACATAGGAAGAAAAAAATTCTGGTATATATGTATCTATTTCTAATACTAAATCACTAATATTTTTCTGAAGAATATATTTTTCAATGTGTCATAAAGTATAAATTTGTACTGGAAAGCAGAAAAATCTATCAGATTTTTCCATAAGTTAAGATACTTTAAAATATTGTAGGACTTCCCTCTGGGTCCAGTAGTTAAGAGTCTGCCTGCCAATGCAGGGGATGTGGGTTCAACCCCTGTGGTCCAGGAAGGTCCCACATGCCACAGGGTAACTAAGCCCATGTGGCACAACTACGAAACCTGAACTCTAGAGCCTGAGCTCTGTAACCAAAGAAGCCACGACAGTGAGAAGCCCACACATGGCAACTAAAGAGTAGTCCCCATGCTCCACAGCTAGAGAAGGCTCATATGCAGCAATGAAGACCCAGTGGTGCTGAAAATAAATAGCCATAATAGTTATTCAAGTTAAAAATTGAATACAGTTTGATTCAGGTAGGGACTTCTCTGGTGGTATAGCGGTTAGGACGCAGCATTTTCTCTACTGTGACCCTAAACTCAATCCCTGATTGAGGAACTAAGATCCTGAAAGCCATGAAGTGAAGCAAAAAAAAAAAAAAAAGACTTGATTTATGTAAATTTATTTTGTTTAAATCCTCCCTTAATAAGTAGATTTCTAAAGCTTTCTATTTTGTATGAGTTGTTCTAAATAACCCCAATTTTCCAAAAGCTGATTTGTTCTTGGTGGTAGTATTTTATTCATTATTGCTATGATTGAATAATCTCCAGCTACTTTTGAAAGTGTAATCACACAGTAAAAAACTCATTTGCAAAATCTTTAATTTAATAGTAAGGCACTTATGTTAGTTTGCTAAATAGTTCCTCAAAGGTAAAACATTTTAAATTAATAAACAGTAAAGAAAGAAATTGTCTATTGCCATGCTGAATTATTTTTTTGCTTTCAATATCAGATTTGTATATGTCATATATAATGTATATACTATACATAACTTATTTTGTGAGTATTTAAAAATGCTTGTAAAATTTGACAACTCTGGATTTTAATTCTGAATTATATTTTCATTAAAACCAACTTCAGGCACATTTTTGCTTCACAGATATTTAAATTTAGTAGAATTATTTGTTTTGCAGTGATGCTATGCTTCAAATTTATATTCATAGTAATTTGCAAAACTAAGTACTTTTATTTTAAATGTTGACCTGTGAAGCTGAATTTTAGCAACTCTCACAATTTCAGTTGTTTCATTTTGGGGAGAATTAAATTTTAAAAGCTTTTTTTAAATTCATGAACTGAACAAAAAATTTTAATCCTGTTGGGAATTAAGTGAATTCCTATTTAAAGTAACTGATGATTGGTTATGGTTTTTCCAGTAGTCATGTATGGATGTGAGAGTTGGACTATAAAGAAAGCTGAGCACTGAAGAATTGATGCTTTTGAACTGCAGTGTTGGAGAAGACTCTTGAGAGTCCCTTGGACTGCCAGGAGATCCAACCAGTCCATCCTAAAGGAGATCAGTCCTGGGTGTTCATTGGAAGGACTGATGTTGAAGTTGAAACTCCAATACTTTGGCCACCTTGTGAGAAGAGTTGACTCATTGGAAAAGACCCTAATGCTGGGAAGGATTGGGGGCAGGAGAAAGGGACAACAGAGGATGAGATGGCTGGATGGCATCACAAACTCGATGGACATGGGTTTGGGTAGACTCCGGGAGTTGGTGATGGACAGGGAGGCCTGGTGTGCTGCGATTCATGGGGTTGCAAAGAGTCGGACATGACTGAGCGAATGAACTGAACTAAACTGACCTGATGGTAACCAATAGCATTATTTAACTGTATTCTGATGCACTTGACTTTCTTCTTATATTAATATATTTTACATATTAATATCTATCAGTTTACTTTTTTTTTTTGTATGTACTAGCTCTTATCCATACCAACCTTCCTTTTAGAGCTGAGCTTCCAAAATGAATAGAGTTACTTGCTCATCCTATACTTACCTATTCCAAGTTACCTGACTCTAACTTGCAGTATTCAACAACACCTTATTATTAGGCATTTTTTTTTTTTCCGAGTCATTATTTAGTATATATGGCCATGGACACTGCTGATATTTCCCAGCTTCTTGAAATTTTCTCTTTCATCGGATGGCTTCATTCTCTTTGATGACTCATTATTAACTGTCTTTGCAAAATATTTTTCACTTGCATTTCCAATGGTGAAGAGTCAGAGAATTTTTAAATACCCTGGATGTTTAAGTAGGATAAGGGATTAAGAATGTTCACTGTGTTTGTTATAAAGGTGATGTTAATAACTCGACAGTTATACTTTAATTAATGACAAGTTGAAATAACACTGAAATCATCTGAAAGGTGAATACAAGATTGAAATATGTGGATACATTTTAAGAAACTGGTTATTAACTGGGGAAGATAAATAGAACTATAAATAATGAGTATTTAAGGTCAAAGAAGATTTGTTACACACATACACACACACTGAGTTCAATCATAAAACTAATTGTTTTATAATTGAATCACTTTGGAATACTTAAATCCCTAAAGGAAGAAATGAGCTGAAGATTCTAATTCAGAAGGGCATGGATAAGCTTAGACTTCCTACTTTATGATCAACTGCCTTTTGATTCCTAATAAGAGTCAATGGCTCAAATCCTCCTACTTTCTAATACACTTAGTGCCTTAGTTTCTAAAACACAAAACTAACCAACTCATAAAACCTTTCATTAAGTCCTCATTGACTTTGGAATAAAATACAGATTCCTTAGCTTAGAATAAAATGCCCTTCATTAATAAGCCCTTTACTAACACTTTCGATCTGCATTTTTATCATCTTGCCTTCCAATATGCCTTCTGGAATCTCTCTATGGATGACTAAATGTATTAAGCTTCAGAGACATTGATATAAGCTTTTCATTATGCTCGAAACCTTTCCTTCCCTCATCATCAATTTAATTCATTTTTTAGGTTTTAGATTATTCACTTATTTGATAAATATTCATTGTTAATATAAGTGTTGGTGACACAGCAAAGAAAAACAGGTTATATATATATATATATATATATATATATATATATATAACATTATATTTATTTATGTTATATCAATTATATTTATTTTATAATTACTCACATAATAGATGTTGACTTTACTAGAATATCCACAATAAAAAGGACTATATTTCTTATATACTGAATTATTAGAAGTCATCATTTTTAAACCAATAATTATAAATTAAAAAAAATAAGCATTATTTAAATAAGGAAACATTACAGAATATCATGAAATTGTATAGCAAAAAGACTCAGAACTTTGGGGAGGTTCAAAAAAGTAAGCTAAGTATAAACAGTATTTAGTATGAAACTTGATTACTAAGAAGCAAATTCAGTATGGGAAGACTTTAGAAAAAGTACCATGAGAGAAGCTAGATACTTCAAAGATGGAACCAGATCTTTGAGCATTAGAGAAATATACAGAAGGCTGAGTGCCTTGAAAAACAAATTTAATAGAAAATGAGTAGCATGAACTTAGACTAAGGATATAAGCCAGGATATAATTATGTGAGGTTTACAAACCATGATAAAAAATAATATAAGGTTGTTCTTTATGATCAGAGGAAATTTTTCTATATGCTTTTAAGCAAATGTGTGACATGATCAGGTATAAATTTTTAAAGCATAATTTGAGATGTTGCCTGGAGAATAGATAGACTGCAAATATGCAAGAGTGAATGTAGGGAGAGTGATTAGGAGGTTATTACAGGCTTCAGATAAGAAACAATGATGAGTTGAATGAGGATGCTGGGAATTGAGATGGAAAGAAGGAGCTGCCTGAATATTTTAGTAGAAATTTTATATTTATTTGATAATGGAGATAAGAGAGAAGAAATTAGATATTATTTCCTCCAGAATGTTTACTGGATCTTTCTCATCTAGGTTAGTTCCCATTTATATGCACTCCAGATTTACCTCAGTCTTAGAAGTGGCCACATTTTATTGTCAGTATTCATTTATCTATCTTCTTCCAAGTGCATCAACTATAGAAAGCAAAAATATGTACTTCTTTTATCTCTGTATTTTCAGGGTCAAATACAGTGGGTAACCTATTTTTGGTGGATAAATGTAAACAATTTTGGAAGGAGAGAGACATTTTGGAAATTTCAGGTGACCCTTGATTTTCTGGCTGCTTCTAAAACTCACCTTTTCTCTTGTTCTTTCTGCTTTCCAGATCAGGTCTGTGTGTGAAGGTACAGGAAATGAAAACTTATCATTTTATGTATTCACACGAATATCTGAAGTCAAATTGACTCAGGAAATCACGGTTTTTGAAAGCTCATGTTTGGAGAGGATTTGACTCAAATAATTGTAATGATAATTGTTAACAGAAATATCTGTAGATAACAAAGATTATGGTATACTGGAAACAGCAGTATACTTATAATCAGTAAGCTTTGGTTTAATACTGACTAGTTGTTAAGTATTGAATAAAATAAAGGGCTGCTAACATTTGCATAGGAAATTGTCCCTTTCTTTGTACTTTTCCATTCATATGCAAGTGTTCTGCCTCTCTCATTACCCCTCCTATGTTATTCCTATGGCTACATTCCACAGAGAGTTGCTAGCACCTCCCAGACATAAATAAGAGAATCAATTTCCATAAATGATACAGCCTGAGGAGTGAATTTGAGCACTTGGAAAGCAGCCAGTTCTCTAGGTTTATGGCAATGCTTCCTGCATTGCAATCTGCTGTGCTGGGGGCATGTGAAGACAGGAAACAGCAAGCCCCTTAGTCATCTGTAGACTGCAGGGCTGTGGTGAGTCCTCCATAGGCAGGATAGCTAGAAGATCTGCTTTAAATGGCCCTGATGTACTTCTGACCATATGCTAAAGCTGTGGAATGCTGGGAAACGGGAATATCATAGAGCTACCTGTTGTGCCCCAGTTAGAAACTCTGTGATTTCTGCATTACCTAAAAGGTCCAGAATAAACAGTATTGGGCCAAGAGGAAAAAAAAAAGTCACTATTTATTGTCATCAGTTATTTAATTACAATTAACATTAACTTTAATTTCTCAGTTATTTTTAAGTTAACCCTGCTTGTGTCAAACTCTATAGATGAAACAGTGGTCCTTTATATATTCAATACATGGAACAAGTTGCCAATCTACCACATGCAATAAAGCATTAATTTATGATAAGAAATAAATATTGTAAATGTGTCAGAGGGGCCATCTAGAACAAATGCTCTGTGTTTAACATATTAGAATTTGTCTTGCTCAGTGTGGGCTGCTGTAAAAAACTAACATAGACTGGGTGGCTTACAAACAACAGAAATGTATTCCTGGAGGCTGGTTCTGGGAAGTCCAAGAACAAGGTACTGGCAGGTTCAGTGTCTAGTGAGAGTCCACTTTCTGGTATATAGAGAATTGTCTTTTGCTGTAAATTCACATGGCAGAAGGGATAAGGTTCTTGCTAAAGCCTCTTTTGTAAGAACTGTAATCATGTTATGGAGTCCAAAGTCTTACAGCTTGCTGCATGATAGGGCAATAATTGAGAGACAAGTTGTTGGGACAAGGAATAGCAACTTGATTCACAAAACCAACAGACACATAGCTAACTAACATGACTAAGAACAGATGTGTTTGCATGCTAAGTCGCTTCATTTGTGTCCAACTCTTTGCAACCCTATGGACTGTAGCCCGCCAGGCTCCTTTGTCCACGGGATTCTCCAGGCAAGAATACTGGAGTGGGTTGCCATGGCCTCCTTCAGGGGATCTTCCCAACCCAGGGGTCGAACCAGCATCTCTTATATCTCTGCATTGTAAGGCATGTTCTTTACAGCTGGCACCCCTAGGGAACCCCTAAGCACAGGCAACAGAGCACTGAGGTTAGAACTTAAGGACTGGATACAAAATGGAGTCAGGTTTGCCCTCTGTTAAGTTCCAGTCAAGGCTGAACCCTTTTGACCTAATCAACTCCCAAAGACTGCACTTGCTAATATTATAACTTTGGGAGTTAGAATTTCAATATAAGAATTTTGATGGGACACAAACATTCACTCTTTAGGAGAATGATGTTACCACTGTCACTAATAATGACTGAAAGTGATAATTATAGGAAAAGGCTTTTTACAATTATTTATTTTAAAGATTATTATTTTGGTTCTTTAAATATTTCTTTTGCTTTAATTCTTCCTTAAACCTAACTAGTTTGTCCATTAGCAGGAACTTGAGGTTGTGCCTTAGAGTAATGATAAAGAGGAATTCAAACTTTTTTAAATAATATTTTTGTTGTCACAAAAGCTAAGTTTAATTACATCTGACTTAATTCCAGAGGTCATTCAATAACATTGGTTGATGGTACATTATAGCACTTCTTTCAATAGGAACCCTGTTAATGATATTTCTGAAAAGAAATAATAAATTCAATAAATACTCATCCAAGAAAAATAATAAATCCTTAACTGACCACATCTTTTTTTTACTATAGCTAATTAGATCTACATTAAGGCCAGATTTCCTATGCTTCTATATACACAGTTTATGAATTTTTATTGTTGAAGTGTATTCTTTTTAATAAACACATACTATACTTATCATTTGCATACCCATTTTTGTGTTTATGGTCATTGGATAATTTATAGTATTTTAAATTATTTTTCCTACTATGAATACAGCTATATGGCATTTATTTTCAATTAAGGTATAATTTATATATAATAAAATTCATCCTGTAAAGAGCAATTTTATGAAACATGACATACAGAAATGTATAGACAAATTCCATCTCTTCCCAAAAAGCTAAAAAATTTTGCCCAGTCCGAAGTCATAAATATCTTCTTCTTAAAGTTTCATAGTTTTTAATTTTACATATAGATCTAAGATGTATTTTGAGTTATTTATTATGATGTGTGGAGAAGGCAATGGCACCCCACTCCAGTACTCTTGCCTGGAAAATCCCACGGACGGAGGAGCCCGGTAGGCTGCAGTCCACGGGGTCGCTAAGAGTCGGACATGACTGAGCGACTTCACTTTCTCTTTTCACTTTCATGCATTGGAGAAGGAAATGGCAACCCACTACAGTGTTCTTCCTGGAGAATCCCAGGGACGGGGAAGCCTGGTGGGCTGCCGTCTGTGGGGTCACACAGAGTCGGACACGACTGAAGTGACTTAGCATAGCATAGCATAGCATAGCATTATGATGTGAGGTGTAGATAAAGATTTATTATTTCTTAAGATATCTAATTGCTTCAACATTATTTGTTTCAGCAGATTTTTCCAGCACTATTTATTTCTTCTTTGAATTGCCTTTTCTTTTCTTCTTTCTTAAAAATCAACTGACTATATATATGTGCATCCACTTCTCGATACCTTACTATGTTCCAGAAAACTTTGAGACGATTTCTTCTAATACTACAGTCTCTTGATCATTCAAGTTGTTCAGTAAGTCTTGAAAACAGATAGTGTGAGTCCTTAATTTTATTTTTTTCAAAATTAGTTTGACTATTTTGCATCCTGTTCCCTTTGATATTGTATTCCCTATCCTAATTGTAGGATTAATGGATATACTGAATTCATTTTAAGATTATATCAGATATGTGCCATATAAATATTTTAACATAATATGTTGAGGACAAATTTTACTTCATATAAGAATCTGGTATATATTTGAATGTTCACTGGACCATTGTAACAAAAGTTATTATATTAGCTTCTGGCATGGAATATGTTATCAATGACAAAATTTGGATTTTAAAACAATATTAGAAAATATTACAGAAGATGAGATACTTTTATCTATAAAATCTGATTTTAAAGTTATTTCCCAAGTGTTTTTGACATATGATGTACATTTATAACTAATGATATTTATTTATTCATATTATGCTTGCTATTGATATTGTTTTAGCATGAGAGAAGCATTATTATTCAAAGAACATTGCAGTGATAACCATGACACTGGTCTTGCTTCTGAGAGGTGTGGGTGGTGACAGCTGATATACAACTGAAAAAGCAGTACGTCCAGGCCTGGTGGCCTCTTACTTAATACTGATCTTTAGAACCCCCTTCCATTTCCTGTACTTCATTCCCCAGCTTGTGGCCCTCTATACAGGAAGTTCCAAAAGTGAAAGCCAAGGAGCTGAGGGAGGACATAAGGTCGAATTTGGGAGACACTGACAAGAAAGTCACTTTAAATTTGACCCAGACAAGAGTTGATATTTCTATAATCTAGGCTATAGAATCAGGGGAACATGATATGTATGCTATAGATTCTCACACTGAATATCTACTTAGACTATTTTAAAGGAAACACACATTCTATATATCTCCCATATAATATCAGATGAGATCAGATCAGATCAGTCGCTCAGTTGTGTCCGACTCTTTGCAACCCCATGAATCGCAGCATGCCAGGCCTCCTTGTTCATCACCAACTCCCGGAGTTCACTCAGACTCACGTCCATCGAGTCAGTGATGCCATCCAGCCATCTCATCCTCTATCATCCCTTTCTCCTCCTGCCCCCAATCCCTCCAAGCATCAGAGTCTTTTCTAATGAGTCAACTCTTCACATGAGGTGGCCAAAGTACTAGAGTTTCAGCTTTAGCATTCCTTCCAAAGAAATCCCAGGGCCAATCTCCTTCAGAATGGACTGGTTGGATCTCCTTGCAGTCCAAGGGACTCTCAAGAGTCTTCTCCAACACCACAGTTCAAAAGCATCAATTCTTCGGCTCTCAGCCTTCTTCACAGTCCAACTCTCACATTCATACATGACCACAGGAAAAACCAAAGCCTTGACTAGATGGACTTTGTTGGCAAAGTAATGTCTCTGCTTTTGAATATGCTATCTAGGTTGGTCACAACCTTCCTACCAAGGAGTAAGCGTCTTTTAATTTCATGGCTGCAAGTCATCATCTTCAGTGACTTTGGAGCCCAGAAAAATAAAGTCTGACACTGTTTCCCCATCTATTTCCCATGAAGTGATGTGACCAGATGCCATGATCTTAGTTTTCTGAATGTTGAGCTTTAAGCCAACTTTTTCCTCTCCACTTTCACTTTCATCAAGGGGCTTTTTAGTTCCTCTTCACTTTCTGCTATAAAGGTGGTGTCATCTCCATATCTGAAGTTATTGATATTTCTCCCGGCAATTTTGATTCCAGCTTGTGTTTCTTCCAGTCCAGCATTTCTCATGATGTACTCTGCATATAAGTTAAATAAACATGGTGACTATATACAGCCTTCATGTACTCCTTTTCCTATTTGGAACTAGTCTGTTGTTCCATGTCCAGTTCTAACTGTTGCTTCCTGACCTGCATACAAATTTCTCAAGAGGCAGGTCAGGTGGTCTGGTATTTCCATCTCTTTCAGAATTTTCCACAGTTTATTGTGATCCACACAGTCAAAGGCTTTGACATAGTCAATAAAGCAGAAATAGATGTTTTTCTGGAACTCTCTTGCTTTTTCGATGATCCAGCGGATCTTGGCAATTTGATCTCTGGTTCCTCTTCCTTTTCTAAAACCAGCTTGAACATCAGGAAGTTCACAGTTCACATATTGCTGACTTGTTGGGGGTCCCCTCTGGCGCCTTTGCTGCTCTTCTCTCTGCACGTATTTTTTAGCATCTTTTCTGTGACCGGCGCGCTAAGCACAGGTGGCGGCCACCAGCGGGCTAAGCGCGGCAGAGAGGAACTATCACATGTCGAGGTCAGGGGCACAAGCCTGGAGGACCCCATGCCTGAAGGGCAGTGGCCAAGAGGAGTTACCCCATAAAATATAATAATATTAATTGTAGTATTTCTACTGTTGTTGTTCAGTCACTAAGCTGTGTCCGACTCTTTGCGACCCCATGGACTACATCAAGTCAGGCTTCCCTGTCCTTTACTATCTCCCAGAGTTTGCTCAAACTCATGTGCATTGATTTAGTGATGCCATCCAACCATCTCCAACCATCTCATCCTCTGTCACCCTCTTCTCCTCCTGCCCTCAATCTTTCCCAGCAACAAGGCTTCTCCAGTGAGTTAGCTCTTCACAGCAGATGACCAATGTATTGGAGCTTCAGCTTCATCATCTGTTCTTCCAATGAACAGTCAGGGTTGATTTCCTTTAGAATTGATTAGTTTAATCTCCTTGTTTTCCAAGGGGAAATCTTAAGAATCTTCTCCAGCTCCACAGTTCTAAAGCATCAATCAATTATTTGGTACTCAGCCTTCTTTATGGTCCAGTTCTCACATCTTATGTTATAATATATATTACTTTGATATATACATAAAAGTCACTTTGATTTTCCATTTTTATCCCTGTTTTTTTCTATGAAAAAAAAAAATATGTGTCCCCCAAACTTGCATGATAAATGTTTGAATTCATTGATAACTCAATCCACTCATTTAAAAAGTTAGTTATAAATTTTTTGAGCACAAACTATTTTCATGATATTGTGTTTATAGAACTAATAAAGTTAACAAAAATATAGCTTCTGTTTCAAATGACATAATCTAAACAAAAGCAAAACAGAAGCCACAGAATCAATAGAGAAATCAGAGATCTTAAGGAAGAAATAGAGTTGCATTTTAGTGGGAGTTTCTATTTATAGACAACATAAGGCAGTATCTCTTAAAGTAAAAATAAGTTTTGGAAATCTGAAAGACAACTATTTGGGCATTTCAGGATTAATTGTTAAAAAACTGACATGGCCACTTTTTCACTATTTTTCTAGTTGAAGACTATATGAGGCATTTGGCTTGCTTGCATTTGAGGACCAAGAAATAAGAAGATATACTTTCTTTAAACACTATTCAATTCACTGTTGACAGTGGAAATTGGGTACTGAAACTTAATGAAGGAATAGCAAGTTAACATTTACTATGTTATCTTCATTAGAAGGCATCTACTCATTGAATATAATGGCAAGTAGCATTAACTATTTAAATTCCTGTTTTATGCTTACTGGTTCATTCTCTTTCTCTGCTGTCTTTCAATTCATTTATATCTGACTTCAATCAGATGAACAATATATGCATGCTGCTTCTTCAATGTCACTGTAAAAACAATCTAAAACTTTCCCGAAAACAAATGTACATGTACCATAAGGATGAAAGGTAGAGAAAAATCACTCAATCTCCAACAATCTCTGCAAAATCTGAACCTACAAGGAATGGCACAAAATTTCACTAAATAATTTGCTATCCTAATAAATCAGTCACTATAGACGGTGATTGCAGCCATGAAATTAAAAGACGCTTACTCTTGGAAGGACAATTATGATCAACCTAGACAGCATATTAAAAAGCAGAGACATTATGTTGTCAACAAAGTTTCATCTAGTCAAGGCTATGGTTTTTTCAGTGGTCATGTATGGATGTGAGAGTTGGACCATAAGGAAACCTGAGCACCGAAGAATTGATGCTTTTGAGCTATGGTGTTGGAGAAAACTCCTAAGAGTCCCTTGGACTGCAAGGGGATGCAACCAGTCCATTCTAAAGGAGATCGATCATGGGTGTTCATTGAAAGGACTGATGTTGAAGGTGAAACTCCGAAACTTTGGCCACCTGATGTGAAGAGCTGACTCATTTGAAAAGACCCTGATTCTGGGAAAGATTGAGGGCAGGAGGACAAGGGGACGACAGAGGATGAGATGGTAGAATGTCATCACCAACTCAATGGGCATGGGTTTGGGTGGACCCCGGGAGTTGGTGATGGACAGGGAGGCCTGGTGTGCTGCAGTTTATGAGGTCGCAAACAGTCAGACATGACTGAGCAACTGAACTGAACTGAAATAAATCATTAATCAGATCAGATAAGATCAGATCAGTCGCTCAGTCGTGTCCGACTCTTTGAGACCCCATGAACTGCAGCACGCCAGGCCTCCCTGTCCATCACCAGCTCCCGGAGGTAACTCAGACTCACATCCATCGAGTCAGTGATGCCATCCAGCCATCTCATTCTCTGTCGTCCCCTTCTCCTCCTGCCCCCAATCCCTCCCAGCATCAGAGTCTTCTCCAATGAGTCAACTCTTCGCATGAGGTGGCCAAAATACTGGAGTTTCAGCTTTAGCATCATTCCTTCTAAAGAAATCCCAGGATTGATCTCCTTCAGAATTGACTGGTTGGATCTTCTTGCAGTCCAAGGGACTCTCAAGACTTTCTCCAACACCACAGTTCAAAAGCATCAATTCTTCAGCGCTCAGCCTTCTTCACAGTCCAGCACTCACATCCATACATGACCACAGGAAAGACCATAGCCTTGACTAGGCGAACCTTTGTTGGCAAAGTGATGTCTCTGCTTTTGAATATGCTATCTAGGTTGGTCATAACTTTCCTTCCAAGGAGTAAGCGTCTTTTAATTTCATGGCTGCAGTCACCATCTGCAGTGATTTTGGAGCCCAGAAAAACAAAGTCTGACACTGTTTCCACTGTTTCTCCATCTATTTCCCATGTAGTGATGGGACCAGATGCCATGATCTTCAATTTCTGAATGTTGAGCTTTAAGCCAACCTTTACACTCTCCACTTTCACTCTCATCAAGAGGCTTTTTAGCCCCTCTTCACTTTCTGCCATAAGGGTCGTGTCATCTGCATATCTGAGGTTATTGATATTTCTCCCAGCAATCTTGATTCCAACTTGTGTTTCTTCCAGTCCAGCATTTCTCATGATGCACTCTGCATATAAGTTAAATAAACATGGTGACAATATACAGCCTTGAAGTACTCCTTTTCCTATTTGGAACCAGTCTGTTGTTCCATGACCAGTTCTAACTGTTGCTTCCTGACCTGCATACAGATTTCTCAAGAGGCAGATTAGGTGGTCTGGTATTCCCATCTCTTTCAGAATTTTCCACAGTTTATTGTGATCTACACAGTCAAAGGCTTTGGCATAGTCAATAAAGCAGAAATAGATGTTTTTCTGGACTCTCTTGCTTTTTCCATGATCCAGCCGATGTTGGCAGTTTGATCTCTGGTTCCTCTGCCTTTTCTAAAACCAGCTTGAACATCAGGAAGTTCATGGTTCACATATTGCTGAAGCCTGGCTTGAAGAATTTTGAGCATTACTTTACTAGCATGTGAGATGAGTGCAATTGTGCGGTAGTTTGAGCATTCTTTGAAATTGCCTTTCTTGGGTATTGGGATGAAAACTGACTTTTCCAGTCTTGTGGCCACTGCTGAGTTTTCCAGATTTGCTGAAATAATGAGTGCAGCACTTTCACAGCATCATCTTTCAAGATTTGGAATAGCTCCACTGGAATTCCATCACCTCCACTAGCTTTGTTCCTAGTGATGCTTTCTAAGGCCCACTTGACTTCACATTTCAGGATGTCTGGCTCTAGGTCAGTGATCACACCATCATGATTATCTGGGTCATGAAGCTCTTTTTTGTACAATTCTTCTGTGTATTCTTGCCATCTCTTCTTAATATCTTCTGCTTCTGTTAGGTCCATACCATTTCTGTCCTTTATCGAGCCCATTTTTGCATGAAATGTTCCTTTGGTATCTCTGATTTTCTTGAATAGATCCTTAGTCTTTCCCATTCTGTTGTTTTCCTCTATTTCTTTGCATTGATCACTGAAGAAGGCTTTCTTATCTCTTCTTGCTATTCTTTGGAACTCTGCATTCAGATGTTTATATCTTTCTTTTTCTCCTTTGCTTTTCTCTTCTCTTCTTTTCATAGCTATTTGTAAGGCCTCCCCAGATAGCCATTTTGCTTTTTGCATTTCTTTTCCATGGGGATGTTCTTGATCCCTGTCTCCTGTACAATGTTACAAACCTCATTCCATAGTTCATCAGGCACTCTATCTATCAGATCTAGGCCCTTAAATCTATTTCTCACTTCCACTGTATAATCATAAGGGATTTGATTTAGGTCATACCTGAATGGTCTAGTGGTTTTCCCTACTTTCTTCAATTTTAGTCTGAATTTGGCATTCAGAAATAATAACCACATGAGGCTTCAGTAACAATAAATATCAGAGACCTTAAAATAAATTAATAGTATATTCAAATCACAATATAAAAAGATACTCTTTTTACTTAACAGTTATTCACCTCACACATTTTTTGACACATGTCACAGTATCCCAGGACTGATAATCATTTGTGAACATCATCTCTTCAATCCTTTTCTGTTAGGCGTACAGGACATCCAAATACTAATGTATAGGATAACAAAGGAGATAAAATAGAATAGAGATGCAAAGGAAGAAGGGGAGTTATAGTGGAGAAGAGAATAATGGACAAATGTCAATCAATAAGAATCAGAGTTCATTGTCCTTTCAAAATATCAACAGGGTCCATTCAATCTGTTTACAACAGTTTTTACTTATCTTGTGATCTGCAATTTTGGGGGAGAAGGAGAAGGTGTAGAAGAGGAAGAAGAAGAAGGATGAGCAGGGGACAAGAAAAGGGAAGGAGAAGGATGGGGAGGAAAGAAGAAGAAGGGAGAGAAGGAGAAAAAGAAAAAGAAAAGGAGGAGGAAGAGAAAGGAACACAGGGTGGGAGAGGGCAAAGGGAGGGGAAAATGTTACAAGAAAGTGAAATATCACATCCAGGGAGCTATGTGAGTCCATTGCTCAGTCTGCCAAATGAGATTCCTGTGCTTTATTCAGGAAAGCATTTAAGAGCAAGCCAAAGAAAAGTAAAAGTAAGATTTTTCAGAGAGATACACACTCCATAGGCAGAATGCCAAGTATCTTAGAAGGTGAGAGTAGCACTAGGACATGGGATAGTTGTTTTTTATGCACTGAGTAATTTCATACAAGTGAGAGGAATATTCTTGCTATTTCAAGCAAGGGTGGGGATTCCCAGAAATTGGGACTCTATCAACTGTTTGGCCTGTTATGGTCCATCTCAGAAATATCACAATGTAAGGGGGAATGATTTTTAGTATTAGAACAAAGATTTAATGAGCTAAATGTCAATAACCAGACTATTTTCGGTTCTTGAAGCCACCTTGGTTTCAGCTAGTTCCATCCAGTTTTTACTGCATCCTAATGAGTTGGCCTAAAAATCATCACTACGAACAAAGCTAGTGGAGGTGATGGAATTCTGGTTGAGTTCTTTCAAATCCTAAAAGATGATGCTGTGAAAGTGCTGCACTCAATATGCCAACAAATTTGGAAAACTCAGCAGTGGCCACAGGACTGGAAAAGGTCAGTTTTCATTCCAATCCCAAAGAAAGGCAATGCCAAAGAATGCTCCAACTACCGCACAATTTCACTCATCTCACATGCTAGTAAAGTAATGCTCAAAATTCTCCAAACCAGGCTTCAGCAATACATGAACTGTGAAATTCCAGATGTTCAAGCTGGTTTTAGAAAAGGTAGAGGAACCAAAGATCAAATTGCCAACATCTGCTGGATCATCAAAAAAACAAGAGAGTTCCAGAAAAACATCTAGTTCTGCTTTATTAACTATGCCAAAGCCTTTGACTGTGTGGATCACAATAATCTGTGGAAAATTCTGAAAGAGATGGGAATACCAGATGACATGATATGCCTCTTGAGAAATCTGTATGCAGGTCAGGAAGCAACAGTTAGAACTGGACATGGAACAACAGATTGGTTCCAAATAGGAAAAGGAGTACGTCAAAGCTGTATATTGTCACCCTACTTATATTAATTTATATGCAGAGTACATCATGAGAAATGCTGGGCTGGAAGAAGCACAGGCTGGAATCAAGATTGCTGGGAGAAATATCAATAACCTTAGATATGCAGATGACACAACACTTATGGCAGAAAGTGAAGAGGAAAAAAAAAAGCCTCTTGATGAAAGTGAAAGAGGAAAGTGAAAAAGTTGACTTAAAGCTCAACATTCAGAAAATGAAGATCATAACATCCGGTCCCATTACTTCATGGGAAATAGATGGGGAAACAGTGGAAACAGTGTCAGACTTTCTTTTTCTGGGCTCCAAAATCACTGCAGATAGTGACTGCAGCCATGAAATTAAAAGACACTTACTCCTTGGAAAAAAGTTATGACTAACCTAGATAGCATATTGAAAAGCAGAGACATTACTTTGCCAACAAAGGTTGGTCTAGTTAAGGCTACGGTTTTTCCAATGGTCATGTATGGGTGTGAGAGTTGGACTGTGAAGAAAGCTGAGTGCCAAGGAATTGATGCTTTTGAACTGTGGTATTGGAGAAATCTCTTGAGAGTCCCTTGGACTGCAAGAAGATCCAACCAGTCTATCCCAAAGGAGATCAGTCCTTGGTGTTCATTGGAAGGACTGATGTTGAAGCTGAAATTCCAATACTTTGGCCACCTGATGTAAAGAGTTGAGTCATTGGAAAACACCCTGATACTGGCACGGATTGAGGGCAGGAGGAGAAGAGGATGACAGAGGATGAGATGGCTGGATGGCATCACTGACTCGCTGGACTTGAGATTAGGTAAACTCTAGGAGTTGGCGATGGACAGGGAGGCCTGGCGTGCTGTGATTCATGGGGTCACAAAGAGTCAGACACGACTGATCGACTGAACTGAACTGAACTGAACTGAATATATGTGCCCCTTCTTAATTTATCTAGCAGTGTTTTCCTGCTGTCACAGAAGGGAAAAGAGATAAAGAGGAAAGGGAAGAGATAGGAAGAGAGCTGGATCAGTTACACAAGTACATTTGCAAAGTATATTATATGCCAAACACTTGACTTCATTATCCTGCTCTCAGTTCTTCATAATAGATCCTACATGTGTGCATGTTCAGTTGCTCAGTCATGTCCAGCTTTTTGAACTGCAGCCTGCCAGGCTCCCCTGTCCATCAAATTTCCCAGGCAAGAATACTGATGTTGGTTGTCATTTCCTTCTCCAGGGAATCTTTCCTACCCAGGGATTGAACCCACAGCTCCTGCATTGCAGGGAGGAATCTTAAACCACTGAGCCACCAAATGGGACATGGTTAATCAAAGAGGAATAGATTTTAAATTTTATAGCTATTAATAGAAAATTCTCTTGTTGTATATTAAAAAAATCCAAGGTCAAGGACTCAGTTCAGTTCAGTTCAGTCACTCAGTCGTATCCAACTCTTTATGACCCTATGGACTGCATGGTCAAGGACTAATGGACTCTTTTTCATGTGTTGGCTATAACACTTATAAGAAGTTGAATCTTAGGAGGGTTACTCTTCTTCTTTCAATAATGTTAATTTCTTTTTCATTAAATAGAGCATGAAACAGAGCTATTATTGAGATGGTGAGGATCAAATGTAATGTAATTTAAGAGACAATTAGATGTTATTGAAATGTTTTTAAACTGTAATTCCAAATCCAGTAGACTATATTATGATAAGTGAAAAACCAGTTTATACTGATGTATATAATACTCCTCTATATCTAAAATAGGACTTCCCTGGTGGCTCAGATGATAAAGAATATGCCTGCAATGCAGGATACCTGGTTTCAATTCCTGGGTTGGAAGGTCCTCTGGAGAAGGGAATGACTACCTTGTCTAGTATTCTTGCCTGGAAAATTCCATAGACAGAGGAGACTGGCAGGCTACAGTTCATGGAGTCCTAAAAAGTCAGACACAACTGAGTGATTAAGGTAAGGGGAACTTTGAGTTTGCAGTCATAGTAATCTGAGAGCCTGGGACGTATTAAACATTGTTAGTAACAAATTTGGTTTATAGTTCCTTTTGCATGCTTTAAACCTCATGCACATGATTCATTAAGCTTGACATTACAAATGTAGAAGCCTAGCATCTAGTAGAGCATTGATCATGCTGTTTCAATTCAATTAATAAGCAATTAGCTTTGTGATAAATGAATGACATAAATAAACTCATAGTTTATTTCTAAGGATATTCTCAGAGTATTTATTAAATAATCAAATAGACAAACATAACTGGATCCAAATCATTATATTCCTTGGGATATCTCCCTATCAAGAATATATGATTGTGGCCATCTGCTCTTCAGTCTAGCAGAGTAAAGAGTGTTTTCATGACAAGCATCTTCTCAAATAAAGTAGGATATTAACAACTATGAGAGGTCTAAAAATTCTAACTCAATAGGATACAATTTAGCACATCCAAGGGGCAGTATTAATAATTTAACAGCTAGAATATTTTTGTAAGTTCTTCTTGATGAAAGACACAATTGACTTGTAATTAAAACAATATTCCAAGGCATTATTTTATTTCATAAAAATCTTAAGGAGAGTCTTGCAAATGTCTAGGGCTGAACAACTTTTCTTATTATTTATGAAAATAAGCAAAGCCAGAGAGTTTAGCATCTACTTATAATAGGATTAAAAATAATTTATTTTCCTATAACATGAATGTGAATGAATAAACCATGTATTATATTTTGAATTAATAAATCTGGTTTGAACCCTATATATATATATATATATATATATATATATATGTGTGTGTGTGTGTGTGTGTGTGTGTGTGTGTGTGTGTGTGTAGGTGTGGGTGTGTGTATGTGCTTGCGTGTTCAATCTCTCAGTCATGTCTGATTCTTACAACCCCCTGGACTGTAGCCTGCCAGGCTCCTCTGTCCATGAGACTCTTCAGGCAAGAATACTGGAGTGGGTTGCCATTTCCTTCTCCAGGGGAGCTGCCTGACCCAGGGTTTGAGTCCATGTCTCTTGCATCTCCTGCACTGGCAGGCAGATTCTTTAGCACTGCGCCACCTGGGAAGCCGAGTATATATAATATGTGTGTGTACATACACACATACATGCATATAATTATATGAAATATTTTGTAAGTCTATTATGTACTGAATGTTTAATTAAGTTTTTAATATTTAAAATATTATTAAAACTAATAGATTCATGCAAGTATTTATTGTAATAGGAAAACAAACTTTTTCTAAGTTGCCTCTGTCTTATAATAGGCATTATTTTATTATTAATTGTTAAGCTCTAATATAGTCCCTATAAAACTAAAATGCAATAACTTTTTAAAAAGCATTCCATTTTGATTTTTCACTTTAAATGTACAAGGAAGTAGAGCCTGAAGTCAGGCAGGTTGATTCCTCCAGTTCCATTCTTCTTTCTCAAGATAGCTTTGGCTATTCGAGGTTTTTTGTATTTCCATACAAATTGAGAAATTATTTGTTCTAGCTCTGTGAAGAATACCATTGGTAGCTTGATGGGGATTGCATTGAATCTATAAATTGCTTTGGGTAATATACTCATTTTCACTATATTGATTCTACCAATCCATGAACATGGTATATTTCTCCATCTATTAGTGTCCTCTTCGATTTCTTTCAGCAGGGTTTTATAGTTTTCTATATATAAGTCTGGCACAAAGACAGAAATATAGATCAATGGAACAAAATAGAAAGCCCAGAGATAAATCCATGCACATATGGACACCTTATCTTTGAGAAAGGAGTCAAGAATATACAATGGATTAAAGACAATCTCTTTAACAAGTGGTGTTGGGAAAACTGGTCAAACACTTGTAAAAGAATGAAGCTAGAACACTTTCTAACACCATACACAAAAATAAACTCAAAATGGATTAAAGATCTAAATCTAAGACCAGAAACCATAAAACTCCTAGAGGAAAACATAGGCAAAACACTCTCTGACATACGTCACAGCAGGATCCTCTATGACCCACCTCCCAGAATATTGGAAATAAAATCAAAAATAAACAAATGGGACCTAATTAAACTTAAAAGCTTCTGCACAACAAAGGAAACTATAAGCAAGGTGAAAAGACAGCCTTCAGAATGGGAGAAAATAATAACAAATGAAGCAACAGAAAAACAACTATCTCAAAAATATACAAGCAACTGCTACAGCTCAGTTCCAGAAAAATAAATGACCGAATCAAAAAATAGGCCAAAGAACTAGGTAGACATTTCTCCAAAGAAGACATACAGATGGCTAACAAACACATGAAAAGATGCTCAACATCACTCATGATCAGAGAAATGCAAATCAAAACCACTATGAGGTACCATTTCATGCCAGTCAGAATGGCTGCGATCCAAAAGTCCACAAGCAATAAATGCTGGAGAGGGTGTGGAGAAAAGGGAACCCTCTTACATTGTTGGTGGGAATGCAAACTAGTACAGCCACTTTGGAGAACAGTATGGAGACTCCTCAAAAAAACTGGGAATAGAACTGCCTTATGATCCAGCAATCCCACTGCTGGGCATACACACTGAGAAAACCAGAATTGAAAGAGATACGTGTACCCCAATGTTCATAGCAGCACTGTTTACAATAGCCAGGACTTGGAAGCAACCTAGATGTCCATCCACAGATGAATGGATAAGAAAGCAGTGGTACATATACACAATGGAGTATTACTCAGCCATTAAAAAGAATGTATCTGAATCAGTTCTAAGGAGGTGGATGGAACTGGAGCCTATTATACAGAGTGAAGTAAGCCAGAAAGAAAAACACAAATACAGTATACTAACACATATATATGGAATTTAGAAAGATGGTAACAATAACCTTGTTTACAAGACAGCAAAAGAGACACTGATGTATAGAACAGACTTTTGGACTCTGGGAATGGGAGAGGGTAGGATGATTTGGGAGAATAGCATTGAAATATGTATAATATCATATCTGAAACAAGTCGCCAGTCCAGGTACGATGCCTAATAACGGATGCCTGGGACTGGTGCACTGGGACGACCCAGGGGAATGGTATGGGGAGGGAGGAGGGTTCAGAATGGGGAACACATGTATACTTGTGGCGGATCCATCTTGATGTATGGCAAAAGCAATAGAATATTGTAAAGTTAAGCAAAATAAAATTTAATTTAAAAAAATTAAAAAAAATAAATGTACAAGGAAGACTGAGAAGATATAATTTCTTCCTTAAAAGTTATTGAGTTTGGTTACTTAAAAAAGCTTACTATATATGTTTCATTTCATTTGTATATGCAAAATAGAACATTTACTAAATTTTTGTGAAAAGTAGTGTGATACTTTTAACAGTTTCTTGATTTCCTTTTGGGTGATCCTGAATTGGTAATGGCATCTTAGGTTTAAGAGGGATCATCAGTCTTGGAGGATCTCAGTGACAATTTCATTGTCAATTTCTTTATCAAATTGGATATACATCCGAAATGGTATACTGACACTGAATTAAGAAATGCTGGTGGTTTACATAAATAGCCACTAGTACAGAACAAAGGCATCCATTGTTTAAGGCAATTTATCTCTATCTATATAAAAAAGTGATTTGAAACTTGTGGAAAAAACTCATGAAAACAAAGCAATGATACATTTCATTTTATATCATGAATTATAATATTTGTTATTCTATAGTCAAATCTGTCCTCAAATGCTGATATAATTTCCACAACTATAAGGATTATTTCTACCAGTGTCAAATTTTAAATTGGGTACTGTTAAATCTTGATCATAATTTTAGAGTGAACTTCAGTGATTATTTGAAATATCTTAAAAAAAAAATCTTGAGTATATTTTATTTTCTGGCTTGAAGTAGCATGGGGTATACACTTAAATCTTCTTTTAGCATTTACCCCACTGTAAAATGCAAATTTGAACCCAAGAATCTATATCTCTCTCCTGGATTTCTAAATAAGTTCCCTTGCCTATTAAATTGGCCACATACCAATCTCTTGCCTTTTTCTTCAGTGCCTTATAGCCTAAGGATTCATCTGCAAACTAACCACTCCCTATAAATTTTACCTAACTGTATGTTACAACAAGTTTTAGAGAACACCTGACTTATACCAGCTATTCTAGAGCATTTTTGAGAAATGGAATATAATGATTTTTTTTTCAATTATGGGAAAAAACAACACTCTCCAACTGAAAATTCATTATATATTGTCTTAATTTTGGTTTAGAACTCTCAAAACCACTCACCAAGAAAGAATCAGATAGCAGAAAGTGAATGTGATATTCTGTGGTAAGTTAAAGTTGTTCAGATCAATTTAGGTTACATGACAAAAACCACTAGAGTTAATATGGCTTGAAACAAAACTGGAAGTGAATATTCTTGCCCATTGCCTTATGAATGTAGTGTTTCTCTTCTGCTTTTGTACTGGAGAAGAAACCATTCCCTATGCTATGCTATGCTATGATAAGTCACTTCAGTCGTGTCCAACTCTGTGTGACCCCATAGACGGCAGCCCACCAGGCTTCCCCGTCCCTGGAATTCTCCAGGAAGAACACTGTAGTGGGTTGCCATTTCCTTCTCCAATGCATGAAAGTGAAAAGAGAAAGTGAAGTCGCTCAGTCATGTCTGACTCTTAGCGACCCCATGGACTGCAGCCTACCAGGCTCCTCCATCTGTGGGATTTTCCAGGCAAGAGTACTGGAGTGGGGTGCCATTGCCTTCTCCAAACCATTCCCTAATATGCTACATAACAAGTAAACATCTAACACAATATTTGCAATTATAAAATTGTTGTTTACGGTAGTTTTTTTCCAAGAGTCATCTAAGTTTTTAGGAGTCAGAATGGGAGAACAAGCCAAGATATGATGGACAGAATAGGATTTTAACAATGACCCTAATCAATGCCATCATCCATAAAATGAAATGTGATCTTTCATTTATTATCGTGGCTGGAAGAAGGCAACATAGATGTTTCTAGTTGGTATTTCCAAGGTTACAGCTCATTCCACATTCCAAGTTGCCAGTGCTCAGGTACCCTCAATTTCTCAATATATCAATTCCATTATATCCTTCTGGTAGGACTAAAATACCAGAGATTCCACTTTGAAACAGACTTTAGCCAGAAATCCATTTACTAATCTGGCACCTCTCAGTCTCTGTTCTAACAGAAGGGATGATGATATTGTGAGTCTTGGGTTATTAATGTCAGCTCTTATCCTGTGTACATAATCTTTAATTTGTCTGGGTATTTCCCTCTCTTCAGTGTTCAGTTTTAACAGAACAGATGGATGAAGTCTTTTTCAGTGTATAATTGTTATGTTGTTGTGGGCTCCTTCCTTCCAGGGATCCAGCTACTCCTTCAGTCATCATGACAGAAATGGCTGATCAGAAATGGCTGGAACTCAGGTCTAGACAGGGCTTCTCAGGTGGCACTAGCAGTAAAGAACCTGCCTGCCAATGCAGGAGATGTTAGAGACGTGGGTTCAATCCCTGGGTTGGGAAGATTCACTAGAGGAGGAAATGGCTGCTCACTCCAATATTCTTGCCTGGAGAATCTCATGGAAAAAGGAGCCCAGCAGTTTACAATTCAGTGTCACAAAGAGTTGAACACAACTGAAGTGACTTAGCACACACACAGGTCCAGCTACTGAGCAAAGGTTTGTAGTTTTTTTTTTTTTTTTTTTTTAATGGAGAAACTGCCTCAACCTCCTGCTCCTTCATCCTCAGTTTTATTTGATTCTATGTGTTAAGCAGAACCCTTGTTGACTGCCAGTCTATTTTCTCTCTATGTGTGGCATATTCTATCATCATCTCCACAAGCTCTCATGAGTCATATCTCTTTCATTTTTCCTCTTGTTTGGTCATTACAATAATTACAGCCTCCAGTCTTCTGGAAAGTAAGTGTTGTCACCTGGCCTCTGCTAATTCAAGACATATCATTCACAATGGATATTAATGAGTTCTATTTCATGACCAGATCTCTTACCTTCACACCTGACTTAAAGAAGGCAATCACCTCTCAAGTTTTTTGTGATGCTGGTGCCTCTAATGACCACAGTGAAGAGTGTGCTTTCGGCCTATCCTGTAAAACATAATCATCTGATGACTCTTCTGGCCTTACATGATTTATCATTTCATTACAATCACTTTTCTCAGCCTCTTTATTTCCCTTAACTACTAGAAGGTCATGGACAATGCTACTTCACCTTGTCTCTAAGTCATTTGGTGGTGAGTTTGAACCAGCATCTAGAGTTTCTGCTCTGATTCATTGCCCCCAAGTCAACTTATTCTTGATTATCCTGTTTTACATTCTGATCCCCTTGTTCAAACACTAAAATCGAAACCCAAGATAACTGCTTTGGCCCCTGCCAGTACATGTTAACTAATTCCCCTTTCTCCTTTAAACTCTTTTCCTGCTTCATCAGGTTCAGCATGGCTCTAGCCAGGTTATGCTGGAGTTAACTCTAGTATTAGGGGGTGCAGCTTCTGAGGGGGGAGGCATCTTCAGCAGACTGTACAATGAAGACTCACTAGAGAATGATGAGGCACTTCTACAAGCTGTAAATATTCAAGGGAATTTGCAGTTATCCTTTGTAGAAGGCAATGGCAACCCACTCCAGTGTTCTTGCCTGGAAAATCCCATGTACGGAGGAGCCTGGTAGGCTGCAGTCCATGGGGTCACTGGGAGTCGGACATGACTGAGTGACTTCACTTTCACTTTTCACTTTCATGCATTGGAGAAGGAAATAACAACCCATTCCAGTGTTCTTGCCTGGAGAATCCCAGGAATGGCGGAGCCTGGTGGGCTGCCATCTATGGGGTTGCACAGAGTCAGGCACAATTGAAGTGACTTAGCAGCAGCAGCAGTTATCCTCAGGGGTTCTCTACAGATAGACTCATCCCAGTGTTGGGGCCGCAGGTGTTCCCAACCAGAGTCCTGACTTTAACATAACAGATCTGCTTTGAAATGCTTCTGGATATCCGTGATTTTGTCAGATTTTCAACCTCATGGCCAATATTTTGGCTCTCACAGTCAGCCTTCAACTGTTAACCACCATGAGTTATTTTATTACCCTTCTTCAGTGAGTTATCTCAACTTACTAACCAGCCTACATTGCTAATTTTTTTATATCTTCTCACATTATACAACACTCCCCTCCCCCCACACACAAACAATTATTAAAAATGCCTGAAGCACTGTACCTGCATGGTTAGCTGCAAGGGAGCTCTATGGCATTCCAGCATTCTTTAGCATGCCATCCTATATCATATTCCATTCGTGACTCTCCTACATTCAGGTTTGTATCTTCTTTTTCTTTCAGACAGGGATGACCATGTTGAACATCTTTATTTTGCCATCTGTTTTTACAAGTGTCTTAGTGCCATTTGTGTTAGTTTAGGACTATCAAATAGCACACACCTAGACAGCATGAGACATTAAAGATGTTTATTGTAGGAGGGAGCTGGAAGAGTATTTATACCATAACACTGGTCTCACACCTGTGGAAGCAAAGAAGGAGGGAAGGGAAGTTGGGGAGGAAGATTCTTGGACACAGCATATGGTTTTAATAAAGATTTGGCCAAACTAAAAAGGAGTCCTTGAGGCATTGTCTCCTGTTGGAAAATGCCTGTATCTCATGATAATGAATCTGCTTAAGTATTCATGTTGTACTCTGTCATTGGCTCAGAAGCCTAGGGCAAGCATCACCTCAGTGGGAATGCAGTGGGGAATCCAAAGATGCAACAACTGGAACCTTTGGTAAAGTATTGTCCCCACAGCAGATTTGAGTGGCACATTGCCACAGCCATCACATGTGTACGTTCACATTCTGTATTTAATTTCATGGACTCCCTATGTGCCCCTGCTTGAGGGTATTAAGTAACTTGTGTATTGATATTGAGGTGGGAGGATGACTGTGAAGGCTATAGATGAGGAGGAAATGCAAAAATACAGGGATGCAAGGGGAAAAACTTAGGAAGGAGAGGCAAGAATCTGTCTCACACATTTCTCTTATATTGCAATATTTCCTAAAATCAACCTTGCCTATATCTGAAAGTCACACACCTGTTTATAATGTTCCTCAGAGGAATAATTTGTCATCCTGAAATATTTTATGTGAGAATTGGGAGAGAAAGACAACACACAATATGAAAAAGTCATAGAATTCAATCTCGGCATGAAGGAGAATATATAAAATTTCCCCTTAGGATTCAGAAAGGCCTCAGTCTTTTGTACTTTACCTATGCTTGTCTTATTTCACTGTTTCAATGTCTCCTATTTTAAAAACTCTCTATTTGCTTCTTCTTTCCTTTATTTTTCTCTGAAAACCTACCTTCCTATTTTCTACATCTCTGTGGAGTATTAGCAAGAGCAGTGTGATGTATTAATCTTGGCAAATGGAAGCATATATTCAGGTATTTAGAAATTTGTCCTGATGTTGATAAAATGCTAAGCTGTGACTGATTAATGACCTTTGGGATTGTGTCTATGTTCACAGCTCCAGTGTATAAATGGTTGTGAAGATCAATCTTTTGGGGTACTTTTGTATATTTCATGTGAAAAAGAAAATTAGATCCTGGCACCAGAGGATGCATAATGCAAATATTATTTTGATTCTTACATTGTAATGTACATGTTGTTTTGTTCAGTATATTTTCTGACATTGCAGCAAAACAAACTTTGGGTCTTATCTTTGTAATGAGTAGAAATACATCATCAAGGTCAAAGATCTTACATACACATAAATTTATATTTCAGTTGAGTTTGGAATTATATCTCTCCACTGAGAAAAGAGAGTTTTAGTGTGTAGATTTAAAATAAACTTTTCTTTACCAAAAATATATAGTGAACTTCATTGGTAGACATGAGAAACAAGAGAGAGCTTAGTTATAATATATAGCATGCTAGAGCATGCAGCAGCTCAGATCATAGAATTATGGACAGTTAGAGCTTTCTGCCATATTATAAGCTGATTTGCCTTGCAAGCAAGCTTGAGTCTGGATATATGAGTAGTACACTGAACTGGGGTGTATCTGATAGATTCAATCCAAATACTCAGATAAGAACAGGTCTGAATACAAAGGATATCTTAAATCTAAGACACAAGGAATAGTATTAAAAACACCAGGAAGAAAAAATTAATGAGATCAGGATTAATATATACACACTACTATATATGAAATATAATCAACAAGGATTTACTATATAACACAGGGAACTCTATTCAATACTCTGTAATAATATAAATGGGAAAATTTGAAAAAGAATAGATATATGAAATGTATAACTAAATTATTTTGCCACACACCTGAACTAGCACAATATTGTAAATTACCTATCAGATCAGATCAGTCGCTCAGTCGTGTCCGACTCTTTGCGATCCCATGAACCGCAGCACGCCAGGCCTCCCTGTCCATCACCAACCCCCGGAGGTCACTCAGACTCACATCTGAGTCAGTGATGCTATCCAGGCATCTCATCCTCTGTCGTCCCCTTCTCCTCCTGACCCCAATCCCTCCCAGCATCAGAGTCTTCTCCAATGAGTCAACTCTTCTCATGAGGTGGCCAAAATACTGGAGTTTCAGCTTTAGCATCATTCCTTCCAAAGAAATCTCAGGGTTGATCTCCTTCAGAATGGACTGGTTGGATCTCCTTGCAGTCCAAGGGACTCTCAAGAGTCTTCTCCAACACCACAGTTCAAAAGCATCAATTCTTCAGCGCTCAGCCTTCCTCACAGTCCAGCTCTCACATCCATACATGACCACAGGAAAGACCATAGCCTTGACTAGGTGAACTTTTGTTGGCAAAGTAATGTCTCTGCTTTTGAATATGCTATCTAGGTTTGTCATAACTTTCCTTCCAAGGAGTAAGTGTCTTTTAATTTCATGGCTGCAGTCACCATCTGCAGTGATTTTGGAGCCCAGAAAAATAAAGTGTGACACTGTCTCCACTGTTTCCCCATCTATTTGCCAGGTAGTGATGGGACCAGATGCCATGATCTTCGTTTTCTGAAAGTTGAGCTTTAAGCCAACTTTTTCCCTCTCCACTTTCACTTTCATCAAGAGGCTTTTTAGTTCCTCTTCACTTTCTGCCATGAGGGTGGTGTCATCTGCATATCTGAGGTTATTGATATTTCTCCCAGCAATCTCGATTCCAACTTGTGTTTCTTCCAGTCCAGCATTTCTCATGATGTACTCTGCATATAAGTTAAATAAACATGGTGACAATATACAGCCTTGAAGTACTCCGTTTCCTATTTGGAACCAGTCTGTTGTTCCATGTTCAGTTCTAACTGTTGCTTCCTGACCTGCATACAGATTTCTCAAGAGGCAGAGCAGGTGGTCTGGTATTCCCATCTCTTTCTGAATTTTCCACAGTTTATTGTGATCTACACAGTCAAAGGCTTTGACATAGTCAATAAAGCAGAAATAGATGTTTTTCTGGAACTCTCTTGCTTTTTCCATGATCCAGCGGATGTTGGCAATTTGATCTCTGGTTCCTCTGCCTTTTCTAAAACCAGCTTGACCATCAGGAAGTTCACGGTTCACATATTGCTGAAGCCTGGCTTGGAGAATTTTGAGCATTACTTTACTAGCTTGTGAGATGAGTGCAATTGTGCGGTAGTTTGAGCACTCTTTGTCATTGCCTTTCTTTGGGATTGGGATGAAAACTGACCTTTTCCAATCTTGTGGCCACTGCTGAGTTTTCCAAATTTTCTGGCATATTGAGTGTAGCACTTTCCCAGCATCATCTTTCAGGATTTGGAATAGCTCCACTGGAATTCCATCACCTCCACTAGCTTTGTTCATAGTGATGCTTTCTAAGGCCCACTTGACTTCACATTCCAGGATGTCTGGCTCTAGGTCAGTGATCACACCATGATGATTATCTGGGTCATGAAGATCTTTTTTGTACAGTTCTTCTTTGTATTCTTGCCACCTCTTCGTACCCCAATACAAGCTTCCCTGGTGGCTCAGAGGTTAAAGCGTCTGCTTCCAATGTGGGATACCTGGGTTCATTCCCTGGGTTGGGAAGATCTCCTGGAGAAAGAAATGGTAACCCACTCCAGTATTCTTGCTTGGAGAATCCCATGGATGGAGATGCCTGGTAGGCCACAGTCCATGGGGTTGCAAAGAGTCAGACACAACTGAGCGACTTCACTCACTCACTCACCCCAATATAAAACAAAAATTTTAAAAAAGAGAGAGAGAGAGAAAGCACTAGGACACTTTTGGCATCAGTAGGGAAAGGATTCTAAATGAAAGCAGGCAAAATGATTGGTCAGGATTGGGAGTGGGAGTTTGAATCTTTGAAGCCCAAAGAAAAGCTGAATAGAAAGTTTACTGTGGTTTAATTGTGTAATTCAAATAATTGGAAGCCTAAGTGGTTACTGAGGAGACTGGAGATAGAGTCATCCACATTAGATAATTTGTCTCTGAGCTAAAAACTTCCTTGTTTGCTGTGGCAGCTGCACATTAGCTGTACTTTTTTGTCTTACACATTTTCTTAATAGAAGGCAATTGTCGTGATGCTTAGCATAGGCTCCTTTCTCAGTTCAGTTCAGTTCAGTCACTCAGTCGTGTCTGACTCTTTGTGACCTTATGAACCGCAGCATGCCAGGCCTCTCTGTCTATTATCAACTCCCAGAGTCCACCCAAACCCATGTAACCATATTATCCTCTGTCTTCCCCTTTTCCTCCTGCCCTCAATCTTTCCTAGCATCCAGGTCTTTTCAAATGAGTCAGCTCTTCGCATGAGGTGGCCAAAGTATTGAAGTTTCAGCTTCAACATCAGCCCTTCCAATGAACACCCAGGACTGATCTCCTTTAGGATGGACTGGTTGGATCTCCTTGCAGTCCAAGGGACTCTCACGAGTCTTCTCCAACACCACAGTTCAAAAGCATCTATTCTTTGGTGCTCAGCTTTCTTTATAGTCCAACTCTCACATCCATACATGACCACTGGAAAAACCATAGCCTTGACTAGACAGACCTTTGTTGACATAGTAATGTTTCTACTTTTTAATATGCTGTCTAGGTTGATCATAACTTTCTTTCCAAGGAGTAAGCATCTTTTAATTTCATGGCTGCAATCATCATCTGTAGTGATTTTGGACTAGGACCTCCTTAAACCAGGTTAATGTACACTAAAGAACACATGTGGTGTGGTTGCCAGAATTGCTGTAGGGATGAAGTTTGACTGAGTTGAAACTTACTGGTATTTATTTTAGTCTTAACATTAGTCCATGTAAAGTCTCTAAATCAATTTCTTCTGAAATTTATTTTACTTCTCATAACAAGAAATTCCTTCAAATATAGCAAGAACACACTATTGGTTTCTTCTACCTATTTTAACCTGATTTTTGTAAGAATTAACATTATCAAAATGTAACTCCTAATTATTTCTCTTTCATCAAATATTATATTTTTTCTAATCTTTCCTGTTTTGAAAATGGCACCATCACATGTTCAGGTGATAAAGTCTTTTGCCTACTGCCACATAAATTATAATCAGGAAGTTCTCTGTCTTTTTACTATCCAAACAAAGTTTTAATTCCTTTCTCCATCACCATCATCTCCTATTTCTACCATCATTTCTCACTTGTACTATAGGAGTAGCATCATACCTTATGTTTGTACTTCTGAGCTTTCCCTCTCTCAATCTGTTCTCCAAACATAATAGCAACCAGCTATCTTTTAAAAATGCTGATCAGAGCACATCCTTCCTTAATAAAATACCTGTAACAGCTTCCTATTACTCTTGGAATTCTAAACTATTTATTGTTGCCAACATAAACCTGCCTGGTATGCTTCTGTTTAAGCCTCTGAAATTATCTTCTGCTCTCTTCCTCAACCAAGTTTCTGCTCCTCTGGTTTTCAATTCCTGTTAGATTTCCAGATTATTAATCATTTGGAAGCCATTTGTCATTGTCTAGAATATGTTTGGCTGATATCTTCTGACAATTCTTTCCTCCTCAGAAGGTAGCATTCTTTCAATATGTCACTCAGAAAGACCTTCTTTGACTACCTCATCTAGAATAAATCCCACCAAATTAAATTACGCTTTTTCCTTCCTTAAAAAATGTTTTATTTTCTTCTTGTTACTTAATAATATGTGAAATCTTACCAAGTTTATTTGCTCCTGAGGTTACCATTCATCTGACTGTGTTGAAACTAGTCAACTGAGGCTACCCTTTCTTTTTTAAAAACTTGAATCAGTCAGGGTCCTAGGTGACAGGAGGCATATTCAAATTGAGCAGTTCTGAGGAGAGTCTGAGTTTAAGGAAAAGACAGATAAAGTATACTAGCACTAGTTATTTCTGAGCACTTACCACCCTGCATCTGAAAGTGCAAAAAGTATATTAGAGATAGTTATTATAAAAGAAGTGGTAGGTGTTCAGAAACAGCCACGTGAAAGGATTTGTTGCTTTGAGTCAATAGATGCTCGATCTTGTGATGAAGAAGGCAATGAAAACTTCAGTTTTACTTCTTTCCATGTTTGCTTTTATGCTCAGAAAAGAAGTCAAACTCATAATTGTTTATTTAAAAAAAAAAAAAAAACCTTCCACTATCAAGCAACCTGAAATTTCTGCATTGATCAGTAAATTCCTCTAGAACAATTTTTTCAGGAATATCAAACACTTCATGTTGCCAAGTGAGTGAGACCCTACAGACTGCAGCCTTCCCGGCTCCTCTGTCCATGGGATTCTCCAAGAAAGAATATTGGAGAGGGTTACCATGCCTTCATCCAGGGGATCTTCCAAACCCAGGGATCAAACCCACATCTCTTATGTCTCCTGCATTGGTGGGTGGGTTCTTTACCACTAATGGTTATTCCTTTTTTCTCATTCTTCATCTCCCCTGGAGAAGGAAATGGCAATCCACTCCCAGTATTCTTGCCTGGTAAATCCCAAGGACAGAAGAGCCTGACAGGTCACAATTCATGGGGTCACAGAAGAGTTGAACCTGACTTAATGACTAAACCACCATTCTCCATCTCTCAGCAGCATATATTAAAGAACAAAAGGGAAAATCAAGCATCTGGCAGTAATACATTATAATAGTCCAGTCAAGAGTTAATAGTCTCTTCAATTAATAGGAAAACTAGACAGCAACATGAAAAAGGATAAAACTGGACTACTACCATACAGAATACACAAAAATAAACTCAAAACGGATTAAAGACAATTATAAGATCAGAAACCTTAAAACTCCTAGAAGAAAGCATAGGTGGCAGATCCTTTACATTAGTCTTGGTAATTGGTTTTTGATTTGGCACTGAAATCAAAGTAAAAAAAAGCAAAAATAAACAAGTGGGATTACATCAAACTAAAAATTTTCTATATACCAAAAGAACCCAAAATCAAAGTAAAAAGGCAACCTACCAAATGGGGAAAAAATATTTGCAAATCATATATCTGTTGAGGAGCTAACATACAAACTACATAAAGAACTCATACAACTCAATAGCAAAATAACGAACAATCAAATTAAAAAAATGGCTGGAGAATATAAATAGATGTTTTTTTTCAAAGAAGACATACAGATACCCAATAGATATGTGAAACAGTGCTCCAATCACTAATCACCAGGGGAATGTGAATCAAAATGACAATGTGATAGCACCTTACACCTGTAATAATGGCTATTATCAAAAATATAAGAAATAACTAGCTCTGCGGAGATTGTGAAGAAAGAGAATGTTTGTGAACTATTTGTAGGAACATAAATTGGCATAGTCACAATGGAAAACAATATGAAGTTTCCTCAAGAAATTTAAAATAGAGCTACCATATGACACAGCAATGCCACTTCTGGATATTTTTCTGAAGGAAGTGAAAACACTAACTCAAAAAAATATTTGCACCCCTGTGTTTATTGCAGCTTTATTTACAATAGCCAAGACTTGAAAGCAACCTCTGTTCATGGATGAATGTATAGATAAAACTGTGATATAATAATAAAATGTTGTCCAGCAGTTAAAAAAATGGAATCTTGCCATTTGCAGCGACAACTTTGAGGGCATCATGCTAATTGAAATAATTTTTTTTTTTTTTTGATCAAGAATCTCTTTTATTGATTATCAGAAACATTACAAACATCTAGTATGAACAAATTGTAACATGATAGTGTTTAGTTTGAACAATTAATACATTTCAGATATAATATTATACATATTTCAATGCTATTCTCCCCAGTCATCTCACCCTCTCCCGGTCCCAGAGTCCAAAAGTCTGGTCTATACATCAGTGTCTCTTTTGTTGTCTCGTAAATAGGGTTATTTTTTACCATCTTTCTAAATTCCATATATATGCGTTAGTATACTGTATTTGTGTTTTTGTTTCTGGCTTACTTCACTCTGTATAATAGGCTCCAGTTCCATCCACCTCCTTAGAACTGATTCAAATGTATTCTTTTTAATGGCTGAGTAATACTCCATTGTGTATATGTACCACAGCTTGCTTATCCATTCATCTGTGGATGGACATCTAGGTTGCTTCCACGTTCTGGCTATTGCAAACAGTGCTGCTATGAACATTGGGGTACAGGTGTCTCTTTCAATTCTGGTTTTCTCAGTGTATGTGCCCAGCAGTGGGATTGCTGGATCATAAGGCAGTTCTATTTGCAGTTTTTTGAGGAATCTCCATACTGTTCTCCAAAGTGGCTGTACTAGTTTGCATTCCCACCAACAGTGCAAGAGGGTTCCCTTCTCTCCGCACCCTCTCCAGCATTTATTGCTTGTAGACTTTTGGATAGCAGCCATTCTGATTGGCGTGAAATGGTATCTCATAGTGGTTTTGATTTGCATTTCTCTGATAATGAGTGATGTTGAGCATCTTTTCATGTGTTTGTTAGCCATCTGTATGTCTTCTTTGGAGAAATGTCTATTGAGTTCTTTGGCCCATTTTTTGATTGGGTCATTTATTTTTCTGGAATTGAGCTGTAGAAGTTGCTTGTATATTTTTGAGATTAGTTGTTTGTCAGTTGCTTCATTTGCTATTATTTTCTCCCATTCTGAAGTCTGTCTTTTCACCTTGCTTATAGTTTCCTTTGTTGTGCAGAAGCTTTTTAAGTTTGATTAGGTCCCATTTGTTCATTTTTGATTTTATTTCCAATATTCTGGGAGGTGGGTCATAGAAGATCCTGCTGTGATGTAAGTCAGAGAGTGTTTTGCCTATGTTTTCCTCTAGGAGTTTTATGGTTTCTGGTCTTACATTTAGCTCTTTAATCCATTTTGAGTTTATTTTTGTGTATGGTGTTAGAAAGTGTTCTAGTTTCATTCTTTTACAAGTGTTTGACCAGTTTTCCCAGCACCCCTTGTTAAAGAGATTGTCTTTAATCCATTGTATATTCTTGCCTCCTTTGTCAAAGATAAGGTGACCATATGTGCGTGGATTTATCTCTGGGCTTTCTATTTTGTTCCATTGATCTATATTTCTGTCCTTGTGCCAGTACCATACTGTCTTGATGACTGTGGCTTTGTAGTAGAGCCTGAAGTCAGGCAGGTTAATTCCTCCAGTTCCGTTCTTCTTTCTCAAGATAGCTTTGGCTATTCGAGGTTTTTTGTATTTCCATACAAATTGAGAAATTATTTGTTCTAGCTCTGTGAAGAATACCGTTGGTAGCTTGATGGGGATTGCATTGAATCTATAAATTGCTTTGGGTAGTATATTCATTTTCACTATATTGATTCTACCAATCCATGAACATGATATATTTCTCCATCTATTAGTGTCCTCTTTGATTTCTTTCACCAGTGTTTTATAGTTTTCTATATATAGGTCTTTAGATTCTTTAGGAAGATATATTCCTAAGTATTTTATTGTTTTCATTGCAATGGTGAATGGAATTGTTTCCTTAATTTCTCTTTCTATTTTCTCGTTATTAGTGTACAGGAATGCAAGGGATTTCTGTGTGTTAATTTTATATCCTGCAACTTTACCATATTCATTGATCAGTTCTAGTAATTTTCTGGTGGAATCTTTAGGGTTTTCTACGTAGAGGATCATGTCATCTGCAAATAGTGAGAGTTTTACTTCTTCTTTTCCAATTTGGATTCCTTTTATTTCTTTTTCTGCTCTGATTGCTGTGGCCAAAACTTCCAAAACTATGTTGAATAGTAATGGTGAAAGTGGGCATCCTTGTCTTGTTCCTGACTTTAGAGGAAATGCTTTCAATTTTTCACCATTGAGGATAATGTTTGCTGTGGGCTTGTCATATATAGCTTTTATTATGTTGAGGTATGTTCCTTCTATTCCTGCTTTCTGGAGAGTTTTTATCATAAATGGATGTTGAACTTTGTCAAAGGCTTTCTCTGCATCTATTGAGATAATCATATGGTTTTTATTCTTCAGTTTGTTAATGTGGTGTATTACGTTCATTGATTTGCGGATATTGAAGAATCCTTGCATTCCTGGGATAAAGCCCACTTGGTCATGATGTATGATCTTTTTAATGTGTTGTTGGATTCTGATTGCTAGAATTTTGTTAAGGATTTTTGCATCTATGTTCATCAGTGATATTGGCCTGTAGTTTTCTTTTTTTGTGGGATCTTTGTCAGGTTTTGGTATTAGGGTGATGGTGGCCTCATAGAATGAGTTTGGAAGTTTGCCTTCTTCTGCAATTTTCTGGAACAGTTTGAGTAGAATAGGTGTTAGCTCTTCTCTAAATTTTTGGTAGAATTCAGCTGTGAAGCCGTCTAGACCTGGGCTTTTGTTTGCTGGAAGATTTCTGATTACAGTTTCAATTTCTGTGCTTAAGATGGGTCTGTTAAGATTTTCTATTTCTTCCTGATCCAGTTTTGGGAAGTTGTACTTTTCTAAGAATTTGTCCATTTCTTCCACATTGTCCATTGTATTGCCATATAATTGCTGATAGTAGTCTCTTATGATCCTTTGTATTTCTGTGCTGTCTGTTGTGATCTCTCCATTTTCATTTCTAATTTTATTGATTTGATTTTTCTCCCTTTGTTTCTTGATGAGTCTGGCTAGTGGTTTGTCAATTTTATTTACCCTTTCAAAGAACCAGCTTTTGGCTTTGTTGATTTTTGCTATGGTTTCTTTTGTTTCTTTTGCATTTATTTCTGCCCTAATTTTTAGGATTTCTTTCCTTCTACTAACCTTGGGGTGCTTCATTTCTTCCTTTTCCAGTTGCTTTAGGTGTAGAGTTAGGTTATTTATTTGGCTTTTTTCTTGTTTCTTGAGGTATGCCTGTATTGCTATGAACTTTCCCCTTAGGACTGCTTTTACAGTGTCCCACAGGTTTTGGGTTGTAGTGTTTTCATTTTCATTCGTTTCTATGCAGAATTTGATTTCTTTTTTGATTTCTTCTGTGATTTGTTGGTTATTCAGGAGTGTGTTGTTCAGCCTCCATATGTTGGTCTTTTTAATAGATTTTCTCCTGTTATTGAGATTTACTCTTACTGCATTGTGGTCAGAAAAAATGCTAGGAATGATTTCAATTTTTCTGAACTTACCAAGGCTGGATTTATGGCCCAGGATGTGGTCTATCCTGGAGAAGGTTCCGTGTGCACTTGAGAAAAAGGTGAAATTCATTGTTTTGGGATGAAATGTCCTATAGATATCAATTAGTTCTAACTGGTCTATTGTATCGTTTAAAGTTTGTATTTCCTTGTTAATTTTCTGTTTAGTTGATCTATCCATTGGTGTGAGTGGGGTATTAAAGTCTCCCACTATTATTGTGTTATTGTTGATTTCTCCTTTCATTCTTGTTAGTATTTGTCTTATATATTGTGGTGCTCCTAAGTTGGGTGCATATATATTTATAATTGTTATATCTTCTTCTTGGATTGATCCTTTGATCATTAGGTAGTGACCTTCTTTGTCTCTTTTCACATCCTTTGTTTTAAAGTCTATTTTATCTGATATGAGTATTGCTACTCCTGCTTTCTTTTGGTCTCTATTTGCGTGGAAAATCTTTTTCCAGCCCTTGACTTTCAGTCTGTATGTGTCCCCTATTTTGAGGTGGGTTTCTTGTAGACAGCATATGGAGGGGTCTTGTTTTTGTATCCATTCAGCCAGTCTCTGTCTTTTGGTTGGGGCATTCAACCCATTTACATTTAAGGTAATTAATGATAAATATGATCCCGTTGCCATTTACTTTGTTGTTTTGGGTTTGAATTTATATATCCTTTTTGTGTTTCCTGTCTAGAGAATGTCCTTTAGTATTTGTTGGAGAGCTGGTTTGGTGGTGCTGAATTCTCTCAGCTTTTGCTTGTCTGTAAAGGTTTTGATTTCTCCTTCATATTTGAATGAGATCCTTGCTGGGTACAATAATCTGGGCTGTAGGTTCTTTTCTTTCATCACTTTAAGTATGTCTTGCCATTCCCTCCTGGCTTGGAGAGTTTCTATTGAAAGATCAGCTGTTATCCTTATGGGAATTCCCTTGTGTGTTATTTGTTGTTTTTCCCTTGCTGCTTTTAATATTTGTTCTTTGTGTTTGATCTTTGTTAATTTGATTAATATGTGTCTTGGGGTGTTTCGTCTTGGGTTTATCCTATTTGGGACTCTCTGGGTTTCTTGGACTTGAGTGATTATTTCCTTCCCCATTTTAGGGAAGTTTTCAACTATTATCTCCTCTAGTATCTTCTCATGGTCTTTCTTTTTGTCTTCTTCTTCTGGGACTCCTATGATTCGAATATTGTAACGTTTAATATTTTCCTGGAGGTCTCTGAGATTGTCCTCATTTCTTTTAATTCGTTTTTCTTTTTTCCTCCTCTGATTCCTTTAATTCTGCCATTCTATCTTCTAATTCGCTAATTCTATCTTCTGCCTCTGTTATTCTACTATTTGTTGCCTCCAGAGTGTTTTGGATCTCATTTATTGCATTATTCATTATATATTGACTCTTTTTTATTTCTTCTAGGTCCTTGTTAAATCTTTCTTGCATCTTCTCAATGCTTTTCTCCAGGCTATTTATCCATGATTCCATTTTGCTTTCCAGATTTTGGATTAATTTGACTATCATTATTCGGAATTCTTTATCAGGTAGGTTCGATATTTCTTCCTCTTTTGTTTGGTTTGGTGGGTAATTATCCTGTTCCTTTACCTGCTGGGAATTCTTCTGTCTTTTCATCTTGTTTAAATTGCTAAGTTTGGGGCGTCTTTACTGTATTCTGGTAGTCTGTGGAGTTCTCTTTATTGTGGCGTTTCTGCACTATATGTGGGTTTGTACCGGTGGCTTGTCGAGGTTTTTTGTTTATGGAAGCTTGTATCGGTGTTCTGGTGGGTGGAGCTGGATTTCTTTTCTCTGGGGTGCAGTGGAGTGTCTAGTAGTGAGTTATGAGATGTCTATGCTTTTGGGGTCGCTTTGTGTAGCCTGTGTATTGGAGCTCAGGCTGTGTTCTTGTTTTTCTGGAGAATTTGCTTGATATGTCTTGTTGTGGAACTTGCTGGTCTTTGTGTGATGCTTGGTTTCAGAGTAGGTATGGAGGCTTTTAATGAGCTCCTGTCAATTAGTGTTTCGTGGGATCAGGGTATGGACTTAAGCCTCCTGGTTCCAGTTATTGGTCTTATTTTTACAGTAGTCTCAAAAACTTCTTCTTCTATAATGCATTCCACAACTGGACCGCTCAGAGATGTTCACGGAATTATACATAGAAGGAAAAAGGGAGGAAGGAGACAGAGGTGGTCAGGAGGATAAAAGGAGGGAGTGTGAAGGAGAGAGACAGATCTAGTCAGTAATCAGTAAAGAAAAGAAAAAAGGAAAGGAAAAAAGCAAAAGACCAAAAGGAAAAAAGAAAAAAAAAAAAAAAAAAACCAAACAGGGTCGCAAATGTTATATCTAAACGTGGAGATTAAAGAAGTACTAGAGGATAAAAAAAAATAAAAATAAAAGAAACAAAACAAACAACAACAAAAAAAAATTAAAAGGAAAAAAAAAATTTTGTTTTCCTTTTTCCAATTAAAAAATAATAAAAATTTAAAATATATATATATATTAAAAAAAGAAAAGAAAAAAAAAAGGAAATAATGATGGTAAAAATAGTAACAATCTATATAAGAGTTTCTCTATTATTGTTGTGGGTTCAGTTCATTTTCAGCTAGTTCCTTGTTCCGGCTTAAATTTCTCAAGATCTATAGGCCCCTTTCTCTGTGGTTGGTCTGTATAGTTCTTTGTTCTGTGCACGGTTTGGCGGTGTTCTGGGCCAAGGCCCGCCACTCGTGTGGTCGGCGCTGCACAATCTGGATTGCCGGCCCAAACTACTCCAGTTAGGCAGCACTCCAGACAATCAGGCGAACGAAGTCTGCGCTGAGGCCCGCAGAGGGGGAGGGGTCGGCGACTGGAATGGCAGGGCGGGCGGGTGGGGGAGGGGATGGGGTGGCCCTCGTGGGAGCCGCCTGCACAGCGGGCGGGTGCACGCCTGCGCGGGAGTGGCCGGCGGGGGGAGCGTCCAGTGGGGGAGAGTCCCGTGGGGGAGCGTCCCTCTGGGGAGCGCCGGCAGGGGAGCATCCCATGTGGGAACGGCCAAGGCGTCTCCCTGCCCAGCCCCGGCTCCCCAATGGCAGATGCGGGCGTTTGCAGCGGTGCTTTTCCGCTGCGGAAGTTACCGCAGGGCCCGCAGTCTGTGGGTTCTAATTGCTCAACTGTTCTCCTCCCTGTTATGATAGTCTCCGTGTTTCCCAGGTTCGGCGCAGATTCCGCAGGGAGAGTGTTTCCTGGTGTTTGGAAACTTCTCTTTTTAAGACTCCCCCCCCTGGCCGGGGGCCCCCCCCCCCTCCTTTTTTTTCTCTTTTTTTTTTTTTTTTTTCTTCCTCTTTCTCCAGGGGAGGGGGTTGTTTTCTTGGTGGGCGGCCCCCCCCCCCCCCCCCCCCAAGATGTTTGTGGTATTTACTCGGCGCCCAGAAGTCCCATTGATGAATTTGTGGAGGAGAAAGCGTATTCCCCGTCCTAATCCTCCGCCATCTTAGCCGGAACTAATTGAAATAATTTAATAAGAGAAATATAAATACTATATTATATCACTTATATGTGGAATCTAAAAAAAAAATAACAAAACCCTTGAAAACATAGATCACAAAGAATAGACTGGTAGACACAAGTAGTTGCAAGATGCAAGTAATGTAGGCTGGGAAAAAAAGGTGAAGGTCATCCAAAAAAATATAAACCAAACTTTCTGTTATAAAATAAATAAGTACTGCGGATATAATGTACATCATGGTAACTATAATTAAAGATATTTTACTGTATATTTGAAAGTTGCTAGGAGAGTGGATCTTAAATGTTCTCATCACAAGAAAAACACATGTAGCTATTTACCATGATGGATGTTAACTGGTGTCATTATGGCGATCATTTCACAATATATGCAAATATTGGATTCTTTTGTTGCACACCTGAAATTAATATGTCAGTATATCTCAATTTTTTTTTCGAGGGGAGGCTTCAAAATCACTGCAGATGGTGACTGCAGCTATGCAATTAAAAGATGCTTACTCCTTGGAAGAAAAGTTATGACCAACCTAGACAGTATATTAAAAAGCATAGACATACTTTAGTACATCATGAGAAATGTTGGACTGGAAGAAAGACAAGCTGGAATCAATATTGCCAGGAGAAATATCAATAAACTCAGATATGCAGATGACACTACCCTTACGGCAGAAAGTGAAGAGGAACTAAAAAGCCTCTTGATGAAAGTGAAAGTGGAGAGTGAAAAAGTTGGCTTAAAGCTAAACATTCAGAAAACGAAGATCATGGGATCTGGTCCCATCACTTCATGGGAAATAGATGGGGAAACAGTGGAAACAGTGTCAGACTTTATTTTTCTGGGCTCCAAAATCACTGCAGTTGGTGACTGCAGCCATGAAATTAAAAGATGTTTACTCCTTGGAAGGAAAATTATGACCAACCTAATCAGATCAGATCAGATCAGATCAGTCTCTCAGTCGTGTCCGACTCTTCTCTACCCCATGAATCACAGCACGCCAGGCCTCCCTGTCCATCACCAACTCCCAGAGGTCACTCAGACTCACATCCATCCAGTCAGTGATGCCATCCAGCCATCTCATCCTCTGTCGTCCCCTTCTCCTCCTGACCCCAATCCCTCCCAGCATCAGAGTCCTTTTCAATGAGTCAACTCTTCGCATGAGGTGGCCAAAATATTGGAGTTTCAGCTTTAGCAGCATTCCTTCCAAAGAAATCCCAGGGCTGATCTCCTTCAGAATGGACTGGTTGGATCTCCTTGTAGTCCAAGGGACTCTCAAGAGTCTTCTCCAACACCACAGTTCTAAAGCATCAATTCTTCGGCGTTCAGCCTTCTTCACAGTCCAGCTCTCACATCCATACATGAACACAGGAAAGACCATAGACTTGACTAGGCAAACCTTTGTTGGCAAAGTAATGTCTCTGATTTTGAATATGCTATGTAGGTTGGTCATAACTTTCCTTCCAAGGAGTAAGCGTCTTTTAATTTCATGGCTGCAGTCACCATCTGCAGTGATTTTGGAGCCAAGAAAAATAAAGTCTGACACTGTTTCCACTGTTTCCCCATCTATTTCCCATGTAGTGATGGGACCAGATGCCATGATCTTCGTTTTCTGAATGTTGAGCTTTAAGCCAATTTTTTCCCTCTCCACTTTCACTTTCATCAAGATGCTTTTTAGTTCCTCTTCACTTTCTGCCATAAGGGTGGTGTCATCTGCATATCTGAGGTTATTGATATTTCTCCCGGCAATCTTGATTCCAACTTGTGTTTCTTCCAGTCCAGCATTTCTCATGATGTACTCTGCATATAAGTTAAATAAACATGGTGACAATATACAGCCTTGACGTACTCTTTTCCTATTTGGAACCAGTCTGTTGTTCCACGTCCAGTTCTAACTGTTGCTTCCTGACTTGCATACAAATTTCTAAAGAGGCAGATCAGGTGGTCTGGTATTCCCATCTCTTGAAGAATTTTCCACAGTTTATTGTGATCTACACAGTCAAAGGCTTTGACATAGTCAATAAAGCAGAAATAGATGTTTTTCTGGAACTCTCTTGCTTTTTCCATGATCCAGCGGATGTTGTCTGTTTGATCTCTGGTTCCTCTGCCTTTTCTAAAACCAGCTTCAACATCAGGAGGTTCATGGTTCACATATTGCTGAAGCCTGGCTTGGAGAATTTTGAGCATTACTTTATACCAGCGTGTGAGATGAGTGCAATTGTGTGTTAGTTTGAGCATTCTTTGGCATTGCCTTTCTTTGGGATTGGGATGAAAACTGACCTTTTCCAGTCCTGTGGCCACTGCTGAGTTTTCCAAATTTGCTGGCATATTGAGTGCAGCACATTCCCAGCATCATCTTTCAGGATTTGGAATAGCTCCACTGGAATTCCATCACCTCCACTAGCTTTGTTCGTAGTGATGCTTTCTAAGGTCCACTTGACTTCACATTCCAGGATGTCTGGCTCTAGGTCAGTGATCACACCATGATGATTATCTGGGTCATGAAGATCTTTTTTGTACAGTTCTTCTGTGTATTCTTGGCACCTCTTCTTAATATCTTCTCCTCCTGTTAGGTCCATACCATTTCTGTCCTTTATTGAGCCTATCTTTGCATGAAATGTTCCTTTGCTATCTCTGATTTTCTTGAAGAGATCCCTAGTCTTTCCCATTCTGTTGTTTTCCTCTATTTCTTTTCACTGATCACTGAAGAAGGCTTTCTAATCTCTTCTTGCTATTCTTTGGAACTCTGCATTCAGATGTTTCTCTCTTTCCTTTTCTCCTTTGCTTTTCGCTTCTCTTCTTTTCACAGCTATTTGTAAGGCCTCCCCAGACAGCCTCCCCAGACCAACCTAATAGCATATTAAAAAGCAGAGACATTTCTTTGCTAACAAAGGTCTGTCTAGTCAAGGCTATGGTCTTTCCTGTGGTCATGTGTGGATGTGAGAGGTGGACTGTGAAGAAGGCTGAGCACCAAAGAATTGATGTTTTTGAACTGTGGTGTTGGAGAAGACTCTTAAGAGTCCTTGGACTGCAAGGAGACCTAACCAATCCATTCTGAAGGAGATCAGCCCTGGGATTTCTTTGGAAGGAATGATGCTAAAGCTGAAGCTCCAGTACTTTGGCCACCTCATGCGAAGAGTTGACTCATTGGAAAAAACTGTGATGCTGGGAGGGATTAGGGGCAGGAGGAGAAGGGGCCGACAGATGATAAGATGGCATCACAGACTTGATGGACGTGAGTCTGAGTGAACTCCAGGAGTTGGTGATAGACAAGGAGGCCTAGTGTGCTGTGATTCATGGGGTCGCAAAGAGTTGGACATGACTGAACGACTGATCTGATCTGATATGATCTGCCAACAAAGGTCCATCTAGTCAAGGTTATTATTTTTCCTGTAATCACGTATGGATGTGAGAGTTGGACAATAAAGAAAGCTGACTGCCGAATAATTGATCCTTTTGAACTCTGATGTTGGAGAAGACTCTTGAGTCCCTTGGACTGCAAGGAGATCCAACCAGTTCATGCTAATGGAAATCAGTCCTGAATATTCACTGTAAGGACTGATGTTGAAGCTGAAACTCCAATAGATTGGCCACCTGATGCAAAGAGCTGACTCATTTGAATAGACCCCTATGCTGGGAAAGATAGAAGGCAGGAGGAGAAGAGAATGACAGAGGATGAGACAGTTGGATGACATCACCGATTCAATGCATATGTGTTACAGTAAACTCTGGGGGTTGGTGATGGACAGGGACCCTGGCATGCTGCAATCCATGGGGTCACAAAGAGTCAGACATGAGTGAGCGACTGAATTGAACTGAAATGATATCTCTATTTAATAAAAGAAATGCATCAGTGTCTCTTTTGCTGTCTCGTATACAGGGTTATTGTTACCATCTTTCTAAATTCCATATATATGAGTTAGTATACTGTATTGGTGTTTTTCTTTCTGGCTTACTTCACTCTGTATAATAGGCTCCAGTTTCATCCACCTCATTAGAACTGTTTCAAATGTATTCTTTTTAATGGCTGAGTAATACTCCATTGTGTATATGGACCACACCTTTCTTATCCATTCATCCGCCGATGGACATCTAGGTAGCTTCCATATTCTGGCTATTGTAATCAGTGCTGTGATGAACACTGGGGTACATGTGTCTCTTTCAGTTCTGGTTTTCTCAGTGTGTATGCCCAGCAGTGGGATTGCTGGGTCAAAAGGCAGTTCTATTTCCAGTTTTTTAAGGAATCTCCACACTGTTCTCCATAGTGGCTGTACTAGTTTGCATTCCCACCAAAAGTGTAAGAGGGTTTCCTTTTTTCCACACCCTCTCCAGCATTTATTGTTTGTGGACTTTTGGATTGCAGCCATTTTGACTGGAGTGAAAAAATAAAATTAAAAAAAAAAAAAAGAAATGCAGCTTATTTTGATATGTTTATTTTGAATCTATGAACTTCAATGATTTTTTTTTTTTTCTAACAGATTTTTGGTGAAGTCTAGGATTTTCTATATATGAGATCGTGTCGTCAGGAAAATGGATAATTTTAATTTGTCCTTTCTGATTTGGATGCCTTGCATTTCTGTTTTGCCTCATTACTCTGGCTAGAACTTCAGATACTACTTTGAATAGAAGTGGTGAGAATGGGAATCCTTGTCTTGTTACCCATCTTAAAAGATAGCCTTTTGACTTTTTACTATTGCGTATGATGTTAGTTGGAGAAGGCAATGGCACCCCACTCCAGTATTTTGCCTGAAAAATCCCGTGAACAGAGGAGCCTGATAGGCTGCAGTCCATGGGATCGCTAGGAGTCGGACACGACTGAGCGACTTCACTTTCACTTCACTTTCATGCATTGGAGAAGGAAATGGCAACCCACTCCATTGTTCTTGCCTGGAGAATCCCAGGGACGGGGGAGCCTGGTGGGCTGCTGTCTACGGGGTCACACAGAGTCAGACACAACTGAAGTGACTTAGCAGCATGATGTTAGTTGTTGACTTGACTTACATGCCCATTATCATGTTGAGGTGTATTTGTTCTAGCCCTAATTTGTTAAGGTTTTTTGTTTCTTTGTTTGTTTGTTTTTAAATCATGAAGGTATCCTGTATCTTGTCAAATTGTCTTTTTCTTCCTCTATTGAGATGATATAAGATTTTTTATCCTTCATTATGTTAATGTGGTATATTACATTTGTTGATTTTGCATATGATAAATTCTCATCAATAAAGACTGAGACGCAGTAGCATAATGGGAGTTAAAATCAAAGGAATCAATTTAACTGAATAAGGGGAGAATATTTCCCCATTTGGGAGAAAATATCAAAGAAAATACGTCTCATTTTTGTGTCTTTAGAGTAGTAGAAGAAGGAAAAGGCAGCCCACTCCAGTGTTCCTGCGTGGAGAATCCCAGGGACGGGGGAGCCTGGTGGGCTGCCGTCCATGGGGTTGCACAGAATCAGACACGACTAAAGCAACTTAGCAGCAGAGTAGTATTACATATGTCTGCTTCAACCAGTAGTTTATCGATGTTACTCCTGACCCAGGAATTGATCTCGGGTCTCCACTGCAGGCAGATTCTCTAGTCACGTCCAACTCTGTGACCCCATGGACTGCAGCACACCAGGCCTCTCTATCTCCCACCAACTCCCAGAGTTTGCTCAAACTCATGTCCATTGAGTCAGTAATGCCATCCAACCATCTCATCCTCTGTCATCCCCTTCTCCTCCTGCCTTCAATCTTTCCCAGCATCAGGGTCTATTCAAATAAGTCAGCTTTTTGCATCAGGTGGCCAAAGTATTGGAGTTTTAGCTTCAATATCAGTCCTTACAATGAATATTCAGGACTGATTTCCTTTAGGATGGACTGGTTAGATCTCCTTGCAGTCCAAGGGTCTTCTCCAACACCACATAGTTTGATATAATTTGAATTTCTGGCTAGTATTAGATGTTGATGAAATGCTTGGGCTTTTATATTAAATAAATCTGAAAATAAAAGCTCACTTTGACTTTTAATATAAAGAGTAGTTTAGTTTTCTTATCTTCAATTTCATTCAATGGGTATACTTAAATTAAAAAGTTGACTTTTTTGAATTATTAGATTAAATAAAAGCTATAATAAAGATACAAATGAAGCCATTATAATTATTTTTAGTGAAAATAATCATATTTTTATTGGTTCAGTTTAACTAGATGTTTTGAATACAATCAGAGAATCTAAGGGTATTATAATTGATGTCAAAATTAAGTAAATAAATTTGAGATGTTTCAGAAACAATAAGGAATTATACATTGCATTAAACAATGCTTTGAGTTTTAGCTTATCTAAGATGCTTTATTAGAATTAAAATTCCCTCCACCTATTTTAGTTAATTGATACAGTTACTTCATATATTTAAATGATTCTTGCATGTGAGCTGCTGTCTTTTATTAATTTTAATTTGTCCTTTCTTGGCCATGCCTCTGATCATTAGAGGCAAAGGGGTTTGACTATTCTCATTCTAGTTGCTTTTCAGTTACTAAAGTAGAAATATTTGAAGCATTATGCTCACTTTTAAGTCATTTCCAATGTGCTAAATGATTACTACTTTATATTAATCTCCACAATACTGATAGCTAATATCTCAGTTTAATGTTTAATTGTTCAATAATTACTTCATATAAGATAGTTTTATCTCTCCATATGTAAATGTACGTATCTTCAGTTCTCACAGAGTCATATACTCCTAGCTGAGAGTCGAATGCATTGCTGTTTACATCATTACTCTCTATGTGATAGCACACACATGTATTAAATATGCACAATTTTCAGCTATTGCTTCCCAGTTATTAGGTAATCAGGAAAAAAACCCTCACAACTAAGTCCACATAAATTTATTGCAGAATTATTATTTTTACTGAAATCAATGTAACCAATATAGGCTTTCCTGGTGGCTCAGATGGTAAAGTGTCTGCCTGCAATGCGGGTGACCTGGGCTGGATCCCTGGGTCGGGAAGATCCCCTGGAGAAGAAAATGGGAACCCATTCCAGTACCCTTGCCTGGAAAATCCCAGGACGGAAGAACCTGGTAGGCTACAGTCCATGGGGTCCCAAAGAGTTGGACATGACTGAATGACTTCACTTTCACTTTTCCCAGTTATTATGTAATCAGAAAAATATCCTCACAACTAAGTCCACATCAGTTTATTACCAAATTATTATTTTTACTGAAATCAATGTAGGGAATATAACTCTATAAAGCTGTGCTTCTCAGTTGGGAGATGAAGGAGTAAAATGGCATTTTCCAAATTGAAGCTTGCTTACACTAAAGTGAAGTCGCTCAGTTGTGTCCAACTCTGCAGTCCCATGGACTGTAGCCTCGTAAACAGTATGAGACAAAATCTTGTGAGCTAACTCTTTATTAGAAGTGCAATTCATGGGAACTGAGAATTAAAGTCAAAATGAAGTACGGCATTGTGAAAGAGCAAATGCAAAAGTTAGAGAGTCCATCACAGCTTTGCAACAAATACAGTTGGGAGCTGGGTCATGTGAAATACCTCAAGAGATATCAATAGCTCCTAACAAATCTTGGGACAGTACTTTGGGGCATGAAGAACAATTTATCTGAGGGCTTCTGCCTGACTTATGTCTTTTATTGGTCTAAGACTAGCCAAGAAGGCAATGATTCTCCCACATTTCTAGGCTGTGTTACCTGACACTCTGGGTACCACTACAAAATCATATTTCCAGCAAGTGCAATGTTGCTATTGTGCAGGGTTAACACTCTCTCTTTGCAAGTCTCCAGGAGTATACAACTGCTTAAATCTGTATGAAAGGTGGCCTAGAATTTATGAGGAGGGAATAGTTGCTGTAAGTATGAGCTATCATTAGAGTCCTTCCAGGCATTCCAGAAAGCCAGAAAGTGGCTGTGGCCTCGCTCACTGCTAGACCTGAGCAGATATGAGGTGACACAAACGTTGGTTCCAATACGATTGTTGTTGTTCACTCAGTCATGTTTGACTCTTTGGGATCCCATGGTCCATAGCATGCCAGGCTTCCCTGTCCTTCACTATCTCCTGGAGTTTGCTCAAAGTTATGTCCATTGAGCTGATGATGCCATCCAACGACCTCATCCTCTGTCTCTCCCTTCTTCTGCTCTCAGTCTTTCCCAGCATCAGTCTCTTCTGATACAGTGAATGTGTTTATTGTCTCCAGGAACATGTACACTTTGAAAATTATTTTCTAGTTTTCTAGAAATAATTGTTTTCTAAATAAAAGTTATTGAAACAAATATTCAAGTAAATCATACCTGAAAATAATGTAGAAAATGAATAGGAAATTAAATGAACAAAATTCTATATGAAGATATCAGGCTTAATTAAGTATTCTGTGTTTTAGTCACTGCTTATGTCTGGACATTAAAGATGTATGTGATAATCATAAAATATTTAAAACCGCACATAATTAGACCTCTCCAGTTTAAATGTAGAACTGTATATATTCAACAGTTTTTAAATCACAGTCAAGAAAATTAGGAAAGTCATACATTTAGGCCAATGCTCTTAAAGAGAAATTTAAATACAGAAAATTAAGGACATTTAATTTAATGAATATTTCTTGTTCTATGAATGTGCATACTAATAAATACATTATTCTGATTAATATTGGTATATTATAAATGACTATGTCATACCATATGAAAATGATTAGCAAAATTCACTATATTATTGTTATTATTAACCTATCATTTTTTTAATACTTCATTAAAGTTTAGTTGATTTACAATATTGTGCTAATTTCCACTGTACAAAAAAGTGATTCAGTTATATACATACAATTTTTCATATTCTTTCCATTGTTTTATCACAAGATGTTGAATATTGTTCCCTGTATTATACAGTAGGTAGGGCCTTGCTGTATATCCATCCTGTATATAACAGTTTGCATCTACTAATCCCAAATTCCTAAATCTTCCCTCCTCCATGCTCCTCTTCAGTGGCAACTGCAAATCTGTTCTCTATATCTGTGAGTCTGTTCCTGTTTCATGGATATATTCATTTGTTAATCTGTGTCATCATTTAGATTTCATCTATTTGATATTTGTCTTTCTCTTTCTGATGCACTTTGTTTAATATGATAATCTCCAGGTTCATCCATGTTGCTGTCATTATGTCATTCTTTTTTTATGGCTGAGTAATATTTCTGTAAACATATACCATATCTTCTTTATCCATTCATCTATTGATGGACATTTAGGTTGTTTCCATGTCTTAGGTATTGCAAATACTGCTGTAATGAACATAAGGGTTCATGTATCTTTTCAAATTATAGTTTTGTCTGGTACAACAGACTGGTTCCAAACAGGAAAAGGAGTACGTCAAGGCTGTATATTGTCACCATGTTTATTTAACTTATATACAGAGTACATCATGAGAAATGCTGGACTGGAAGAAACAAAAGTTGGAATCAAGATTGCCGGGAGAAATATCAATAACCTCAGATATGCAGATGACACCACCCTCATGGCAGAAAGTGAAGAGGAATTAAAAAGCCTCTTGATGAAAGTGAAAGTGGAGAGTGAAAAGGTTGGCTTAAAGCTCAACATTCAGAAAACGAAGATCATGGCATCTGGTCCCATCACTGCATGGGAAATAGATGGGGAAACAGTGGAAACAGTGTCAGACTTTATTATTCTGGGCTCCAAAATCACTGCAGATGGTGACTGCAGCCATGAAATTAAAAGACGCTTACTCCTTGGAAGGAAAGTTATGACCAACCTAGATCAGATCAGATCAGATCAGTCGCTCAGTCGTGTCCGACTCTTTGCGACCCCATGAACCGCAGCACGCCAGGCCTCCCTGTCCATCACCAGCTCCCGGAGGTCACTCAGACTCGCATCCATCGAGTCAGCGATGCCATCCAGCCATCTCATCCTCTGTCGTCCCCTTCTCCTCCTGCCCTCAATCCCTCCCAGCATCAGAGTCTTCTCCAATGAGTCAACTCTTCGCATGAGGTGGCCAAAATACTGGAGTTTCAGCTTTAGCATCATTCCTTCCAAAGAAATTCCAGGATTGATCTCCTTCAGAATGGACTGGTTGGATCTTCTTGCAGTCCAAGGGACTCTCAAGAGTCTTCTCCAACACCACAGTTCAAAAGCATCAATTCTTCGGCGTTCAGCCTTCTTCACAGTCCAGCTCTCACATCCATACATGACCACAGGAAAGACCATAGCCTTGACTAGGCGAACCTTTGTTGGTAAAGTAATGTCTCTGCTTTTGAATATGCTACCTAGGTTGCTCATAACTTTCCTTCCAAGGAGTAAGCGTCTTTTAATTTCATGGCTGCAGTCACCATCTGCAGTGATTTTGGAGCCCAGAAAAACAAAGTCTGACACTGTTTCCACTGTTTCCCCATCTATTTCCCATGCAGTGATGGGACCAGATGCCATGATCTTCGTTTTCTGAATGTTGAGCTTTAAGCCAACCTTTTCACTCTCCACTTTCACTTTCATCAAGAGGCTTTTTAGCCCCTCTTCACTTTCTGCCATAAGAGTGGTGTCATCTGCATATCTGAGGTTATTGATATTTCTCCCGGCAATCTTGATTCCAACTTGTGTTTCTTCCAGTCCAGCATTTCTCATGATGTACTCTGCATATAAGTTAAATAAACATGGTGACAATATGCAGCCTTGACGTACTCCTTTTCCTATTTGGAACCAGTCTGTTGTTCCATGACCAGTTCTAACTGTTGCTTCCTGACCTGCATACAGATTTCTTAAGAGGCAGATCAGGTGGTCTGGTATTCCCATCTCTTTCAGAATTGTCCACAGTTTATTGTGATCTACACAGTCAAAGGCTTTGGCATAGTCAATAAAGCAGAAATAGATGTTTTTCTGGAACTCTCTTGCTTTTTCCATGATCCAGCGGATGTTGGCAATTTGATCTCTGATTCCTCTGCCTTTTCTAAAACCAGCTTGAACATCAGGAAGATAGCATATTCAAAAGCAGAGACATCACTTTGCCAACAAAGGTTCGCCTAGTCAAGGCTATGGTCTTTCCTGTGGTCATGGATGGATGTGAGAGTTGGACTGTGAAGAAGGCTGAGTGCCGAAGAATTGATGCTTTTGAACTGTGGTGTTGGAGAAGACTCTTGAGAGTCCCTTGGACTGCAAGGAGATCCAACCAGTCCATTCTGAAGAAGATCAACCCTGAGATTTCTTTGGAAGGAATGATGCTAAAGCTGAAACTCCAGTATTTTGGCCACCTCATGCGAAGAGTTGACTCATTGGAGAAGACTCTGATGCTTGGAGGGATTGGGGGCAAGAGGAGAAGGGGACGACTGGGGATGAGATGGCTGGATGACATCACTGACTCAATGAATGTGAGTCTCAGTGACCTCCGGGAGTTGGTGATGGACAGGGAGGCCTGGCGTGCTGCACTTCATGGGGTCTCAAAGAGTCGGACACGACTGAGCGACTGATCTGGTCTGATCTGATTACCCTATTATGTAGATGAACTTTATGGAAGCTGTGGTTGATGGTCTACCAACATAAAGTATAACACAGTGGAAGCAGCCTTATTAATGACTTGACTTGTTGGATGTCAGTGGCCTCTGGAATTTATATTTCATTAATATAATTTCCTATTCTTTACCACTGAGCCACAAGCTTCTCTGGTGGTTCAGAGGTAAAGAATCAATGTGCAATGTAGGAGATGCAGGAGATGCAGGTTCAGTCCCTGAGCTGGGATGATAACTTGGAGAGGGGCATGGCAAACCACTCCGGTATTCTTGCCTAGACATCCCATGGACAGAAGAGACTGGGGGCTACAGTCCATAGGGTTACAAAGAGTTAGACATGACTGAAGTGACTGAGCACACAATATGATTTAAATAAAGTTGCATCCATCTCTGTGGCTGTTCAATTTTTCCTCCACCAATAACATTTTCCTGTATTTAAAAATATATAATTAATATGATTTAGTAGATTCGTTGAGACAACTCTAAGCAGAAGGAAGGCATAAGTAATCTACCTATTATAGAAGACTTTTAAAATCACCTCATCTACAAAAATACAGCAATATTAGCTAACTGGAGATTGTTTTGTTTTTATGCATCTTTTCATGCTAAAGAAGAAGATGATGAGTTGTTAGATGGCTTAAAGTTAAGATGATGAGGAAGAAAGCAGTGAACTAAAAATCATAAATATTTGCAAGCTAAATAATATATCTTTAGAGAATATCCATTGATATTATGAAGAAACACTGCACAAAAATCTTTGGCATTTTTACTGTGAAATTAATTAAGCATTTAAGTTTTAATTTAATTTTTAAAATTTAGTTTTAATTTAACTAAGCATTTAGCTATGTTTTCCTAAAGGAAATCCAGGATCTCCTACTTCTTAATCATCTCAAGTACATGATTAAGTTTGGTTGCATTATCAAGAATTTTTTTAGAGAATTCTATGATGGTTAATTTTATGTATCAACTTGACAAGGACAGGGCTTCCCTTGTGACTCAGCTGGTAAATAATCCAGCTGCAATGCAGAGGCCTGGGTTTGATCCCTGGGTTGTTGGAAAGATCCCCTGGAGAAGGGAACGCTACCCATTCCAGTATTCTGGCCTAGAGAATTCCATGGAATGTATAGGCCATGGGGTTGCAAAGAGTAGGACGTGACTGAACGACTTTCACTTTTGAAAAGAACAAGAGGTGCCCAGATACGTGGCAAATATTATTTCTGGGTATGTCTGTGAGAATGCTTCCAGATGAGACTAGCATTTAACTGGTAGACTGAATAAAGTAGATCATTTTTCTCAATGTGGGTGGGCATCATACAATCTTTTTAGAGCCTGACTGGAACAAAAAGGAAGAAAGAATTTCCTCTCTGACTACTTGAACTGGGCCCTTCTCCTATACTTAGCCTGAAACTTAAACCTTTGGTTCCCCTGGTTCTTAAGCCTTTGCACTCTGTCAGGGACTTGCATCATCAGTTCTGCTGGTTCTCAGGCCTTTAGGACTGGACAGGAACTATACCATCTTTTTTTCTTGGCCCTCTAGTTTGTAACCTCCATATTCATATGAGTCAATTCTTTATGAAAAAGATCTCTCTCTCTCTACATAGGTAGGTGGGTATGTAGGTAGATAGATAGATAGATGGATAGATAGAGGAAATATATAGATAGATATGTAGATATAGATACAGATATAGGTATAGATACAGGTATATACTATTGGTTTTTCTCTGAAAAAACCTGGCTAATATTGCTTTGGGAACTGAAAGTATAATATTAATAGTTCTAGCAGAACATAATTTTTAAGATATGTCCTAGCTTGTTTTCTACATCTGTGATTCCATTTCAGTTTTATAAATAGGTTCACTTGCATCATTTTTTAAAACCGAAAGGAGGAGTAATGATAAACTGGGAAACTGGGATTGACATATTCTGACTACTATACATAAAGTAGATAACTAATAAGAACCTACTGTATAGCACAAGAAACTCTACTCAATCCTGTGTAATCAGCTATATGGGAAAAGAAACTAAAAAAGAGTTGGATATATGTATATATATAACTGATTCACTTTACTGTAGATTCCCCAGTGGCTCAGCAGTAAAACAATCTGTCTGCAATGCAGGATCTACAGGCACTGTGGGTTTGATCTTTGGCTCAGGAAGATCCCCTGGAAAAGGAAATGGCAACCCACTCCAGTATTTTTGCTTGGAGAATCCCATGGACAGAAGAGCATGGTGGGCTACAGCCCATAGAGTCAGCAAGAGTTGGACACAACTGAAACAATTTTGCACACACAGAGCAGAAACTAACACAACATTGTAAATCAACTATACTTCAATAAAATTAATTTTTAAAAAGAATAGAAAATAATAACTAACAATACATTTTTAGAATGGGTTCTGGGGTTTTTGAAATTGAGGATCTAATTAGGTTTAAAGATGCTAAGGATTTATTGTTTGTAATTATGGAGCACTGATAGCCCATGATGTGAACCAGCAAGAGAGATACATAAAATATCTTCACTGGATACTTCTAATTGATCACTTATAAGAAGCAAGAAGCTGGGTGACTGTGTTTATGATACTTTTGAGCATTTTCAAAAAACAAATATAATGGGGTTGGATGATTATTCCTAATGTTGCTGGACAAAGTCATAAAGGAAAAGGATGAGCACAGAGATTTGAATTCCCAATCAAGCACCAAATATATGACCTTAATTAATATGCCCTGAAGAAGACACTTATTTCCTATAGCAGCAGGGATGAGATTGCTGAGAATCAAATCCAGAATAGACTCTCATAATTAAAATATAAGTTGAACTCCCAGCCCCCCCCCCCCCGGGTCTTTATTACTAATGTGAGGGCACTGATGGGGTAATAATGAGATCCTGTAAGTTAGGATGGAGACATTACCCTGATGAAGCTGGGGATACTGAGGTTCTAAACACTGATGAGCATTCTTTGCAGTGGAAGTGGCCTTCCAAAGCCCTAGTAGTATTAACATTTCCATCCCCATCTGAAGAGGTTAACTCTGTATTGCTGGAAGAAACTAGTGTGTTTTCGCCTAAAGCAGTTACAAGAAATGCTGATTCTCCTCAGGACCCACTCCCATTACCCCTCTTTGTTTTAGACCCATGTATGAGTGCTAAGTCACTTCAGTGGTTTCTGACTCTTTGTGGCCCTATGGACTGTAACCCACCAGGCTCTTCTGTCCGTGGGATTCTCCAGGGAAGAATACCAGAGTGGGTTGCTGTGACCTCCTTCAGAGGGTCTTCCTGACCCAAGGATTGAACCCTTATCTCTTATGTCTCCTGCATTGGCAGGTGAGTTCTTTACCTCTAGCACCACCTGGAAATCCTGAGTCAGGAAGATCCCCTAGAGAAGGGAATGGCAACTCACTCCAGTATTCTTGCCTGGAGAATCCCAAGGACCAAGGAGCCTAGCAGGCTACAGTTCATGGGGTCACAAAGAGTTGGATGCAACTGAGCAACTGATACTTTTGCTTTCACTTTCATTTCACTATTTGTCATTAATGGATTGGCTTTATTGAGAAGTTAGACATGAAAAGCCATGAAACTTTCATTCTTTAATCATTTATCAACATCCTTCAGATTAATTCCCAAAGCCCAAATCTCCTGAATGTTTTATTTTATTCTGGTGGTGATTATGTGAACATCAAAAGAACATCAAAATAATGGATCTGATGATCCCAGAAAGACTCAAGCTGATTCTAACTACTTCAAAATTAGATACATTGAAGTTCACAAACTACTTATTGTTTTACGGATTGTTTTAAATTAGGTTTAAATATGTGATTGTTTCAGATTTGGAACCAAACACTTATTTTTAGTTCCCAATAAATAATTGTGTTTGTTAGATTGGACTGTGTATGTAAAATAATCACATTTTATTAAAAGTTCACATACTAGTTAACTTGAAGTTTTTCCATCTTTTTATCCATATATTTTTCTTAATTTCCTCATAACAAAACAAATTATAATGTATAAGAAGTCACTATAATCAGGAAGAACCTATTATTATTAAGAAAACTATTATTTCCCATTTCAGTTTTAAATACTTCTTCAAATATTAATGTAATAGACTTCATTTGAAATATATTAAAGCACTTTACCTATCTTATGTTAGACCTTTAGTCATGCATGTTTATTAGAATAAATATAAGCAATAAATATCATGAACTCTGTGCTTATATGAATATTGGACAAAGCTAGGTATACTTTCAAAGGACTTATATTCCTGACATTAACTGAAACTAACCTCCACCCCAAAGAGGGGAAAAAATACTGAAGACTACTTTTTAGAAAACATGATCACTGATGATTCAATAAATGGCCAAGGAAATGTTCCTTTGCAAATCCTTTGGTTCACATGATTGTATTTTAAAAATCAGAATGGGATAGGTCATGGTAATCTTGCTAATATATGGTTATCATTTTTTTTTTATTTCCTTAAGGTGCTTAAGAATTGATAAATAAAAGACAAGGAAACACGCTTATCTTCAAAAAGGAGAAAAGTTCAAAAAACAAAGAGAGAAAAAGCCACTTAAATGCTCATGTACAGGCATTTAAAAAATCTAATTATGTGAGATGTTTCCAATGTAAAATTGATCTGACAAAAAGGGCATCAGTTCAGTTCAGTCACTCAGTCGTGTCCAACTCTTTGCGACATCATGAATTGCAGCTCACCAGGCCTCCCTGTCCATCACCAACTCCTGGAGTTTACCTAATCTCATGTCCATCGAGTCGGTGATTCTATCCAGCCATCTCATCCTCTGTCATCCCCTTCTCCTCCTGCCCTCAATCTTTCCCAGTATCAGGTTCTTTCCACTGACTCAACTCTTCACATCAGGTGGCCAAAATATTGGAATTTCAGCTTCAATATCAGTCCTTCCAATGAATACCCAGGACTGATCTCTTTTACAATGGACTGGTTAGATCTTCTTGCAGTCCAAGGGACTCTCAAGAGATTTCTCCAAGATCACAGTTCAAAAACATCAATTTTTTGGTGCTCAGCTTTATTCACAGTCCAACTCTCACACAAATACATGACCACTGGAAAAACCATAGCCTTGACTACATGGACCTTTGTTGGCAAAGTAACATCTCTTCTTTTCAGTATGCTACCTAGATTGGTCATAAATTTCCTTCCAAGGAGTAAGCATCTTTTAATTTCATGGCTGCATTCACTGTCTTCAGTGATTTTGGAGCCCAAAAATGTCTGACAGTCTCCACTCTATTTCCGTTGAAGGGATGGGACCAGATACCATGATCTTCGTTCTCTGAATGTTGAGCTTTAAGCCAATTTTTTCACTTTCTACTTTCACTTCCGTCAAGAGGCTTCTTAGTTCGTCTTCACTTTCTGCCATAAGGGTGGTGTCATCTGCATATCTAAACTTACTGATATTTCTCCAGGCAATCTTGATTCCAGCTTGTGCTTCTTCCAGCCCAGCATGTCTCATGATGTACTTACATAAGCAGGGTGACAGTATACAGCCTTGATGTACTCCTTTTCCTATTTGGAACCAGTCTGTTTATTCCATGTCTAGGTCTAACTGTTGCTTCCTGACCTGCATACAAATTTCTCAAGAGGCAGGTCAGGTGGTCTGGTATTCCCATCTCTTTCAGAATTTTCCACAGTTTATTGTGATCCACACAGTCAAAGGCTTTGGCATACTTAATAAAGCAGAACTAGATGTTTTTCTGGAACTCTCTTGCTTTTTTGATGATCCAGCAGATGTTGGCAATTTGATTTCTGGTTCCTTTGCCTTTTCTAAAACCAGCTTGAACATCTGGAATTTCACAGTTCACATATTGCTGAAGCCTGGCTTGGATAATTTTGAGCATTACTTTACTGACATGTAAGATGAGTGCAATTGTGCGGTAGTTTGAGTATTCTTTGGCATTGCCTTTCGTTGGGATTGGAATGAAAACTGACCTTTTCCAGGCCTGTGGCCACTGCTGAGTTTTCCTGCATTAAAAAGATCCTGGGAAATCAAGACCAGTTACATTCATCCATTCTTAAAAGGAAAGTTTGTTTTGTCCCTCTCTTACTTCAACCCACTCCTTTAAAATTGTTTGGTTTCTGCCAATAACTTTTTTACTTTTATTCAAGTGGCAGGAGAATAGAGTTTTGACCTGATCTGGAATTAGGACCCTTAGTAAGGGATCAAACAGTATTCTTATATTGTTTGAGTTGATAGAAATCAATATCATAAGCATGTGGAAGATTTGAGATCAGCATGGTATAGAGGAGTTTTTGTCCAAATCATATCAAACTTCCCTATAGGGTTTGATAGGTCTGTAGTCTTCTAGGATTTGTCTGATTCAACTTCAGACTTTGTGAAGACTGGTTTTGGGAATCTGTAATTTTAACAGATATTCAGATGATTTTTATATATATTATTATTTAAAAACTATTAGCCTAGAAGAATATTGAATGTCATTTGTGTGTGTTTGTGAGTGTGTGTATGTACGTACATGAGTACACAAGCCTGGACATGTGTGTGTTAATTTCATCTCAATCCCATATTTATAAATTTGGAATGTTGTTTTTGACAGAGAAAACATTTCTCTCATTTTCCTGAACTATCTCTTACATATTTATTTTGCAGTTCCAGCTCCTAATCCTGTATACCAGATTACTCCAAAAGAGCAGTTTTTACCAAGTATTTGAATTAGTCCACAATATTTTGATCAGAAATTTTTTTAAGGGTTTGCTTGGGTCTATTTCACTTGGAGGATTTCATACAGTTACAGTAAGATGTGGGCTAAGACTGCTATCATCTGAAGGCATAACAAGCCTGGTCATCCAAAATGGTCCACCCACATGCCTATCAATTGATGCTTTTGCCTGAAAGTTCAGGTTGGACTGTTGACCAGAGCATCAAACTGTGACCTCCTCCATTACCCACTAGAGATTTATAATTTCTGCTACTCAAGATTTTCAACTTCTGCAAAGAGGCTTGCCTTGTAAGTAACAGATACTTAACCATGAGGTGTCTGAGCTTCTGTTTATCAACCTTTAAACAGGCCTTTCCCTTCCCCCATTATGCCCATTTACACTATACATGAGAGTACCAAAAAAATTATGAATGCCACAATATTTCACCCATCATGTAGCAGCAATACTATCACTTCAAATGATAAGTTTTGAGTATTCCTGCCAGTATGATAAATCTTTTATGTGTCTGCTGGACTGCTGCACAAGGTGGACCAAATGACCAGGAAGTGGTCATATCTTCAGAATTAGTGGGACTCTAATTGTACACTGGAGAAAGCCTCTCCTTTTCACTACCCAGAAATACTAAAACTACAGAGCCTAAATTTATAGGAACAGGAAAATCAATTTCATTTCAGTACAGTCTCTCAGTCATGTCTTGCTCTTTGCAACCCCATGGACTGCAACACACCAGGTCTCCGTGTCCATCATCAAATCTCAGAGTTTACATTGAATCATTGATACATCTAACCATCTCATCCTCTGTCATCCCCTTCTTCTCCTGCCCTCAATCTTTCCCAGCATCAGGGTCTGTTCAAATGAGTCAGTTCTTCACATCAGGCGGCAAAAGACTGGAGTTTCAGCTGCAGCATCAGTCCTTTCAATGAATATTCAGGACCGATTTCCATCAGGATGGACTGATTGGATCTCCTTGCAGTCCAAGAGACTCTCAAGAGTCTTCTCTAACATCAGAGTTCAAAAGCATCAGTTCTTTGGTGCTCAACTGTCTTTATAGTCAAACTCCCACATCCATAAATGACTACTGGAAAAACCATAGCTGTGACTAGATGGACCTTTGTTGACAAAGTAGTGTCTCCACTTTTTAATATGCTATCTAGGCTGGTCATATCTTTTCTTCCAAGGAGCAAGTATCTTTCAATTTTATGGCTCCATTCACCATCTGCAGTGATTTTGGGCCCCAAAATAATAAAAAGTCTCTCACTGTTTCCACTATTTGCCCATTTATTTGCCATGAAGTAATGGGATCAGATGCCGTGATCTTAGTTTTCTGAATGTTGAGATTTGAGCCAACCTTTTCACTCTCCTCTTTCACATTCATCAAGAGGCTTTTTAGTTCTTCGTATTCTGCCATAAGTATGATGTCATCTGCATATTTGAGGTATCTGAATATCTGCATATCTCCCAACAATCTTGTTTCTAGCTTGTGCTTCTTCCAGCCCAGCATTTCTTATGATGTACACTGCATATAAGTTAAATAAGCAGGGTGACAATATACAGCCTTGACATTCTCCTTTTCCTATTTGCAACCAGTCTGTTGTTCCATGTCCAGTTCTAACTGTTGCTTCCTGACCTGCATACAGGTTTCTCAGGCAGCAGGTCAGGTGGTAAGAATTCCCATCTCTTTAAGAATTTTCCTCAGTTTATTGTGATGCACACAGTCAAAGGCTTTCATATAGTCAATGAAGCAGAAGCAGATGTTTCTCTGGAACTCTCTTGCTTTTTCAATAATCCAATGGATGTCAGCAATTTGATCTCTGGTTCCTCTGTCTTTTGTAAATCTAGCTTGATCATTTGGGAGTTCACAGTTCATATACTGTTGTTGAAGCCTGGCTTGGAGAATTTTGAGCATTACTTAATTAGTGTGTGAGATAAGTGCAATTGTGCAGCATTCTTTGGTCTTGCCTTTCTTTGGGATTGGAATGAAAACTGACTTTTTCCAGGCCTGTGGCCACTGCTGAATTTTCCAAATTTGCTGGCATATTCAGTGTAGCACTTTCACATCATCTTTTAGGATTTGAAAGAGCTCAACTGGAATTCCATCACCTCCAATAGCTTTGTTTGTAGTGATGCTTCCTGAGGCCCACTTGATCTTGTATTCCAGGATGTTTGGCTCTAGGTGAGAGATCACACCATCGTGATTATCTGGGTCATGAAGATCTTTTTTGTATAGTTCTTCTGTGTATTCTTGCCACCTCTTCTTAATATCTTCTGCTTCTGTTAGGTCCATACCATTTCTATCCTTTATTGTGCCTATCTTTGCATGAAAAGTTCTCTTGGTATCTCTAATTTTCATGAAGAAATCTCTAGTCTTTCCTATTATATTGTTTTTCTCTATTTCTTTGCATTGATCACTGAGGAATGTTTTCTTATCTCTCCTTGCTGTTCTTTGAATCTCTGCATTCAAATAGGTATATCTTTCCCTTTCTCCTTTGCCTTTCACTTCTCTTCCTTTCTCAGCTATTGGTAAGTCCTCCTCAGACAGCCATTTTACCTTTTTGCATTTCTTTTTCTTGGGGATGGTCTTGGTCACTGCCTCCTGTACAATGCCATGAGTTTCCATCCATAGTTTTTCAGGCACTCTCTCTAGCAGATCTAATCCCTTGAATCTGTTTGTCACTTTTACTATATAATTGTAAGGGATTTGCTTTAGGTCATACCTGGTGTTAGAGAAGACTCTTGAGATTCCCTTGGACTGTAAGGAGATCCAAACAGTCCATTCTAAAGGAGATCAGCCCTGGGTGTTCTTTGGAAGGAATGATGCTATAGCTGAAACTCCAGTACTTTGGCCACCTCATGCGAAGAGTTGACTCATTGGAAAAGACTCTGATGCTGGGATGGATTGGGCGCAGAAGGAAAAGGGGAAGACTGGATGGCATCACCGACTCGATGGACGTGAGTTTGAGTGAACTCTGGGAGTTGGTGATGGACAGGGAGGCCTGTTACTGCTGCTAAGTCACTTCAGTCCTGTCCGACTCTGTGCGACCCCAGAGACGGCAGCCCACCAGGTTCCGCCATCCCTGGGATTCTATAGGCAAGAACACTGGAGTGGGTTGCCATTTCCTTCTCCAATGCATGAAAGTGAAAAGTGAAAGTGAAATCGCTCAGTCGTGTCCGACACTTCATGACCCCACGAACTGCAGCCTACCAGGCTCCTCCGTCCATGGGATTTTCCAGGCAAGAGTACTGGAGTGGGTTGCCATTGCCTTCTCCACTGGCATGCTGCAATTCATGGGGTCACAAAGAGTCAGATACGACTGAGCGACTGAACTGAACTGAGTGGTCTAGTAGGTTTCCTTATTTTCTTCAATTTAAGTCTGAATTTGGCAATAATGAGTTTATGATCTGAGCCACAGTCAGCTCCCTGTCTTCTTTTTGCTGACTGTATGGAGCTTCTCCTTCTTTGGCTGCAAAACATATAATCAATCTGATTTCAGTATTGACCATCTGATGATGTCCATGTATAGAGTCTTCTCTTGTGTTGTTGGAAGAGGGTGTTTGCTATGACCAGCGTGTTCTGTTTCCAAAACTCTATCAGCCTTGCTCTGCTTCATTCTGTACTCTAAGGCCAAATTTGCCTGTTACTTCAGGTATTTTTGAATTTCTACTTTTGCATTCCAGTACCGTATAATAGAAAGGACATATTTTGGGGGTTTTTGGAGTTCTATAAGGTCTTGTAAGTCTTCATAGAACTGTTCAACTTCAGCTTCTTCAGCTTTACTGGTCAGGGCATAGACTTGGATTGGTGTGACATTGAATGGTTTTCCTTGGAAGCAAACAGAGATCATTCTGTCGTTTTGAGATTGCATCCAAGTATTGCATTTTGGACTCTTTTGTTGACCATGATGGCTACACCATTTCTTCTAAGGGATTCTTGCCCACAATAGTAGATATAATGGTCATCCGAGTTAAAGTCGTCAATTCCAGTCCATTTTACTTTGCTGATTCCTAAAATGTCGATGTTCACTCTTGCTGTGTCCTGTTTGACCACTTCCAATTTGCCTTGTTTTATGGAACTAACATTCCAGGTTCCTATGCAATATTGCTTTTGCAGCATTAGACGTTACTTTCATCACCAGTCACATCCACAACTCACTGTTGTTTTTGTTTTGGCTGTCTTTTCATGTCTTCTGGAGTTATTTCTCCACTGATCTTCAGTAGCATGTTGGGTACCTACCAATCTGGAGAGTTTATCTTTCAGTATCCTATCTTTTTGCCTTTTCATACTGTTCATGGTGTTCACCATTCCCTTCTTTTTGCCATTCCCATCTAGGAACAGGGAACTCAATTTACCCATGTGGATAACTGGGAGAGATGGAGTCAATAGAGTCAATCATATTTGAACTGTTCAATGTCATCTATTTAAATATCTCACCTCTTACCTATAAGGGCTCTGACTTTGGCTTTGGAAACTTCCCTTTTCTGAGAAGTCAGCCATATTTGAAGTTATGCTCTCACTCACTTACACTTAGGTCTTCTATTCAGTCTACAGATGAGTGCTTCCTTAAATTTTGTCTGGATCTTGAATTTGCCTTATTATTAATAGACTACTTCATGCATCAGTGTTAATTGACAATAGAAAGAAAGTGAAAGTGAAGTCGCTCAGTTGTGTCCGACTCTTTGCAACCCCATGGACTGTAGCCCACCAAGCTCCTCCATCCATGGGATTCTCCAGGCAAGAATACTGGAGTGGGTTGCCATTTCCTTCTCCAGGGGATCTTCCCGACCCAGGGATCAAACCCAGGTCTCCCACATTGCAGGCAGATGATTTAACTGCTGAGCCACAATTTCCTAGACTTTTTGGTTACACTTTCCTTTTAACTGTTAAATGTTAACAACACTGTTCCAGATTATATCACCACTGTTTCCCATCTCCATACACCACGGGTAAAAATGTTAGAAGTCCCACTACTACCACTTTCCAAGGACTACTGATAATCTACCAACCATTGGTCATGGGGTCTTAATTGCCATATAGACATCGAGTGGTCTATTTCAAGAATTCTGTTGTTAGAGGCTACTTCCTAGCACTCTTCCTGGCAATAGCTATCTGAACTTACATTGACAGGTTGACAGAAGTTGTTGTTCTCAGAGCTTGAGGCAGAAGTTGTTGAAAGCAATGATTTGTTAAGGACATTCTCTCATAAGAGGGGGATTTAAGGGAAGCAGAGCAGAACAAAAAAACTCTAAGAAAGTAAGTGATCTCGGCTGAAAACTAGCAGCTTCAGGCTGGTTTCAAGAGAAGCTCTACTGCATAAACTGGGCTAGAGACTTGTTTAGTTGCTAAATCATGTCTAACTTTTTGCAACCCCATGGACTGTAGCCCACTGCATTCTTCTGTCCAAGGGGTTTTCATGCAAAAATGCTGAAGTGGGTTGTCATTTACTACTTCAGGGGGTCTTCCTCAGGCAGAGATAGAACCCCCATCTCCTATATTTCAGGCATATTCTTTCAAAATAAAACAAGAGAACTGAAGCTATTTTTTAAACATGCTCTCGGTTCAGTCAATCAGTGGTCTGCTTACCCTAGAAAGAGTGTAATAATTTTTAGGGGGTGAGCAACTCCTGTCCAGCTCCATCATTTCTCCAGAGAAGGTGATGGTTAAGAGAACTTAGTAGCTAACTTAGCAGTGGATAATGTAAGCATCTGACAGACTCAATGAGAACCCAATAGGGCACCAATAGCATCACTGATGAAGATTTAGAGACTTCACTGATGAAGGTTTAGAGAAATAACATACTTTTTTGTTGTTTTCTTATAATGGGAGGAAGTGGTACAATGATTATGAAGGTTATTTGGATATAAACTATGAAAGACACTATCTCCTATATTTCAGGCATATTCTTTCAAAATAAAACAAGAGAACTGAAGCTATTTTTTAAACATGCTCTCGGTTCAGTCAATCAGTGGTCTGCTTACCCTAGAAAGAGTGTAATCATTTTTAGGGGGTGAGCAACTCCTGTCCAGCTCCATCATTTCTCCAGAGAAGGTGATGGTTAAGAGAACTTAGTAGCTAACTTAGCAGTGGATAATGTAAGCATCTGACAGACTCAATGAGAATCCAATAGGGCACCAATAGCATCACTGATGAAGATTTAGAGACTTCACTGATGAAGGTTTAGAGAAATAACATACTTTTTTTGTTGTTTTCTTATAATGGGAGGAAGTGGTACAATGTTTATGAAGGTTATTTGGATATAAACTATGAAAGACACTATAGCTTTATGGTCTTTGATGTAGCTGCAGCTAACTCAATTCAGAATAGAGAACTTACTGCTGTTTAACAAAGAAAATCTACTATGGGGAAATATTCTTATGAAACTTTGTGTTTCAGTATGTGAATATGTCATACAAAGTTGTTCTTAAAACAATGTTTGTAAAAGCACACTTTTTGAAAGAGTTAAAATTTTAAGAATGAATATTGGTAAATAATTCCATTATTTTGTTATTTATTTCTTATAACACAATAGTATGACAGAAATATTAATAAATCCCTCTGTAATATATGTTTCTATATGTTATATACTGAAAGATTAGTTGTTGAAAAATTTACAATACTTATTTACTGTTTTATAACACTTGGAATTTCTGTGTAAAAAAAAGTAAAGAAACATATTTGAGAGCTTTTTAATATATTCTAAGAAAGTATTAGACTCAAATAGTCTAGGAAGGAGACTATTTCAGAAGACTTTTTTGGAGAAGGAGAAGGAAATGGCAACCCACTCCAATATTCTTGCCTGGAGAATTCCATGGACAGAGGAGCCTGGTAGGCTACAGTCCATGAGGTCAGTAAGAGTCAAACATGACTGAGCGACTTCACTTTCACTTTTCACTTTCATGCACTGGAGAAGGAAATGGCAAACCACTCCAGTATTCTTGCCTGGAGAATCTCAGGGACAGAGAAGCCTGGTGGGCTGTCTATAGGGTCGCACAGTGTCAGACATGACTGAAGTGACTTAGCAGCAGCAGCATCATTAGACTCAAAATAACCTAAAATCTCCACATCTCATGAGATTTGCACTCAAAGTTTAAAAGCAATTAATGCCTAGAGGATAATATTTTGGGCATGGTGACAGCTTACTTACTTAATGTCATGATGTCAGATTCATGATCTCTGAAGATTTAGCTTCAGGATCAGGGACTAGGCTTGATGACTCAAGAGCTTTTGTGTAGCAGAGTTTTATTAAAGTATAAAAAGGACAGAGAAAGCTTCTGACATAGACATCAGAAAGGGAACAGAGAGTGCCACTGCTGTAGCCACGCGTTCCGGGAAACAAACTCACTAAGAAGGACAATGCAGATAGTGGAATGCAGTTTATTACACCAGCGGGCCCAAGACAGAGTCTCCTCTTAGCCAAGGACCACGAACAGTTTTTGTGAAAACATTATATACCCTAAGTGTATAAGGTTCTCTGAAACTAGTCTGAACAAAGGAAAAAGAAAGATACAATCAAAGTTAACCCATGATTCATATGCCTTAAGCCTAGGTAGTTAACAGTGGACAATTATCAATAGGCCTGTAGTCATACCCCAATAAACATAATAGAATGTATGATTCTATTCTGCTATACAGATAATTAGGATATTCTCTTAGGCGACAGAGAGCCCTGGAGATTTTCCGTCCAGGGGCCTGGTTTTCTAGTTGGTATGCCATTGCCATAGATATGGGGAATATGGCTCAAAGTCCACAGTCTAGCTCAAGATGGAATTTTGCTTTCAAGACAGAGACTGTTCTGTTTCCTCCTTCACCATAAACTTCTCCAACTATTACTTGGAGCCCCTGAATCAGAGACCCTCAATATGAGGGTTAGGAGAGTATGGTGAGACAGTCAGTATGAGGGTTAGGAGACTATGGTGCCTCAGTAATTTAGGGGCAACATTCCTCAACAGCAGGAAGTAGTTATGGAATGAAAACGATGCCCCTTTCCCTTGGCAACATAATTCTCCTAAAAGAAAAAGGGTGAATGAGAGAGTGAATTTATAGGTTGGTTGATAACAACCAGGGGTCCCCAGAGGCTGAGGAGAGAGGAGTCTGGGTTACTCAAGGAGGAGACAGGGGTCTGGAGTTCTCAAGGAGAAAAGGACAAACATTTTTTTTTCCCCCTACATTCCTTAGATTTAGTCACAGAAAACTTTTTTTTTTTTCTTTTGAGCCCAGAGCTGATGATTACACAACAAAGCAAATCAGTTTTTTTTTTTTAATTAAATTTTATTTTGCTTAACTTTGCAATATTGTATTGCTTTTGCCATACATCAAGATGGATCCGCCACAAGTATACATGTGTTCCCCATCCTGAACCCTCCTCCTTCCTCCCTCCCCATACCATCCCTCTGGGTCATCCCAGTGCACCAGCCCCAGGCATCTGTTATCAGGCATCGTACCTGGACTGGCGACTCATTTCAGATATGATATTATACATATTTCAATGCTATTCTCCGAAATCATCCCACCCTCCCCCGTTCCCAGAGTCCAAAAGTTTGTTCTATACATCAGTGTCTCTTTTGCTGTCTCGTAAACAGGGTTATTGTTACCATCTTTCTAAATTCCATATATATGCATTAGTATACTGTATTTGTGTTTTTCTTTCTGGCTTACTTCACTCTGTATAATAGGCTCCAGTTCCATCCACCTCATTAGATTTGACTCAAATGTATTGTTTTTAATGGTTGAGTAATACTTCATTGTGTATATGTACCACTGCTTTCTTATCCATTCATCTGCGGATGGACATCTAGGTTGCTTCCAAGTCCTGGCTATTATAAACAGTGCTGCTATGAACATTGGGGTACAGGTATCTCTTTCAATTCTGGTTTTCTCAGTGTGTATGCCCAGCAGTGGGATTGCTGGATCATAAGGCAGTTCTAGTCCCAGTTTTTTGAGGAGTCTCCATACTGTTCTCCAAAGTGGCTGTACTAGTTTGCATTCCCACCAACAGTGTAAGAGGGTTCCCTTTTCTCCACACCCTCTCCAGTATTTATTGCTTGTGGACTTTTGGATAGCAGCCATTCTGACTGGCATGAAATGGTACCTCATAGTGGATTTGATTTCATTTCTCTGATAATGAGTGATGTTGAGCATCTTTTCATGTGTTTGTTAGCTATCTGTATGTCTTCTTTGGAGAAATGTCTATTTAGTTCTTTGGCCCATTTTTTGATTGGTTCATTTATTTTTCTGGAATTGAGCTGTAGAAGTTGCTTGTATATTTTTGAGATTAGTTGTTTGACTGTTGCTTCATTTGTTATTATTTTCTCCCATTCTGAAGGCTGTTTTTTCACCTTGCTTAGAGTTTCCTTTGTTGTGCAGAAGCTTTTAAGTTTAATTAGGTCAAATTTATTTATTTTTGATTTTATTTCCAATATTCTGGGAGGTGGGTCATAGAGGATCCTGCTGTGATGTATGTCAGAGAGTGTTTTGCCTATGTTTTCCTCTAGGAGTTTTATGGTTTCTGGTCTTACATTTAGATCTTTAATCCATTTTGAGTTTATTTTTGTGTATGGTGTTAGAAAGTGTTCTCGTTTCATTCTTTGACAAGTGTTTGACCAGTTTTCCCAGCACCACTTGTTAAAGAGATTGTCTTTAATCCATTGTATATTCTTGCCTCTTTTGTCAAAGATAAGGTGTCCATATGTGCTTGGATTTATCTCTGGGCTTTCTATTTTGTTCCATTGATCTATATTTCTGTCTTTGTGGCAGTACCATACTGTCTTGATGACTGTGGCTTTGTAGTAGAGCCTGAAGTCAGGCAGGTTGATTCCTCCAGTTCCATTCTTCTTTCTCAAGATAGCTTTGGCTATTCGAGGTTTTTTGTATTTCCATACAAATTGAGAAATTATTTGTTCTAGCTCTGTGAAGAATACCGTTGGTAGCTTGATGGGGATTGCATTGAATCTATAAATTGCTTTGGGTAGTATACTCATTTTCACTATATTGATTCTACCAATCCATGAACATGGTATATTTCTCTGTCTATTAGTGTCCTCTTTGATTTCTTTCACCAGTGTTTTATAGTTTTCAGTCTGATCTGATATATAGGTCTTTAGTTTCTTTAGGAAGCTATATTCCTAAGTATTTTATTCTTTTCATTGCAATGGTGAATGGAATTGTTTCCTTAATTTCTCTTTCTATTTTCTCATTATTAGTGTACAGGAATGCAAAGGATTTCTGTGTGTTGATTTTATATCCTGCAACTTTACTATATTCATTGATCAGTTCTAGTAATTTTCTGGTGGAATCTTTAGGGTTTTCTACGTAGAGGATCATGTCATCTGCAAACAGTGAGAGTTTTACTTCTTCTTTTCCAATTTGGATTCCTTTTATTTCTTTTTATGCTCTGATTGCTGTAGCCAAAACTTCCAAAACTATGTTGAATAGTAATGGTGAAAGTGGGCATCCTTGTCTTGTTCCTGACTTTAGAGGAAATGCTTTCAATTTTTCACCATTGAGGATAATGTTTGCTGTGGGTTTGTCATGTATAGCTTTTATTATGTTGAGGTATGTTCCTTCTATTCCTGCTTTCTGGAGAGTTTTTATCATAAATGGATGTTGAACTTTGTCAAAGGCTTTCTCTGCATCTATAGAGATAAATCATATGGGTTTTATTTTTCAATTTGTTAATGTGGTGTATTACGTTGATTGATTTGCAGATATTGAAGAATCCTTGCATTCCTGGGATAAAGCCCACTTGGTCATGGGGTATGATCTTTTTAATGTGTTGTTGGATTCTGATTGCTAGAATTTTGTTAAGGATTTTTTCATCTATGTTCATCAGTGATATTGGCCTGTAGTTTTCTTTTTTTGTGGCATCGTTGTCAGGTTTTGGTATTAGGGTGATGCTGGCCTCATAGAATGAGTTTGGAATTTTGCCTTCCTCTGCAATTTTCTGGAACAGTTTGAGTAGGATAGGTGTTAGCTCTTCTCTAAATTTTTGATAGAATTCAGCTGTGAAGCCGTCTAGACCTGGGCTTTTGTTTGCTGGAAGATTTCTAATTACAGTTTCGATTTCCGTGCTTGTGATGGGTCTGTTAAGATTTTCTATTTCTTCCTCATCCAGTTTTGGAAAGTTGTACTTTTCTAAGAATTTGTCCATTTCTTCCACGTTGTCCATTTTATTGCCATATAATTGCTGATAGTAGTCTCTTACGATCCTTTGTATTTCTGTGTTGTCTGTTGTGATCTCTCCATTTTCATTTCTAATTTTATTGATTTGATTTTTTCTCCCTTTGTTTCTTGATGAGTCTGGCTAGTGGTTTGTCAATTTTATTTACCCTTTCAAAGAACCAGCTTTTGGCTTTGTTGATTTTTGCTATGGTCTCTTTTGTTTATTTTGCATTTATTTCTGCCCTAATTTTTAAGATTTCTTTCCTTCTACTAACCTTGGGGTGCTTCATTTCTTCCTTTTCTAGTTGCTTTAGGTGTAGAGTTAGGTTATTTATTTGGCTTTTTTTCTTGTTTCTTGAGGTATGCCTGTATTGCTATGAACTTTCCCCTTAGGACTGCTTTTACAGTGTCCCACAGGTTTTGGGTTGTTGTGTTTTCATTTTCATTCATTTCTATGCAGATTTTGATTTCTTTTTTGATTTCTTCTGTGATTTGTTGGTTATTCAGGAGCGTGTTGTTCAGCCTCCATATGTTGGACTTTTTAATAGTTTTTCTCCTGTAATTGCGATCTAATCTTACTGCATTGTGGTCAGAAAAGATGCTTGGAATGATTACAATGTTTCTGAACTTATCAAGGCTAGATTTATGGCCCAGGATGTGGTCTATCCTGGAGAAGGTTCCGTGTGCGCTTGAGAAAAAGGTGAAATTCATTTTTTGGGATGAAATGTCCTATAGATATCAATTACGTCTAACTGGTCTGTTGTATCGTTTAAAGTTTGTGTTTCCTTGTTAATTTTCTGTTTAGTTGATCTATCCATTGGTGTGAGTGGGGTATTAAAGTTCCCACTATTATTGTGTTATTGTTGATTTCTCCTTTCATACTTGTTAGTATTTGTCTTACATATTGTGGTGCTCCTATGTAGGGTGCATATATATTTATAATTTTTATATCTTCTTCTTGGATTGATCCTTTGATCATTATGTAGTGACCTTCTTTGTCTCTTTTCACAGCCTTTGTATTAAAGTCTATTTTATCTGATATGAGTATTGCTACTCCTGCTTTCTTTTGGTCCCTATTTGCATGGAAAATCTTTTTCCAGCCCCTCACTTTCAGTCTGTACGTGTCCCCTGTTTTGAGGTGGGTCTCTTGTAGACAACATATGTAGGGGTCTTGTTTTTGTATCCATTCAGCCAGTCTCTGTCTTTTGGTTGGGGCATTCAATCCATTTACATTTAAGGTAATTATTGATAAGTATGATCCTATTTCCATTTACTTTATTGTTTTGGGTTCGAATTTATATATCCTTTTTGTGTTTCCTGTCTAGAGAATGTCCTTTAGTATTTGTTGGAGAGCTGGTTTGGTGGTGCTGAATTCTCTCAGCTTTTGCTTGTCTGTAAAGGTTTTGATTTCTCCTTCATATTTGAATGAGATCCTTGCTGGGTACAATAATCTGGACTGTAGGTTCTTTTCTTTCATCACTTTAAATGTGTCTTGCCATTCCCTCCTGGCTTGGAGAGTTTCTATTGAAAGATCAGCTGTTATCCTTATGGGAATTCCCTTGTGTGTTATTTGTTGTTTTTCCCTTGCTGCTTTTAATATTTGTTTTTTTGTGTGTGTATGATCTTTGTTAATTTGATTAATATGTATCTTGGGGTGTTTCACCTTGGATTTATCCTGTTAGGGACTCTGGGTTTCTTGGACTTGAGTGATTATTTCCTTCCCCATTTTAGGGAAGTTTTCAACTATTATCTCCTCTAGTATTTTCTCATGGTCTTTCTTTTTGTCTTCTTCTTCTGGGACTCCTATGATTCTAATGTTGTAACGTTTAATATTGTCCTGGAGGTCTCTGAGATTGTCCTCGTTTCTTTTAATTTGTTTTTCTTTTTTCTCCTCTGATTCATTTATTTCTACCATTCTATCTTCTAATTCACTAATTCTATCTTCTGCCTGTGTTATTCTACTACGTGTTGCCTCCAGAGTGTTTTAGATCTCATTTATTGCATTATTCATTATATATTGACTCTTTTTTATTTCTTCTAGGTCCTTGTTAAACCTTTCTTGCATCTTCTCAATGCTTTTCTCCAGGCTATTTATCTGTGATTCCATTTTGATTTCCAGATTTTGGATTAATTTCACTATCATTATTCGTAATTATTTGGTAGATTCGCTATTTCTTCCTCTTTTGTTTGGTTTGGTGGGAATTTATCCTGTTTCTTTACCTGCTGGGAATTCTTCTGTCTCTTCATCTTGTTTAAATTGCTGAGTTTGGGGTGTCCTTACTGTATTCTGGCAGTTTGTTGAGTTCTATTTATTGTGGCATTTCCTCACTGTACGTGGGTTTGTACAGGTGGCTTGTCAAGGTTTCTTGGTTAGAGAAGCTTGTGTCGGTGTTCTGATGGATGGAGCTGGATTTCTTCTCTCTGGAGTGCAATGGAGTGTCTAGTAATGAGTTATGAGATGTCTGTGATTTTGGGGTCACTTTGGGTAGCCTGTATATTGGAGCTCAGGGCTGTGTTCCTGTGTTACTGGAGAATTTGTTTGGTATGTCTTGCTGTAGAACTTGTTGGCCCTTGTGTGATGCTTGGTTTCAGTGTAGGTCTGGAGGCATTTGATGAGCTCTTGTCAATTAATGTTCCGTGAGATCAGGGTTTGGACTTAAGCCTCCTGCTTCCAGTTATCGGTCTTATTTTTACAGTAGTCTCAAAAACTTCTTCTATACTGCACTCCACAACTGGACTGCTCAGAGATGTTCATGGAGTTATACAGAGAAGAAAAGAGGGAGGAAGGAGACAGAGGTGGTCAGGAGGATAAAAGGAGGGAACGAAAAGGAGAGAGACAGATCCAGTCAGTAATCAGTTCCCTAAGTGCTTTCCTTTATTTGGAACACTCAGAAATTCACAGAGTTGGATAGAGTAGAGAGAGGTTAGGGAGGAGACACAGGCGAACTGGTGGAGAAAAAGGAGAGTCTGGAGGTGGAGAGAACAGTCAAGCCAGTAATCTCGCTCCCTAGTAAAAAGTGGGTACTGAAGATTAGGTTCTTAAAGGCACAGAATTGGTAACAAATACCTAAAAGCAAAAATTACAAATCTAGAGTAGAGTTTGGAGATTCAAAAATACAGTGTTAAAGAAAAGAAGAAGGAAAAGAAAGAAAGAAAAAGAAAAAAGAAAGAAAAAAGGAGTCACAAAAGTTATGAAGAACATATAGGTACAAAATGATAACCAATATTAAAAAGCAGAAGTTAAAAATCTAGAGTAGAATTTAGAGTTTCAATAATACAATGTTAAAGAAAAGAAAAAGAAAGATAGAAGTAAAAAAAGAGAAAAAGAAAGAAAATAAAAACAAAAACAAACAAAGTCACAAAAATTATAAAGAAGATATAGGCACAAATTGATTTCATATACCAGAAAGCATAGATCTAGATTAGAGTTTGGAGTTTCAGGAATACAATGTCAAAGAAAAGATGAAGAGATAGAAAGAGGGAGGGGAAAAAGTTATTAAAGTTACAAAAGTTATTAAAAAAAATGAATAGGTAAAAAATTTTTGGCAACTACCAATAAGCTAAACTTATGAATCTAGAGCAGAGTTTGGAGTTTCAAAAATACAATGTTAAAGAAAAGAAAAAAAAAGGAAAGCAAAAAAGAAAAGACAAAAAGAAAAAAAAAGGTTCACAAAAGTCATAAAAAATATATATGTGAAGTTTTTTTTTTTCTTTAAAAAAAAGTGTCTTTATTTATTTTTATTTATTATTTTTTTTACAAAGTAATAATAGGTTCTAAAAGTGGATATTAAAGAGTACTAGAGGATAAAAATTTTTTTTAATATAAAAAAAGAGAAAGAAATAATGATGGTAAAAATAGTAACAATATATATAAGACTTTCTCTGTTATTGTTGTGGGTATTCTGGGTTCAGTTCATTTTCGGCTAGTTCCTTGTTCTGGCTTAAATTTCTCAAGATCTATAGGCCCCTTTCTCTGTAGTTGGTACTAACCACAGGGTTTTAGTTTATTGCCTGTCGCTTCCACGGCAGTTCCCTCTGTTATAGCTTCTTTTGTTTGCTGGTCTCTTCAGTGTCTGATTTCCGCCCTAATACAAAGGAGGCGGTGGTGGACACCTTTCTTTTTTTTTTTTTTTTAAGGCTGACTTGTTCAGTCGCTCTGCGAGGAGGGAGGGACGCTGCAAATAAATACCACTGGCGTGTGTTCGCAGTGGCTCAGCCACACTGGGTCTGCCCCCGCTCACGGAGTGTGTAGCCTCCCTGCCTACTCTGCTTAGGCTCTCTGTTTCCCCGCCCGAACCATCCACGACCGGCCCTGGGCTGCTTGCCCCTCCCAGGTCTAAGCCGCTCAAGTTCAGGCACTCAGGTGGTCCTCAGAGGCCCAGGCTCGGTTGGGCCTGCGTTCTGTGCCCTTCACAAAATCAGGCAGCGCAGGTAATGAGATGTTTAGGAGGCACGGCTTCTGCAACTTATCGCCTCCCCGCCACTTGGTTTTCTAAGTCTACCACTGGCGCACTTTCTTAGGCAGATGTTAGCCGACTAGAGCCCCAAGAAGTCTTAGTTAGCAAAGAAGCCTGCTTACAGTTTTGTGCATAATGTCTCTCTGGGGCTTCTATTGCCTCCCCTCCGGCTCTGACTGCCTGTCACCGGAGGGGAATGGACTGCAGCCGGCTATCTCTGTAAAGTCCTTTGTTCTGTGCGTGGGCCTGGCAGTTTCTTGGGTTAGGGCTGGCTTTTTGTATGGTAGGTATCCCACAGTCTGGTTTGCTAGGCCAAATTATTCCGCTCAGGTAGCGCTTGGGATATTCAGGCTGATGCAGCCGCAAAGCAGCCTGCACGGCACCTCCTTGCACAGCCCCTGCTTGCTAATGGCGGATGCAGGCGTTTGCACTGCTTCTCCGCTGGGGAAGTTATCGTAGGGCTCATCAGATCAGATCAGTCGCTCAGTTGTGTCCTACTCTTTGCAACCCCATGAAATGCAGCATGCCAGGCATCCCTGTCCATCACCAGCTCCCGGAGGTCACTCAGACTCGCATCCATCGAGTCAGTGATGCCATCCAGCCATCTCATCCTCTGTCATCCCCTTCTCCTCCTGCCCTCAATCCCTCCCAGCATCAGAGTCTTCTCCAATGTGTCAACTCTTCACATGAGGTGGCCAAAATACTGGAGTTTCAGCTTTAGCATCATTCCTTCTAAAGAAATCCCAGGGTTGATCTCCTTCAGAATGGACTGGTTGGATCTTCTTGCAGGCCAAGGGACTCTCAAGAGTCTTCTCCAACACCGCAGTTCAAAAGCATCAATTCTTCGGCGCTCAGCCTTCTTCACAGTCCAACTCTCACATCCATACATGACCACAGGAAAGACCATAACCTTGAATAGGAGAACCTTTGTTGGCAAAGTAATGTTTCTGCTTTTGAATATGCTATCTAGGTTGGTCAAAACTTTCCTTCCAAGGAGTAAGCGTCTTTTAATTTCATGGCTGCAGTCACCATCTGCAGTGATTTTGGAGCCCAGAAAAATAAAGTCTGACACTGTTTCCACTGCTTCTCGATCTATTTCCCACGTAGTGATGGGACCAGATGCCATGATATTCGTTTTCTGAATGTTGAGCTTTAAGCCAACCTTTTCACTCTCTACTTTCAATTTCATCAAGAGGCTTTTTAGCCCCTCTTCACTTTCTGCCATAAGGGTGGTGTCATCTGCATATCTGAGGTTATTGATATTTCTCCCAGCAATCTGGATTCCAACTTGTTTTTCTTCCAGTCCAGCATTTCTCATGATGCACTCTGCATATCAGATCAGATCAGATCAGATCAGTCGCTCAGTCGTGTCCGACTCTCTGCGACCCCATGAACCGCAGCACGCCAGGCCTCCCTGTCCATCACCAGCCCCCGGAGGTCACTCAGACTCGCATCAATCGAGTCAGTGATGCCATCCAGCCATCTCATCCTCTGTCGTCCCCTTCTCCTCCTGCCCTCAATCCCTCCCAGCATCAGAGTCTTCTCCAATGAGTCAACTCTTCGCATGAGGTCGCCAAAATACTGGAGTTTCAGCTTTAGCATCATTCCTTCCAAAGAAATTCCAGGATTGATCTCCTTCAAAATGGACTGGTTGGATCTTCTTGCAGTCCAAGGGACTCTCAAGAGTCTTCTCCAACACCACAGTTCAAAAGCATCAATTCTTTGGCGCTCAGCCTTCTTCACAGTCCAGCTCTCACATGCATACATGACCACAGGAAAGACCATAGCCTTGACTAGGCGAACCTTTGTTGGTAAAGTAATGTCTCTGCTTTTGAATATGCTATCTAGGTTGGTCATAACTTTCCTTCCAAGGAGTAAGCGTCTTTTAATTTCATGGCTGCAGTCACCATCTGCAGTGATTTTGGAGCCCAGAAAAACAAAGTTGGACACTGTTTCCACAGTTTCCCCATCTAATTCCCATGCAGTGATGGGACCAGATGCCATGATCTTCGTTTTCTGAATGTTGAGCTTTAAGCCAACCTTTTCACTCTCCACTTTCACTTTCATCAAGAGGCTTTTTAGCCCCTCTTCACTTTCTGCCATAAGAGTGGTGTCGTCTGCATATCTGAGGTTATTGATATTTCTCCCGGCAATCTTGATTCCAACTTGTGTTTCTTCCAGTCCAGCATTTCTCATGATGTACTCTGCATATAAGTTAAATAAACATGGTGACAATATGCAGCCTTGACGTACTTCTTTTCCTATTTGCAACCAGTCTTTTGTTCCATGTCCAGTTCTAACTGTTGCTTCCTGACCTGCATACAGATTTCTCAAGAGGCAGATCAGGTGGTCTGGTATTCCCATCTCTTTCAGAATTTTCCACAGTTTATTGTGATCCACACAGTCAAAGGCTTTGGCATAGTCAATAAAGCAGAAATAGCTGTTTTTCTGGAACTCTCTTGCTTTTTCCATCATCCAGCGGATGTTGGCAATTTGATCTCTGGTTCCTCTGCCTTTCCTAAAACCAGCTTGAACATCAGGAAGTTCATGGTTCACATATTGCTGAAGCCTGGCTTGGAGAATTTTGAGCATTACTTTACTAGCGTGTGAGATGAGTGCAATTGTTCGGTAGTTTGAGCACTCCTTGGCATTGCCTTTCTTTGGGATTGGGATGAAAACTGACCTTTTCCTATCTTGTGGCCACTGCTGAGTTTTCCAAATTTGCTGGCATATTGAGTGTAGCACTTTCACAGCATCATCATTCAGGACTTGGAATAGCTCCACTGAAATTCCATCACCTCCACTAGCTTTGTTTGTAGTGATGCTTTCTAAGGCCCATTTGACTTCACATTCTAAGATGTCTGGCTCTAGGTCAGTGATCACATCATGATTATCTAGGTCTTGAAGCTCTTTTTTGTACAGTTCTTCTGTGTATTCTTGCCACCTCTTCTTAATATCTTCTGCTTCTGTTAGGTCCACACCATCTCTGTCCTTTATCGTGCCCATCTTTGCATGAAATGTTCCCTTGGTATCTCTGATTTTCTTGAAGAGATCCCTAGTCTTTCCCATTCTGTTGTTTTCCTCTATTTCTTTGCATTGATCACTGAAGAAGGCTTTCTTATCTCTTCTTGCTATTCTTTGGAACTCTGCATTTAGATGTTTATATCTTTCCTTTTCTCCTTTGCTTTTTGCTTCTCTTCTTTTCACAGCTATTTGTAAGGCCTCCCCAGACAGCCATTTTGCTTTTTTGCATTTCTTTTCCATGTGGATGGTCTTGATCCCTGTCTCCTGTAAAATGTCATGAACCTCATTCCATAGTTCATCAGGCACTCTATCTATCAGATCTAGGCCCTTAAATCTATTTCTCACTTCCACTGTATAATCATAAGGGATTTGATTTAGGTCATACCTGAATGGTCTAGTGGTTTTCCCTACTTTCTTCAATTTTAGTCTGAATTTGGCAATAAGGAGTTCATGATCTGAGCCAGAGTCAGCTCCTGGTCTTGTTTTTGCTGATTGTATAGAGCTTCTCCATCTTTGGCTGCAAAGAATATAATCGATCTGATTTCAGTGTTGACCATCTAGTGATGTCCATGTATAGAGTCTTCTCTTGTGTTGTTGGAAGAGGGTATTTGCTATGACTAGTGCATTTTCTTGGCAAAACTCTGTTAGTCTTTGCCCTGCTTCATTCCGTAGTCCAAGGCCAAATTTGCCTGTTACTCCAGGTGTTTCTTGACTTCCTACTTTTGCAGTCCAGTCCCCTATAATGAAAAGGTCATCCTTTTTGGGTGTTAGTTCTAAAAGGTCTTGTAGGTCTTCATAGAACCGTTCAACTTCAGCTTCTTCGGCATTACTGGTTGGGGCATAGACTTGGATTACTGTGGCATTGAATGGTTTGCCTTGGAAACGAACAGAGATCATTCTGTTGTTTTTGAGATTGCATCCAAGTACTGCATTTCGGACTCTTTTGTTGACCATGATGGCCACTCCATTTCTTCTGAGGCATTCCTGCCCACAGTAGTAGATATAATGGTCATCTGAGTTAAATTCACCCATTCCAGTCCATTTTAGTTCGCTGATTCCTAGAATGTCGACATTCACTCTTGCCATCTCTTGTTTGACCACTTCCAATTTGCCTTGATTCATGGACCTGACATTCCAGGTTCCTATGCAATATTGCTCTTTACAGCATCGGACTTTGCTTTTATCACCAGACACATCCACAGTTTGGGATTCTTTTTGCTTTGGCTCCATCCCTTCATTCTTTCTGGAGTTATTTCTCCACTGAACTCCAGTAGCATATTGGGCCCCTACTGACCTGGGGAGTTTCTCTTTCAGTATCCTATCATTTTGCTTTTTCATACTGTTCATGGGGTTCTCAAGGCAAGAATACTGAAGTGGTTTGCCATTCCCTTCTCCAGCGGACCACACCCTGTCAGATCTCTCCACCATGACCTGCCCATCCCGGGTTGTCCCACGGGCATGGCCCAATTTCATTGAGTTAGACAAGGCTGTGGTCCTGGTGGGATCAGATTGACTAGTTTTCTGTGAGTATGGCTTCTGTGTATTTGGGTTTTAATTGTTTATTTATTTTCCTCCCTCTTATATTGGCCTCCGTGCTTCCGAGGTTTGGCACAGACTCGGCAGTGAGAGTGTTTCCTGGTGTTTGCAAACTTCTCTTTTTTTTTTAAGACTCCCTTCCCTGGACAGAGGTCCGTCCCTCCCACTTTGTCTCTTTTTTGTCTTTTATATTTTTTCGTACCTCCTTTAGAAGTCAATGAGTTGCTTTTCTGGGTGTCTGATGTCCTCTGCCTGCATTCCGAAATTGTTTTATGGAATTTACTTGGCGTCTAGACGTTCTTTTGGTGAATTTGTGGAGGAGAAAGTGTTCTCCCCATCCTATTCCTCCGCCATCTTATATCCTCCCCTCCTAATAAAGTTTTGCAACTCAGTTTAAACTCTGTACTAAGAATTATATGACAACAATGTATCCTGCTGGAGGACATGTATCTCATTCTTGAGAACCTTCTGACTAATCCTGTTATCTTAAAATGTGTATTATGGGAGTGGGTCTGGTAAGGTCTTTCTATTGTTAGCTCTAACCCTGCCATTTTAAAATGTAAATGGTGGGAGTGGTTCTAGTAAGACCTTTACAACCTTGAGATATTCTTTTGATTAACGGTAATAACCAATTATCAGTTCAGCTCAGTCACTCAGTCCAGTCGGACTCTTTGAAACCCCATGAATCGCAGGACACCAGGCCTCCCTGTCCATCACCAACTCCTGTAGTTCACTCAGACTCACTTCCATCAGGTCAATGATGCCATCTAGCCATCTCATCCTCTGTCGTCCCCTTCTCCTCTTGCCTCCAATCCCTCCCAGCATCAGAATCTTCTCCAATGAGTCAACACTTCGCATGAGGTGGCCAAAGTACTGGAGTTTCAGCTTCAGCATCATTCCCTCCAAAAAAATCCCAAAGCTAATCTCCTTCAGAATGGACTGGTTGGATCTCCTTGCAGTCCAAGGGACTCACAAGGGTCTTCTCCAACACCACAGTTCAAAAGCATCAACTCTTTAGCGCTCAGCCTTCTTCACAGTCCAACTCTCACATCCATACATGACCACAGGAAAAACCATAGCCTTGACTAGACAAACCTTTGTTGGCAAAGTAATGTCTCTGATTTTGAATATGCTATATAGGTTGGTCATAACTTTCCTTCCAAGGAGTAAGCGTCTTTTAAATTCATGACTGCAGTCACCATCTGCAGTGATTTTGGAGCCCAAAATAGTCTGACACTGTTTCCCCATTTATTTCTCATGAAGTGATGGGACCAGATACCATGATCTTCGTTTTCTGAATGTTGAGCTTTAAGCCAACTTTTTCACTCTCCACTTTCACTTTCTTCAAGAAGTTTTTGAGTTCCTCTTCACTTTCTGCCATGAAGGTGGTGTCATCTGCATATCTGAGGTTACTGATATTTCTCCTGACAATCTTGATTCCAGCTTGTGCTTCTTCCAGTCCAGCATTTCTCATGATGTATTCTGCCTATAAGTTAAATAAGCAGGGTGACAATATACAGTCTTGACGTACTCCTTTTCCTATTTGGAACCAGTCTGTTGTTCCATGACCAGTTCTAACTGTTGCTTCGTGACCTGCATACAAATTTCTCAAGAGGCAGGTCAGGTGGTCTGGTATTCCCATGCTTCCTGACCTGCATACAAATTTCTCAAGAGGCAGGTCAGGTGGTCTGGTATTCCCATCTCTTTCAGAATTTTCCACAGTTTATTGTGATACACACAGTCAAAGACTTTGGCATAGTCAATAAAGCAAAAATAGACGTTTTTCTGGAACTCTCTTGCTTTTTCCATGATCCAGCAGATGTTGGTAATTTTGTCTCTTGTTCATCTCCTTATCTAAAACCAGCTCAAACATCTGGAAGTGCATGGTTCACGTATTGCTGAAGCTTGCCTTGGAGAATTTTGAGCATTACTTTACTAGCATGTGCTGCTAAGTCGCTTCAGTCGTGTCCGACTCTGTGCGACCACATAGATGGCCACTCACCAGGCTCCCCCATCCCTAGGATTCTCCAGGCAAGAACACTGGAGTGGGTTGCCATTTCCTTCTCCAATGCATGAAAGTGAAAAGTGAAAGTGAAGTCTCTGAGTCGTATCCAACTCTTCGCGACCCCCTGAATTTCAGCCTACCAGGTTCCTCCATCCATGGGATTTTCTAGGCAAAATTACTGGAGTGGGGTGCCATTACTAGAATGTGAGATGAGTGCAACTGTGTGGTAGTTTGAGCATTCTTTGGCATTGTCTTTCTTTTGGATCGGAATGATAACTGACCTTTTCTAGTCCTGTGTCCACTGTTGAATTTTCCAAATTTGCTAGCGTATTGAGTGAAGCACTTTCACAGCATCATCTTTTAGGATTTTAAAATAGCTCAACTGGAATTCCATCACCTCCACTAGCTTTGTTCATAGTAATGCTTTCTAAGGCCCACTTGACTTCACATTCCAGGATGTCTGGCTCTAGGTCAGTGATCACACCATTGTGATTATCTGGGTTTGTGTAGATCTTTTTTGTACAGTTCTTCTGTGTATTCTTGCCACCTCTTCTTAATATCTGCTGCTTCTGTTAGGTCCATACCATTTCTGTCCTTTACCGAGCCCATCTTTGCATGAAATGTTCTCTTGGTATCTCTAATTTTCTTGAAGAGATCGCTAGTCTTTCCCATTCTGTTGTTTCCCTCTATTTCTTTGCATTGATCACTGAAGAAGGCTTTCTTATCTCTTCTTGCTATTCTTTGGAACTCTGCATTCAGATGTTTATATCTTTCCTTTTCTCCTTTGCTTTTCACTTCTCTTCTTTTCACAGCTATTTGTAAGGCCTCCCGGGACAGCCATTTTGCTGTTTTGCATTTTTTTTTTCCATGGGGATGGTCTTGATCCCTGTCTCCTGTACAATGTCATGAACCTCATTCCATAGTTCATCAGGCACTCTATCAGATCCAGGGCCTTAAATCTATTTCTCACTTCCACTGTATAATCATAAGGGATTTGATTTAGGTCATACCTGAATGATCTAGTGGTTTTTCCTACTTTCTTCAATTTGAGTCTGAATTTGACAGTAAGGAGTTCATGATCTGAGCCATAGTCATCTCCTGTCTTGTTTTTGTTGTCTGTATAGAGCTTCTCCATCTTTGGCTGCAAAGAATATAATCAATCTGATTTTTTACTGTAATATAATTATATAATGGTTACTGTAATAACCATGAAAAGTATGAAAATGCAAAAAGATAGGACACTGAAAGATGAACTCCCCAGGTCAGTAGGTACACAATATGCTACTGGAGATGACTGGAGAAATAACTCCAGAAAGAATAAAAGGATGGAACCAAAGCAAAAATAACACCCAGTTGTGAATGGGACTGATGATAGAAGCAAGTCTGATGCTGTAAAGAGCAATATAGCATAGGAACCTGAAAAGTTAGGTCCATCAGTTCAGTTCAGTTCAGTCGCTCAGTCGTGTCTGACTCTTTGTGAGCCCATGAATTGCAGGCTGCCAGGCCTCCCTGTTCATCACCAACTCTTGGAGTTCACTCAAAATCATGTACATCGAGTCGGTGATGCCATCCAGCCATCTCATCTTCTGTCATCCCCTTTTCCTCCTGCCCCCAATCCCTCCCAGCATCAGAGTCTTTTCCAGTGGGTCAACTCTTTTCATGAGGTGGCCAAACTATTGGAGTTTCAGCTTCAGCATCAGTCTTTCCAATGAACACCCAGGATTGATCTCCTTTAAGATTGACTAGTTGGATCTCCTTGCAGTCCAAGGGACTCTCAAGAGTCTTCTCCAACTCCACAGTCCAACTCTCACATCCATACATGACCACTGGAAATACCATAGCCTTGACTAAACGGACCTTTGTTGGCAAAGTAATGTCTCTGCTTTTGAATATGCTATCTAGGTTGGTCATAACTTTTCTTCCAAGGAGTAAGCATGTTTTAATTTTATGGCTGCAGTGATTTTGGAGGCCCCAAAATAATGTCTGACACTGTTTCCATTGTTTCCCCAGCTATTTGCCATGAAGTAATAGGACCAGATGTTATGATCTTAGTTTTCTGAGTGTTGAACTTTAAGCCAACTTTTTCACTCTCCACTTTCACTTTCATCAAGTGGCTTTTTAGTTCCTCTTCACTTTTTACCATAAGGGTGGTGTCATCTGCATATCTGAGGTTATTGATATTTCTCCCAGCCATCTTCATTCCACCTTGTGCTTCTTCCAGCCTATCGTTTCTCATGAAGTACTCTGAGTGTAAGTTAAATGAGTAGGGTGACAGTACACAGCCTTGACATACTCCATTTCCTCTTTGAAGTCAGTGTGTTGTTCCATGTCTAGTTCCAATGTTGCTTCCTGACCTGCATATAGGTTTCTGAAGCGGCAGGTCAGGTGGTCTGTTATTCCCATCTCTTTCAGAATTTTCCATAGTTTATTGTGATCCACATTTCAACGGCTTTGGCATAGTCAATAAAGCAAAAATAAATGTTTTTCTGGAAGTCTCTTCCTTTTTCAATGATCCAGCGGATGTTGGCAATTTGATCTTTGGCTCCTCTGCCTTTTCTAAAACCAGCTTGAACATCTGGAAGTTCTTCGTTCATGTATTGCTGAAGCCTGGCTTGGAGAATTTTGAGCATTACTTTACTAGCATGTGAAATGAGTGCAATTGTGTGGTACTTTGAGCACTCTTTGGCATTGCCTCTTTGGGATTGGAATGAAAACTGACATTTTCCAGTCCTGTGGCCACTGCTGAGTTTTCCAAATTTGCTGGCATATTGAGTGCTGCACTTTCAAAGCATCATCTTTCAGGATTTGAGATAGTTCAACTGGAATTCCATCACCTCCACTAGCTTTGTTCATAGTGATGCTTCCTAAGGCCCACTTGACTTCACATTCCAGGATGTCTGGCTCTAGGTCAGTGATCACACCCTCGTGGTTATCTGGGTCATGAAGACCTTTTTTGTACAATTTTTCTGTGTATTCTTGTCAACTCTTCTTAATATCATCTGCTTCTGTTAGGTCCCTATTATTTCTGTCCTTTATTGAGCCCATTTTTGCATGAAATGTTCCCTTGGTATTTCTAATTTTCTTGAAGAGATCTCTAGTCTTTCCCATTCTGTTTTTAGATCCATGAAACAAGGCAAATTGGGAGTGGTTAAACAGGAGGTGATAGGAGTGAACATCAACGTTCTAGGAATCAGTGAACTAAGATGGACTGGAATGATGAATTTATCTCAGTTGACCATTATATCTTTTACTGTGGGCAGGAATCCCTTAGAAGAAAGGGAGTAGCCATCATAGTCAACAAAAGAATCCGAAATGCAATACTTGGATGCAGTCTCAAAAATTACAGAATGATCTTGGTTCATTTCCAAGGCAAACCATTCAATGCCACAGCACTCCAAGTCTATGCCCTGACCAGTAATGCTGAAGAAGTTGAATTTGAACAGTTCTATGAAGACTTACAAGACCTTCTAGAACTAACATCTGAAAAAATGTCCTTTTCTTTATATGGGACTGGAATGCAAAAGTAGGAAGTCAAGAAACAACTGGAGTAACAGGCAAATTTGGCCTTAGAGTATAGAATGAAGCAGGGCAAAAACTAACAGAGCTTTATCAAGAGAACATGCTGTTCATAGCAAACGCCCTTTCCAAGAACCCAAGAGATGACTTTAAACATGGACAATACCAGGTGGGAGAATAAGGTGGCAGAGGAGTAGGTGGATGTGGAGTACATCTCTCTTCACAGATACATCAGGAATACACCTTCAGACACAGAAGTGCATTCAGAACACCAGTGGAGAGAGGACAGGAGTACCTGAACAGAGGAAAAGAATATATGGAACCATGCAAAACTCGTTAGGACGAAGGAACTAGGGGGAAAACAAGAGTGTTAGTAGGACTGGAACTGCCCTCACAGGTGGGGGAACTGAAGCAGGGGTGTGATCCCCATATCGGGGCAATTTTCTGAGTCAAAGGATAAACATTTAAGGCTGAGAGTGAAACAGCTGATCTGTGTCAGCCTAAATGGGATGAGAATCAGACAATCCTTGCCTCAGCCATACATACCCCCGACAGGAGTGCTGATCCCCTGAAAGGTGCAGTGGCTAAGAACTTGAGTTTAGGGATTGTGGAACAATTCAAGAGCTAGGGCTGCTGTAAGGGAGGTGATCGTGGTGGGAAATGCTAATGCAGGAAAGAAAGGCAGCCAGGCGATACTGCAGAGTCACAGGTAGGGAGTGGAGCCATCACCATAGCCTCTCTCTCTTCACATGCCAGCATCGACAACTGAACAATAGAAAGGCTGACCCATCAAACACCTAATGCACTGAAATACAAAGTAGGACCCGACCCAGGGTGCCCCTTTAAGTGCCTGATGTGTGGATCTACAGAGTAGGATCCCATCCAGGGGGGCCCCTCTATGTGCCTGAACTACCGAACAACAGAGAAGGACCCCAGGCAAGGGAGCCCTCTAAAACTAAGGTAGTTTTCTGCCTGAATGGGCAGAGAAAAACTGGCCAAAAAGGCCTTCTGATCACCAGCTAAAATAGGTTCAACAAAGACTCTGATAGGGTCATAACTCTTGCGATGGAGGCTGTCAGTGTCCCTGCACACTTGGCACCGACCAGGGTCCCTGCAAGCCAAGCGGCTGCACCACCTTCATGCTCAACTGTCACTGAGGAAGAGCTGCCGCAAGTGAAAAAAGTCTTGCATCTAGGCATGCAGGGTTTCTTCCATAGTGTACGAGTCTTTACAATCCTGTAGACTGGCTTGCCAGGCTTCTCTGTCAGGGAGGGGTTTCTCCAGTCAAGAATACTGGAGAGTATTGGCCAATACTGGTTGCCATATACTTTTAGAGCACTCTATTTCCTGCTGCCCTAGCTGCCAATTCCCCTGAGTACCTGGTGCTGCCAGAACCCATGCAACCCAAGCAGCTACACCACCTCCAAACTTGGCCCTCACAAAGGCAAACACAAGTCATCCAGGGCAGCCTTAAGAGTAAACCCCAGTGAACGACCCACATGCAGAGGTGGAAATAAAACCACAATTGAAACCCAGGGGTAGTGTGATTAAGGAAGAAGACCCAAAACCTTCCCACTGGCTATACAAGCTACAGATTAAATCTACAGGGTCAACTAGGCAGACTCTGTGTCTATGGAATATATATAAGGTCATTGAGAGCTCCCACAAAAGAAAGTTCTGATAGCTGTGGACACTGGAGGCAAGAACACAGAGGAGTAGGACAAGATTAGAATCTGAGCTGCTACCACATCTCCAGAGATAATCACAGTGTTGGAGGTCATCCTAGGGAGGTGAGATGAACTGTGACTCCCAATGAGAGAAAGGACAGTGACACCAGTGACTCAAGAAAACCATTTATTATTCTTATGTTTTGACCTGCTATGTAGATTCTTTGGGATTCATTTTATTTTCTCTTCCTTTTTTCCCCTTTTTCTCCCCCTCTGTAGTAGTTGTTGATTTTATTGGCACTATGAAATCTAATTAAGCTTTTGAGCTTTTTTTTTCCTTAGTCACATTTTTTTTTTTTATTGTTATAAACACCTGGCTCTATGTTGGACTTTTGCAGTTTTGGGTAGTTTTCCTTTTTTTTTCCTCTCTTTTTTTTTTTAATTTTTAAAACATATTATTTTTTTCCTACATTTATTCTTTTGCTTGCTTTCCCTACTGTTCTTTTCCCCTTGCAGTTAGTTTTTAATGTATATAAATCTTCTTTGTCTACCTCTATTTAAATTTGCATATCTATTATTTCTTTCCTTTCCTCTCAACATATTTGTTAATTTTATTTTCATTGCTTTATTCCCTAATTGGCACCTTGGGGAATTCTGTTCTGTTTTCCAGTTTGTACTTAGTTAGAGATAATTTTTGGTTCCCTTTGTTCACTGTGTCAATTTTCTCCTTTATTTTTGTTGGACTGTTCTGATTTTGTTTATAGGTGTATTTGTATATTCAGTACATTTTTTATTGTTTTTATAAACCTCTGCCTCTACATTGGACTTACAGTTCTGTGGAGTTTTCCTTTTTTCCTTCTTCTTTTGTTTGTTTTTTCTTTTTCCTTTATTTTTTTTTTTATAATTTTAACTTTAAAAATTTTTTAAAAACTATTATATTTTTCTATATTTATTCATTTGTTGATTTCCTACTGTTCTTTTCCCCTTGACATTTATCTTTTATGTATATAAATCTTCTTCATCTACCTCTATTTAACTTTGCATATACATTCTTTCTTTCTTTCCTTTCCTTTCAACTTATTTGTTTGTTTTATCTTCATTGCTTTATTCCCCACTTGCCACCTTGATTTAGTTTTGTTTTCCACTTTATGCTTTAGTTAGCTTTGTTCTTAACTGCTAAATATAATTTTTGATTTCCTTTGTTCTCCAGGTCAATCTATTATACTTTATTTTTGTTGGACTGTTTTGAAATTGCTCATGGGTATATATGTACATGTGTATATTCTATTAGTGTAATTATTATTTGCCTAATTTTGTAACTGTCATTTGTCTGGGATTCATCTTTGGTTTCTCATTTTTGGATATTTCTTTTAATCTCACTTAATGCCATAACAAACCGCTTGTGGAATCTTCATTCCTGACCAGAGATCAAGCAAGCCCTCAGCATTTGGAGTGGGAGCACTGACTTCAAGACCTAGAATACCAGAGAACTAACCCTTGGGAGTATCAAAGAGTGAAAACTCACACAAAGGAAACCACTTGAATACAAGTCCTGGCATCACCCAAACACCAGTAGCACCTTATGCAGGATGCTTCATTTAAATAATGAACAAAACAAAAATACAGACCCAATCATCAGCACACAGGATTACCACCACACTCAGCCTTGCCCATCAGAGGAAAAACAAACAAACAAAAACTGAGCAAAAATCTCACCCTATATGAAGCTTACACAAACTACTGGACCAACCTTAGGAAGGCAGATACCAAAAGAAAGAATTCAACCTTAAAGACTGGGAAAAGGAGACTTCAAAACAATATATTAAATAATAATAATGAATAATAATGAAAAGAGAGAACAATACTATACAAAGGAAGGAACAAACTAGAAATACAGAAGTACAAATAAATAAAGAGGAAATAGGCAAGCTACCTGAAAAAGAATTCAGAATAATAATAGTAAAGATGATCAAAAACCTTGAAAACAAAATAGAGAAATTGCAAGAATCAATGAACAAACCTGTATAAATTGATTAAAGAATAAACATACAGAGACAAACAACATGATTACTGAAATTAAAAATACTCTGGAAGGAATCAATAAAAGAATATCTGAAGCAGAGAATGAATCATTGAGCTGAAAGATAAAATGGTGGAATAACTTCTGAAGAGTAGAATAAAGTAAAAAGAATGAAAAGAACTGGCTATAGTCTCAGAGACCTCTGGGAGAATATCAAATGCACCAATATTTGAATTGTAGGGGTCCCAGAAGAAGAAGGGAAAAAGAAAGGGTATGAGAAAAATTTGGAAGAGGTTATAGTTGAAAATTTCCCCAACATGAAAAAGGAAGTAGTTAATTAAGTACAAGAAGCATAAAGAGTCCATACAGGATAAACCCAAGGAGAAACACACCAAGACACACAGTAATCAGAGACTAAATACAAAGAAAGAATATTACAAGCAGCAAGGGAGAAGCAAGTAACATACAAGGAAAACCCTGTACACTTAACAGCTGATCTTTCAGCAGAAACTCTGCAGACCAGAAGGGAATGACAGGATATATTTAAAGTACTGAAAGGGGAAAATCTACAACGAAGATTACTGTACACAGCAAGGATCTCATTCAAAATTGATGGAGAAATGAAAAGGTTTTCAGACAAGCAAAAGTTAAGAGGATTCAGTACCACTAAACCAGCTTTATAACAAATATTAACTAACTTATAAAGTCAAGAAATACAGGAGAATAAAAAAGATCTACAAAATCAACCCCAAACAATTAAGGAAATGGCAATAGGAACATATACATCAATAACTACTTTAAATGTGAATGAATTAAATGCTCCAATTAAAAACCACAGATTGGCTGAATGGATACAAAAATAAGACCCATATATATGCTATCTACAAGAAATCCACTTCAGACCTAAAGACACATATAGACTGAAAGTAAGAGGATGGAAAAAATATATTCCATGCAAATGGGAAGCAAAAGAAAGCTGGAGTAGCAGTCCTCATATCAGACAAAATAGACCTTAAAATAAAGAATATTACAAGAGACAAGGAAGGACACTACATAGTGATCAAGGGATTGATCCAAGAGAAAGATATAACAATTGTAAATATCTATGCACCCAACATAGGAGCACCTGAATATGTAAGACCAGAACTAACAGACATGAAAGGAGAAATTGACAGTAACACAATAATAGTAGGAGACTTTAACACCACATTCACACCAATGGACAGATCATCAAAACAGAACATTGATAAGAAAACACAAGTCTTAAATGATACATTAGATGAGATAGATATCATTGATATCTTCAGGACATTCTACCCAAAATACAGAAGAGTACACCTTTTTCTTAAGTGCACATGGAATATTCTTCAGGATGGAACATGTCTTGGGTCACAAATCAAAGCTCAGTACATTAAAGAAAATTGAAATCATATCAAGCATCTTCTCTGGCCACAATGCTATGAGACTAGATATAAATTACAAGGAAAAAAAAAAACAACTGTAAGAAACACAAATACATGAAGATTAACAACACGTTTCTAAATAATCAACAGGTTACTGAATAAATCAAAAGGGAAATTAAAAAATTTCTAGAAACAAATGACAATGAAAATATGAGAACTCAAAACCTATGGACTGCAGCAAAAGCAGTTCTAAGAGGGAAGTTTATAGTAATACAATCTTACCTCAAGAAATAAGAAAAACATCAGATATACAACCTAACTTTACACTTAAAACAACTTGAAAAAGAAGAACAAAAGCTCCAAAATTAGTAGAAAGAAAGAGATCATAAAAATTTGAGCAGAAATAAATGAAAAAGAAATGAAAGAAACAATAGTAAAGATTAGTAAAACTAAAAGCTGGTTCTTTGAAAAGATAAACAAAACTGACAAACTTTTAACCGGATTATAAGAGACTATTATGAACAACTATATGGCCATAAAATGGATAACCTGGAAGAAATGGACAGATTCTTAGAAAAGTTCAATCTTCCAAGACTGAATCAGGAAAAAAGAAATTATGAACAACCCAGTTGCAAGCACTGAAATTGAAGCTGTGATTAAAAAAAAAAATCTCCCAGAACCAGATAGTTTCACAGGAGAATTTTATCAAACATTTAGAGAAGAGCTAATGCCTATCCTTCTAAAACTCTCTCAAAAAATTGCAGAGGAAGGAACACTTCCAAACTCATTCTCCTTTGCCACCATCACCCTGATATCCAAACCAGACAAAAACAACACACACAAAAAAAGAAAACTATAGGCCAATATCATTGAGGAACACAGATGCAAAAAATCCTCAACAAATTTTAGCAAACAGAACTCACCAACACATCAGAGAGCTCATACACCATGATAAAATTGGGTTTATTCCAAGAATGCAAGGATTCTTCAATATACACAAATCAATCAATGTGATACACCATATTAAAAAATTGAAAGAGAAAAACCATATGATAATCTCAATAGACACAGAAAAAAACTTTGACAAAATTCACTACCCATTTATGATTAAAACTCTTCAAAAAATGGGCATAGAGGAAACCTACCTCAACATAGTAAAGGCCATATATGATAAGCCTACAGCAAACATTACTCTCAATCGTGAAAACTGAAAGCACTCTCCCTAAGATCAGAAACAAGACAAGGTGTCCATTTTCACCACTATTATTCACATAGTTTTGGAAGTCCTAGCTGCAGCAATCAGAGAAGAAAAAGAAATAAAAGGAATCCAGATCAGAAAAGAAGAAGCAAAGCTCCCACTGTTTGCAGATGACATCATATTGTACATAGAAAACCCTAAAGATAGTATCAGAAAATTACTAGAGCTAATCAATGAATTTAGCAAAGTTTCAGGATACAAAATCAATACACAGAAATCACTTGCATTTCTATATATTAACAATGAAAAATTGGAAAGAGAAATTAAGAAATCAATCCCATTCACCATGGAAACAAAAAGAATTAAATATCTAAGAATAAACTTACCTAAGGAGACAAAAGAACTGTACATAGAAAATTATAAGACACCGATGAAAGAAATCAAAGATGACATAAACAGATGGAGAGATAGTCCATGTTCCTGGGTAGGAAGCATTAATTTTGTGAAAATGACTATACTACCAAATGCAATCTACAGATTCAATGTGATCCTATCAAATTACCAATGACATTTTTCACAGAACTAGAACAAAATATTTCACAGTTCATATGGAAACACAAAAGACCCCAAATAGCCAAAGCAGTCTTGAGAAAGAAGAATGGAGCTGGAGGAATCAAGCTTCCTGACTTAAGAGTCTACTACAAACTACAGTCATCAAGACAGTATGGTGCTGGCACAAAAACTGAAGTATAGACAAATAGAACAAGATAGAAAGCCCAGAAAGAAATGCATGCAACTATGGGTACCTTATTTTTGACAAAGGAGGCAAGAAAATACAATGGAGCAAAGACAGCCTCTTCAATAAATGGTGCTGGGAAAACTGGACAGCTACATGTGAAGAATGAAATTAGAACACTTCCTAACACCGTGCACAAAGATAAACTCAAAATGGGTTAAAGACCGAAATGTAAGACCAGAAACTGGAAACCTCTCAGGGGAAAATTTAGGCAAAATGTCCAATGGTATAAATCCATGCAAGATCCTCTATGACCCTCCTCCTAGAGTAATAGAAATAAAAACAAAAGTGAACAAGTGGGACCTGATTAAACTTAAAAGCTTTTGCACAGCAAAGGAAAATATAAGCAACGTGAAAAGACAGCCCTCAGCATGGGAGAAAATAATAGCAAATGAAACAACTGACAAAAGATTAATTTCCAATATCAGCAAGCAGTTCATACAACTCAATGCCAGAAAAGCAAGCAACCTAATCAAAAAATGGGGAAAATACCTAAACAGACATTTCTCCAAAGAAAACATACAGATTGCTAACAAACACAAGAAAAGATGTTCAACATTGCTCATTATTAGAGAAATGCAAATCAAATCTACAATGAGATATCACCTCACACTGGTCAGAATGGCCATCATCAAAAAGTCTACAAACAATAAATGTTAGACAGGATGTGAAGAAAAGAGAATGCTATTGCATGGTTGGCGGGAAAGTAAATTGATACAGCCACTATGGAAGATGGCATGAAGATTCCTTAGAAAGCTAGGAATAAAACCACCATATGATTCAGCAATCCCACTCCTAGGCATATGCTCTGAGGAAACCAAAATTGAAAAGGATACATGTGTCCCATTGTTCATTGCAGGACTGTCTACAATAGCTAGAATATGGAAGCAACCTAGATGTCCATCAACAGATGAATGGATAAAGAAGTTGTGGTACATATACAGAATGGAATATTACTCAGCCTTAAAAAGGAATATATTTGAGTCAGTTCTGTTGGGGTACATGAGCCTAGAACCTATTATACAGAGTGAAGTAAGTCATAAATAGAAAAATATATTCTAACACATTTATATGGAATCTAGAAGAATGGTACTGAGGAACTTATTTACAGGGCAGCAATGGAGAAGCAGACATAGAGAATAGACTTATGGACATGGGAAGAGGGGAGGAGAGGGTGAGATGTATGGAAAGAGTAACATGGAAACTTACATTACCATATGTAAAATAGATAGCCAATGGGAATTTGCTCTATGGCTCAGGAAACACAAACAGGGGCTCTGTATCAACCTAGAGGGGTGGGATGGGGAGGGAGATGGGAGGGAGGTTCAAAAGGGAGGGGATATATGTATACCTATGGCTGATTCATGTTTAGGTTTGACAGAAAACAACAAAATTCTGTAAAGCAATTATCTTTCAATAAAAAATAAATACATTTTAAAAATACGTAAATAAATTAAAAAATTAGACATCACCATATGGTCATTGATAGCATATTCAAAAGCAGAGACATTACTTTACCAACAAAGGTTCGCCTAGTCAAGGCTATGGTCTTTCCTATGGTCATGTATGGATGTGAGAGCTGGACTGTGAAGAAGGCTGAGCGCTGAAGAATTGATGCTTTTGAACTGTGGTGTTGGAGAAGACTCTTGAGAGTCCCTTGGACTGCAAGAAGATCCAACCAGTCCATTTTGAAGGAGATCAATCCTGGAATTTCTTTAGAAGGAATGATGCTAAAGCTGAAACTCCAGTATTTTGGCCACCTCATGCGAAGAGCTGACTCATTGGAGAAGACTCTGATGCTGGGAGGGATTGAGGGCAGGAGGAGAAGGGGACGACAGAGGATAAGATGGCTGGATGGCATCGCTGACTCGATGGATGCGAGTCTGAGTGACCTCCGGGAGCTGGTGATGGACAGGGAGGCCTGGCGTGCTGCGGTTCATGGGGTCGCAAAGAGACGGACACGACTGAGCGACTGATCGGATCGGATATGGTCATTATTGAAATCAAATTGATTATATTCTTTGCTGCTAAAGATGGAAAAGCTCTCTATATTAAGCAAAAGAATACCTGGAGCTGACTATGGCTTATATCATGAGCACCTTACTGCAAAATTCAGGCTTAAATTGGAGAAAACAGGGGAAAACAACTAGGCTATTTAGGTATGACCTAAAGCAAATCCCTTATGATTGTACAGTGGAGAGGATGAGCAGATTCAAGGGCTTAAATCTGGTAAAAAGAGTACCTGAAGAAATATGGATGGAGATTTGTAACACTGTAGAGGAGGCAGTGACCAATACCATTCCAATGAAAAAAAAAAAAATACAAGAAGGTAAAGAGGTTGTCGGTGGAGGCTTTACAAATAGCTGAGGAAAGAAGAGATGTTAAAGGCAAAGGAGTAAGAGAAAGTTATACCCAACAGAATGCAGAGTTCCAGAGAACAGCAAGGAGAGATAAGAAGGCCTTCTTAAATGAACAATGCAAAGTAGTAGAGGAAAACTAGGAATGGGAAAACAAATAATTCTCTTTAAGAAAATTTAAGATATTAAGGGGACATTTCATGTAAGGATGGGCATGATAAATTTTAGGACAGAAAAATTGTAAGGACCTAATAGAAGCAGAAGAGATTAAGAAGAAGTGACAAGAATACATAGAAGAACGATACAAAAAAGATTTTAATAACCCAGATAATCATGACAGCCAGACAACCTGGAGTGTGAAGTCAAGGAAGTTTTGCTTAGGAAGTATTACATGAACAAAGCTAGGGGAGGTGACAGAATTCCAGCTGAGCCACTTAAAATGCTAAAAAATAACTCTACTAAAGTGTTACACTTTAAAGTGTCAGCAAATTGAGAAAACTCAGCAATGGCCACAGGACTAGAAATGGTCAGTGTTCATTCCAATCTCAAAGAAGGGCAATATCAAAGAATGTTCAAACTACTGTACAACTGAGCCCATTTCACATGTTAACAAAGTTATGTTCAAAGTCCTTCAAGCCAGGCTTCAACAGTACGTGAACCGAGAACTTTCATATGTACAAGCTGGATTTAGAAAAGGCAGAGGAAACTTAGGCCAAATTGTCAACATCCCTTGGATCACAGAGAAAACAAGAGAACTCCAGGAAAACATCTACTTCTGCTTCATTAACTATGCTAAAACCTTTGACTGTGTGGATCACAACAAACTGGAAAATTCTTAAAGAGATGGGAATGCCAGTCCACCTTACATGTCTCCTATGAAACCTGTATTCAGATAAAGAAACAACAGAATAAGACATGGGACAACTGGCTGCTTCCAAGTTGGGAAAGGAATGTGACAAGGTTCTGTATTGCCCCTTAGGTTATACAACATATGTGGAGTCCATGTGTGTGTGTTTCACTTCAGGTGTCTCCAACTCTGTGCAAGCTTATGGATTATAGCCAGCCAGACTCCTCTGTTCATGGGATTTTCCAGGCAAGAATACTGGAGTGGGTTGCCATGCCCCCCTCCAGCAGATCTTCCCAACCCAGGGATTGAACCCACATCTTTTATGTCCTGTATTGGCAGGCAAGTTCTTTACCACTAGTGACACTTCGGAAGCCTATATATGCTGAGAACTGTTGTGTGCTAAGTCACTTCAGTCATGTCTGACTCTGCGGTCTTATGGACTTATATCACACAAAATATCAGGCTGGATGAATCACAGGATGATAAGGGTGAAACAGGAGAGTAAAAAGGATGCCTTAAAATTCAACATTCAAAAAACTAAGATCATGGTATCCCGTCCCATCACTTCCATGGCAAAACAATGGAAGCAGTGACAAATTTTATTTTCTTGGGCTCCAAAATCAGTGTGGACTGTGACTACAGTCACATGAAATTAAAAGACTCTTGCTCCTTGGAAGAAAAGCTATGACAAACCTGCAGAGTGTATTAAAAAGCAGGGACATCACTTTGCCAATAAAGATCCATATAGTCAAAGCTATGGTTTTTCCAGTAGTCATGTATGGATGTGAGAGTTGGATGGTAAAGAAAGCTGATGGCTTAAGAACCTACACTTTCAAATTGTGGTAATGGGGGAATACTCTTGAGTGTCCCTTGGACAGCAAGCAGATCAAACCAGTAAATCCTAAAGGAAATCAACCCTGAATATTCATTGGAAGGACTGGACCTGAAGCTGAAGCTGTAATACTTTGACCACCTGATGTGAAGGGCTGATTCATTGGACAAGACCCTTATGCTGGGAAAGACTGAAGGCCAAAGGATAAAGGGGCAACAGAGGATGATATGGTTAGATAGCATCACTGACTCGATGGACATGAATGTGAGCAAACTCTGGGAGACAATCTATGACAAGGAGCCTGGCTTGCTATAGTTCATGGGATCACAAAGAATCAGATATGACTTAGTAAGTGAACAACAACAAAATATTTACCTGGATAGATATAAGCCAAAATAATAAGTGCTAATTCTGGGAAGAAACTGAAATTAAGAGAGGTTGTCAAAGGGAAATTTAGCTCCTTATATAATATTTGAATTTTCTTTTTTCAAGAGGATAACATATTCATATGATTTAATAATAAAAATTAATCTTTAAATAAGAGGAAATTTAAGTGAATTTTCTAAGGTAAGAAACCTAATTAGTGCTCAAGTGAATATTAAAACCTAGGAATTCTGACACATGATATTCACTAATTTTCTTATCCTACAGTCCAGCAAATGACTAATCTTCATTAAGCATTTCAATGGGAAAGAAAATTAAATATTAATTATGTCCAAGTTAAGACAGGGTAAAAACACTGTCCTCCATCTATGTCATGCTATGCTATGCTAAGTCACTTCAGTCGTGTCCGACTCTGTGTGACCCCATAGACGGCAGCCCACCAGGCTCCACCGTCCCTGGGATTCTCCAGGCAAGAACACTGGAGTGGGTTGCCATTTCCTTCTCCAATGCATGAAAGTGAAAAGAGAAAGTGAAGTCGCTCAGTCATGTCCGACTCTTGGCGACCCCATGGACTGCAGCCTACCAGGCTCCTCCGTCCGTGGGATTTTCCAGGCAAGAGTACTGGAGTGGGGTGCTATTGCCTTCTCCGCATCTATGTCATATTTTGCATTAATTAAATGGTTTTGCTAGTATTAAAGCTGGTTTTTGGAAGAAGGTTAATGAGACATTTCCACAAATTTTTAATGAGTACAGGACAGGTAACAACTTCAATGTTCCCCTGGGCTAGAGGTTTTCAAACATTTATTACATAAAATCATTGAAGTGTTTGTTAAAATGAGAGATTCCTAAGTCCAATCCCCCTGAAATCTGAAGTAGTTGATCTAGGCAGTTTTAAGGCCTCAAGAAATGATGGCTAGTCCAGGTTATTCTGATTTGGTTCACCCTGGACTCTACTCCCAGACATTAATATCTCAAAACTCATTGCTGCCACTTGAATGAAAAGGAAAAGATAGCTTGCTTGGTAGAAACCCAACAATATTAAAGAACTAGAGGGCCAGAGATGAGGCAGAGTGACATTTCTTTAAAAGGCTCAAGTCCTAGTAATCCAAAATGATTTTTCAAGTATTATTACCTATAGAATGTGTCATGTCCTCTTTCCATGCAATCAATTTTATATTGGGACATTATCACAATATCCGGTTAAAATAAATTTAAAAAACTCCACGACCTTTGCAGAGGGATTCAAGTGGCCTTTATTCTTCTTTTGTTCAAAATTTTCTCCTTTTTGTGATGCACTTTTAAAATAATCTTTTATCTATATGTAAAAACCTTAAAGAAGAAAATTAAATAAAATGAAACAGAGAGATACACTTTAGTACACTTCTCACATAAATTGCCTCATTTGACTGCTTTAAAATAAATATGCCAAAAAATAATCTTGCAAAAACACATTTTCTTTGCCATTCTCCGAGTATGTTCAATGATTATTTCTTCCAAAAGGTAGTCTCTGAAGAACTTCCCCTGTTTACATGACTTTCTCCTTGTGCCTCTGTGATTGAAATTATTTTATTTCAGATCATTTTTTTCCTAATTGAAACGGAGATTGATTTCAGCTTTTGGTCTTTTGGAAGTATAGTTAGATTTGAAACAGGAAAAAAAAAGATGTAATCAGATTTTCCTAATTTATTTGAATAAGGAGAGTTGAAGAAAATGTTTACATGATTTTTTTATGGTATGTGTAACTTTTCAATGAGCCATTTTAATTCTATCAATATCTACTCAGGTTTTGTACAATGGAATTATAGACATTATTTGGAAATCAAGATTACAATGTTCCTCCCAAAGATTTAGCAATTTCTTCCTCTTAAAAAGAAAGAAGAAAGGTTCACTCAATTTTTTCAAAGCACTTGGGTATAGTAATGGCAGTGCTGACTTAATTGCATGTAGTAAATCTCTATTGGTCAAAACCTGTTGCTGGCTTTTGTAAATTCTACATGTATTTTTCTGGAAGGTAAATGCAAAAGAGCTGTTTTTGTCACTGTCTCATTATGTTGTCATTATATGTTAAATTTACTACAATAATCCAGACCAAAATTATAGGAAGTTTAACAGTGAATTTATACAGAATACGAAATCTGTGAGACATTTGAGCAAGAGATCAAATTGTATAATACTTCTATGTATTTAGAGATCGTGTTCTGTACTGCTTCGATGTATTTAGAAATACAAATACTAGAATATTGCAGTGAGTATTTTCAGTGTTAATGTATATATGTTGATAATATTACATAAGTATGGCAATTATTAACTTTTTATTATTGTATGTTTTCTAAGTTTTCTTATTGGTTGTTAGTTCCTTGAGGTTTTGCATCTTAATGTCCTGCTTAACCTTTACTCAAAATCTGTCACTATATTTCCAACTTTAGAAAGATCTTTCTTCTTTTATGCTCTGTAGTATATATAAAACACACACATATTGAACATAGGTACAAAATATATAATACATAGAATATATACACTGACTATATATGTGAGTAGATGTAAATACATAGGTATGTAGAAGTACACATACACACATATATAAATGCATATATTAATATATATTGAGTGATGTGCTGTGTTCAATCAATCTCTATTTTATTATTTAAAATTGGCAATGATGGAAGTATTTACATCACACATATTGGTAAACATTAAAAAATAGGGATTTATGGAGATTTTATTTTTCTTTTCTTTCTCAGAAAGCTGGTATATAAACATTAAATAGCACATGCCACCACACACATTGAATTGTGTGTGTTTGAATTCATTTAAAATGAATATGTAAACTTCTGATCAAGTAAATTAATTGTTACATGAAATGATTCAGAAATTTACTAGTCTGCTGATCTCAAACATTTACAAATAGTGGCTCCAGGACTTGGGCTCAAATCTTGTGTCTAGTGGGTAGCACAACTTCTATGTTAAGCTGTCTCCTTCTGTATAGTAACCTGAAACATCCCCAACCCACCTGTCAGGGGATATTGGTCTTTTATTAGGCATTGTTTCAGAGGAGTTCATTGTGTTTTGGCAGATTTCAAATACCACAGAAATTATTCAAGACATTAACTTTCTTTTTCTGATTAGGATATCTGGCTCCTCACAGTTATTTCAGGCTCACAATGTAATCTTGTTTTCATGTTCTGGGTTTTTAAATTTTTTTCAGGACAAATTACTGAACACATGAAGCATATTTAACCATGAACAAATTCTTTGCAGATCAGTGGTGTAGAGGAAATGTAAAGAATTGCCACATATATCTTTTCTACCTATTTTTCATTTCTCAATTTCCTAAGAATGGTTCAATTTCAAATTATTGATTGCAAAATTAGGTTAGAGGGATAAAAACATCAACTTTTCTGCTCACAAGAAGCTCATCCTCTACTTCAGATGTAGATATGAAATCAGATACAATATGATATGAATAGAATTGATATTTTTTATGTTTCTTGATTATTGTTGTGTTATTAATCTTGTAAGATTGCATGCTGCTAGCTAGGTCACTTCAGTCATGTCTGGATATTAGTTCACATGCTCTTCTGTCCATGGGATTCTCCAGGCATGAATACTGAAATGAGTTGCCATGCCCTCCTCCAAATCTTCCGGACCCAGTGATTCAACCCGCGGTTCTTACATCTCCTGTGTTGGCAGGCGGCTTCCTTACTACTAGCACCACCTGGGTAATTCTCAAATTATCACTATTGGTTCTTGGGTAAAAACAAATTCAGATTAGATAAAGGAGAGACTTTATTAAAAAATATTATTATAATAGGGAGAGGAACCATTCCAATGAAGAGAAAGCAGCAGCTTACCTGAAGATCTGCAGGAATATCAAAGGTGGGGTGGAAAAGAACTTTTATATTATGAAAAAAGAAAGAAAGAAAGTGAAGTTGTTCAGTTGTGTTCGTCTCTTTACAATCCCACAGACTGCCAGGCCCCTGCATCCATGATATTTTCCAGGCAAGTATCCTGAAGTTTGGGCTCCAAAATCACTACAGATGGTGATTGCAGCCATGAAATTAAAAGACACTTACTCCTTGGAAGAAAAGTTATGACCAAGATAGCATATTCAAAAGCAGAGACATTACTTTGCCAACAAAGGTCCATCTAGTTAAGGCTATGATTTTACCAGTGATCATGTATGGATGTGAGAATTGGACTGTGAAAAAAGCTGAGCACTGAAGAATTGATGCTTTTGAACGATGGTGTTGGAGAAGACTCCTGAAAGTCCCTTGGACTGCAAGGAGATCCAAATAGTCCATCCTAAAGGAGGTCAGTCCTGGGTGTTCATTGGAAGGACTGATGCTGAAGCTGAAACTCCAGTACTTTGGCCACCTCATGCAAAAAGTTGACTCATTGGAAAAGACTCTGATGGTAGGAGATATTGGGGGCAGGAGAAGGGGATGACAGAGGATGATATGGCTGGATGGCATCACTGACTCGATGGACATGAGTTTGGGTTAACTCCAGGAGTTTGTGATGGACAGGGAGGCCTGGGGTACTGTGATTCATGGGGTCACAAAGAGTTGGACATGACTGAGCAACTGATCTGATCTGATCTGATTTGATCTGATCAAGAATTTCCAGGGGGACTCCTGAGGCTCAATACTGCCTTTGCATATGCGAGCCGCCTTCCTCATGACCTTTGCCATGGGCAGAGTTCCTCACACTGGCTCCCCGCAGAGAACACTCTTGAGAATCCCTTGGACTGCAAGGAGATCAAACCAGTCAATCCTAAAGGAAATCAACCCTGAATGTTCATTGGAAGGACTGGTACTGAAGCTCCAATATTTTGGCCACCTGTGGTGAAGAGCTAACTCTTTGGAAAAGACAGTGATACTGGGAAAGATTGAAGGCAGGAGGAGAAGGGGATGACAGAAAATGAGATGGTTGGATGGTATCACCAACTCAATGGACATGAGTTTGGGTAAACTCCAGGAATTGGTGATGGACAGGGAAGCCTGGTGTGCTGTAGTCCATGTGGTGGCAAGGAGTCAGACATGACTGAGCTACTGAACAACAACTCAACGACTACTGGGGAGGGGCAAATTTGGTGACTATTCCTGTTTCACAGGAGTACAGGGCTCAGATAGAGCTTAATATTGTCAGCATTACTTTTGAAAATTCTAGTCTAGACAGAATTTTGTTGTTTACTTACAGAGTTCAATATTTAAAACTCCATAGAAAGCATTTCACTTGTCTCACACTTTTTACATATCAGTCAAGTAGTTGGTGGGTTGTTTATAAAAATTATGGAAAATAATTTTTATTTTTCTCAAAAATCTTTGCTTCTCAAAGATAAGACAGAGACTTAATGTACTTGTTGTTAGAGTCAAATCTTCTTTTGAATTTATTTCTATGCCTTTATCTGCATATCTAGTTGAAAGTTGGTAACTTTATTTTTCTCGTTTTAATAATTCTGGTTATCTGTTGCTGAAAAGCAAAACATCTCAGTGCTTAGTGACTTAAAACAACAGCAATGGGACTTCCCTGGCAGTCTGATGGTTGAGGCTTCACTTTCCAATGTAGAGGGTGCAAGTTCAATCCCTGGTCATGGAGCTAAGATCCCACATACCTTGAAGCAAAAACAAACAAACAAACATAAAACAGAAGCAATGTTATAACAAATTCAACAAAAACTTGTATCTGGTCCACATTTAAAAAAAAATAATCTTTAAAAAGGCAATACAAAGCAAGCAAAAAACATCAGTTAAATATTTTGCACATAAATCTGCAATTTGAACACAAAATGGAGAAAAGGTCTGTTCCACATAGCAACTTAGCTGAGGATTGGAAAATCCACTTCCAAGAAGGTTTGGTCATAGAGCTAGTAAGTCAGTGTTGGCTGTTAATGGGATCTCTGATGTGGCTGAAGACATGGGACTTTGTTCCAATCCCAGTAGCTTAGAGTTCTTTACAGTATGGTGGCTGTTTTCCAAGGGTAATTATTCTGAGGAAGAGAGAGACAGATAGGAACTCAATTGACTTTAATGAGTTAGCCTTGGAAGTTATGTAACTTTTCTTTTTCCAGGCTTTTAATGAGATATCACAAAGGTTAGCCCAGGCTCAAGAGAAAGGGACATATGCTTCACCTCTTGATTATGACATGACAAATTTCCAAATGATCATATAAAGCTGAAAATATTTTTATGACCAGTTTGATAAATTATAAATTAGAGATAAATAATTGTGTTCTAAGAACTTTGCTAGCAGAAAATATGGTTAAGAAATTAAGAGATCTCATTATAAAAATAAACTTAGATGTGAAAGGCACAAGGCAGGTGTGGGAATACTTTCTAGCATATAATTTATTTTGTCTCTGAAGAATAATATTCAAAAATCCTCTGTGCTTAATTATTCAGTATATTTATTCAACATCATTTTTACTTATTAGAGTTATATACATGTCATAACTTATTGTCCCAAAATACACAAAATTGATTAAAAAATATAAAGTTACAGTGATCCACATATCACTTAATATTATGGTTCAGATCAGATCAGATCAGATCAGATCAGATCCGTCGCTCAGGTGTGCCCGAATCTTTGTGACCCCATGATTGCAACATGCCAGGCCTCCCTGTCCATCACCAGCTCCCAGAGTTCACCCAGACTCATGTCCATCGAGTCAGTAATGCCATCCAGCCATCTCATCCTCTATCGTCCCCTTCTCCTCTTGCCCCCAGTCCCTCCCAGCATCACAATCTTTTCCAAGGAGTCAACTCTTTGCATGAGGTGGCCAAAGTACTGGAGTTTCAGCTTTAGCATCATTCCTTCCAAAGAAATCCCAGGGCTGATCTCCTTCAGGATGGACTGGTTGGATCTCCTTGCAGTCCAAGGGATTCTCAAGAGTCTTCTCCAACACCATAGTTAGGAGATGGCTATTGAAAGAATTTCAATCATTTCAAGTCAGTAATATGCTTAAAGAAACTTATGATTGAATACATTTATTACAGTTTCCATCTTAAAATTCCATCCATTAGGGGTACAACAAATTTTCTTTATCATCATCTTTAGGGAGCAATACCAAAATGTTTCCCATTCTTAGGTTGGAGTTTTTACTTACTTTCTACTTATCTCATCATCTTCCCTACAATTTTATAAGCTGAAAAATGAATCCTTCCCAGAAATAAAACACAGCTGTTGTGATTACATTCAGAAAGTCCAAAATAGATATTACCATATTTATTTACTGTAAAGGATCAGTAATGTTTCCAAGAAAGCTGAGTAGGAGAAGAGAAAAAGGAACCAGCGTTAAAATGATGAAAAATCTGAATTACATAATATATTCTAGAGAAATTATTGATATATATATATATATATATATATATATATATATATATATATATATGTGTGTGTGTGTGTGTGTGTGTGTGTGTGTGTGTTAATTGCACAAAATGGTAATAAAGTATTTCTGGCTTTATATTAAATTAAAGGTAAGAATAATAAGTTTATGAATTTTACCAAGTTAATTATTAACTTGATTACAAATTCATTACTTAATTTATTACTGAGTACCTATTATGTGCAAGTAAAACATTGCTGGGTTGAGTTGACTTTTCTCAGAGAAATTTTAGAAAATGGTTTTAGACAACTACAGATATACTTACAAGCTACCATTTGAAGGCAGATGAGCACCTTCAAACCTACAAGAGAAGATATTTTTCTAGGAGAGTTTGAGAAAAGAAAACAGCAGTTTTTCTATTTGTCAATTTAGTATCATACTGATATTAAAACTTGCTAAAATGGAGATAAAGAAAGAGTAGTATAAACAAAATAAAATGCAAAAGACAAATGCTATTTTTCTCTCTCTTGGTTATCCTGTCTGGACCATTGAATATTTTTTGTCTTTGTCAACAATACAATAGTTTTATAATCACAAAGACAAATATAAAGTTACTTGCAATATAAGAGTAAACAAATAAATCAGATCTAGCAGGGGAAAATCTAGGGTGTTTTAAAACTCTAACAATGAAGGGAATAGTGACTATTAAGGTAGTTGGCAATTTTGTAATATTGTATGGAGAAACTTAAATTATTTTCTATATTTATTTATTAATACCTAGCTATAAAGCTTTAATTGTTACCTTTTCGGCAGTTAAAAGTGATAATGAGATGAGACATTAGTCTATCAACATCTCAATCAGCCAGCTTTCTGAATAAAGTTATATTCCTTTAAAAAAAAAAAAAAAGATAACTGTTTTCTTGTTTTAGTAAAATTTTCTCAAAATTACATTAAAAATTATGTAGTTATATAGTTATTAATTTAACTTGCAAAAAAAGGATAGTGTTTGTCCTAATGTTAGGAAATAAACAAAAAGCCTAAATTTATATCAAAAGATCTTTGACTTAAAATTGTAAGTGCAATATAACAAAAGTTTTATGAGGCTAAAAATAATTGATATACAATAGAAAACTAAAATTAATTAATTGGAATTTATTTGCCATGAATGACTAATGAACAAATGAAATTAAACTAAATGTAAAATAATAGGCTTACAATTTTTTTAAAATAGGTTCAGTTCAATTCAGTTCAGTTCAGTCGCTCAGTCATGTCCGAGTCTTTGAGACCCCAGGATTGCAACACGCCAGGTCTCCCTGTCCATCACCAGCTCCCAGAGTTCACTCAGACTCACATCCATCGAGTCAGTGATGCCATCTACCATCTCATCCTCTGTCGTCCCCTTCTCCTCTTATCCCAATACCTCCCACCATCAGGGTCTTTTCCAATGAGTCAACTTTTTGCATGAGGTGGCCAAAGTAATGGAGTTCCAGCTTTAGCATCATTCCTTCCAAAAAAATCCCAGGGCTGATCTCCTTCAGGATGGACTGGTTGGATCTCCTTGGAGTCCAAGGGACTCTCAGGAGTCTACTCCAACACCACAGTTCAAAAGCATCAATTCTTCGGTGCTCAGCCTTCTTCACAGTCCAACTCTCACATCCATACATGACCACAGGAAAAACCATAGCCTTGACTAGATGGACCTTTGTTGGCAATGTCTCTGCTTCTGAATATGCTATCTAGGTTGGTTATAACTTTCCTTCCAAGGAGTAAGCATCTTTTAATTTCATGGCTGCAAGTCACCATCTTCAGTGACTTTGGAGCCCAGAAAAATAAAGTCTGACACTGTTTCCACTGTTTCCCCATCTATTTCCCATGTAGTGATGGGACCGGATGCCATGATCTTCATTTTATGAATGTTGAGCTTTAAGTCAACTTTTTTACTCTCCACTTTCACTTTCATCAAGAGGCTTTTTAGTTCCTCTTCACTTTCTGCCGTAAGGGTGGTGTCATCTGCATATCTGAGGTTATTGATATTTCTCCCGGCAATCTTGATTCCAACTTGTGTTTCTTCCAGTCCAGCATTTCTCATGATGTACTCTGCATATAAGTTAAATAAGCTGGGAGACAATAACAGCCTTGATGTACTCCTTTTCCTATTTGGAACCAGTCTGTTGTTCCATGTCCAGTTCTAACTGTTGCTTCCTGACCTGCATATAGGCTCCTCAAGAGGCAGGTCAGGTGGTCCAGTATTCCCATCTCTTTCAGAATCTTCCGCAGTTTATTGTGATCCACACAGTTAAAGGCTTTGGCATAGTCAATAAAGCAGAAATAGATGTTTTTCTGGAACTCTCTTGCTTTTTCAATGATCCAGCAGATGTTGGCAATTTGATCTCTGGTTCCTCTGCTTTTTCTAAAACCATCTGGAACAAAAAGACGTTCACGGTTCATGTATTGCAGAAACCTGGCTTGGAGAATTTTGAGCAATACTTTACTAGCATGTGCTGCTGCTGCTAAGTCACCTTAGTCATGTCCGACTCTGTGCAACTGCATAGATGGCAGCCCACCAGGCTCCCCCGTCCCTGGGATTCTCCAGGCAAGAACACGTGAGTGGGTTGCCATTTCCTTCTCTAGTGTATGAAAGTGAAAAGTGAAAGTGAAGTCACTCAGTCGTGTCCGACTCTTAGAGACCCCATGGACTGCAGTCCACCAGGCCCCTCTGTCCATGGGATTTTCCAGGCAAGAGTACTGGAGTGGGGTGCCACTAGCATGTGAGATGAGTGCAATTGTGCAGTAGTTTGAGCATTCTTTGGCATTGCCTTTATTTGGGATCAGAATGAAAACTCATCTTTTCCAGTCCTGTGGCCACTGCTGAGTTTTCCATATTTGCTGGCATATTGAGTGCAGCAATTTCACAGCATCATCTTTCAGGATTTGGAATAGCTCAATTGGAATTCCATTACCTCCACTAGCTTTGTTAATAGTGATGCTTTCTAAGGCCCACTTGACTTCACATTCCAGGATGTCTGGCTCTAGGTCAGTGATCACACCATCATGATTATCTGGGTCATGAAGATCTTTTTTGTACAGTTCTTCAGTTTATTCTTGCCACCTCTTCTTAATATCTTCTGCTTCTGTTAGGTCCATACCATTTCTGTCCTTTATTGAGCCCATCTTTGCATGAAATGTTCCCTTGGTATCTCTAATTTTCTTGAAGAGATCCCTAGTCTTTCCCATTCTGTTGTTTTCCTCTATTTCTTTGCATTGATTGCTGAGGAAGACTTTCTTATCTCTTCTTGCTATTCTTTGGAACTCTGCATTCGGATGCTTATATCTTTCCTTTTCTCCTTTGCTTTTCACTGCTCTTCACAGCTATTTGTAAGGCCTCCCCAGACAGCCATTTGGCTTTTTTGCATTTCTTTTGCATGGGGATGGTCTTGATCCCTGTCTCCTGTACAATGTTACGAACCTCATTTGATAGTTCATCAGGCACTCTATCTATCAGATCTAGGCCCTTAAATCTATTTCTCACTTCCACTGTATAATCATAAGGGATTTGATCTAGGTCATACCTGAATGGTCTAGTGGTTTTCCCTATTTTCTTCAATTTAAGTCTGAATTTGATAATAAGGAGTTCATGATCTGAGCCACAGTGAGCTCCTGGTCTTGTTTTTGCTGACTGTATAGAGCTTGTCCATCTTTGGCTGCAAAGAATATAATCGATCTGATTTCGGTGTTGACCATCTGGTGATGTCCATGTATAGAGTCTTCTCTTGTGTTGTTGGAAGAGGGTGTTTGCTATGACCAGCGCATTTTCTTGGCAAAACTTTATTAGCTTTTGCCCTGCTTCAGTCCATATTCCAAGGCCAAATTTGCCTGTTACTCCAGGTGTTTCTTGACTTCCTACTTCTGCGTTCCAGTCCCCTATAATGAAAAGGACATCTTTTTTGGGTGTTAGTTCTGAAAGGTCTTGCAGGTCTTCCTAGAACCATTCAACTTCAGCTTCTTCAACGTTAATGGTTGAGGCATAAACTTGGATTACTGTGATATTGAATGCGGGCGGCTGCAACCAGCGCACTAAAGTGCAGCCAAGAGGAGTTACCCCAAGTCTGAGGTCAGGGGCAGTGGCCGAGAGTGCCAGGCTGTGTCAGTATAGGAACCACTGACGAGCTACCCAAGTCCGAGATCAGGGGCGGTGGCCGAGATGAGCTACCCCACACCTGAGGCAAGGGGCGGAGGCCAGGAGGAGCAACCCCAGGCCCGAGGCCAGGGGCGAACATGGCTGCGCAGGCACAGAAGGGCCTAGAGGAGCTATCCCACGTTGAAGGTCAGGAAGGGCGGTGGTGAAGAGATACCCTTCGTCCAAGGTAAGGAGCAGTGGCTGCGCTTTGCTGGAGCAGCCGTGAAGAGATACCCCATGCCCAAGATAAGAGAAACCCAAGTAAGATGGTAGGTGTTGCAAGATGGCATCAGAGGGCAGACACACTGAAACCATACTCACAGAAAACTAGTCAATCTAATCACCCTAGGACCACAGCCTTGTCTAACTCAGCGAAACTAAGCTATGCCCGTAGGGCCACCCAAGAAGGGTGATTCATGGTGGAGAGGTCTGACAGAATGTGGTCCACTGGAGAAGGGAATGGCAAACCACTTCAGTATTCTTGCCTTGAGAACCCCATGAACAGTATGAAAAGGCAAAATGATAGGTACTGAAAGAGGAACTCCCCAGGTCGGTAGGTGCCCAATATGCTACTGGAGATCAGTGGAGAAATAACTCCAGAAAGAATGAAGGGATGGAGCCAAAGCAAAAACAATACCCAGCTGTGGATGTGATTGGTGATAGAAGCAGAAGTCCGATGCTATAAAGAGCAATATTGCATAGGAACCTGGAATGTCAGGTCCATGAATCAAGGCAAATTGCAAGTGGTCAAACAAGAGATGGCAAGAGTGAACGTTGACATTCCAGGAATCAGCGAACTCAAATGGACTGGAATGGGTGAATTTAACTCAGATGACCATTATATCTACTACTGCGGGCAGGAATGCCTCAGAAGAAATGGAGTGGCCGTCATGGTCAACAAAAGAGTCCGAAATGCAGTACTTGGATGCAATCTCAAAAATGACAGAATGATCTCTGTTCGTTTCCAAGGCAAACCATTCAATATCACAGTAAAAATATGTTACTTATATTAAAAATTAGAAATAAGGAATAAATAAACTAATAAAAACTTATAATGATTTCATTATTCTTACATGAATAATATGAAGGAGAAAAAACATTAAATGAAAGGATTTTTAAAGATCAAATATGTATCAGTGTACTAACTGAATTTCAGCCCTTGGATTTAGAAAATTTAATATGTTTTCCAATAAATGTACTAATAATACCTTGAATCATTTAATGATAAGATCATAAAAAATGTCTTTAATCACTTACAATATTTTTCTTCAATGAATATGTTCACTTATAATGACACCAAGAAAATATATGAAAACAAAATGAACTCTTTTGTCTGGTAGGAGAACAGGAAAATAAATCCATTAAAATGCCATATGGGCTATTTTGGCCAAGATAGACAGCAGCTAATATTAGACATATCCCATATAAACACTTGAAACATTAGGCAAAGTATACGAAGCAGCTATTTTCAGGCATTGGAAAATGGACTGTGAAGAATGAACAGAGGAAATATTCTGAATTGATCAGCATAAACATTTGAAGAGATAATGGCTATTTAGCTATTTTTCTAAATTAATAAAAGATCCAAATCCTCAGATCCAAGAGGCTCTTTATAGTTCAAGAAAGATAAATATGGAAATTACACCTGGGTACACAGGTGTAATTTGCTAAACAATAAAGACAAGGAAAAAAATCTACTAAGAAATCTCTTCCAAAAAATTAATATTGTATTCAAGGGAAAAATATTATGAACAAAAATTCTCATTTAATCAAAAGTAGTGAAGGCCAGAAAACAAAGAAATAGCATCTTTAAAGTGCTGAAAGAAAAAAAAGACAACTTAGAATTCCACATTCAGTTAAAATTTCCTTCAAAATTTTAATAGAAATAAATATTTTTGACAAATAAGAGTTGAGTAATCATTTTTTCTTAATTATAGAAAAATGTTATGTTTAAAGATTAAAAGGAAATAGTCAAGGTAGAAGTTGAGATCTCAAGGAAAAAAAAATGTAAAGAGAATACCAAATAGTAAATATGTAGGTGAACATAAAATGCTATTACGATTTTTCTTTAAAATAGTATTAAATATTAAAAAAATAAAAGCAACACACTCTCATATATGTAATACACATAGAAGTAAAATATATGAAAACTATAGCACAGAATGATGGGTGTTGTTGTTGTTCAGTTGTCAATTCATGTCCAACTCTTTGTGACCCATGGACTGCAGCACTTTAGGCTTCCCTATCCTTCACTATCTCCTGGAGTTGCTCAGATTCACATCCATTGAGTCGGTGATGCTCTCTAACCAACTCTTCCTCCTCCACCCTTGTTCTACTTTTGCCTTCATTCTTTCCCAGTATCATGTTCTTTTCCAGTGATGGGTGTGGAGATGCTGTAAAAAGAGTCAAAGGCAGTACTGATTATGCAAGTTGAAACTGCAAAGTGAACTTAAAAGTTAAATATGTAAGGATATTTTAAAATCCCTATTTTTTATTTAGTACATTGTGATTTAAAACAATTGTCCTTTTGTTTAAAAAAAACGTATGAATATAGTTTGAACATTTGTTCAAACTCTTGCCTTCTTCTTGTCTTATGACTTAGGATGTTGTGTGAGCATCTTTCTGTCCTTTTGAAGTGTCATGATACTTTCTAAGCATGAATAAGTTATCTACATTTTCCCCCTTGCATTTTAAATGTCATGGTATATCTCCAAAAGTTATTTAAAGTTTTGCCAGTCATTTACTCTGGGACATTTTTACCCTTTATGTTACAGCGTTGATTTAACATTCTTCATTTATATCAATAATTAACATTCACTGAGCTCCTCTGGCTGCACATTTAACATCTCTCAAATTGGGACAGGGTCAACATCCCCTGGTCAGCTATTTCTTGTAACTTCATTCTGTTTTATTCAAATTTAATTGCAACATTGTAACTTCTGATTCTTTGTAGCACCTTCAACTTTATTGATCAGTTCCCTCTTTTGGTCATCCACTTTGTAAAATGGCACATGGTTTTTATCACTGGAAGACAAGGAAACAGCTCAATTACATGCTTTCCTGTCTGAATGAACCAAAAAGCATATATGCCGTAGATACTGATGATGAAGCACACCTGTTATTTACATAGTGCTTTGTGGATTGTGGAGCTAGCTAAATTTACTATTTGCTCACAGTATGCTGCAGTATTTATTAATAAAATTTAAACTGTGAGTTGGGATCTCATGCTATTTAAATCATGGTAATAGAAATTCTTACATATCACAGATGTGCAAAACAAAGACTATTTGTATACTCTTATTTTTGGTATCATAAGATATATTTTTAAATTTATTTATTTTTAATTGAAGGATAATTGTGTTACAGTGTTGTGCTTCTGCCATACATCAGCGTGAATCAGTCATGTAATTATATTTTTGTTCCCTTCCTCTTGAATCTTCCTCCCAATTCCCACCCCATCCTACTCCTATAGGTTGTCACAGAGCACCAGGCTGAGCTCCCTGCACTATATAGCAGCTTCCCATTAGCTATCTATTTTACAGATGGTAATTGAAATATATACATTCAGTTCAGTTCAGTCGCTCAGTCGTGTACAACTGTTTGTGACCCCATGAATCAAGGCACACCAGGCCTCCCTGTCTATCACCAACTCCCGGAGTTCACTCAGACTCACATCCATTGAGTCAGTGATGCCATCCAGCCATCTCATCCTCTGTCGTCCCCTTCTCTTCCTGCCCCCAAGCCCTTCCAGCATCAGAGTCTTTTCCAATGAGTCAATTCTTCGTATGAGGTGGCCAAAGTACTGGAGTTTCAGCTTTTGCATCATTCCTTCCAAAGAAATCCCAGGGCTGATCTCCTTCAGAATGGACTGGTTGGATCTCCTTGCAGTCCAAGGGACTCTCAAGAGTCTTCTCCAACTCCACAATTCAAAAACATCAATTCTTCGGAACTCAGCCTTCTTCATAGTCCAACTCTCACATCCATACATGACCACAGGAAAAACCATAGTCTTGACTAGATGGACCTTTGTTGGCAAAGTAATGTCTCTGCTTTTGAATATGCTATCTAGGTTGGTCATAACTTTCCTTCCAAGGAGTAAGCGCCTTTTAATTTCATGGCTGCAGTCACCATCTGCAGTGATTTTGGAGCCCCCAAAAATATAGTCTGACGCTGTTTCCCCATCTATTTCCCATGAAGTGATGGGACCGGATGCCATGATCTTCGTTTTCTGAATGTTGAGCTTTAAGCCAACTTTTCCACTCTCCACTTTCACTTTCATCAAGAGGCTTTTTAGTTCCTCTTCACTTTCTGCCATAAGGGTGTTGTCATCTGCATATCTGAGGTTATTGCTATTTCTCCTGGCAATCTTGATTCCAGCTTGTGTTTCTTCCAGTCCAGCGTTTCCCATGATGTACTCTGCATATAAGTTAAATAAGCAGGGTGACAATGTACAGCCTTGACGTACTCCTTTTCCTATTTGGAACCAGTCTGTTGTTCCAAGTCCAGTTCTAACTGTTGCTTCCTGACCTGCATATAGGTTTCTAAAGAGGCAGGTCAGGTGGTCAGAATTTTCCACAGTTTACTGTGATGCACACAGTCAAAGTCTTCGGCATAGTCAATAAAACAGGAAAGAGTCAGACACGACTGAGTGACTGAACTGAACTGAATGTATATATTTCAATGCTACTCTCGTGATTCTTCTCATCCTCTCCTTCCCCAGCTGTGTCCATAAGCCTGTCTGAGTCTCTATTCTTGCCCTGCAAATAGGTTCTTCAGTACCATCTTTCTATATTTCATACATATACACTGCTGCTGCTAAGTCACTTCAGTCGTGTCCAACTCTGTGTGACCCCATAGACGGCAGCCCACCAGGCTCCCCTGTCCCTGGGATTCTCCAGGCAAGAACACTGGAGTGGGTTGCCATTTCCTTCTCCAATGCATGAAAGTGAAAAGTGAAAGTGAAGTCACTCAGTCATGTCTGACTCTTAGCGGCCCCATGGACTGCAGCCTACCAAGCTCCTCTGTCCACAGGATTTTCCAGGCAAGAGTACTGGAGTGGGTTGCCATTTCCTTCTCCAATGCATGAAAGTGAAAAGTGAAAGTGAAGTCACTCAGTCATGTCTGACTCTTAGCGGCCCCACTTACTGCAGCCTACCAAGCTCCTCTGTCCATGGGATTTTCCAGGCAAGAGTACTGACGTGGGGTGCCATTGCCTTCTCTGGACATATGCACAAATGTATGATACTTGTTTTTCTCTTTCTGACTGACTTCACTCTGTAAAATATGCTCTAAGTTAATCCACCTCACTAGAACTGACCCAGATGCATTCATTTTGGTTTAATTGCACTCACTGGCCAGCATATGAGGATCTTAATTTCTTAACCAGGGATAGAACATGCCCCCTGCAGTGGAAGCGCAGAGTCTTAACCACTGTACCAGCAGGATAGTTCCATATTGTTATAATATTATAAAATTCTTATATTGTACACAGCATGATCTAATATTATCTTATTATAAGATTCTGATAAGTTAAGAATAGGTATTGCAATCCTTTCAACACCACTAAAAATATAGAAAGATGTATGCCTAAAAACCTCACGAGTTAACACAGAATACTAAAAAATAGTAATAAAAACTTGATTAATTCAAGTAAAGATAGGAAAAGATAAAAGTACAGAGAGTACATATAGAAAATAAACCACAAAATGTTAGTTTAATGTCAATTATGTCATAAAGTAAATTCAAATATACTAAATATACCTTTAAAAGATAGAGATCACTAAAATGAATATAAAAATGCAAACTGTATGATTTTAATAAGAGACAAAATTTAATTTTAAGGGCACAGAAAAACTGAAAATTAAAGAATTAAAAATAGTGTGCAAAAAATAATGATTATGGTCTAACTTATAGTAACTTACATACCCAATGAGGTGGTTATAAATATTCCCAAAGATAGAGATACTTTATAATGACAGAAGCTTAAAATTATCGGGAAAATAAAATAGTCCTAAATGCCTATACATCCCATAGTACAAATTTAAAATACCTGTGACAAAAATTAAATATTGATGATTTTAACACTAATTTCTCAGTAAATTATTCAATAAGTAGAAAAAATTATTAAGGCTATACAAGATTAAAAATATCTAATTTTACCTAATTGGTAATTATAGAGCATCATATTCAACAAGTACAGCATATAACTTGTTTTTAAACGTACAGGAGATAGTCACCAAAATAAAGTCTGGGCCATAAAATAAGTTTCAAATAATTAAAAACAATATTACAGAGATTGTAAACTGAAAAATAGAGGTAAAGGTATCAAATTTGAATATTGGAAAATTAGCTTGCTGCTAGCAAGCTTTGTATGTTCTATTTTACAGCTTTCTTCCTCTTTGTTATTTGTTTCATCCAACAATATGGGAGGCATATATGCTGAGTTATGTACTTAACAACAGCCACAACTGTATCATAGCTTGTTTTCATTGTCTTTCACCATTCACAGCATTTAATAATTCTGAATGACAATGAGCCAACAGAATACCAATATTGTACATAATGAATGGAAAGCCAGATATAGGAATAGTAGTTTGGTTTACCATCACTGTGCTTCTCTTTGCTATTTAACAGTTCCTATACTGATGCTATTTAACAGTTCCTAGACTCAAAAATGACAGAATGATCTCTGTTCATTTCCAAGGCAAACTATTCAATGTCACATTAATCCAAGTCTATGCGTCAACCAGTAATGCTGAAGAAGCTGAAGTTGAACGGTTCTATGAAGACCTACAAGACCTTTTAGAACTAACACCCAAAGAAGATGTCCTTTTGATTATAGGGTACTGGAATGCAAAAGTAGGAAGTCAAGAAACACCAGGAGTAACAGAAAAATTTGGCCTTGGAATACGGAATGAAGCAGGGCAAAGACTAACAGAGTTTTGACAAGAAAATGCACTGGCCATAGCAAATACCCTCTTCCAACAACACAAGAGAAGACTCTATACATGGACATCACCAGATGGTCAACACTGAAATCAGATTGATTATATTCTTTGCAGCCAAAGATGGAGATCAAATCAGTTGCTCAGTCGTGTCCGTCTCTTTGCGACCCCATGAACCGCAGCACGCCAGGCCTCCCTGTCCATCACCAGCTCCCGGAGGTCACTCAGACTCACACCCATCAAGTCAGTGATGCCATGCAGCCATCTCATCCTCTGTCGTCCCCTTCTCCTCCTGCCCTAAATCCTTCCCAGCATCAGAGTCTTCTCCAATGAGTCAACTCTTCGCATGTGGTGGCCAAAATACAGGAGTTTCAGCTTTAGCATCATTCCTTCCAAAGAAATTCAAGGATTGATCTCCTTCAGAATGGACTGGTTGGATCTTCTTGCAGTCGAAGGGACTCTCAAGAGTCTTCTCCAACACCACAGTTCAAAAGCATCAATTCTTCGGCACTCAGCCTTCTTCACAGTCCAGCTCTCACATCCATACATGACCACAGGAAAGACCATAGCCTTGACTAGGTGAACGTTTGTTGGTAAAGTAATGTCTCTGCTTTTGAATATGCTATCTATGTTGATCATAACTTTCCTTCCAAGGAGTAAGTGTCTTTTAATTTCATGGCTGCAGTCACCATCTGCAGTGAGTTTGGAGCCCAGAAAAATAAATTCTGACACTGTTTCCACTGTTTCTCCATCTATTTCCCATGTAGTGATGGGACCAGATGCCATGATCTTCGTTTTCTGAAAGTTGAGCTTTAAGCCAAACTTTTCACTCTCCACTTTCACTTTCATCAAGAGGCTTTTTAGCCCCTCTTCACTTTCTGCCATAAGAGTGGTGTCATCTGCATATCTGAGGTTACTGATATTTCTCCCAGCAATCTTGATTGCTCTATACAATCAGCAAAAACAAGAACAGGAGCTGACTGTGGCTCAGACCATGAACTCATAATTGCCAAATTCAGACTTAGATTGAAGAAAGTAGGAAAAACCACTAGAACATTCAGGTATGACCTAAATCAAATCTCTTATAATTATACAGTGGAAGTGAGAAATAGATTTAAGGGCCTAGATCTGATAGATAGAGTGCCTGATGAACTATGGAATGAGGTTCGTGACATTATACAGGAGACAGGGATCAAGACCATCCCCATGGAAAAGAAATGCAAAAAAGCAAAATGGCTGTCTGGGGAGGTCTTGCAAAGAGCTGTGAAAAGAAGAGAAGCGAAAAGCAAAGGAAAAAGGAAAGATATAAGCATCTGAATGCAGAGTTCCAAAGAATAGCAAGAAGAGATAAGAAAGCCTTCTTCAGCGATAAATGCAAAGAAATAGAGGAAAACAACAGAATGGGAAAGACTAGGGATCTCTTCAAGAAAATCAGAGATACCAAAGGAACATTTCATGCAAAGCTGGGCTCGATAAAGGACAGAAATGGTATGGACCTAACAGAAGCAGAAGATATTAAGAAGAGGTGGCAAGAATACAGAGAAGAACTGTACACAAAAGATCTTCACAACCCAGATAATCATGATGGTGTGATCACTGACCTAGAGCCAGACATCCTGGAATGTGAAGTCAAGTGGGCCTTAGAAAGCATCACTACGAACACAGCTAGTGGAGGTGATGGAATTCCAGTGGAGCTATTCCAAATCCTGAAAGGTGATGCTGTGAAAGTGCTGCACTCAATATACCAGCAAATTTGGAAAACTCAGCAGTGGCCACAGAATTGGAAAAGGTCAGTTTTCATCCCAATACCAACGAAAGGCAATGCCAAAGAATGCTCAAACTATCACACAATTGCACTCATCTCACACGCTAGTAAAGTAATGCTCAAAATTCTCCAAACCAGGCTTCAGCAATATGTGAACCATGAACTTCCTGATGTTCAAGCTGGTTTTAGAAAAGGCAGAGGAACCAGAGATCAAATTGCTAACATCCACTGGATCATGGAAAAAGCAAGAGAGTTCCAGAAAAACATCCATTTCTCCTTTATTGACTATGCCAAAGCCTTTTACTGTGTGCATCAAAACAAACTGTGGAAAATTCTGAAAGAGGTGGGAAAGAGACCACCTGACCTGCCTCTTGAGAAATTTGTATGCAGGTCAGGAAGCAACAGTTAGAACTGAACATGGAACAACAGACTGGTTCCAAATAGGAAAAGAAGTATATCAAGGCTGTATATTGTCACCCTGTTTATTTAACTTATATGCAGAGTACATCATGAGAAACTCTGGAATGGAAGAAACACAAGTTGGAATCAAGATTTCTGGGAGAAATATCAATAACCTCAGATATGCAGATGACATCACCCTTGTGGCAAAAAGTGAAGAGGAACTAAAAAGCCTCTTGATGAAAGTGAAAGTGGAGAGTGAAAAGTTTGGCTTAAAGCTCAACATTCAGAAAACGAAGATCATGGCATCTGGTCCCATCACTGCATGGGAAATAGATGGGGAAACAGTGGAAACAGTGTCAGACTTTATTTTTCTGGGCTCCAAAATCACTGCAGATGCTGACTGCAGCCATGAAATTAAAAGACGCTTTCTCCTTGGAAGGAAAGTTATGATCAACCTAGATAGCATATTCAAAAGAAGAGACATTGCTTTGCCAACAAAGATCCATCTAGTCAAGGTTATGGTATTGCCAGTGGTCATGTATGGATATGAGAGCTGGACTATGAAGAAGGCTGAGCGCCGAAGAATTAATACTTTTGAACTGTGATGTTGGAGAAGACTCCTGAGAGTCCCTTGGACTGCAAGGAGATCCAACCAGTCCATCCTGAAGGAGATCAGCCCTGAGATTTCTTTGGAAGGAATTATGCTAAAGCTGAAACTCCAGTATTTTGACCACCTCATGTGAAGTGTTGACTCATTGGAGAATACTCTGATGCTGGGAGGGATTGGGGGCAGGAGGAGAAGGGGACGACAGAGGATGAGATGGCTGGATGGCATCACTGACCCGTTGGATGTGAGTCTGAGTGACCACCGGGAGTTGTTGATGGACAGGGAGGCCTGGTGTGCTGCGATTCATGGTGTCGCAAAGAGTCGGACACGACTGAGCAACTGATCTGATCTGATCTGAGAGTGGTGCATTAATCATACCCTCTTTCTGTCCTCTTTGGTAGTGTTTGAGGATAATAAAGAATCATCAAATGAGGGTCCATAATTTGAATCCACACCGTGAAATATAAAGGCCAAAGTATTCTGGGTGATAAAATATGAATATTAAATTCTTGTGAAAAGGATAAGACTCTGATGAAAGGGTATTATATTAGTTTAGGCTACAGACCATTGTCACAGATACAAGGAGACATGTACATGTGTGCACCTGGGGAAATCAGTATCCATATTAATAGACCATTCTTCTAAACTCAATTTTCTTCAGTAATGACTAGCTAGATGCTTATACTAAGATATAGTTCTGCTCATCATGGTCTTGCAAATTCTGATTTGAATATACTTTTAGTTCTCTTTTCTAAAGAATTTCCTTTTTGAAGTTTGACTTCAAGGGTGCAGTGCTGTTTCCCACAAATAAATAGACTTTACCTTCCAAAACAGTTTGTTTTTACTAAAATTAAGGAGGTGCTCATGACTGAAGATAGAAGGAAACTGCTCCCTGTTAAATATTTTTAAGGAAGAAGAGAACGAAAGAGAAAAAAAAAGGAAGAAAGGAAGGGGAGGGAGGTAGGCAGGCTTTCTTTCCAATAAATAGCAAATTTAATTAGTGTAACTATCAAATTTAAATAACTTGAATCACTACATATTAGTTAAAATAAAATGGATTGGTAATTTATATCTATTATACAATTGTTGCACACTTATTGAGGACTTTTTATATATTGGGAGCTATTGTTCAGCAATAGTTCATAGTATCTGGACTTTGTATATTTAGCTGTGCACATAAGCCACCAGACAAGAATCACATGGTCCAGCTTTCTTACAGACAAGTGACCAGACTTGGGCCAGTGAAATATGGTTGGGCAAGTGTCACATGGAACTTTTTAGGAACCTGTCTTAAAAGACAGCATTTGTGAACCCTTTGTCTCCCTTTCCCGTGTGTTCTTCCTTCCTGTAACTTGAAATGTAGACATAATGGGGGGGGGGGGAATGTATTGAATCATGATTCATTCATGAACCAAGGTGAAAGCCTGGGTGTCCAAGTACTTTACAAAGTCCAACTGCCACACCAACATTGAACTGTTTAATTCCAAATTACCCCAAACTTCTTCATGAAAAATAAATGAGCTTCACTGCATGTTTTCTTGTTTTAAGTCACTGTGATTCTGCATCTCTGTCATGCTCTTCTGAACATAATCCTAGCTTATGTTATACATATAGTATCACATTTAATGTTCAAACTATAGCTCTTCAATAAGAACTATTTACAGTTGGAGAGACTGAAGTATAGGGGACTGATGAACTTTTCCAATGTCTTACAACTACTAAATAGAACAACCAGTTCTTTATGTCCAGATGGTTTGATTCCAGAGATCATGGTCTCAATAAGTATAAAAGATTGTCTTCCTACTTAAACCACATGCCCACATAACCTAGGAAGCTGTAGACTCAGTCTTTGTTGGTCTTGCACATCATAATTTCAATGTTGAGAAGTGTCAAAATCTAAAACAGTTCAATTGTGATGTAGCTGAGAAATTTCTCTTCAGATACTCCAACTTTTTCTTCTACATCAATAAGTTCATGGCTGTCAACTTCAGTCTTAAAGAAATGGCATTATTTTAGGTTCCTGTCTTTCCCCTTGAGCTTGAACATAACATTTAGTACTTGACCATCTGTTAATACTCAATAACCTTTTTTTTTTCAAACTCTGAAGAACAATAGGCAATTCAAATAAGGTGCTTGAGATCTTGAAATATAAATGATATTTTTAAAACAATAAGAATTTTATTTTTTAGTTTTTCCTATTACAACTATAATATGTGATCATTTAAAATATTTCATATAGAGGAGCAATATTAACTAAGAAATTTATCTTTTATTAATGGGCTCAGACTGCATTTCCCCACCATCTCACCCCAATTATTGTTTGTCCCTATATTTGCATGTGCTTGCTTTAGTATCTTCAAGAGGTAAAATAATTTATTTTACTACTGTGTCTGAAATTCATATCAGTTCAGTTGAGTCACTCAGTCGTGTCCAACTCTTTGGGACCCCATGAATTGCAGCACTCCAGGCCTCCCTGTCCATCACCAACTCCCGGAGTTCGCCCAATCTCATGTCCATCATCGATGATGCCATCCAGCCACCTCATCCTCTGTCGTCCCCTTCTCCTTCTGCCCCCAATCCCTCCCAGCATCAGGGTCTTTTCCAATGAGTCAACTGTTTGCATGATGTGGCCAAAGTATTGGAGTTTCAGTTTCAGCATCAGTCCTTCCAATCAACACCCAGGACTGGTCTCCTTTAGGATGGACTGGTTGGATCTCCTTGCAGCCCAAGGGACCGTCAAGAGTCTTCTCCAGCACCACAGTTCAAAAGCATCAATTCTTTGGCACTCAGCTTTCTTCACAGTCCAACTCTCTCATCCATACATGACCACTGGAAAAATCATAGCCTTGATGAGATGGACCTTTTTTGACAAAGTAATATCTCTGCTTTTTTAATATGCTATCTAGGTTGGTCATTGAAGAAGGAAATGGCAACTCACTCTAGTGTTTGCCTGGAGAATCCCAGGGATGGGGGAGCCTGGTGGGCTCCCGTCTATGGGGTCGCATAGAGTTGGACATGACTGAAGTGACTTAGCAGCTCGGTTGGTCATAACTTTACTTCCAAGGAGCAAGTGTCTTAATTTCATGGCTGCAATCACCATCTACAGTGATTTTGGAGCCCCCAAAATAAAGTCTAACACATGGGAGATATAAAAAAGGAAATTTGACCTGGAAAAAGTATAACTGTACTGAAAGAAATATCTAGAGGGCAAGAACTCTTTTCCAACAATGATTACACTTGACTGTAATCTGGAGAGTGACAATTAGTCACTCTCCAGAAGCCCATACATTAATTCAGACCAGATGCTTTAGATCCTGTATACTTTACATTCTCATAGCCCCCAAGACTACTGACAAAAAAAAATAATAATAAGTAGGACATACCCTCGAGAGCAAGGAAAACAAGTTAAAAAGTTAGTGTGACCAAGAAAAGATCTCTTGGAATCTCTTGAGGTTGTAATAGTCCCTCCTCATCTATGGTGGCTACATTCCAAGATGCCCAGTGGATGCCTGAAACCTCAGGTAGTACCAAATCTTATATATACTAAGTTTTTTCCCATACATACATACCTGTGATTAAATTTAGTTTATAAATAAGACACAGTAAGAAAAGACAATGACAACCCATTCCAGTACTCTTGTGTGGAAAATCCCATGGATGGAGGAGCCTGGTAATCCGCAGTCCATGGAGTCGCACAGAGTCGGACATGACTGAGGTGACGTAGCAGTAGCAAGATATTAACAACAATATCTAATATAAATATATCAATTATAATCATACACTAATAAAAGTTATACATGTATACATGTTCTCTCTTGCAAAATATCTTATTGTGTGAATGTAATGTCTTTTCTATTTTAACTAAGCACTTACCAGGCACTGTGGATATAAGTTTTGCACTTTGAGATACCACTGCAAAATCAGCACAAATTAATTTTTCCTTTTTCACAGTTTCACAGAGAGATTTGTTCTTACCTTACATCTTAGTAATCTCAGCATACAATTTTTTTTTCCTTTTTAAATCATGTGATTTCATCTTTTTAATTAAAGGAAGCTTTTTATATTTTCTCTTTGGAATATTCCAATTGCCAGAATCACTACTTTTCTGCTTTTGGGCCATTATTAAGTAAAATAAGTTTGACTTGAACACAACCTCTACAGTCAATCTGATAACTGAGAATATACTAAGTGATTGACTGGCAGAACATGATGCACAAAGGACCAGTTCATATCCTAGGTGGGACAAGGTGAGATAGCAAGAGATTTCATCATCTTACTTGGTGTTCAATTTAAAACTTATGGATTTTTATTTCTGGAATTTTCCATTTAATATTTTTTGGACTGAAGTTAACCTCAGGAACTAAAACCTTAGAAAGTAAAACCACAGATAAGGGGAGCCTACTGTAATTAATTACTAACTTTCCATGTAGAAAGGAAATAGGAGGAAGGAAAAGCTCAAATTACATATAATGAAAATGTTCAACCTCTGTCATATATTCATCTTGAATTTCCCAATGCCTTTACTAATGTGTGTGATAATGACACAGGGCTAATTATAAGTCAATGTGAAAATGAGAATAGTATTTCACCATCCTCCAAATTCTTGATTGGATTAAGAAATTGTGCCATATAATTGAATAAACTGCAGTGCAAAGAAACAGAAAGCATGCATTCCAAGAACCGTAGTCACCCTTGACATTTTACCTCCATCACTCACAGAATAGAAACGCGTGATAGACATCCGAAACATCGTGAGACAATGAACAAAATTGATAATATCTGTCTTCACAGAACATTGTTAGTGTAAATTGTTTCTTCGCTTCTTTCTGTGCTGTTCTTTTTCCACACTGGGGAAATTGTTGCCAATCTATCCAGCCCTGTTCCTTGTGGATGATAGCAGTAGGTTGGGATTTCAATACTGTAGTGAGGTGGAGATATTCTGAAGTTGGTGACATTCAAAATCTCACATCAAATTTCAATAAATTCTACCAGGAATTTTCATTCATCCCCAATATTGTCAAGCATCTTTTATTTTTTCTGACCTTAGATGAGGTTCTTATATCCCAAGCTTCTGGCTACCAGGTTGCAAGGGCAGAGAATCTAGGACTACTGACAGTGATTTGCTGTCTTGAATGTTTTCCAAATTTAGCCATGTGGACATGTTTATCCTTTAGATCACACAGATATCATATTTGGACTAGATATTTCTGGCATTTGGGGCCATAAAAATGGTTTGTACTAAGATCTCTTCTTTCCCCACTGAGCAAAGACATCATTGGAAAGCACTGATTTTTTTGTGCTCTCCTTGAACTGTGCACTGCCAGTCCTCAGTACTGCACAGTATTGAGACATAATTCCCTACAGACTCACAGCAAAATCTGGCTCCCTTAGACACAAAGATCTTGGCTCTTCCCCTTGCCATCTGAGGCTTATAGTTTGATCATCAGGTTTCTGATAGTGAAAGAAATTCATTCTGCATGAGTTAAAACATTGCAAGAATATTCCACATCTACTCTAATCCTGTAGAAGAGAAATAAATAATCATCAAAATCCATTTGGGAACATAAACAAAGCAGGTTCAGTTCAGTATTTTTAAGTAATCTATATAAAGTTCATCTATCTTCAAGATAAATATTTTTTGGTATTTTCCATATATATTGTTACTGGTAGGGAACCTATGTTATCTACCTATTTCAAAATCCAAAGGGAAATTAAAGGTATTTTTGTTTTCTTTTTTTAAATCGATTTTCTAAGACCCCAAAGTTGGTTTCTCAAAACCCACTTTAAATGGCTCAGACTGATGGAAAATTTTCTTCCATATGCAAAAAAAATGAAAAGAATTTAACAGAATCAGCAACTGCTAAATTAACAGTTTGCAGTTAAACAATTTATCAATGATTCCAACAGTAATCACCAATTTCTCCCCAGTTATTACACACAAAATATTTTATTCTCAAACATAGTTGCCAATAGACAAAGTAGATTACTTTCATATGCATAAGATATATTGTCACAGACTGCAAAATTTTGTCCTTCTACCCCTATGGTGCTAAGGGCTTGAGGTCATTAATCTTGTTCTTCAGTATTCTAAAGAATGAATTTGTGAACAAAATAGAAGTACACTTTGAAGGTCTTTATGTTTTCAGTAACTGTTTTTTATTATTATTATGGATAGGATGTGGTAGAAATATCAAATTCTGGAACCAGACTTAATGGAATTTTTCTGCTATTATCTAGCTCATTGACTTTTGGAAATCAGGTTTTGGCAAGTTTCCTCATCTATAAAATGGAGATGAGATAATTTTTTATCTCACTGATTTCTTGTAAGTATTAAATGCATTAATATGTGAAAGGTCTACTAAGAGTGACTGGCACACAATATTTGCTCAATAAATGTTAATGATTATTATCATCCACTGAAAGATTATACAGACCCCAGAAGTAATGTTGGACATTCTTTCAAATGAGTGGAAACCCATAGGGCAAAGAAAAATTGTTAACCCTTTTCCACATCAAACATAGGCATATTTTTCATAATATTCATTTTTATCTCAATACTGAAAAAATATTTTTTAAAAAACAATTCAAAACACAATGAACTGAGGGCATACTGTACCTATTTAATTCAACTACCTAGAATGCAATAATTCAAACTCGCCCCTATTTTCCCAGAAGTTATTCAAACTTATTTGATAAGGAAATCTAAAAGTTTTATAATTTGTTAGTAACTATATATTATGTTGCCCCAATATTTTAATTTGAGTAAATGTAATTCTGGAACTTTCCAGGAAAAGATAGAAACCATCTTATTATACTCTATATTGTTAAAAATAAATATATCCACATATTATACATGGAGAGGAAAATAATGACACTTGGTCTTGAATTTTCTGCTTCATTTCTTCTTCTAAAACTTTGCTATTAAAGAATCTCCAAAATCAAAGTTCTCACATGTCAATTTGGAAGATAGCATTGGTGAAATTTATTTTACAGAAGGAATTAGAGGAAATATATTGACTTTGATTTATATTATATCTTTCTGTAATTAGTTACATAAGAAGCTCCATATTCAAAGTTTGTAGCACCTGCCTGAGGCAAACATTACTGTTTTGAAAAGATGGTTATCTTTTCCAACTGATGTTAACATTCTGGCATATATCTGGGATGTAGTTATTCCAACATCATTGCTATCTAGTTAGTGATCAAATGTCAATCTATTTCCTCTTAGCTCCAAGTCCATGTTTCATTGCCTGACCATAATTGTTGAGCTGAATCTGAAAAATATTGTTTGTTCCAGATGGCATGATTCTGAAAAAGCTAGCTTAAAATTCAACATTAAATAAAACTAATATCATGGCATCCAGTCCCATCACTTCACAGCAAATAGAAGGGGAAAAAGTGGAGGCAATGACATTTTATTTTCTTGGGCTCCAAAATCACTGCAGACAATGACTGCAGCCATGAAATTAAAAGACACTTGCTCCTTGGAAGGAAAGCTATGACAAATTTAGACAGCATATTAAAAAGCAGAGACATCACTTTGCTGATAAAGGTCCATATATTCAGAGCTATGATTTTTCCAGTAGTCATTTATGGATGTGACAGTTGGACCATAAAGACAGCTGAGGAACAAAGAATTGATGCTTTTGAACTGTGGTGCTTGAAAAGACTATTGAGAGTCCCTTTGACAGCAAGGATCAGTCAGTCCTAAAGGAAATCAAATCTGAGTATTCATTGGAAGGACTGATACTGGAGTTCCAATACTTTGACACTTGAAGTGAAGAGCTAACTCATGGGACAACACCCTGATGCTGGGAAAGATTGAAAGCAGAAAGAGAAGAGGGCAGCAGAGGGTGAGATGGTTATATAACATTAGCAACTCAATTGAACTGTATGTGAGAAAACTCAGGGAGATAGTAAAGGACAGAAGAGCCTGGGGTGCTGCCGTCTATGAGGTCGCAAAGAGTTGGACATGACTTAGCAACTGAACAACGTTATTTTAAACTTTGCCAATGGAGAGGTGCTGCTGCTGTTACTAAGTTGCTTCAGTCATGTCCATCTCTGTACGACCCTATAAATGGCAGCCCACCAGGCTCCCCTGTCCCTGGGATTCTCCAGGCAAGAACACTGGGGTGGGTTGCCATTTCCTTCTCCAATGCATGAAAGTGAAATGTGAAAGTGAAGTTGCTCAGTTGTGTCGAACTCTTCATGATCCCGTGGACTGTAGTCTACCAGGCTCATCCATCTATGGGATTTTCCAGGTAAGAGTACAAGAGTGGGTTGCCATTTCCTTCTCCATATCAAGGATGAAAGGATCTCTAGTCTTCATGATTCTAGTATCTTCTTTTTGACATGCTTCTGTAGTGCAGATTAGCCAACAGTATGTGTTGGCCAGTGATGTAAGACTCACCAAAATATGTGGCACCTCCCTGTAGGCAACTCTCCCATTACTCTAGAGGGAGCTTTACAAGGTATTTCCACTGTATAGCCTGTAAAGACATTTTTTTCCATATCCTGGGGAGCCATAATAAACCTTTTGTAAGGAAGTCTGCATCACAGTTTGGGGCAGGTATGAGTGTCTTCCAATCTATTCATTCTTTAGATGCTCTGCTCAGCTATAAATGATGTGGCAGCTCACTCCACATGCTATTCCTGAATTCATTAGAATTCTCTTTTTCCCAAAGTAACTAACCCCCTAGGAGAGTTTATAAACTTGCTCAATTATTATGTCCTTTCTCTCTCTGATTGGATATTGACTGATACAGAAGAGATGTGAGGAAGTGGATTCCCTTGGTGGGGAAGATCCCCTGGAGAAGGGAATAGCTTACCCACTCCAGTATTCTTGTCTGGAGAATACCACGGGCAAAGGTGCCTAGTGGGCTACAGTCCATGGGGTCACAAAGAGTCAGACACAACTGAATAACTAACACTATAGTCAGATTCTTTACCATATGAGCCACCAGGGAAACCCAAATCACATGCAAAATTTAGTTGTAAAAGTTGCTGAATTTGAACTCTACATTGTTACCTTCCTGAGTGTCAAATTATGAATACTGTCTGCGAACAGATATTCAGTTGTAGAAATAAGGAGTGTTCTGCCTACTTTATCTTTTTCCTGTTATTTCTATAAATTTGTAAGTATTATCCATTTCCCTTTATTTCTCTTCTTTTCCTATTCTTTTACATGGAATGTTGATGGTAATTAAACTGATTGTTTATTCCATAGATTACACAGGGTCAGAAAGAGCAATTGAAAGAGTATCACTCAGAAATGGATGTCATACTTGATAAGACTTTTGTTCCTTGCTTTTATGAAAAGATGAGCATGTTGTTTCTATTGGGATATCCATGTTGTGTTAAAGGAGGGAATTTGGGTGTTTTTATATATATTTCTGTTTGGAAGTTTAAGTATGGGAAGAAAAGCATGTGAGTGGTGATATATTTGGTTTGGCTTACTCAGTATATATTTCAAACTGCTTTTTGTGTGTTTTCTTATACTGCAAAGGGTAAACTTCTAAAACAAGACAAAACAAAATGAAAATAGATTTCTAGATTTCAAATGAAAATGAAAATAGATTTCTAGATTCCCTTGAAGTATCTAGATGAGATTTTGGTTTGCTGAATCAATTTCACTTCTGAGAAACATTAGATGCTTCAGAGGAAAGCAGAGGTGGCAGGTTCTGGATCTAGTCCATATTACAGGAACTTTCTGATTGGGCAGGCAATTTCTTGACTGTGGCAGAAGTACTGGCTCCCTTAGGGACCTAGTTGTATACTGGGGGCTTTGAACATCATTACTAAAAGCTCAGCTGAAGGTCTGCTCCTTAACCATCCCAAATATTTTGAAAGCTTTTTAATATCCCGAGCTTTCCAGGTAGCACTAGTGGTAAAACAAAACAAAAACAAACCAACCAACTAACAGAAACACCTGCCAGTGCAGGAGACCTAACAGACAAGGGTTTGATCCCCAGGTTGGGAAGATTTTTGGAGACGGAAATGGCAACCCATTCTAGTATTCTTGCCTGGAGAAATCCATGGACAGAGGAGCCCTGTGGGCTAAGATGCATAGGGTTGCGAAGAGTCAGACATGAATGAAGTGATTTAGGATGGAAGGACAGATACTTAAACATTATGGAATTGAGTCAGAACCTGTTCTCTGTAAATGACTTGAGAGCAAAGATGTGACTTGTCAATATATGCCTAAATTTATAATCTTTCTCCCACCATGTTCTAGGGCACTCAGCATATTCTAGGGAGCTTATTGATGTTTTCTCTGCTTGTCTGCGTGTTTTCCTTTCACATCAACTCTCCTCTAATGTCTAATTCTCCTTGTGCCTAATTTAATTCCTCATTTACATAAATTGCCTGGGGGTTAGCTCTGCAAAGTTTGTCCAATACTTGGGTCATTATGAACGCTATGCTATATTACTTTGAAGCTGAACTCTATGCTATATTACTTTGGAAGACTCGTGATTCTTAAGAACCATTTATTCTATCATCAATCCTGGTATTTCCAAATCAGAATTTTTCTTTCACAACTATTGTTTATGATGTGGCCTTCAAGGTACTGTTGGAAGCCAAGAATACATACTAAAATACAGTGATCACAAGTGTTAAGTTTGATGAATTTTTGACAATTATGAACACTCATGTTAACACCATGAAAAAGATATTTTCATCATTTCAGAAATTTCCCTCATGTGTTTTCCATTTACCTCCAAACCACCACTGTTTTGATTCCTGTCATCATAGTTTAATTTTGCCTATTGTTGACCTTAACTTCAATGCTATTATATGATATAATGTATTCTTTTGCCCTTGGCTTTTCCTTTCAAGGTGTTTTTGAACATCCATGGGGTACCGGGTATCATTTATTTGTTTGCCTTTTTTATTATTGCTTAGTAATACTCCATGATATGAATATACCATAATTTATTTCATTTTTCTATTGGACGTTTGGATATTTAAAGTTTGAGTTTTTGGTGAATAAAGATGGTATAACCAGTTTTGTGAATGTTTTTCTAGAATAAATTAAACAAGTCCTTCTGAAACAGGTTTTCTCTAGGATAAGGTGAGGTCTGCTAAAGACTGCTCAGGTTAACCAGAAAAGGAGATTCTGACTGAAGCACCAAAACCTGGGAGAGCAAGAAAACAAATGAAACTCCCTTCAAATCTAAAAGCTGTGTTAAAAGCTGCAAATGACAACATGAATCCGCCATGGGTGTACACGTGTTCCCCATCCTGAACCTCCCCCGCCCCCACCTCCCTCCCCATACCATCCCTCTGGATCATCCCAGTGCATCAGCCCCAAGGATTCTGTATCAAACCTGGACTGGTGATTCGTTTCTTATATGATATTATACATGTTTCCATGACATTCCCCCAAATCATCCCACCCTCTCCCTCTCCCACACAGTCCAAAAGACTGTTCTATACTCTTTTGCTGTCTCACATACAGGGTTATCGTTACCATCTTTAATCAAGATTTCAACTTGACCTTTTTGAGGAATATTCCACTCCTGACCTTTCCTTCACTCTCTTACAAAAACAAAATGGCTATTATCGGCAATTTTCCTTTTCTCATTTCTCTTTCCTCAAAATCACTTTCCCAAAGACATAAACATTTGTGCAATTTATCCAAGCTTGTTTAATACCAACAATAAATAGCACTGTACGTGTGTATACTCAGTCACTTCAGTTGTATCTGGCTCTTTGCAAACTTATGGACTATAGCCTGCTAGTCTCTTCTGTCCATGGGATTCTCCAGGTAAGAATACTGGAGAATTCCTCCAGTATTTTCCTCCTCCAGAGGATCTTCCTGACCCAGGAATTGAAGCTGTGCCTCCTGTGTTTCCTACATTGCTGGAGGATTCTTTACTGCTGACCCACTGGAGAAGCTCAATAAATACTTTACCACTTATTATCTGCTAGGCACAGTTTCAAGCCTCTTCTATAGATTAATCCTCACAACAGGGACTTTCCAGGTCGTCCAAGGGCTAAGAATTTGCAATCCCAATGTGGGGGAGCCTAGGTTCAGTCCCTGGTCAGGAAACTAGATCCCACATCCTGCAACTAAGAGTTTGCATGCTGCAACTACAAAAGATCCCACATGCTACAGCTAAGACCCAGCACAACCAAAAAAAATAAATATTTGAAAAAAAATCTAGATGAAAATGGCTGTCATGTGAACATTATTCAGTATGGCAGTAGTAATACATAATCTTAAAAAGTATTTATAATCTACTCTAGTTTTGGGATTAGCAATATATATAGACATTAGAGCAAGCACAATTTTGTATATCATATTATCAAGAATATGCTAAAAGTATCTGAGCAATAATATATGTATACAGAAGCAGTGTGTAATGGTAATAAGTGTTTTGACTATCCAGCAATAGACTATGAAATAAACTGTAGAATAACCTGGAAAAATGTCATATGACAGCAAAAAAGCTAGTTAGGCATAAATGATTATGAAACAACTAAATAAACCAGGGATTTTTCCTTCATCATGCAAGGGTTATCACTAGTTTTTCTATGAGGAGTGTTCATGCATATTCTAGAATATATGTCTTTCATAATAAAATTTTGTTTTGTTACAAGTTAAATAACTGCATCACATATATATGATGCATTACAGGTATATGTATGTGTTTATACACATATACCTATGCCTGCATGATAAGATGCTTCAGTTGTCTGACTCATTGTGAACCTACGGACTGTAGCCCTCCAGGCTCCCCTGTTCATGGGATTCTCCAGGCAAGAATACTGGAGTAGTTTGCCATCCCTTCCTTCAGGGGATCTTCCTGACCCAAAGATCTCTTGCATTGGTAAGCAGGTTCTTTACCACTATACAGGTATATACAGGGCTCCTCAAGTTGTGCTCACTGTAAAAAACCTGCTTGCAAATGCAGGAGACTCCTGGGTCAGGAATATATATATATATATATAGCTAAGAAGACATTACTGCTTTATCATTAGAGTTTTTGGTATTGGAAGTGTGCAAATTCTCAAAACATCTATCATAATGTTTTGCTGGTAAAATCATTTATGAACTTTTTTTCACAAGTTCAGAAAATGGTTGTTCACTTTCTTTAGTGGGAGAAAGGTACAGATAAAGTATTACATTATTTATTATTTATTCTTGTCCTTAAAATATATAGCCATAAAGAGACCTAAGTTAGAGTGAAGAAAAAATTGTATTCAGATTCTATTTGCTTGATTATGTTTTCTCTCTGAACATCAGAATATTACTCCAACAATCAAGGAGAAGAGATTCATGGAGAAAATACATATATATATATATATATATATATACATATATATATATAGACACAGAAATTAGAATAAGAATTTACTCTAACTTGTGGTGTACTTTTTATTATTGAAGGAAAAGTACAGAAATAATTCTATCTACTTAGACATTTAAATTTATTAATGCATATGTTCATAACTTTCACCCCAAAAGATATCCAACACGTGCTAGTTCTTCTGTTGTAAAGAGAAACCATTCTTTTTTTTCTTTGATATAATTAAATCAATCTTCCTCCACAAACCTCACTAGAATAACAATTAAATTATCTGATTTTATTAAGGGTACACACATACCACATATGCACACTCACATATACTAAGAAAATAGAAGGGAAGAAAACAAAAATTATGGAGGTGGGAAACAGGAAGATCAGATCAGATCAGATCAGTCGCTCAGTCGTGTCCGACTCTTTGCGATCCCATGAACCGCAGCACGCCAGGCCTCCCTGTCCATCACCAGCTCCCTGAGGTCACTCAGACTCACATCCATCGAGTCAGTGATGCCATCCAGCCATCTCATCCTCTGTCGTCCCCTTCTCCTCCTGCCCTCAATCCCTCCCAGCATCAGAGTCTTCTCCAACGAGTCAACTCTTCGCATGAGGTGGCCAAAGTACTGGAGTTTCAGCTTTAGCATCATTCCTTCCAAAGAAATTCCAGGATTGATCTCCTTCAGAATGGACTGGTTGGATCTTCTTGCAGTCCAAGGGACTCTCAAGAGTCTTCTCCAACACCACAGTTCAAAAGCATCAATTCTTCGGCGCTCAGCCTTCTTCACAGTCCAGCTCTCACATCCATACATGACCACAGGAAAGACCATAGCCTTGACTAGGCGAACCTTTGTTGGTAAAGTAATGTCTCTGCTTTTGAATATGCTATCTAGGTTGGTCATAACTTTCCTTCCAAGGAGCAAGCGTCTTTTAATTTCATGGCTGCAGTCACCATCTGCAGTGATTTTGGAGCCCAGAAAAACAAAGTCTGACACTGTTTCCACTGTTTCCCCATCTATTTCCCATGCAGTGATGGGACCAGATGCCATGATCTTTGTTTTCTGAATGTTGAGCTTTAAGCCAACCTTTTCACTCTCCACTTTCACTTTCATCAAGAGGCTTTTTAGCCCCTCTTCACTTTCTGCCATAAGAGTGGTGTCATCTGCATATCTGAGGTTATTGATATTTCTCCCGGCAATCTTGATTCCAACTTGTGTTTCTTCCAGTCCAGCATTTCTCATGATGTACTCTGCATATAAGTTAAATAAACATGGTGACAATATGCAGCCTTGACGTACTCCTTTTCCTATTTGGAACCAGTCTGTTGTTCCATGACCAGTTCTAACTGTTGCTTCCTGACCTGCATACAGATTTCTTAAGAGGCAGATCAGGTGGTCTGGTACTCCCATCTCTTTCAGGAAATACCAATTTAGCACATTGAACAGTTTTTAAATATAAGCCTTCTGAGTAGGAAGCCAAGATGCAACTTGATTTTTTACCAAAAAAAACCCTAAAAAGTTGTTTAGTGCAAATTTCAGATTAATATCACTTGTATGAATCAATTGACAATGGATGAGTACCAAGATTCAGATCTTAATTTCAAGTTTTAGGAAGTTCAGTTCAGTTCTGTCGCTCAGTTGTGTCCAACTCTGTGACCCCATGGACTGTAGCACATCAGGCTTCCCTGACCACCAACAACTCCCAAAGCTTGCTCAAACTCATGTCCATTGAGTCAGTGATGCCACCCAACCATCTCACCCTCTGTCCTCCCCTTTTCCTCCTGCCTTCAGTCTTTCCCCGCACCAGGATCTTTTACAATGAGTCAGTTCTTCGCAACAGGTGGCCAGATATTGGAGTTTCAGCTTCAGCATGAGTCCTTCCGGTGAATATTCAGGACTGATTTCCTTTAGGATTGACTGGATTGACCTTATTAGGATTGACAGGTGTGACTTTAGGAAGTTAATATGGTACATACACTACATTATATGTCATATTAACTTGTTAACACTGCAATAAACATAACTATGCATAATGAGAAGAAAAAATACATAAAATCTAGTTTTGCACCAAACTAATTACCAAAAATAAATAACTAACTAAAGGAAGGAAACAAACAAATGAAAAACCTGTCCCTTTGCATCAGCTGGTAAGACAGTATAGAAAGGTAGTGTTCAAGACCAGAGGACTAGACAAAGCATTTTGAAAGCACTAGAATGCCAAATTTCCTGGCCCCTTTTCCTCAACTGTGACCCATAATGTTGAAGATGGTGAAGTTGAACGGTTCTATAAAGACCTACAAGACCTTCTAGGACTAAAACCCCCAAAAGATTTCCTTTTCATTATAGGGGAATAGAATACAAAAGTAGGAAGTCAAGAGATACCTGTAGTAACAGGCCAATTTGGCCTTGAGTTACAGAATGAAGCAGGGAAAAGCCTAATAGAGTTTTCCCAAGAAACTACACTGGTCGTACCAAACACCCTTTTCCAATAACACAAGAGAACACTCTACACATGGACATTACCATGGTGTGGCAATACCATGGTGGTCAATACCAAAATCAGATTGATTATATTCTTTGCAGCCAAATATGGAGAAGCTCTATACAGTCAGCAAAAACAAGACAGGGAGCAAACTGTGGCTCAGATCGTGAACTCCTTATTGGCAAATTCAGACTTAAATTTAAGAAAGTAGGGAAAACCACTAGACCACTCAGGTATGACCTAAATCAATCCCTTACAATTATACAGTGTAAGTGACAAATAGATTCAAGGGATTAGATCTGCTAGAGAATAGTGCCTGAAGAACTATGGACGGAGATTCATAACATTGTACAGAAGAGAGTGATCAAGAGCATCCCCGAGAAAAAGAAATGCAAAAAGGCAAAATGGTTGTCTGAGGTGACCTTATAAATAGCTGTGAGAGGAAGACAAGTGAAAGGCAAAGGAGAAAAGGAAAGATATACCCATTTGAAAGCAGAGATTTAAAAAATAGCAAGGAGAGACAAGAAAACATTCCTCAGTGATCAATGCAAAGAAATAGAGGAAAATGAATGAAATAGAGGAAAATGAACAATAGAATGGGAAAGACTAGAGATCTCCTCAAGAAAATTAGAGATATCAAGGGAACATTTCATACAAAGATGGGCACATTAAAGGACAGAAATGGTATGAACCTAACAGAAGCAGAAGACATTAAGAAGAGGTGTCAAGAATACCCAGAAGAACCATACAAAAAAGATCTTCATGACCCAGATAATCACGATGGTGTGATCACTCACCTAGAGCCAGACTTCCTGGAATGTGAAGTCAAGTAGGCCTTAGGAAACATCACTACAAACAAAGCTAGTGGAGGTGATGGAATTCCAATTGAGCTCTTTCAAATCCTGAAGGATGATGCTGTGAAAGTACTGCACTCAGTATAGCAGCAAATTTTGAAAACTCAGAAGTGGTCACAGGCCTGGAAATGGTCAGTTTTCATTCCAGTCCCAAAGAAAGGCAATGCCAAAGAATAATCAAACTATTACACAATTGCACTCATCTCACATGCAAGTAAAGTAATGCTCAAAATTCTCCAAGCCAGGCTTGAGCAATACGTGAACCGTGAACATCTAGATGTTCAAGCTGGTTTTAGAAAACGGAGAGGATCAGATCAGATCAGATCAGTCGCTAAGTCGTGTCCGACTCTTTGCAACTCCATGAATCGCAGGAGGCCAGGCCTCATGTCCATCACCAACTCCCGGAGGTCACTCAGACTCACATCCATTGAGTCAGTGATGCCATCCAGCCATCTCATCCTCTGTCGGCCCCTTCTCTTCCTGCCCCCAATCCCTCCCAGCATCAGAGTCTTTTCCAATGAGTCAACTCTTCACATGAGGTGGCCAAAATACTGGAGTTTCAGCTTTAGCATCATTCCTTCCAAAGAAATCCCAGGGCTGATCTCCTTCAGAATGGACTGGTTGGATCTCCTTGCAGTCCAAGGGACTCTCAAGAGTCTTCTCCAACACCACAGTTCAAAAGCATCAATTCTTCGGCGCTCAGCCTTCTTCACAGTCCAGCTCTCACATCCATACATGACCACAGGAAAGACCATAGCCTTGACTAGGCGAACCTTTGTTGGTAAAGTAATGTCTCTGCTTTTGAATATGCTATCTAGGTTGGTCATAACTTTCCTTCCAAGGAGTAAGCGTCTTTTAATTTCATGGCTGCAGTCACCATCTGCAGTGATTTTGGAGCCCAGAAAAAGAGAGTCTGAAACCGTTTCCACTGTTGCCCCATCTATTTCCCATGAAGTGATGGGACCAGAGGCCATGATCTTAGTTTTCTAAATGTTGAGCTTTAAGCCAACCTTTTCACTCTCCACTTTCACTTTCATCAAGAGGCTTTTTATTTCCTCTTCCCTTTCTTCCATAAGGGTGGTGTCATCTGCATATCTGAGGTTATTGATATTTCTCCCAGCAATCTTGATTCCAACTTGTGTTTCTTCCAGTCCAGCATTCCTCATGATGTACTCTGCATATAAGTTAAATAAACCGGGTGACAATATACAGCCTTGATGTACTCCTTTTCCTATTTAGACCAAGTCTGTTGTTCCATATCCAGTTATAACTGTTGCTTCCTGACCTACATACAAATTTCTCAAGAGGCAGGTCAGGTGGTCTGGTATTCCCATCTCTTTCAGAATTTTCCACAGTTTATTGTGCTCTACACAGTCAAAGGCTTTGGCATAGTCAATAAAGCAGAAATAGATGTTTTTCTGGAACTCTCTTGCATTTTCAATGATCCAGCGGATGTTGGCAATTAGATCTCTGGTTCCTCTGCCTTTTCTAAAACCAGCTTGAACATCAGGAATTTCATGGTTCACATGTTGCTGAAGCCTGGCTTGGAGAATTTTGAGCATTACTTTACTAGCATGTGAGATGAGAGCAATTGTGCGGAACCAGAGATCAAATCACCATCATCCACTGGATCATGGAAAAAGCAATAGAGTTCCAGAAAAACATCTATTTCTGCTTTATTGACTATGTGAAAGCCTTTGACTGTGTGGATTACCACAAATTGTGGGAAATTCTTTAAGAGATGAGACTACCAGACCACCTGAACTGCCTGCTGAGAAATCTGTATGCAGGTCAAGAAGCAACAGTTAGAACTGGACATGGAACAACAGACTGATTCCAAATCAGGAATGAAGTACATCAAGTCTGTATATATTGTCGCCCTGCTTATTTAACTTATACACAGAGTACATCATGAGAAATGCTGGGCTGGAAAAAGCACAAGCTGGAATCAAGTTGCCAGGAGAAATATCAATAATCTCAGATATGCATATAACACCACACTTATGGTAGAAAGCAAAGAAAAACTAAAGACCCTCTTGATGAAAGAGGAGAGTGAAAAAATTGACTTTAAGCTCAACTTTCAGAAAACCAAGATCGTGGCATCTGGTCCCAACACTTCATGTAAAATAGATGGGGAAACAGTGGAAACAGTGTCAGACTTTATTTTTTGGGCTCCAAAAATCACTGCAGATGATGACAACAGCCATGAAATTCAAAGATGCTTGCTCTTTGAAAGAAAAGTTATGACCAACCTAGATTGCATATTGAAAAGCAGTGACATTACTTTGCTAACAAAGGTCCATCTGGTCAAGGCTGTGGTTTTTCCAATAGTCATGTAAGGATGTGAGAGTTGGACTTATTATAAAGAAAGCTGAGTGCTGAAGAATTCATGCTTTTGAGCTGTGGTGTTGGAGAATACTCATGAGAGTGACTTGGACAGCAAGGCTATTCAATCAGTCCATCCTAAAGAAAATCAGTCCTGAATATTTATTGAAAGGACTGATATTGAAGCTGAAACTCCAGTACTTTGGCCACCTGATGTGAACAAAAAACTGAATCATTTGAAAAGTCAAAAAATGGGCCAAAGAACTAAATAGACATTTCTCCAAAGAAGACATACAGATGGCTAACAAACTCATGAAAAGATGCTCAACATCACTCATTATCAGAGAAATGCGAATCAAAACCACTATGAGGTACCATTTCACGCCAGTCAGAATGGCTGCGATCCAAAAGTCTACAAGCAATAAATGCTGGAGAGGGTGTGGAGAAAAGGGAACCCTCTTACACTGTTGGTGGGAATGCAAACTAGTACAGCCACTATGGAGAACTGTGTGGAGATTCCTTAAAAAATGGGAAATAAAACTGCCTTATGATCAAGCAATCCCACTGCTGGACATACACACTGAGGAAACCAGAACTGAAAGAGACACGTGTACCCCACTGTTCATCACAGCACTGTTTATAATAGCCAGGACATGGCAGCAACGTAGATGTCCATCAGCAGATGAATGGATAAGAAAGCGGTGGTACATATACACAATGGAGTATTACCCAGCCTTTAAAAAGAATACATTTTAATCAGTTCTAATGAGGTCGATGAAACTGGAGCCTATTATACAGAGTTAAGTAAGCCAGAAAGAAAAACACCAATACAGTATACTAACGCATATATATGGAATTTAGAAAATCGTAACAATAACCCTGTATATGAGATAGCAAAAGAGACACTGATGTATAGAACAGTCTTTTGGACTCTGGGAGAGGGAGAGAGTGGGATGATTTTGGAGAATGGCATTGAAATATGTATACCATCATATATGAAACAAGTCGCCAGTCCAGGTTCGATGCATGATACTGGATACTTGGGGCTGGTGCACTGGGACGACCCAGAGGGATGGTATGGGGAGGGAGAAGGGTGGAGGGTTCAAGATGGGGAACACATGTATACCTGTGGCAGATTCATTTTTATATATGGCAAAACCAATACAATATTTTAAAGCTAAATAAAATAAAAGACCCTGATGATGGGAATGATTTAAGATGGGAGAAGAAGGGGACAACAGAGGATGAGATGGTTGGATGGTATCACCAAGTCAATGGACATGAGTTTGAGTAAACTCCAGGAGTTGGTGATGGGCAGGGAGGCCTGGCATGTTGCAGTCTATGGGGTCGCAGAGTTGGACATAACTGAGTGACTGAACTGAACTTTTCTCAGTTACACAACCGATCTTACCCACTTTTTAAGCAGATGGAAAACTTACTTTCTAGAGGTGGCATTTTAGAAGTATTTTGTTCTAGGAACACTAGAGATACTTGAGATTAGGAGAATCATTGATAACAGGAACTAAGTGAGAAGCTGTAATGCAGGCAGTGCATTGGACTTTCAAAGGGGAAATTACTTCTAACCTAGAATACTTTACTCAACTGAGCTGACAGTAAAATGGGGTAAAATAAAGGCATTTTCAGACAGGTAAATTATCAAGACATTTTCTATTTTCAGGAAGTTGCAGAATATGTGGAACAAAATGAAAGAATATAAAAAGGTACCACATGAAATCAGGAAATGATATATAAGAGATCAGAGAAAACAACAGTCACTTTGATGGTAAAAGGATTTAGGGCCATGAAAGTTGTGTAAAAAACCTCAGGAATAACCTGTTCCACATGTCAGAGGTTCTAGAAATATCTGTAATATAATAAACATAAAAATAATTGGCAAAGGTCCATGTAGTCAAAGTTATGGTATTTTCAGTAGTCATGTATGGTTGTGAGAGTTGGACCATAAAGAAGGCTGAGTGCTGAAGAATTGATGCTTTCAAATTGTGGTTCCAGAGAAAAATCTTGAGAGTCCCTTTGACTGCAAGGAGATCAAACTAGTTTATCCTAAAAGAAATCAACCCTGAATATTTATTGGAAGGACCAATCCTGAAGTTGAAGCTCTAGTACCTTGGTCACCTGATGCAAAGAGCTGATTCATTGAAAAAGACACCGATGCTGGGAAAGATTGAGGGCAGGAGGAGGATAGGATGACAGAGGATGAGTTAGTTAGATAACTTCACCGACACAACGGACATGAATTTGAGCAAACTCCAGAAGATAGTGGAGGACAGTGCAATCTGGTATGATTCCAAAGAGTCGGATGAGACTTTGCAACTGAAAAACAATAACAACAAATAATACTTGATTGTTTTGAATATGTTGTCTATGTTTATATTGAACTACTGGGGTGTGACTTAGTGTTACTTGTGGAGAGAAACAGGTGTTATCCCAGTACAGTGCCTGTATCTGCTGTGAACAGTCATAGTGTTAGGGGAAGCACACTGATTGAAACAGCCCACCCTGGCCAGGCACCATAGTAACCATTTGCATGAGTTGTTTTATGACAGGAGATCCTGATAAGGAATCCACCACAAACCAGAAGAGTTTGAGAAAGATCGAAAGGAGACACCACGTGTCCATCCACTTCCCAGAATCCCTCTCGCTAGCATCCATCTTGGCTGAGCAATGCGTGCACCACCAGGAAAGACTCTGAATTAGAATGATTGGCCAAAGACCACCCAGAAACTAATCCCATCACCATAAAACCCGAGACTGTGAGCCATGTGGCAGAGCAGTTCTCCTGGGTTCCCTTACCCTGCTGCTCTCCACCCGGATGCCCTTTCCCAATAAAATCTCTTGCTTTGTCAGCACATGTATCTCCTCGGACAATTCACTTCTGAGTGTTAGACAAAAGCCCAGTTTCGGGCCCTGGAAGGGGTCCCCCTTCCTGCAACAATACTACAGAGAATATATAGTCACAAATTATGACGAAACTATTTTTGTGGAAATCGGTAAACAGAAATACGTTGGATGGGAGAAGAAAAAGGATTGTGAAGGAGTGCAGAATTGTTATTTTTTCAGATATAAAAGGAAAAAAGAAAGTCATGTTATTCTAAAATACAGATATACCAAAGAGAAGAAAACTAAAATTATTTAAAGTGGTTGCTTCTGGTGGAGCAGGAAACATCAGAGGCTGACAGGAGAGTGCTTTTTCCTTTTAAATCTTTATAGAATAATTAAATTTTAAATTCTGTGCATCTATACTATTGTTAAAAATATATCCTACATTTCTTTAAAAAGAAGGTGGTTTTAAGTAAAGAGAACGGGCATAAAGATACCATAAGAGACTGGCCGAGCTCATTGTTGCTAGACAGACACAGGATTTATGAGAGGAATAATGAGGAGAAAACCTGGGAAGATAGTTTGAGGCTTATTGTGTAAGATGCATGTCTGTGGTAAAAAAAGTTTGTTTTAAATGCTATAGGCAATAAGAATCCAAAAAGGACATTATATGGAATGTATTCAAACTCCTCAGGCCTCCTATACTCTCAACTCCCAGAAGAGCAGAAGCACTGTTCTCTCATGTCAGCAAGTACTGATTTAGCAGGCACATTTTCCTTTCATACATTATGCTCTTCTTTCTGGTTGCTAATAATTTTAGAGAATGAGGGATAGAGGAAAGCAAAACAGCATTATAATGTAATACTGCATTGACCAAAATATTTACCTTAAGGCTTTGGAGACTCTTTTGGGAAGCCCCAAACACCACTGGGCCAGGGTATCTCCATTCCATTCTCTACTCTTTGATTATGCAAGTGCTTCAAGTACTGTAAGTACAGAATCAATTATCAGTCTTTGTTCACTTGAATCTGTTCTGCAAATTGCATCTTCCTAGTTAAATTAAACCCCCTCTCTGGATGTGCAAAAAAGTGGCTGAACGATGTCTCTAAATATTTTCTTTAACCAGAGATTCTCAAACATTAAAGCAGATAAGAATCAATTGGAAATCTTATTTAAAATGCAAAGTGCAGAACCCCATCTCAAGAGATTCTGGTTCAGTAATTCTGCTCTGATACTTAGCGATCAATCAGGCCTCTCTTTCTCGCTCTCTCCCAAAAGAAACCACCATATTTTTCCAGGTGGAATAAAGACAATATTTGCAGAGGAAGGGAGTGGTGGGGATGGGTGCAGAGGGATGGGAGGTAGTGCAAAGTAAAGACTCTTTATGCTTTTGTGCTTCTTTTGGTATTCTCTCTAGCAAATTCTTATTCTCTTGCAGTAAGAATAGGAGGAATATTATTAGCATCTTTTAGCAGATAGATTCTCTACTTTGAACTGAAGCTGGATATCCTATTATGAAGAACAATGTCTAAAATAATGTTTTGTTTTACTACACCATTAAACAACACCAAAGAACCAGCAGAAAGTGGAACATACAAGCTAATGCCTCCTTGTCCAATATCATCTGGGTTACAATTGCATATCAATGCCCTATCTTTGAAGGCAAACTTTTAAAATAAATACAGAATTTATTGGGGAGAGACAGGTTCTATAAATCTTAAACCATAATATTCCTTCATATTATAACTTTCTTACAGTATAAGTAAATTGGACAACTCAACTTATGGGGTTATTCACATAGTTTGAACAATCTCAAAAATTCCACCATCCTCAAAGAAAAAAAAACATGAACAGGTTCTTTTCTTCATGTAAAATAATTGACAACTGCAAGGGTAATATTGGAATCTTTTTGAAATAGTTTAGCAGAAAATTAAACTTGAGCAGAAATTTAAAGAATGTGGGAAAAGAATCTACAGGAAGCAAAATATGAGTCTGAAAAGTGCTTTTTTGCAAATACAGTGAGACATTTCCTTAATTTAAAAAAAAAAAAAAAAGCATTAAAAAAAGAGAGACAGTCATCAAACAATGTAGACTAGTCCAGACAATTTGGGGTCAACTAATTAGTTTGCTAATTAGTGACTTCCTAGCAAATTTCAGTTCTACTTATCTTTGTTTCTTAGCAGTTGACTAAAGAGTATCTCAGAAATGACCCACAATGTAGAGCAAAGCTGTAGGAAAATCTTTCCATGATTTTTCTTCGTGGTCTTGTGGCTTACTGAGCAAAGGAGATGTGACAATCCAAAATAGGATGTGCTTTAAGTTCAACACACAGACAGGCTTTGGAAGACTTATTATGAAAAAAATGTATACTATGTCATTAATCATTTTTATTACATGCCAAAAAGATAGCAAATATATTACCCATTTTGGATATAGTAGATTAAATAAAATACGTTCTTAAAGGTAATTTATACACCTTTGATTTTGATAAATATGGCTACCAGACAATAGAAAGTTACATACTTGGCTTGCATTATATTTTTATTGAGCAAGGACTTGTATAAAGAGCACATAGAAATGAGCCCCTTTTATGTTTCATTTTGAAATGGTGTTAACAACACCTCCAATCGTGTTTGTTCATTCTTCCTATCATTTTATCCTGATGATGTGATTTTAAAAAGAGAGTTGTTGAGCAGAGATGCAGGTAGCAGCAGCTACAACCTGTCCGTCCCTGACAATCTTGCTCCTCTCCTTCTTGTCAGTGTCTCCTTTGGGTCAGTCCCCAGCCCTGCTCCAGCCCTTGAGAGCTGACTTCTTATTTGTCTCTCTCCTCGGAAGTGATGCTCGTGTACTAGCTTCTGTCCTTAAATGATTCTTAAATGATATCCTGCAAAAATTGTTTGCATGAATTTCAAGTTAAAAATAAAAGAGAGAGAGAACAAAGGATAAATTCAGTTTTATTATTCACTGAGCAAGATTCTAATAAAAAGGAAAAAAAAATCAGCTATTCTTATTCATAATTGCAACAAATTGATAATTAGTTTGTGTATTTTTATTTGCCTAATATATCAATGTATCAGGCTTAACTGAATTGGCAGAATATCTGGAACTCCTAATTGCACAGATAAAAAGTTTGAAAGACTGAGAAGAGATTTTTTTTTCCCCCCTAGGAAGAAGTGGTTTCCTAAGCAAATTAATAATGTAAAAGTTTTTCTGAGCTAATTACAATTCTTTCTTACTTGATCATTAAAGCAGTTTCCCTCTACTAGGCAATATTTTGTTAACCTAGTTTAGCTACTGTGTGCAGTAATAAAAGAGAATTTTTAAAAATATGGCCTATTATTCTCTCATTGTTTTTCTATCCAGAATGAACTTCACTAAATTATAAAACACAAATCAGACTTTAAAAAATTAGTTGACTTTTTGCAAAATGCTATTTCTTAAAAAAAAAAAAAAGCCTCAGAATAAAATTGCAAGTTTAAAGTTTTTTGAATGCTTAACCAGAATTTTAATAACTTGTCCTGGGGTATACCCTAAGGTTTGAGCAAAATGTGATTTCAGGATACATACCTGAATAATGAAAATTTAAATATGCTTTTACATACTTAGATAATACAAAGAAGTATAATTCTGAAATAACATGCATTTCCCTGCATCTTCTATTCAGCTATAATTTAGACCAATATGCAAAATGCATATATAAAATGTGAAATCATCACATTTCAATATATATAATAATTTCTTTTCTGCTGTTATAATTCCAAATTCTGCCACAATTTTGTTAACCAGAAAGAATCTCACTAGAGTCTCCCCAAACTGCTCAAAATACAGTGATTCAGTAATAGAGAGCTACAGAGAAGCATAAGAAACTGATCTTAGCATGAAATTCCATGACACGACTTAAGTCAGGCTCACAATTTATCAGTAAAGCTGGCCTGAAGCTGAAGGAAGACACAGTCATGCCAGGTGGTGTATGGAAGGCAGACTGCCACTGTGGGTATCACGGTTTCCAGTGTACTGTGTTACAAGGGCATGTGAATTTGTCAAACCAATTATTGGTGAGCACAGCAGCAAGATGATCAAAGCCCTGTGGGTGGTGGCATGACGGGCCTGAGGCATCCGTCCATTTGGAGTTGGCGAGCTGTCTACTGCAAAGCTAGAGAATAGGATTCAGTCCCCAAGGAGAACTGACTGGAAAATACTGGGCAGGCAGGTTGCTTGCCTGTTCAAGTTCATGACTGTTCATTCCTTACCCACTGACTTGGCTTGACCAAACTTTAGAAGGGCCTCTCTCCTCCCCATAGGCCTTTGAACTTTGGCTCACCCCCAAACACTGGCATTCAAGCAAGCCCTAAAGAGCAGAACAGGTTCAATCTAAGAACTGTTTAACACAGAGGGAAACATTTCCTGTTGATGTGCCCCAATCAGCTGTCTGCTAGCCCCTATTCACTTGCCCAATTTCCCTTCTAAGTTCCTCCCATCGCCCCCATCTTCCCCTATAAAAGAGAAGCCTTTCTTATTGTTGCTTTTTGTTTGTTTTGAGATGCTTGCAGATGCTGAGATTAGGGTGTTCCTCACTGAGGTAATAGTCTTTTGGAATAAACCTTTACTTTACCTTAGTCTGGGTTTATTTTTTCATTGACAGTCTCAGTGAGGGTCTGCCTCATCTTTCCTCACCCCCGAGACTCTCTTGTCTTACTTGCCTTTTTGTCATAATCCTTGTCATAATCCATATCTACCCTGAAGGAGTAATAAATCAAGGAGTACAATTATTTCTTTTAGGTCTGACTTATTTCTGCACTTTCTTTAACTCTGCCTAGGAAAACCATCAAAATCATTTCTTTTAATTTTTCCTGGAAAATTCCTCCTTCACTGTTGTTGCTGTTCAGTCACTAAGTCCTGTCTGACTCATTGTAACCCCATGGGCTGCAACATGCTAGGCTCCTCTGTCCTTCACTATCTCTAGGAGTTTGCTCAAATTCATGTCCATCAAGTTGGTGATACTATCTAACCATCTCATCCTCTGTCACTCTCTTCTCTTCCTGACCTCAATATTTCCCGGCCTAAAGGTCTTCTCCAGTGAATCAGCTCTTTGCATCAGATGGCCAAAGTATTGGAGCTTCAGCTTCAGCATCAATCCTTTCAGTGACTATTCAGGGTTGATTCCCTTTAGTACTGACTGGTTTGATCTCCTTGCTGTCCAAAGGATTCTCAAGAGTCTTCTCCAGTACCACAATTTGAAAGCATCAATTCTTTGGCACTCAGCCTTCTTTATGGTCCCACTCTCACATCTGTACATGACTACTGGAAAAACTATAGCTTTGACTCTACAGTCCTTTGTCAACAAAGTGATGTCTCTGTTTTTCAATATGCTGTTTAGGTTTGTCATAGCTTTCCTTCCAATGAGCAAGCGGTCTTTTAATTCCATGGCTGAACTCACCATCTGGAGTGATTTTTGGAATTTAAGAAAATAAAATCTGTTGCTTCCTCTACTTTTCCCCTTCTATTTGCCATGAAGTGGCGGGATCAGATGCCAAGATCTTAGTTTTCTGAATGTTGAGTTAAAAGTCAACTTTTTCACTCTACTCTTTCACTCTCATCAGGAGGCTCTCCTCCTTCACTAGGTCTCAGCTTATAACTTTTAGAAAGTGTCTTCTGATGCATGTGATTGGTTATATATCCAGTTTGTTGTTTTTCCCAAAGCTTTCTATGCTTAGCTGTATGTACTTGTTCCCATGTGGCATTATAATATCCTATTTTCTTACACCTGGCCTCCTGATCTCACTAAGGGCCAGGCCAGTTTCATGTTCATCATTATCTCTCAGCAAGTAGCACTGAGCCTACCATATAATAGTTGCTTATTAACATTTGCTTTAAAAAGTACCAAATAAATGAAATAAGGAATACCCAGCCACCCCTGCCATTCATTAGAAATCTAGCATGACCCATTAACCAAAGCACAAGAAAAATTGTATAAGAAAAATCTATATATCAATGGCCAGGAGATTTGCAAAAGTAACACTTTCAGGTCCACAGCAGCAAGACTGTGTTGAGATCAACTCTATAATGTGAATTTACTGAGGCCATGCAAGCAGTCACTGCCCAGGTTCATCCATAATTCTGCAGCTCAGGGTGGTGGCAGGAGATGAACAAGTCAGACGGCACAAAGGCAGAAAAGTCCAGTCTTACTTATTCTCACTGGTAACTTTCATTGTGTTTCATGCTATCTTCATCAGCCCAAATACTACTCTAAAGCTATTTCATACCTGTTTATTTTAATTTCTTATTTTCATCTCTCCAGTATTCCATCTACTTTTGATCAATTCAAAACTCTGTAGACAATTCTCAATCTTCATTATATTAATCTTTTACTAGCTAAGTGGAATCCCCAGCCTGCAACTTTTTCTTTTTTAAATTAGTTTAACAGAGACCCAGAGTTGGGAAACATTTTGTAATTTTAACCTTTCAAATAAAAACTTATGAGCTTCTAATGGATTCGTCACCCAAGAGACTGCTTTTATTACAGTACCAAAATAATGCAGACTGCAGAGCTACACAATGATAAGATTGGCAAAAGGTTTTGGATGACTTCTTTAAGCTGATTAAACTGGGCCACCTGTTTTTGAAGTTTACTCAGTATGTGTTTTGTCTATTTAGTCAGGTAACAATTGCCTCGTTTAATTGCATTAGTACCGTAATTCTCTGACTAGGACAAACAGGATATGCTTTACAGAAAACAGTGTCTCAAAATGTTTGCTTATTCCATTTAAAGATAATAGTATAAAATTTTAATGTAATGACCATCAAAAATTAAGTCTAGGCATATGATTATTATTGTTGTATTTAATGAACTATAATACATTTTGTCGGAGAAGGCAATGGCACTCCACTCCAGTACTCTTGCCTGGAAACTCCCATGGTCAGAGGGACTGGTGGGCTGTAGTCCATGGGGTTGCTAAGAGTTGAACACAACTGAGCGACTTCACTTTCACTTTTCACTTTCATGCATTGGAGAAGGAAATGGCAACCCACTCCAGTGTTCTTGCCTGGAGAATCTCAGGGACGGGGGAGCCTAGTGGGTTGCCGTCTATGGAGTCGCACAGAGTCAGACATGACTGAAGCGACTTAGCAGCAGCAGCAATACATTTTGTTGAAAGTAACATTAAGTGTGTGCTCAGTCATGTCCTAACGACTCTTTACAACACTTTGGACTGTAGTCTACCAGGCTCCTCTGTCCACGGGATTTTCCTAGTAAGACTATGAGAATGGGTTGCCATTTCCTTCTCCAGGGGATCTTCCCCACCCAGGGACTGAACCCACATCTCCTACATTGCAGGCATCCAGATTCTTTACCACAGAGCCATCGGGAGAGCCCAAAAGTAACATTAAAATAACATAAAATATCATAAAGGTAACCAAAAACTATAGAGCAATAATGAAATTCCCAAAGTGAGCATGATTATAAAATAGAATTTTGAATATTGAGTCATAAGTTGAATTGCTTACCATGAGCTTTATTTTGTTCTAATAAGCTTTGGTTATATTTTTATTGTTGTTAATATTGTATGGGATAAAGAAATCTTCTCACAAAGAAATGTGGTTATTTGGGTTTAGTATGAAATATTTTTATGATTTGGATTAATTATAATGTATCATGTTAAAGACATTAATTATTGGTATTGTTCATATTTTTTCTCTTTCTTTTTTCCTAATTTATGTACCAGCCTATTGATTTGCAAACTGGCCCTGTATATGGCAGGACTGGAGGAGGCAGACCACTCAAGACTGGTAAGTGACAGATTTAATAAGCAAGGGAATTTACACATGAAGCTTGTTTTGAGTGCCTGCAATTTCAGTAGATTTTCTGCCTAAAGTTTATATAGAAACCTTAACTGAGTTCAGTCATATACACATCCAAATGGTCTCAGTATCACAAGACAATCTCAAGGCTGTGACCATGGGCAGCTTATATTGTACGGAAAAAAAGTGGAACACAAATTCCAAGGGCAGAAAATGGGATGCTGCTGCTGCTGCTGCTAAATCGCTTCAGTCGTGTCCGACTCTGTGCGACCCCACAGTCGGAAGCCCACCAGGCTCCCCCCGTCCCTGGGATTCTCCAGGCAAGAACACTGGAGTGGGCTGCCATTTCCTTCTCCAATGCATGAAAGTGAAAAGTGAAAGTGAAGTCACTCAGTCTTGTCCTACTCTTAGCGACCCCATGGACTGCAGCCTACCAGGCTCCTCCGTCCATGGGAGTTTCCAGGCAAGAGTACTGGAGTGGGGTGCCATTGCCTTCTCCGAGAAAAGGGGATGAGGAACCTCTAATTGTCTGGGTTCTTCTGTAAGATCAATGGCTCAATTACCTCCTCCAATTCACTTATGTGCAAATTTTACTAAAAAAAAAAAAAAAAAAAAAAAAATCCTACATGATATCTAATTTGCTCTTTTGAAGATACTTCTAGGGGTAGTCTTATAGTTCAGTCAGTGAAGAATCTGTCTGGAATGCAGGAGACTTGGGTTCAATTCCTGGGTCGGGAAGACACTCTGGAGAAGGAAATGGCAAACCACTCCAGTATTCTTACCTGGAGATTCCCATGGACAGAGGATCCTGGCAGATTACAGTCCATGGGATCACAAGAGTCAGACATGACATAGCAACTAAACCATCACCTAGGGGTAGTATGTGGTAGAATCCAGAAGGGATGAAAAAAATGTGCACAATTATGTCTGATTTTTTTCTTTAGCTTGAGACTGGAATTCAAAGCTAACATTCAAGCATAACTCTGGATGAGATGAGAAGTGATGTGTCAAGGGCAGCCATGCCAGGCAGGGAGAGAGAGATCTTGCTAAAAACAGATAAACACTATTGACCCTGCTTTCTACTCTATTGCTCCTTACTCTGGCAAGAGCAAAATAGAATAAACTTATGAAACAGGCTATGTCTTTTACTTGTTTATTTAACCAATGTCTACTGAGTGCCAATTATAGAGGAAGCATCATCTAAGCACTACACATATATCAAAGAAAAAATGAGAAAAATCACTCTGTCTCATGAAGATTAGATTTTTCCATCAGCACATCTCAGTTTAGTTGAGTTCAGTTGCTCAGTTGTGTCCAACTCTTTGTGACCCCATGGACTGCAGTATGCCAGGCTTCCCTGTCCATCACCAACTCCTGGAGCTTACTCAAACTCATGTCCATTGAATTGGTAATGCCATCTCATCCTCTGTCACCCCCTTCCCTTTCACCTTCAATCATTCCCAGCATCAGGGTCTTTTCAAGTGGGTCAGTTCTTCGCATCAGGTGGCCAAAGTATTGGAGTTTCAGCTTCAGCATCAGTCCTTCCAATGAATATTCAGGACTGATTTCCTTTAGGACTGACTGGTTGGATCTCCTTGTAGTCCAAGGGACTCTCAAGAGTCTTCTCTAACACCACAGTTCAAAAGCATTAATTCTTCAGCACTCAGCTTTCTTTATAGTCCAACTCTCACATCCACACATGACTACTAGAAAAACCACAGCTTTGACTAGATGGACCTTTGTTGGCAAAGTAATGTCCCTTCTTTTTAATATGATGTCTAGGTTGGTCATAACTTTTCTTCCAAAGAGCAAATGTCTTTTAATTTCATGGCTGTTGTCACCATCTGCAGTGATTTCGGAGCTCCCCCCCAACCCTCCGCAAAAAAAATGAAGTCTCTCACGGTGTCCACTGCTTCCACATCTATTTGCCATGAAGTGATTGGACCAGATGCAATGATCTTAGTTTTTTGAATGATGTGTTTTAAGCCAAATTTTTCACTCTCCTCTTTCACTTTCATTAAGAGGTTCTTTAGTTCTTTTTTGTTTTCTACCATAAGTATGGTGTCATCTGCATATCTGAGGTTATTGATATTTCTACCGGAAATTTTGATTCCAGATTGTGCTTCTTCCAGTCCAGCATTTCTCATATGTACTCTGCATATAAGTTAAGTAAGCTGGGTGACAATATACAGCCTTGATGTAGTCTTTCCCGATTTGAACCAGTCTGTTCTTCCAAGTCCAGTTCTAACTGTTGCTTCTTGATTTGCATACAGATTTCTCAGGAGGTCAGGTGGTCTGGTATTCCCACTTTCAGAATTTTCCACAGTTTATTGTGATCCACATAGTAAAGTCTTTGGCATAGTCAATAAAGCAGAAATAGGTGTTTTTCTGGAACTCTCTTGCTTTTTCAAAGAATGAGTGGATGTTGGTAATTTGATCTCTGGTTCCTCTGCCTTTGCTAAATTCAGCTTGAACATCTGGAAGTTCATTGTTCACATATTGTTGAAGCCTGGCTTGGTGAATTTCGAGTATTTCTACGCCTCTTTGTGAGATGAGTGCAATTGTGCGGTAGTTTGAGTATTTTTTGGCATTGCCTTTCTTTGGCATTGAAATGAAAACTGACCTTTTTGCAGTCCGGTGGCCAAATTTGCTGGCATATTAAGTATAGCACTTCCACAGCATCATCTTTTAGGGTTTGAAAGAGCTCAACTGGAATTCCATCACCTCCTCTAGCTTTGTTTGTAGTGATGCTCCCTAAGGCCCATTGACTTCGCATTCCAAGATGTCTGGCTCTAGGTAAGTGATCACACCGTGGTGATTATCTGGGTCATGAAGATCTTTTTTGTATAGTTCATCAGCGCATCTAGGGCTTTTTAAAACAGTACTTCCCACTGATCCAGCCCCAAAGCTAAATTGTGACAGAACAATAAATACATAGCTTTATCACATGAACAATTATAAATTTGCATTGCAGTTCTGCACCGTGATGAGCAGTTCATCCTTGGCCAGGTAGCATATTTTTATATATCTATGTGAAAGTGAAAGTTGTTCAGTCATGTCCAAATCTTTGCAATCCTGTGGACTATACAGGCCATGGAATTCTCCTGACCAGAATACTGGAGTGGGTAGCCTTTCCCTTCTCCAGGGGATCTTCCCAACCCATGGATTAAACCAAGATCTCTTGCATTGAAGGCAGATTCTTTACCCGCTGAGTCACAAGAGAAGCCCAAGAATACTGGAATGAGTAGCCTAACCCTTCTCTAGCAGATCTTCCTGACCAAAGAATCAAATTGGGGTCTCCTACATTGCAGGCATATTCTTTACCAACTGAGATATCAGGGAAGACTTATATATCTATAATATGAGCATTTATACTATACATTCTATCTTTATAATTCCAAATTATAAATCATGGTAAAATGACCTAACTTCTAGTCACTTCTAGCAGTAGCTGTAAGCTGCTTGATGTAATTGCTCTTTAGTTCCTGAGTCTATAAAATGTGAAATGTGGATGGTAATACAGTAAAACTCAATTTTTACTGAGTGGGTCAAGATGAATATCATTGTATAAAAATGGATGTTCCTCAAGGGTGGTGATACCTATGGGCTATTTAACTTAATAATTATAAATCAGAGTGGGTGGGGTAAGTCAGTCTTCTATCTGACTTTATCAATGAAGGGGAAAATATGTATCTGGTTTATTTCCCCTTTATAATTCATCTTTTGTGAGTGAATTATAATGCAAAACAATGCAATTAAATATAACTAAATTAAAGGTCCATCAGACTCCTAAATTTTGCTGTCTGATCACACATATTGTCAAGCTATTGTCCCCATTATGAGACTTGACAATCATGTAAGTACCTCCTCTTTCTCCCTTTCCTTATTGTTTTCTTTATCAGTATTCTACTTTCTGTTAATACTACAGACTCTTAAGAGACCTCAGGCTTACTGAGCCAAATTTTGTGAGACACTTGTTAAGAGGTTTCTCTCTCAGAAAGGTTAAAAAAAAACCCGTGGCCACATTCTGTTGTAATTTAACTGTGTCTGACACAAGATTTAGAATATTATTTTTAAAGGAATTTAAAAAGCAAATTAATTAATATTTACAGAGGCTTTTCTGTGAAAGAATATTCTTCTATTAACAGTCAGAGCTAATGCATCTTTAGTTTTCATTAATAACCCACATAAAAAAGACTGTTTTTTTTTTTTACTGGGGTCTCTAATCAAAATTGATTCCTTAAATTTGCTAAAAAACACCAACATTTTTGAGGAAGGCTGCTGTTTTTGGATTCCAGACTTAGCATTTAATAAGAAACTGAAAAACAGGAAGAGGAAAATAGACCAGATTGCTATTGCCATTAAAGCGTTCACATGTTAGGATATAAAGTAGAACACACACACACAGACTGAGAAAGTCATCATATGGAGATCAGGAGGAGAAGGTCACATTCAAAACATGCTGGTGAATATCAATAGAAAAGAAAGGTAATCTATTGATATAACTTACAATTCAGGTTTAAAAAACTGAATGCATTGTGGATGTTTCTTGAACTGCTATGCAAGTGACAGATAATAAAAATATCTACAAAGTGAGGAAGGTAAATGTAATATTGATCCTCATCTCTTTTGTTAAAGAAGGAGAGTCCGGAAGCATGTTGAAAGGTTAGAAATTGAGTGATCCTATTGCTTATTGTGTTCATAAGGCTTGCTGCACAAATATCTGTATATGGATAAGTGACTTGGAAATAAAGGTACTTTCATCATCCATGAGCAATGAAAGCACAGTAGAATCTGATTTGAAGATTCTGCTGAAATGCTGGTCCTGAAAAGGTAAAAACTTATAGCTTGTAATATTAAAATTTATTCTGTTATTAATTACCACAGTGAATATATGTGAGCAGAGGTAGTTAATAAGTTAACAAGAACTCCTATTTATTACTGTTTGGTAACATTATAGAGTCCATCTCTAAAGCTATGTTGAGTGTTCTACATAATAGAAATATTTATTTCCCAATAATAAAGAGATTGCCTATGGAACATTTTGTTGTCTTAATTTTTGTTTTTGGCACTTAAATAGCTGTCTAGCGCATACTAGAAAGAAAAATTTGGCCCTACTAAACCAAAATGCAAAATATTTAAACATTAACACACTCAAACTGTACTGCTGCTGCTGCTGCTGAGTCACTTCAGTCGTGTCTGACTCTGTGCGACCCTAGAGACGGCAGCTCACCAGAACTTAAATGTGCTTTTATCTTTGTTTCTGTTAAAAACACCAAATTAAACACAGTCATTATTTCTGTAATTTAAAAAAATCAATTTTTTGTTATTACTATCCCTACTGTGTTTATAACTTAAGAAAAAAAAAAAACAAACACAAACAACTTTTGTGTTTCAAAATTTGGGTTATAGGGGAAAAAAAATCTTTCTCTTATAGAAAAAAGATCTGTTTAGAATTGTTCCTTCCTGCTTCATTCAGGCATATGTGTGTGTTCTAGGGTATCTTTATATAAGAGTATAAGCACTCTTCAAGAAAAAGATTGACTTTATTTCTTCATGGACCTAAAGAAGAACCCAGGACTGATCTATTGTATTTCGTCTAAACATTTAACTAACATAGGCTCACGTGACTTCTCTGGGCCAGAAACCCTGGGCTCGTTGTCCAAAATTGTAAATCTTGCAAGAAAATGCAGTACAGTGATAAATTTTAACAAAGCAAGGCACACAGTTCAAGGATGAGTTTTTGGGATTATACTTTTTAAGGGTATGTGGCAACCTGGTCTATTTTCCTCTTCTGATTTTTCAATTTACCATTAAATCCTAGGTCAGCTTCCTCAATTAAAATTAACCTACTTAATTCCAGGAATAGATTCTTCTACAACGTTAAAAAATTTACATGTAACTTCTTGGTATATACAAATGCATATAGATATACATATGTACATGCATGTATGCCCACATGTACATACATATACTCTATGTATACATATACATTCATAATGCATATATTAATATAATATATAATATATATGTATTACAATATTACTCTTTTGTTAAAATGCCTTCCCTTTCATTTTTATGAAGGAACCATGCTGGTAGTCTAAAATAATCATTTTAAAAACTTCATTGAAAGTCTACTGTTTCTTATTATTCTCATTTCTCTATGCCAGAGAACATTTTTAATTAAGGCTATATGAATCCAGGGTCATTAATAATCTGCAGATTAATTGCCACCACATGATTGTAAGATGGCTATTCCATGAAGGTTGTAAATTATGTTTAAAGTTCTAAATGCTAGGCCATTCAAACTGAATAGAAAAATAGTGGAGGCTGATTAGTGGAGTAAATGGAGGAAAGGTGAGGCCAAGAAAATAAATAGTTATAAAAGAAATGTTATTTAAAAGATGCTAAGTTAATTCTGGTAAACTTACAGTTATGAAAAATTTGCTAAATACAAAAGTAATGAGTAAATTCAGTTGACCTTAAAAATGTCTATATACTCAAATAGAGGTGCTTTATGTCATTTTATTCTAATTTTTTAACATAGTCTCATAGCTTATAATATATGTTATCTTAAATTTTAAAAACTATATGAGAAATATATGTAACTTCAAATTTCCCAATACCATGCATGTATAATGGACAATAATGTCAACATTTTTAATAGTTTCACCATAAATCATATCTTGTTAAATAAAGCTTCTCCTAATGCTATTCCCTATTTCTATCAGTACACAATGTTAACTTTAAATTTAGCTATAAATGATCTGCTTTATCACTTCTAGTACTAACTTCCATATTCCAAGATCAGTTTAATTGAGTAATATTGCTATGCACATCTGAAATTTGTTCCCCATGGGACTTTATAGGAAAACTTCATCTTTATATGGTCATGGGAGTTACATAAGAATTTTGAGCAGGGTAGAGTAACTCAATGGTGATTGGATATATATATATATATATATATATTTATATCTTTCTGTTTCCATGGGACTTTTACATAAAGAAAATGAATGCAACTATATACAAACATACAATAAAACAAAAAGTTAGAGCAGAAATATTTCACCTAAAAATGCTAAAGGACTACATCTACAAAGTTTATAAAGGCCAGTGGTAAGGTTAGAAATTAATTTTGAAATGAAGGTAACTAAATTACTTAAATTTAAAATTCTACCTCATTCATTTATCTCTTCGTCTCTCTTTCCCTTCCTCCATCCCCCTCCTTCACTCTCTCTCTCCTACCATCACTTACTGAAGTTGCTGTGACCCTTCTTTGCTTATATGTGAAAATTAGATACCAGTGGTAAAAAACTCAACCCACTTAAGTATTCTTGCTTGGAGAATCCCATGGTCAGAGGAGCCTGGTGGGCTATATATAGTCCATAGGGTCACAAAGACTCAGACATGACTGAAGCAACTTAGCATGGCATGGCACAGTGAAACATTGTGTGTTTGGGTGTTAGTGTGTGTGTGTGTGTGGTGTGTGTGTGTGTGTGTGTTCATGCATGCATAGGTGTTTTAGTCCATAAGGTCCTAGATGGTATAATTTGATTCTGGAGTTTCATCCTTTCCTTTTAAGAATATTCACAGATTGTTTACCATTACTGGTTGTATCTTATTTTTTAAGTATGCAAGTGTGTAAAATTTTTAATATGCTCATTTGTTGATGCCAGCCATTTTTAACCACCTTAAGAGGTGTATCTGCTACACTTTATATTTTTATCCAATATTTCATTGAGTTCAGCATGTTTTATTTTTTTCCCAGAATAAGCCATGTTATGTTTTGGTATGTAGCAACACCAGAAACTCAGTGGCATTACAGCCAGAGTTCATTCCTTGCTCACACTTTGCCATAAGGCTGAGTGACAGCTGAATTCCATTTTATAGCACAGAATCCTGGACTGCTTTAACCTTATGGCTATACATTATCAACTGTAGGCAGACTTCCCTGCTCAAAGAAAAATATCTGGCAATTTTATTGTTGTTCAGTTGATCAGTCATGCCCTACTCATTGCAATCCCATGAACTGAAGCATACCAGGCTTCCCTGTCCTTTACTATCTCCTGGAGTTTATTTAAACTCATGTCCACTGAGTCTATGATGCCCTCCAACCATCTCATCCTCTGTCGCCCCCTTTTCCTCATGTCTTCAATCTTTCCCAGCATCAGAGTCTTTTCCAATGAGTTGGCTCTTCACATCAAGTGGCCAAAGAATTGGAGCTTCAGCTTCAGCATTAGTCCTTCCAATGAATATTCAGGGTTGATTTCCCTTAGGATTGCCTGGTTTGATCTCTTTGCTGTTCAAGGGACATTCAACAGTTTTCTCCAGTTCCACAGTTTAAAAGTAGTCAGCCTTCTTTATGGTCCAGCTCTCACATCTGTACATGACTACTGGAAAAACCATAGCTTTGACTATACTAACTTTTGTCTGGCAATACTTACTTTAAGAATACGGTTACAAGTAACACCTACTTGTATCCAGGAGGAAAGGAAGATGAAAATTGATGGTGAGCAACATTTAATAACATAAATATAATAAAATTTAAAAATGTATTCACATCATTTCATTTTATAGCTGGAACAGTAAAGAAAAGACAGTAGATTATAGTACTTTCAAACATACATCTCTTCTCCAAAGAGAAACAATAGACAATTCCAACTTTTTTTCTAATTCATTTCCTTTGTAAATATGGAAGCTTAAAATACAACCTGAATTTTACTACCCTTAAAAAAGATAATGCATTTTCCTCAAATAAAAAACTGACTAGCTGCCTATTGAAAGCTAACTGATACTGTTTTATTATTTTCTCAAATTTGCCTGTTTAGTATGTGCTATGCTGTGCTTGCATTCGTGTCTGACTGTGACCCCATAGATTGTATGTAGCTTGCCAGGTTCCTCTGTCCATGGGATTCTTCAGGCAAGAATACTGGAGAGGGTTGCCATTCCCTTTTCCAGGGAATCTTCCCAATGCAGGAATCAAGCCAAGGTCTCCTGCCTTGCAGGCAGAGTCTTTACCAGCTGAGCTACCAGGGAAGCCCCTTGTTTAGTAAAATAAATGTCAATAGATGCTAAAGATAGATTTTTTTCCAGTTTCAAAAAGTTAGGCTTCTCTTAATTAATAAACACGAAGTAAAACATGAGACATGATTTAGAAAGTGCTTAAGTGCTGAGCAAAGCCTAGATAAAAGATTTATAATTTGGTTGTCTGTTAATCATAAATAGAAAAGTCTTACAAAATATGTCAAAATTATAAGTAAATTGAAACCAGAAAAATGAGCAGTGATTTTTCAAGGAGAAATGGATGTTTTACTAAAGAATCTTAAGCATGTATATATGTGTCTTCTTTAGGTTTCATGACATGATACTGACATGTAAACTGAAGAGTGAAGTGCCACACTAAGAAAGAGAATAGAAGTTGAAAGCTAAGAGGAAGAGGAGGCAAAGAAGAGAAGCAAAGATAATCTCCAGGTTGTAGGCAATGCCAGATGTCATTTTCAGCATTGTCTTTGAATGCTCTTTTTCGGCTTTCTTTGTTTTAGAAAATGTCATGTACCATGAGCTGCGGCTTTGCTCTAGTTCTACTTCCTGTCATAGTCACAGCTGACAGAGCTGGTATCTTTCCCACCAGTCTGAGTTCAACTATAATGCTGACTTCCTCACAGAGTGTGGAAAACTTATTGCAAAGCTAGGTGTACTTTATGTTTACAGCTATTGCAGCAATGCTGGTAAAAATACACTGACAGAACCTCAAGCAACTTCTCTATGTGACAGAAGAGGGTAAATTCCTAAACACAATGTAGCCCATTTTGTGTGTGAGACTGGTTTAGTAAACAGCCCTGTATTGCTATTATGAAGTCCTACATTCAGTTCAGTTCAGTCGCTCAATCATATCTGACTCTTTGTGACCCCATGAAATACAGCACACTAGGCCTCCCAGTCCATCACCAACTCCCGGAGTCCATTGAGTCGGTGATGCCATCCAGCCATCTCATCCTGTGTCGTCCCCTTCTGCTTCTACCCTCAATCTTTCCCAGCATCAGGGTCTTTTCAAACGAGTCAGCTCTTCACATCAGGTGGCCAAAATGTTAGAGTTTCAGCTTCAACGTAAGTCCCTCCAATGAACACCCAGAACTGATCTCCTTTAGGATGGACTGGTTGGAAGTCCTACATTAGCAGCCATTATTTCCAATGACTGGATTATTTGTAAGCAAATATTTTGTACATGTACAATTTGGAATGTATATCTAGATGTTAAAAGTATGATTAGAGTAAAAAATGTCTTCCAAGTTTTAGGGTTCACACAGTAAATGGAAATACATGTATATATCAGGCTTTAATTCTAGGAAGAAAAAATAAAGTTTGCTTTAATATAAAGGAATGAAACTTCTCTTTTTAAGGTGAACGTTTCAGAGTTTTAGTGAGCAAAGACAAAGGTAATTTAAAGTTTCTTCCATATGTAGCAAGGAGCAGGATTCAAAAGTACAGTGTTTTCTGACTCCCAATGTTGAAATACCATCTCTAACATTTACTACCTGTATGACCTTGAGCCAGCTGCCCATCAGCCTTACTAAATTTTCTAATATGTAAAATAGAAAAAATAATAATACCTGTTCCCTAGAATTGTGGCAAGCTTGAAAGGAATTAATATGCATGAGATAAGTGAATGCATGTCATGTAGTGAATGCCAAGTAAGCTTAGTTATTCTTACCAGAAGAGTTTGTCTTATCTCTTCTTTGAATGCACTGTCTGACCTTATATTTCCTATTCAAAGGCACTTGAGTCAAAGTCTCACATCCTGGTGTTAATATTTTCTGTGACTTCACACCCTTAGTTCTTGAACAGTAAACGATTGAGCCATCTTGTGGATATCTGAGGTCAGTTTCAAACTGATCTTCTACCTGGTACCTTGCATCACTAAGAGAAAGAAAGCTCCTTCTTCCCTTACTCAAGTTCTCTATTTTAATCTCACCATCTGACTGCTTGGACTGTTTTAGCCCTGGTTCATTGATCATTAATGCTCACCCCTATCCCTTTCCACTGCATGCTCTTGAAACCTCATGATGTTATTAATAAAGTAATCTACGTCCTTAACAATTTTGCATAAGTGTTTTTCCACTTTATAGATTTACCAGAAATGTAATCACCTGACAGCCTGACTACTCAGATATCCCTCTTCCACACTGACTCCTCTTCCAGTTAGGATCCAGTAGATCCTAAACTAAATGTAATCCTGATTTGTTGAATGAGTGTATCAATGGTGTGCTTCTTATCTTCCTCTCCAGAATGATCCCTGCCAGAACCTACCTAAAAAATTGTATCTTAACATCAAATTATGGCTTCAAGCTCTCTCATATGCTGTGACCTCATTCTTTTATTCACCTATCCCTGAAGAATTTCATTCATCACATAGTTGCTGAGTAAGCACTATGGAAGATTTCAGCTCTTTAGCCCTGAACAAAGATAGACTTTTACCCTGTACTTGTGTTGTCACCAAGGTATGCTATTTCAAACTTTAATTCCTTTAATTATATTTTCTTCTGCCACCTAGAAAAATAGTAAAAGTCTTCTAAAGTTTAGTTAAGAAATTAATCCAATCAGGAAACTTTTTCTTATATTTTTCAACTCTTAATATAAGATAACTATCCCTATTCCTCATGTGAAGACCATGTTCCTCTATATGTCTATTATTATGTTTATCAAATTATATTGAATTATCTGTTTCCAGGTTAAAAGGTTTTTGCAGGAAGGGATATCATTCATATCTTGAGCTCCTGGCATCACAGCTGATATATCCTAGAAACTCAATAACTGATTAAGCACAAATGCTACGTTAACTTAAAGAGAGATCCAATGCTCTTTTTTTCACGGAGACTCACTTAGACTGGAACATTTCATATTTGACTCCCTTCTGCATCTATCACAACACCTAACTGTATAATTCAATACTTGGTAAGTCTTGGGTAAGTATTAGTCATTTTTCAAGCTCAATCAAAAACTTTTAAGAAAAGATCAGTATAAGATAATTTGTCATTTGATATCCCCTAATGGGGTGGCATTAGAGATAAATATATATATATATCTGCTTCCCAGTGCAGGAGATGTAAGAGACATGGGTTCAATCCCTGAGTTGGGAATATCCCCTGGAGGAGGTCCTGGCAATTCATTCTAGTATTCTTGCCTGGAAAATCCCATGTACAGAAGAGCCTAATGGGCTACAGTCTGTAGGGTTGCAAAGTGTCAGACATGACTAAAGTGACTTAGCATGCACACACCCACAATGTCTCCTAACAGTGCTGGAAACATAATGAGTACTCAGTAAATATTTGATGTCTCTCTGTATAAAAATAAAAGATGCCATGCCTTACACTCAGATCAGTCACTCAGTCGTGTCCAACTCTTTGCGACCCCATGAACTGCGGCACGCCAGGCCTCCCTATCCATCACCAGCTCTCGGAGGTCACTCAGACTCACATTCATCAAGTCAGTGATGCCATCCAGCCATCTCATCCTCTGTTGTTCCCTTCTCCTCCTGCCCTCAATCCCTCCCAGCATCAGAGTCTTCTCCAACTCTTTGGCCACCTCAACTCTTCGCATGAGGTGGCCAAAATACTGGAGTTTCAGCTTTAGCATCATTCCTTCCAAAGAAATCCCAGGGCTGATCTCCTTCAGAATGGACCGGTTGGATCTCCTTGCAGTCCAAGGGACTCTCAAGAGTCTTCTCCAACACCACAGTTCAAAAGCATCAATTCTTCGGCGCTCAGCCTTCTTCACAGTCCAGCTCTCACATCCATACATGACCACAGGAAAGACCATAGCCTTGACTAAGCGAAACTTTGTTGGCAAAGTGATGTCTCTGCTTTTGAATATGCTATCTAGTTTGGTCATAACTTTCCTTCCAAGGAGTAAGCGTCTTTTAATTTCATGGCTGCAATCACCATTTGCAGTGATTTTGGAGCCCAGAAAAAGAAAGTCTAACACTGTTTCCACTGTTTCTCCATCTATTTCCCATGTAGTGATGGGACCAGATGCCACGATCTTTGTTTTCTGAATGTTGAGCTTTAAGCCAACCTTTTCACTCTCCACTTTCACTTTCATCAAGAGGCTTTTTAGTTCCTCTTCACTTTCTGCCATAAGGGTGGCATCATCTGCATATCTGAGGTTATTGATATTTCTCCCGGCAATCTTGATTCCAGCTTGTGTTTCCTCCAGTTCAGCATTTCTCATGATGTACTCTGCATATAAGTTAAATAAACATGGTGACACTATACAGCCTTGACATACTCCTTTTCCTATTTGGAACCAGTCTGTTGTTCCATGACCAGTTCTAACTGTTGCTTCCTGACCTGCATACAGATTTCTCAAGAGGCAGATCAGGTGGTCTAGTATTCCCATCTCTCTCAGAATTTTCCACAGTTTATTGTGATCTACACAGTCAAAGGCTTTGGCATAGTCAATAAAGCAGAAAGAGATGTTTTTCTGGAACTCTCTTGCTTTTTCGATGATCCAGCGGATGTTGGCAATTTGATCTCTGGTTCCTCTGCCTTTTCTAAATCCAGCTTGAACATCAGGAAGTTCACGGTTCACATATTGCTGAAGCCTGGCTTGGAGAATTTTGAGCATTACTTTACTAGCGTGTGAGATACATGCAATTGTGTGGTAGTTTGAGCATTCTTTGGCATTGCTTTTCTTTGGGATTGGGATGAAAACTGACCTTTTCCAATCTTGTGGCCACTGCTGAGTTTTCCAAATTTGCTGGCATATTGAGTGCAGCACTTTCACAGCATCATCTTTCAGGATTTGGAATAGCTCCACTGGAATTCCATCACCTCCACTAGCTTTGTTCCTAGTGATGCTTTCTAAGGTCCACTTGACTTCACATTCCAGGATGTCTGGCTCTAGGTCAGTGATCACACCATCATGATTATCTGGGTCGTGAAGCTCTTTTTTGTACAGTTCTTCTGTGTATTCTTGCCACCTCTTCTTGATATCTTCTGCTTCCGTTAAGTCCATACCATTTCTGTCCTTTATTGAGCCCATTTTCGCATGAAATGTTCCTTTTGTATCTCTGATTTTCTTGAAGAGATCCTTAGTCTTTCCCATTCTGTTGTTTTCCTCTATTTCTTTGCATTGATCGCTGAAGAAGGCTTTCTTATCTCTTCTTGCTATTCTTTGGAACTCTGCATTCAGATGTTTATATCTTTCCTTTCCTCCTTTGCTTTTCGCTTCTCTTCTTTTCACAGCTATTTGCAAGGCCTCCTCGGACAGCCATTTTGCTTTTTTTGCATTTCTTTTTCATGGGGATGGTCTTGATCCCTGTCTCCTGTACAATATCACGAACCTCATTCCATATTTCATCAGGCACTCTACCTATCAGATCTAGGCCCTTAAATCTATTTCTCACTTCCACTGTATAATCATAAGGGATTTGATTTAGGTCATACCTGAATGGTCTAGTGGTTTTCCCTACTTTCTTCAATTTCAGTCTGAATTTGGCAATAAGGAGTTCATGGTCTGAGCCACAGTCAGCTCCTGGTCTTGTTTTTGCTGATTGTATAGAGCTTCTCCATCTTTGGCTGCAAAGAATGCTTTGCAAAGTTCAAATTAAGAGTATTTCAAGGTACTTTTATTAAAGATAACTATTTATATCCATAAGTGAAACTTGGACATTATGATTAATGTTAAAATACAGAGTTGGGTTTAAGGTGCCTTATTTTTTCTTTTCTTTCAATATATAGTTCTGAAAGCAACAAAAAAATTATCTTCACCCTCTGGTTCTGCAAGAATGAAGTCACTAGTCATTGAAGTTGCTGATTTTTAACATGCCTTGAAAGTAGTTTAGGGTAGAGATCAGGAATGAGGCACTGTGCTCTAGAAAAACTAGCAGAACAGGCCTTCAGATAGTCAGACATTTTCAGGAGAAAATACTCTGAAGCAAATTTCTTGCATCTTTTCATAACTAGAAAAGCACTAAAATTATTACCAGAGACACCTGTTCCTCCTGACTAGCAGCAACCTTCCACCGAGATACGGGTGTGTGTGCTCAGTAGATCAGCGTTCAAGTCTGTGAGCCCTTAAACTGCAACCTGCCAGGCTTTTCTGTCCATGGGATTCTCCAGGCAAGAAGAATAGAGTGAGTGGCCATTTCTTCCTCCAGAGGATCTTCCTGACCCACAGATCAGACCCATGTCTCTTGCTCCTCCTGTGTTGGCAGATGAATTCTTTACCACTGAACCACCTGGGAAGTCCACTAAGATCTGTACTTGATTGCAAGTAGTCACATCACCCAAAACACACATATACCTATATTATCCCTTACCTCTTCAGAAAAATTCCTCAGAACTATGTGAAAAACTATCTACCCAAGTATAGTCCTAAGTAAGTCCTCAGAAAAAACTGAAACTCACAGCTCTACTTTATATATACATACATACGTATATATATTCATTTAACAGTAATAACAGTGCCTCAAATCTGAAAGTTAAAATAAAATCATGGTTTAACTTAGGGTCAAATTTTACCCAAATATGAAAAAACATGCTAATTTATCTTTGAGATTCCTTTGTGAATAGTATCTTTATTAGAGTACTTTTCTGTAGTATAACCATTTCTTTTCATTATAAATGTTTTATTTTCAAAACTTATGAAAGCTTTAGCTTGTGCACTTTTATTGAAATATTGTTTGTTGTGTTCTCCTGACCAAAAAAAAAAAAAAAGGTGATTTTATCATGTTTACTATGGTGTGTCTTCATTTTTCACATCCCTTCATAAACAGCCACCCTGGTAATAATAAAGAATAGAGGGTATTGCTGAAGTGAAAGATGTAGGCAAGGTGAACACTTATAAAGGGAATCTATTGTAGAAGGTGGTTTCAAAATGTGGAGAGAATTAAAATAATATTTTAAAAAATTTAAATAGTGGAACTTCTCTGGCAGTCCAGTTACTCTGCACTTCCATTGCAGGGGATACAGTTTCCATCCCCGGTCAAGGAACAAAGATCCCACATGCTTCCTGGTACTGCTGCTGCTGCTGCTAAGTCGCTTCAGTCGTGTCCGACTCTGTGCGACCCCATAGACGGAAGCTCACCAGGCTCCCCCGTCCCTGGGATTCTCCAGGCAAGAACACTGGAGTGGGTTGCCATTTCCTTCTCCAATGCATGAAAGTGAAAAGTGAAAGTGAAGTCGCTCAATCGTGTCCGACTCTCAGCGACCCCATGGACTGGAGCCTACCAGGATCCTGCGTCCATGGGATTTTCCAGGCAAAAGTACTGGGATGGGGTGCCATTGCCTTCCCCCTTCCTGGTACAGTCAAACAAAATTTTAAATAGTACTTTGAGTATGTGATTGTATGATTATATGATTATTTTCATTTTGATTCTTTTTACCCTTCTATTTGTCTGGTTCATCAGAGAAGGAAGGTGAGGGAATGTGAAATCATAAGTGCTTAGTTTAATATTTAAATACACTATCAGTAGGTCCTTTTGGCTTGACTCAACTTCAGGCAGGCTTCTTCTTGACCTTGCTTTTCTTAGAGCACTTGCTTTAGAAAACTTACAATTATAACTTCTTTTTCTACATCTTTGAGATATAAATCTTCTGCAGTCCAAAAATATTTCTCAAAGACAGGCGAGCCATCTCTTTGAAACGTAATCAAGAAAGGTTCTCCATCTCCAGGTTCTGTGGGAGAGTGGGGGCTTAAATTCAGAAAGTGACAGCTAGCAAACACAGATGGACTAAGCACATTGACTAACCTCCCATTGAATATCTCCCTGTACTCTGCCATTACCTCACTCTACCTTTTAAAATCACCCTATTTTGCTTTAGTGAAATTGAATATAATCTTTCTCCTTAATTGTGGTAGTCTTGAGTCATGTTTTCCTTGCCTGTTTAACTAACTTGGTGCAAATTTTCTTTTAGAGTTCTAGGATGTGCAGGGCCAGTTGTCAAAAAATATTCAAAATTCTGCTACTATTTCTACTCTTTTTCTCACTTGTATTATCTTACTTCATATTCTCCTAATTTGTGATGATTAGTATTCATATTGTTTAGTTTCAGTTTCAAGTAAAATAAATGGAACCTCTCTCTCTCTCTCATTTTTTACTTCATCATTATTTTAAACCAAGTCCTTTAAAATTTTTTTTTGATCTTTAAATAAGGCTATGGGAAGCATAAGTTTGTCAGGAAATACATATGAGTACATGCCTAAAGGCAGTTTAAATGAGGAAAGTAATTTGAGTTCCTCAGACCTGACCTAAAATGTATTGCATAAAATAAAAATTAGTTAACCCACTTAGAAAAGAACTCATTCAAACACTGAGTCTAAGAGGCATGAATCTGGAAGTGTACTTAAGGTGAAGCTTTGCCTCAGAGTCAAATCTTGGTCAGAGAGATGCCAACAAAATCCAGGATTTGATTTACATAGAATTGGGAAGGGGTAGAGATAGTCTTCAGACTCTTTTTTCTCAGAATTATTGTTTTATATCCCCATCTTTTTTTTTTTTTTTGATCCCTGATTGAACCCTTTATTTCAAGATCTCTCATATGAATACCTTTATAAAACATAACCTCTTCCTAAAGTCACTGCTCTTTCTGTTTACCAGTCCTCTCCATGCCAGACCAAGTCTTACTCATCCTATATTTTATTTCTTTGGGGTTCTGCTCACTGACAAGTCAATTGGATGAGTCACACGACCAAGTGAACCAATTAAGTTACCATTGCAAGTACCATATTTGTGTTTTAACAGGGACTTCTGGAAACAGATTTAATCCTAGGATGACCATACCTTAGTGGTATGGCACTAGTGGTAAAGAACCCACCTGCCAATGCAGGAGACAAAAGAGACACAGGTTCAAACCCTGGGTATGGAAGATCCCTTGGAGGAGGGAAATGGTAACCCACTCCAGTATTCTTGCCTGGATAATCCCATGGACATAGAAACCTGATAAGCGACAGTCCATAGGGTTGCAAGGAGTCAGACATGACTAAAGTGACTTAGCACAGCACAGACCATGCTATGAGTACTGATATTCTCAGTACAGTTATTCATAATACACCCTTTAATCTCAAAAGTGCCTCCATCAACTAGAAAACATGCACAATATGAGAGCTGTGATATAACTTTTACTTGGCACAAAATGAGGACTGTAGCCTGGGAGATAGCACTTCAGATAGCTCTGAGAAACTGCCCCAAAGAGGTAGTATGGGAAGGTCAATATATATAATTTTGGTGAAGGGAGAGTTCAGTGCAATCAAGCACTTATTTTCAAAAGGTTTTCTGCTAGTCAAGGGGAGCTGATGTCATCATGAAAGGTTTTAGTGTTTTTCTAGATGTGAGGCGATACAAAGATTAGATATGCATGTGTACTCAGTCATGTCTATTTGCAGCCTTATATACTGTAGCTTGCCAGACTCCTCTATCCATGGAATTTTCCAGGCAAGAATACTGGAGTGGGTTGCCATTTCCTATGCCAGGGGATCTTCCCAACCCAGGAACTGAACCTGGATCTTTTGCCTTTCTTGCATTGGCAGGCAGATTCTTTACCATTGTGCCACCTGGGAAGATACAAGATGCAAAGATTGTGATCGTGTAATCACAATCTTTGCATCTTGTATCTAGCTATCTAAAGACCTGTTCCACCAGATTCCCTAAATATAGAGAGCCTCACTCTCCACCTTGAACTCCTTTCAGGGCATGACTAAGGTCAACAGCTGCTGCAGCACAGGGGTCAATCGCCACAGAAGCAGATGGTGAATGCCCTTCACAAGTGCCAATTTGTAGCTGAAACCCATTATAGACATAAATTTAAATAGTCATCCTATGTATTAAAATATTAGAATGGTCACCCACTGTAATGATGAAAGTGTTCAGACATAAAGGCAAATTATTTTTAGAGAAAACACAGCCAGATTCTGGGTCCTTAAAAATAAAGACATAAGGAGGCAGTTTCACATGATTTATTGTTGTTGTTCAGTTGCTAAGTTGTGTTCAACTCTTTGCAAACCAATGGACTGCAGCACACCAGGCTCCCCTGTCCTCCACTATTTCCCAGAGTTTGCTCAAATTCATATCTATTGAGTTAGTGATGTAATCCAACCATCTCATCCTCTATCACCCCATTCTCCTCCTACCCTCAATCTCTTCCAGCATCAGGTTCTTTTCCAATGAGTTGTCTCTTCATATCAGATGGCCAAAGTATTGGAGCTTCAGCATCAGTACTTCTAATGAATATCAAGGGTTGATTTCTTAAAGATTAACTGGTTTCTTTTACTTGCTGTCCAAAGGACTCTTAAGAATCTTCTCCAAAACCACAATTCAAGATAATCAATTCTTTAGTGCTCAACCTTCTTTATGGTCCAAGTCTCACATCCATCCATGATCACTGGAAAAACCATTGTTTTGACTATATGGATGGTTGTTGGCAAAATGATGTCTCTGCTTTTTAATATGCTGTCTAGGATTGTCATTGCTTCTTTCAAGGAGAAAGTGTCCTTCAATTTGTGGCTGAGTCATAGTCTGCAGTGATTTTGGAGCCCAACAAAATAAAACCTACCGCTGTTTTCACTTTTTCCCCATCTATTTGCTATGAAGTAATGGGACCAGATGCCATGATCTTAGTTTTTTGAATGTTGAGTTTTAAGCCAGCTCTTTCACTCTCCTCTTTCACCTTCAACAAGAGTCTCTTTGTCATTACAGTGGTATCATCTGCATACTTGAAGTTGTTGGTATTTCTCCTAGCAATCTTGATTCCAGATTGTGATTCATCCATCTCAGCATTCCAGATGATGTATTCTGCATAGAAGTTAAATAAGCAAAGTGACAACATACAGCCTAGAAAGACTTCTTTCTCACTTTGGACCCATTCATCTGTTCAATGTTTGGTTTTAACTATTGCTTCTTGACTTGCCTACAGGTGCCTCAGGAAACAGACAAGGTGGTCTGGTATTCCCATCTTTATGAATTTTCCACAGTTTGTTGTAATCTGTACAGTCAAAATGTAGTCAATGAAGCAGAAATAGACATTTTTCTGGAATTTCCTTGTTTTTTCTATGATCCAGTGGATATTAGCAATTTGATCTCTGACACCTTGCCTTTTCTAACTCACTCTTGTACATATGGAAGTTCTCAGTTCACAAGCTAGCTGAAGCCTAGCTTGAAGGATTTTGAACATTACCTTGCTAGTATGTGAAATGAGTGCAATTGTGGGGTAGTTTGAACATTCTCTGTCATTGCCTTTCTTTGGGATTGGAATAAAAACTGACCTTTTCCAGTCCTGTGGCTGAGTTTTCCAAACTTGTTGGCACATAATGTGTAGGATTTCAACAGCATCATCTTTTAGGATTTGAAATAGCTCAGCTGGAATTCTATCACCTCCACTGGCTTTGTAGTGATGATTCCTAAGGCACACTTAACTTCACACTCCAGGATGTCTGGCTTCTGGCTCTAGGTGAGTGACCACATCATTGTGGTTAGCCAGGTCATTAAGACATTTTTTGTATAGTTCTATGTATTCTTGCCAGCCCCTTTTTATCTTTTCGGCTTCTGTTAGTTTCTTACCATTTCTGTTCTTTATTGTGTCCTTCTTGATATTTTCAATCTTCTTGAAGAGGTTTCTAGTCTTTCCTATTCTGTTGTTTTCCTCTATTTCTTTGCACTGTCCACCTAAGAAGGGAATCCGACTTTCTTGTGGTTGGTTGCCTTAGACTTACCGGTCAACAGTGTTGCTTGTTATCCAGGATAATTGCCCAGGTAGGAGATTCAAGAGGACTTGTCACAAATACTCAGAAATTCCAAATATGTAGCAGAGGATAACAATTAAAACTTGGATAAGCAAACGAAAAGACTGTGTGAAAGAGTAATTATAATTTAAATTTTTATAATGCTTAGAATTGCTAGACATTGTTCTAAATATTTTACTAGTATTAACTCATTTAATCATAGCAAGAACTCAATAAGTATGAGATTATCATTCTACTCATTTTATGAGTAGATAAAACTACCATTTTATCTATGGATGAGAAAACTGAGGCAAAGAGAGATTATGTATTTATCCAAGTCACTAAGAAGTAGTAAAACTAGAAACATGGAAAGTTTTCTTTTAAATTTTCATGATCTAAGACATAATTCTGTCTTACGTCTTTTCTCAGGAAAAAAAGAGAGAGAAGGAGAGAGAGAGGGAAGGAGAAGAAAGAGAGGCTGATTCTGCTTTCATCCACAGTAGATATTAGGCTATGCATGATCCTTATGTCCCCTGATATCTACTCTATTTATGTGGTACATTTCTTCTCCTACCCTTGAGATCCACCAGTCTGTTCTACTCTTGAACTGTCTTCTCCCATCCCCCACTCAACTCTACTTTCTATTACATCTTACTCTCAGCCTCCAGCGAAGGATGTCAGACTGTTGATTCCTTCATGTTCCACTGTTGGATGCAACTCACTGATTCCAGATCCTAAGGAGGGAAAAAGAGAGAGAAAGTCATCACAAAGAGACAATAGTCTCACAGTTAAGTGTGTGTCAATTATCACTAACTCTGTGCATTATTTTAGTAATAATTTTGTCATCTCTGCCACAAGTTGCATTTTCAAAGCTCTTTTCTATCCATCTTGAGAATCTGTAGGCTTCCAGGACAGAGTTGTCTTTGCATGGGGAGGGGACTTCTAGGCAAGGATCTGTATGAGGAAAGAGAAACACAGAGTAAACATATGACAAATACAAACCCTTAGAAGCCACTTCAGGTACTCTGTGTTGAGTTGAAATATAACAATCTATCCTCCTCTAGAATAAGTGAGCTTATCTCATGTAGCCCTCCCTCTCTGATACTTCTATTGTATTTTCCGTAAGGATTAAGAGTCCATACTATTTGTATACTATTAAGCTATATCTCGGAGAAGGCAATGGCACCCCACTCCAGTAAATCCCTGGAAAATCCCATGGACGGAGGTGCTTGGTAGACTGCAGTCCATGGGGTCGCTAAGAGTCAGACACGACTGAGCGACTTGACTTTCACTTTTCACTTTCATGCATTAGAGAAGGAAATGGCAACCCACTCCAGTGTTCTTGCCAGGAGAATCCCAGGGACAGGGGAGCCTGGTGGGCTGCCATCTATGGGGTCGCATAGAGTCGGACACGACTGAAGCAACTTAGCGGTAGCAGGCTATATCTGGATCTATATAAGATAAGGCAAATGCTATACTTTGAACAAACTGAAATCAAGGGAAACTCAAGGCAAAATTTTCCTAATAATATACTTCTATAAATCACAAATTAGCAGCCTATAGTTCTGTAATTTGACATGGTTATAAAAATAGATGTGTCACATCATTTATTGGCATTTTATTCTTCAGTTAATCTACTAAAACGCAAACTGTAAAGGCAGAGAATGCTTGCCCTCTTGTACCTAATCACATCTGGCACCAGAATTTCCAACCAAATGAATCATGACTGGCACTGCATGTAACTGCTTCTAAAGTTGTCAGGTTCTCTAAGATGTCATGGGGAGGCCAGAAAAGTTTCAAAGCAATGCCTGTTAGAAGGAGGGTCATTTACTGAAGGATGGCAGTGATTTGAAGTGTCTAATTTTAAAAGTAGAAAAATGATAAATCTAGAATAATGATATTGAAAACATAAACTAGTCCAAGAAGTCCAGAAAGAAACAGTAAGCCACAAGAAAAGGAAATATCTAGACTAAAAACAAACACAAAAATCCTTTTGACTTGATGGCCTTTTTTACCACTTTCTATATTCTCAAATATATTTGTGTCCAAAAAGTAAACTGTAGAAATATAATCTGATTCAATATCAGTGAGTTTTATTGTCAGTGAATAACAAACATAAATTAATTAGACTTGAATTTTTTAGCCTTTGAATTTTAAAATCATCATAAGAATTTTGAATGGAGTTTAGTGCAGAAGCAGTAATGCAGGAGTTAGGAATTCAAGCTCTGAAAATGTAAAAATTGAGGGTTGAGTTCTAGTTCCATCATTTACTAGCTTGTTAAACATAAATGTTTCTTTTTCTTTTTAGAATAGAGTTAAACAGAGTTAATAATAGATCCTCTATCATAGTGCCTTTGTAGTATTAAATAACATACTACCTTCTACCAAAAGTAATATACATAGTAGTAGTATTATAATAATGTATTTAAGCATTTAATAAATAAGTTTAAGATATTGATAAAGTAATACTGCTTTTGCTATAAAAAATATTTAAGTTTGTAGAACATTGTCATTGACTTCTCCTCAAGGAACTGATTTATTCTTTGTGTTCCTATCAATTCTTTCAGCTCCTCTTGAATATATAATGTCTTTATCTCACTGTGGTAAATTTATTTTATATTGTTTCTCATCAAAACTTTATAAGTGATTTTTAGACTTATGTCCCTCACCAACCCCTATGCCCGAATTTCATCACTAACAATTTATTCTCATTTTCCTAAAATGATAATTGCATTGCTTTTGATTAGAAAACATCTTTACACAACAGTGTAAACTGTGCTAGTGTTTACTATACAGCTATTAGTGGCACATACCCAGCTTTCTGGTAAAAATTAAATATTTTATTTCAAGTTCACTCTCAGAACTATTGAAGAAGTTTCATAATATTGTCTCCCATATCAATGATAAAATTTGCAAGTAACACTATGGCAACGAGGACCATCGAAATCTTCCAACCACAGATTATTCCAGATCTTCTTGCCACTACTTTCTTCCTTGTTTCCCAAAACAAGTACTTACTTTAGCTATGTAGAATATCTTACATCTCCTAGAATGGTCTCCACCTTTTTATGTCTTTGAACATCAAATTTCTTCTGCTCAGAATGACCATGTCTTCTTTTTGGAAGATTTCACCTCCTGTTAGAACCAGAAGGGTTTTCAGTGCATTGCATTATGTACTTATCTTTCCTATAGCATATATACTGTGAATATGTGTGTGTGTGTGGTCCTTATTTTATTTTTAAACTTTTGGTCACATTTTCTAGCACAATTTCAGGCACATTATAGGTGCTCAAAAATGTCTAATGATTGAGCAAATGAATAACACTCCATGATGTTGATCTTTGGTACTATGAAGTAAAAATATTGTGAAAATATTGCCACTCAAAAAAAAAAGTCATTGTATTTGCATCTAGCAATTGCTATTCAAGACCACAGTTCTGGTTTAAAACTTTAAAAGATCAGATTTGTGACAATTAAGAAAATGATTCAGAATTTTGTTTTCTGAATTTATATTTTAAACTTGACTTTAACCAAAAAAAAGTAGAAAATGTTAAAAGTTTTTCTTAATAGATTCTAAGTCTCTTTTTCATAACATTACATTTTTAGCAGCTGATACTTATGGAATAAAAATGATGTGAATTTAATAATAAAATGTATGCTAGCCAACTCTATTTCCTACAGAATACTCTATAAAATAAATTATAATAAACCAAACTCTTCTAGACAGTAATGATGGATAATTCCAATTTATCTTATTTCATGAATAAAAATATACCTATCATAAATCCTTTCTTTTAACATAAATGACTACTGTTAAATTTCTGATGATGCTACCTCCCACAAATTATCACCTGAGAATCCTTAATAAGAAGCTGAAATATATTATAGATGATTTAATTCTTAGCATTCATACTGATCCATACTCTGCATCTGACTTATTGAAACCATTTGTCTTTCTAAAACATATTTTATTCAATGATTGTGATACTTCATATTAATTCATCATTGCATTGCAAATGCCAACTATATTTAAATAGAAAATGCATTCATCCTTAAGCAATACATATCTATTGGTCTTACTAGTATAGGCAATATATGTACAAAATATAAAGGGCAAGTAAAACTTAGTTTAGTCGACACAGAATTCAATAATAATTTGTTGCTGTTGTTCAGTGGCTAAGTCATGTCCAACTCTTTGTATTCCATGCACTGCAACAATCCAGGCTTTCCTGTCCTCCACTATCTCCTGGAATTTGCTCCAATTCATGTCCACTGAGTCAGTGATGCTATCTAAATCTCATCTTTTGCTACTACCTTCTCCTTTTGCCTTCAATCTTTCCCAGCATCAGGGTTTTTTCCAATGAGTCCACTCTTCACATCAAGTGGCCAAAGTTATTGAAGCTTCAGGTTCAGAGTCAGTACTTCCAGTGAATACTCAGGGTTGATTTTCTTTAAGATTGACTGGTTTGATCTCCTTGCAGTTCAATGATTATATTTCTCATTGTTTCCTTTATATTCCCTGTTTTAACATTTTATATTCTATATCCATAAATTTCTGGTCTTTTACATCATTTTCTTCGCTGTCATGAATAGAAGGGTATAAGATAGAAGAAAAGGTAAATAAATATTTTTTTCAGTATTTAATAAATGAAAGACACTTCAGGTAGCAATTTGCATACATTGTTTCATTTGTAAGATGAACATTATTTCCCTCTTTTTTTCAGATGAGGAAATGGAGATACAATAACATATACAAAATGCCTAGTGTGTTGATGGAGAAGGCAATGGCACCCCACTCCAGTCCTCTTGCCTGGAAAATCCCATGGACGGAGGAGCCTGGTAGGCTGCAGTCCATGGGTTTGCTAAGTTGGACATGACTGAGCAGCTTCACTTTCACCTTTCGCTTTCATGCACTGGAGAAGGAAATGGCAACCCACTCCAGTGTTCTTGCCTGGAGAATCCCAGGGACGGGGGAGCCTGGTGGGCTGCCGTCTATGGGGTCGCATAGAGTCGGACACGACTGAAGCGACTTAGCTTAGCTTAGCTTAGCTTAGTGTGTTGATAGTTGGTAAAGTAACTCAAAAAGAAAGCCATTTTAAAAGGCTGACTTAGCATATTCAAAAGCAGAGACATTACTTTGCCAACAAAGGTTCCTCTAATCAAGGCTATGGTTTTTCCTGTGATCATGTATGGATGTGAGAGCTGGACTGTGAAGAAGGCTGAGCACGAAGAATTGATGCTTTTGAACTGTGGTGTTGGAGAAGACTCTTGAGAGTCCCTTGGACTTCAGGGAGATCCAACCAGTCCATTCTGAAGGAGATCAGCCCTGGGATTTCTTTGGAAGGAATGATGCTAAAGCTGAAAATCCAGTACTTTGGCCACCTCATCCAAAAGTTGACTCATTGGAGAAGACTCTGATGCTGGGAGGGATTGGGGGCAGGAGGAGAAGGGGATGACAGAGGATGAGATGGCTGGATGGCATCACTGACTCGATGGATGTGAGTCTGAGTGACCTCTGGGAGTTGGTGATGGACAGGGAGGCCTGGCGTGCTGTGATTTATGGGGTTGCAAAGAGTGGGACATGACTGAGCACTTGATCTGATCTGATCTGAAGTCAAAGAAAACATCATAAAAGAAGGAAAGTGATGGAAAAGATATGGCATGTTAGATTTTGTATTAGGTAATAGATAACGTGTTTACTTGAGGAGCTGGTGATACAGTTGAATTACTTATATTATGGATCATGAAAAGTATAAAATGCAAAATGGGAACATAAAATTTATTTTATTATAAAATGAGATCTCTTTATGGCCTTACATGATGGTTTAACATACGTTAAGCTGTGTTTTAAGACAGCTTCTAGAATCATAAGCTGACAGTCATGTAGAATCTACTGGAACAAGAAGAGATGGGCAGGAAATAGATCAATTGGAAAATTTTATAATAGTCCACAAATTGACTCAGTTCAGTTCAATTCAGTGACTCAGTTATGTTCGACTGTTTTTGACCCCATGGACTGCAGCATGCCAGGTTTCTCTGTCCATCACCAACTCCCAGCTTGCTCAAACTCATATCTGTCCAGTCAATTATGCCATCTAACCATCTCATCCTCGGTTGTCCCCTTCTCTTCCTGCTTTCAATCTTTCCCAGCATCAGGGTCTTTTCCAAGGAGTCCCCTCTTCACATCAGGTGGCCAAAGTATTGGAGTTTCAGCTTCAGCATCAGTCTTTCCAATGAGTATTCAGGATTGATTTCCTTTAGAATTGACTGATTTGATCTCCTTGAAGTCCAACAGACTCTCAAGAGTCTTCTCCAACACCACAGTTCTAAAGCATCAATTCAAGTTGATGCATCAATTCAAGTTCAGCACTCAACTTTTTTATAGTCCAACTCTCACATCCATACATGACTACTAGGAAAACCATAGCTTTGACTGGATGGACTTTTGTTGGCAAAGTAATGTCTCTGCATTTTAATATGTTGTATAGGTTGGTCATAGCTTTTTTTGCAAGGAATAAGCGTCTTTTAATTTCATAGCTGCAGTCACCACCTGCAGTGATTTTGGAGCCCCCAAAATAAAGGAAAAACAGTGTTTCCATTGTTTCCTCATCTATTTGCCATGAAGTGATGGGACAAATAGACTAATGAAGGGATTAAACAATGGCTTCTGACTCTGAGAATAGAAGGAAAATATAAATGAATCTGTGATGAGGAATTAAAAATGATAGACTGCACAAAAAAGATATCTAGAAACAGGAAGAGAAACTGGTAGATTCAGGGATGACTTAATATTTCAGAAATGGAGGACTGAAAGAATGGTAGTGTCTTTGGCCTACCTAGAAAAGCAAGAACAGTTATGGTGGAAGACAGAGAACTTAGGTTTTTAAGTAAGATGGATTTCAGGGCTTCCCAGGTGGCACTAGTGGTAAAGAACCTACCTGCCAATGCAGGAGATGTAAGAGACATGGATTTGATCCCTGGGTCTAGACGATCCCCTGCAGGAGGGCATAGCAACCCCTTTAATATTCTTGCCTAAGGAGTCCCATGAACAGAGGACCCTGGAGGGCTACAGTCCATAGGGTTGCAAAGAGTTGGACATGACTGAAGTGACTTAGCATGCATGCACATGATGGATTTCACATGATAACATAGGCTTTAGTATCAAATTGTTGTTGGTTAATCAAAGATGCTCAGAATCTAGTTTTAGGATTTCTCTTAGAGCAGAACCAAGGCTATGAAACTATGTGAGCTCACTGATAAAGAGTAAAATGGAATTCCTCATCCTTCTCATCACACCCTCACTTAGAGGGAAGATAGTGATAAGGAAGAAAAATAAAATGAAGATACATCCAAGATATAGGTTAAGAAGCAAGCAATACATCATTACAGAAATCAGTGGGGTTCAGGAAGTTGTTTTTAAATTGACTACAAGGTCTTTCCTGGAGGTCCAGTGGTTAAGAATGCAAGCTTCCACCGCAAAGGGCAAGGCTTCGATCGCTGGTCCAGGAACTAAGATCCTGCATGCTATACAACATGGCCAAAAAAGAAATCGTCGTTAAAAGAATTAAAATGTGACTGCAATAATAGCCATTGTTAACTTCTGAGAGTTCTATTTTTAAAACAACTTTATTGAGATATCCATGATATATAAAAATTGTATTTAGTTCAGATGTACAACTTCATGTTTGGATCTATGTATATATTATCACCATAATTAAAATAAATAGCTTATCCATTGCCTCTACATAGTTACCACTGAGCATGTGTGTGTTTGTTTGTATGTGTGTTGGTGAGAAGATTTAAGATCTATCCTCTTAGCAAGTTCCAAGTATACAATATAGTATTAGCTATCATCACCATGTCACATTAGATACTAAGTTGAGGATCCCTGTGATATTTTCACTGAATTCACTAGGATGGTTCCTACAGTAGAGCTGCAAATCGTGGATGACACTATCTTTGCACAAACTCAATTTAGTAGGACCAATTTTATTCACTATGCTAGATGTACTATCTTTGTTACAGAAAACTTACATGATTTCCAGGATATGGTAGATGAACACTTATTTTGTGAACACGTTCTTTTCCATTCCTATCATTAAAAAAAGAGATAAGGCATTATTTACTTGCGCATGAAACAGGTAACAATATATGTTTCCAGCTTAGCACAATGGACCATGTGAACTCTTCAATTATGTATAATATAATAATATTGGTCAAAAATATTGAGTGCATCTAAACATCCTGCAGAATATTAAAATGGCTCATTATAAAAATGACATGTTACTGGGTTACAGAAAACAAGAAATGCCTAGCATGGCAGAGGCCTTGACTGATGCATTCACTCTTGGGCATGGAGAATAAACTCTATGAAAATCACTACATCACATTACTACTCCATTCACCTCTTTAAGGGTTCTGTGGTTAGAAGCATCTTGGCACACGATATATAAAATGCAAGACAAACTCTTACATCTTTGCCAATAAAGATGGAAGTACAACATAGCACTTCTTACATTATAGAGGCAGTGCATTTCACATCTAAGTATATTGCTCAAGGCTATGTTATCAGTGACATCGAGGCAGCCAGTTTCTAGTGAGACACAGAGCAAGAAGGTCCGGGCTGTGGTATAAGCAGCCCTGCCACTTGGGGACTCATGATCTACCAAAATTGCATTAGTTGTGGGCCAAGATGTGTGGCATTTATGGCAAAACAGCAATGCAGGACACCAGTGGTCCAGAGTAAGCCCATAACATCTTTAAAAAAGAAAAAAAGCAACTCCTGGAATATTTTGAAAGTCAGTATAGATGAAACACAACAAATACGGGGCTTCAACTGATCATGATTCAGCAATTCTGATGATGAACCAGAATTCTTCCGGTCCATTAAGTCATTAAGTTTGATCAGGGCAATCAGTGGTCCATTATAGGATATAATCTAAGGTAGCACAAGCAAGACCAGAGAGTGAAAGCATGAGCACATTGCCCTGAACCCACTACCATCCACCATATTGCACCAGCTCCTCTCCTTCAGCTCACACCCCACAGCTCTGTGGAAGATCAGTTCTGATCTGCTAAGAGAGGAAAAATCCAGTTAAGTGTTGCTTATACACAGGTGAGCTCAGTATTTCTGTGCAAGCTGAAAATGGAAAGCAGCTATGTTTCATTCTCCCTGAAGCACAACCTTGCAAGACTTTGGTGAAAGAATATTTTCCAAAAAGGGTAAAGCTGTGGCGGTGTGCTTGATCACCTACTTTGTTCACTAAGGGGTATGGCAAAGCTTTGAATATATGTGGAATCAAAAAGTATTCCATAAAGAACTATAAAGTTCTCAAACGATGAATGCCTGCACCTGAGAATCAAGCCAGAGTCCCACTGAACTCTAAGCTCTGAATGCCACCTGGTCACTGTAGCTGCTCTATGTGTGGAGATCAGTAAGCATGAAGAGGAGCTATCATGGCAGGAGTAATCAGCCTTGTAATGGAAGGAGGTAAGTGCTGCGTTTACATGATGGAGGGCAGGGAAGTATCTGCTAACACACAGGTAACCATCTTGGGCTCCTCTTGATACTCCCTTATCTAATTTTGGTGGTTAGAGTTTAAGTGAAGCAACCTTAAAAACATGGTGATAAGGGGCTCAGACACCTTGAGGATAACTCCAGTGTCATCCCTGTGTGAGCTAAGACTAACAAAGGTGTTAGCAGATGGTGAGGACAACTGAGAATGGATAATGGGGGAAGGAGGTAATAAATATCAGTAATAGTTCAGAGATCAGCTCTAGAATTGGGACCTGTAGTTCATCCCAGTACTCTTCCTTTTTCTAAGTTTCTCCCAGAAAGAAAGACTTAACAGAATGATGAAGGTGTTGCTTCCTGAACAAAGAAGTGGATCTGAGTGGCACAAAAGATGGTTGTGCCAGGATATCCCCATTCAGTGATGAATGTCTTGCCTCTGTTACTGGGTTTCTGATGCAACAGACAGCACCAGCTCTTAGCCTCTTCAAGGTTGCTCCAGAATAAAAATTTGCCTCTCTTACAGTGACATCCTTCTAAGTTGATCAATAGGTGAGAACGGGGATATAAAATATATGGACGTTTTAGCTCAATGTGCGGCTAATTTGAAGTACTGTTTAATACCAGTTGACTGTGTCTTTTAAGTCCATATGACAGCTCAACATCTCTCTCTGCCCACTTTTGCTTCCTTCCTTCCCTTTTTCCATCGTGTACTCTTGTAAAATTCCTGCCCACTGCACTTACTATGTCTCCTTCCTCAAGCTATATGGTTATCACTGCTGCCACATAAGCCAGGTAAGTTATGAGAAGTGTGACCATGCCACAAAATGACATTATAGAAAGCATTATTTACCTTTTCTCACAAATGTCATTATTTTTTATATTTCTAAACTACCATTTTGAAGTCATTATTTGCTTAACACTTTAAAGTAACTATTCCTCCAGTTACTACTTCTCAACATTGCCTGTAAGATAAGACTTATAGGTTGCTAGGTTGCTACTTTTACTGCCACCTTCATGTAAGAGATATACTGTAGATGAGCTAACTGATCTCTCTGGATTCAGTTTTGTTATCCAAGAAATAATGAACAAAAGATATGATGTTATATCCAGAGAAGCTTTGTTCTATCAGTACACACTGCAATATTGTGCTAAAATCAATGGTATTAGAAGATCTAAAAGACTGAAGAAGTAATTTTTAATCCAAGTCTGTGGTTCAGATAAGGCACTAGGGTAGACAGGTTTGGTGTCTTAGTTTTGAAGTGAGATTTTTCAAGATCAGAATTTTATTCAATAATCTCTAATAATGAGGCAATTCAGTACTGTAGGGTATTAGATAAAACAAAGACTCTGCAATTAGCTAAAATACATGAATTTGCAAAACCAAATGAAATCTCTGCTTTATTCTTACTAGGATATTCTTTCTTTGTTCAACTTAATTTGAAAACCTCCATTTTTTACTGCAGCCTGCAAAGAGTGATTGTACTTTTTAAAGTAAATGAGGTTGAGATTATTTAAAGATCTTTTATGTGAAGTTTAGAAGCTTTAGATACTGTGTGTGCCCTGAAGAAATCTCATCATCAGATGCCTCTGAAAGCCCTTACTTGTGTTTCACTCTGTCTTGATATGTCTTTAGTTTTTCTAATCAATGAACACAACTGCTGCACACAACCCTTGAGGCAGGAGTTGCCATAAATAGTCAGTTTTCAGCATGAGAAAAAACAAACTGAAAGAGTGTTCCAGAATATGTTTACTAGTATCACTGATAGAAAATTTCAATAACCCCATGGCCATCACACATTGTGAATGGAAAATGCATTCTTTTCAATAGAATCTGTGTCCTTCATATTATCTGGTAATCATACTTTGGTGTCAGTTTCAAAAAATAAATGATTTCAGAATTTTTTAAAAAAATAGTAGATGGGTTAGGCAAGTATGACAACAAAACTTTAATGAAAGAGATGTCTTAAAAAATTATTCCCAATTTTTATCAATTCTCTTTATCAACTATTTGTATTAATAAAATAAATGGCTGAATATATTCTGAATTTATTTAATCCATCAAACAAAACCTAGTAAAGGTAGAGGAAATGCTTTACATAGAAGACATAGTCATGGGCTGGAGGGTAATTCTCTATGTGGCAATGAACGTCTACCATTATAGATATTGTTAAGTAACTAACTTAAGGATATAGTCTTTTTAATCAGGCAGCTCTGGGTAATTTCTGAGTCCTACCATTCACTCATTATGCAACTTGGTTAATAACCAAATTTTGATAACTTCAGTTATCTCTTTAATAAAATGGGGATATTAACAGTATTTACCTCACAAGGTGGTTTAAAGTTTAAAAGGAAAATGCACATAAAGAAGCTGGCACTGTTTGTATGTAATACATTTTAGCATTTCTCCTCCTCCTTTTCTTCCTCTTCCTTCTCTTTGGTGTTAGGATTTTATGATGGAACTAGGAATCTGAAAATCTGGCAACTTTTAAAAGAATCTCACTGGACTTGCTTCTTATCCTGAAGCATCACCCTCTGAAGAAGCCTTCCTACTCTACTGATTTAAATTAGTCCCCCAAAGTAATTCTATCTGATTACTGAATTTTATTTTTCTCCTAGCATTTAATATCACTATCTTGATGATTTATTTATTTGTGTGCATGCATGCTCAATTGCTCAGTCCTGTCCAACTCTTTGCGACCCCATGGACAGTAGCCTGCCAGATTTCTCTATCCATGGGATTATTCCAGCAAGAATATTGGAGTGGGATGCCATTTCCTCCTCCAAGCCATCTTCCCAACCTAGGGATTGAACCTGTGCTCTGGCATTGGCAAGTGGATTCTTTACCACTGAGCCACCTATTTCCTATTTTATAATTAATTTCCAATTCCAATGTCTGTCTGTGAAAGGAAATACTGATTCATCCTGGCATGGACTAGTGCACGTGTGCATGCTAAGTCACTTCAGTCGTGTGCAACCTTGTGTGACCTTATAGACTGTAGCCCACCAGGCTTCTCCATTCATGGAATTCTCCAGGCAAGAATACTGGAGTGGGTTACATACCCTCCTCCAGGGCACCTTCCAGACCCAGGGATTGAGCCCATGTTCTTATATCTCCGGCATTGGCAGGCAGGTTCTTTACCACTACTGCTACCTGGAAAGCCTGACATGTACTAGGCACATGACAAATTGCAGTGAGTGGAAGAATGAATGATCTTTCTCTTCTTGCTTCTTCACCAGAAGTGTCAGCTGTTCACTTAAAAAAAAAAAAGACCACCAGAAAGAGTTGCTGATGACACATAACTTAGACATTGTGGCAAGGGAGAACACTAGCTTCACAGAGGTCTTATCATAACCTCAAAGTTTAAAATTGGGTTGTGGGAGAGTGTTTTGCCTATGTTCTCCTCTAGGAGATTTATAGTTTCTGGTCTTAGGTTTAGATCTTTAATCCATTTTGAGTTTATTTTTGTGTATGTTATTAGAAAGTGTTCTAGTTTCATTCTTTTGCAAGTAGTTGACCAGTTTTTCCAGCACCACTTGTTAAAGAGATTGTCTTTAATCCATTGTATATTCTTGCCTCCTTTGTCAAAAATAAGGTGTCCATATGTGCATGGATTTATCTCTGGGCTTTCTATTTTGTTCCATTGATCTATATTTCTGTCTTTGTGCCAGTACCATACTGTCTTGATGACTGTGGCTTTGTAGTAGAGCCTGAAGTCAGACAGGTTGATTCCTCCAGTTCCATTTTTCTTTCACAAGATTGCTTTCGCTATTTGAGGTTTTTTGTATTTCCATACAAACTGTGAAATTATTTGTTCTAGTTCTGTGAAGAAACACTCTCCTACATACATCACAGCAGGATCCTCTATGACCTACCTCCCAGAATATTGGAAATAAAAGCAAAAATAGACAAATGAGACCTAATTACACTTAAAAGCTTCTGCACAACAAAGGAAACTATAAGCAAGGTGAAAAGACAGCCTTCAGAATGGGAGAAAATAATAACAAATGAAGCAACTGACAAACAACTAATCTCAAAAATATACAAGCAACTCCTACAGCTCAATTTCAGAAAAATAAATGACCCAATCAAAAAATGGGCCAAAGAACTAGATAGACATTTCTCCAAAGAAGACATACAGATGGCTAACAAACACATGAAAAGATGATCAACATCACTCACTATCAGAGAAATGCAAATCAAAACCACTATGAGGTACCATTTCACGCCAGTCAGAATGGCTGCGTTCCAAAAGTCTACAAGCAATAAATGCTGGAGAGGGTGTGGAGAAAAGGGAACCCTCTTACACTGTTGGTGGGAATGCAAACTAGTACAGCCACTATGGAGAATAGTGTGGAGATACCTTAAAAAACTGGGAATAGAACTGCCTTATGATCCAGCAATCCCACGGCTGGGCATACACATTAAGGAAACCAGAATTGAAAGGGACACATGTACCCCAGTGTTCATCGCAGCACTGTTTATAATAGCCAGGACATGGAAGCAACCTAGATGTCCATCATCAGATGAATGGATAAAGAAAGCAGTGGTACATATGCACAATGGAGTATTACTCAGCCATTAAAAAGAATGCATTTGAGTCAGTTCTAATGAGGTGGATGAAACTGGAGCCTATTATACAGAGTGAAGTAAGCCAGAAAGAAAAACACCAATACAGTATACTAACTCATATATATGGAATTTAGAAAGATGGTAACAATAACCCTGTATATGAGATAGCAAAAGAGACACTGATGTATAGAACCGACTTTTGGACTCTGTGGGAGACGGAGAGGGTGGGATGATTTGGGAGAATGACATTGAAACATGTACAATATCATATATGAAACGAGTGCCAGTCCAGGTTCAATCCACGATACTGGATACTTGGGGCTGGTGCACTGGGATGACCCAGAAGGATCATAGGGAGAGGGAGGTGGGGTGGGGGGTTCAGGATGGGGAACACATGTATAACCTGTGGTGAATTCATTTTGATATACGGAAAAACAATACAATATTGTAAAATTTAAAAATTAAATTACATTAAAAATTGAATTGTGGTACAGTCAGCATTTTAAGGGCTTGAGCTGAGTGATTTTAAAGTGAGTCCCTGGTGGCTCAGACATTAAAGAATCCACCTGCAATGTGGGAGACCTGAGTTTGATCCCTAGGTTGGGTAGATTCCCTGAGGAGGACGTGGCAACCCACTACAGTATTCTTGCCTGGAGAATCCCATGTACCAAGGAGTAGGGTAGGCTATAGCCCATGGGGTCGCAGAGAGTCAGACATGACTGAGCAACTAAGCACAGCACAGAATTTACAAGGTTGGAAAGAAGTTGGATTTCTATTGTGAGGTAATTTTTTTTTCTTTGACTATTGTGTTCAGCAAGATGAAAGACATGAAATCAGTCATGATAAGTATGATGTTTAGTTGTTTTGGTATCTGACTTTCTAAAAAATGGTATTTCCTGCAGTAAGCATCTGTGTTATTTTTACTTGTTTTCAGTATTGCCTAGCAAAGAACAGGAAATTATGCTTCACTCAAGAATTGTTAACTAGACCAAGAAGTATTACTTGACTCATTATTATTTAACACAGAGGCAGAGAATTATTTGGTTTCAGTTATTAAAGTTTTCGGGGAAGGCAGTGGCACCCCACCCCAGTGCTTTTGCCTGGAAAATCCCGTGGACGGAGGAGCCTGGTAGGCTCCAGTCCGTGGGGTCGCTAAGAGTCGGACACGACTGAGCGACTTCACTTTCACTTTCCACTTTCATGCATTGGAGAAGGAAATGGCAACCCACTCCAGTGTTCTTGCCTGGAGAATCCCAGGGACAGGGGAGCCTGGTGAGCTTCCGTCTATGGGGTCGCACAGAGTCGGACACGACTGAAGCGACTTAGCAGCAGCAGCATTAAAGTTTTATCTTTCTTATGACACACAGATTTCTGTCTTATTATTGCACCATTTTTACTTTTGTATAGGTGGCTCAAGTGGTAAAGAACCTGAATTCCAATGCAGGAGATACAGGTTCTGTTCTTGAGTCAGGAAGATCCTCTGAAGGAAGGCAGGGCAAGCCACTCCAGTATTCTTGCCTGGAGAATGTCATGGACAGAGGAACCTGGCAGGTCCATAGGGTCCCAAAATGTTGGACACAACTGAAAGCAACTTAGCATGCATACGCATGCATGCATTACAGCTTGATGACACGATTTTAAGTTTTCATCTGTGTTTTGCATTACATTATTCTAGAGTTCCTCTTATAGTTTTTTTCCTGTCTCCTTTACTGAATACACCTACATGGTTCCCACATGTTCAATGCACATCCAGATTTAAGCCTAGGATTTCTTGCAATTTTCAATCTACCTTTACTATTTAGATATATCACCCATGGTCACATCTTCAAACATAATCTGTTGGCAGCTGCCTCTTAAATATTAAACTTTTACTATGAACTTTCTCCTAAATTTCAATCTACTCATATATAAACTAATCCACATTTATAAGACATTGTTCCATCTTTACATCCTTGTCTGTATATCTAAAAATCAATATGTGGGAATCCTTATGCAGTAGCTTTTTTTTTTTTTTTTTAAACAGCCTTCCATCAGAGGTTTTCTTGTGTGGGTGGGCTTAATGTTTTGGAAATAAATAACTTTGTTCAATCACTGACTCCTCATTCCCATCCTATTATAATTTTTGGTTGATATTAGTAACAATAGTAGCCATGTCTCCCAGAATAACCTTTCTGTTTCATTCATGGCCAAGAATATAGTTTAGTTGGATCAACTGAAAAGTGATTTTTATAGAGACTTTTCTGAGATTTCTTAAAGACTTTCTTTTTACCCCACATAGTAGCCAGGTTAAATTTTCTAAAAATCTGTTTGAACTGCTATTTAAAACTCTTCAGTGATATGGAGTTTCCAATCATTTAACATCTTTATAGCATGTCTCTAGCCTAATATGTATTGTTGCTTATAATGAGACTGTGATCAGTCTTAGAGTTTAGGTACATTTTTTCCTATATCATTGAACTTCATGCTAGACCACTTGCTATGCTTTAAACATGTTGTGCATTTTTCTCTATTTCTGATCATATATTCTCCTTTAGAATATTCTTTCTCTTGGTTTTATTCACCTTTAAATTATCATTTCAAATTCCTCTTCAATGAAATCTTTCCAAAGTTGTCTAATCCACAGGGTTAAATCAAATGGACTCAATGACAATGTTACTTTGTAATGGAGGAGATGTACGTTCCATCCCTGCATCAGTAAGATCCTCTGGAGGAGGGCATGACAACCCGCTCTAGTATTCTTGCCTGGAGAATCCCATGGACAGAGAAGCCTCATGGGCTACAGTCCATTGGGTCACAGAGTCAGACACTACTGAAGCGACTTGGCATGCATGCACCCTGACATTGTCAATTCACTGTTTTTGCTTTTGCTTTGTCTTCTCATATTCAATATACAAAACCTCATGTTTAGGGAGTTTTTTATACACCCTTTAGACACTCTGAAGACTCAACACATTGCAGTTTAAAATTATGCAATATCTTCATTGTTGAGCGTCATCAGTTTTAGAGATTTGACATTCAGAAAGGCATTACATGGTTCATAGAAAGCTCTCTAAAGGGCTAGGGCCATGAGGTGGAAATGCAGAGTGATTTGGTTCACTGGGATTTAACAGGCAGGTGAATGAATAAACAAGCAAGAGCATCAGAGAACAGTTCTGAGATGAAAAGTACCTTCAGGCCCTTAAGGCAGCACTGAAAACACCCTTATTTAATAGGCTATAGTACTGCTCAGCCTTTTCTTACATAATGTACTGTCTTTGTTTCTATCCCATTAAACGTGTGAACTATATTGAAGTCAATTTGTTTCTAGTCTCTTCATGAAAAAAGTATATAGTTTATCATCTTCTAGGACTCTAAAAGACAAAGAAACTACATTTTCAAATATTTTGCACACAAAACTGTTTCCAAAGTAAAGCCCCAAATATTTTCCATTACCTACACAGTTTCCTTCAGGAAAAATGTAAGGTTTATTGCTTTATTGCTTCAATTGTTGTTTTTTGAGTAAATATGTCTTAAAAGCAGAAAGCAGCAGATGGTAAGCTTTCAAGAAGTCCATATTCATTGAATTTAAAGATATATGCTAGTCAGATTCAGTTTTTTTCTCTTCTCTGTTTTACTTCTCAGTTAACTGAATAAAATATTTTCTTCCTTAAGTATATAATTGATTCCGTTTCTGGAAAATGAATCACAATTTCTGGAAGATACTAAGTTCATTTCTATGTGCTGACTAACATGACAATTCCCATGCATCCATTAATTATTTTCCAAGAACTATTTCCCAAGTGTTCTAAGGAATCCTAGTTTCATGAGATCATAAGAAGAAGTGTAAGAAAAGTCTGTATTCAAGTACATTGCAAAGAAGGATTAAATTTTCATCTTAAGATGCATAGTGCACATTTCAATTTTAAAGGTCTGAGGAGTCTCATAGGAAATAAACGTTTATTTTTTATTTAACCTGGAGCCTTCCTAGTATTTTACATAGTATTATTCAAAGCAGTACTTTTCAAACCATCTCTGTTAAAGAGCAGTTGTGTTTTTGTGCGGTTAAGTCATCATGGCCTAATAATTTTATAAAATATTAAAATATGTGTTATTATAAACATTAAGTAAAAGATATAAACTCACTTTCATTTTTAGCTTCAACAGAGATAATATAACACTTTCACATTTCTAAAAAATGCAAAATACTTACACTCAGTTTCTCTTTGTGGATTGAGCCTAGCTCACAAGTCATCATTTGACCAGCACAGTTATAGTATACATAGATTACCAGAATTCCAGAAGTTTCTTCAGATTAGTTATAGAATAATTGAAAATAACATAATATTAATAATTTTAAATATTTTCAGCAAACTCAGTTCATTTGGGATATATAAAATTCATTATTTTCCAAATTAAAAAAAATAACTCATGATCTACATGATTTCTTCCCCTTTTTCCAAAATGATGTTAATAGATTGACTATTCCTAATTTTAAATGTATTCATGTAATATTTTGTTGTTGTTACTGCTGTGACTTATAGATTGACCTTTGTGTGTGTTACAGTTTATTAATCTTCTTTTGGTCTAATTCATTATTGGAAGGTCAACTAGATTTGCGCCTGAAGGATTAAGAATCTGAGAGGAGTGGGTGGAGGATCAGGGATCAGGATCAGCTAAGGTGAAGAATATAATAGTAACTGTAATAATGTCTTGAGCATCTTCTTCAAGTATTTCTCATGTTACTTAATGATTCATTACATATTGGCTCGGTTAAATGGTAGTGATACTGAGATCCTAACACTGAGCTCTGTTAATGTCAGAATCCTTGCTATCTTGACAGTTTGATTTGGATGGAAGAACTGTTTACTTCTAGCAGCCAGTACTCAGCCTTGACCAGTTACTTTGTGAACCAGAGGAGTTAGAAAGTCTGCCTCCGTGGTTCCTAAATTCAAGATTGCAGCATGTGACTTGGCTGGCCTGGAGATTTGAAATATCTATCCATTCTACCTATCTATACATTATCACTTAGATCACATCAGATTAGTCGCTCAGTCGTGTCCGACTCTTTGCAACACCATGAATCGCAACATGCCACACCTCCCTGTCCATCACCAACTCCCGGAGGTCACTCAGACTCACATCCATCGAGTCAGTGATGCCATCTAGCCATCTCATCCTCTGTCGTCCCCTTCTCCTCTTGCCTCCAATCCCTCCCAGCATCAGAGTCTTCTCCAATGAGTCAACTCTTCGCATGAGGTGGCCAAAGTACTGGAGTTTCAGCTTTAGCATCATTCCTTTCAAAGAAATCCCAGGGCTGATCTCCTTCAGAATGGACTGGTTGGATCTCCTTGCAGTCCAAGGGACTCTCAAGAGTCTTCTCCAACACCACAGTTCAAAAGCATCAATTCTTCGGCGCTCAGCCTTCTTCACAGACCAGCCTTCTCACATCCATACATGACCACAGGAAAAAACATACCCTTGACTAGGTGAACATTTGTTGGCAAAGTAATGTCTCTGCTTTTGAATATGCTATCTAGGTTGGTCATAACTTTCCCTCCAAGGAGTAAGCGCCTTTTAATTTCATGGCTGCAGTCACCATCTGTGGTGATTTTGGAGCCCCCCAAAATAAAGTCTGACACTGTTTCCACTGTTTCCCCATCTATTTCCATGAAGTGATGGGACCAGATGCCATGATCTTCATTTTCTGAATGTTGAGCTTTAAGCCAAATTTTTCACTCTCCACTTTCACTTTCATCAAGAGGCTTTTTAGTTCCTCTTCACTTTCTGCCATATGGGTGGTGTCATCTGCATATCTGAGGTTATTGATATTTCTTCCAGCAATCTTGATTCCAACTTGTGTTTCTTCCAGTCCAGCGTTTCTCATGATGTACTCTGCATATAAGTTACATAAACAGGGTGACACTATACAGCCTTGATGTACTCCTTTTCCTATTTGGAACCAGTCTGTGGTTCCATGTCCAGTTCTAACTGTTGCTTCCTGACCTGCATACAGATTTCTCAAGAGGCAGGTCAGGTGGTCTGGTATTCCCATCTCTTTCAGAATTTTCCACAGTTTATTGTGATCTACACAGTCAAAGGCTTTGGCAAAGTCAATAAAGTAGAAATAGATGTTTTTTCTGGAACTCTCTTGCTTTTTCCATGATCCAGAGGATATTGGCAATTTGATCTCTGGTTCCTCTGCCTTTTCTAAAACCAGCTTGAACATCAGAAAGTTCACGGTTCACATATTGCTGAAGCCTGGCTTGGAGAATTTTGAGCATTACTTTACTAGCGTGTGAGATGAGTGCAATTGTGCGGTAGTTTGAGCATTCTTTGACATTACCTTTCTCTGGAATTGGAATGAAAACTGACCTTTTCTAGTCCTGTGGCCACTGCTGAGTTTTCCAAATTTGCTGGCATATTGAGTGCAGCACTTTCACAGCATCATCTTTCAGGATTTGGAATAGCTCAACTGGAATTCCATCACCTCCACTAGCTTTGTTCATAGTGATGCTTTCTAAGGCCCACTTGACTTCACATTCCAGGATGTCTGGCTCTAGGTGAGTGATCACACCATCGTGATATATCTGCATCATGAAGATCTTTTTTGTACAGTTCTTCAGTTTTTTCTTGCCACCTCTTCTTAATATCTTCTGCTTCTGTTAGGTCCATACCTTTTATGTCCTTTATTGAGCCTATCTTTGCATGAAATGTTCCTTTGGTATCTCTGATTATCCCTTAGGTATCACACTAAATCATACTAGTTCAGAAATCTGAGGTAGGGCCAAGCTTATGTCACTACAAATCCTAAATGTCCTCCTGATATGCAGCCAGTTTGAGAAATTAATTCACCATGGCATAAACCTTTGAGTAACTAGGGTGGAGGCTTCCTTAGTGGCTCAGTGGTAAAGAATCTGCCTGCCAATGCAGGGGACATCGGTTCTATCCATGATCTAGGAATACCTCACATGTTGTGGAGCAACTAAGCCCCTGTATTCTAGAGCTTATACTCTAGAGCCTGCATTCCACAATAAGAAGCCACCACAATGAGAAGCCCACACACCACAACTATAGAATAACCCCTGCTCACCTTGACTAGAGGAAAGCCCATGCAACAATGAAGACCCAGCACAGCCAAAAATAAATAAATAAATAAAATTATTAAAAAAAATATAAACTTTGGGGGAAGTGGGATTACCTGACACAGAGCACCTTATTTTTCAATCTAGCTCTCATGCTCCCTAACAGAGTTTTGCAGATGGGATGTTTGGGGAGGCCTATAGCTAGCTAAAGTAGTGGCATTTCAGCCATTACAAATTACGATATTAAGTGCTTCTCTCATTATGTAGATGATTTTCAAGGTTTGAGCAGCTACAAGTATGGGTGTGGTCCACAGAGTTCTTAGAAAGTGCTTTTTTGTAAAAGCTTATGTTATTTAAAAACAAATAAGCTTCTACTATTTAAAAATCAATGCAAGAATGAATGCCAATTATTGAAAATTCTGCTTATAAATGTCAGATCTTCTAGTTCCACATTTATCTATCCCTACTTAATCTATGGAATCTTCTAGTTCCACGTATGTCTATCCCTACTTAATCTTAGTCTATCCCTACTTAATACATGTCTCCTGGTGGGTCATTGGTAAGAATCCACCTGCCAATGAAGGAGATGCGGGTTCTATCCCTGGGTCAGGAAGAATCTCTGGAGAAGGATATGGCAACCCATTCCAGTATTCTTGCCAGGGAAATCCCATGAACAGAGGAGTCTGGCAGTCTACAGCCCATGGGGTCACAAAAGAGTTGGACACGACTTAGTGACTAAACAACAGCAACAACAAAATTGATATAGCAATAATGGATTCTGAGGGAAAAAAAAATAACACATTGTTACTACTTATACTCACCAAAAAAGCCTTAAGATTCCCCTCAGCTTGATTAAACTTTAGAAAACCTTCTTCCTCTATCTAGACTTTTGACTTACCTTTTCTTTGTTGTTTCACTAAGTTGTGTCCAACTCTTTGGGACCCCATGGATTATAGTATGCCAGGTTCCTCTGTCCATGGGATTTTTCAGGCAAGAATACTGTAGCAGATTGTCATTTCCTTCTCCAGGGGATCTTCCTGGCACAGGGATCAAATCCATGTCTCCAGCTTGGCAGGTAGATTCTTTACCTCTGAACCACCTGGGACATGGAGCAATGGACTGGTTCAAAATTGGGAAAGAAGTACGTTGAAGCTGTATATTGTTACCCTACTTATTTAACTTATATGTAGAGTACATCATGCAAAATGCTGGGCTGGATGAACCTCAAGCTGGAATCAAGATTGGAATCAATTTGTCATGCAGATGACACAACCCTAATGGCAGAAAGTGAAGAGGAATTAAACAGCCTCTTGATGGATGTGAAAAGAAGATAGTGAAAAAGCTGGCTTAAAACTCAACATTCAAAAAACTAAGATCATGGCATCTGGTACCATCACCTCATCACAAATAGATGGGAAAACAGTGGAAACAGTGACAGACTTTATTTTCTTGGGCTCCAAAATCACTGCAGATGGTGACTGCAACCATGAAATTAAAAACGCTTGCTCCTTGGAAGAAAAGCTATGACAAACTTAAAGTATTAAAAAGCAAGACATTACTTTGCTGACAAAAGTCTGTGTAGTCAAAGTTATGGTTTTTCCAGTAGTTATGTACGGATGTGACTGTTGAGTGCCAAAGAACTGAACTCTTCAAACTTGTGACGCAGTTTGAAGCAACTGAACAACAACAACCTGGGAAACCCTTTTATCAATAGGATTTGTTTTAGAAAACTTGTAACTGCAAAGTTCTTCTCTGCCCTTTAGATTTTAGAAGTTTTTGAAAGCCTTTGAGCAATTTTACAATCCAGGATTGTCTTTCTCAAGAACTTCCACCTTCCCTTTGAAATGCAATCAGGGAAGATAACACATACCTCTCAGTGTCTCAGGGAGGATAGAGGTTAAACTTCAGTGGGTGCTTTGTTCCAGGTTGTAAAAGGACTTCCATTCATAAGGATACAAAAAGTTTGCTCTTCTTTTGGGTAAGACCAATTAGCAAATGGGAATCATCTATGATTACCTGGCCCCTCCAATACAATAGCCTTGAATAAAGCCTGTTTTAACTTTGTCCTGTACAATTTGTCTATTTTCATATGTTAATCTAAACTTCAGTTCAGTTCAGTTGCTTAGTCATGTCCGACTCTTAGTGACCCCATGAATTGCAACATGCCAGGCCTCCCTGTCCATCACCAACTCCCGGAGTTTACCCAAACCCATGTCCATCAAGTTGGTGATGCCATCCAGCCATTTCATGCTCTGTTGTCCCCTTCTCCTCCTGCCCCCAATCCCTCCCAGCATCAGTTTTTTCCAATTAGTCAACTCTTCTAAACTTAGAGACTACTAAAATATTCTACTACTAATTTGCAACCATTGTTTATTTTTTACTACTGTTTCATTATTTTGTATCTGATAACATCAGGCTACTTTGCGTCACTTAAATAAAAATGTATTCCTCATAATAATTTATCTCCAAATGTAGAATATTATCTTTAATTGTAAGTCATTCTTATTTATGCACATAAAACAGAATAAAATTTGTATGCTATTTAAATAATATTCTAGGTATTTCTCTAAGCTCTATTCTCCCTTTTGAATGCTCAAATATCTAGCTTAATAGGGTATGTCTTGAGTTTTCCAGTTTCATATTTGCTGTATTATGTTGCATTAGTTTTTACCACATGATTCATTTGAAATGATAGTCATCATATTCACTATGCTGTAATTTTTAAAATATATCTGGTTATTTCAATTTTTAATGGTTCTGGTTCTATTTTTAAAGACATCTCTCTGAATATCCTCTTAGTATTTAACTTCTTTTTGTAATATTTACCAAAGGAGAATTGAAGAAAACAGTCAAATATTTTACCCAGTTCTTGTTGATATATCTTTGCAAAAGTTTATCATTTTTATTGCATTTATTTTTACAAAAAATGTTCATTGTAAAATAAAACAGAAATATAAAATAGTTTCTGGACTTTTCAATAACCACTTAGAGAATGATAGAAGCCTTTTGTAATATTCAAGAGAAATTATAATTGGTTATCAGTCATCTTGGCATATTCTTACACTTTTGCCACCAGGATGCATTTAAAGACTGTTTCTTACTTTTAATTCAAAATAGTAAGAGTTAAACATTATATTTAATGTTAATTTAATACATATTAAGGATGTACTATTTAATGTAATTTTCTCGGCTTTGTTTCATTTTTTTTATTCTGTTATGTAGTCAGAATAGGAAAAGGAGTCCAAAATGGAAGTGACTAAAAGACAAACATAACACCACACTGATGGCAGAAAGTGAAGAAGAACTAAAGAGCCTCTTGATGAAAGTGAAAGAGGAGAGTGAAAAAGTTGGCTTAAAACTCAACATTCAGAAAATTAAGATCATGGCATCTGGTCCCATCACTTCATGGCCAATAGATGGGGAAACAGTGGAAACAGTGACAGACTTTATTTTGGGGGGCTCCAAAATCACTGCAGACGGTGACAAGAGCCATGGAATTAAAAGACGTTTGCTCCTTGGAAGAAAAGTTATGACCAACCTAGACAGCGTATTAAAAAGCGGACATTACTTTGCCAAAAAGTCCGTCTAGTGAAAGTTATGGTTTTTCCAATAGTCATATATGGATGTGAGAGTTGGAGTATAAAGAAAGCTGAGTGCCAAAGAATTGATGGTTTTGAACTGTGGTGTTGGAGAAGATTCGAGAGTCCTTTGGACTGCAAGGGTATCCAACCAGTCCATCCTAAAGGAAATCAGTCCTAGGTGTTCATTGGAAGGACTGCTGTTGAAGCTGAAACTCCAATACTTTGGCCACCTGATGCAAAGAAATGACTCATTTGAAAAGTCCTTGATGCTGGGAAAGATTGAAGGCAGGAGAAGAGGAGGACAGAGGATGAGATGGTTGGATGGCATCACTGACACAGGGACATGGGTTTGAGTAGGCTCCAGGAGTTGGTGATGGACAGGGAAGCCTGGCGTGCTGCAGTCCATGGGGTTACAAAGAGTTGGACACGACTGAGAGACTGAACTGAACTGAACTGAAAAGACAAAGAAAGGGAAAAGCCCATAAAAGAAAATCCACTAACTGTACTGAGAACTTCAGGTGAAACAAACAAGCCAAACAAATTGGCTAGCCCAATTTGCATAGGGCAGGCTCAGCAGGGGGAGGAGACAAAAACTTATAAAAAGAGGATGCCATTGAGGCCTCTCCTTAGGGGTCAGCCTGCCCTCATGCCTGGAGGGTATACTTTCCTGTGCTTGTTGAATAAAACCCTGAGCTGGAACTGAGCTGGAACACTGTTCTGCCATTTCAAATCTTTGCTGCAGCTGCTGCTGCTGCTGCTAAGTCACTTCAGTTGTGTCTGACTCTGTGTGACCCCACAGATGGCAGCTCACCAGGCTCTCCCATCCCTGGGATTCTCCAGGCAAGAACACTGGAATGGGTTGCCATTTCCTTCTCCAATGCATGAAAGCGAAAAATGAAAGTGAAGTTGCTCAGTAGTGTCCAACTCCTAGCGACCCCATGGACTGCAGCCTACCAGGCTCCTCCATCCATGGGATTTGCCAGGCAAGCTAGGCAGAAACAAAGAAATTGCACACTCCCCCAACATTTCACATTGTGGGCCCAGAAATTCTCAATTCAGTCCAGGGATTTTCTTTTGTTTCATTTTCACAGGTTTTTCCCTTTCTTTGTCTTTTAGTTATCACCATTTTGGACTCCTTCTCCTATTCTAACTACCTAACACTTCATATGCAGCAACTAGCTGTAGTTTGATCCATGGCTATTAACTCTTGTAGATGCACTATCACCAAGCTCATTACAAACTAAAGCCTTAGCTTAGAAAGCAGACTGGTGCTTCCCAAGTGGTGCTAGTGGTAAAGAATTTGGCTCCAATCCGGAAGACATAAGAGATGCGGGTTTGATTCCTGCATCCGGAACATCCCCTGGAGATGGAAATGGCAACTCACTCTAGTATTTTTGCCTGGGAAATCCCATGGGCAGAGGAGCCTGGCAGGCTACAATCCATAGGGTCCCAAAGAGTTGGACATGACTGAAGTGACTTAGTACACACAGAGAAAGTAGATGAGTAAGACTGGAAATGAGCATTTTAACTGTATTTTGTCCTGTAAGATAATTCAATTGAGTTTGGTTTCTAAGTTAAAGAAATAGAAGCACAGACAGGCCAAGGTCCTGAAAGTTACATTGTCAGAGGTGGCATAACAAGAACCTGATTGAGGGCCTCAAGAAGTGTCAATTTTCCATCTCTGTTTCCTAATGTATTACCTGGCACACCTTTGTAATTCAAGGTCCCATTTTCTCCATCCTTTTGATCAGTTTCCACTGCTAAAATCCATTAAGCTTAGGAAAATTGTTCTGTGTGGTAGACAATGCTTATCTAAATGTGAAATACCACAATTCAGGTGTCTGTAATCAAACTCAGATATCCAGTTTTAAATTTTAGTATTTCAATGTGCTTAGAGGTACCTGTATGCCTGGATTTTGAAGTAATGGACTTCATGTATTTTACAAACTGTTTTTCTCTATTCCCAATCCCCCCTTAATTTTACATTGCTTGATGTGCTTTCTGTAGCCCTCCTGGTCCCACCCCAACACAGAGCAGAGGGTAAGCATCCCCTGGAGCTACTCCTATTCCCATTCTTTAAATTAGCTGATTATGGGCTGAAATAGATGTCATTCTTTCAAAGGTATGGAACTTCCTTCTCCAAAATGACCAGTCTCTACAGACCAATTAAGCAAAAGAATGCTGAGCCTGCTTCCGAAAGGTAAAGCTCTCAAAACACACAGCAACTGCCAGCCTGTGTACCTCTAAGCAATTTCTGTGAGAGGATTTTCTGAAAGGTTGAGCTAATGGGTTTGAATACAGCTGTGCAGAAGGTTTTGCAGAGCCAGCAAAACTAAGGAAATGTCAGTTTTTGCCAGTTTCCTAGAACAGCAGTTCTCTGCTTGCATAAACAAAGCAGCATAGGAGTGCAAAGCATTCCTTCACCCCTAAAGACCACTTTCCACTTGGGGTAAGCAGTGGTTTTGAACTCAGACCACTGTGTGGCCTTCAGCTGCTTAAACATAAAAGGGCAAGTCAAGTTTTATGAAGCAGATTTGACTAAGCTTCTACTTTCATCCTTTTCCCTAAGCTTTTATCTTCTTTGCAAGGGGAATTTCTCAGCAGCCTTTTCTGCATAATGATATCTGAAATGCTGTCACCACTAATCGATCTCAGACTCTTTTGAAGGAGTATTATATATTACTGGGGAATCAAACTGAATATATTTTATTTATTTAACATTAATTTTATTTCAATATAGTAAATGAAATGAACCTAGTCTTCAGAGTCCAGTAGTCTTGGATCAGAATCCTGAGTTTGATTACCTAATAGCTGTGTTCCTGGGTGAGTTAGTTAACCCTTTCCTATTAGAGTTATGGCAACCCACTCCAGTGTTCTTGCCTGGAGAATCCCAGGGACGGGGGAGCCTGGTGGGCTGCTGTCTATGGGGTCACATGGAGTAGGACACGACACTTAGTAGTAGTAGTAGTCATCGTCTCAATTTTCAGCTCAGGGATATGGTAGAAACATCTGTTCATATGCCTGCAATGTATTTAAAGAGTGTCAGGAATCATATGTACTCTCAATGAGTGTGTCTCTTTTTTCCATACTCTGTATATTCTAATAACAAATCAGTCTACTTTTTTTTAATTATTTTTTTAGTAGACTACAGTGAATTTTCCAATCATAGTCCTATGTTTAACTAACACTGTGATTTTCTCACTCAGGGAAAAATAATGTTTTGGATCAGTCTGATGCATGAACTATTTTTGTATGGTTCACAAGTGCAGAATTATTTTCACACGTTTTTTTTAAGGTAAGATTAAAAAAAAAAAAAACAAGAATAATAGTTTCTAACACAGGGAAATAATATGATATTGAAGTTTTGGTGTCCAGAAATAAAACTTAATGGAAATTCAGACATGGACTTATGTTTAGAAATTGTGTATGGCTTTTTTGGTGACACAAGGCATAGGTGAATAATTGCAACAGAAGACAAATAGCTTGCAAGGTCTAAAATATATACAATCTGGTCCTTAACAGGTAAAATTTACAGACATATGGTCTGGAATATTGAGTATGATCATGTAAGTATTCTAAGAATGACCTCATTGAATAGCTCTTGTGCTCAGTCGTGTGTGACTCTTCTATGACCCTATAGACTCTAGCCCATTGGGTTCCTCTGTTCATGGAATTTTTCCAGGTTAGAACACTGGAGTGGGTTGTCATTTCCTTCTACAGGGGCTCTTCTGTAGATCATTGGTCAAAAAATATCAACTTATATAGTAACATTTAATATGGAACCAAACAAAATGTTCATATTGACTTTTTGTTGATTGAAGCTTAGTGCTTGTTTTCTGGGATGTGAATCACAAAGATTGGGGACTGAAGTTCAAACACATACTATATTCTAAAGACTCAACCTGAAGTCAGGAATCTTTAAAGCCCTAATCATTCTGGTTAGCTTTTCTTGCAATTTGTGTAACTCATTGCCCTACCTAGTAATCAGGTCTCCTATTTGTAATTCAAATAACCACTGCTGCTGCTGCTAAGTTGCTTCAGTCGTGTCGACTCTGTGCGACCCCATAGAAGGCCTCCTACCAGGCTCCTCTGTCTCTGGGATTCTCCAGGCAAGAATGCTGGAGTTGGTTGCCATTTCCTTCTCCAATGCATGAAAGTGAAAAGTGAAAATGAAGTTGCTCAGTCGTGTCTGACTCTTAGCGACCTCATGGACTGCAGCCTACTAGGCTCCTCAGTCCATGGGATTTTCCAGGCAAGAGTACTGGAGTGGGGTGCCATTGCCTTCTCCCAAATAACCACTAAGCTTCATCATATCTAAACTTTAAAAATTTAAATTATGTTCTTATTATCCTTTATCCAAATGTTCCTTATCACTCTTAAACTTAATATTTTATTTAATAAAGTAAAAATTATAAGCTTTATAAGTTTTTGAAGAACTTATTCTCAAACTCTTTAAAGTAGCCTTAATGGCTTTAAAAATGAGCTGAGTTTGCTGAGGAAATAATAGAAAACACAATGCATTAATTTCTCAACACGGTGGCTTCCTGGACTACAAAATAATTATAAAGCACATTCTTTTGTTCTTTGTATCAAAAATTTTCTTTAATATTTCTAAAGATACCATACTTTATTTGAGAGCTCTATGAACTTAGTGCATTTCATTTAAATAATAAAATTTGACAAATGTTGAAAAAACAAGTAGAGGGAAGTTACACCTTATCTTATATTTTCTTGTGTGCTTGTAACCATTTTATAATCTTTTCAATTTTTTGATACCCAAATAAATGTGTCCATTCTCCTACAACATTCAAATGAGAGGTAAATAAAGGACAAAAAGATTCAGATCCAAAGAAACAGGACAGTAAAATAAGCTGTTAAAAATTAGGGCAGCATGATAGGCAGGAAACAATTAGGGCACTGCAATTCAGAGATAGGGAGAAGTAGAGGGCAAGGAAAAACATAATATGACAGGTGAAGAATGAGCTGGGTCTTTACAGTATAAAGGAGGAAGATGAAGCACTTGGATAGGGAAGGGAAATCAAATGAACATCAGCTAACTCCAAATAAGGTGTCAACACTCCAAAGGTGAGATATGAAACTAAACAGGAGAAGCAGTCATTAAAGGGTGCCAGATTGTTTATGAGAAATTAAAGAGATTCCATGAAGATGAAAGAGATTTGTCTGTTCTTGTAACAGCAGACATATTTTTATCTTTGGGTGGTTCCTTCTTCAATATGTATCTAAGTTTTTAATTGATTTTGTAAATTCTTAATAGATTTTTAAAGCCCTAATACATTGAACACAGTTGGTTTGATTTTAAAACACCATAATTGAAATAATTCTGGCTCTGTTTTATTTAAGCACTAATTTAAAATTTCACATGGTGTTTTGTATGACTGATTACTTAAAAACTGTAAGCCATTGATATTTTGCATCATAGTTAAATATTTAAATATTTATAATTTAATAGTACAATTTTTCACATAAGAAAGTAAAATATAAGATCCAGTTTTGTATTCTTCCTACTTCTGACTTGTTTCTTAAAACTCATATTTTAAAAATGTCAATATAATTAAACAAATAAGCAAATAACAATCACCTTTCTTCCCCCCAAAAAAACAAGAGCAAGATCAGGATTAAGAATAATAGCAGCAATAAAAAGAAAGGCCAGATACACTAGACCATGGAAGAGGTTTTAACTGAAATTTCCATCTAAATGATATAAGCTCTACATGAACAACAGTAGTCTGAGGAATGTACATTTTCTCAATGTCAGACCAATATCACTTACAAAATTTCACTGACTTCAGAGTTCTGAGAAGAAAATCAATAGAAACCAGTAAATGTTAACCCATATCTTATCCTTTATCAGTACTCTGCTCTGAATGCTATTATTTACTTAAAAATAATTTATGCCTGTATCTCTGAGAACTTCCAGATAAGAGCAGTAAGTAGTGCTTTTTATCTAGAGACGTTTTGACAGAATTTAAATATGCAAATATTAAGTATCAACTATCAGAGGGCGCTAGTGGTTAAGAACCCTCCAGCCAAAGCAAGTAGACATAAGAGATTTGAGCTCCACACCTGGGTCAGGAAGCTCCCCCAGTGAAGAAAGGGGCAACCCACTCCAGTATTCTTCCCTGAAAAATTCCATTGACAGGGGAATATGGTGGGCTAAGGTCCACAGGGTCAAAAAGAATCAGACCAGACTGAAGTGACTTAACACACAAGCATGCATCCCATGTAGAGAGGCAATTTTTAAAAAAGAACTAATGACAATCACAGAGATATTATGCAACTAAGATCAAAGAATAATTTACTGTAATATGAAAAAAATAACAAGACGATTTTTCAGTGTCTCTTGTGGAAATGGAAATTCACTTCTCTTTTGTTGTTCAAGGATAAGCCCAGAGGGAAGCTCATTAGTTTTATATCCTCAGGTGAATCTATCAAATATATTATGTGAGTAATAAAAGTAGGTTTGTCTTTAAAGTTTCTTAACTATCTTTTGTATTTATTGTTTAATGAAAGCCCTCCTCCCAGTGCTTGTCATGATTCATCTTTTTAATTCCTTTACAATCTGTTTTGGTACAGATTTCTTTGACACAAATTTTTCTTAAAAACCAATTTTAATGCTTGTCAGAGGACCAAAAATCTCAAGATAGTACCAACATTCCATAACAGTTTATAACCTTTGGAGAGTCATGGTGTTTGCTCTGTATTTAAAATTCCCCATAGACTTAGATATTCAACTTATTGGAAGAAATGTAGGCAATTCTATCCTGAACTGCTAAACTTACACACATGTTTACAAAGAAAACAAGGAGATTATATTGTAAGCAAATTAATTCTATTTTTTTCTCTAGAATTTGAAATGAATGTGCTTTAAACCAAATATTTTGTTCACTATTTGTGCTCATTCATATTTATAGATTCCAAGTGACAATGTATAATTTCCTTTAAAAATAACATAACCTACCAAAATGATAAATAAGCAGTTACATTTTTTATAGATAAATTTTTATGCAATTCCTCCCAAGTGTATTTGTGTCTTTACATCCCAGGAGCCCAGTTGTATTCTAAGCCAAGTACCAAAGACAACTACACAAGCCATCTCTGTGTTAGCAAATCTACCCTCCTTTTCTTGACAAGAAGTTATATGCCATCTCTTAGTATGATCAAGATTTTTTATTTGTTGTCATTATCATGACCATATATTCCTTTCTGGTCCTGAGCTAGGTTTCAAAGAACAAATTAAGCAAAATTATAATATTCCTGGACCTATTTCCGATTGAGAATCACCACTTTAGGCAACAAAGACCTTCCATGCTGCCTCCAAAATTAAGGATACAGTGAGATGGATCTTCAAAAAAACCTATCATTGTCTTCAATGCCTGATCCTTCAGTGATTTCTGGATTGGGATTTCAAGTCTGATATCATTTATTCCTTCACTCAATTGCTTGTTTAATTAAGGAAACTAAAATCACTGCAGATGGTAACTGCAGCCATGAAATTAAAAGACGCTTACTCCTTGGAAGTAAAGTTATGACCAATCTAGATAGCATATTCAAAAGCAGAGACATTACTTTGCCAACAAAGGTTCGCCTAGTCAAGCTATGGTCTTTCCTGTGGTCATGTATGGATGTGAGAGCTGGACTGTGAAGAAGGCTGAGCGCCGAAGAATTGATGCTTTTGAACTGTGGTGTTGGAGAAGACTCTTGAGAGTCCCTTGGACTGCAAGAAGATCCAACCAGTCCATTCTGAAGGAGATCAGCCCTGGGATTTCTTTGGAAGGAATGATGCTAAAGCTGAAACTCCAGTATTTTGGCCACCTCATGCGAAGAGTTGACTCATTGGAGAAGACTCTGATGCTGGGAGGGATTGGGGGCAGGAGGAGAAGGTGACGACAGAGGATGAGATGGCTAGATGGCATCACTGACTCGATGGATGTGAGTCTGAGTGACCTCCGGGAGTTGGTGATGGACAGGGAGGCCTGGCATGCTGCAGTTCATGGGGTCGCAAAGAGTTGGACACGACTGAGCGACTGATCTGATCTGATCTGATTTTTAGTATCAACTAGGTGGTAAACACAGCAGTTGCCTGGGAATAACAATAATAATGACCAATTTTATTGGATATTTACTGTATGTGCTGAGCTAAAAGCTTGACACCTATTTGTCATGATATATCTTGCTGAATCATCTGAGGTGTGTATGAATGTCATTCCCATTGTAGAGAAAAGCAAAATGAGGGTTAAGTAAATTGAATAGTTACTTAAGCAGGGTTACAAAGCTAAGCCGGAGCACAGTACAATTAGAATATAAATACTAGAACTCCAGATATGACACTGTTTATAACTAAATTTTTTTTTTAGAAAGAGGATTTTTGGTGTAAGAATTCTCATAATCTAGTGGTAGAGATCAGGAATTAACCAGATAATTACATTGTAGTTTGACTAGCATCAGATCAGATCAGATCAGTCGCTCAGTCATGTCCGACTCTCCGCGACCCCATGAACCGCAGCACGCCAGGCCTCCCTGTCCATCACCAGCTCCCGGAGGTCACTCAGACTCGCATCCATCGAGTCAGTGATGCCATCCAGCCATCCCATCCTCTGTCGTCCCCTTCTCCTCCTGCCCTCAATCCCTCCCAGCATCAGAGTCTTCTCCAATGAGTCAACTCTTCACATGAAGTGGCCAAAATACTGGAGTTTCAGCTTTAGCATCATTCCTTCTAAAGAAATTCCAGGATTGATCTCCTTCAGAATGGACTGGTTGGATCTTCTTGCAGTCCAAGGGACTCTCAAGAGTCTTCTCCAACACCACAGTTCAAAAGCATCAATTCTTCGGCGCTCAACCTTCTTCACAGTCCAGCTCTCACATCCATACATGACCACAGGAAAGACCATAGCCTTGACTAGGCGAACCTTTGTTGGTAAAGTAATGTCTCTGCTTTTGAATATGCTATCTAGGTTGGTCATAACTTTCCTTCCAAGGAGCAAGCGTCTTTTAATTTTATGGTTGCAGTCACCATCTGCAGTGATTTTGGAGCCCAGAAAATCAAAGTCTGACACTGTTTCCACTGTTTCCCCATCTATTTCCCATGCAGTGATGGGACCAGATGCCATGATCTTCGTTTTCTGAATGTTGAGCTTTAAGCCAACCTTTTCACTCTCCACTAGCATAGAAATATATATATATATATATGTATGTATGTATATATATATATTGTTATGGTAAGATATATCAAGGCTATGGTTTTTCCTGTGATCATGTATGGATGTGAGAGTTGGACTATGAAGAAGGCTGAGCACCAAAGAATTGATGCTTTTGAACTGTGGTGTTGGAGAAGACTCTTGAGAGTCCCTTGGACTGCAAGGAGATCCAACCAGTCCATTCTGAAGGAGATCAGTCAGCCCTGGGATTTCTTTGGAAGGACTGATGCTAAAGCTGAAACTCCAGTACTTTGGCCACCTCATGTGAAAAGTTGAGTCATTGGAAAAGACTCTGATGCTGGGAGGGATTGGGGGCAAGAGGAGAAGGGGACGACAGAGGATGAAATGGCTGGATGGCATCACTGACTTGAAGGACATGAGTCTCAGTGAACTCCAGGAGTTGGTGATGGACAAGGAAGCTTAGCGTGCTGTGATTCATGGGGTCACAGAGTTGGACATGACTGAGCAACTGATCTGATCTGATCTGATGGTAGGTTATAGACCGTGCAATAGCATATTTAGGGGGAATATATTTTTAGATTATTCACCTCAATTCATTACCATATTGCTTCCAGTGCCTTTAAATAGGTTGTTATGCAAGATAATACATGGAAAGGTTTCAGCATATCCTTAATTTATATACCTGAAATGATGTTTGTTTTTTGTCTTTTCCATTTATGTCTATATTCAAGACTGGTATTTCTCACTACCTATTCAATTCTCAGATTCCTTTTTAATCACAAAGTAGAGAAATTTAACATTATTAATATTAAATTAATTAATATTTAATAGTATTTAATAATTAATTAATAATATTGGTTAAATAAAATTAACTTCTATATTTATTTAACTTGACATGTATTATTATTGCATAACTAGCACAAAGTTCCTATCAACTTACAACTTATACATATCTGCCTTCAGATATTGCCACATTTTTGTCATTTTTCACACAAGAAGTCAAATAGATTACTATCATTTATTCAGCTTTCCACATTTCTTTTCTTTAGTGTTTTTATGCCCCAGCACTCCAGTGAAGCTGTTCATGCATACATCACCACTGACTTCCTCAATACAAAGAAGAGCAGTCCCGACTTGCTCCTCATCTTCCAGGCTCTCTCACACACATCTGAAAAAATTGAATGGATCTTTCTTTTTCAAACATTAAATTCTGTTGATTTCCGTGACCCTATTGATGCCTCATTTCCCCCCCGCTTTACTGATGTTCCTTCTGAGCCCAGTTTTTTGGATTCTACTTCTTTTCTCAATGTCTAAATACAGTTACCCTCAGAGAGATGAATTGTTCCTAGGTTTCTTTTTTGGTAACTTTGTACTTTTTACACTCTCTTTCCTGGTAGTCTTATCTTGAATGTAAATATGGATTTATCTATCTGTATGTCTATAACTCATGTATTTGTGTTTAGCCCTAAATGCTATCCTGAATTTCAGTTTCATCTATAGTTTCTTGATTAATTAATTCATTCGTTCACTTTATTGTTGTCAGAAAACATTCATTTTTTGTTGTTGCTGTTATTTAAAGAACTTTTCTAGATGCAGGGAATTTAATCTTCAACAATCCAGACAAGATCCCTATTTAAGTTTTTTTTTTTTTTTTTTTTCTGGCAGAGTTTTGCAGGGATGAATTTTCTTTTTATATCTTAGGACATTTTGGCTGTAACATAAAACTTCAGGCATTAAAGCATTTTAGACTCTCTGATGGGTACATCTAATGCAATGTTGTTATATTCTTTTAGGAAAAAACTTAAAATAATACAAATTTAAAATTTTTAATTTATTATTATTTTACTAGTAGGAGTATAGTTGCTTTACAATGTTGTGTTGGTTTCTGCCATACAACTTATTACTCTACTCAAAGATACTTCTTTCTAGATGTATTTTTATTGATTATGTATTTAAAAATCTATATTGCTAATTTCATATATCTTGGAGAAGGAAATGGCAACCCACTCCTGTGTTCTTGCCAGGAGAATCCCAAGGACAGGGAAGCCTGGTGGGCTGCCATCTCTGGGGTCACACAGAGTCGGATGTGACTGAAGCGACTTAGCAGCAGCAGCAGCAGTGTTAAATCACTTCAATCATGTGCAATTCTTTGCAATCCTATGGACTGTAGCCTGCCAGGATCCTCTGTCCATGGTATTTTCCAGGCAAGAATACTGGAGTGGGTTGCTGTGCCCTCCTCCAGGGGATCTTCCCAAACCAGTGATTGAACCCATGTCTCTTATGCCTCTTGCATTGGCAGGCGGGTTCTATGCCACTAGCACCACCTAGAAAGCCCCTATATCTGTGTATATATAATATCTATTGCACTCCAGATACAGGAATTTATTCAGTTGAAATAAGATTAAGTAACTGATGCTTGAACTTCATGCACTGTAAAATCATATCCGTAGCAACAGAAATAAGAATCATTTTATCCTCAATGTACATAAAACACAAAATCATATTATCAGCACTGACAGATAAAAAGAGAATGGGCTAATACCAAGACACATATTAAATAAAAATATGAGTGAAATACTGCATAGTAGATACACACAAAATATCTGTGTATGTGATTGATTGAATGTGGAAGTTATGCACTGAAAAATTGAGAAGTCAAGAAACACTTACTAAAATGATATTCAGCCCCAAACAGTATCTGTGTGTCATTTTTTGATAGTAGAATTCTGGGCATAACCAGGTTAATTGAGTTAATGAATAAGGGGTCTGATAGTGGCAAACACATTTATTATTTGCATGCTTTTTATGTTCCAATCACTCTTAAAGACACATTTGAATGCCTGCTACAGCATCACTTCAGTTCAGTCACTCAGTCGTGTCTGACTCTTTGCGACCCCATGGACTGCAGCATGCCATGTTTCCCTATCCATCACCAACTCCTGGAGTCTACCCAAACTCATGTCCATTGAGTCAGTGGTGACACCCAACCATCTCATCTTCTGTCATCCCCTTCTCCTCCCATCTTCAAACTTTCCCAGCATCAAGATCTTTTCAAAGGAATCTGTTCTTCATGTCAGGTAGCTAAAGTATTGGAGCTTCAGCTTCATCATAAGTCCTTCCAATGAATATCCAAGACTGATTTCCTTTGGGATGAACTGGAACATATAGGATATTAATATCAGTGGTGTTGGAGAAGACTCTTGAGAGTCCCTTGGACTGCAAAGAGATCCAACCAGTCCATCCTAAAGGAGATCAGTCCTGGGTGTTCATTGGAAGGACTGGTGTTGAGGCTGAAACTCCAATACTTTGACCACCTGATGCGAAGAGCTGACCTATTGGAAAAGACGCTGATGCTGGGAAAGATTGAGAGGGCAGGAGGAGAAGGGGATGAAGAGGATGAGATGGTTGGATGGCATCCTTGACTCGATGGACATGGGTTTGGGTGAACTCCAGGAGTTGGTGATGGACAGGGAGGCCTGGCGTGCTGTGGTCCATGGGTTTGCAGAGTCAGACACGACTGAGCAACTGAACTGAATATCTGTTCTACATTATGAAATATAGAACTTGCTGAATTTTCATCTTTTTAATGGTTAGCTACAATACACCATGATGAATGAGGGCAAATTTTAAGCTTTATATTATTTCTCTTGCATATCTATGGATAATCAATTCACAGATTTATATTTACTCAAAGTGACATTAAATCATGTTTAGTGGATAAAATGCTTTATTATTGGAAAAGACCCTGATGCTGGGAAAGATTGAGGGCAGGAGGAGAAGAGGGCAATGGAGGATGATATGATTGGATAGCATCACTGACTCAATGGACAAACTCTCAGTTGACTCTAATTTGAGCAATTTCTGGGAGATAGTGAAAAACATGGAAGCCTGGTGTGCTGTAGTTCATGGGGTCACAAAGAATCAGACACTACTTAATGACCAAACAACAATAATGAATAAAATGCATGTCAAGAGGGGAATTTAGATTTCTCGTTTCTTTTCAGAGTTAATATACCAAGAATTTTAGTCTGCTCGGGACTTCAGGCCTCAGAACGAGTTTTCTCAAGCCTGATAGTACATGCTGCTGCCGCTGCTGCTAAGTTGCTTCAGTCATGTCCGACTCTGTGTGACCCCATAGACGGTAGCCCACCAGGCTCCACCGTCTCTGGGATCAAGGCAAGAACACAAGAGTGGATTGCCATTTCCTTCTCCAATGCATGAAAGTGAAAAGTGAAAGGGAAGTCATTCAGTTGTGTCCGACTCTTCGTGACCCCATGGACTGCAGCCTTCCAGGTTCCTCCGTCCATGGGATTTTCCAGGCAAGAGTAATGGAGTGGGGTGCCATTGTCTTCTCCAGATAGTACATAGAAAAACTTTTAAAAAGATGTCTCTATATAAGCCCTATTCCTGAAGATGATTTAATTGGCCTGACAGCAGGGGTCATCATTTTCTTAATATATATTTTAAACTATGTGTTATTTTAAAGCTTCCTAAATAATTTGAATGGCAGCCATGTTTAGGAATCATCAAAGTTTGATGTATTGGTTAAGATATTGATAGAAAATAGACATCACATTTAAAGAACTAATAGGAAAGGTCTTTTTACTGAGAAGTGGGCAGAGTTCAAAAAACCAAAAGGGATGAGACCAACAACATTAAGAAGTTATTCACCAAGTTTAGGGGCATGAAGAGAGAGTGGTTTTAACAGAATCTGGCAAGCACTATAGTCAGCAGAAGGGGTCTTCAGGAGAGGATCACTGGCCATGAGTTAAAAAAAAAAAAAAAAAATCATCCAAACTAAAAAGTAAGATCTTCTGGAGCAGGAAAAACTTAGCAAAAAAAAAAAAAAAAAAAATCTTGAGACCCTGGCATTTCTTGCATATGGCCATTTTCTCAGTATTGCCTCTGGTTTCCTGGCTTTCAGATTCTGGTTACATGCCAGGATAGGCTTTCATCTTTTTTTTTTTTTTTTCCTATTGGAATATAATTGGTTTACAAAGTTGTGCTAGTTTCTCTTGTACAACAACATGAATTAGTCATATGGTCATATGTATACATATATATTTCCTCCCTCTTAAGCCTCCCTCCCACCCCTGCTTCCCACCCCTTAGGTCATTGCAGAGCACCAAGCTGGGTTCTGTGTGCTATACAACAGCTTCCCGGTAGCTATCTGAGCTATCCATTCAGAGCTGGAGGAATCTGAATCTTCCATCTATTTTATCATCTAGTGTGATCCTCTGCTTAAAAAAAAGCACAAACATATTATGGGACCATCATCCTTTTCTTTTACCTGAGTCCTTGATTACTTTCCATCTTGGTTGTTATTTCAGTCACAGTGTCCTCTTTGAAATATGCCTGGTATACTCAAGTCTCAAGTCTTTGTACTGTGATTTATCTGATTAAAAAGACCTTAAGAGCACACGTGCTAAGTTGCTTCAGTCATGTTTGACTCTTTGCGACCCTATGGACTGTAGCCCACAAGGATCCTCTGTCCACGGGGAGTCTGCAGGCAAGAATAGTGGAGTGCGTTGCCATGTCCTTCTTCAGGAGATCTTCTCAACCCAGGGATTGAACCTATGTCTCTTTCATCTACCTGTATTGGTAAGTGGGTTCTTTACCACTCGTGTCATTTGGAAAGCCCTCAAAAAGACATTAGCTCACATAAACAAATGGCTCATTCTGTCATCTTCAAAGATTATGTCATATCCTCAGCAAGTTCTACTTTGAGTAATTACAAACCTATCTTCTTGACCAGGAGGCTCAACCCATTCGCCTTGTCTATCTGTTTGTCTCACAGAAAGTACTGCCTTCTAACAGTATTTTATTTCTTTTACTATTTTTACTTTGTATCTCTCACTATTACAGCAATCCCATGAAACAGGCATCATTGTTTTCCATTGTCTGTTCACTGTTGTAGCTCCAGAACCTAGCCCATTATACACAATATAAACATTTGTTGAGTAAAGCAAATGTATCCTTTATGATAACAAAATATTCTCACACTCACTATAATTGATTTGATTTAGAAATAAATGAAAGCAATTTTTGTAATTGATATATAAATGATTGCTAAAATAACAATAGTTATCTCAACCTGTGGGATACAGCTTATGCATTACATATAGGGAGCTTTAGAACCCTACATGCTCAATTTTAAGAGAAGGCAACATCAAGATAATTAGCTAAACATATGAGCTACAAAGTTCAAATACTTAAGGCAGAATATGTGGACAGAAATTTAAAAGAAAAAATGCATTGAATTAATTTATTTCATAAAAGAAATGATATAGGCAACTTTCACTTAAGTGAGTAAGGGATAAAAGAGAGAAGACAAATGTACAAATTTTGAAAAGGGGGATATGACAGTAGATGCCACCAAAATTAAACAGAAATGTGCATGCTATGAATAAGTATAGGCAATGCATAAAAAGTGTAAGCAAAATATATGGAGAAATTAAAATGAATTTGCAGTTTAACAATTTGACTTATGAAGAATTACAGAATCTGAACAAGTTTGCAATAATTAAACAAATAGAATTAGTGGTTAAAAATTCTTTACCAAGGGCTTCACGAGTGGTCCAATGATTAAGAATCCACATTGTGATGTAGGGTACACTGGTTCGATCCCTGATCCAGAAAGATTCCACGTGCCGTGGGGCAACTAAGCTGGAGCACCACAACTACTGAGCCCACGTGTAGCAACTCTGAAGGCCACATGCCCAAGAGCCTGTGCTCCACAACAATAACAACAAAAAAGTCACCACAAAGAGAAGCTCATACACTATAACTAGAGAAAGCCCACACCTGGCAACAAAGACACAGTCCAGCCAAAATTAAACAGTTAAAAAAAAAAAAAAAAACTCTTTACCAAGAAAGAATGAAGCGACTTAGCAGCAGCAGCAGAAGGATCTATAAGCATACTTCAACAAACATTTCCATAACTGCTACTTTCATTTATACACAACTTTCTTCCAGAAAGAATTCCACTTGTACACTAACTCTTGCAAAGGAAAATACCACACCTTCATAAGATAGCCTCAATGAACCTGTATAACTGGAATCAAAGCCATTAAAGGACATTATCGGAAAAAAAAAATTATAATTATATTTAGTGATAATCACCGTGGATAAGTTATTTAGCCAAATCCATTGTTCTTGCCTGGAGAATCCCAGGGACGGGGGAGACTGGTGGGCTGCCGTCTCTATGGTCGCAGAGTCGGACACGACTGAAATGACTTAGCAGCGGCAGCATTTATACACAAAAGATAAGACCTCTTGAAAGTGACAGTTTTAGTCACTCAGTTCAGTTGAGTTCAGTCGCTCAGTCATGTCCGACTCTTTGCGATCCCATGAATCGCAGCACGCCAGGCCTCCCTGTCCATCACCAACTCCTGGAGTTCACTCAGACTCATATCCATTGAGTCAGTGATGCCATCCAGCCATCTCATCCTCTGTCAGCCCCCAATCCCTCCCAGCATCAGAGTCTTCTCCAATGAGTCAACTCTTCGCATGAGGTGGCCAAAGTACTGGAGTTTCAGCTTCAGCATCATTCCCTCCAAAGAAATTTCAGGGCCGATCTCCTTCAGAATGGACTGGTTGGATCTCCTGGCAGTCCAAGGGACTCTCAAGAGTCTTCTCCAACACCACAGTTCAAAAGCATCAATTCTTCGGCACTCAGCCTTCTTCACAGTCCAGCTCTCACATCCATACATGACCACAGGAAAAACCATAGCCTTGACTAGACAGACCTTTGTTGGCAAAGTAATGTCTCTGCTTTTGAATATGCTATCTAGGTTGGTCATAACTTTCCTTCCAAGGAGTAAGCGTCTTTTAATTTCATGGTTGTAGTCACCATCTGCAGTGATTTTGGAGCCCCCCAAAATAAAGTCTGACACTGTTTCCACTGTTTTCCCATCTATTTGCCATGAAGTGATGGGACCAGATGCCATGATCTTTGTTTTCTGAATGTTGAGCTTTAAGCCAACTTTTTCACTCTCCACTTTCACTTTCATCAAGAGGCTTTCTAGTTCCTCTTCCCTTTTTGCCATAAGGGTGGTGTCATCTGCATATCTGAGGTTATTGATATTTCTCCCAGCAATCTTGATATCAACTTGTGTTTCTTCCAATCCAGCGTTTCTCATGATGTACTCTGCATATAAGTTAAATAAGCAGGGTGACAATATATAGCCTTGACGTACTCCTTTTCCTATTTGGAACCAGTCTGTTGTTCCATGTCCAGTTCTAACTTTTGCCTCCTGACCTGCATACAGATTTCTTAAGAGGTAGGTCAGGTGGTCTGGTATTCCCATCTCTTTCAGAATTTTCCACCGTTTATTGTGATCTACACAGTCAAAGGCTTTGGCATAGTCAATAAAGCAGAAATAGATGTTTTTCTGGTAGTGTCCAAATCTTTGTGACCATGTAAACTGTAGCCGGCCAGGCTCCTCTGTCCATGGAATTCTCCAGGAAAGAATACTGGAGTGGGTTGCCATCTTTCTACAGGGATCTTCCTGACCCAGGAATTGAACCTGGGTCTCCTGCATTACAGGCTGATTCTTTACCACTTGAGCCACCAGAAAAGCTACTAATACCTCTTAACCATACAGAATTTTTCCAAGTATGCAGTAGAATTTCAGCACTAGAAAATCTGTTATTAAAATCACTACATTATCTTTACTTTTATTATGCTAAGTCACTTCAGTCGTGTCCGACTCTGTGCGACCCCATAGACGGCAGCCCACCAGGCTCCCCCGTCCCTGGGATTCTCCAGGCAAGAACACTGGAGTGGGTTGCCATTTCCTTCTCCAATGTATGAAAGTGAAAAGTCAAAGTGAAGTCGCTCAGTCGTGTCCAACCCTCAGTGACCCCATGGATTGCAGCCCACCAGGCTCCTCCGTCCATGGGATTTTCCAAGCAAGAGTACTGGAGTGGGGTGCCATTGCCTTCTCCAACTTTTATTATATGTGGTATTAAAATGTTTTTATAAAATTAAACCACCTATCATAATAGGAACTATTAACAAACAAAGATTAATCAAATAAAATACATGTACAAAATCCTTACATAATAACAGACAATACTGTGAATGTCTAAAGCCCTTTCTTAAGACTTTGAAAAAGATAATGATATATTAAATTACTACTTCTGAGTCTTGGCAAGAACATTTCAGTAATAAAATTTAAAAATGTTAATTAAAAACAATAAAAATAAATATTCACTATGTGCATGTGATAAAACTGTCTACATAGAAAACTAAATTTTAAAAAAAAAAAAATCGAGTTTAAAAATTTTAAAGAACAGTAAATTTTTGAAAACTGGAATAAATTTGCTTAACAATACTGCAGAATAAAAAATTTGCAATTAAAATTGAGTTGACATCCTTCTAAACTGAAACTCATGAAAGTTTTCTAAACTTTGAATCCAATGCATTGAGCAAAAGGTAAAAATATGTTGTCTTTGGGGTTTTAAAAGAAACAATTTGGTACATTTAGGAACCACTCCCCAACCTACTTATTGTAGAAAATTGTAAAACTGCCTAGTTTGAGTGATCTCAGACTTGAGAAAGACTCTCCACTGTCCTGTCTGCATAAGAAACAGCTCTGTCACTTGACATTTGAATCAACAAATTGTAAATTCACATTCTCTCTGGAGGCAGTAGCAAGGCTTAACTGGATTATTACTCTGAAGACTGCTGTGGTTTTGGAGCACAAACATGCTCTCTGTTCTTGAAATCTGTGATGGATGGCTTTAGAGCTTAAAAGTTTGAGCCACTCTTCAAAATTTGCATTTCTTTAGACTCTTCAATAAAGGTGTTTATGGCCACCAACACATCATTATCAAGTAGAACTGACATAGTAGTTACATGAAGAGAAATCCTACTAGAGCTCTAGAATACACAAAAACTTGCCTGAGCTGATCAATTGATCATGCCAGTGGCCTTAACTCTGCTTTCCTGCCACCTTCCTGTCAGCTGACACACACAGCTTTAAAATTTCAAGCTTAGTTGACTCTGCAAGATACATTGTCATCCACCAAAACTACTGCAGTAGACAGCTCCCTCAGATGTTGTCTGAAGGAGAGGAAGAAAAGGAAATCCTTCCAGTTGTAGAAACTTTAAGCATTGTATGCCTGTTCACTTTTCTGGAAGGAAAATAAGAGGTGCGGATATATGTCAATAGGTAAGGAGTGACTAATCATTTGGCTGGATGATCAGAGACTTCCATATCTAAAATAATGGAAGCTAGGTGACAAGGAGTTCTACTGAGTATACTTTGCAATAGAGTACTCTGAAAGGGTCTACGACTGTGAGAGGTTTTGTTTTGTTTTTAATATATATTGGTTGTTTCCAGTTGCAGAGTTATTTAAAGATTCCTGGAAAGTTGGAAAATAAATAGAAGTTATTCAGCCTCTTTCTACAACAATCTTATTGTTTTTCATTGAGCTCCTGGAAAGGAAAAAGAGCCTTAAAATCACATAGGGTGTTACTTTGGGGCATCTCGTTAAGGCTGCATTGTCTAAGTGATGCAAAAAGCTTTCAGTTCAGTTCAGTCACTCAGTTGGGTCTCTTTGCGACCCCATGAACTGCAGCATGCCAGGCCTCCTTGTCCATCACCAACTCCTGGAGTCCACCCAAACCCATGTCCATTTGAAGAAGAAATTCATAGGGCCTGAACTCCATCTTAGCCCTGTTCATGCTGATCGTGCTCGGCCACCTTTCCAATGGAATCTGAACTCTCTGTTTAGTGCCTATGAAAACAACAACAGAAGGAGAAGACCCTCTCCAGACAGGGGAACCTTGAAGATTGTATCTAGGTTATTCGTTGCCTAAGAGAAAGCATACACTAATCACCCCTTCCTCCAGACAGGCCATAAATTTTTCTGTATCTATTGGAGTGTAACCTCGGGTTTATTGATTATTGGCTGTTTGACTGTTTCAGCACATGAGCACATAGCACGTGAATGATGGGGTTATTGGGATTGTATTTTCCTTGGTTTATGTAAGTCTCAAGGAATTTGGAGTGGTGGGTTCAGAAATGTACACATGAGGTATAAAAGATTTTCACAAATGCTGGTCAGGGTCCTTGGCTAAGAGGACACTGCGTTGGGCCCACCAGTGTAATAAACTGCACTCCACTATCTGCATTGTCCTTCTGAGTGAGTTTGTTTCCCAGAATGCGTGGCTACAACATTTGGTGCATTGGCTGGGAAACTCCTCACTTTGAGAAGATAGGTCTCATTTGAGGTCACCCCGAGGCTTTGTGGCTTGAATCTCCTAGAGGAGGGAAGGCACGTTGCCCCTTTGGAAGAATTCAGCCTTTCAACACCTGGTTTCTTCACTTTCGCAGGTAGTGAACAGCAACAAGGGAACTGGATGCTCAGGTGACGAGGAACCTACACTTCAGGGTGGAAGAGGGGGCCTGATCACCCGCCTGGGACTAGAAGGAGTGGAGACCCACAGGAGCCTGGAATAGACAGGTGGCAATTGCTTGGTACATAGGTCGATAAGCGTGTTAGGGCTTAGGAAAGAAATTTGTGAAGGTCATTTAGGAGGTGGTGTCCACGCCATCTTGAGGAAAATTATTACCAACCAATCGCCAGGGATTTTTCAGAGAAGAAACATGGTCTTTGTGGGCTCATATTCTACCCTCCCCCAGGAGGGGTCCCATCTGCTGTGAAATTCTTGATTCCCTCAGAATTGTCAGGCTAGAAGGAGGGGAATACATTAGAGAGCATGGATTGGCTTTTCCGTAGATCGCCTAGGACATGGGATATTTAACCCATCTGTGTTTTCATCCGCACCTGATCAAGCCCGCCAAGACAGAACAGACTTTAAAGGAGAAAGAGTCTTGGACCAGGTGGTGTTCTGGTTAGGCTGTGGTGACCTGCAGGTGAAGGCACGCTGATCCCTCTTCTCCCTCTGGAATCTGGGATCTTCTCCCTCTTCTCATCCCAGTTAGGAAGGAGGCAGAATGGCAATTTAAGTGTCATTGAGTGGAAATATCAGAAGTACATAGGGTACTGAGAACTTCGTAGAGAGAACGAAAAGGAAAAGAAGAAGACGGTCTGAGAAGGTAAGCAAGATGGGAGGAAGTGAATCTAAGGCAAACATATTGGAGTGCATGATTAAAAATTTTAATTAAAATTTTTTAATTAAAAATTCTTATCTCTTTAAGAATTTTCCACAGTTTGTTGTGATACACATGGTCAAAGAAAATGAGAATACTTTTCTTTATTATATATACTTAATAAAGGTATTACTTTTATGATTCTTCTTCAAATTCTTGTTAACTTATAGAAAATATGTCAGGAATGTGTAGTAAAATGATGATGTGATAGTGAAGGTGTTAGTCATTTAAATATGTCCGACTCTTTGCAGCCCCGTGGACTATAGCCTGCCAGGTTCTTCTATCCACGGAATTCTCCAGGCAAGAATACTGGAGTGGGTAGCCATTCCCTTGTCCAGGGTATCTTCCTGACCCTGGGATTGAATGTGGGTCTCCTGCATTGCAGGTGGATTCTTTACTATCTGAGCCACTAGGGAAGCCCCCAAATGTGATAATAAGCACTATATGGAACTATACAAGACACAAAGACAAAATTAACTACATGCTATTGACTCACTGTGTCTAACCTACTTAATTTCAGAAGGATTTATGTGAACCAACTGATACTTCTCTTGTAATATAAGTAAAACTTAATTTCAAAATCACATTTTAAAATGTATAAATCATAAATAGCTTATATTAAGTAATAAATGTTCTGTTATTCATTATTTGATGTTTTACTTACTTTTTATACTTTTCTTGGAATTCAGTGGCATAATAAAAATAATTAGAGAGAAATGAAGCAAATACAGTATAATTTATTTTGTCTTAAGCTTATTCCCTAAAAAAAAGTAGTTTGATGAATTTTAAGCTGGTCAAAGCAGATGGTCTAGTATCAAAAAATGCTTATAATCTTAAAAATAAAAAAAATGATGCCATACTGTCATTTATGTCATTGTGAATTTATTATTTTAACTTTCTGATTTCTGATAATACTTTGCAAAGAAAACATTCTCATGACAAATTATTAGCTACAAAATCAGCATTTTCAAACTGCTTTGAGAAGAAGAGTATAAAGACAATCAATATTTCATAAGGTGGAAATATCCATTTGCGAATAAGTCAGAAAATTAAATACAAATAGTTATGAGAGTGGCTTATTCACCTATAGTAGCTATATTAGTTTAAAGTTCCCTTTATAAAAATATTTTCCAGGACAAAATCATGTAAACTTATATTTAAATGAAACTAATTCATAATAATAGTAAGTACTTCTATATTTCATACTAAATTCCATACACTATTTCATTTGCTATATATATATATATATATATATATATATATATATATATATATATGCATATAAACTCAATCCATACAACATTTCTATGTCAAGTGTATTATTATTATTATTTCATTTTTTATATTGCTATTTTAGAAGTAAGAAAATTGAAGTACAAAAACAATTTGCAGATACATATCCAAAGAATAGAAGGTGCAGCTTAGACTCAAATCTAGGGGTTAAATTCAAAGATTTTTTTTTCTTTTTTTTTTAAGAATTATGCTGTGCTGCCTTTCAAGATTAAAATACTAACTTTAACAACCAGCTTTATGTTTGTGAGGAAATCCCACTTGCAGAACAACTCTTCTCAGGTCATCACTAGTCTTAAAAAGGTTGCCAAGATCAGGCCTACTCTTAAAAATATGAGCTTGAACTCCTGTAGTGGGAGCTATGCTTTTCTCAGAAGAACTCCCCTGATTTGAGCTGCTAAGAACAGTATTAGCCTGGGGGTAAAGCCTAGGGCCAGAAGCAAGGTGAAGAATTCTATCTGAGCACATCCCCCAAAGTTAAGGGTTGCAAGTCAAAGTGACTCAAGAAAAATGAGAATCCTGAAAATATACATGCGCTTCAGTGTTCATTGCAGCACTACTTAACAATAGCCAAGACATGGAAGCAACCTAAATTTCCATCAACAGAGGAATGGATAAAGATGATGTGGTACATATATACAATGGAATATTTCTCAGGAGTAATAAGAATGAAATAATGCCATTTGCAACAACACCAATGGACCTGGAGACTATCATACTAAGTGACGTAGGTCAGCAGAGAACGACAAAATTATATGATATTTATATCACTTCTATGTAGAATCTAAAATAATGGTACAAATGAACTTATTTTCAAAAAATAAGCTCTCTCAGACTTCATAAATGAACTTATGGTTACCAGGGGCAAGGTTTGGGGAGAGGGATAGATTGGAAGTTTGGGATTAGCATGCACACACTTGTTCAGTTGCTCAGTCATGCCCTACTCTTTGCAACCCCAGGACTGTGACACCCCAGGCTTTCCTATCCTTCATCTTCTCCCAGAGCTTGCTCAAACTCATGTATATTGAGTCAATGATACCATGCAACCATCTTGTCCTCTGTCATCCCCTTCTCCTCCTGCCTTCAAGCTTTCCCAGCATCAGGGTTTTTCCCAATGAGTTGGCTCTTTGCATCAGGTGGCCAAAGTATTGGAGCTTCAGCTTCAGCATCCGTCCTTCCAATGAATATTCAGGGTTGATTTCCTTTAGGATTGATTGGTTTGATCTCCTTGCTGTCCAAAGGACTCTCAAGAGTCTTCTCCAACACCACAGTTCAAAAGCATCAATTCTTCTGTGCTCAGCCTTCTTTAGAGTCCAACTTGCACATCCACACATGACTACTGGAAAAACCATAGCTTTGACTAAATGGCCTTTGTTGCCAAAGTTTTAATGTGGAGTTTTAAACTCACTTTTTCATTTTCCTTATTCACCTTCATCAAGAGGCTCTTTAGTTTTTATGTTAAATATGTACACACTACTATATTTAAAATAGATAATCAACAAGGATCTACTGTATAGTATAGGAAACTCTGCTCAATATTCTATACTAACTTAGATGGGACAAGAAATTGAAAAAGAATAGATATATATGTATATATAAAAAAATAAGTTAAAAAGTTTATAAGAAAATAGTTGATATACAAATGTGATCTATATTTCTAAGACAGTAAACTGCAGTTTAAAAACTGAAGTTTTAAGTAATACTAGTAACAACAACAATGAAATTATTGTTATTAAGAATAAATAAATCTGAAAATATATATGCAGGATTTCCATCCAGAAATCTGTACAATTGTTGAAAATTTTGAACAAGGACTGAAATAATGGAGAAATATCCTATATTGAGTCATAGGAAATATCAGTATCATACAGTATCTATTATTTTAAATTGATCTATAGATTTGTTATAACTTTAAATGAAATTTCAATAGGGTTGTATAATAAATGTGACAAGCTGAAACTAATAATGAATATGCAGCAATATTTCTAGTATACAACCAAATCTTATAAAAAAAGACAATAAATTAATATGATGTAAACAAAAGAATAGAAGATGAATAACCAAGAGGAAAGTATAGCGAACCCACTGACCCTTAGATGAATGAAAATTCTATATATATGACAAAGATAAAATTGAAAGTCTGTGAAGGAAAACAAAATATTAAATAAATGAAACTGAGAAAGCTAGTTCATAAATAAGAAAGAAAAGAGTGATAATTATGCATTATGAAAAAATGAAACTCAGATAAAATAGGAAAATATTAGAAAAAATTTGAACTAAAGGGTCATTAGTATTTCAACATCGAAAGAGAAACATGTTCCTTAAGCAAGCTCCCTAAATGATTTTTTGTAAAAGAAAGAAAAAAAAAAAAACAACATACATTTCACACTATAAAAATTAAAACGTGTCATTCTAAAAAAGCATTATAACAGAAGCAAAAAGACAAATCTGTTGGTTGAGGGTAATAGAAATATAAAGAGCTGAGGTTAGATTAGTATATAGATTAATTTTTTTAATAAAAAAATTTAAAGTAGCAAAGATAATGTAATGAGATGTGTAGAAATTTAGAAGTCTCCTTACACATGGACAACTAATACAAAGAAGGATGCTCTGCTTCATAAAAATCAAGAAAGGATGAATCAAGAACAAAATTAGAAACTACATTTTACTAGTTGCCAGAAATGTTGGCTGGCATGTGGATTGTATGGTACTATGTCCTGATGTTCAGGGTATGTTGCTAAAACAAAGTTGGAAAACAATTTGATTTGTCTTGTAGGATTGAACATTAAAATCCTTTGTGTTCTAACCATTCATTTTCTTAATATAATCTCTGGAGAAACTTTTGAACATTGGTGCAGGAATGTGCGAAATGTTCACGTGTGCTTGTATGCTTAGTCACTCAGTCATGTCTAACTCTTTGTGACCCTTAGGACGATAACTCACAGGGGTCCTTTGTCCATGGGCTTTTTCGGGCAAGAATACTGGAGTGTGTGTCATTTCCTCTTCCAGGGGATCTTCCCAACCCAGGGATTGAATCTGCCTCTCCTGTGTCTCCTGCATTGCAGGCGGATTCTTTACCTGCTGGGTTTTATTGTTTTTAATTTTTTTTGGCTGGGTAAACACTGTCAATCTGTGTGACAATGGATAATAAAGATATGATAAATTCATCATATTCTGTAGTGCATAAATAAATGTATTGCAACTATTCTCAACAACATGAATGAATCTTAAAACTTATGATGTTGGAAGTTTCAGGATTCTATCTGTACAGTGATGTTTTTATGAAATTCAAAAATAAGTAAAACTAAATTGTATGTTTTACAACTTGTATATTTTACATACAGTCTTCACTCTGTATTGAGTATTACTTTGAAAGGATAAAACAAAACAAATAAATAATTTGAACTCATTTTTACTTACATGTAACTTTTTAAAGTTAATCCAGAAAGTGGTTGCTCCCTTCAAATCTGACCACTCTCCATCATACCTTTTCCCCACTGACTCTCCACTTTAGTTGAACATTTCTACATTTTATCCTCTGAAGCTAATCTGTTTATTTTTGTTTTATTATATGAATTGATGTTAATCCTTTTAAACTAATTAAAACTTTTTTGTTGTTTCAACATGATTTAACTAAAAATCATGTCAAAATTTTGTGACTAAAATATATAAGCATACTTTATCTGAATTAATTTCTAAAACAAACATTTAAGGTGATTATGTGGATTATTCTAGGCTAATTTATGTGCATGTAAATAAAAATAAAACTCAAATAGCTTAAGTGAAGTGAAGTCGCTCAGTTGTGCCCGACTCTTTGTGAACCTGTGGATAGTAGCTTGCACCAAACTCCTCCGTCCATGGGATTTTCAAGGCAAGAGTACTGGAGTGCGTTGCCATTTCCTTCTCCAGGGAATCTTCCCAACCCAGGGACTGAACCCAAGTCTCTCACATTGTAGACAGACACTTTACCATCTGAGCTTAAAGGGGGAATAAAAGGACTCTATCGTTTCAGTTTTGAATACTTCTGAACTAGCATCATTTTTAGGTAACTGTCCATATGCTGTGTGGGATCTCCATAAGCAGATCCAAAATTACATGGTCTTCACATATGTTATTGTGGAAATAAAGATTAAAAAAAAAAAAAAAGACTTCCATGTTCACTGCAGTCTGCATGCTCATGGTTGGAACAGTTTTCCTTGTTATTTCATGGTCTCAGAATTGCCTTTAATCTTTTTTTCTTTGCCAGTGGATAGGGCTTTGTTGGACTTAGATGGCATGAAAATTGAGAGAGGCAATGGGATCTGACTGAATGAGGGCTGAATGTATGTGTAGCCAAGGAGGAGTGAGTGGTATTCTCAGAGGTAATTTCAAGAAATAGATGTTTTGCCATCTTATGGATACACCAAACATGCTCAAGAATCTTTAGCTCCAGTAAAGCATTGAAAGTGAAAGGGAAAGTTGCTCAGTCGTGTCCAACTCTTTGCAACCCTATGAACTGTATAGTCCATGGAATTGTCCAGGCCAGAATACTGGAGTGGGTAGCCTTTCCCTTCTCCAAGGGATCTTCCTAACCCAGGGATTGAACCCAGGTCTTCCACATTGTGGGCAGATTCTTTACCATCTGAGCCACAAGGCAAGCCCAAGAATACTGGAGTGGGTAGCCCATCCCTTCTCCAGTGAATCTTCCCAACCCAGGATACAAACCAGGGTCTCCTGCATTGCAGGTGGATTGTTTACCAACTGAGCTATGAGGGAAGCCCATTGCTGAATCACAAAAAAACACTTTCTTTAAAGGTATGGGAATGAAGCCAGAGTCTTTGTAGATATAAGAGTGCATAGGAGGAAGGTAAGACAGAGGGAGAGCAGTAGAGAATGTTCTTTCAAGGGAAATGAAATAGAATAAAAATACAGAATTATGTGTAGAGATGGACTTGAAGTTAAAGACATTGTTGAAAAGCAGAACAGGCACTCCAGAGTTCATTTTGGAAATTATCTATTTCTTGAGTAATCAAACTGCCAAGTCTTGTGGTTGTATCCAGAGTTTCTTTCTAATATATCATTTATAACAGTGAATGTTAAGCTTTACTAATTTTTCCTCCCTTGGGGATAGGTTAAAAACAAATATAATTTTTGTTAAATCCCATAGATATGGTAACACTTCCCTAAACACAATAATAGAAAATGTAATAAAAATTAGTCCTTTTCAAATTAAGAACACATAATTAATGTAATTTTATTTATGATGTCAACAGTAATAATAAGTAAAATATCTTGTAATAAACCTTAGAAAAAATGTGCAAGACACAAGCCAACAAGAAAAGTTTAATGAAAGATGTTTAAAAATAAAAAGTTTCCCCAAATAGGTGAAATCAACATTTTCTTAAATGGAGTGCCTAACAAATATTTTCTAAATAAATGCTTGTTTAATAGATAGATAAATTAAAAAGTATTTCTCAAGGGAAAGAAATTACTGACATATCCTGACCTGTTGCAGCTTCCTATTGTAAAACCTGAACTCCCTTACGAACAGGTGTGAAATCAAAGAGTAGAACAAGGGACTGGGTAGTCCACGTGCTCCAAAATATTTAAAAGGAAAGGTCTGCTCATGATATATTATTGATTGACCATTTCAAATTTTTCTCCTTCTTATTGGGTATTTGACTTGGGGCAAGTCTCTAAGCCTTGATAGATTCTAGATATAGACATACAGATAGAGATAAAGATATAGATGACAAGATACAGATACAGAAAGTCAATGTCAGTACCTCTATGCTGTGCTATGCTGTGTTAAGGTAATTCAGTCATCTCCGACTCTTTGTGACCCTATGGACTGTAGCTCACCAGGCTACTCTGTCCATGGGATTCTCTAGGCAAGAATACTGGAGTGGATTGCCGGGCCCTCCTCCAGGGGATTTTCCCAGCCCAGGAATCAATCCCGCATCTCTAGTCTCCTGCATTGACAAGTAGTCTCTTTACCACTAGCAAAACCTGGGAAGCCCGTCTCTACCTATATCTCTCTAAATAAGCAACAGTTAGAACTGGACATGGAAACATGGACTGGTTCAAATTGAGAAAGGAGTACAAGACTATATATTATCATCCTACTTATTTAACTTATATGCAGAATACATCGTGTAAAATGCTGGGCTGGATGAAGCACAAACTGAAATCAAGAGTTCTGGGAGAATTCTCAATAACCTCAAATATGCAGATAACACCAAAATTACAGCAGAAAGTGAAGAGGAACCAAAGATCATCTTGATGAAAGTGAAAGATGAGAGTGAAAAAGCTGGTTTAAAACTCAACATTAAAAAACTAAGATCATGGCATCTGGTCCTATCACTTCATGGCAAATTAATGGAAAAACAATGGAAACAGTGACAGACTTTATTTTCTTGGCTCCAAAATCACTGCAGATGATGACTGCAGCCATGAAATTAAAAGATGTTTGTTCCCTGGCAGAAAAGTTATGATAAACCTAGACAGTGTATCAAAAAGCAGAGACATCACTTTGCTGACAAAGGTCTGTACAGTCAAAACTACAATTTTTCCAGTAGTCATGTACGGATGTGAAAGTTGGATCATAAAGAAGGCTGAGCACCAAATAATTGATGCTTTTGAGCTGTGATTTTAGAGAAGACTCTTAAGAGTCCCTTGGACTGCAAGGAGATCAAGCCAGTCAATCTTAAAGGAAAACCTGAATATTCATTGAAAGGACTGATGCTGAAGCTGAAGCTCCAATACCATGGCCAGCTGATGCATAGAGATGACTCATTAGAATAGGCTCTGATGGTGAGAAAGATTAAAGGCAGGAGAAGTGGATGACAGAGAATGAGATGGTTGGATGGCATCACCGACGCAATGGACATGAGTTTGAGTAGGCTCCAGGGGATGGTGAAGGACATGGAAGCCTGTTATGCTTCAGTACATGGGGTCACAAAGAATCAGACGTGATTGAGTGACTTAACAATAACAATCACATAGTAAAGTCATGATAAATATTGTCATTATTGTTATGATTATTTTAAATTATCTCTATGTTTGACATGTTGCAACATCTGATCTGAAAGTCATTAATTTTACCGACATCTGACATCCTTGATTTGAGTCTAGGACTCTCCACATACTGATGTTATGGCTCTGGCAAAAGATTTATTTTCCCTTAGTCTTGATTTACTGATTCTAAATGGGGGAAAAGATGTTTACCTCTCACTAATTTGAAATGTGCTTTATTCTATAAAGAAGCATAACAGAGTTAAAACAGCATCATTCATTTGGCATCATTACCATTTTTCAGGAGATGAAGTGAAAGTTTTAGTCACTCATTCATGTCTGACTCTTTGCAAACCCATGGATAGCAGCATGCTAGGCTTCCCTGTCCATCACCAACACCCAGAGCCTGCTCAAACTCATGTCCATTGAGTCGGTGATGCCATTCAACCATATCATCCCCTTCTCCTCCTGCCCTCAATCTTTCCCAGCATCAGGGTCTTTTCCAAGGAGTCCCCTCTTCACATAACGTGGCCACAGAATTGGAGTTTCAGCTTCAGCATCAGTCCTTCCAAGGAATATTCAGGACTGATTTCCTTTAAGATTGACTGGTTTGATCTCCTTGCAGTCCAAGGGATTTTCTCTGACACCACAGTTCTAAAGCATCAATTTTTTGGTGCCCAGCTTTCTTTATAGTCCAACTCTCATTTCCATATATGACTACTGGAAAAGCCATAGCTTTGACTAGATCGACATTTGTTGGCAAAGTAATATCTCTGTTTTTTAATATGCTGTCTAGGTTGTTCATAGCTGTTCTTCCAAGGAGCAAGAGTCTTAATTTCATGGCTGCAGTCACCATCTGCAGTAATTTTAGAGCCCAAGAAAATAAAGTCTGTCACTGTTTCCATTGTTTCCCCTTTATTTTCCATGAAGTGGTGCAACTGAATGTCATGATCTTAGTGTTTTGAATGTTGAGTTTTAAGCCAACTTTTTCACTCTCCTCTTTCACTTTCATCAAGAGGCTTTCAGGAGTTAATCCCAGTGAAAGTCAAATGGAGCAGGACAAGCAACTGGGTCTGGTACAAAGGTGATATTCTTTTTTAGTCATTTCCTAATCCTAAGGTGCAACTAGATATTCCCAGTAAACTTTAGACAGGTTTGAGGTAGTATTTATGGTGGGTATAGATGCACTTTCCCAGAGGTCTTTAAAATCATTTAATTCTTTCTAAAAGTTCCAGGAGAAGTGTGACAAAATTCTGCAGACCTTCCCTGGATCATCTCTAACCGTATCACTTAGTCATTTGAGGTTCCATTTCAAAAATCTCTATTGTTTAGTTTAATTCAGTTCAGTCTTTCAGTCGTGTCCAGCTCTTTGCAACCTCATGGACGGCAGCATGCCAGGCTTCCCTGTCCATCACCAACTCCCAAAGCTTGCTCAAACTCATGTCCATTGAGTTGGTGATGCCATCCAACCATCTCATCCTCTGTTATCCCCTTCTCCGCTTGCCTTTAATCCTTCCCAACATCAGGGTCTTTTCAAATGAATCAGTTCTATACATCAGGGGGGCCAAGTATTGGAGTTTCAGCTTCAACATCAGTCCTTCCAATGAATATTCAGGACTGATTTCGTTTAGGATTGACTGATTTGATCTCCTTGCAGTCCAAGGGACTCTAAAGCGTCTTCTCCAGCACCACAGTTGAAAAGCATCAATTCTTTGGTGCTCAGCTTTCTTTATAGTCCTGCCCTCACATCCATAGAGGACTACTAGAAAAACCATAGCTTTGACTGGATGGACCTTTGTCAGCAAAGTAATGCATTATTAAATGTCTTTCATTATTCTACCATCAAAATAATATGGAAATTTGTCAGTCTCTGTAGTTTTAGTGGTTGTGTTTAACATCTTCTCTGTAGAAGTGGTTGTGTTTAACATCTTACTGACCAGAGACTTAATACATCTTTTGTTACCTGAAGGTTATTAAGCAAAGATATTTCAATACTTACTTACCTAACAAATTACTGACAACAGGCATTAGTTACTTCAAAAATTCCCCAGCCAATAGGGTTTAAGAATAATCATGCAAATACTGTTCCCAATTTTTTATTTTTTAAGTCCTGTTCACATGTGTGAATATTTGATGACATTTATAACATCACTATTTCTTAAGTGCCCTCTGTGGACATCAAAAAAATAAATAAAGATAAGAGAAGTTGTTTCATCCTCATTGGTAATCAAGGTAAGAAAAATGGCCTTAATTTAAGGGGAAATATGCAATTATTTTCATTGGTTTTGGACACTTTGAATAAAAAATTCTATTATAGACATGAATTTGGAAGCCAGGAAAAAGTGAAGATAATGTAGTCCTTGTTTCTTATACCCTAGTTCCTCAAAACTTCAGTGAAATATTGATATGAAAATCATGCTGTAAAGCACTATAAAAATTTTCCTGTAATAAAAGTGAGGATGAAACCAATTATATAAACTTTGGTTTAGGAAATATTCTAAAACATTATTATGATTGAGTGAGCTTTTTCATCATCTATTAAATTATTGGACATCTTTTGTTATCTTTTATTATAATAATATGTGAAATTTTCTTCAACTTGTCAATCATCCCTACTTAAAAATTGTTTGTCAGAATATTTATAAGACAAAGACACAACTTGGAATAAATTCAATGTCATTTTCACTGAACAAAAATCTCCTATAACTAGAATGAATGTATTATAGCATCTCAGATTAAGATGAAATTTCAGACATCCTAGGCTAATTTTTCTCTTGGTGATTTAAAAATAATATGTCAGTACATGGTAAAACCAACCCTCTGTGGGTGTTACTAATTTCTTATCAATAATTAAAATTTTTTTCTACAAGTGAACATATATAATTTTCTGTGGCTGTGTCTTACTAAGACCATTGAGATTCATGGGTATTCCATGGAACAAGCACCAGATAGGGTACAAGTTGATATTTACTCATTTGGATAAGAGAATAGTAGACTAGGTAGGAAATAATATGGTGAATATATTAGTCAAGATCCTATCATAGGGGAAATATCATATCAGGAATTTGAACACAAGAATTTTAACAAAAAGGAACTATTAAATAATAGCTTTTAATTTAAAATGGTTGGGACTCAGGGGTAAAGAATCTGCCTGCAAAGCAGGAAATGCAGGTTTGATTCCTGGATCAGGAAAATCCCCTGGAGAAGGAAATGGCTACCCACTCCAGTATTCTTGCCTGGAGACTTCCATGGACAAAGGAGGCTGGCAGGCTACAGTGCATGGGGTCAGAAAGAGTCAGACTCGACTGAGGAACTAACACTTTTACTTTTTTCAAAGAGGATGCTAAAGGAAAAATAATTATACTCGATATAATGATCAGCCATAGTAATGAGCAGAAAATTAAAAAAAAAAAAAAGAACAAGCTTAGGAGAGCTTTGCCCCTACCCCAAGTCTGAGATGTAAATTTCATTGGAAAGCATGTGTCTTTAGTCCAATATTTGATGGAGAAGTTTGCTGAGTTATCATAGTCTAGGGTTAAAAATTGGGAAACTTTCCAGTGTGACACCAGCAAGCCTTAACGAAGAGCCTTCAGGGGTGCTAGAGAGACTCACTGAAAAACTTCTCAGTGATGTGCCAGCAAGACCTATGTGGAAACTACCCACTGCTGTAATGCTGAAATTCACAGGAAATCTGTGTGTTGGAATGCTGCTACAGTTCACTGGAGGATAAGAACCAGTAGGCATCTGACCACATTTTGGCAGGCATGCACCACAGGAACAAGAAAGAGAAGCTTACTGGAACCAGGAGCATCTCATGTAATATCCTTCTAGCATTGTCCACTGACAAATTTAGATATGCCAACTGATAAAGGAGAGATGTTTCCAGGTTTACTCAGAAAAGTATTGACTGGCACAATAGTATTTCTACCATTTTAAAAACTTTATCCTGTAAGTATATCAGAGAACTCATTATGACAGAAAAACAGGCAAGAGGAGCCTAGTTGAAAGGGAATAATAATACATCGTAACTTTATCAAAACTCATCATCTAAATTCAAAACATACGGCCCAATTAAGCTTTAACTAGTTCTTACTATTAACAGTAAATGGCCACATACCTGGTACTGTCTGTCAGGAGGCCCAGTGGGAATCTTGGAGTGTTTAGCAGACTCTTCTGTTATGTCAGGTTTCAACTCCAATGTTTTTCTTCCCACTGCTAGGAGCATTTTAGTAACTTATTGCTTGTACTCCTTGTAACCTGGGCAGTTTATGGACTGGTGAAGTCTTTGAAATAAAGCCAGCTCATATTGTTGGCTTAATTTCTATGTAATTTGCTTTTCTGTGATATCCTGACTTAAGTGTTGATGCATTGGTCATCCTAAATTTCAGTTTTTGTCCTCTAGCACCATGGACAGATCTATTAAGATTCTTTGCCTCTTGGAGATAATTCTTGCTCAGGCTCTCCATGTTAATATCTTCTTTATGTGTGTTTTTTTTTTTTGTGTGATTTTTTCTTTTTTTTTTTACTAAGTTCCATAGTCCCATATACCTTACAATCTTTTTCACACTGTTCCAGTATTCTTATCTGGGAAAGCCCATGGACAGAGGAGCCTTTCATGCTATAATCTATAGGGTAACAAAACAGTCAGATGCATAGCACTTGGGGGCTAAACAACAACAACAAAAGAGAACATTGGGGCTTCCCAGGTACTCAGTATCAGAGAATCTGCCTGCCAATGTGGAAGACCAGGGTTCAATCCCTGGGTAGGAAAGATACACTGGAAAAGGAAACAGCAACCCACTCCAGTATACTTGCCTGGAAAATCCTAGTGGACTACAGTCCAAAGTGGTGGCAAAGGGTCGAACAGGACTGAAAAAACACTCAAAAGGACATATCCTGTTTTATGTTTGGGTTTGTTCCTGTTTTCTAGTTGCTCTCAGCAGGAGTATTGCTCTACTACATGCTGATTCATCATAGCTGGGAGTGGTAGTCATGGAAATATTTTAAAAGAAAATGAATTACTTACGAGACAACACATGATTTACAATAAAAATCATTTGTGGAAAGGGCAAAATACAACCTCTAAAAAGTGTTTATTTCTTCCTCTTTTTTATCTCTATTGATATTAAAGTAGGCTTTTCATCTATGTGGTTTTATAATTTCTATGAGAAAATATGTTGTGCACCATACAACCCAGAGTCCTAAATTCAAAGATAATATCATTTATCATCCTGTTTACATTTCTTGTGAAGATCCAATTTGTTCATATGCTGAGGCAAAATGTTAGTCTTTACTGAAATATAGCAGTAGAGATCTAAACTACTTTTTAGTAACTTGAACCTCATGTGATTTTAGTAAATCAAGACTGCTTCCATCAGGCTAGTCTGTTATAAGAGCAAAACAGGCATAAACCACTGCATTTTTTAAGAGCTTTTGTTTTCCTGAGTAAGATATTGCTAAATTTCAAAGTTGCTTTTCAGTTAAATATGATATATAGAATATAACCATGAATTCCTTTTAACAATGAATCCCTTATGACAATGAGTATCTCTTTTTTTTTTCTTTTTGAACTAGGTGCAAAGTGGTTTCTAGTAAAGAATGGAGAAGATTTTTGTACTCATCTTGCTGCAGTTGAGTCAGAGAGGTACATTCTATTCAAATGAAACACATAGAGAACAATGAAAAGCAGCACATAAGTGAGGATCAGGCAGTATAAGTGATACAGGTGCTGAGAATATGGCCAGAGTGGGCACCTGTGAAGAGGGCTTCCTAGTTTAAGAACATAAATATAAATGTAATTTGTATTCAATAGTGTATGACAGAGGAAAGACACATTCAATATATTATTAGTTTACTTTTTCTTCTCAAAAACCTGAACTGGGGGTTCTAGCTAAACATTTTTAAGACAGTACAAATAAAAAAAAATAGGAATATTTGTCCCCTGGCATGCTGAAGTTCATGGGGATCACAAAGAGTTGGACACGACTGAGTGACTGAACTGAAAATATTCATTCAACAAATATTTTCATGGAAGAATGAAGGCTTCAGGGAGATGCAAGCTCTTTATTGATAAACAGCTATATGATCTTGGTCAACTTTCCCCACTCTCTGAGATTCCATGTTTTCTATAATGTGTACAGCCCCTTGGGCCCATCCACCCTGGCATGCAATTACTCTTATTGTATTTAGGTTTCTCAATTTAGTGACCACAGTTCACACTGAAAGGCCTGGCCTACAGTGGTCTAGTGAGTCTATTTCTTTCAGGTTCAAACACAAGCATCATTAAAGGGCACAAACTTGCTGCAGGAGCAAATAGCCCTGATTGTCACATTGCTCACAATGACTGTTCAGTGTCTCTTCACCACAGACCTATAGTCCCTCTGAGAACTTTATGTCCTTTGAACAAAAAAGAAAAAGTATGAATTTAGTTAATGGATAGAATATCTCAGCTGAAAATGGATGGTTCCACTAGAGCTTCACTTTGAGCTAGCATAGCCTACTTTTCTGTTCAAGACAGATCGTACACTCTCCCCCGACATAGGACTGACAGATTTGCTACTTTCTTGCTCAAGATGTTATTATTTGAGTTTGCCACTTCAGGAGTTATTTTTCATTGAAAAGAGTCGCTTCTCCTTGTTCATGCCTCCTTCCCCAGTAAGCCCATGTTCTGTGAATGAACAATGTTCTTAGTTACTCGGTCATATCTGGTTCTTTGGGCACATGGACTGTAGCCCCCAGGGTCCTCTGTCCACAAGATTTCTCAGACAAGAACACTGGAGTGTGTTACCATTTCCTTCTCCAGGGGATCTTCCCAACATAGGGAGCGAACCTGCATCTGCTGCATTGCAGTCGATTCCTTGCCACTGAGCCATTGTGGAAACCCCATTGAACAACCCAAAGGTACAAAGCTTCAGGTTCTGCCTGAAGCTTGGGGCAGCTATGAAGGGCATCCCCTAGCTTCAGAGGTTCTCCCATGGTTGGCAAAGGTCTTCTATAAATGCACTGCTGCCCAATGTCTCCTCTTCTGTTTCATTTCTTCTGTTTCCTCCCCCAGCATTGATAACAAGAGAACTCACTAAAAACATTCCTGCACGCACGTGTCCATCTTGTCACGTGTCCAGGAAAGCCCATGACACTTTTCAAATTAACATCTTTTGTTGATCAGATATCATAAGGTGCATCAAGACAGACAATTATTATTCCGGAATGCTTGTTCAAATCTATATAGCATGGCATGGAGATCAATGCAAGGATTTATCTATCTGTAGTGAAAACAATGAGGCAAAAGGTAAAAGTCTATATGCTGGACAAGGCCTAACTTGACAACTATGAAAGCATGACAATGAGGTTTCCCTAACTAACTTTGTTACAACTATTTGAATACAGACGTTATAACTGTCCTTGCTATTATTATGCTATTTTCTCACTTCAACTAATATTTGAATCATTAGATATTAAAATCAGTATGTATTCTACTGAAAACTGTTGTATTATTGCATTTGGACAATTGTAATGCTTGTCTACTATTGTTACTTATCAATTTTTTAAATTTGGCGATTATATGCTAATTTAAAATTATTTCAATAAGCAAATCTTAGTTGTATTACCAATATATACATTTCTATTTGAATTATTTATGGAGAAAGGCTGTCATAAATTACTTTAATAAAGCTTAAATTAAACTCCAGTGGATAATTTTTCTTTGATCAGGTTATAAAGTACTATTTCATTTTGAAATGGCTTTTGGTCCTATAATATGATGAATACTTGCAGTTATGCTAAATATTTTCTACTTGACTTCATATATTTGAAATATTTAACCTAACTTTTTAAGTATTTAATATTCATTTTGATCAAAACTATTACTTCAGAATTTTCTCAGTTGGAACTGTTATTTTGTGTTAGTATTTAAGATTACATTGCTGCCCATTACAAAGAAAAATTTATAATGAATGTGTGCATAGGAGCTATTTTCCTAGATGTTGGAATGTGTATAGCATATTTTGAATATAAGTAGTACTTGGAAAATTATTCAGAAGACATTGAATAAAGAGGTGTTTGATTTATCCTTAATATTTGAAATTATTTGAAAAACCATAAGCTTACTGTATAGACAGTTCAATTATTAGTTTCAAAATAGTATTACAATAATATTTTTACATATTTCCTTTTCTCTCTGCTATAACTATACCCTTTATGCTAACCTCGGATGTTCACATGATGAAGAAGACAAAGGAGAAAAATAAACCTCTTAAACGTCTGCATATTACAAAAGACCTCAGGAGGTTCTACACTTGAGGTGATTTACACTACCTAGAAAAGAGTTTATTTTCTTACTAAATAAAAAACTCTTCCTGGGCAAGGATTTGTAGAGGAATACAAGCTTCAGGAAGTGATATTGTTAAGATCATAAAGTAGAAAGCAGTAGTAATTGTAAAATCTCATTTTATCTGATTATGTGCATTTCATATAAATTATTTTACATATTTTCTCATAGATAAATGAGTAAGTTACTCTAAATTCCTCTATTCTACAAATAATAAGAATGAAATTTACAAGTATTATAAGGTACCTTAACCATGGTGTATTTAAGTGACTGCATGGAGAAATGTATCCATCCAGTTAGCTTGACTACAAACAAATAAACACAACTTTCAATTGTGTATAAATCACTAGGTGGATAGGAAGAAAAAAATTAAAGAAAGAAAATAGGCTGTAGAAGAGAGAGAAAGAAAGAAGAGAATGGGAAAAGTAAAGAATAAAAAGACATCAAAGTCCAAGACCAAAACTTTCAAAGGTAATATTGTAGGCTTATAACCGTCTAATGAGGATACTCTGACAATAACAATATGTGGTATACTTTTCACAATTCAAGTACATTTTAAAACATATATGGAATACTATGTGCTTGCATGCTAAGTTGTTTCACATGTGTCCGTCTCTGTGCAAACCCATGGACTGTAATCCACCAGGCTCCTCTGTCCATGGGATTTCCCAGGCAAGAATACTGAATTGGGTTGCCATTTCTTTCTCCAGGGGATCTTTCCCACCCAGGTATAGAACCTGTCTCTTGATATTTATAAATGTACAGAATCCTAGTCTTGGAGGGTCACAGATTTAACCCACTACTTGTGCTTATATTCTCTCATCCACTACTTGCTAAAATATTTCATAGACTTATTTGTCCTATTATTATGATCCTTATAAAATCCTTAACTATATTGCCACATATTTAATATTTAAAGTTATTGATCGTGTCTCAAGTATTCTCTTACATTCAGTTTATACTTAAAAAAAATGGTACTTATAAACATTTTGTGAGTTTCCAATAGACATAAAACAATGAGCTAATGCTTGCATAATACCCTCTGGGTATTAAATAAGTGTTTGGTGTTTTAAACTGCTAGGTTTTGGAATATTTTATTGTACAGCCACAGATTACTGAAGTGGATTTGGAAGGTCTCAAAAGGCTGAGGAAACAGGATCCAGGATTGGATATAGTACATTGGGTTAGAACACATCCTTTACCTAATTCGAGGGGAATGACTGGTGAGAAGAGCACTGTATCTTAGCATTACTAAGAAGTTCAGTACTGTAAGTTCTCTGAAGGTCTGGGCTGACAGTGGGTTACATATCTTGGCTTATACATATGCATGGGTAACAGTGCCCCTCTTTCCTTCTCTGTGTGCTGTGCTCAGTTGTATCCAACTCACCATACTCCTATGGACTGCAGCCCTCCAGGCTCTTCTGTCCTAGGAATTTTCCAGGTAAGAATACTGGAGTAAGCTGCCGTTTCTTACTCCAGAGGATCTTCCCAACCCAGGGATCTAACCTGCATCTCTTGCACCTCCTGCATTGGCAGGTGGATTTTTTACTGCTGTACCACCTGGGGAGCCCCTTTCCTTCTCTACTCCACAAGTAGTAACTGCCAAGAGCAGGTAGTACTTAAATTTCAAAATAGTACTAGGAGCTACAATGACCATAGAGGCTGAGGAGGCTAGAGGTATGGTGAAAAGATCTTTAGCCAAAGGTAATAATTAGAGCATGACATATGTAGGGGCAACAGAGTGCAGATAAGGTTCATGTTTAGTTCAGTTCAGTTCAGTTCAGTTCAGTCGCTCAGTCATGTCCAATTCTTTGTGACTTCATGAATCGCAGCTCACCAGGCCTTCCTGCCCATCACCAACTCCCAGAGTTCACTCAGACTCACGTCCATCGAGTCAGTGATGCCATCCAGCCATCTCATCCTCTGTCATCCCCTTCTCCTCCTGCCCCCAATCCCTCCTAGCATCAGAGTCTTTTCCAATGAGTCAACTCTTCGCATGAGGTGGCCAAAATACTGGAGTTTCAGCTTTAGCATCATTCCTTCCAAAGAAATCCCAGGGCTGATCTCCTTCAGAATGAACTGGTTGGATCTCCTTGCAGTCCAAGGGACTCTCAAGAGTCTTCTCCAACGCCACAGTTGAAAAGCATCAATTCTTTGGTGCTCAGCCTTCTTCACAGTCCAACTCTCACATCCATACATGACCACTGGAAAAACCATAGCCTTGACTAGACAGACCTTTGTTTTCAAAGTAATGTCTTTGCTATTACCAAAAAAAAAAAAAAAAAAAAAAAAAAAATTGATGGATCAGGAGTCTTACAGTGGTCACCCATATAACAAATCATGATTCCTTTCTCAAGGTCTAAATTTGAGTTAATATTTCAGGTACAGTATTCACTGACTGAAGAGGAGACCAAATGATTAGGAGGTAGGATCTCACAGCCCAAGGTTAGTACTATGTGATTTCAGTCACTTCTGTCATGTCTGACTCTTTGTGACCCTATGGACTATAGCCTACCAGGCTCCTCTGTGCATGGGATTCTCTAGTCAAGAACACTGGAATGGATTGCCATGTTCTTCTCTAGGGGACCTTCAACTGAATGATCAAACCTAGGTCTCCTGCATTGCAAGCATATTCTTTACCTCTGAGCCCCTGGGAAAGCCCATGGTTAGTACTGTCAGTCAGTTCAGTTCAGTCGCTCAGTTGTGTCCAACTCTTTGTGACCTCATAAACCGCAGCAGGCCAGGCCTCCATGTCCATCACCAACTCCTGGAGTTCACTCAAACTCATGTCCATCGAATTGGTGATGCCATCTAGCCATCTCATCCTCTGTCATACCTGTCTCCTCCTGCCCTTAATCTTTCTCAGCATCAGGGTCTTTTCCAATAGGTCAGTTCTTCACATCAGGTGGCCAAAGTATTTGAATTTCAGCTTCAACATCAGTCCTTCCAATGAACACCCAGGACTGATCTCCTTTAGGATGGACTGGTTGGATCTCCTTGCAGTCTAAGGGACTCTCAAGAGTCTTCTCCAACACCACAGTTCAAAAGCATCAATTTTCGGCATGCAGCTTTCTTCACAGTCCAACTCTCACATCCATGCATGACCACTGGAAAAACTATAGCTTTGACTAGACTGACCTGTGTTGACAAAGTAATGTCTCTGCTTTCTAATATGCTGTCTAGTTTGGTCATAACTTTCCTTCCAAGAAGTAAACATCTTTTAATTTCATGGCTGCAATCATCATCTGCAGTGATTTTGGAGCCCCCCAAAATAAAGTCTGACACTGTTTCCACTGTTCCCCATCTATTTTCAATAAAGTGATGGGACCAGATGCCATCTTATTTTTCTGAATGTTGAGCTTTAAGCCAACTTTTTTACTCTCCTCTTTCACTTTCATCAAGAGGCTCTTTAGTTCTTCGCTTTCTGCCATAAGAGTGGTGTCATCTGCATATATGAGGTTATTGATATTTCTCTCGGCAATCTTGATTCCAGCTTGTGCTTCCACCACCCTACCATTTCTCATGATGTACTCTGCATATAAGTTAAATAAGCAGGGTGACAATATACAGCCTTGGCTTACTCCTTTCCTATTTGGTACCAGTTTGTTGTTCCATGTCCAGTTCTAACTGTTGCTTCCTGACCTGCATACAGATTTCTCAAGAGGCAGGTCAGGTGGTCTGGTATTCCCATCTCTTTCAGAATTTTCCACAGTTTATTGTGATCCACACAGTCAAAGGCTTTGGCATAGTCAATAAAGCAGAAATAGATGTTTTTTGGAACTCTCTTGCTTTTTTGATGATCCAGTGGATGTTGGCAATTTGATCTCTGGTTCCTCTACCTTTTCTAAAACCAGCTTAAACATCTGGAAGTTCATGGTTCATGTACTGCTGAAGCCTAGCTTGGAGAATTTTGAGCATCACTTTACTAGCGTGTGAGATGAGTGTAATTGTGTGGTAGTTTGAGCATTCTTTGGCATTGCTTTTCTTTGGGATTGGAATGAAAACTGACCTTTTCCAGTCCTGTGACCACTGCTGAGTTTTCCAAATTTGCTGGCATATTGAGTGCAGCACTTTCACAGCATGATCTTTTAGGATTTGAAATAGCTCAACTGGAATTCTATCACCACCACTAGCTGTGTTCCTAGTGATGCTTCCTAAGGCCCACTTGACTTCACGTTTCAGGATGTCTGGCTCTAGGTTAGTATTGTAAAATCTCTCAAATACATCTAAAAATCAATTTACAGCCATCTACATTGGGAAAAAGAAAATATTCAGGAGATTTTGAGTCTATTGGTCATAGGGTATGTGAGGATGGGGAAATTCAGAGAACTAACTATCATCCTGATGCCTTCACACCCACCTCCTCCCCCAGTATTAGAGTAGTGGGAATATAAGGGTAGGTAATAATGGAGTCAAAGCTTCCTAGATGGTGCTAGTGGTAAAGAACCCACCTGCCAGTATGGGAGATGTAAGAGATGTGGGTCTGATCCCTAGGTTGGGAAGATACCCTGGAGGAGGACATGGAAACCCACTCCAGTATTCTTTCCTGGAAAATCTCATGGACAGAGGAGCCTGGCAGGCTACAGTCTGTGGGTCACAAAGAGTGGAAAATGACTGAAGGACTTGGCATGCAGGCAGGCAATAATGGAGTCATGAATAAAGACTGGCTTATAGTACTTGCACAGTGGTGAGTGGAACCACCCAGCAGTATATATAGCTGGTGACGATATACTAGGCAGTTGCAGTAACTTCCATAATGGATCTTTAGCCTGTATCATCATAATTTTCATATTGGGGAAGGATAAGTGACAACCTCTGAAACTGTCCTTCTCAAGGCAACATGCTGCTGCTGCTAAGTTGCTGCAGTCATGTCTGACTCTGTGTGACCCCATAGATGGCAGCCTACCAGGCTCCCCCATCCATGGGATTCTCCAGGCAAAAACACTGGAGTGGGTTGCCATTGCCTTCTCACTAAGGCAACATAGAAATAAAAAATATATATCTCACCTTTGGTAGTGGGGAGAATGAAACTTGCATAGATTTATGAATTATTAAATACCTAAAAGGTGAGCTGTGGTTACCCCTAAATTATCCAGTTCAATTCACCAAACAAGATTCTGCAGAAACAGAATGTATCCTTGGATAATGAGTAAATACCATCACAAACTCAATAAAATGATAATCATCATCACATTTATTGTCTTGGACATGGTATTGATGCTGGAAGAAATTAATTAGGACTCTAGCATATGTTGGGGTTTCCCTGGTGGCTCGGCAGTAAAGAATCTGCCTGTCAATGCAGGAAACTCAGGTTGGATCCTTGGATAGGAAATATCCCCAGATAGGAAAGATCCCCTGGAGAAAAAAATGGAATCCACTTCAGTATTCTCACCTAGGAAACCCTATGGACAGAGGATCTTGGCAGGTTACAGTCTATGGGGTCACAGAGTTGAGTAGGAATTGGTGACTAAACAACAACGCTAACAGCAGCTAGCATATGGTATGTAGCCATGGATTTACTGATGGTGTTCTACTCTGATTAGAGGAAAAGGAAACAGAGATAGTTCATGTTCATGTGAAAAGAACAATATTCATTAACAGTTTTGCTATAGAGTTCTCCTATCTTCTGTCAAAATATAGTCTCAAGAGATCTAGACCATCTGTCCATACCACAGAACATCATGTTGATACATTATATCAGTGACAAATTACTGATTAGACTGGATTAGGAGCAAGAGGAAGCTAATATACTGATGACCTTTATAAGCACCTGTCACGGAAGGGGCAATTAACCAGCATGTAGTAAAAAATGAGTTGGGCAATGGTCTTTGATTATTTCTTATCATTGGCCACTGTAAAACCAGCATGATAGACATAGAAACAAGGTGATCAAGATGGTAGATGTAGACGTTATGCAAGAGCCCAACAACATGAATACCATGAATACTTATTTTCCAAGATTTACCTACCTACTGCTGCTTCTGAATATCCAATCACCCAGCAATGGGGAGCAAAACTTATACTTCAGTATGGCATTACACTTTGGGAGATTAACTAATAACTTAGTAAGGTGACTACGTTGGCATCATTCTATTCACCTCATAAGGAGAGATAGCCATACCTGGGAAGGAACTGAACTTTTCTATGCACAGAGCCTCATTCAATACCAACATCTATGTGCTTACAGAATACCTGATCACAGACATGGAGTTCCTCAAAGTATTAGATCTCTTTCACAGTGGGAATCCAGAGATCTACTTGTGATATCGTTTATCATAACATTCAGTAGCATCTAGCCTCATAGAGTGTTGAAATGGGCTTCTAAAAGTATAAATGCTATGTCAACTGGGGGTTCAATAATCTGAAAGAGTGGGGTGACATTCTTCATGATGTAGTCTATGTATTAAATGAGAGATTTGAATGTAGAACTCTGTGCCTTATGGATAAACACACACACACGCGCGCACACACACACACACACACACACACACACACTGGTCCAGGAACAAAGAGGAGGAGCAGAGGATATACTTATCTCCTAGAGGAATACTGGGAGACTTTTTGTATCAAGTCTCTGTAACTCCGGGATCTGAAGGATTCTAGTTCCTAGTCACAAAGTAGGAATATTCTTGCTAGAGAATATAGCATAGATACTATTAAGCCACAAGCTGGGCTTGTTGTCAGGGTACTTTGGATTTATGATCAAAAGCCATTAGGAAAGAAAAGCAACCACTGCCTACATAGGGCTACTGACTCTGAGGAGCAAGAAGAATGGGGCTACATATATATAATGAAAGCATGTAGAACTGACTAGTAGCACATGATCTCTGGGATCATTGTCTTTGGCTTTTTTCAGAAAAATAAGAAAGGTTAATAAAAAGAATTTCTAAAGCCTAAATGGTGAAAAAATAATAAATGTGTCCCAATTCAATTATGCATTCCACAGTTTTTTCCTGTTTAAATAAAATAGGTATACAATTTTGTAAATATATTTCTATGAATAATACATCTAAAATGATCCAAGAGGATTTTTAAACCACTGACTCACAAACATACAGCATATGCTCTGCAATATCTCTTAGGAGAACGTTTCAAAGAGTTCTTATTTTATTTGTATATCATCTCTCTTTGGAAAAATTGTGCTATTCTGCATATGTTTGGCTTTGGTTTAGTAATTTATGATTACAAAATGAAACTTCTGACTTGGAACAAAAACAAATAAGCACAAAGCATTTTTTTTGTATCATGGCAGTAGTTTTCTTTCATCTCTTCAGAAGCTGGTATGACCTGAACAACAATAACCCATTTAATTATTTGAAAATACTTGAACACAAGAAATTGTGGCAGGCAATGACAATGTGAAAAACACTTTGAGAATTCACTTACAGTTAGGGACATCAATGTTTAATATGTGATCATCTATCAATGAAATAACACCAAAATTCATGCTTTTATAATCCACAACTTTGCATATTTTAATTTTAGTGTAACAGAACATTTTTCACATTATTTTTCTGATTAGAATGCTTAGTTACAAGATGATTTATCATAATTATTTTAAGGTATTGTATTACTTTTTATATATTTCTTTTAAAAAAGTATTTATTTATGTATTTGGCTGCATCTGGTCTTAGTTGTGGCAAATGGGATCTTCGTTCTTCATTGTGGGGTATGTGGGATCTAGTTGCTTGATCAGGGATCAAACCTAGATACCCTGCATTGGAAGTATGGAGACTTAGCCACTGGATTACCAGGGAGTGAGTGAGTGAAAGTCACTCAGTAGTGTCTGACTCTTTGCAACCCCATGAACTATACAGTCCAAGGAATTCTCCAGGCCAGAATACTGGGGTGGGTAGCCTTTCCTTGTGCCAAGGGCTCTTCCCAACCCAGGGATCGACCCCAGGTCCATTGCAGGCAGACTCTTTACCAGCTCAGCCACAAGGGAAGCCCAAGAATACTGGAGTGGGTAGCCTATCCCTTCTTGAGTGGATCTTCCTGACCCAGGAATCGAACTGGGGTCTCCTGCGTTGCAGATGGATTGTTTACCAACTGAGCTATCAGGGAAGTCTGGATTATGAAGGAAGTCCCTATATATTTCTTTTTTATTTTTCAAGGTTCAAAAGGAATACTTTATCCATCAAATGCCTATAAAGGTAGCAGAGTCTAAGATTTGAAATCAAATAGAAAGTACTTGAATGTTGACAATAATTTTCAAATGAGATTGTATGGATGTCATGAATTTAGATATATTTTATTACAAGTGATCACAAATAAGAACGAATGTATTCAATGAAAATACTATCCTAAGAGCAAATCCATATTTGCACACATGAAAAATGTTAAAATGCCCTGTAGTTTAACAAGCGTATCAAAATTTAGTGTAATAAAATTTTATACATATAGGTGTAAAGAGGAGAGGTGAGAACATATTAGTGCTATTTAAAACTTGGGAAGAATTTGGAAGGTGATGTGATAGAGCTTTCTAATTTGATCTGACCTCTTGTCTTTATCATTTTAAAGCCCATGCCAAGAGAAGAAACTAATACTTCACATGTACAAAATGTACATGTACACATATATATATTTTATAGCATATTTTCAAAAGTATGTTTAATAGTGTCAAGACATTTGTATTTACTTAAAATGTTATTGATATATAATAGAAAAACATATATACCTATGTATGCATGTACATAAGTATGTGTGTATACAGAATTTAATCCTAAATTTCACGTGTTCAGTTATTGTTTAGAAAAATAATAATACAAAGATTTAACTCATGAAAATAAGGACAATAAAATATTTTTATTACATAGAAAAAGAAATTATTAATTTCATGTGGTTTGTATACAAAGAGGATGTGACAGAATCAAGAGAGAAGATAATAGAGCCATCATTCAGAAAGGCTCACAATCTGTTACATGTACAGTCTCAGTTTGATTAAGAAGAAAAACGTAATTATATTGCAACATTAGTAAAGTGTCCATAATAAAATCTGTAACAAGATTAAAATTTAATAAACTGTACTTGATACAAGTTACTTGAACAAATAAGAGAAAAGGGGTTTAACTTACTAACATATATGAAACCCAAGAAGGTTAACTTAATCAAGCTCATTTTTTTGAAAGACTCATATATGATTAAAGGTTAGGGAAATGAGCAGAAGGCCATGGATTTTTCATAGCTGTCGTCCAGAATGGTTAGGGTCATCTTTCACTAAGCTATGACTACTTAGGAAATTATCTGTTAGCTCCCATTTGTTCTATTCAATATCCTTAGTAGATGTTTAAAGACAGAAAGAAATGAAAAAAAAAAAAAATGCATTAGTAACTTCTGGAAAGCTGCACAGAAAAGTATAAGCGATTTGCATTTTTCTTAAATATTTGCTGAAAAACCTCAGAAGACCTCACAAGACTTCAGAAGTGTTTTTTTTCAGATTTAATATTTTCTTTTTTGTGTGTGTATGTTTTACCTGTAGCTACTATTGTTGAGCAGTGTCAGAACTTTCTCTTTTGAACACCTCAATGTAGAAGTTCATCACTGTTATATTCTATTCTGATAACTATGAACAATTGGAATTTTTTTCAAAGTAAATGTTATGATTATATATGCTCTTCAAGTATGTATTAAGTACTTCATGCATGAATATCTCCATATCCACAATGGATACTTAATCATCTCACTATTTATGGAACAGAGACTAGTAGGTGACTTCTGAAGTGGCTCAGTGGTAAAGAATCTGCTTGCCAAGCAGGAGACACAGGTTCGATCCCTGGTCCAGGAGGATTGCCTGGAGAAGGGAATGGCAACACATTCCAGTATTCTTGCCGGAAAAATCTCATGGACAGAGGAGCCTGCTTGGCTCAAGTCCATGAGGTCGCCAAGCGTCAGACACAACTTAGCAATGAAACAGCAGCAGCAGCAGCAGGTATTAGTGGGTATTTGTTTGGTTTAATTTAATGATTTTATTGTACAGATTCAATTCTTTTGAATGGAGAACTGAAGATGTTATCAAAATGATTAATCTAAAGACATCTGTTTTCCTGATATAATAGCTGATCTCTTAAGTTCACCTCTGTGCTTTTGAGTATTCCTCTTGCTTCAACATCCAAATAATTGCCTTAAAAACTCACCATTTATTGCATGTGTTTTACTGGTAATAATAATAATTCAGTTCAGTTCAGTCGTGTCCAACTCTTTGTGATCCCATAAATCACAGCTCGCCAGGCCTCCCTGTCCATCACCAACTCCCAGAATTCACTCAGACTCACATCCATTGAGTCAGTGATGCCATCCAGCCATCTCATCCTCTGTCGTCCCTTTCTCCTCCTGCCCCCAATCCCTCCCAGCATCAGAGTCTTTTCCAATGAGTCAACCTTTGCATGAGGTGGCCAAAGTACTGGATTTTCATCTTTAGCATCTTTCCTTCCAAAGAAATCCCAGGGCTGATCTCCTTCAGAATGGACTGGTTGGATCTCCTTGCAGTCTAAGGGACTCTCAAGAGTCTTCTCCAATACCACAGTTCAAAAGCATCAATTCTTTGGTGCTCAGCTTTCTTCACAGTCCAACTCTCACATCCATACATGACCACAGGAAAAACCATAGCCTTGACTAGACGGATCTTTGTTGGCAAAGTAATGTCTCTGCTTTTTAATAATTAAGTTTTTAAAATGATATTCAGAAAAACAACTACTATAATGTTAATTTTTATGGTAATGACTGGTAGTGAGAATTCTTCTCAAAATCAGTTTTCTGCTTAAATTTCAAGAAAATCAAAATATATTAAGAATTTCAATTTACTTGATATATTTATGACTATTGTTTTAATAAGTCATTGAAAGAGAAGATTATAAACTTATGAATGTCATGTATATTTACCTTCTAGTCCAGGCAATTGAACCAAAAATATACCTAAAAGTTACCTCAAAGAAAATGTATAGAATGAAGGAGTGTTAAGTGCACTGACAAAAGGTAATCAAAAATATACTGATAGTCAAAAACGTAGGTTATGTTTCAGGTGACTTACATATTATCTCATTAATTTTCTCACAGTCATTATCTATGGTATTTTTTAATGAAAAAAAAAAAAAAAAAAAGAACACACACAGAAAGGTGGCTAACTTGGCCAGAGTACTATATGTAATTGATGAGACAGAGATAGAAACAATCATAGGCACTTTTGGTCTCAGTTCAGTTCAGTTGCTCAGTCATGTCCAGCTCTTTGTGACCCCATGGACTGCAGCCCACCCAGCATCCCTGTCCATCACCAAGTCCCAAAGTTTGCTCAAACTCATGTCCATAGAGTCAAGGATGTCATCCAACCATCGCATCCTCTGTTGTTCCCTTCTCCTCCTGCCTTTAATCTTTCCCAGCATCAGGGTCTTTTCCAACGAGTTCCCTCTTCACATCAGGTGGCCAAACTATTGGAGTTTCAGCTTCAGCATCAGTCCTTCCAATGAATATTCAGGGTTGATTTCCTTTAGGATTGACTGGTTTGATCTTCTTGGAGTCCAAGGGACTCTCAAGAGGCTTCTCCAACACCACCTTTCAAAAGAATCAGTTCTTTGGTGCTCAGCATTCTTTATGGTCACATTCTCACATCCATATCAGGGCTTTCCTGATAGCTCAGTTGGTAAAGAATCCTCCTGCAATGCAGGAGACCCTGGTTCAATTCCTGGGTTGGGAAGATCCACTGGAGAAGGGACAGGCTACCCACTCCAGTATTCTTAGGCTTCCCTTGTGCCTAAGCTGGTAAAGAATCCACCTGCAATACATGAGACCTGGGCTCTATCCCTGGCTTGTGAAGATTCCTTGGAAAAGGGAAAGGCTACACACCCCAGTATTCTGGCCTGGAGAATTCTATGATCTGTATAGTCCATGGGGTCACAAATAGTTGGACACAACTGAAGGACTTTTGATTACTGGAAAAACCATAGCTTTGAGTAGAGGGACCTTTGTTGGCAAAGTAATGTCTCTGCTTTGTAATATGCTCTCTAGGTATGTCACAGATTTTCTTCCAAGGAGGAAGCATCTTTTAATTTCAGGGCTGCAGTCACCATCTGCAGTGACTTTGGAACCCCCAAAATAAAGTCTCCAACTATTTCCATTGTTTCCCTATCTATTTGCCATAAAGTGATGGGACGCAGATGCCATGATCTTTGTTTTTCGAATGTTGAGCTTTAAGCCAGCATTTTCACTTCCCACTTTCATCAAGAGGCCCTTTAGTTTCTCTTTACTTTCTGCCATTAGAGTGGTGTCATCTGCATATCTGAGGTTATTGATATTTGTCCTGGCAATCTTGATTCTAGCTTGTGCTTCATCCAGCCCAGAATTTCTCATCATGTACCCTGCATATAAGTTAAATAAGCAGGGTGACAATATACAGCCTTGACGTACTCCTTTTCCTATTTGGAACCAGTCTGTTGTTCCATGTCCAGTTCTAACTGTTGCTTCTTGACCTGTAAACAGATTTCTTAGGAGGCAGGTGAGATGGACTGGTATTCCCATCTCTTGAAGAGTTTTCCACAGTTTGCGGTGATCCACACAGTGAAAGGCTTTGGCATAGTCAATTAAGCAGAAGTAGATGTTTTTCTGCAACTTTCTTGCTTTTTTGATGATCCAGCGGATGTTGGCAATTTGATCTCTGGTTCCTCTGCCTTTACTAAAACCAGTTTGAACATCTGGAAGTTCTCAGTTCACATATTGTTGAAACCTGACTTGGAGAATTTCGAGCATTACTTTGCTAGGCTGTGAGATGAGTACAATTGTGTGGTAGTGTGAACATTCTTTATCATTGCCTTTCTTTGGGATTGGAATGAAAACTGACTTTTTCAGTCTTTTGGCTACTGCTGAGTTTTCCAAATTTGCTGGCATACTGAGTGCAGCACTTTCATAGCATCATCTTTTAGGATTCGAAATAGCTCAACTGGAATTTCATCACCTCCACTAGCTTTGTTCGTAGTGATGCTTCCTAAGGCCCACTTGACTTCACACTCCAGGATGTCTGGCTCTAGGTGAGTGATCACACCATCATGGTTATCTGGGTCATGATAACCTTTTTGTATAGTTCTTCTCTGTATTCTGTGTATTCTTATCTAGCTGTATTCCTAGACTTTCAGTCTAAGAAACATGTTTTCAAGCATTAAGCTAGCCTGCCTGCTAAGATGCATTTATTATTCAGCTTTTGCCACTTTCTATATGCCAGTTAATATATGAGGCAATGGAAATAAAGTAGTGAATGAAAGGAATTTTGCAAACAAATGAAAACAAGCAAACAAACAAAACCTGTACTTCATTGATCTATGAATCAATACATAGTTAGCAAGTAAAATATATTCTCTTTGAGACCAAGACAAGCATGGGAAGGAATAAACCACTGAGAGGGAATACAAATTGCCCTGGACATATGTTGGAGTTGTTTAGAAAAGTAGACAGCTTAAAAGTCACATTGGTCATATTTGTATTTTAAGAGAACTACTCTATTGGCAATTTATAAAATGATTCAGAGGAGAAAGTTGAAATGTGATTCAGAAGAGAAAGTTTGTATTTGCAAATATTCTAAGAAAAAAAAGACAACATTTTTTGTAGCAGGTTTACTCTAGAAGGAATCAATCAGCTGGGAATGCTGCAGAAAATATTAAAGATGAGCCAAAGGACATTGTGCTTGGCTACTGTTTTAAAAATATCTATATATCAGAATATGGAGATAGATATTCTTCTATTTTCTCCTTTTAAAGATCACCTATTATTGAAATCAATATGGTGAATGCTTATTTTCATTCAATATTTTTCACCAGTGATGTTTTGGTTTTCAATGAAGGGAGCTAGATTTATAAAGGTGATGGTCTGGTTTAAGATAGCAGCAAATAATGTATAATCCCTTTCCTCAGAAAACCTTTCCAGCTTATTATGTTTTTCACAAAATTAATGTATTTGGCTACAAAACCAAAGTTAACAATGATGCAGTGCTTATTACATGCCAGGCATTTCCCCCCAAATTAACATATGCTAACCCAGTAATACCAACAACAAACAAAACTATTATTATTGTACCCATTTTAGGAAAGTGAAACACAAAGGAATACATAACTTATCAGTGGTCTCCTATTTAGAAAGTACCAGAACTAGTATTCCATTAGATAAGTGTGACTCCAGAATATGAACTCTTATTAACCAGTACCCCTTCATAATACTTCAAACATGTAATTTAATCAACTGTTTATTTCTATTTACCTGTGTGGTTCTAAATATTTATATTTGCAGTAATAAAATAACACCAAGCTGAGAGCTCTGATAATAAACTATTTTTACACATTTTTATTATATTCTGTGCATGTAATATACAAGATAAATTTCTAGATTTGAAATAATGCAAGCAATATTCCTTTATTCAAATTGTTCTCCATTAAATTTGTATACATATGCTCTCCCTTTAAATGTCTGAGCGTTTTGATTTCTTTTTGCTGCAATAATATTGTATATTTAAAGTTGAAAATTGACGTTTGTTTTTCAGTTGTGTGGAATCACTTTTTGTAGATCTTATACAGCATAGAAACAACTCTGCATGGAGTTCATTTTCTCTTTGGGTCCAGCCTTGTCCCATGAAGAGAGGACAAAGTTGTGAACAGCAATAGCATTTTCTAAAATGCTTACTTAAATAGAAGGTAGTTAAAAAGACCTCACAAAAGAACAGATGCCTTAAGAGTAATGGAAGATTGTTATATTTTTTATTCACAGTAAAATTAAGTGTACAACAACAACAACATGTGAAGTCCTCAATTGTGTCCAATTCCAATTCTTTGTGGCCCCATGGCTCCTCTGTCCATGGGATTTTCCAGGCAACACTAGAGTGAGTTGCCATTTTCTTCTCCAGGGAATCTTCCCAACCCAGGATTCAAACCCGGTCTTCCACACTGCAGAAAGACTCTTTACCATTTGAGCTACCAGGGAATCCTGTTAAGTGTAAGACAGAGGAAAGGCAAGTGATTTCTGTTGTGTGATTATGTAGGAAGATTTGGGAAAATAGCAATTTAAAATCTCTACCTACTTTAAACAAAAGATATAGAATATTCTGAAATTCCTTCTATGTTGGAAAGAGTAAACTTTTTAAAATATTAATAATTATTATCTTGGCTCAGCAAGGATAAACTAGACTACCTGTCAAGAATAGAAATCACAGACTTAAAGTAGCTTAGATATGATTGCAGAATGTATAGTCAATTTACCATTTCCTTTTGTGTTTAAGGATTTCCACATTCATCTTGCCACTATTGTTGTAGCTTTAAAAAGTTTTCTGAGTGGGTTTGGTATAATTCTGCACATGTAAAAAGCATGCTATATGACACACTCTAACCATGCCCTTGTAAATGCAAGTTGCAAGTTTAGACAAGTTAGCTAGGATGCTGAATGCCTATTCATCTCTTTCGGTGTGTGATGTAACTATTCATTTGCTTATGGTACAGATTCTGTGACATTGTGGATGATTTTTCTCTTAAAAGTCATCCCATCCCATAGGAGCAAGACACTTTTTCCCCACACATAGGAAGTGATGAGCTTTTTAAACTCTTCTGGGGTCAGGCAGGGATCAATACTAGTTTAGAAAGATCGTCCAAATGATTTTATAGTAGAAACATACCATATCTTTCATTCTTTCACAATGTGTATTTGATTTATATTATGTGTAAGTCTTTATATGAGGTTTATATCAATAAGATCCTCAAGGTTCTTATGGACACTGGAGGAGATAACTGTATATATGTGAATATAACACAGTGTTAGAAAAAGGAAATCATCAAAGCTGGTGGTGGGTGACTAATAGGGAAATTTTGCATAGCAGGATATGTCTAACTAGGTTAGAGCAGGATAGAATGAATGTTGAAGGAAGAGGTTGCAAAATGTATGCTCTGCTAGAGACAGCTAAGTGATTCTAACAAGATTAGGCTGAGGAAAGAGGGGTAATAAGGTTAGAAACACATATATCATAAAGGCAACCTCACAGAGCTAGAACAAGGGCAACAAACATGAAGGATTCCAAATGTATTTTATGCAAGGAACAAAAAATGAAGTTACAGATATCATGATCCATACCTTTCAGATATGCTGATGACTGGTAAAGAAAGTACAGGTTTATATCTAGGGGAAGTGAATTTTTAAATAAATAAAAAGTTTCAGGCACATATAATTGGCAATTTTTAATGATCCAGTTTTGTCCTGAAAAGAATAAATTGCTTTTATTAAATTTTACAAAATTTGTGTTTAACAAGGAGATGATGCATGCCCTCAGATATACCTATATTTTATTTCCCAATTTAATGCAGAAAGTATTGCTGAGAACGTTACATGGGTATGAAATTTACCCTGAAGATAATAAACTCATGAATACATAGTAGACAGTAGAGCGCAATGCAATGAATTTTCATTTGTGTCAGATAGAATTTTATTCTAACATTTTCCATGTTCTGTAAAAAGCAGTTGCATAATAGCTAACATCTCTGTGGATCCAAATAAAAGAGTAAGTTGTAATCTCTATAGCCCATGCTTAGAATTTTAGAATGCACTATTTATTTGGCCACAGATTTTAAATAGATTTGTTGCTGTTCAGCCACTAAGTTGTGTCTGACTCTTTGAGACCCCATGGACTGCAACATGACAGGCTTCCCTGTCTTTCTCTATCTACCAGAGCTTGCTCAAATTCGTCCATTGAGTCAGTGATCTAATTATCTTGTCCTCTGTCATCCTCTTCTCCTGCTGCCTTCTATCTTTCCCCAAATCAGGGTATTTTCTAATGAGTTGGCTCTTGGCATCAGGTGGCCAAAGTATTGGAACTTCAGCTTAATTCATCAGTCTTTCCAGTGAATATTCAGGGTTGATTTCCTTTAGGACTGACTGGCTTAATGTCCTTGCAGAGTCCAAGGGACTCTCAAGAGTCTTTTCCAGAACCACGGTTTGAAAGCATCAGTTCTTTGGCACTCAGCCTTCTTTATATTACAATTAGGTTTTTTTCTTTATCGTCACATTCTCCATATGAAAGTAAATGGACATTACTTGTATTATGGGGAAAGGTAGTTTCCCTGTCTAATTTTAAGTATAGTCAATGTGACATAAATACATCATGGGAGTAAAGCAGAAAAATCCTTACCAGAGGGTCTCTCTCACTTACTTTCAGATGATGAATCAACACTGAGCCTAATTTCTGAGAAGGTGAATTTTAATATTTTCTAATATGTAAATTCCTTAATTTTGGTCTAAATTCTACTATACTGTTACTTATGTTCAGTATTATAGTTGCTGTCTTCAAGTTTCATTCTATTCATGTTAGAATATATGTGTGTGTGTGTATATATATATATATATATATATATATATAAAAAATCTGCCTTTTAATTTAAAGATAATGTACATTATATGTATACATTATATTCATGCATGCTGTTTCCTCAGTCATATCCAACTCTTTGTGAACCCGTGGATTGTAGCCCACCAGACTCCCCTGTCCATGGGATACTCCAGTCAAAAATACTGAAATGGGTTGCCATATCCTCCTCCATCTACTTCTGCTTCATTGACTTTGGTAAAGCCTTTGACTGTGGATCACAAAAAACTGTGAAAAATTCTTAAAAATATGGAAGTATCAGACCACCTTACTTGCCTCCCGAGAAGCCTGTATGCCAGTCATGAAGCAACAGTAATAACTGGACATGGAGCAACAGACTGGTTCAAAATTGGGAAAGGAGTGTGTTAAAGCTGTATATTGCAACCAGATTATAATTTATATGCAGAATACATCATGTGAAATGCTGGGCTGGATGAAGCACAAGCTGGAATCAAGATTTTTCAGAGAATTATCAATAACCTCAGAGCAACAACAACCCTCCTCCAGGGATCTTCCTAATCCAGGGATTGAAACCATGTCTCTCACGTATCCTGCATTGGCAGGTGAGCTCTTTACTAGTGTCACCCGGGAAGCCCTAAGTATTATATATACATATATTTGTATATGTCATACCTATATTCTGCATGAAACTATAAGGTAGACAGAAAATATGTGGGAAAACATATTTATATGCATGCTGCTACTAAGTCACTTCAGTCGTGTCCAACTCTGTGCGACCCCATAGACGGCAGCCCACCAGGCTCCTCCATCCATGGGATTTTCCAAGGTGAGAGTACTGGAATAGGGTGCCATTGCCTTCTCCCATTTATATGCATATATGTATATATTCTATTGGACTTCCCTGGTGGCTCAGATGGTAAAGCATCTGTCTACAATGCGGGAGACCCAGGTTATGAAACTGGAAGGCAGCAACAACCACAAACTATTATAAATGCTAGTAGAGTGGAATTTAGACCAAAATTAATGAAAGATGTCAGACATTTTAGGAAAAAATATATTTACTGCCCCAGTAGTCATTCTCAGTTCACGTATCTAAAATGTTTTATTCTATCACAAACATTCTAACATGTATGTATTTTCATATATAAATATTTTTATATATACACATTAAAAACATTATATTTTGCCCCTCTTCCTGTTTATCTGAATCTCCCTCTGCTTTTATGGGTAAAGTTTGTGTGCATAGGTGTGTGTAGGAATGAATCTAGTAAAAAGCAAGAAAACAAATATAAAGGCATAAAAACAACAACACAGGTAACTGACTCACATGCTTACACATGCTTATAATATTTGGATTCATTTTAGTGAATTTCATGATGAAAAGCAACATAAATACTCACCTTACATAAAAACTTTTTCCTATTAACTTGGGCACCCTTTACTTCAGTCTTCTGGCTGAGCCTCTCTTGTTGGAAATCTCTCACTAGATACTTTCTATTCAGGTCATCCCTATTCCTGCTCAAGACCATATGCATCATTAATATTTATTAATATTTTAATTTCATTTCTCCCATTTTATATTTTCTTTTTTTTTTTTAGATCTTTATTAGCCATATATCAACATGAATTCTCCACAGGTATACACGTGTTCCCCATCCTGAACCTTCCTCCCTCCTCCCTCCCTGTACCATCCCTCAGGGTTCTCTTTGCACAGGAAAAAAAATTATTAAAATGATTTTTTTCTTCTGTTGCCAGACAAAGACACTTTTTTCACTTAAGGTAAATTACTTCATCACTTATTTAATGAATATTCCCCCATTAAAGCTATGATAAACCAGATAGCATATTAAAATCTAGAGATATTACTTTGCTGACAAAGGTCTGTATAGTCAAAGCTATGGTTTTTCCAGTAGTCATGTATGGATGTGAGAGCTGGACCATAAAGAAAGCTGAATGCCAAAGAATCGATGCATTTGAACTGTGGTATTGGAAAAGACTCTTGAGAGTCCCTTGAACTGCAAGGAGATCAAACCAATCCATTCTAAAGGAAATCAATCCTGGATAATCATTGGAAGGACTGATGCTGAAGCTGAAGCTCCAATACTTTGGCCATCTGATGCTAAGAGCTGACTCATTAGAAAAGCCCCTGATGTTGGAAAAGATTGGAGGCAGGAGGAGAAGGTGATGACAGAGGATGAGATGGTTGGATGGCATCACTGACTCAATAGACATGAGTTTGAGCAAACTCTGGGAGATAGTGGAGAACAGGGAAGCCTGACGCGCTGCAGTCAATGGGGTTGTAAAGAGTCAGACACGATTAAACAACTGAACAACAATAAAAATTAATATTCCCCCATTTATTCTTTTTAAATATTTATTTATTTGGCTGCTTCAGGTCTTAGCTACAGCATACGGGATCTTCATTGCGTCATGAGAGAGCTTTCGTTATGGAGCACAATTCCAGTTGTGGGGCACAGCTTCAGTATTTGTAACAAGCAGGTTTTCTAATTGTGTCATGTGGGCTCTAGAGCATATGGGCTTCTGTCAGAGCCCATGGGCTTAGCTGCTTTGCAGCATGTGGGATCTTGGTACTTGACCAGGCGTTAAACCTGCATCTGCTGAACTGTAAGGCAGATTCTTAACTTCAGGAAAACCACAGAAGTCCCCTGTTGAAGCTTTATTTAGAAATATTTTTGTGTTCTAGCCCTATATTAGGCAGTATGCAAGCAAATGCAAAAATTTTGCTAAGCAAGAGAGATACTACCCTAGCCCTCACTCAAGAGTTTAGCCATATATATTTTTAACCACCTTTACAGCAGCACTTGTCTAAATATGCTTGCCTCAGTTTTCCTACTGGAACAGCCAGCATTCTTAACCACAGCTATGCATCCCATTGCTTAAAATAGAACATGCAGTGACTGCTTATTTCTAAACTGCACTATCCAATATGGCAGCTACTGTACACACAGGGTCACTAAGTTTAAATTCAAATTAATTAAGATGAATAATATTATGTTTTGCTTCTTAGTGATATTAGCCCAATTTCAAGTGATTATTAGCTAGTGTATTTGACAAAACATACATAGAATAACCCCATTATTCTAGACAGTTTTATTTGACAATACTATTCTATATAAGGGGCTTCACTGGTGGCTCAGTGGTAAAGAATCCACCTGCCTAGGCAGGAGACTCAGGAGATGTGTGTTTGATCCCTGGGTCAGGAAGATCCCCTGGAGAAGGAAACAGCAACCCACTCCAGTGTTCCTGCTTGGATAATCCAATAGACAGAGGAGCCTAGTGGCCGACGGTCCATGGGGTTGCAAAAAGTTGGCTGTGACTGAATGACTGAGCACACAGTTTCTGTATCCATGTATCAAAGGATTGGGATATCATCCTAATTTTTCCAATTGTGAAACATAAATAAAAAATTATAGCACATGTTTAGAAATGATGTTCTTAGCTAGGATACACAGAAAGTTAAGTTCAGTCACTCAGTCATATTCGACTCTTTGCAACCTCATGTACTGCTGTATGCCAGGCCTCCCTGTCCATCGCAAATTTCCAGAGTTTACTCAAACCCATGTCCATTGAGTCGGTGATGCCATCCCACCATCTCATCCTCTGTCATCCCCTTCTCCTCCTGCCTTCAATCTTTCCCAGCCTCAGGGTCTTTTATAATGAGTCAATTCTTCACATCAGGTGGCCAAAGTATTGGAATTTCAGTATCAGTCCTTCTAATGGATATTCAGGACTAATTTCCTTAGGATGGACTGGTTGGATTTCCTTGAAATCCAAGGGATTCTCAAGAGTCTTCTCCAATACCTCAGTTCAAAAGCATCAATTCTTCAGTGCTTAGCTTTCTTTATGGTCCAGCTCTCATATCCATACATGACTGTTGGAAAAACCATGCCTTTGACTAGACGGATCTTTGTTGGCAAAGTGATGTCCTTGCTTTTTAATATGCTGTCTAGGTTTGGTCATAGCTTTTCTTCCAAGGAGCAAGTATCTTTTAATTTCAAGGCTGCAGTCACCATCTGCAGTGATTTTGGAGGCCCCCAAAATAAAGTCTCTAACTGATTCCATTGTTTTCCCACCTATTTGCCATGAAGTGATGGGACCAGATGACATGATCTTAGTTTTCTGAATGTTGAGGTTTAAGCCAGGTTTTTCACTCTCCTCTTTCACTTTCATCAGAGGTTCTTTAGTTCTTCTTTGCCTTGATTTACTCCTTTCCCAATTTGGAACCAGTCTATTGTTCCATGTCCAGTTCTAACTGTTGCTTCCTGACCTGCTTGCAGATTTTTCAAGAGGCAGGTCAGGTGGTCTAGTATTCCCAAATGGTCAAGAATTTTTCAGAGTTGTTGCAGTCCACACAGTCAAAGGCTTTGGCATAGTCAATAAAGCCATACACAGTGATACACAGAAATTATCACTCTAGAAACTTTAGAACACAATTTCCTTTACAGTAATCTGCAGAATTTTTGTCTTCAATTCCTTAAATCCCCAGGCATCTGCAAACAACTTCACGCTTTATACAAATGTTAAAATTAAAATAAAATTGTGAACTAGAGCAAAGCTTTATATATCCTGACAGGATACTAAACACTTTTAAGTAAACAATATATTTTAAGTAAACCAATAAACTAATTAACCTCAATTTGCATCTTATAAAGTTACCTATCATTTCTATTGTTAGAACATATTTTTAAGAATCATCTTCTCTTAAAATCTGCTATAACAAGAAATTAAGAAGTTAGAACAAGTTTCTTAACATTAGAGTGATTAATATTTGCAGGTCTTTCTATGTTGATGAGCTATGAGAAACAGAAGAGATAAAATGTCATCCATGCCCAACTACATATAGCCAGGATTCTTATAAACTTGAAAATATGCTCTTTAATGTCTTTTTAATTATCTCAAACATTTAGTTGATTTCAGAATATTTAAATTGGAAGTATACATAGAGATGAAATTGTTCATTGTTTTGTCTGAGGGAACTGGAGTCTAAAAACTCAGTCAAACTATTTCTCAGAAGCATGATAAGCATGAGAATCCATGTCTCTAAGATTCTTTGTGGCTATTCCCACTCAAATATCATGTGGGCTTGGTCACTTCAGTAGTGCCCAAATCTTTGCAACCCTATGGACTGTAGCCTGCCAAGCTCTGCTGTCCGTGGGATTCTCCAGGCAAGAATACTGAAGTGGAGTGCCATATCCAGCTCCAGGAGATCTTCCCAACCCAGAGATTGAACATGCATCCTTTAGGTCTCCTGAATTGGCAGGTGGATTCTTTACTGCTAGTGCTACCTGGGAAATCTTCAAATATGATGCCCTTGTCCAAAAAGGATATATAAAGTGCCTGAAGTTCTGGCCTTTTCTCAACCTCTGATCATATTTTTATAAAAGCTACAGGATTTTTCTTAGCTGTGTCAGGAAAACAGAACAAGCTAATTATATGATAAAACTAATTCTATTTTTCTTTAAGGCATCTGCATAACTTAGGACTACTTCAAATTTAAAAGAAATATCTACTACCATATTTCCTTGCAGATGTATTGAACCTGAGACAATTTTCTTCATAAACATTACTCCATATGCAATCTGCTTTAAAATGACCATGTATTTTAAGAATGTCTTTCAATGCCTATGATCTGTTCTTTTATGCTTTCCCTTTTGTTATTTTAAAAGCAGTGACATTTCTTACAGAGAAATATGTCTATGTTACACTATTTAAATTTCTTGTCTTCATATAAGGAAAGTTCAGTGATATTGTTCATGCTGTACTCAGTGGCTCAGTCATGTCTGACTCTTTGTGACACCATGAGTTGTAGTCCACAAGATTCCTCTGTCCATGAAATTTCCCCATCAAGAATACTGGAGTGGGTTGCCATTTCCTTCTCCAGAGGATTGAGCCCACGTCTCTTATATTTCCTGCACTGGCAGGAGGATTCTTTACCACTGAACCATGGCTTCCCTGTGGCTCAGACAGTAAAGAATCTGCCTGCAATGTGGGAGACCCAGGTTCGATCCCTGGGTTGGGAAGATCTTCTGGAGCAGGAGAAGGGAATGGCAACCCACTCCAGTATTCTTGCCTGGAGAAGTCCATGGACAGAGAAGTCTGGTGGGCTACATCAATAGGGTTGCAAAGTGTCAGACACCGCTGATGAATGCCAGTTCCACTTTCACTTTCAGTAGTCTTAAAGAGTCCATATAGAAACACACAAACTAAGAAATTTACCATGTATATGGAAATGGTCACTGTTACTTTATGGCTTTAGATTTATGGAATTTAACTTTTGGTTTGTAAATTTGAATATGTTTTCAGAGAGGCAGTACTGTATGCTGTGTAAGAGAGTCAACTTTAAAGTAAAGTTTGCAAAATTCAAATCCTGTCCTACCACTTATAAATGATTTCACCTTGGACAAGGAACATATGCAATTCAGTTGCATTATGATATGTCTCACTCTTTGATTTTCCATGGATGTTAAGTCAATTCCTTTATATAATGTTCTCAAAACAGTCCAGACCAGAATAATGGAGTTGTTAAGCTTTAATTATAATTGTTATTACTGGTAAAATTGACACAATAACCAAAGAACAAAACATATAACCATCTTCATATATAGTTATGTATATGAAATATATATATTTAAAAATATATATCATATTACTTTGTTGTTCAGTTACTCAGTCAAGCCCGACTCTTGTGACCCCATAGCCTGTAGCATGTCAGGTTTCCCTGTCCTTCATCATCTCTTGGAGTTTGCTCAAACTCCTGTCCATTGAGTCAGTGATGCCATGCAACCATCTCATTCTCTGTCATCCCCTTCTCTTCCTGTCTCCAATCTTTCCCAATATCAGGGTCTTTTCTACTGAGTCAGCTCTTGGCATCAGGTGGCCAAAGTATTGAAGCTTCAGCTTCAGCATCAGCCCTTCCAATGAATATTTAGGATTTCCTTAAAGATTAACTGGCTTGATCTCCTTGCAGTCCAAGGGACTCTCAAGAGTCTTCTCCAACACCACAGTTCAAAAGCATCAATTCTTTGGTGCTCAGCCTTCTTTATGGTCCAGCTCTCACATCCATACATGACTATGGGAAAACCATAGCTTTGACTAAACAAAGCTTTGTCAGCAAAGTAATATTTCTGCCTTTTATTACCCTGTCTTGGAGAAGGTCACCATTAGCCCCATTGTAGAGCTGCAGAGCAGAAGACCCACAAGTGAAAGTTGTTCAGTCATGTCCACCTCTTTGTGACCCCATGAACTATACAGTCCATTCAATTCTCCAGGCCAGAATACTAGAGGGACTAGCCTTTCCCTTCCCCAGGGGATCTTCCCAACCCAAGGATCAAACCCAGGTCTCTCGCATTGCAGGTAGATTCTTTACCAACTGAGCCACAAGGGAAGCCCAAGAATACTGGAATGGGTAGCCTATCCCTTCTCCAGTGGATCTTTCCAACCCAGGAATCAAATTGGGGTCTCCTAATTTGCAGGAAAATTCCTTACCCACTGAGATATCAGGCAAGCCCAAGAAATGACCCACAAACTGGAGAACTATTCTACCAAAGAAGTTCTCACACTTTTGCAAAAGTTCTAGGGCCCACAACAGATTTCCCAACCTGGGGATACAGCAAAAGGACTGAGCACCCTCAAGGAAACAGACTTTTGGAGGGCACAACAAAGTCTTGTGTGCATCAGGACCCAGGAGAAAGGAGCAGTGACCCCATAAGAGACTGAGCCAGACTTGCTTGTGCATGTCCAGGAGACTCTAACAGAGTGTGGGTTGACAGTGGCCTGCCACAGGGTCAGGAGTACTGACTACAATAGTCCTGGAAGCCAAGACATGGGTCTTTTTGAAGGAGCTCATTGTTGGCCTCAGGCCAAACTACAGGGAGGAACTCAGCTCACGCATTAATAGAAAATCGGATTAAAGATTTACAAACATGACCCTGCTCACCAGAACAAGATCCAGTTTTACCCACAGCCAGTCCCTCTTCCAGGAAACTTCCACAAACCTCTCACCCTCATCCATTAGAGGGCAGACAGAGTGAAAAACACAACCACAGAACTAACCAAACCGATCACATCTATCATAGCCTTGTCTAACTCAATGAAACTATGTTACATGCCATGTAGGGCCACCCAAGATGGACAGGTCATGGTGGAGAGTTCTGACAAAATGTGGGCCACTGAAGAAGGGAATGGCAAACCACTTTAGCATTCTTGCCTTGAGAATCCCGTGAACAATATGAAAAGGCAAAAAGATACAATACTATATATTTATAATTAATGATATTAACACATTTATGTAATATATTTAGTTAGATTAAATATTAATATAATTGTTCCAATTATTGTTTGGATTATATTTTTATATTTATTTTTCTGTTTCCATAAGTTTTCTGCAGAGAGAGGATATTTATTAACTGAGGGACAGAAAAGTGACAGATTAGACAGAACTGCTGTTTTTGAGGTCGGTGTGTAGTCAATAGCATGTAACATATACTCACACCAGGGAGTCTAGTAAAATCCCACACAATCTTGACTACAAGGATTATTGTGAAAATATAACTCTAAATCAGTTTATTAAACATAAAAGTTATTTTATGTGGCATTAAATTTGGCACTGCCTTTCCATAAACCATGCCAGATACAGACAGAACCTCCTTAGGTTTGTTCATTTCTCACCAGCTAAGAACTTAAACTAATCTTATAGGTTTCTGCATCCATTAGAACCCTCACAGACTTCTACTCTGACAAAAGGAGAACTCCAATCTCTCTAGGTTTTTGACATTGAGTAATCACCTACAGTTTGACTTCTGTGTTCTAGATAGTGTATGAGACAATAGAGATTTAAAGTATTCGTTATCCTTAATGTATAATCAAAAGTAATATCCAAGATCATATATAATTTGAAAAAGACAATAAAATGCAACACAGTTAATAATCTCACAAAACTCACAAAACCTTTGTAACTAGACTATTATACAAAGTAATGACCTATTTTATCCATCTATCTGCCATGAAGTGATGGGACTGGATGCCATGAACTTTGTTTTCTGAATGCTGAGGTTTAAGCCAAGTTTTTCACTCTCCTCTTTCAGTTTCATCAAGAGGTTCTTTAGTTCTTCTTCACTTTCTACCATAAAGGTGGTGTCATCTGCATATCTGACATTATTGCTATTTCCCCCAGCAATCTTGATTCCAGCTTGTGCTTCATCCAGCCTGGGATTTCACATGATGTACTTTGCATACAAGTTAAATAAGCAGGGTGACAATATACAGCCTTGACGTACTCCTTTTCCTATTTGGAACCCATCTGTTCTTCCATGTCCAGCTCTAACTGTTGCTTCTTGACCTATGTACAGATTTCTCACGAGGCAGGTCAGGTGGTTTGTTATTCTCATCTCTCTCAGAATTTTTCACAGTTTATTGTGATCCACACAGTCAAAGGCTTTGGCATAGTCAATAAAGCAGAAAGAGATGTTTTTCTGGAACTCTATTGCTTTTCAATGATCTAGTGGATGTTGGCAATTTGATCTCTGGTTCCTCTGCCTTTTCTAAAATCAGCTTGAATATCTGGAAGCTCAGAGTTCACATATTGTTGAAGCCTGGCTTGGAGAACTTTTAGCATTACTTTACTAGTGTGTGATAAACAGTGGAAATAGTGGCAGACTTAAATTTGGGGGAGCTCAAAATCACTGTAGATGGTGACTGCAGCCATTAAATTAAAAGACACTTACTCCCTGGAAGAAAAGTTATTACCAACCTAGATAGCATATTCAAAAGCAGAGACATCACTTTGCCAACAAAGATCTGTCTAATTAAAGATATGGTTTTTCCAGTAGTCATATATGGATGTGAGAGTTGAACTATAAAGAAACCTGAGCACATAAGAATTGATGCTTTTGAACTGTGGTGTTGGAGAAGACTCTTGAGAGTCCCTTGGACTGCAAGGAGATCCAACCAGTCCATCCTAAAGGAGATCAGTCCTGGGTGTTCATTGGAAGGACTGATGTTGAAGCTGAAACTCTAATACTTTGGCCACCTGATGTAAAGTGTTTACTCATTTGAAAAGACCCTGATGCTGGGGAAGATTGAAGGTGGGAGAAGAAAGGGACAACATAGAATGATATGGTTGGATGGCATCACTGACTCAATGGACATGAGTTTGAGTAAACTCTGGAAGTTGGTGATGAACAGGGAGGCCTGGCATGCTGCAGTCCATGGGATTGCAAAGAGTCAGACGTGACTGAGCGATTGAACTGAACTGAACTGAATGATTCAGTCCATGGGATTGTAAAGAGTCAGACGTGACTGAGCGATTGAACTGAACTGAACTGAATGATCTATTTTTATCATCTTAAACAACAACAACAAAATAACACCCTCACCTACACACATGATCACTTGAATTTGTGACCACACATGTTCCAGATGTGAAGGTAATAGGATAGAGACTTTGTATTTTATAATAGGTTTTCAAGGTATCCTTCAAGTGCATCAAAATTTGCAGTTTTCATGAGAGATTCAAGTTAAAAAATCTTCTTTTTAAAAATTCTGATTGTGAGTTAGAGAGGGAAGAGGCAAGGAAAATAATACCCTAGAATCCATATCATATCATGATACTTAATGTGATCCTCTCATAGTCTATCAAATTTCAGCAGAGGTCCTGGGTGCAAATATTAATCCAATAGGTGCCAAGTACGTTTGGCTTCCCCAGTGTCTCAGTGGTAAAGAATCTGTCTGCCATAGAGGAGACACAGGAGATACAGGTTTGATTCCTGGTTCAGCAAGATCCCTTTCAGGAGGAAATGGCAACCCACTCCAGTACTTTTGCCTAAAAAGTCACATGGTCAGAGAAGACTGTTGGGCTTTCAGAGTGTTGCAAAGAATCGGACATGACTGAGTGACTGAGCATATAGCACACACACCTAGTACGCCATATCCTAAATATAGTATTGCAATATCTATGCATGACATGGTAAGGGATTGTAGTACTGTTTTTCTCAGCATTTAGAAATTACTCCTCTGTATAGCAGGTTTCTCAAAAAGCTAAAAATAAACTACCATATGACCCAGCAACTTCACTCTTGGGTACACATTTAAAAAAAAAATCCCAAAACACTAACTCAAAAAAAGATATATGTACCCCAATGTTCACTGAAGTATTATTCATAATTGCCAAAATATGGAAGAAACTTAAGTGTCCATCAACAAATGAATGGATAAAAAAAGATGTGTTTTCTATATAGATAGAAAGATACAGATATCAGATCAGATCAGTAGCTCAGTCGTGTCCGACTCTGTGCACCCCATGAACCGCAGCACGCCAGGCCTCCCTGTCCATCACCAACCCCCGGAGGTCACTCAGACTCACATCCATCGAGTCAGTGATGCCATCCAGCCATCTCATCCTCTGTCGGCCCCTTCTCCTCTTGCCCCCAATCCCTCCCAGCATCAAATTCTTCTCCAATGAGTCAACTCTTCGCATGAGGTGGCCAAAACACTGGAGTTTCAGCTTTAGCATCATTCCTTTCAAAGAAATCCCAGGGTTGATCTCCTTCAGAATGGACTGGTTGGATCTCCTTGCAGTCCAAGGCACTCTCAAGAGTCTTCTCCAACACCACAGTTCAAAAGCATCAATTCTTCAGCGCTCAGCCTTCTTCACAGTCCAACTCTCTTATCCATACATGACCACAGGAAAGACCATAGCCTTGACTAGGCGAACCTTTGTTGGCAAAGTGATGTCTCTGCTTTTGAATATGCTATCTAGGTTGGTCATAACTTTCCTTCCAAGGAGTAAGCGTCTTTTAATTTCATGGCTCCAGTCACCATCTGCAGTGATTTTGGAGTCCCCAAAATAAAGTCTGACACTGTTTCCACTGTTTCTCCATCTATTTCCCATGTAGTGATGGGACCAGATGCCATGATCTTCATTTTCTGAATGTTGATAGATACAGATATCACAAAGGAATATTACTTAAACACCATCTATAACTACATGGATGGGCTTGGAGGGTACTTTGCTAAGTGAAATAAGTCAAAGACAGATACTATGTGATACCACTTATAAATGGAATCTAAAAAAATAAAACATACTTGTGAATATAACAAGAAAGAGACTCATAGATATAGGCACTTACCAAGGGGAATACAAAATGGCACTGCCACTTCAGAAAACAATCTGGAAGTATTTTACAAAGTTAAACATGTGCTTACCATATGATTCAGCAAATACCGTCACTGATATCTAAATTATGTTCACAAAGAAACCTGTACATAGATGTTTATAGCAGATTTATTTATAATTTTCAAAATTGGAACCAACCAAGATGCCTTTCAGTAGGTAAATGGAGATAGAAAAAGCGGTATGTCCAGGCAGTGAAATATTACTCAGTGCTAAAAAGAAAGGCACAATCGAACCATGAAAAGACATGGAGGAAATATATATTCATATTTCTCACTGAAAGAAACCAATCTGAAAAGGCTTCATGGTATATGAATCTCACTAAAGGCTACTCTGGAAAAGACAAAACTGGAGATAATAAAAAGATCAGTGGCTACCAGGAGTTAGTGGGGTGAGAAGGATAAATAGACAGAGCACAGAGGACTTGAAGGCAATGAAAATATCTAATGATGGGTATGTGTCATTATAAATTTATCCAAACCCATAGAATATGAGTTTGAGCAGTCTCCAGGAGTTGGTGATGGACTGAGAAGCCTTGAGTGCTTCAGTCCAAGGGGTCACAAAGAGTTGAATATGACTGAGTGATTGAATTGAACTGAACTGAACTGATAGAATATGCAACACCAAAAGTGAATCCTAATATAAACTATGGACTTGGGGTATATTTATGTGTCAATGTATGTTCATGAATTACAACAAATATACCACTCTGGTAGAGGATGATTATGATATGGGAGACTACCCCTGTGTAGTGGCAGGAGTTATTATATGGAAGTCTCTGTACTTACTGGTCAAAACTGACATGAATCTAAAACTGTTCTAAAAACAACTATTTATTAAAAATAGAACTACTAAAAGGGTTTATTAAAAAAAGAACTATTTATAAGTTTTTGAGGATTATAAATGAATGGGAACATTTCTGAATGCCTGGAGATTCCATTTTACACTGTATTTTTTTCGTAAAGAATTACTGTTTCCAATTATTTATAACAGCATTATCACTAATCTTTATCAAAAGTCAAATATCCTATGAATTTTATTTTTAAAATTTATTAACAAAGTGAAAATAGCCTTGTATATTTATAACTTTATCCAAAATGATAGTTTACGTAAATTTGGAGCAATAATATTATACTATCATGATTATATGCTTCAAACTTTTCTACATACATCATTGCATATCAAAAGCTTAGAGACCCAAACTTCCAAAACTATGTTGAATAGTAATGGTGAAAGTGGGCACCCTTGTCTTGTTCCTGACTTTAGAGGAAATGCTTTCAATTTTTCACCATTGAGGATAATGTTTGCTGTGGGTTTGTCATATATAGCTTTTATTATGTTGAGGTATGTTCCTTCTATTCCTGCTTTCTGGAGAGTTTTTATCATAAATGGATGTTGAACTTTGTCAAAGGCTTTCTCTGCATCTATTGAGATAATCATATGGTTTTTATTCTTCAGTTTGTTAATGTGGTATATGACGTTGATTGATTTGTGGATAATGAAGAATTCTTGCATTCCTGGGATAAAGCCCACTTGGTCATGGTGGCTGATCTTTTTAATGTGTTGTTGGATTCTAATTGCTAGGATTTTGTTAAGGATTTTTGCATCTAGGTTCATCAGTGATATTGGCCTGTAGTTTTCTTTTTTTGTGGCATCTTTGTCAGATTTTGGTATTAGAGTGATGGTGGCCTTATAGAATGAGTTTGGAAGTTTGCCTTCCTCTGCAATTTTCTGGAACAGTTTGAGTAGGATAGGTGTTAGCTCTTCTCTAAATTTTTGGTAGAATTCAGCTGTGAAGCCGTCTGGGCCTGGGCTTTTGTTTGCTGGAAGATTTCTGATTACAGTTTCAATTTCCGGGCTTGTGATGGGTCTGTTAAGATTTTCTATTTCTTCCTGATCCAGTTTTGGAAAGTTGTACCTTTCTAAGAATTTGTCCATTTCTTCTATGTTGTCCGTTTTATTGCCATATAATTGCTGATAGTAGTCTCTTACGATCCTTTGTATTTCTGTGTTGTCTGTTGTGATCTCTCCATTTTCATTTCTAATTTTATTGATTTGATTTTTCTCCCTTTGTTTCTTGATGAGTCTGGCTAATGGTTTGTCAGTTTTATTTACCCTTTCAAAGAACCAGCTTTTGGCTTTGTTGACTTTTGCTATGGTCTCTTTTGTTTATTTTGCATTTATTTCTGCCCTAATTTTTAAGATTTCTTTCCTTCTACTAACCTTGGGGTGCCTCATTTCTTCCTTTTCCAGTTGCTTTAGGTGTAGAGCTAGGTTATTAATTTGGATTTTTTCTTGTTTCTTGAGGTATACCCATGCCCACTTTCACCATTACTATTCAACATAGTTTTGGAAGTTTTGGCCACAGCAATCAGAGCAGAAAAAGAAATAAAAGGAATCCAAATTGGAAAAGAAGAAGTAAAACTCTCACTGTTTGCAGATGACATGATCCTCTACGTAGAAAACCCTAAAGATTCCACCAGAAAATTACTAGAACTAATCAATGAATATAGTAAAGTTGCAGGATATAAAATCAACACACGGAAATCCCTTGCATTCCTGTACACTAATAACGAGAAAATAGAAAGAGAAATTAAGGAAACAATTCCATTCACTATTGCAATGAAAAGAATAAAATACTTGTACATATATCTTCCTAAAGAATCTAAAGACCTATATATAAAAAACTATAAAACACTGGTGAAAGAAATCAAAAAGGACACTAATAGATGGAGAAATATACTATGTTCATGGATTGGTAGAATCAATAGAGTGAAAAGGAATATACTACCCAAAGCAATTTATAGATTCAATGCAATCCCCATCAAGCTACCAACGGTGTTCTTCACAGAGCTAGAACAAATAATTTCTCAATTTGTATGGAAATACAAAACACCTTGAATAGCCAAAGCTATCTTGAGAAAGAAGAACAGAAGTGGAGGAATCAATCGGCCAGACTTCAGGCTCTACTACAAAGCCACAGTCATCAAGACAGTATGGTACTGGCACAAAGACAGAAATATAGATCAATAGAACAAAATAGAAAGCCCAGAGATAAATCCATGCACATATGGTCACCTTATCTTTGACAAAGGAGGCAAGAATATACAATGGATTAAAGACAATCTCTTTAACAAGTGGTGCTGGGAAAACTGGTCAAACACTTGTAAAAAAATGAAACTAGAACACTTTCTAACACCATACACAAAAATAAACTCAAAATGGATTAAAGATCTAAATGTAAGACCAGAAACCATAAAACTCCTAGAGGAAAGCATAGGCAAAACACTCTCTGACATACATCACAGCAGGATCCTCTATGACCCACCTCCCAGAATATCGAAAATAAAATAAAAAATAAACAAATGAGACCTAATCAAACTTAAAAAGCTTCTGCACAACAAAGGAAACTATAAGCAAGGTGAAAAGACAGCCTTCAGAATGGAAGAAAATAATAGCAAATGAAGCAACTGACAAACAACTAATCTCAAAAATATACAAGCAACTCCTACAGCTCAATTCCAGAAAAATAAATGACCCAATCAAAAAATGGGCCAAAGAACTAAATAGACATTTCTCCAAAGAAGACATACAGATGGCTAACAAACACATAAAAAGATGCTCAACATCACTCATTATCAGATCAGATCAGATCAGTCGCTCAGTAGTGTCCGACTCTTTGCGACCCCATGAACCGCAGCACGCCAGGCCTCCCTGTCCATCACCAGCTCCCGGAGGTCACTCAGACTCGCATCCATCGAGTCAGTGATGCCATCCAGCCATCTCATCCTCTGTCGTCGCCTTCTCCTCCTGCCCTCAATCCCTCCCAGCATCAGAGTCTTCTCCAATGAGTCAACTCTTCGCATGAGGTGGCCAAAATACTGGAGTTTCAGCTTTAGCATCATTCCTTCTAAAGAAATTCCAGGATTGATCTCCTTCAGAATGGACTGGTTGGATCTCCTTGCAGTCCAAGGGACTCTCAAGAGTCTTCTCCAACACCACAGTTCAAAAGCATCAATTCTTCGGCGCTCAGCCTTCTTCACAGTCCAGCTCTCACATCCATACATGACCACAGGAAAGACCATAGCCTTGACTAGGCGAACCTTTGTTGGTAAAGTAATGTCTCTGCTTGTGAATATGCTATCGAGGTTGGTCATAACTTTCCTTCCAAGGAGTAAGCGTCTTTTAATTTCATGGCTGCAGTCACCATCTGCAGTGATTTTGGAGCCCAGAAAAACAAAGTCTGACACTGTTTCCACTGTTTCCCCATCTATTTCCCATGCAGTGATGGGACCAGATGCCATGATCTTTGTTTTCTGAATGTTGAGCTTTAAGCCAACCTTTTCACTCTCCACTTTCACTTTCATCAAGAGGCTTTTTAGCCCCTCTTCACTTTCTGCCATAAGAGTCGTGTCATCTGCATTATCAGAGAAATGCAAATCAAAACCACTATGAGGTACCATTTCACGCCAGTCAGAATGGCTGCGATCCAAAAGTCTACAAGCAATAAATGCTGGAGAGGGTGTGGAGAAAAGGGAACCCTCTTACACTGTTGGTGGGAATGCAAACTAGTGCAGCCACTATGGAGAACTGTATGGAGACTCCTCAAAAAACTGGGAATAGTACTGCCTTATGAAATTAAAAGACGCTTGCTCCTTGGAAGGAAAGTTATGACCAACCTAGATAGTATATTCAAAAGCAGAGACATTACTTTACCAACAAAGGTTCGCCTAGTCAAGGCTATGGTCTTTCCTGTGGTCATGTATGGATGTGAGAGCTGGACTGTGAAGAAGGCTGAGCGCTGAAGAATTGATGCTTTTGAACTGTGGTGTTGGAGAAGACTCTTGAGAGTCCCTTGGACTGCAAGGAGATCCAACCAGTCCATTCTGAAGGAGATCAATCCTGGAATTTCTTTAGAAGGAATGATGCTAAAGCTGAAACTCCAGTATTTTGGCCACCTCATGCGAAGAGTTGACTCATTGGAGAAGACTCTGATGCTGGGAGGAATTGAGGGCAGGAGGAGAAGGGGCCGACAGAGGATGAGATGGCTGGATGGCATCACTGACTCGATGGATGCGAGTCTGAGTGACCTCCGGGAGCTGGTGATGGACATGGAGGCCTGGCGTGCTGCGGTTCATGGGGTCGCAAGGAGTCGGACACGACTTAGCGACTGATCTGATCTGATGATCCAGCAATCCCACTGCTGGGCATACACACTGAGAAAACCAGAATTGAAAGAGACAAGTGTACCCCAATGTTCATAGCAGCACTGTTTACAATAGCCAGGACTTGGACGCAACCTAGATGTCCATCCGCAGATGAATGGATAAGAAAGCAGTGGTACATATACACAATGGAGTATTACTCAGCCACTAAAAAGAATACATTTGAGTCAGTTCTGATGATGTGGATGGAACTGGAGCCTATTATATAGAGTGAAGTAAACCAGAAAGTAAAACACAAATACAGTATACTAACACATATATTTGGAATTTAGAAAGATGGTAACAATAACCCTGTTTATGAGACAGCAAAAGAAACACTGATGTATAGAACAGACTTTTGGACTCTGGGAACAGGAGAGGGCGGGATGATTTGGGAGAATAGCATTGAAATATGTATAATATCTGAAACGAGTCGCCAGTCCAGGTAGTATGCCTGGTAACGGATGCCTGGGGCTGGTGCACTGGGACGCCCCAGAGGCGTGGTATGGGGAGGGAGGAGGTAGGAGTGTTCAGGATGGGGAGCACGTGTATACTTGTGGCAGATCCATCTCCATGTATGGCAAAAGCAATACAATATTGTAAAGTTAAGCAAAACAAAATTTAATTAAAAAAAATAAAATGTATAGATAACAATTGAAAAAAAAAAGCTTAGAGATAACGGGGCAGTTCTCAGAAATAGAGTTAAAATTTTAAGGAACAAAGTGCTATTTCTTAAACAATGAATCATCATTGAGATACAATTCTCCATCAAGTAATTAGTAAGTCCTATTATATTGTAGGTTTTATCAACATTTTTCCAAGGAAGAAAAAATCTCACAATTCGGTTTTAGAAATATCTGTCTTCCACGTATTTCCACATCAGCAGCCTGGTCGTGACACATATCATTAGCAGCTATCTCCGTGGATACAGTTAATTATCACTCTTTCTTTCAGATGATGAATACTAAGTAGAATACTTGCCCTGTTAGGAGGCCAGAAACTATGCTATTGATATGAAAAAGATACTGCTAAAGAACAATGAAGTGGCTTTGCTAATGGCTGCCAGAAACTTGGCTCCGTTTTTTAACTATCTAGAGACTATGTTGTTGTTGTTTTTTAAACCAATTGTGGCTATACTATTAATGATTACAGAGGACACTAGTGGAATTTTAAAATTGATGTTCCCATTTTTAAAAGACAACTTTCAAATTGATCTTTTTGTGTCATACTGAGCTGGAGCATTTTAATAGATACTTGTTGAAGGTCGCCTTTTCTTCTTTGTTAGAGACACTGCAGGAAGATATTTTCAATTTGATTGTGTAACACTAAATGATGAAACAGGGAAATAGTGTCTATGATATGATGGAGAAAACTAGTACCTCCTTAGAAAAGAAAGAATACAGAATTATTTCTTATTTACAATAAATATGGCTTAGTAAATGCAAATTACAATTTTACTTTGATGGCAATTTGATTATCAATGGTAGTATACTGAATGAAAGTTCAGAGGACATTTCTTTCCATCAACAGTATTTTATGTAGGTCTGGCATGACATAGAGTCCTTGTCATATTTTATTCAAAGGTATATAAAGGGAATACATTTTCACATGGCAGACTTGTGCATTCAGCAAAAAGAAATGAGTACATCCTTTTTTCATTGTCTTAGAATCCACATACTGAAACTGACATTAAGAAATGTATCATGGACTAAATTGATCTCTCCTAAAGAAACAGGGATAAAGTACATATTTTACTGCAATTAATACTATAAAATCTTGGCAAATATCTTTAGCATTTTTCTCTTTCTATAAGTTGCTGTGAGTTACCTGACTCCAACACCAACTGGCCAAACTATTAAAGCAACAGAGATATAAAAATTTACAGACATCAATCAGAAGCTGACTAAACATGAGTGTAATATGATTTAGGTGGAAATGAGGTTAAATGTTACTATTTATATTAGATTTTCCTTTTTTTGGTTAAAATTATTTTCCAGTCACTATATCCTGATTGTATAAGTGATTGTTCAAAATTTTAGCAATTTCTCTTTGTTCCTTCTTTCTGGTGGACAACGTTTACCTATTTAAATTTCAAATTATTAAGCATAAAATATTATTGTAACTATCCAAGCATCTTTTTCCAATGTTTGTAAATATAATGCATCACAAGTAATGACAAAGTGGTTCATTTTAGACCTCCAAATGACCAAATAAAATAAAAATGCATTACATGAACAACTATATGGCAATAAAATGAATAACCTGGAAGAAATGGACAGATTCTTAGACAAGTTCAATATTCTAAGACTGAACCAGAAAGAAATAGAAATTATGAACAACACAATTACAGGCACTGAAATTGAAGCTGTGATAAAAAATCTCACAAAAAAAACAAAAGTCCAGGACCAGATGGCTTCACAAGAGAATTCTACCAAACATTGAGAGAAGAGTTAATGCTTATCCTTCTAAAACTCTTTCAAAAAATTGCAGAGAAAGGAGCACTTTCAAACTCATTCTATGAGGCCACCATCACCCTGATTCCAAAACCAGACAAAGACAACACTACAAAAAAGAAAATTACAGGCCAATTTCATTGATGAATATAGATGCAAAAAACCTCAACAATATTTTAGCAAACAGAATTCAGCAACACATCAAAAAGCTCATACACCATGATGAAGTTCAGTTTATTGCAGGAGTGGAAGAATTCTTCAATATATGCATATCAATCAATCTGATATATCATATTAACAAACTGAAGGATAAAAATCATAATCTCAATAGATTCAGAAAAAGCCTTTGACAAAATTAGTTACCCACTTATGATTAAAACTCTTCAAAAAATGGTCATAGAAAGAACCTATCTAAACATAGTAAAGGCCATATATTATAAGCCTACAGCAAACTTTACTTTCAATGGTGAAAATGGAAAGCATTCCCCCTAAGATTAGGAATAATACAAGGGTTTCCACTTCCACCACTATTATTCACATAGTTTTGGAAGTCCTAGCTGCAGCAATCAGAGAAGAAAAAGGAAAAAAAAAAAAAAAGGAATCCTGATTGGAAAAGAAGAAGTAAAGCTCTCATTGTTTGCAGAGGACATGATACTATACATAGCAAAACCTAAAGATATCACTAGAGCTAATTAGTGAATTTAGTAAAGTTTCAGGATACAAAATTAATATGCAGAAATCACTTGCATTTCTATATACTAACAATGAAAAATCAGAAAGAGAAATTAAGTCATCAATCCCATTCACCACTGCAACAAAAAGAATTAAATATTTAGGCTTAAACTTACCTAAGGAAACAAAAGAACTGTACACAGAAAATTATAAGACACTGATGAAAGAAATCAAAGATGACATAAATAGATGAAGAAATATTCCATGTTCTTGGGTAGGAAGAATCAATACTGTGAAAATAACGATACTACCAAATGCAATGTACAGATTCAATGTGATCCTTATCAAATTACCAATGGCATTTTTCACAGAACTAGAACAAAACATTTCACAGTGTATATGGAAACACAAAAGACCCCAAATAGCCAAAACAGTCTTGAGGAACAAGAATGGAAGAATCAACCTTCCTGATTTCAGATTGTACTACAAAGCTACAGTCATCAAAACAGTATGGTACTGGCACAAAAACAGAAATATAGACCAATGGAACAAGATATAAATCCCAGAAATAAACCCATGCAACTATGGGTACCTTATTTTTGACAAAGGAAGCAAGAATATACAATGGGGCAAAGGCAACATCTTCAATAAATGGTCCTGGGAATACTGGACAGCTACATGTAAAAGAATGAACTTAGAGCACTTCCTAACACCATACACAAAGATAAATTCAAAATGGATTAAAAACCTAAATGTAAAACCAGAAACTATAAAACTCTTAGAGGAAAACATAGACAGAACATTCAATGACACAAATCAAAGCAAGATTCTCTATGACCCACCTCCTAGAGTAACAGAAATAAAAACAAAAGTAAACAAGTGGGACCTGGTTAAACTTAGAAGCTTTTTCACATCAAAGGAAACTATAAGCAAGGTGAAAAAACAAACCTCAGCATGGGAGAAAATAATAGCAAAATTAACAATGGACAAAGGATTAATTTCCAAAATATACAAGCAGTTTATACAACTCAATATCATGAAAACAAGCAACCCAATCAAAATGTGGAAAAAAGATCTAAACAGACATTTCTCCAAAAAAGACATACAGATGGATAACAAACACATGAACTCCTTATTGCCAAATTCAGACTTAAATTGAAGAAAGTAGGGGAAACCACTGGACCATTCAGGTATGACATAAATCAAATCCCTTACAATTATACAGTGGAAGTGAGAAATAGATTCAAGGGACTAGATCTGATAGAGTGCCTGATGAACCATGGACAGATGTTCCTTGTCAGGAACCATTCAACAGGAGGCTTCCGGTGTGCTGTTTTGGATCTGTCAGGAATCCTCTTTTCCTTATTAATTCCTGAATATTCAGGAATTAAGAGGCGAGGCAAAACTCTCCTGGGGCTGAGGAATCCAGGCATTTCCTTCATTAGTTTTTCAATACCATGATAAGTACCCTCTTCCTTCTTGTGAACCATTGAGTAAAAGTGATTGTTTACAACTCTCTCTCTCTTTAATATGGACTGCCTATGTTTTCTAAGTCTGGAAATTTTAATCTTTATTTTTGCTGAGAATAACTAACTTGTAAGACAGTATATATGCCCACACCATGTTTATTAAAACACCTTTGCTCCATCAGAGCTTTGGTCCCCGTGTATTTCTCCGTCTCTCTCTCTCTCTCTCTCTCTCTCTCTCTCTCTCTCTCTCCTCAGGCTATTTATTTGGAGTGCACAGGCACTCTGGGTTCACTTTTCTGCTTGGGCTTCTAAGACCCTCTCGAGAAGGCGCTCCATACCTTCACTCATCGAGAGGGCGCCTGCGGCCTTTGTGAACAGAGCAAGCCCTGTGTCAGGGACTTTATTGGTTTATTGCATAAACCAAGGAATATCAGCCTCTTTCTCTCTCCTTTACTTTCTTATTGTTGACTCCAGACCACCAGGTTCTAGGCCATTAAAGGACCTCAACAGCGCCTGACATTGTACAGGAGACAGGGATCAAGACCATCCCTAAGAAAAAGAAAAGCATAAAAGCAAAATGGCTATCTGAGGAGGCCTTACAAATAGCTGTGAAAAGAAAGGAAGCAAAAAGCAAAAGACAAAAGGAAAGATAGACCCAACTGAATGCAGAGCTCCAAAGAATAGCAAAGAGATATAAGAAAGCCTTCCTCAGTGATCAATGCAAAGAAATAGAGGAAAACTATAGAATCGGAAAGACTAGAGATTTCTTCAAGAAATTCAGAGATACCAAGGGAACAACATTTCATGCAAAGATCAGTTCAATAAAGGACAGAAATGGTATGGATTTAAGAGAAGCAGAAGACATTAAGAAGAAGTGGCAAGAATACACAGATCTTCATGACCCAGATGATCATGATGGTGTGATCAATCACCTAGAGCCAGACATCCTGGAATGTGAAGTCAAGTGGGCCTTAGGAAACATCACTAAGAACAAAGCTAGTGGAAGTGATGGAATTCCAGTTGAACTATTTAAAATCCTAAAAGATGATGCTGTGAAAGTGCTGCACTCAATATGCCTGCAAATATGGAAAACTCAGTAGTGGCCACAGGACTGGAAAAGGTCAGTTTTCATTCCAATCCCAAAGAAAGGCAATACCAAAGAATGGTCAAATTACTGCACAATTGCATTCATCTTACATGCTACTAATGTAATGCTCAAAATTCTTCAACCCAGGCTTCAACAGTATATGAACCATGAATTTCCAGATGTTCAAGCTGGATTTTAAAAAGGTAGAGGAACCAGACATCAAATTGACAACATCTGCTGGATCATCAAAAAGCCATAGAGTTCCAGAAAAACATTTACTTCTGCTTTATTGACTATGCCAAAGCCTTTATTGACTGTGTGGATCACAATAAACTGCGGAAAATTCTGAAAGAGATGGGAATACCAGACCACCTGACCTGCCTCTTGAGAAACCTGCATGCAGATCAAGAAGCAACAATTAGAACTGGATATGGAACAACAGACTGGTTCCAAATAGGAAAAGGAGTATGTCAAGGCTGTATGTTGTCATCCTGCTTATTTAACTTGTATGCAGAGTACATCATTGGAGAAGGCAATGGCAACCCACTCCAGTACTCTTGCCTGTAAAATCCCATGGGCGGAAGAGCCTGGTAGGCTGCAGTCCATGGGGTCGCTAAGAGCCGGACATGACTGAGCAACTTCACTTTCACTTTTCACTTTCATGCTTTGGAGAAGGAAATGGCAACCCACTCCAATGTTCTTGCCTGGAGAATCCCAGGGATGAGGGAACCTGGTGGGCTGCCATCTATGGGGTGGCACAGAGACAGACACGACTGAAACGACTTAGCAGCAGAGTACATCATGAGAAATGCTGGGCAGGATGAAGCACAAGCTGGAATCAAGATTACCAGGAAAAATATCAATAACCTCAGATATGCAGATGACACCACCTTTATGGCAGAAAGTGAAGAAGAACTAAAGATTCTTTTGATGAAAGTGAAAGAGGAGAGTGAAAAACTTGGCTTAAAGCTCAATATTCAGAAAACTAAGATCGTGGCATCTGGTCCCATCAGTTCATGGGAAATAGATGGGGAAACAGTGGAAACAGTGGCTGACTGTATCTTTTTCAGCTTCAAAATCACTGCAGATGGTGACTGCAGCCATGAAATTTAAAGATGTTTACTCTTGGAAGGAAAGTTATGACCAACCTAGACAGCATATTAAAAGGCAGAGATATTAGTTTGCCAACAAAGGTCAGTCTAATCAAGGCTGTGGTTTTTCTAGTGGTCATGTATGGATGTGAGAGCTGGACTGTGAAGAAGGCTGAGCGCCGAAGAATTGCTGCTTTTGAACTGTGGTGTTGGGGATGACTCTTGAGAGTCCCTTGGACTGCAAGGAGATCCAGCCAGTCAGTCCTAAAGGAAATCAGTCCTGAGTATTCATTGGAAAGACTGATGTTGAAGCTGAAACTCCAATACTTTGGTCACGTGATGTAAAGAGCTGACACATTTGAGAAGACCCTGATGCTGGGAAAGACTGAAGGCAGGAGGAGAAGGGGATGACAGAGGATGAGATGGTTGGATGGCATCACCAACTCAATGGGCATGGGTTTGAGTAAACTCTGGGAGTTGGTGATGGACAGGGAGGCCTTGCCTGCTGCAGTCCATGAGGCTGCAAAGAGTTGGACACGACTGAGTGGCTGAATTGAACTGAACTAAACAAACACATTAAAACATGCTCAACATCTCTCATTATTCAGATCAAATCAGATCAGTTGCTCAGTCGTGTCCAACTCTTTGCGACCCCATGAATCGCAGCACGCCACGCCTCCCTGTTCATCACCAACTCCCCGAGATCACTCAGACTCACATCCATCCAGTCAGTGATGCCATCCAGCCATCTCATCCTCTGTCGTCCCCTTCTCCTCTTGCCCCCAATCCCTCCCAGCATCAGAGTCTTTTCCAATGAGTCAACTCTTAGCATGAGGTGGTCAAAGTACTGGAGTTTCAGCTTTAGCATCATTCCTTCCAAAGAAATCCCAGGGCTGATCTCCTTCAGAATGGACTGGTTGGATCTTCTTGAAGTCCAAGGGACTCAAGAGTCTTCTCCAACACCACAGTTCAAAAGCATCAATTCTTCGGCACTCAGCCTTCTTCAGAGTCCAGCTCTCACATCCATACATGACAACAGGAAAAGAGAAATGCAAATCAAACTACAATGAGCTATTACCTCTTACTGTTCAGAATGGCCATCATCAAAAAGTTTACACACAATATATGCAGGAGAGAGTGGGGAGAAAAGGGAATGCTCTTGCACTGTTGGTGGGAATGTAAATTGATATAGCCACTATGGAAGATGGTATGGAGATTCCTTAAAAAGCTAGGAATAAAACCACAATATTACCCAGCGATCACACTCCTAAGCATATATCCTGAGAAAACCAAAACTGAAAAGATGCATGCATTCCATTGTTCATTGCAGCACTATTTACAATAACTAGCACATTGAAGCAACCTAGATGTCCATCGACAGATGAATGGATAAAGAAGTTTTGTTACATATACACAATGGAATATTTCTCAGCCGTCAAAAGGAATGCATTTGATTCAGTTCTGATGAGGTGCATGAACCTAGAACCTATTATAGAGAGTGAAGTCAGAAAAAGAAAGATAAATATGATATTCTAACATGTATATAAGGAATTTAGAATAATGGTACTCAAGAACTTATTTACAGGGCAGCAATGGAGAAACAGACATAGAGAATAGACATATGAACATGGGGAGGAGAGGGTGAGTTGTATGGAAAGAATAATGTGGAAACTTACATTGCCATATGTAAAATACATAGTCAATGGTAATTTGATGTATGGCTCAGGAAACTCAAACGGGTGCTCTGTATCAACCTAGAGTGCATGGGATGGGGAGGGAGATGAGAGAGAGCTTCAAAAGGGAGGGGATATATGCATACCTATGATTGATTCATGCAAAGATGGGCACGATAAAGGACAGAAATTCTATGGACCTAACAGAAGCAGAAGATATTAAGAAGAGGTATCAAGAATACACAGAAGAACATTACAAAAAAGAACTTCACGACCCAGATGATCATGATGGTGTGATCACTGACCTAGAGCCAGACATCCTGGAATGTGAAGTCAAGTGGGCCTTAGAAAACATCACTACGAACAAAGCTAGTGAAGGTGATGGAATTCCAGTGGAGCTATTCCCAACCCTGAAAAATGATGCTATGAAAGTGCTGCACTCAATATGCCAGCAAATTTGGAAAACTCAGCAGTGGCCACAAGATTGGAAAAGGTCAGTTTTCATCCCAATCCCAAAGAAAGGCAATGCCAAAGAATGCTCAAACTACCACACAATTGCACTCATCTCACACGCTAGTAAAGTAATGCTCAAAATTCTCCAAGCCAGGCTTCAGCAATATGTGAACCGTGAACTTCCTGATGTTCAAGCTGGTTTTAGAAAAGGCTGAGGAACCAGAGATCAAATTGCCAACATCCGCTGGATCATGGAAAAAGCAAGAGAGTTCCAGAAAAACATCTATTTCTGCTTTACTGACTATGCCAAAGCTTTTGCCTGTGTAGATCACAATAAACTGTGGAAAATTCTGAAAGAGATGGGAATACCAGACCACCTGATCTGCCTCTTGAGAAATCTGTATGCAGTCAGGAAGCAACAGTTAGAACTGGTCATGGAACAACAGACTGGTTCCAAATAGGAAAAGGAGTACGTCAAGGCTGTATATTGTCACCATGTTTATTTAACTTATATGCAGAGTACATCATGAGAAATGCTGGACTGGAAGAAACACAAGTTGGAATCAAGATTGCTGGGAGAAATATCAATAACCTCAGATATGCAGATGACACCACTCTTATGGCAGAAAGTGAAGAGGGGCTAAAAAGCCTCTTGATGAAAGTGAAAGTGGAGAGTGAAAAGGTTGGCTTAAAGCTCAGCATTCAGATAACGAAGATCATGGCATCTGGTCCCATCACTACATGTGAAATAGATGGAGAAACAGTGGAAACAGTGTCAGACTTTCTTTTTCTGGGCTCCAAAATCACTGCAGATGGTGACTGCAGCCATGAAATTAAAAGATGCTTACTCCTTGGAAGGAAAGTTATGACCAACCTAGATAGCATATTCAAAAGCAGAGACATTACTTTACCAACAAAGGTTTGCCTAGTCAAGGCTATGGTCTTTCCTGTGGTCATGTATGGATGTGAGAGCTGGACTGTGAAGAAGGCTGAGTGCCGAAGAATTGATGCTTTTGAACTGTGGTGTTGGAGAAGACTCTTGAGAGTCCCTTGGACTGCAAGAAGATCCAACCGGTCCATTCTGAAGGAGATCAGCCCTGGGATTTCTTTGGAAGGAATGATGCTAAAGCTGAAACTCCAGTATTTTGGCCACCTCATGTGAAGAGTTGACTCATTGGAGAAGACTGATGCTGGGAGGGATTGAGGGCAGGAGGAGAAGGGGACGACAGAGGATGAGATGGCTGGATGGCATCACTGACTTGATGGGTGTGAGTCTGAGTGACCTCCGGGAGCTGGTCATGGACAGGGAGGCCTGGCGTGCTGCGGTTCATGGGGTCGCAAAGAGTCGGACATGACTGAGCGACTGATCTGATCTGATGACTGATTCATGTTGAGGTTTGACAGAAAACAGCAAAATTCTGTAAAGCTATTATCCTTCAATAAAAAATAAATTAAAAAATAATGTATTACATTCAAGTATTGCTTAGAGGATTAAAGAATTTTCATTTTTACTATCTCACTTAGTCTTCTGTGAGGCAAGCAGTATTGTTTTCAGTAGTGTCATGATATAGGAAAAAGAGGAGGTTCACAAAGTTAATTTATTAACGTCACAAAGCCAATAAACAGCCAAGTCAACTTTTGAAGATGTGTCTTATAAATGTTATTTCCACCACATCAGGCTGTCCTTAGAAAATTGTGTATTCATCAAACAGAATGACACCAATGAACTTATGAAGCAATAAACACTCTAAGACAAATGATAATAAAGGATAAAGGATTAAGAGAAGAGTAAATGAAACTGAGAAAAAAAGAGGGTGGAGATGGTCGAAGGAATAGTGAGTAAGAAAAGTTGTGGTTTAAAGGCCTCGACGTGCTTGTGTGCTAAGTCGATCAGTCATGTCTGACTCTTTGCAGTGCCTTGAACTGTAGCTCACCTGGCTCCTCTGTCCATGGGATTCTTCAGGCAAGAACACTGGACTGGGTTGCCCTACCCTCCTCCAGAGGCTGTTCCCAACCCAAGGATTGAACCTACCTCATCTGCATCTCCTGCATTGCAGGCAAATTCTTTATGCATTGAGCCACTTAGGAAGCCCACACAGCTTTCTTGAAATAGGAGACTTGGCATAGTTGCTTTACATTCTTCTCAAACAGATCCTTATGCTTCATCAAGTCTACTAATCCCTGTCCTAAGAAAAGACATTTGGAAGAAATCAAATGAACAAATAATGGGACTGTCTGAAATGTTGTAGATCAGATTGAGGAATCAAGATTTTAATCATGTGATTCTTTACTCATGTGTGAAAAGGATAAAGGAAACCAAAAAAAGAAAAAAGAAGTAAGGGTTGTTGGGATGTTCAAGGAATACCAACAGCAAAACAATTGCCACTCTCACACTTATAAGGCAAAGAGAAGATTTAGTGTTACTATGGACAAGTGAGATCTGGAGTCATTAAAAAGAGTCTTCTTGGTGGAACCTGTACTTCAGGTGGAAAGCATCTCTTTTATAATCACAGAAGCAGAGAGGGAGGAATCAGGGGAAGTTTTCTTCTGCCTTTGAGAATCCTACAGTTGTCTTTCAATGACTAAACCTGACCATAACTCAAAATGTATGGGATCCAAAAATGGAGTCCTTAAGATTACTCTTAGTTTAGAGCCTATGTTAGCCTAGAGTTACAGCACTGGGCAATTATAGCACTGGATAGATTAGGGTTAGTCTCCGGTCAGTCTCTTAACAAAGTTGGTTGTGTGACTGTTTTGTATTCCCATTTTCAGACAACTATTTCCTTGGACCCTGGGCACTCATACTCATACTCATTATAAAACCATTTCCACTCTTTATGTTCCCTAAGGCCAGTTAGGGAACAAACTGTGGAAAATTCTTAAAGAGAGGGGAATACTCTGCCTCCTGATAATTCTGTACATCAAGAAGCAACAGTTAGAATTGGACATGGAACTAGTTCCAAAAAGGGAAAGGAGTATATCAAGGCTGTATACTGTCACCCTGCTTATTTAACATATTTAATTTATATGCAGAATACATCATGTGAAATGCTGGGCTGGATGAAGCAAAACTGAAATAAGATTGCTGGGAGAAATATCATCAGATCAGATCAGATCAGTAGCTCGGTCATGTCCGACTCTTCACGACACCATGAATCACAGCACACCAGGCCTCCCTGTCCATCACCAACTCCTGGAGGTCACTCAGACTCACATCCATCAAGTCAGTGATGTCATCCAGCCATCTCATCCTCTGTCATCCCCTTCTCCTCCTGCCCCAAATCCTTCCCAGCATCAGAGTCTTCTCCAATGAGTCAACTCTTCACATGAGGTGGCCAAAATACTGGAGTTTCAGCTTTAGCATCATTCCTTCCAAAGAAATCCCAGGGCTGATCTCCTTCAGAATGGACCGGTTGGATCTCCTTGCAGTCCAAGGGACTCTCAAGAGTCTTCTCCAACACCACAGTTCAAAAGCATCAATTCTTCGGCGCTCAGCCTTCTTCACAGTCCAGCTCTCACATCCATACATGACCACAGGAAAGACCATATATAGCCTTGACTAGGCGAACATTTGTTGACAAAGTAATGTCTCTGCTTTTGAATATGCTATCTAGATTGGTCATAAATTTCCTTCCAAGGAGTAAGCATCTTTTAATTTCATGGCTGCAGTCACCACCTGCAGTGATTTTGGAGCCCCCAAAATAAAGTCTGACACTGTTTCCACTGTTTCTCCATCTATTTCCCATGAAGTGATGGGACCAGAGGCCATGATCTTCGTTTTCTGAATGTTGAGCTTTAAGCCAACTTTTTCACTCTCCACATTCACTTTCATCAAGAGGCTTTTTAGTTCCTCTTCACTTTCTGCCATAAGGGTGGTATCATCCGCATATCTGAGGTTATTGATATTTCTCCCATCAATCTTGATTCCAACTTGTGTTTCTTCCAGTCCAGCATTTCTCATGATGTACTCTGCATATAAGTTAAATAAACAGGGTGACAATATACAGCCTTGACGTACTCCTTTTCCTATTTGGAACCAGTCTGTTGTTCCATGTCCAGTTCTAACTGTTGCTTCCTGACCTGCATACACATTTCTCAAGAGGCAGATCAGGTGGTCTGGTATTCCCATCTCTTTCAGAATTTTCCACAGTTTATTGTGATCTACACAGTCAAAGGCTTTGGCATAGTCAATAAAGCAGAAATAGATGTTTCTCTGGAACTCTCTTGCTTTTTCCATGATCCAGCGGGTGTTGGCAATTTGCTCTCTGGTTCCTCTGCCTTTTCTAAATCCAGCTTGAACATCAGGAAGTTCACGGTTCACATATTGCTGAAGCCTGGCTTGGAGAATTTTGAGCATTACTTTACTAGCGTGTGAGATGCGTGTAATTGGGCAGCAGTTTGAGCATTCTTTGGCATTGCCTTTCTTTGGGATTGGGATGAAAACTGACCTTTTCCAATCTTGTGGCCACTGCTGAGTTTTCCAAATTTGCTGGCATATTGAGTGCAGCACTTTCATAGCATCATCTTTCAGGATTCGGAATAGCTCCACTGGAATTCCATCACCTCCACTAGCTTTGTTCGTAGTGATGCTTTCTAAGGCCCACTTGACTTCACATTCCAGGATGTCTGGCTCTAGGTCAGTGATCACATCATCATGATTATCTGGGTCGAGATGAACTGTTTTGTACAGTTCTTCTGTGTATTCTTGCTATCTCTTCTTAATATCTTCTGCTTCTGTTAGGTCCATACCATTTCTGTCCTTTATTGAGCCCATCTTTGTGTGAAATGTTCCTTTGGTATCTCTGATTTTCTTGAAGAGATCCCTAGTCTTTCCCATTCTGTTGTTTTCCTCTATTTCTTTGCATTGATTGCTGAAGAAGGCTTTCTTATCTCTTCTTGCTATTCTTTGGAACTTTGCATTCAGCTGTTTATATCTTTCCTTTTCTCCTTCGCTTCTCTTCTTTTCACAGCTACTTGTATAACCTCAGATAATTCAGATGACACCACCCTTATGGCAGAAAGTGAAGAAGAACTAAAGAGCCTCTTGATGAAAGTGGAAAAGGAGAGTGAAAAAGTTGGCTTAAAGCTCAACATTCAGAAAACTAAGATCATGGCATTTGGTCCCATTACTTTATGGCAAGTAGATGGGGAAATAGTGGAAACAGTGACAGACTTTATTTTCGGGGCGGGGGGGCTGGTTCCAAAATTACTGCAAATGTTGACTGCTGCCATGAAATTAAATATGCTTGCTCCTTGGAAGAAAAGCTATGACCAAACTAGATACCATATTAAAAAGAAGAAACATTACTTTGCTGATAAAATTCCATCTAGTTAAAGCTATGGTTTTTCCAGTAGTCATGTATGGACTTGAGAGTTGGACCATAAAGGAAACTAAGTGTCAAAGAATTGATGCTTTTGAACTGTGGTGTTGGAGAAGACTCTTGAGAGTCCCTTGGACCTCAAGGAGATCAAACCAGTCAGTCCTAAAGGAAATCAGTCCTGAATATTCATTGGAAGGACTGATGCTGAGGCTGAAACACCAATACTCTGGCCACCTGATGTGAAGAACTGACTCACTGGAAAGGACACTGATGCTGGGAAAGATTGAAGGCAGGAGGAGAAGGGGATGCCAGAGGATGGCTGGATGGCATCACCAACTCAATGGACATGAGTTTGAGCAAGCTTTGGGAGCTGGTGATGGACAAGGAAGCCTGGTGTGTTGTAGTCCTTGAGGTTGCAAAGAGTTGGGCACAACTGATCAACTGAACTAAACTGAACTGAAGGTCAGTTAAGCTAAGTGGACTTCAATTATCAGATTAAGTCACTCCTAATTGAAGACAGAAGTGAGACTTAAGTCTTTAGGGATCACAAGCAACATAAAAGAGGAACTTTTAGAGCAAACACAGTAATGTTTTGGAGGAGTTGGAAGATATACCAGCATAGAATAACTTTCCCATGTTCCTTGCCAATGTACTGGTTCTTTCCAAAGGAGATAGTTCATGACTAAGAACAGAATTAGCACTGTCATTTAAATACGTCTCTCCACTTCTGAATACTCTGGAATTACACCCATTCTGAATATTTAGAAGATCAGATCTGTTCTACAGAGTTGGTTTTGATTTTCACAAGTAGTTGTTGATTGTGTGGGCAGGCAAAATAATAACTTCCATGCCATTATTTACTACTTTCACTCTTACAGACTTGTCATTATTACGACAGCTTTTCTGTTGATTTTCATGATTAATGGATATGTGTCTCTCAGTGACAACTTTTAAGCAAATCATAGCTTGAATAGTTGTTAGTTCAGTTCAGTTGTGTCCGACTCTTTGCGACCCAATGAATCGCAGCATGCCATGCCTCCCTGTCTCTCACCAACTCCTGGAGTTCACTCAGACTCACGTCCATTGAGTCAGTGATGCCATCCAGCCATCTCATCCTCTGTCATCCCCTTCTCCTCCTGCCCCCAATCCCTCCCAGCATCAGAGTCTTTTCTAATGAGGGAACTCTTCGCATGAGGTGGCCAAAGTACTGGCATTTCAGCTTTAGAATCATTCCCTCCAAAGAAATCCCAGGGCTGATCTCTTTCAGAATGGACTGGTTGGATCTCCTTGCAGTCCAAGGGGCTCTCGAGAGTCTTCTCCAACACCACAGTTCAAAAGCATCAATTCTTTGGCGCTCAGACTTCTTCACAGTCCAACTCTCACATCCATACATGACCACAGGAAAAACCATAGCCTTGACTAGATAGACCTTTGTTGGCAAAGTAAGGGATGGAGCCAAAGCAAAAACAATACCCAGCTGTGGATGTGACTGGTGATAGAAGCAAGGTCCAATGCTATAAAGAGCAATATTGCATAGGAACCTGGAATGTCAGGTCCATGAATCAAGGCAATTTGGAAGTGGTCAAACAAGAGATGGCAAGAGTGAATGTCGACATTCTAGGAATCAGCGAACTCAAATGGACTGGAATGTGTGAATTTAACTCAGATGACCATTATATCTACTACTGCAGGCAGGAATCCCTCAGAAAAAATGGAGTAGCCATCATGGTCAACAAAAGAGTCTGAAATGCAGTACTTGGATGCAATCTCAAAAACGACAGAATGATCTCTGTTCATTTCCAAGGCAAACCATTCAATATCACAGTAATCTAAGTCTATGCCCCAACCATTAATGCTGAAGAAGCTGAAGTTGAATGGTTCTATGAAGATCTACAAGAACTTTTAGAACTAACACCCAAAAAAAGATGTCCTTTTCATTATAGGGGACTGGAATGCAAAAGTAGGAAGCATTATAGGGGACTGGAATGCAAAAGTAGGAAGTCAAGAAACACCTGGAGTAACAGGCAAATTTGGCCTTGGAATATGGAATGAAGCAGGGCAAAGACTAACAGAGTTTTGCCAAGAAAATGCACTGGTCATAGCAAACACCCTCTTCCAACAACACAAGAGAAGACTCTATACATAGACATCACCAGATGGTCAACACTGAAATCAGATCGATTATATTCTTTGCGGCCAAAGATGGAGAAGCTCTATACAGTCAACAAAAACAAGACCAGAAGCTGACTGTGGCTCAGACCATAAACTCCTTATTGCCAAATTCAGACTTAAATTGAAGAAAGCAGGGAAAACCACTAGACCATTCAGGTATGACCTAAATCAAATCCCTTATGATTATACAGTGGAAGTGAGAAAGAGATTTAAGGGCCTAGATCTGATAGATAATAGATAGGGTGCCTGATGAACTATGGAATGAGGTTCGTGACATTGTACAGGAGACAGGGATCAAGACCATCCCCATGGAAAAGAAATGCAAAAAAGCAAAATGGCTGTCTGAGGAGGCCTTACAAATAGCTGTGAAAAGAAGAGAAGCGAAAAGCAAAGGAGAAAAGGAAAGATATTTCCATCTGAATGCAGAGTTCCAAAGAATAGCAAGAAGAGATAAGAAAGCCTTCCTCAGTGATCAATGCAAAGAAATAGAGGAAAACAACAGAATGGGAAAGACTAGGGATCTCTTCAAGAAAAGTAGAGATACCAACGGCACATTTCATGCAAAGATGGGCTCGGTAAAGGACAGAAATGGTATGAAGGGTTGTAACCATAGGTAATTCCTCCAACATGCTTTACCTGCCTCCCATGGATGAAAGTGAAAGTGTTAGCCCCTCAGTTGTGTCTGACTCTTTGCAACCCAAAGGACTATAACCTACCATCTAGTGTGGATCAAACAGGAAAAGGTAGGTAAAATGTCTCAATAATTATAAAGTGAAATGTAATGCTGATTTTTATACTTATTATTTGTTCCTAAAGTTGAATGTAGATGTGAAGTACATAAATGATAACACAAAAGTGTGACTGTCAGAAGAGCATAAACTGCTAGAGATGGTAGCATTTTGGCTAATGAAAAGAGAAAAGATTTTCATGTTCAGTTCTCTGTCAAAAAAGTCACTTAAAGAAGTCATTTCACCATGAGTGCATGTTAGTTCAGAATCAATGAATACATTGCTTAATGGTTCTGAAAAATCTCCTTATTGATCCATCAACCTATATATTTTAAAATATTGTCTATTTGATTCTTTGGTTTTACAATTTCTGAAATCAGGAAATAAGAAATCACACATCTGACACCTGAAAAAAATTACATGTGAACTGAATATCTGGTGTGAAAGTAAAAAAAAAGTCTAGTAAAATTTGATCTTTCAGTTTGAAGCTCAACATAATAGAGCACAAACTTATGAAGATATAAGTCCAATAATATGAGACATGGTACATTAGAAAATGTTTTGTTTACATTTATCTCCTAAAGAGGAGATATATTCAGATAGTTTATTTGGGCAGGAAATGGGATGGTAGAATGTTTTCTCATTAATGACTTCATTGCACTAAATTGAAAGAAAAAAATGAGTTTTTGTGGTAATGTTGATTATTGGCAAAAAGGGTAAAATAATACTCAGGATTTTGGCAAAAAGAATTGAAAGGGGGAAATAGGCGAAGTTCTGACTACTTCTCAGTTGGTAGCTATCATCAGTCATTGCTAATTAAAATTTATTGGTGGTTATTTGTGATTGTCACAAAGGACATTTTATAAATCAAAGTAATGGGGAAAACTTATGAGATGATAAGAAGAGTATTGCATAAGAAGCCTGAATAGAAACAGGCAGATTCCAAGGCAGATACTATAAGGAGTCAGAAAAGATAATTCCATTTGTGAATAAAAGGTTTGAAAGTTGAAGATTCTGTTCTGAACCTATTATTTGATTGACAATTGCTCGCTTTCTGTGAAGCTTATGCACATTGTTTTTTATGCTTCAAAAAGAGAAAAGACTTAAGAAGAACCACTCTATATACCAGAAAACAGGATAAATAGCCCTTAAACAGAAAGAAAGAAATGCTGAGAAAAGTGATCCAAGAATTATAAGATGCTCAAGAATTTAGAGAGAAGTAAATCAAGGCAGCTTTGGATATGAATGTGAAAAAAGATCACATGGGAGAATAAAAGACCTATCAGACCAGATCAGATTAGTCACTCAGTCGTGTCTGACTCTTTGCCATCCCATGAATTGCAGCATGCCACACCACCCTGTCCATCACCAACTCCTGGAGGTCACTCAGAATAATGTCCATTGAGTCAGTGATGACATCCAGCCATCTCATCCTCTGTCGTTCCCTTCTCCTCTTGCCCCTAATCCCTCCCAGCATCAGAGTCTTTTCAAGTGAATCAAGTCTTCGCATGAAGTGGCCAAAGTACTGGAGTTTCAGCTTTAGCATCATTCCTTCCAAAGAAATCCCAGGGCTGATCTCCTTCAGAATGGACTGGTTGGTTCTCCTTGCAGTCCAAAGGACTCTCAAGAGTCTTCTCCAACACCACAGTTCAAAAGCATCAATTCTTTGGCACTCAGCCTTCCTCAGAGTCCAACTCTCACATCCATACATGACCACAGGAAAGACCATAGCCTTGACTAGACGGACCTTTGTTGGCAAAGTAATGTCTCTGCTTTTGAATATGCTATCTAGTTTGGTCATAACTTTTCTTCCAAGGAGTAAACATCTTTTAATTTCATGGCTACAGTCACCATCTGCAGTGATTTTGGAGCCCCCCAAAATAAAATCTGACACTGTTTCTACTGCTTCCCCATCTATTTCCCATGAAGTGTTGGGACCAGATGCCATGATCTTCGTTTTCTGAATATTGAGCTTTAAGCCAACTTTTTCACTCTCCTCTTTCACTTTCATCAAGGGGCTTTGTAGTTCCTCTTCACTTTCTGCCATAAGGGTGGTGTCATCTGCATATCTGAGGTTATTGATATTACTCCCGGCAATCTTGATTCCAGCTTGTGTTTCTTCCAGTCCAGCATTTCTCCTGATGTACTCTGCATATAAGTTAAATAGACAGGGTGATAATATACAGCCTTGACGTACTCCTTTCCTATTTGGAACCAGTCTGTTGTTTCATGTCCAGTTCTAACTGTTGCTTCCTGATATCTGTATAGATTCCTCAAAAGACAGGTCAGGTGGTCTGGTATTTCCATCTCTTTCAGAATTTTCCACAGTTTATTGTGATCTGCACAGTCAAAGGCTTTGGCATAGTCAATAAAGGAGAAATAGATGTTTTTCTGGAACTTTCTTGCTTTTTCCATGATCCAGTGGATGTTGGCAATATGATTTTTGGTTCCTCTGCCTTTTCTAAAACCAGCTAGAACATCAGGAAGTTCATGGTTCACATATTGCTGAAGCCTGGCTTGGAGAATTTTGAGCATTAATTTACTAGCGTGTGAGATGAGTGCAAATGTGTGGTAGTTTGAGCATTCTTTGGCATTGCCTTTCTTTGGGATTGGGATGAAAACTGACCTTTTCCAATCTTGTGGCCACTGCTGAGTTTTCCAAAATTTCTGGCATATTGAGTGCAGCACTTTCATAGCATCATCTTTCAGGATTGGGAATAGCTCCACTGGAATTCTATCACCTCCACTAGCTTTGTTTGTAGTGATGCTTTCTAAGACCCACTTGACTTCATATTCCAGGATCTCTGGCTCTAGGTCAGTGATCACACCATCATGATTATATGTGTCATGAAGATCTTTTTTGTACAGTTTTTCTGTATATTCTTGCCATCTCTTCTTAATATCTTCTGCTTCTGTTAGGTCCATACCATTTCTGTCCTTTATCGAGCCCATCTTTGCATGAAATGTTCCTTTGGTATCTCTGATTTTCTTGAAGAGATCTCTAGTCTTTCCCATTCTGTTGTTTTCCTCTATTTCTTTGCATTGATCACTGAGGAAGGCTTTCTTATCTCTTCTTGCTATTCTTTGGAACTCTGCATTCAGATGTTTATATCTTTCCTTTTCTCCTTTGCTTTTGCTTTTCTGCTTTCCACAGGTTTTTTTAAGGCCTCCCCAGACAGCCATTTGCTTTTTTGTATTTCTTTTCCATGGGAATGGTCTTGATCCCTGTCTCCTGTACAATGTCACCAACCTCATTCCATAGTTCATCAGGCACTCTATAAGATCTAAAAAGTTTTAAAGACATATAATATTTGAAGCACAATGTAGAGAGTGAATATGAATTCATCTTTCTAAACAAGATGGAGGGAATAGTATCTTAGTAAAGCAACATCATGAACAAAAGCATGGCAGTATAAAATACTGGTATGTTTGTATAGGGCTTCCCAGGTGGTGCCAGTGGTAAGGAACCTGCCTGCTAATGTAGAAGACATAAGAGATGCAGGTTCGATTCCTGGGTCAGGAAGATCCCCTGTAGGAGGGTGTGCCAACCCACACCAGTATTCTTGCCTGGAGAATCCCAACATTAGAGGACCCCAATTCCATGGGGTTGCAAAGAGTCAGATACGACTGAAGTGACTGAGCATTCAAGGATGTTGTGGCAAAGGAGAGTACTTCTGTTCATATTCCAGAAGACAACATAAAGGGTGCTTCAGCACAAGCTGGCAGTTTTCAAAAAGTGAGAATGACAAAAGGAAATGTTTTCTGTATAGAATACTATAGGGAAGTTTTAAATGTATCACAGTTTAAAGAGTTGATAAGACCAGAGTTTTTAAGCTCTTAAGGAATATGGGGTGATGTTCAATCATATATAAAGAAACCATTTCAACCTTCTTATTTCCCTAAGACAATGACTTTCTTCCTGTAAATCAAGCCAGAGGCATTCTAACATCTTGTGATAGACAACCCAAGACAACCTAATTCCCCTTCAAAGAAAGAACTGCTATTTATTTTAAAAGACGTCAGTAGCTAGCCTCCTGCTGTCAGCTCCTTCAAAGTCTACTTTGTTTGCAGAGATCAGTTCCATCCAAAGTCACATCTTTCTTGAGGTACTGCATATTCTGCCACCAAGTGAAGATAGTTGATAGAGCTCCTCCTGTTTTGGCCCAATGCAGGAAAATTCAGAATGGAATCCTTCCAAGATCCTCACCACTGACTTGACTGAGGATGTGACAAGACAGTGTTGTATTTTAGCTCTCCCCTCTGTGCCATCAATTTTTCCTTCTTTTTAGAAGGATTGATCCTTAAGAAGTATACTGCTCCTCAAACTCCATCTCAGTTTCTGTGCCCAGAAAATCCAACCTGCAGCATATCTCAACCTCATTGAATATTTGACATTGTCAAGGCTAGGTTTCGGTCAACCAACCAAATAAATAGTAGAGCCATACACAGCTGCCTGAGCTGACACATTCAGATAAAACATGTCTCTATATCCATATATTATCTCACTCAATTGAATATATTTGGCTTCTTATGCTTAACTTCCTTGGACTTATTCCCAAATATATCTTAGAGGCTGTATGCTTTTATAAATTAGCAAATCTTACCAATATTTAAAGGAAAAACTGTTACTCTGGGTCTAATTTCACTCTCGTCTGAAGGATGCTAAAATATGTTTGCAATTAAGTCTTAAGAAATAAGACCTGTCAGGGTTAGGTCTTGAGGAAAAATGACATCCCTTGAATGATAACTTGAGTAAAGTTATCAAGCAATGAAAATTCCATCTCCTTATTCTCAGGTAAAGGTGCTACTTATACCAGTAAAAAATCTCAGAGAATTGAATATCCAAAATTACAACTTCTATCAACTACACACAAATTTCCACATTTCATTATCAGAATCCCACTCCTCATTCTACTCCCTCACTTACACATAAATGATAAAGAATGTGGAAATTTAATTCATATATCAATTTGTATCTAGCATAATTAAATTTAGGTTATAATTTGAATTGCTATCTGTTCAGCCATTATAAGGTATTTAGTGATTATTTTAGGAGCACAATAGTACCTGTCTGATATTTTGACTGTGATTGGTCAAAGAATAGTGGCCCAGAGCTTGGAATTTTCTTTCTCTAAGCCTTTAGGAAAATCAGAAGTCAGCCTCCCACCTTTAGTTCATAGTATCCATGATACTGTACACCAGAGATCAAATTACCAGCATCCATTGGATCACTGAAAAAGCAAGAGAGTTCCAGAAAAATATCTACTTCTGCTTTATTGACTATGTCAAAGTCTTTGACTCTGTGAAATGAAGTGAAGTCGTTCAGTCGCATCTGATTATTTGCGACCCCATGGACTGTAGCCTACCAGGTTCCTCCATCCATGGGATTTCCCAGGCAAGAATACTAGAGTGGGTCGCCATTTCCTTCTCCAGGAGATCTTCCCGACCCAGGGATTGAACCAGGTAAGCAGATACTTTACTGTCTGAGCCACCAGGGAAATCCCGGTGTCTCTGTAGGTCACAACAAACTGTGGAAAATTCTTAAAGAGACAGGAATACTAGACAACCACCTGGGAAGCTCCCCTATTTGTTATCCAATAGATATCAAAGTTATAATTATCCAAATGATAACCACAGTGTTCAAATTATCCAAATGATAACCAATTATTTATTTTTGGATTAATAATTGGTGTGTATCTATAATACTATTAATGAATAAAAAGAAAGCATTAACACATGCATTAAGATTATGGCATCCGGTCCCATTACTCCATGGCAAATAGATGGAGAAACAATGGAAACGGTGACAGACTTTGTTTTTGGAAATTCAAAATCACTGCAGATGGTGAATGCAGCCATAAAATTAAAAGATGGTTGCTCCTTGGAAGGAAAGCTATGGCCAACCTAGACGGCATATTAAAAAACAGAGACATTACTTTGCCAACAAAATTCCATCTAGTAAAACTATGGTTTTTCCAGTAGTTATGTATGGATGTGAGTTGGACCCTAAAGAAAGCTGACCACCAAAGAGTTGATGCTTTTGAATTTGGTGTTGGAGAAAACTCTTGAGAATCTCTTGGACTGCTAGTAGATCTGATCAGTCTTTCCTAAAGGAAATCATTCCTGAATATTCATTGGAAGGACTGATGCTGAAACTCCAATACTTTGGCCACCTGCTGAGAAGAAGTGACTCATTAGAAAAGACCCTGATGCTAGGAAAGATTGAAGGCAGGAGAAGGGGATGACAGAGGAAGAGATGGTTGGATAGATGTCACTGACTCAATGGACATGAGTTTGAGCAAGCTTTGGGAGTTGGTGATAGACAGGGAAACCTGGAATGCTGTAGTCCATAGGGTTGCAAAGAGTCAGAAAACAACTGAGCAACTGAACTGACCTGAACTGATCAATGTTAATCTGACAATTATCAGTTAATACAGTCACTTGGTATCACGAAGCCTGCCCTAAAATAGACAATTTAAGAAATGACAGATCTTAATTTAAGTAATTTTTATACCAGTACGTGCTACAAAGAGTCAGTTTCCAATAGCTTTCCATCATCAAAACTAATTTTAATTTCTATATTTAAGGATACAATTTATGTGACCACTTTTAACATAACTTATAACTTCAGTTAGGGTCATTACAAGAAAATGGAAATTATGATTGGTATTTAACCAGAGAAAATTAAATATAGGAAAGAGGTCATATATAGTTTTTAAATAGCTATCACTCCTTGGCCTTGAGATGTTGGCACAAAAACTAGGACAATGGGGTTGGGGAGTAGCTAAACAGTTGTCATGTAGTCTTTGAAGTCAGGAAAAAAATTTCTTGAGGTTCCTGATTCAGAGTTCAGTTCAGTTCAGTCACTCAGTCATGTCCGACTCTTTGCGACCCCATGAATTGCAGCACACCAGGCCTCCCTGTCCATCAGTAACTCTCGGAGTTCACCCAGACTCATGTCCATTGAGTCAATGATGCCATCCAGCCATCTCATCCTCTGTCGGCCCCTTCTCCTCCTGCCCTCAATCCCTCCCAGCATCAGAGTCTTTTCCAATGAGTCAACTCATCGCATGAGGTGGCCAAAGTACTGGAGTTTCAGCTTTAGCATCATTAATTACTTCCCAAGAAATCCCAGGGCTGATCTCCTTCAGAATGGACTGGTTGGATCTCCTTACAGTCCAAGGGACTCTCAAGAGTCTTCTCCAACACCACAGTTCAAAAGCATCAATTCTTCGGCGCTCAGCCTTCTTCACAGTCCAGCTCTCACATCCATACATGACCACAGGAAAAACCATAGCCTTGACTAGACGAACCTTTGTTGGCAAAGTAAGGTCTCTGCTTTTGAATATGCTATCTAGGTTGATAGTAATTTTCCTTCCAAGGAGTAAACATCTTTTAATTTCATGGCTGCACTCACCATCTGCAGTGATTTTGGAGCCCAGAAAAATAAAGTCTGACACTGTTTCCACTGTTTTCCCATCTATTTCCCATGAAGTGATGGGACCGGATGCCATGATCTTCGTAAGTGCTTGGAATTCTAGTATGTGTGGGTTGGAGGAAGGATATGTCACATGACAGCCTGTGCTGCTCTCATACAGTGCAGATGGACACAGAGATTGGACCAGAACTGATATAGGCAGACCATGGACACCTGAAACAAATCCTTTCTTCCATATTCTCTGTTTGCAGTTTTCCACAAGTACAATCTATTGATACAAATTAAGAGAAAACTATCTGGCAAGATATTTTGGGATATTCAGTGTGTAGTCTCTCAAGTTTCAGATCACAAGGAACCATATGGAAGAGTGGACTTGGAATTAAGAGACCATGAGTGAACAATGCAAAGAAATAGAGAAATATAACAGAATGGGAAAGCCTAGAGATCTCTTCAAGAAAATCAGAGTTATCAAGGGAACATTTCATGCAAGAATATACATGATAAATGACAGAAATGGAAAGGACCTAACAAAAGCAGAAGAAATTAAGAACAGATGGCAATAATACACATAAAAACTATACAAAGAAGGCCTTAATGACCTAGGTAAACAAAATGGTGAATAAACACGATGGTGTGGTCACTCACCTAGAGCCAGATATACTGGAATGTGAAGTCAGGTGGGCATTAAGAAGCATTACTACAAAAAAAGTTAGTGGACGGGTGAAATTCCAGCTGAGCTATTTCAAATCCTAAAAGATGATGCTGTTAAAGTTCTGCACTCAATATGTCAGCAAATTTAGAAAGCTTAGCAATGGCCACAGGACAAGAAAATTCAATTTTCATTCTAGTCTCAAAGAAGGGGAATGCCAAAGAATGTTCAAACTGCCATACAATTGGGCCCATTTCACATGTTAGTAAGGTTATGCTCAAAGTCCTTCAAATTACACTTCAGAACTTAGAGATGTACAAGCTGGATTTAGAAAAGGCAGAGGAACCAAAGTGTAAATTTCCAACATTTATTGGATAATAGAAAAAGCAAGAGAATTCCAGAAAAACATTTACTTCTGCTTCACTGAATACACTAAAGCCTTTGTGTGGATCACAACAAACTGTGGATAATTCTTAAAGAGACGAGGATATAAGATCACCTTGCCTGTTGTAATTCACCTTACCTGTCTCCTGAGAAACCTGTATAAGGGTCAAGAAACAACATTTAGAACTGGATATGGAACAACAGAATGATTTAAAATTGAGAAAGGAGTTCATCAAGGCTGTATATTGTCATCTTGCTTATTTAACTTCTACGCAGAGTAATATCTATGCTTCCCAGGTGGCACTTTTGCAAAGAACCTGTCTGCCAATGCAGGAGACACAGGTTTGATCCTTGGGTTAGGAAGATCCCCTGGAGAAGGTAATGGCCACCCAGTCCAGTATTCTTGCCTGGGAAATCCCATGGACAGAGGAGTATGACAGGCTACAGTTTATAGGGTCACAATGAGTTGGACATGACTGAGGGCACACTCATGGTGCTGGGAAAGACCAAATACATTTAGGGCTTCCGTGGTGGATCTTATGGTAAAGAATCTCCCTGCAATGTGGGAGACCAAGTTTGATCCCTGGGTCAGGAAGATCCCTGTAGAAGAGCATGGAAACCCCTCCAGTACTCTTGCCTGGGGAATTCCATGGACAGAGGAGCTTGGTAGGCTATAGTCTATGAGGTCACAAGGAGTTGGACATGACTGAGTGACTAACACACACACACACATGCAGAGTACATAATGCAAAATGCTACGCTGGATTAATGCAAAATGCTAAACTGGAATCAAGATTGGCAGGACAAATATCAACAACCTCATATATGCAAATGATACCACTCTAATTAAAGAGCCTCTTGATGAGGTTGAAAGAGGAGAGTGAAAAGGCTGGCTTAAAACTCAATATTCAAAAATCTAAGATCATGGCATCTGGTCCCATCACTCCAGGCAAATAGAAGGAGAAAAAATGGAAGCAGTGACAGATTCTATTTTCTTGGGCTCCAAAATCACTGCAGATGATAAATGATGAAATTAAAAGATACTTGTTCCTTGGAAGAAAAGATATGATAAACCTAGACCGTATATTAAAAAGCAGAAACATCATTTTGCTGACAAAGGTCTGTATAGTCAAACTTATGGTTTTTCCAGTAGTCATGTACACATGTGAGAGTTGGACCATAAAGAAGGTTGAGCACTGAAGAATTGATGCTTTTGAATTGCGGTGCTGGAGAAGACTCTTAGACTGCAAGGAGATCAAACCAGTCAATCCTAAAAGAATTCAACCCTGAATGTCCATTGAAAGCACTGATGCTGAAGCTGAAGCTCCAATACTTTGGTCACCTCATGGGAAGAGATGACTCATTGCAAAAGACCCTGATGCTGGGAAAGACCGAAGACAAAAGGAGAAGATGCTGGTGGAGGATGAGATGCTCAGAAACCATCACATACTCAATGAGCATGAATTTATGCACACTATGGGAGATAGTGAAGGACAGGGGAACCTGGCATTCTGTAGTCCATTAGGTCTCAAATAATCAGTTATGATTTAGCCACTTAGGAAAAACAATTCTGTCAGGTCCAGGATCATAAATAAGCATATGGAAAAGTGAATTTAGGATTGAGATAGCATAAGTAAATATCTTGTCCAGTCATGTCCACAAAATAATGTTACATTAAAAAATGTAGTGATGGAAACACACATACACACATGAAACAGAATGATGATCAAGCTCTTCTCAAGGGAATAATGATTAGAATAATAATGTTTTGGTTCCTGGACAGGAACTAAAATTGAGTCAGAAAGTATTGAGAAATAACCAATTTGCAATTTAGAGGTTTTAAAATGATGTCACTCCTTTTTTTGTTTTGTGATAAAAAATATAGGCAGCATATGAGTGATAACTGAGAAGGAGCACAATATATCACTAGTTCAAACAGTTGTATTTTTTTTTAATCTGTTTACTTATATAAGTAATTTTGTCAATCTTCTGATTTATCTTTTGATAAATCTTCTGATTTATAACTTTTTAATGTTGAGTTATAGTTAGAATGATCTTTCCCATTTTAAAGTGTAAAATAATTCAGTTAAGCTTTCCTCAAGTACTGTTTTGGTGTCACTTTTTACATTTAAATATTTGATACATTTGGAAAATCCTAGTATTTAGCATAAATAACAGAATCATAGGAACTATTAAAAGTTGACATTGATTACAGCACATTCATAATTCTGGGAGCAAATTTGTATGATTATATTTAAGAAATAGCTATTAGGTTATTGGTCTAAATCATTATATCATTGGGTTTTACTGTGATATGGTCTATGTACCATAAATAAATGGAATTCTCATTTTTAGTGATTAACACAATTGGTCCACAATTGCCCCTTCAAAACAAAAGATCAGGGTGTTAAATCATGAATTGGATACAATACACACAGGTTTAGCTCTAAGCTCACTAGAAGCACTATTTCTTTTTTACAGTCTTAAAACTGGCAATCACATCCTTTGAATAGAAAATAGAATCCTCATCATGTCTTCACATTATGCATTTAACAGACATTTGTCAGCAAACTTTTCTATGATTAATTTGATTTCAACCCTTAGGGAAAGATTACTTCGAAAACATTTATGGTATGACTAATTGAATTTTATAAATTTGATTAATACTCGACTTCAGAGTTCTTAAAATACATTATTAAAATTAATTTTACTTGAGTTTTAATAATTCTATGACTGTTCCTTTTGAGCCACTGCTATTTGCTTCATCTTGTAAAATTCAGTAAGAAGTAAATTCACGTTCAATAGAACTGGACGTTGTTGAGCCTTTTTGCCTGGAAATGAATAACGTGCTTGCGGAAAGGTGACAGTGATTTAAGGCTGTGAGAACAGGTCTTTATTTACCTGCCAGACATAGTCTCTGGTCTGGATGCAGTAAATATTTTGTAATTTTATTGGAAACTATAACATCCTTGGGCTCACAAAAGCCAGTTTTCTATACAGTATTACATGACATCTTCACAGTAATGATAAATTAGAATCAACCTCCAATATATCCAAAGCTAGCCTTTTATAAGGCAAATGGATACTGAAGCAATTTTACTTCTCAAAACAGTAATCTTCACAATTCCAGTCTGCTGTTAGAGTAATTCTCTTAGGAATACACTAAGTTTGTGTTTGGGAAAAGGAAATATAACTCCATAGTATTTACTGAGTACCTTCTATGTTTCAAACACTGTGCCATACCATCATATGTAATCCCCCTACAATAACCCATGTTCTCCTTAAATTGCTCTTCCAGAGACAGACTTTTCAGAAAGGGCAATTCTCTATTTTCACACAACTAGTCTTATCTCTGCCTCTGGCTTCACATCACCTTCTCTTTCATGCTTGCTAGTGTCAGGGCATGAGCATGTGTGTTTGTGTTTATGTATGTGAGGGTAAGTTTATATGTCAAATCTCTCTCTGCCTCCTACTTATAAGGATTCATGTGATGGCATTTTGAGCCCATTCAAGTAGTCCAAGTGATCTTTCCCTTTTAAGATTCTGAAACTAATCACATCTGCAAAGAACTTTTTTCCAAATAAGGTAACCTAAGTTAATATTTACATGTTTCAGGGACTGATATGTGATATATTTGAAGACCATTATCAGCCTACTATATACTGTTGATATTTCTATAATTCATTTGCTTTTTCCTTTGCTGTTGGCCTCAAAGATAACCCATTTATCCTCTAAACTTGCACTGTTTTCACTTCACTATTTATTTTATAATTTCCCACAATGTGTCTTTGACTAGAAAATCCCCCAAACATCAAAGTGTTGTTGCTTTTTGAGCAGTGACACAAGGCAGCAGTTTGAGATGACAGTGGCAAAATTGCGATTGCTCTGGTTTCAACAAGGACAGATAAAGACAATCTAACTATTGCTTGCAATTGCACTCCGATTCATCAAGATAAAATGATGAACAGGTCATACTTTCTCTTTCCAAACCCTATTTACAGCAGGCTGTTAAATATTTACAATTCATATTTCTACTAAAATAGTCTATGTCTTGTTGTTTTTTTTTTTTTTTTTTCCCTTGTTCTATTTCAGGTCTACCTCCTTTTAGTGACTGTACCATATTTAATGTGGGATATCTAATCCACATATTTCAAATGGCATTAAAGTTGAATCTGTACATACTGGTGGTCACTCAATATTTCTATAATGCTGAAATTATGCCAAATATAAAGTTTACTGAAAAATAAGTATATAATTGATTTCTTTGAAGAAGAGAAGTAGTATAAAAGAATTAGAAAAAAGAAAGATTAAAATTTAAGAAAAACTAACAGCAATAAAAGAAACTTGAATCTACAGATTTAAAGATCATTCAATGTTCCATGAAAAGTTGACACAAAATGATAAATATATGTCAAGTAGATCCCATAGTAAAGATAATAAATCTTAAAGAAAGAATCCCCATCTGTTATCTAGATGAAAATACCAAGTCATTTTCAAAGGAAAAAATCAGTGTCTTCCTACATCTTCTTCACAACATAACTCTTTCATGAAAATTAAGGATGACTCCAAAATTCTATGCCATGGCAGGCTGACCAAAAACAAAAAATCTATTCAAATTATATGCTACACATGATCCTCTTAAAGAAACTATCAGAGATAAGTTTTTGCTAACTAAGAAATTAATGAAGAAATTTGCTGAAAGAACTATCTATTGAGCAACAAGTCCATTTATTTTTATGGCATAAACTACTAAGATGGCAGAGTATGAGGATGTGCGCTCACCTGTGAGAATACCAAAATTGCAACTAGCTGCTGAACAACCATCAACAGAAGAAACTTGGACCCACCAACAAAAGATGCCCCACATCCAGCAAAGGAGAAGCCACAACAAGATGGTGAAAAGTGAAGTTGCTCAAACATGTCGACTCTTTGTGACTCCATGGACTGTAGCCTGCCAGGGTACCCTGTCCATGGGATTTTTTTGGCAAGAACACTGGAGTGGGTTGCCATTTCCTTCTCCAGGAGATCTTCCCAACCCAGGGATCAAACCCAGGTGTCCTGCACTGCAGGCAGACTATTTACCATCTGAGTCACCAGGGAAGCCCAACAAGATGGTAGGAGGGGCAAAATCATGTTCACAATCAAACTTCATTCCCACCAGAGAAGCTCAGGGGGTGCAAACAAAACCTTGTGTGCACCAGGACCCAGGGAAAGGAGCAATGATCTCCAAAAGAGATTTAGCCAGACTTGCCTTTGAGTGTCCAGGAGTCTCCAGTGGAGTTGTAGGTCAACAGTGGCCTGCTGCAGGGTCAGTGGCACTGAGTACAACAGTCCTGGGATAAATTGTTTTGAAGGAGGTCTCCATTGGCCTCGGGTCAAACTACAGGGAGGGAACAGAGCCCCATCCATCAGAAGAAAATAGACTTAAAGATTTACTGAGCATGGCCACCCTCCCCCACTTCAGATCAAGACCCATTTTTCCCCACAGCCAGTCCCTCCAATCAGAAGCTTCCACGAGCCTCTTATCCTCATCTACCAGAGGGCAGACAGAATGAAAACAAATATAGGTATTAAAAATGTGGTCAAGTATGTAAAGTTATAAAATATGACAGTGTAGAAATAACATATTACATAGATATTTGAAGAGATGGAAAAGGTGGAAGTGATGATGAATTTCTCTTTTATGAACAAAGTCAAAAATACTTAAAAACAATAAATTAAGAGAAGTATACATAATTTGAAGCTGTAAAGCTAATTAGTAATAAAATAAAACCATTGAAAATGTGGGGAGGGAAAAAAACATTTTCCTCATTGTTAAGGATGAAAAGTTGTGAGTACATTTGTAAGAAAAAAAATGATTAAGAGTACTGTATAAGAACAGGGGCTTCCCTGATGGTTCAGTGGTAAAGAATTCACCTAATCTAAGAGTCAAGGGTTCAGTCCCAGGGTTGGGAAGGCCCCCAGAGAAGAAAGTGACTGCCCACTCCAGTATTCTTACCTGGGAAATCTCATGGACAGAGGAGCCTTGTGGGCTACAGTTTATGGGGTCACAGAGCCCAACACAACTTAGCAAATAAACAATAAAAAAAGTGACAAGAACATATTGTGAAGGTGAGCAGTGGAACAAAACTACAATGGTTTCCTGAAAGAACAAACTTCAGTTCAGTTGCTCAGTTGTGTTCTACTCTTTGTGACCCCATGGACTGCAGCACTCTAGGCTTCCTTGTCCATCACCAACTTCCAAAGCTTGCTCAAATTCATGTCCATCAATTCAGTGATGCCATCCAACCATCTCATTCTCTGTTGTCCCCTTCTCCTCCCGCCAATATTTCCCAACATCAGGGTCTTTTCCAAGGAGTCCGCTCTTTGCATCAGGTGTTCAAAGTACTGGAGTTTCAGTTTCAACATCAGTCCTTCCAATGAATATTCAGGACTGATTTCCTTTAGGATGGACTGGTTAGATCTCCTTGCAGTCCAAGGGACTCTCAAGAATCTTCTCCAATACCATAGTTCAAAAACACCAATTCTTCAGCATTCATCTTTCTTTTTAGTCCAACTCTCATATCCATACATGACTACTGGAAAAGCTGTAACTTTGACTAGATGGACCTTTGCTGGCAAAGCAATGTCTCTGCTTTTTACTATGCTGTCTAGGTTGGTCATAGCTTTTCTTCCAAGGAGGAAGAGTCTTTCAATTTCGTGGCTGCAGTCAGCATCTGCGTGATTTTGGAGCCCAGGAAAATAAAGTCTGTCACTGTTTCCATTTTTTCTCCATCTGTTTGCCATGGAGTGATGGAACTGGATGCCATGATCTTAGTTTTCTGAATGTTGAGTTTTAAGCCAGCTTTTTCACTCTTCTCTTTCACTTTCATCAAGAAGCTCTTTAGTTCTTTGTTTCTGCCATAAGGATGGTGTCATCTGCATATCTGAGGTTATTGGTATTTCTTCTGGCAATCTTGATTCCAGCTTGTGCTTCATCCAGCCCAGCATTTCACATGATATACTGTGCATATAAGTTAAATAAGCAGGGTGACAATGTATAGCCTTGAGGTACTCCTTTCCCAATTTGAAACCAGTCTATTGTTCCATGTCCAGTTCTAAATGTTGCTTCTTGACTTGCATACAAATTTCTCAGGAGACAGGTAAGGTGGTCTGGTATTCCCAGCTCTTTAAAAGGTAATGAAAGTAATAATCAGGCTAAAAAAAGGAAAAAAAAAAATTACACTAGTGTATAGCTGAAGATGATATGAACAGATTGAAAGACCCCACAAATAAGTACAAATAAATAATGATTGCCTCTAATTGGAGAGTGAAAAAAGGGGAGATGATATTTTGACATCATTTGCTCTTAAATCATTAAAGTATTTTACAGTGAATATTTATTGCTTTTTAACATTTAATAAGTACAGAGGAAAATCAACAAATTAGCAAAGAAGTAGTATGTGGAATGATTTTACATTTGGGGAAGTAGCCAATACACTTTATCTTGGTTCATATAATAATCCACGAACAGCTCAGATCCTCAGCCATGTATGGGTGATGTAAAATGTGAAAAATGTATGACTATTGACTGAAAAAAACCTCAAGATGCCTTGAATTTTGAATATTTATCAATGATGTTATCTACTAAAAACTTTTTTGGTCATATTAAAAATTATTTCCGTTTCGATCTGCCCTCTGGCATTTTTGAGTTGAGAAAAAGAAGACAAAAGATGTAATACAAGAGAAGAGCAGGAAGTGTGAGGATGAGGTGAGACTTCCAGAGAGCAAATGATTGATGGCAATAGAGAGGGCAGAGAAGATACTGCACCGTGGCCAGAGGGGACAGTCTAGATTAATGAAAGGCATCCATGCTTGAAGCTGCTATCTCTCACTGTCAACAGTTCTGCTGCTCTCCTAGGGAAATGCTGGTTGACAAACATAGTTAGAAGTGATAAATGACATCTGTGAGCATTTGAAAAAAAGATACTTAGATGCAGAGAAAATACTAAAGTAATTTATTACAATCAGTTATTATATTAAAAGACAGTGAAGTAGCACAATATTTATTTTGAAGAAAATAGGTAGCTGTGTACTTTAAATGCTTGAACTACATGTCAAAATACCTTTCCCCCCTAAATAATAGCTATATAACATACTTAATTAAATTTGTATAGCTATGACCATCTTTATTTAAAAAATGGTGTATAAATACCCTATTCATTTCTTATATGGTAATATGGCACAGTAAAAAAGATCATCGGACTTAAAATCAAGGAGGCTCTATCTTTGTTCCTGGATTTGCCCCATTTGGTGTAACAGTGGATACTCAGGTTAGAACTGAGTTTTTCATTCTGCCTCCACCATCTACTACTTGATGTTTATTTCAGTCAGAAAGAAGCCATTCTATGTATTTCAAGCTAGAGATTAATTCCCAGAATAGGGTGTTTGTACAACCATTTGGAAAGCTGAAGTAATGTAAATTAGAGAAATTGATGATAGCTAATTTCATTGTAGATTTAATCATTAGAGGACAATTAAATCACCAGAGGAAAATTAATCAGATCAGATCAGTTGCTCAGTTGTGTCCGACTCTTTGCGACCCCATGAATCGCACCACGCCGGCCTCCCTGTCCATCACCAACTCCCGGAGGTCACTCAGACTCACATCCATTGAGTCAGTGATGCCATCCAGACATCTCATCCTCTGTCGGCCCCTTCTCCTCCTGCCCCCAATCCCTCCCAGCATCAGAGTCTTTTCCAATGAGTCAACTCTTAGCATGAGGTGGCCAAAGTACTGGAGTTTCAACTTTAGCATCATTCCTTCCAAAGAAATCCCAGGGCTGATCTCCTTCAGAACGGACTGATTGGATCTCCTTGCAGTCCAAGGGACTCTCAAGAGTCTTCTCCAACACCACAGTTCAAAAGCATCAATTCTTTGGTGCTCAGCCTTCTTCACAGTCCAGCTCTCACATCCATACATGACCACAGGAAAAACCATAGCCTTGACTAGGAAAATTAATAGTAAAAACAAAAAATCAACTGATAATTTAACAACCCAGTTTACTACTTAAAATTCCTCATTTTTGAACATGTGAAATGCCATAAGTATCATAAAAGCCAGAGCTCCTACTCCTGACTCACAGGATCTCTCTAGGCTCCCCTTTCTAATTGTCTTAGTTCTTGATATTTATGAACTTAGTTACACAGTAACTTTCAGCTGCCTCTTACATTGATAAATTTTTGACTGAGACAAATCCTTTAAATGGACTGATTTTTGGTTTCACTCTCTCCTTGATGCCTTATCTCAGATCTAATATATGGTATATGCCCTAAAACACTGGAGAAGGCAATGGCACTCCACTGCAGTACTCTTGCCTGGAAAATCCCATGGAGGGAGGAGCCTGGTAGGCTGCGGTCCATGGGGTCGCGAAGAGTCCAAAACAACCCGAGCAACTTCACTTTCACTTTTTACTTTCATGCATTGGAGAAGGAAATGGCAACCCACTCCAGTGTTCTTGCCTGGAGAATCCCAGGGACGGAGGAGCCTGGTGGGCTGTCGTGTATGGGGTCGCATAGAGTCGGACAGGACTGAAGTGACTTAGCAGTAAACCTAAAACACTACGGTGTGGGTGTCCTTATCCCAACATCCCAGTATTCTGTTTTGCCAAGAGAGACAAGACTATAAAGTCATTTCAAGAAACATACAATAGAACTCTGTCTTTCGTCTTGATAAAATTTATTAATTTTATTTAAAGTTGTAAAAGAAATACTATACTACAAAAATTATTTTATATATTGTCTCATAATGCTGTGAGTGTAAATAATAAGAAATTTTCTTGAAATAGTAAATTTGTGACACTGGCTTATACATGAAAGTTATTAATTGAATTTAAATTATCATCTAAAAATGGACATTAATTTGTGCTAATGTCCTTCTAAATGTCTATGAGTTATACATAATACCTAGATTGATCTGACGATGATTTATCACTCTGTAATGTTTCCTCAAGTATAGGAAAGAAATTAATCATCATCAAATTAACATTTCATTAGACTAATGAATAGATAATTAGCACACAAACATGCATTAAGATCTATCTATTGAACCTCATACAGTCTTTTAACAAGCTGAAAGCATAGTTTGTCCTCAAAGAATTTCTTGAAAAATAACTTGCTACAGAACTGGTAGATTATAGACATATGCAATGCTTGTAAAGTTGGAAGACATTAGGAATGTGTGGACCATTTCTCATTTTTACACATGATATTCAGAGGAAATGGAATCTCTGATCTAAAGTCATGAAGTTTCTTTACACGCAGGGAAAAACATCTCCTGAGACTAATTCATTACCTTTTAACACCCAATTCTAGGAAAAGAAAATTTAATCTTACTTGTGAAATATAGCTAGACAAGAGAGCACTCTTATAATTACCTGTTTTTCCATGTCAACATATATGAAAAATCCTGTTTCTGATAAGTAAGGTAGGTACCAGAATCCTGGTACATACAACCTGATAGAAATTTGAAAGAAAGAAAAAAAATTATTAATTGAATTATTATGAAATATTTAATATTTGGTTTATAAAATAATTATGGCCAGTGACATTCTACATGGACCAATTTTTTTTTAGAAAAGGTTTGGTTATACTGTAGGTTAAAACTATTGTGACTTTTTAGCCTAGTATTGGTGATTGTAATATTTGCTGCATGTAACATTGTAGACAGATTCAGAAATATCAACAAAAATGTTTATATCAATCCATTTACTATCAGGTATATTTATCTACAAAGAATGCCCACCTAATTCAAGTGTTGCTGCTGCTGCTGCTGCTAAGTGGCTTCAGTCATGTCGAACTCTGTGCGACCCCATAGATGGCAGCCCAAGTGTTAGTAACGTTTTAATTACACAAGTGGGAATGAAAAGTCTACCTTGTTCCAAGAATAAGAATGGACTGTATATTTTGAAGTCTAAGGTATTTTTATTGTCTACTGGTGTGGAAGTTTTCTTGATGGTGGTAGAAATCAGGATAGAGATTGACACTACAGGTGGAGGATCAAGAATTAATTGAGAAGGAGTCAACAAATAAATAAAAAGAAAGAGAAAAATAATAATAGAGTTAACCCCATTTCTGCAGTACTAATAGAGATCATCCTCGAAAGATAAAACAAAGTTCTATCAGTGGTTTATCATGAAACTTAAGGTGATTAAAATGTGTATCAAGTTTTTCTTAATTATTCTTTAATGTTTCTATTATGATAAAACATTATTTGTCAATGTCATAGAGGGGGAAAGAAAGAACTGGGATTAATTTCAAGATAGTCAAACTTTCCCTTCATTTCTTTTTGTGATACTGAGCAGTTACTTTAAAATATCCGCAGACTTTGACAGAGTATAAAACATGATTAGATTTCTACCAGCAGCTCATGTGGCTGGGAATAACACAAGAGGTATAATTGACCTTCAAACTAGAACTGAATGCCAGAAGAAATGTTCATCAAAGAAGAAATCCTATAAAGAAAAATTTTCTGGACCAGTAGCCAAAGAAAATTTTACTAATCAAAATATTCTAGTCTCTTCTTATTCATCAGATCAGATCAGATCAGATCAGTCGCTCAGTCATGTCCGAATCTACGCGACCCCATGAACCGCAGCACACCAGGCCTCCCTGTCCATCACCAGCTCCCGGGGGTCACTCAGACTCACACCCATCAAGTCAGTGATGCCATCCAGCCATCTCATCCTCTGTCGTCCCCTTCTCCTCCTGCCCTCAATCCCTCCCAGCATCAGAGTCTTCTCCAATGAGTCAACTCTTCGCATGAGGTGGCCAAAATACTGGAGTTTCAGCTTTAGCATCATTCCTTCCAAAGAAATTCCAGGATTGATCTCCTTCAGAATGGACTGGTTGGATCTCCTTGCAGTCCAAGGGACTCTCAAGAGTCTTCTAGGAGACAGGGATCAAGACCATCCCCATGGAAAAGAAATGCAAAAAAGCAAAATGGCTGTCTGGGGAGGCCTTACAAATAGCTGTGAAAAGAAGAGAAGCGAAAAGCAAAGGAGAAAAGGAAAGATATAAACATCTAAATGCAGAGTTCCAAAGAATAGCAAGAAGAGATAAGAAAGCCTTCTTCAGCGATCAATGCAAAGAAATAGAGGAAAACAACAGAATGGGAAAGACTAGGGATCTCTTCAAAAAAATCAGAGATACAAAAGGAACATTTCATGCAAAGATGGGCACGATAAAGGACAGAGATGGTGTGGACCTAACAGAAGCAGAAGATATTGAGAAGAGGTGGAAAGAATACACAGAAGAACTGTACAAAAAAGAGCTTCAAGACCCAGATAATCATGATGATGTGATCACTGACCTAGAGCCAGACATCTTGGAATGTGAAGTCAAATGGGCCTTAGAAAGCATCACTACGAACAAAGCTAGTGGAGGTGATGGAATTCCAGTGGAGCTATTCCAAGTCCTGAATGATGATGCTATGAAAGTGCTGCACTCAATATGCCAGCAAATTTGGAAAACTTAGCAGTGGCCACAAGATTGGAAAAGGTCAGTTTTCATCCCAATCCCAAAGAAAGGCAATGCCAAGGAGTGCTCAAACTACCGCACAATTGCACTCATCTCACACGCTAGTAAAGTAATGCTCAAAATTCTCCAAGCCAGGCTTCAGCAATATGTGAACCGTGAACTTCCTGATGTTCTTATTCATAGGGCAGAACAAAATCATATCTTGAAATAAAGCTATAGCCTTCATTTTCCCTTATGTAATTAACTCTTTATTAATGTTGCCATGGCTTTTAAATTAAATATTAAATAGGTGTAAAACACTGATTTTAGATTTTCATACTATTCTCTCTTACCCTCATTATATATGTAAAGAAGGATATATGCATTTGGTCTCCTTTCCTTTAGAGAAGATAGGAGGATAAGTAAACTAGATCAAGAAAGAGAGGCGGTAGCTTATGGAAAACACAGGCTTTTATTATGCCTCCATATAGTCTCTATTACACATTACTTTATGTGTGTGTGTAATAGCAGTGGACAGGCTGCCCAGGGAGCACTAGTGGTAAAGAATCAACCTGCAAATGCAAGAGACATGACACCCTGGTTCGATCCCTGGCTTGGGAAGATCCTCTGGAGGGGAGCATGCCAGTATTCTTGCCTGGAGAAAACCATGGACAGAGGAGCCTGGAGGGTTATAGCCCATATGGTCTCAAAGGGTCAGACATGACTGAAGGAACTTAGCAGGCAGGCACTCATGCACTGAGTAATAGACATGAGCTATTGGCAGCCAGAAGACAAGTGGAAACACATGGTGCCTGAAGTTGATCTAAACAGTGAAGGAGATTTACTGAGAATATAGCAAGCAAGCTTATAGGTCCAGAGGAAGAAACTGGATAAAAACTTTGTTAATTGAATTAGTTATCAGTTTAGTTCAGTTCAGTCACTCAGTCAAGACTGACTCTTTGTGACCCCATGGACTGCAGCACTCCAGGCTTCCTTCTCCAACACCATCTCCCAGAAACTACTCAAACCCATGTCCATTGCATCAGTGATGCCATTGAACCATCTCATCCTCTGTCGTCTCCTTCTCCTCCCACCTTCAATCTTTCCCAGGATTGGGGTCTTTTCAAATGAATTGGTTCTTTACAATAGGTGGCCAAAGTATTGGAGTTTCAGCTTCAACATTAGTCATTCTAATGAATATTCAGGACTGCTTTCCTTTAGGATGGACTGGTTGGATCTCTTTGCAGTCCAAGGGACTCTCAAGAGTCTTCTCCAACATCACAGTTCAAAAGCATCAATTCTTCGGGGCTCAGCTTTCTTTATAGTCCAACTCTCACACCCATACATGACTATCGGAAAAGCCATAGCTTTGACTAGATAAACATTTGTTGGCAAAGTAATGTCTCTGCTTTTTAATATGCTGTCTAGGTTGGCCATAGCCTTTCTTCCAGGAAGCAAGCACCTTTTCATTTTATGGCTGCAGTTATCATCTGCAGTGATTTAGAATCCCCCCAAAATAAAGTCTCTCATTCTTACATTGTTTACACATCTATTTGCCAGGAAGTGATGGGACCAGATGCCATGATCTTAATTTTCTGAATGTTGAGTTTAGGTCAACTTTTTCACTCTCCTTTTTCACTTTCATCAAAGAGGCTCTTTACTTCTTCTTTGCTTTCTGCCATAAGGATGGTGTCATCTGTATATCTGAGGTTACTGATATTTCTCCCGACAATCTTAATTCCAGCTTGTGTTTCATCCAGCCCAGGGTTTCTCATGATGTACTCTACATATAAGTTAAATAAGCAGGGTAACAATATAACATCACTTCATGGGAAATAGATGGGGAAACAGTGGAAACAGTGTCAGACTTTATTTTTCTGGGCTCCAAAATCACTACAGATGGTGACTGCAGTCATGAAATTAAAAGACGCTTACTCCTTGGAAGGAAAGTTATACCAACCTAAATAGCATATTCAAAAGCAGAGACATTACTTCGCCAACAAAGGTTCGACTAGTCAAGGCTATGGTCTTTCCTGTGGTCATGTATGGATGTGAGAGCTGGACTGTGAAGAAGGCTGAGCGCCGAAGAATTGATGCTTTTGAACTGTGGTGTTGGAGAAGACTCTGAGAGTCCCTTGGACTGCAAGAAGATCCAACCAGTCCATTCTGAAGGAGATCAATCCTGGAATTTCTTTGGAAGGAATGATGCTAAAGCTGAAACTCCAGTATTTTGGCCACCTCATGCGAAGAGTTGACTCATTGGAGAAGACTCTGATGCTGGGAGGGATTGAGGGCAGGAGGAGAAGGGGCCGACAGAGGATGAGATGGCTGGATGGCATCACTGACTCGATGGATGCGAGTCTGAGTGACCTCCGGGAGCTGGTGATGGACAGGGAGGCCTGGCGTGCTGCGGTTCATGGGGTCGCAAAGAGTCGGACACGACTGAGCGACTGATCTGATCTGATCTGATCTGATAGGATATAATGACTCAAAAAAATGTAAAATGAAAATGTGTTTCTCCAAGAAATCTGATATATTTAAAATATGGCATATTAAAAAAGAGAGCAGAGACAGAAAAACAAATATCTGTCACCAATACAAGAAGTGCATGTTAAAAGTCAACGTGAGTGAAGTTCTTGGCATGTGTTGCCAACTCTATTGAATGTATGAGAAGCCTACAATTTATTGAAGAGACTTGTACCATTAAATGCATCATGGTTTAGACAAAAAAAGTACTTGTGACTGATCATTACCAGAATATACTACAAATACCAGAACTTTGACTTTTCAAGATCCCCATCGTCTAAGAGCACAAATGGGAAGAAAAAAGCTGCTAAGTTTCACTGCTGTTGTTCCCTCCACCCCACACCGAGACTTAGTTAAAAAAAAAAAAAAAAGGAAAAATAACCCAAGAAGCACAGAGAACAATGGAGTGAAGATCCCTAGCCATAACCTTCCATGTAGATTTCAAAACTGACACAGAAACCCATATATTTTTCTCCTTCTGAAAGAGGGCATTTGTTGAAATCATCCAATTCCCTGGATACACTGTATAATTTGTCTATTTAGTTCATAAATATCTAGATCAAAAAAAAAAAATAGGGCTTTTTGATAAAGGTTTTTTGATACCAAAAAACATCCTAACAAAGATACCAACAAATAATATAATTAATCTTGAACATTAAGCTTTATGCCAGGAACAGATGGCAATTCACTGATAGCTGTCTTGATAAAAAGATCGTACCTTTTGTGTGTAGAATGAAAGAAGCACCAGATAGTTTCAAGTATCTAAATAATTATTCTGCTCACGTAGTAGTCCCAAATCTGGGACTAGATCGTATTATACTTCCAGGTCAATTTTTAATTAAATGAAACAATTTGGCCAGTGAGTTGTGAGCAGAAAAGTGTCAGATGTCAGATCCAGATGACATTATTTAATTACTAGATCAAGATTTTTCAGATCTCTCTTTCCTCTGGCATGGGGGCCACCATTTGACATTGTTCTTACCTATACATAGCTAAATTAAGCAGAGCACACTTCATAAAAATTTCTTGTTGCCCTATAACACTCTAGAACTAAGCTTTGTAGACTTGAATCATTGTTTTATTGTACCTTCACTATTGCTACTGATAGGTTTATAATGACATTATTCCCCCTCTTTACAAAGAAACAAAGGTTAGAGAAGATGTATGATTTGCCTAAGATCATTCAGTCATTTAGCTACTACACACAGAATAGCTATTTGAACTATAGTCTTCTAAAATGCACATTTCTTCTTTTTGCTTTTAACTTATTGCACTTTGATACATACCTAATCATCTTTAAGTACTTTAAGTGCAACAATCTTATTACTGTACATCTGTTATTCAACCTGAAGACCTTTCTCCTGATCTAGTTATATTATGAAAACTGCTGTCATCTACAATTCTTTCTTCAGTGGGTTGACCCTTAATGCAAGCAAGAAAAATCTTACTTTCTTAACCTTCCCCTGTTAAGAAAGGAGAATGTCCAGAGGTACATTTTGGGGACAGTAAGTGTCTTCCCCATAATTTTCTAAAAAATTGGAATGATTAAGAAGTAATTTTGCAGAACCAAAAGCAGTACAGAACTCTTTGCAGCCAAACTGTTCTTGTTGAGAAAATCTGACTTCCGTGAGATAGGTCATAATACCCACAAGGGAGGGCACTGTGAAGAGAATTCCTGATGTGAGAAATAAAGAGAAACTCTAGTGTTGCTCAAGTCCTTATTCCAGTTCTTTTTGAGACCCAGTTACAGTCTGCCATTTCTGCCATTTGAAATCATCTTTGTGTTTTTGTAAATTTTTGAGTTTCCATTTCTCTAAGGTTGTTCCAGGTTGATTATATCACTGAAATCAAAGAATTATAAAGTTGCATGAACAAAACCCCATGGATTACATGTTCAACCACTTCTATGCTTTCTATATTTTATGTAACTCCTAAGTGTTAATAATTGCTTAATCAGTGAATTTCGTGTATTTTTCATTTTCTATTGAATTTAAAATAGAACACTGTATAGCCATTCAGAGAGTCTGATAAAATGTTTCAAGTTTTTGTTGACCTTTAGCTACTTATATGACAAAGAAAAGAGGAGATTGGACAAATTGATAAAATCATGAGTCAGTTCCTATTATGATCAGATCCAAAGATAAAATACATCAAATTATTTTATTGAAATATTTTATTAAAAGTGTACCATCAAATAGGGCTCAAAAATTTACTTTTAGAAATAAGTTTTTATTGAAACATAAATCACTTAATTTTCCATTTATAGGATTGTCATTGCCAACAGAGTGGAACAGATTAAATGAGAGAAAGAGACTAACTGTATTTATGATTGCATTACAACTTGAGGACATGGCTTTTTTTTTTTTTTTTTTTTTTCAAGAGAGTAAAGCAAATTCAATGTAGATTTCAGGTAAGATTGTTTGAATAAAAGGATAACTTGTTTCCAACTGACTAGAATTTTATGGCTTGAAAATAGAAATATTTATTAATCTCAACATGATAAATTTAAATTCAATTGATTTAATTCCTCCCTCACTCTCCTGTTTGGTGAAACAAAACAATCCGATAGACAGTTTAAACCAAACAGAGAATCTTTAACTTTCCAGAAAGAATGATGGTATTATGCCTTAGATGTTTTACCTGAGCTTCTCTCCAACTACAGTTCAGTTATTTTGATTTTGAAAAGGATAATTGCAAATTTGGAGTGCATGTGTATATGTGTCTGTGTGCATGTAATAAGGAATAAGTCTGTACTTATTCCTTATGTAATAAATTCATATTTCATAAATTCCTTATGAAATAAATAGTAATAATAAAACATTTCCTTCATTTAAATGTGAAACTTTAAACTTGAAAGAGATGTTACTTTTGTCAAGCCTAAATGTATCTTGCATTTGACTAGTAGCATTTCTCTGGAGATATATTTATTTATTAATTATTCTTGCCTTTGGTTTTATTATTATCTTTCACTATCCTTTAGTTGGAAACAGTGTCAGACTTTGTTTTTCTGGGCTCCAAAATCACTGCAGATGGTGACTGCAGCCATGAAATTAAAAGACGCTTGCTCCTTGGAAGGAAAGTTATGACCAACCTAGATAGCATATTCAAAAGCAGAGACATTACTTTACCAACAAAGGTTCGCCTAGTCAAGGCTATGGTCTTTCCTGTGATCATGTATGGATGTGAGAGCTGGACTGTGAAGAAGGCTGAGCGCCGAAGAATTGATGCTTTTGAACTGTGGTGTTGGAGAAGACTCTTGAGAGTCCCTTGGACTGCAAGGAGATCCAACCAGTCCATTTTGAAGGAGATCAATCCTGGAATTTCTTTAGAAGGAATGATGCTAAGGCTGAAACTCCAGTATTTTGGCCACCTCATGCGAAGAGTTGACTCATTGGAGAAGACTCTGATGCTGGGAGGGATTGAGGGCAGGAGGAGAAGGGGCCGACAGAGGATGAGATGGCTGGATGGCATCACTGACTCGATGGATGCGAGTCTGAGTGACCTCCGGGAGCTGGTGATGGACAGGGAGGCCTGGCGTGCTGCAGTTCATGGGGTCACAAAGAGTCGGACAGGACTGAGCGACTGATCTGATCTGATCTGATCCTTTAGTTGAGCTTCCCTGGTGGCTCAGAGGTTAAAGTGTCTGTCTGCAGTATGGGAGACGCGGGTTTAATCCCTGGGTAGGGAAGATACACTGGAGAAGGAAATGGCAACCCACTCCAGGATTCTTGCCTGGAGAATCCCATGGACAAAGAAGCCTGGTGGGCTACAGTCCATGACATATATATATAATTGCCCTTGATTAATTATACCATACATTATAATAGCAAAAACATTAAATGAAACATTATTAATAATGAAAGAAAGAAAACATACTGTAGAGGTATATTCTAAAAACATAAAAGATATATTTTAAGAATATACTTTGAAATCATCAAGTGATAACATAACACAAAGAGTGGTTAAAGCAAACTAGGAAAAAGTGTTCATAAATTCAGGCTTTGCATATCCAAGAAAAGTTCACTAGATGTTCTTTGATGTCTGGAGGATGGAGAAATTATATAAAGACAGTCAAATGCATGCCAGGTTTAGATGTAAATTACATAAAGAATTTGAAGTCAGTACAGTTGCACTTTTCTCCCAGATAATCACTGACTGGAGGATTGTGTTCACACCTCTCTTAAAGGGACGTGTTATTAGCTATAATGGACACAGTGTGAGCTTCAACAAATCATTAACTACTTGGGGAACACTTTTTTTTTCCATTTATATATCCGTTTATCAAACCATGCCTGTAATGGATCAAGGAAGTAATTATTAGCAGCTGTGTTGCAGCTATGATAGTACTGGTGTTAGAGGAACAAAGAAAGCAAGGACTTCTCGAGGATCCAGAAATATCACTTTTATCAGTTCTGGCACTGAAGAAGAAAGGGACAGTCAGCTCGGGATTGCTTCTCAGAATATTCACCTTGCTGCTTACACTGGATGAATTTATAGAATTCTTAGGTCACTTAGACCATGGTTAGTAATTTTAGAACATTTCATTCACTATCAAATAGGGAAAATAAAGACAGAATCTCCCCTTGAGATACTTAATTGTGGCAGACTCCAAAACAGAAAGAGCACTTTCTGAATCTGAGATCAGGGATCTTATTACTGTATATTGTTATCTTTGATACCCCTTCCAATCCAATATCAATTCTTTCACTATTTGTTTACTTAGTATATAACACTTGTATATCACTGTGAGCCTCTCAGTTCTCCTTTATCTTTTGAATTTACTTCAGAAAATGTAGTAAATATATGATCAGAGAAATACATAATTTGTTACATTTTTCTAGTTTATCAAAATCCCTAAATGTAGGCAAATGTTTATATATTATATAAACATATATGTGTATATGTACACCCATATATATATATATATATATATATATATATATATAAATTTTAGCTGGACTGGAAGAAACACAAGTTGGAATCAAGATTGCTGGGAGAAATATCAATAACCTCAGATATGCAGATGACACCACCCTTATGGCAGAAAGTGAAGAGGAACTAAAAAGCCTCTTGATGAAAGTGAAAGTGAAGAGTGAAAAGGTTGGCTTAAAGCTCAACATTCAGAAAACGAAGATCATGGCATCTGGTCCCATCACTTCATGGCAAATAGATGGGGAAACAGTGGAAACAGTGTCAGACTTTATTTTGGGGGTATCCAAAATCACTGCAGATGATGACTGCAGCCGTGAAATTAAAAGACGCTTACTCCTTGGAAGGAAAGTTATGACCAACCTAGATAGCATATTCAAAAGCAGAGACATTACTTTGCCAACAAAGGTTTGCCTAGTCAAGGCTATGGTCTTTCCTGTGGTCATGTATGGATGTGGGAGCTGGACTGTGAAGAAGGCTGAGCGCCGAAGAATTGATGCTTTTGAACTGTGGTGTTGGAGAAGACTCTTGAGAGTCCCTTGGACTGCAAGGAGATCCAACCAGTCCATTCTGAAGATCAATCCTGGAATTTCTTTAGAAGGAATGATGCTAAAGCTGAAACTCCAGTATTTTGGCCACCTCATGCGAAGAGTTGACTCATTGGAGAAGACTCTGATGCTGGGAGGGATTGGGGGCAGGAGGAGAAGGGGATGACAGAGGATGAGATGGCTGGATGGCATCACTGACTGGATGGATGAGAGTCTGGGTGACCTCCGGGAGCTGGTGATGGACAAGGAGGCCTGGCGTGCTGCAGTTCATGGGGTCACAAAGAGTCGGACAGGACTGAGCGACTGATCTGATCTGATCTGATAAATTTTAGCAATGAATATATACATGACAGATATAGTGATTGATAGTATCAGCATTCCCATTGTTGGTAATATTGTATGTATTATTATGTTTCATTTATTCATCAATAAATATCTAGTATGTTTCTACATTCTGATAGGGTAAGATCTACTTACAATTCTACAATTTTTACCATTACTGATACCACCTATGGTGGCTCAGATGATAAAGAATCTGTCTACAATACAGGAAACCCAGGTTTAGTAACTGGGTCAGGAAGATCCCCTGGAGAAGGGAATGTCTACCTACTCCTGTATTCTTCCCTGAAGAATTCCATGGACAGAGGAGCCTGGAAGGCTACAGTTCATGGGGTTGTGAAGAAATTGGTCAAGACTTACAGTCTAAACAACAACAATAACATACCACCTACAATTTATTTTTAAAAATGGCTTTTCCTTTAAAACCTTCCCAATTTATTGATGTAATTTACCAGACACACACATATACCTACAGAGATACAGTAGAATAAATGCTAAATAAACATATATAACAAGTACTAGAACATTAAACTGTTTGAAGTGATATGCTTACAGAAAAAAAATATATAAACACTAGTGAATATCACATTTTAATAGTATATTTTTCCCTGTTTACACATTCTTAGAACTCATGGACAACATGACCATTTGAAAAATTAGATTAAGTAGGATTACTTCTATTTCAGAACTACAATCGCTAAAAGGAGAATGAACGTGCACAAACCAGTGGGATATTTCCATTGAAAACAGAAAGTTTAAAAGGAAAACCATGATTTATACAATCTCAGTTGCCCCCTCGCTAATAAAGCAAGGATAAAGTCTATTGGGAACTTGTGAGCATGAGTGTGCTAACTGCACCACCAGGTAGCAGCAGGGACGCTCCCAGGGATAATTATCACTTTTGAGGAAGCAGTAGTTCGGGAAATGATGTTCATCATTAGATAAAAGGGGAAGGCCCCTCACAAGCATTCTGTTCCAAGATATAAAGTTCCTTTGTTTTCAGAAGAAGCAGTTATGAATTAAGGCCCACTGCTGTTCAAATAATTAGGATTTGTGGTGTTTAAGAATTACCTCCATTAGAGAAGTAAAATGGTATTAATAGTGTGGCAGCAAGCTGTGAAATATAGAAACATTACTTCCTAAGACAGCTGTTCAACTGCTGTTAAAATATGCAAACTTCTCTAGAAAAAAATCTTTTCTTTGTAGTCAATCAGTGCCTGGCTAGCAAACAAAAACAAAGGTGAGAAATAATAGCCCCATAAAAAGGAGAGTTCTTTTGAGCTATTGAAACAATTATGGCACAAACTAAATCACTAAGGAAATAGAGAATCATTTCAGGATCATGGAATTAAAGAGTGGGAATTAAGTGATCAATACATAAAAAATGTATTAACAGAATGATTAATAAAATAGCAATTCACAAGGTAAGTTCACCTGAGAAGGAAAACCTGCTTTACTAGAGAAACAGCACATTTTAATATGATTCTTGTGGGGATAAATATGTGGATAAATGAAAATAAGTTATGTTTATTCAGTCATCGAAAACATTGTGTTTCCCATGTAAAGATTTGGGCTTTCTAAATAACAGTGAAGATACTGGAATCCCTTAAATTGAGGATCATACTTTGGTCATTTACCTGTGATGATGACAAATTGAGGCAATATTTAGGGGGAAAATAATTAAATGGGGCTTCCCAGGTGGTGCAGTTCAGTTGTGTCCAACTCCTTGCAACCCCATGGACTGCAGCACACCAGGCTTCCCTGTCCATCACCAACTCCTGGAGCCATTATCTTTGCTAAATTGAGCCAGAGGCTAGTCTGATTCCTTGGGGCTCTCTGTCCTTTAAGTTTCTGAAGATAAGGGAGATTTTTCACTTAAAGATGTTGGGTTGTAAATAGGGTTTCCAATGGCATGTCTCAGATGTAGTTTTTTCTTTTTCTTATTTTTTAAAAGTAGTCAGTAGCATATGCTCAATTAATATCTACTTAGAATATTTTACTGCTTTTGAAAATTGATGGTTTAGTCTCTGAGTCATGTCTGACTCTTGTGACCCCATGGACTGTAGCCCGCCAGGCTCCTCTGTCCATGGGATATCCCAGGCAAGAATACTGGAGTGGGTTGCCATTTCCTCCTCCAACTTTTGAAAGAGTGAATGTATTTATAAAAATTACTTGCATGTCAGGCTTCTTAATGATAAAAAAGTATTCGGAGGCAATCCAGTTTTATTTTACTTTTTAATGTACGTGCACGCTAGGTTGCTTGTTTTCCTTGTGTCCGACTCTGTGTGACCCTATGGACTGTAACCCTCCAGACACTTTTGTTCATGGGATTCTTCAGGCAAGAATACTGGCGTGCGTTACCATACCCTCCTCCAGGGAATCTTACAGGTCCAGGGACTGAATCTGAGTCTCTTATGTCTCCTGCACTGGCAGGCAGGTTTTTTACCACTCATGCCATCTGAAAAGACCCATGGGCAAAAGCACAAGTTTAACTGAGCATGTAAAATGTAGAGTCTCAATTTATATTATCTGTACAAACTTTGGTCTGTGTATCTGGATATAGCAATCACAGATTTGTCTTTGCTTTTGTTTTTCTGATTTTCTGTTTTTAGTCAAAGAGTTGTAGATAGACCCACTGCCTCTCTATTCTTGACATCAAACACAATCTATACTAGATATGAAACATGTTAGACTGCCAGTCACAGCTCTCTGTTTGCATTAAGAAAAATTATTCTCTGCTTCTGGCTTTCTGGCCTCTTGGAAGGTTATTAAATTCCAGAAAGCTATAAAAATAAGCTGTAGTTAGGAAAACAATTTTTATCACACACACACGCACATTGACCACTTCACTTGTGAATATCCATGTTGCTAATAAATTCATATACATTTTTAGTAGATGCTACTCAATTTGTGTCTGAATGAAACGTCTTTTAATTTCAACAAGAATCATTCTACTTGCAAAAGCAGAAAGAAGAACAAGGGAGTGATAATAAGACAAACAAGAATTTCCCCATAATTTTTTTTCGAACATCCCTGTGAATATATAATCAACAGTTTTTTCTAAATTCACCATATGTAAACACACAACTTTTTTTTTTTTATATAAGAAGCATTGACAAAAAATTTCTTCAAATCCAACATAGAAACTCTATCTAATAATATTTAGGACTTTTCTAGTCCTTTATTATTCTTTCTGTTTCATTTCAGGAAATGTTTACAATTATATAGAGTATTTTCATTTGTGACCTTACAATCTAACTGCTTTTGTTTTCACTATTGATTTTATTTATAGCCTTGCACACAATAACAACATCACTTTGGTCTAAATGCTTAATGGAAATTCAAAATCTAAACCTTAGTTTTCAATCTATTTTAAAGACTTATGATTTTCTGTTACTATTTAAAAGGCCAAATTAATTTAAATTTTCATTTCATAATATAGCTATGGTGCTGATATTTGGCATTATAAATTTGCAGATAAAACAATAGGCATGTTAATTTGCTTTAGTCATGTCTGACTATCTATGCAAACCTATGGCCTTTAGCTTACCAGGCTCCTCTGTCCTTGGATTCTCCAGACAGAAATCATGGGGTGGGTTGCCATGCCCTCCTCAAGGGTATCGTCTTGATCCAGGGATTAAATAAGTACAAAAAGTTAATAAATATATCAAAGAATCAAACTGTGATGACTTCAAAATTTAAAAAGTAATTCATTAAGGAAGTAATATCCTTTACTAAGAACTCCTCAAACCTATTAACTGAACTATCTATGATCTAGTTATTTGCTTTAGCGGTTTACTGCATCCCTCTATACCAAACATAGGTATATAATCAAAGTATATTTTAATATTAAATTTATCCTTAAAAATTTAAGCTTCTCAAATAATAGAATCATTTTATAACCTCTCCCAAATAAGGGAATAGCTATATACACTTTAAAGAAATAGAGGAAAACAATAGAATGGGAAAGAATAGAGATTTCTTCAAGAAAATTAGAGATACCAAGGGAATATTTCATGCAAAAATGGGCACAATAAAGGACAGAAATGGTATGGACCTAATAGAAGTAGAGGATATTAAGAAGAGGTGACAAGAATACACAGAAGAACTGTACAAAAAAGATCTTCAGGACCCAGATAATCACGATGATATGATCACTCACCTACAACCAAACATCCTGGAATGGGGTGTCAAGCAGGCCTCAGGAAGCATCACTACAAACAAAGCTAGTGGAGGTGATGGAATTCTAGTTGAGCTATTTCAAATGCTAAATTGATGCTGTGAAAGTGCTTCACTAAATATTCCAGCAAATTTGGAAAATGCAGCAGTGGCCACAGGACTGGAAAAGATCAGTTTTCATTCCAATCCCAAAGAACGTGAACGTGAACGTGAAGTCGCTCAGTCGTGTCCGACTCTTTGCGACCCCATGGACTGTAGCCTACCAGGCTCCTCTGTCCATGGGATTTTCCAGGCAATAGTACTGGAGTGGATTGCCATTTCCTTCTCCAAGGGATCTTCCCAACCCAGGGATGGAACCCGGATCTCCCGCATCATAAACAGACTCTTTACCGTCTGAGCCACCAAGGGAATTCCAAAAGAATGCTCAAACTACCACACAATTGCAATCATCTCACACATTAGTAAAGTAATGCTCAAAATTCTCCAAGCCAGGCTTGAACTGTATGTGAACCATGAACTTCTTGATGTTAGAGCTGGATGTAGAAAAGGCAGAGAACCAGAGATCAAACTGCCAACATCCACTGGATCATCAAAAAAGCAAGAGAGTTGCAGAAAAACATCTTTATCTGCTTTATTGACTATACCAAAGCCTTTGACTGTGTGGATCACAACAAAATGTGCAAAATTCTGAAATAGATGGGAATACCAGACCACCTGACCTGCCTTTTGAGAAATCTGTATGCAGGTCAGGAAGCATCAGTTAGAACTGGACATAGAAGATGACAGACGATGAGACTGTTTGATGGCATCAGCGACTCAATGAACATGAGTTGGGGTAAACTCCCGGAGTTGGTGATGCACAGGGAGGCCTGGCGTGCTGCGGTCCTTGGGGCTGCAGAGTCAGACATGTCCGAAAGACTGAACTGTACTGAACTAAACTTTAAACGGAACTTTCAACATTCTTTATGTACTAATAGTAAAATACTAGTGACTTATTCAACATGAACTATATTATTTGGTTACAATGTAATGGTTACATTAGTTTATCTTTCACTAATTTCTCTAGATTTTATATTTAATATGGTAATACACATTCCAAAGATTCCACCCTGCTAAACCTGTATACAGGTCAGGAAGCAACAGTTAGAAATGGACATGGAACAACAGACTGGTTCTGAATAGGAAAAGGAATATGTCAAGGCTGTATATTGTCACCCTGCTTATTTTATTTCTTTGCAGAGTACATCATGAGAAAAGCTGGGCTGAAGGAAGTACAAGCTGGAATCAAGATTGCCAGGAGAAATATTAATAACCTCGGATATGCAGATGACACCAACCTTATTGCAGAAAGCAAAGAACTAAAGAGCCTCTTGATGAAAGTGAAAGAGTGAAAGAGTTGGTTTAAATCTCAACATTCAGAAAACTAAGATCATGGCATCTGGGTCCCATCACTTCATGGCAAATAGATGGGGAAACAGTGTAAACAGTGGATGAGTTTACCTTTTGGGGCTCCAAAATCACTGCAGATGGTGATTGCAGCCATGAAATTAAAAGACGCGTACTCCTTGAAAGGAAAGTTAAGGCGAACCTAGATAGCATATTAAAAAGTAGAGACATTACTTTGTCAACAAAGGTCCATCTAGTCAACGCTATGGTTATTCAGTAGTCCTGTATGGATGTGACATTTGGTCTGTAAAGAAAGCTGAGTGCCAAAGATTTGATGCTTTTGTACTGTGGTGTTGGAGAAGACTCCTGAGAGTCCCATGGTGTGCAAGGAGATCCAACCAGTCCATCCTAAAGGAGATCAGTCCTGGGTGTTCACTGGAAGGACTGATGTTGAAGCTGAAACTCCAACACTTTGGTCACCTGATGTGAAAAGCTGACTCACTGGAAAAGTCCCTGATGCTGGGAAAGATTGAGGGTAGGAGGAGAAGGGGACGGCAGAGGATGACATGGTTAAATGGCATCACCGACTCAATGGACAAAGGTTTAGGTAGACTCCGGGAGTTGGTGATGGATAGAGAAGCCTGGAGAGCTGTGGTTCATGAGGTTGCAAAGAGTTGGACAGGACTGAGCAACTGAACTGAGACCTGAGAACCACTGCTAAGTTGTTTCAGTTTTGTCTGACTCCTTGCAATCCCATAGACTGTAGCACACCGGGCTCCTCTGTCCATAGGGATTCATGTTCTAAAATTTTTGAACATTTCCTTTTTATTACTGTCTGTTTACAAACTAGTCAGTTACTTTCAGTGCCCATATTTTTCCTGATATAAAGGCATCCAACTGTGTTCAACAAACAGAATCACTGTTTTTTGACCTCTGCTTTTGGAGCTGGAAGTTCCTTTGTTCACGTGACCACAAGTTCCAGTATCACAAAGTATTTTGTCACTCTAAAATGAAAACTGTTTTTCCAGTCTATGATTATAATCTCCTCTCAGGTATTCCCAATGGTGTTAATGGTAAAGAATTCACCTGCCAATGGAGGAGATGCAAGAGACAAGGGTTTGATACATGAGTTGGGAAGATTCTAGAGTAGGAAATGGCAACCCAATACATTATTCATTTCTGAAAAATTCCACACACAGGCAAGGCTGGTGGGTTACTAACCATGGGGCTGCAAAGACTCAGACACGACTAAGTGATAGAACACACACACACACACACACACACACACACTGGTCACCAACTGGGCACTTAGCCAAAGTCTCATATTTTAGATTATACGTTTAGGTTTGGGCAGCATACCAATTCTTGATATGAAATTCTGTATCAGTTAGGTTAAGGTAGGTTGCTCTGCATTGACATACAATCCCAGTACAATATGTGTTCATTTCTCTCACTCTGTATGATCATCATTAGCAAAGGGGCTCCATTCATACTAAGAAACCAAGGCTGATAAAGATGCCATGAGTCAGTGATGCTTCCAGAATTCTCATAAGAAAGGGAAATGAGAGCAGCTAATTGTAAGCAATGTCTAACAGTTTCTATCTATAAGTGAAAAAAATCACTCCTGCTACAATTTCATTAACTAAACCACAGAAAACATGGTCACATCTAACTGCAAAAGACAAAGTGCCTTGCAACTATAAGGGCAGAAAGGAGGGAGAACTGAAATGTTTGACAACAGCTTTAATGTTGTTCAGGGATCTAATAATAACAATAGCAATAGTCACCATCGTCATCACCATAATCATCATCATCATCTCAGTTAGAACGAGTGTCAGTGAAAGTTTCATGAAGAAGTCATAACTAGATGGATATTGGAAAACAATATATTAACTAAGGAAAAAAGAAATGTGGAAAGTTATTTTACAGAGGAATAAATTCTGTAGACTCCTTTATAGGAAAGGGACAGATTTACATTGGAGAAAAAGAAATCAAATGTGGCTGTGAGGCAAAAAGAATGTCAAAGTGGAAATCATGTTAAGGGTTTTCATCTTTGTTTTAGAATAAAAGAAAGCTATTAAAGGACTACAATAGTGGGAAAAAGGAAAATGATACTTCGGAATAAACTTTATCAATGAGACAAAAGACTGGTACCTGAAAGTAACAAAACTTTGCTGAATGAAATTAAAGATAATACAAATAAATGGAAAAACATCCATGTTCATGAACAGGAAGGCTTAATGTTGGTAAGATGGCAATACTACCCAAAATTATTGACAAGTTCAACACAATCCCTATCCCTCTATCAACCTTTTTTGCAGAAACAGAAAAATCCATTCAAAGATTTACATGGAATCTAAGAAATATTGAATAACCAAAACAATCTTAGAAAAGAACAAAGTTGAATGTCTCATACTTCTTGATTTCAAAATTTAATACAAAGGCATTGTGACCCAGTGTTGTACTGGCATTGAACTAGACATATAGGCCAACAGAATAGAACAGATAGTCCAGAAATAAACTGTTCCAAATGATTTTCAGCGAGAGTATGAAGACTATCCAAAGGATGAGGATCATCTGTTCAACAGATGGTACTGGAAAAACATCCACATGCAAAAAAATAATAGAAATAATGTTTTTAAAGGGTTAACTTTATGTTAGGTATATTTAACCATAATTTTTAAAATTTGGACAACATATCTTACATTCTTTACTTCTAACTAATTATTCATAACTCATAATTTTCAGAAAAATTATCTGAAAAGCTTCATAATTTATTTTTAAATAATTTTTAAAATTATAGTTGTACAAAAATTTGTATTAATTTTTTATATACAACATGGTGAGCTTATATATATAAAGTATATTTTGATAAAACTATCATCAAGGTCTTTGCCATAACCATATTCATCAACTCTAAAAGTTTCTTCTTGCCCTCATTACTTGTCATAAGTATTATTTGTGTGTGTGTGACAGAGAGCAAGAGAGAGACACAATATAAGATCTACTTTCTTAACAAATTTATAAGTATACAAGGAGTGTTATAAACTACATATAGTCGTAGATCTCTGGAGAAGGCAATGGCACCCCACTCCAGTACTCTTGCCTGGAAAATCCCATGGACAGAGGAGCCTGGTGGGCTGTAGTCCATGGGGTCGCTAAGAGTCGGACACGATTGAGAGACTTCGCTTTCACTTTTCACTTTCATGCATTGGAGAAGGAAATTGTAACCCACTCCAATATTCTTGCCTGGAGAATCCTAGGGACAGGGGAGCCTGGTGGGCTGCCGTCTATGGGGTCGCACAGAGTTGGACACAACTGAAGCGACTTAGCAGCAGTAGATCTCTAGGACCTATTTATCTTGCCTAACTTTGACTATTCCTTGTTTCCTTTCTCCCAAATCTTGGCAAGCACCATTTCATTCACTGCTTCTATAAATTTCACTATTTCAGTTTCTCTCTCCACATTCAGAATTTATCTGTAAAAATATGTACAATTTAGTCATCTTCATTTATTTTGTGGTCATGACTTTATTCATTATAAGTTCTGTCTTTGCAAAATAATTCTTAAAATACTCAGACAAAAAGATACATGCCGCCACTATGTGCACATCCACACATACACACAGTAATATCTAATGCATTCAAGTCAGAAAATGTGGTTTTGATTGAATGCTTAATTCATTTTTATATATAAGCATATCATATTTTTGATGAATAATAGCATATCCATTTTTTAGAATCCTATTAATGCAACTATTAATGCAAAATAAAATCTGGAAAATAATATAAGAAATGTTTTTTTCTGCATCTGAAGTCAAATTCATGTTTTTCATAACAAGGGAGAAATGAGCCAGTCCTCAGACAAAATGGTATTGAAATATTACATATTTTAAGAATCAAGGTCACTGCCATCACTTGCTGATTATTTAGTTCTTCCACTCAGCCCTATAAAATGTCAGCCTATGAAATGGATTTGCTGAAAATGAACATTGAGAACCTAACAATTAGGAAACAAAGTTTGGGGTTTTTGAGTACAGTTCATTAGGGAGAGCAACGCTGAATTTTTCAAAGATAAGCTATTTATATTTTGGAAAAGATAAAATTTTATTCCGTTCATCATGATGACACAGCAGAAATTTGCAATTAATTTTAGAAATGTTATCTAGGATACGACATGCTTGTAAAAAGATTATAATTTATAATTTTAAGTTTCACTACTTATAAAAATTTACTTATTCCAGAAATAGGCATGCATATATGAATGCCAGGTAAGCCATACATTTTTATATTTCACTCAGAATGTTTTAGGTTAATCCTTTGGTTAAAAATTCAAAGTTAAACATGTAAACAAGGCAAAAATTTAACTTGTTAAGGCAACAAAAAAATCTATGAAACTTCATAACTGAATTGTGTTGGAGTATCATAAAATGTTGAAGGTCATTTGTAAACATGAACTACATCCTCATCTAATTCTTGCACATCTCTCAAAAAATGAACATTGCACAGAAAATGAATCAAACAAGAGAAGATATTTCTGTAGTTATGTGTTTAGACTTCTATTGCTTCTCTAACAAGTTAACACAAATTTGGTGATTCAAAGCAATATAAATCAATTATCCACTTATAGTTCCATGAGTTGGAAATCTGACTTCTGTATTAAAATAATAGTCAGTAGGGTTGAATTCCTTTCTGGAGACTCTATGAGATGCATTTCATTGTCTTTTACAGGTTCTATAAGCTACTGCATTCCTTGGTTAGTAGCTTATTTCTTCCATCATCAAAATCACTTATGTCAAATCTCTCCATGAATTTAGTCAGAAAAGGTCTTCCCATTTTCTTGAGTCATCTGATAAGGTTGGACCCACCTCTGCCATGTATGGTAAAATATTCCCAGGATCTAGAAATTAGGATGTGGACATCTTTGGGATCTGTTGGCCTACCTCAACTTGTTTTCTAAATCCTACTTTTATGAGAAAAAGTTGGATAGTTTGAGAATGATAATTTTGTTCCGATTATGTATATTATATAGAGTGCAATGCTAGTAGTTTCCTCTTTCATTTTCCAAGGCAGTTGCTCTGAAGTAAGGAATAACAAGTGGAGAGTATATACTTCCATATGTTTCTATGCTTAAACAAACAAATAAAATGGGTACAAAGTCACATTGTGTGGAAGAGGATTCCATGATACATCTATACCGGTGCTTGATATACTATTTTTCATATAAAGATTTTAACCCCCTTTATACTATTTACAGTTCACTCTGCATTTTGTAGTACATTTTCTCCGGCAATTTGTCTGTATGATGATACAACCACTAGGATATTATAGAGATATAATAAAGCATGGCATAAAATATCTTTGTTTGATGGAAATTAAACTTATTCTAGTTATTACTAAAAATGTCACATAGCAACAAATAATTCTGTATACATGCCAGTAGGTACTGATGGTATTATCTCTGAAAGTAATATTTTTATTTTTATTATTATTATTTTTATATGTAGGAAAATGTTTATTATAAGGAATTGGCTCATTGGAGCCAGGCAAGTCCAACATCTGCACCTTGGTGATGCAGGAGATCCTATAGTACAGATGAAGTCTGAAGGCATTCCACTGGAAAATTCCCTCTTGCTCAGGTGGGTGTTTTTATTCTGTTCACACCGTCAGCTGAATGGATAAGATCCACTCACATTATGGAAAGTAATATGGATATGCTGTACTCAAAGTGCATTGATTTAAATGTTAATGTCAGGGAAAAACACCTTGCAAATTGACACATAAAAGTAACCATCATACCCACATATTCCCTTCATTTTCCTTGTAAGTCTGATAGTTTTCCTGGATTTTAGTTATTTGAGTACCACTACCATGATTTTATTTTATTTTTTATTTATTTTTTTTTTAGAGTTTTTCCTTTTTCTTTTTTATTATTATTATTATTTTTTTAATTTTTCTTAACTTTACAATATTGTATTACTTTTACTATACATCGAGATGGATCCGCCACCAGAATACACGTGCTCCCCATCCTGAACCCTCCTCCCTCCCCCCTTCCCACACCATCCCTCCAGGTCATCCCAGTGCTCCAGTCCCAGGTATCTGTTATAGGGCATCGTACCTGGACTGACTCGTTTCAGATATGATATTATACATATTTCAATGCTATTCTCCCCAATCGTCCCACCCTCTCCCAGTCCCAGAGTCCAAAAGTCTGTTCTATACATCAGTGTCTCTTTTGCTGTCTCATAAGCAGGGTGATTGTTACCATCTTTCTAAATTCCATATATATGCGTTAGTATACTGTACTTGTGTTTTAAGTAAAGTCCACATATATTGTGGTGTACATGCTAAGTCAGGGAGATGAGGTATCTGTCCCACTCTCCTTGCAGTTTTTCCTCTATATTTTTTTTAAAGTCAAGAAAGCTTAAGAACTCATTTCCTAGACTCATTTGCACCTAGGAGCCTTAATGAGACTATTTCATTTGTTATAAATTTACTATTACTTTTTACTACTTTCATTGTCTGATAGATTTATTTGCAATATTTTTCTGTTTCTTTAAAAGGGTGACTTCCCTGGTGGCTTGGACAGTAAAGAATCTGTCAGCAACAGGAATAAGTGAATGAAAGTCACTCAGTCGTGTTTGACCCTTGTGATTACATGGACTATGCAATCCATGGAATTCTCTAGGCCAGAATACTGAAGTAGGTAGCCTTTTCCTTCTCCAGGCTGTAACAGGAGACTTGGGTTCAATCCCTGGGTCTGGAAGATCCCCTGGAGAAGTGAGTAGCAACCCACTCCAGTGTTCTTGCCTAGAGAATGCCATGGACAGAGGATCCTGGAAAGCCATAACCCATGGGATTACAAAGAGTCAGATATGACTGAGTGACTAACACAAACACAACAATCAATCATAATAAACATTTTTATATAATAAAATGATTAAAATTATCTATTTTCATTTAAATTTCAGCTGTATCCAAAGAACATAAATTTCTATTTTTTTTCAGATTATTATCAGAAAACAGGATCTGATTTAGAGTATAATGGGCCTTAGAAAGCATCACTACGAACAAAGCTAGTGGAGGTGATGGAATTCCAGTGGAGCTATTCCAAGTCCTGAAAGATGATGCTGTGAAAGTGCTGCACTCAATATGCCAGCAAATTTGGAACACTCAGCAGTGGCCACAAAATTGGAAAAGGTCAGTTTTCATCCCAATCCCAAAGAAAGGCAATGCCAAGGAATGCTCAAACTACCCAACAATTGCACTCATCTCACACGCTAGTAAAGTAATGCTCAAAATTCTCCAAGCCAGGCTTCAGCAATATGTGAACCGTGAACTTCCTGATGTTCAAGCTGGTTTTAGAAAAGGCAGAGGAACCAGAGATCAAATTGCCAACATCAACTGGATCATCGAAAAAGCAAGAGAGTTCCAGAAAAACATCTATTTCTGCTTTATTGACTATGCCAAAGCCTTTGAATGTGTAGATCACAACAAACTATGGAAAATTCTGAAAGAGATGGGAATACCAGACCACCTGATCTGCCTCTTGAGAAATCTGTATGCAGGTCAGGAAGCAACAGTTAGAACCGGTCATGGAACAACAGACTGGTTCCAAATAGGAAAAGGAGGACGTCAAGGCTGCATATTGTCACCATGTTTATTTAACTTATATGCAGAGTACATCATGAGAAATGCTGGACTGGAAGAAACACAAGTTGGAATCAAGATTGCTGGGAGAAATATCAATAACCTCAGATATGCAGATGACACGACTCTTATGGCAGAAAGTGAAGAGGGGCTAAAAAGCCTCTTGATGAAAGTGAAAGTGGAGACTGAAAAGGTTGGCTTAAAGCTCAACATTCAGAAAACGAAGATCATGGCATCTGGTCCCATCACTACCTGGGAAATAGATGGGGAAATAGTGGAAACAGTGTCAGACTTTATTTTTCTGGGCTCCAAAATCACTGCAGATAGTGACTGCAGCCATGAAATTAAAAGACGCTTACTCCTTGGAAGGAAAGTTATGACCAACCTAGATAGCATATTCAAAAGCAGAGACATTACTTTACCAACAAAGGTTCGCCTAGTCAAGGCTATGGTCTTTCCTGTGGTCATGTATGGATGTGAGAGCTGGACTGTGAAGAAGGCTGAGCGCCGAAGAATTGATGCTTTTGAACTGTGGGGTTGGAGAAGACTCTTGAGAGTCCCTTGAACTGCAAGAAGATCCAACCAGTCCATTCTGAAGGAGATCAATCCTGGAATTTCTTTAGAAGGAATGATGCTAAAGCTGAAACTCCAGTATTTTGGCCACCTCATGCGAAGAGTTGACTCATTGGAGAAGACTCTGATGCTGGGAGGGATTGAGGGCAGGAGGAGAAGGGGACGACAGAGGATGAGATGGCTGGATGGCATCACTGATTTGATGGGTGTGAGTCTGGGTGACCTCCGGGAGCTGGTGATGGACAGGGAGGCCTGGCGTGCTGCGGTTCATGGGGTCGCAAAGAGTCGGACACGACTGAGCGACTGATCTGATCTGATCTGATCTGATCAATTTCAAGAAAGGAATGATTTTTGTATTTTTTTGAAACACACTTCCTTGTATTTTATATTTATTTTCTTATTTTTATTAAACCTACTTAGAAATGTGTATGAGTGAATACATTCCCAAAGATTTATACCAAGGAATTAAGTCTGATTATTTTTATATCACTTAATTATTCATTATTTAATAACATTATCAAGTCTACAAACTGTTACAATATCTATTTACCAATAATCATATACACACTCTGCCCTACTGTTTACATTGTCTCCCTGAATGGAATAAAATGTCCATTAGAGCAGAGAGTTTTATCCTGTTTTGATTACAGAAGTTGCTCACACATATAGACGAGTACCTGGCACTCTGCTGTGGCTGAATATCATTTGCTGAAAGGATTGACTGATGGAGCACCTCTCATATCTCAGGCACTGTTCTAGGTTCTTGAGGTATATCTTCAAAGAAAGTAAAGATTCTTGTGGAACTTATAGTCTATGGGTTAGAGAACGTCACATAGCCAAAGATCAGTAGTCATACAATTAAGTTATATGGAATAGTAAAAGCTGAGTATTAGGGAAAATAGAATATGACAAAGGCAAAAAAATAAATAAATAAATCAGGAGTCATTGGCTAGGAAGAGAGGTTGCTGAAGCAGTAGTTTTTTTTTGTTTTGTTTTGTTTTGTTTGTTTATTTGTTTTAACACTGTCATGGCAGGATGTGTTAAGAAGAAATGACTAAGTGAAATCTTAGAGGTAAAGGAGTTAATCATGAGAATGGAAGAGGATGAAAAATGTCAAGTTGAAGGTACTTACACCTTAGAGAAAGGAGAATTCCCTGAAAAGCTAAGGTTAAAGTAGAAATAGGGATGCACAGGTGAAGAGACCAGAGGTGTAAGGCATCATGCAACTCATGTGGGTCCAGAGCCCAGAAAGAACTTTGTTTCATTGTGAGTGAAACAGGAGGCTTGAGTAATTTTGAGCAAAGAAGTGTGGTTTTATTTGAAAGGGATCATTCTGATTGGTTGTTGTTGTTCAGTCTCTAAGTTGTGTCCAAGTCTTTGTGACCCCATGGACTGCAACATACCAGGCTCCCTTGTCCTTCACTGTGTCCTGGAGTTTGCTCAGATTTATGTTCATTGAATCACTGATGTCATCCAACCATCTCATCCTCTGTCAGCTCTTCTCTTTTGCCTTCAATCTTTTCCAGCATCAGGGTCATTTCCAGTGAGTTGCCTGCTTTGCATCAGGTAGCTAAACTATTGGAGCTGCAGCTTCAGCATCAGTCTTTTCAATGAATATTCAAGGTTGATATTCATTAGAATCAACTGGTTTTATCTCTTTGTAGTCCAAGGGATTCTCAAGTTTTCTCCAGAATCACAATTCAAAAGCATCAGTTCTTCAGCACGCAACTGTCTTTATGGTCCAGCTTTCACATTGTACAAGACTACTGAAAAAATCATAACTTTGACTATATGAAACTTTGTCCACAAAGTGATGTCTCTGCTTATTAATACACCGTCTAGGTTTGTCATAGTTTTCCTTCCAAGGAGCAAATGTTTTTGAATTTCATGGCTGCAGTCACAATCTACAGTAATCTTGGAGCCTAAAAAAGCAAAATGTGTCTCTGCTTCCACTTTTTCCCCTTGTATTTACAAAGTGATGAGACCAGTTGGCATGATTTTTTTTTTTTTTTTTTTTGGATATTGAGTTTTAAGCCATCTTTTTCATTCCCCTTTTTACCTTCATCAGGAGGCTCCTTATTTCCTCTTCACTTTATGCTATTAGAGTGGTATCAACTGCATATCTGAGGTTGTTGATATTTTTCCCAGCAATCTTGATCCAGCTTGGGATTCATTCATCCTGGCATTTCAAATGATGTGCTCTGCATAGAAGTTAAAGAAGCAAGGTGACAATATACTGCCTTGACATACTCCTTTTCCAATTTTGAGCAGTCCATTGTTCCACCTCTGGCTTTAATCATTGATTCTTGGTCTGCATACAGGTTTCTCAGGAGGCAAGTAAGGTGGTCTGATATCACCATCTCTTGAAGAATTTTCCACCATTTGTTGTGATCCACAGAGTCAAAGGCTTTGGTATAGTCAATGAAGCAGAAGGAGATGTTTTTCTGGAATTCTGTTGTTTTTTCAATGATCCAACAATTTTTGGCAATTTTATCTCTGATTCCTTTGTCTTTTCTAAACCCAGCTTGTACTTCTGGAAGTTCTCAGTTTATGTCCTGCTGAAGCCTAGCTTGAAGTATTCTGAGCATAACTTTACTAGAAAGTGAAATGAGGGCAATTGTACAAATGTTTTAACATTTTTTTTGGCATTCCTTTTGTTTGGGTTTGAATGAAAACTGACCTTTTCCAGTCTTGTGGCCAATGCTGAGTTTTCCAAACTTGCTGGCATATTGGCAACGCTTTAACAGCATCATCTTTTAGGATCTGAAATAGCTTAGTTGGAATTCCATCACCTCCACTAGCTTTGTTCATAGTAATGCTTCCTAAGGATCACCTGATATCACATGCTAGAATGCCTGGCTTTATGTGAATAACCACATCATCATGGTTATCTGGGTCATTAAGACCTCTTTTTACTGATATGTTGAGAGTAAACAATATGATGGTGAATTTAGGAGAGAAGAATACCTACCGTTTTAGTAAGACTGATCAGTTGGGAAATCCAGGCATCGCTGAACAATAAGAATGTGTTATTGAATATAGAACTGTTTAGAGTATAAATTTTAGAAGCTGCCAATATAAATTGTTTCTTATAAATCAGGAAAGATGAATTAAACATTTCTTATAAAAGAACAGTAAATCTTTCAAAATAAATACATACATATCTATACACATACCTACATTGTGCTTTATTTCTTCTGTAATAAATGTGACTTTATTTTTTTTTTTTCTTTTCTGTTTCTGGACATTAGATTTCCAGTGTTCTTCACATTTAGTATTTAGACATACTTTATAGTTGGGCATGTTTTTTCAACAAAGCACAGGAAAACAAGACAATTTCCTCTTGGGAACAGAAACAAATATACATTCAATATATGTTTATTAAATATATACTATATAAAAGCATTGATTCTGTTTACATACCCTGAACAAAAAGTGGTACATCAGATGTACTGTTTTTATGGAACACATTTTATAAAGACATGTTGGTAGTTTTTACTCACGTTTTTTATGCCTAAAATGCTTTTTCAATAACAGTTATTCACATACGTTTATGATACAGTTCAGTGATTATAGTGATACTTGTGAAAGTGAAGTCGTTGCTCAGTTGTGTCTGACTCTGTGTGACCCCGTGGACTGTAGCCTACCAGGCTCTTCCATCTATGGGATTTCCCAGGCAAGAATACTGGAGTGGGTTGCCATTAAGCAATTTCATTGTTTTCCACCAGCTCCACCTTAGGGAAGGAGTAGCAGGCTGCAGTCTAAAGACATATAAAGACAAAGCTCAAATGAATTGTCTCTTTGCCCCTTTCTTATCAAACACGATATGAATAATCTCTTTTATTTTAACTACAATGTTCTTTTCAGTCTACATAATCACATACAAATGAAATGTTAAAAATTTATAAAATACTATGGGAAAACACCTTTTCTTGCCCCCATAAATTGCAAAAGTTGGTAAAGAAGGTTTGCATCACCTTCTCATGCAAAATACGAATGAAAATAAAAGGCAAATCTGTTTTCAAATCATCAGTCTATCTTTGGCATAACTCTGAGTTCTACAGATGCCATTACTAATGAAGGGATGCTCAAGAATAACGAGCTCAAGTCTCTCATACTTCGAATGACCAAAAAATGTAAGTCTAAGAAATCACATGGAGTCAAAATGGTGTCAGATCAGATCAGTCACTCAGTCGTGTCCAACTCTTTGCTAAATGCCCACAAATCACTGCAGAAACCATGTCTGTAATCCCTATTCTCATGCATGACTTATGCACATAAATTTCCAATCCCTTACTGGTATGGCAAAATAAATATTTGACAAGTGAGTTTTTCTTTATGATAGTTAGTCTTCTTATTTATTTATTTTCCCCTGAATTTGAACTTATTATTGAAGTTTTAGGTGCTAAGTTTTTGAAATGATTTATTTTATTTCAATATATTTCTAAAAGGATTTTGGCAAGCACGCTAGCTTCAGTTGATTTCTAAACATAGCATAATGCTCTTGCTGACTTGGAAAATATTTCCTTAGGTACACTTTAGAATACAATTTTACTGTTAATCAAATTGGCAAAGGGATATGGTAATATTTTAAATTTATAATGAGGAGGGTAACTGTAAACAATTTTAAGAATAAATACACCTAGTTTTAAGGATAAAAATTGTTACAGTGGTCCAGTCTTTGGAACATCAACTCTAGTGCCTTCAATAGTGTGCCTAATAAGCAAATTTATTGGGAAACATCAATCACTTCTCTGTGCATCTGCCTCTGTACAGAATTCATGCATCTATCTAGTAACAAATGATTGTGTTTTTAAAATATCAGTTGAACCAGGAAAGGAAGATAAGCAGATAATTCATTTTTTCCCCAAATTATGTGTGTATCTAGATGTGAAACAAATGTAAACATTTACTTTCATTTATATATGGAAATGGTAGTTAAGAAATCCTTGCATATATTTTGTGAATGCTATTGTGATTTTAGGGCTTCCCTGGTAGCTCAGCTGGTAAATAATCCACATGCAAAGCAGGAAACCCTGGTTCGATTCCTGGTCTGGGAAGATCCACTGGAGAAGGGATAGGCTACCCACTCTAATATGTGGGGGCTTCCCTGGTGGCTCAGCTGGTAAAGAATCTGCCTGCAATGCGGGAGACCTGGGTTCCATCCCTGGATTGATTCAATCCCTGGAGAAGGGAAAGATTACCCACTCCATTATTCTGCCCTGGAGAATTTCATAGACTGTACAGTCCATGAGGTAACAAGGAGTTGGACACGATTGAGTGACTTTCACTGTGATTTTATCTTGAGCAAAAATCATATGTATGAAAGTCTTATCATTGACTAAAGATTGCTGAATAGATAAATTAGCTAAGCCAGGGAATTTCAACCCGTGCTTTGTGATAGCAATCAAAATCTTTCTTTCGGAAATAGACTATTAGTGATATATGAGATTTATGCCATGATTTAACTAAGTTTAATATCATTTATACATTTTTAAAAGAATTAGTGACAGTTTTCTGGTCATTTCACCCTTGGTGCTAATGCAATAGTTCTACAGACAATTTGAAAAATAATTTTAGTAGAATTATTCACATAAAATACTATGCATGTGTGCCTATGACTGATCTCTGTTGATGTGTAGCAGGGGCCACCAAGTGCTATGAAGAGATTGTCCTCCAATTAAAATAAATAAATAAATAAATAAGTAAAAATACTACTACATTCTGAAAGAAATATTAAGGAACACATTTAAGTCAATGATCAACAGCATTAATTGTATCAAGACATTGCACATATTTAAAAGAGCATGATAAAAGGAAAAAAAATATTTGTTAATATTTTAAAATTTGAATTATATACTTAGAGATTCTTACTTAAAGAGATTCTTATATCTGTATATTGCATAAGATTCCTTGCTTCCCTGCTGAATATACTGTTCTTTATTAAATCTTTAGGATTTTCTTTTTCCATAGACTATTTTAATCTGGAGGATTTGGTGAAGAGATTGTATACAGAAGCCATAAGTTTAGATCATTTGATTTCTTTCAAATGTAATAATTATGTTGTTATATATATTTGCCACAAGAAAAACATACCTGGCTTAGACACTAGTAGCCATGAACAGAGTTTTTATTTTGTTTTGTTTTTTGGTACAGAAAAGGATTCCTTGGTACAAACTTTTAACCTCAGCACAGATTTTTTTCATCACTTCTTTTCTTTTTAAAAAAACATATAATTTACATATATCTTATTTAACTAGCTATGCAGTTTTCTAAACTGGCCCTGAAGCAGATTGAAAATGCCTAAGGAACTGAGTTATAATCAGGGAGCTTTGGTCATCTAAAAATCAATTGATGATAAGATGGAATTATAGCTTACCACATATTCTTAAATTTATAATTCAGATTGATATTGAAACTATTTGAGTGATTAATAATGAATGCTTAACCTTTGTTATTAACAAATCAACACCCACTGTGAAGTTTAATTTTTTAACTAATATTTTTTGGAGAGGCAAAAGTCCCAGAACAGCCAATATAATATTGAAGGACAAGCATACTGAAAGAGTAACACTATCTGACCTTACTATAAAGCTGTAAGAATCAAGATGGGTAGTGCAAAAGAATATACAATTGGATCAAAGGAACAGAATAGTAGAGAGCCTATAAATATATCTCCATAAGTAGAGTCAACCTTTCTTTGGCAAAGGAGCAAAGGTAGATGCAGTAGAGATAGCTTCTTCAAGAAATGGTGCAGAAATAACTAAATATTCATATGCAAAAAAGAATTTAAGCACACACTTAACATCTTCAACAAATTAACTCTAAATATATCATAGACATAAACATAAAATTCAAAAATATGAAACTTCTAGAAGATAGTATAGAAAAACACCTACATGATCTTGGCTATGGTGATGACTTTTAGATACAACACCAAAGATGAGATCCATGTAAGGAAGAATGAATGAACTGAACTTCAATAAAATTAAATATTCTGCTATGTAACAGACAATATCAACAGAATTGAAACATAAGTCACAGATCAGAAGAAAAAGACACATCTGATAAACCACTACTATCCAAAATATGAGCTTCCCAGGTGACACTAGTAATAAAAAGTCTGCCTGCCAAAACAGAAGATTCAAGGGACCTGGTTTCAATCCCTGGATCAGGAAGATTTCCTGGACAAGGAAATGGCAACCCACTCCAGTATTCTTCCCTGGGAAATCCCATGGACAGAGGAGCCTGGTGGGCTACAGTCCATGAGGCTGCAAAGAGCTGGACACAACTGAGGGACTGAACACATATCTAAAATATATGAAGAACTCTTAAACTCAATAATAACAAAATAAACAACCTGATTAAAGAGTGGGCCATGGTAAAGCAATTATTCTTCAATTAAAATTAAACAAATTTAAAAAATGGAGAAAAGATGTGAATGAAGAAGATATATAGATGGAAATTAGGCATATGAAAGAATGCTCCACCTCATATGTGATCAGGGAAATAAAATTTATGACAACAATGAGATCCCACTACCCACTTTTTAGTAGGGCTGTAATTCAGATCACTGACAATATCATATACTGCTGAGCATGTAGATCATCTGGAACTCTCTCCCATTGCTAGTTGGAATGCAAATGGTACAATCACTTTGGAAAATAGTTTGACAGTTTCTTAAAACCTAAACATACTCTTGCTATATGAAACGGCAGTCATTTTCCTTAGCATTTACCCAAAGAAGCTCTGAATTTATTATTTTTTTATAACCAAATTATTTTATTGTATTTACTGTTACTGGGTATATAGATGCATCTACACAGGCACAGAAATCATAACTTAAAAACTGTTACTATTTAATTGGTTTTGTTATCTCTTGATGTGATAATGAAATGACAAAGAGCAAAGGGTCTTGCAATCATTTGCTCGGCCTTACTGCCTGCTAATGGGACCTGACATAAATATAAAACACAGGGCTAGTGGCCGGCTTTCTGACTCAGCCACCGATACACCACAGCTTCCATGCTTTTTCCTCACTGAGCTGAGCCAACCGGGCCAGTCTTTCAGGATCAAGATGATGGTTTTCATTGCTTGAGGAGAAGCTCTGGATTTACATCCACACAAAAACCTTTTGATTAATGTTTAGAGCAGATTTATTGATAATTGTCAACACCTGGAAGTCATCAAGATGTCCCTCAACAGATAAATAGATAAAGAAACGTGGTACATCCAGACAGACATGGAGGATTCTTAAATGTATATTACTACGTGAAAGAAGTCAATACGAAAAGGCTACATAGTATATGTCACCCTGCTGATTTAACTTAAATGCAGAGTACATCATGAGAAACGCTGGACTGGAAGAAGCACAAGCTGGAATAAAGATTGCCGGGAGAAATATCAATAACCTCAGATATGCAGATGATACCACCCTTATGGCAGAAAGTGAAAAGGAACTAAAAGCCTCTTGATGAAAGTGAAAGTGGAGAGTGAAAAAGTTGGCTTAAAGCTCGACATTCAGAAAATAAAGATCATGGCAACCGGTCCCATCACTTCATGGCAAATAGATGGGGAAACAGTGGAAACAGTGTCAGACTTTATTTTTATGGGCTCCAAAATCACTGCGGATGGTGACTGCAGCCATGAAATTAAAAGATGCTTACTTCTTGGAAGGAAAGTTATGACCAACCTAGATAGCATATTCAAAAGCAGAGACATTATTTTGCCAACAAAGTTTCGTCTAGTCAAGGCTATGGTTTTTCCAGTGGTCATATATGGATGTGAGAGTTGGACTGTGAAGAAGGCTGAGCGCCGAAGAATTGATGCTTTTGAACTGTGGTGTTGGAGAAGACTCTTGAGAGTCCCTTGGACTGCAAGGAGATCCAAGCAGTCCATTCTGAAGGAGATCAGCCCTGGGATTTCTTTGGAAGGAATGATGCTAAAGCTGAAACTCCAGTACTTTGGCCACCTCATGCGAAGAGTTGACTCATTGGGAAAGACTCTGATGCTGGGAGGAACTGGGGGCAGGAGAAGGGGATGACAGAGGATGAGATGGCTGGATGGCATCACTGACTCGATGGACGTGAGTCTGATTGAACTCTGGGAGTTGGTGATGGACAGAGAGTTCTGGCGTGCTGAGATTCATGGGGTCACAATTCAGACACAACTGAGCGACAGAACTGAACTGAACATAGTATATATTTCCAAATATATTACATTCTGGAAAGGTAAAAAAAAATATAGAAAGAGGAGAAAGAACAAGTGTTTCCCAGATGGTGACAGTGGGATTGAGGGAGAGATAAACAGGTAGACGACAGATTTTTAGGCAACTGATAATATTTTGTATATTACTGTACTGATGGACACATGTCATTATCAGATCAGATCAGATCAGATCAGTCGCTCAGTCGTGTCCGACTCTTTGCGACCCCATGAACCGCAGCACGCCAGGCCTCCCTGTCCATCACCAACTCCCGGAGGTCACTCAGACTTGCATCCATCGAGTCAGTGATGCCATCCAGCCATCTCATCCTCTGTCGTCCCCTTCTCCTCCTGCCCTCAATCCCTCCCAGCATCAGAGTCTTCTCCAATGAGTCAACTCTTCGCATGAGGTGGCCAAAATACTGGAGTTTCAGCTTTAGCATCATTCCTTCGAAAGAAATTCCAGGATTGATCTCCTTCAGAATGGACCGGTTGGATCTTCTTGCAGTCCAAGGGACTCTCAAGAGTCTTCTCCAACACCACAGTTCAAAAGCATCAATTCTTCGGCGCTCAGCCTTCTTCACAGTCCAGCTCTCATATCCATACATGACCACAGGAAAGACCATAGCCTTGACTAGGCGAACCTTTGTTGGTAAAGTAATGTCTCTGCTTTTGAATATGCTATCTAGGTTGGTCATAACTTTCCTTCCAAGGAGTAAGCGTCTTTCAATTTCATGACTGCAGTCACCATCTGCAGTGATTTTGGAGCCCAGAAAAACAAAGTCTGACACTGTTTCCACTGTTTCCCCATCTATTTCCCATGCAGTGATGGGACCAGATGCCATGATCTTCGTTTTCTGAATGTTGAGCTTTAAGCCAACCTTTTCACTCTCCACTTTCACTTTCATCAAGAGGCTTTTAGCCCCTCTTCACTTTCTGCCATAAGAGTCGTGTCATCTGCATAACTGAGGTTATTGATATTTCTCCCGGCAATCTTGATTCCAACTTGTGTTTCTTCCAGTCCAGCATTTCTCATGATGTACTCTGCATATAAGTTAAATAAACAGAGTGACAATATACAACCTTGACGTACTCCTTTTCCTATTTGGAACCAGTCTGTTGTTCCATGACCAGTTTTAACTGTTGCTTCCTGACCTGCATACAGATTTCTCAAGAGGCAGATCAGGTGGTCTGGTATTCCCATCTCTTTCAGAATTTTCCACAGTTTATTGTGATCTACACAGTCAAAGGCTTTGGCATAGTCAATAAAGCAGAAATAGATGTTTTTCTGGAACTCTCTTGCTTTTTCCATGATCCAGCGGATGTTGGCAATTTGATCTCTGGTTCCTCTGCCTTTTCTAAAACCAGCTTGAACATCAGGAAGTTCACGGTTCACATAATGCTGAAGCCTGGCTTGGAGAATTTTGAGCATTACTTTACTAGCGTGTGAGATGAGTGCAATTGTTCGGTAGTTTGAGCATTATTTGGCATTGCCTTTCTTTGGGATTGGGATGAAAACTGACCTTTTCCAATCTTGTGGCCACTGCTGAGTTTTCCAAATTTGCTGGCATATTGAGTGCAGCACTTTCACAGCATCATCTTTCACATTTACCCAACTCAAAGAATGCACAAAGGCAAGAGTGAATATGGTCTTTGGGTGATTATGATGTGTCTGTGTAGGTTCATCCTTGGTAAAAAATAATTGTACCATTCTTATGAATAATAGGGGAGGTAATACATGTGTGAAGATAGGGAATGTATGAGAAATCTCTGGGCTTTCCTTTCAGTTTTGCTGTAAACTTAAAATTGCTCTATAAAAACAGTTTTTACAGTCTGTAAAAATTCAATAAAATTACATTACATTATAAATATTTTTATAACGGTGGCTCAGAGGGTAAAGCGTCTGCCTGCAATGTAGGAGACCTGGGTTCGATCCCTGGGTCGGGAAGATCCCCTGGAGAAGGAAATGGCAACCCACTCCAGTATTCTTGCCTGGAGAACCCCATGGACAGAAGAGCCTAGTGGGCTACAGTCCAAGGGGTCGCAAAGAGTCGGACACAACTGAGAGACATCACTTACTCATAAATTTTTTAATGTATACAGTTAATAACAGTTACTATGTTCTAGCTCTATTGTTGATAGTCCTATCAGAGCCCTTGCCTAAATATTAGCATAATTTCTATCCTTTTCACAAAATTATAATGAAACATAGAGATAATTGCTACTACCTAAAACATAATTTTGAAAACAATAAATATAGTATTATAATACATATAAAAGAGAAATAAAATCAAATTCATAATAGATTACTTATATTAGTTATTGTGCATGACTAAAATAAACATACAATGATAATGAACTAGTCATATGCTTTCATCTCTTTTTGATTTTAAAATTTGCAATTATGAAAATTAATAGCTATTCATTGAAAAGATATTGAAAAAGAAAGGTCAGGATACCAGGAAACTAGATATCTAGTTTGTGGCAGAAACTAGGATAAAATGTAAGTTTAGATTAAATAATTTCAATGAGACATTTTGTACATAGTAAGAAGGAATAATAAGAGAAAGAAATAAGGAAATCCTGCCAAGACAAATTATAGACAAGGTAAATGTAGAAAATGAAAAAAAAAAAACACGTATTTTTGGAAATAAGCCTTATAAATGTAGTGATGGTGTAAAGAATACAGCAGAGACAAATTATCATAAAAAAAAACATATCACCTATCTTGAAATCTTCATATCTAAGAAAGATATTGAGTTTTCAGGTCCTTAAAAAGAACTTGGTGGGCAAATCTACTAACAGGTAACCATGAGCACGGTTGTGAAAATCAACTGTGAGTCTGATGAGGCTGTATAGAGATGGGAGAGTTCTTAACACCATCAGGTGAAAAAAAATCACAGATAATCCCCCAAAATAATTTCAACTTGTAATTTTAATAACATAGATTCCTTATCATTGCACTATATATCTTTAAAACCTATGGAATTAAAATACTAAAAAAAAATTTTGTTTAATTTCTATAAAATATAAAGATATCCCTAAAGGTTATTAGGCTTCATAAACTTAGTAATGTGTTAAAAACAGCTGCTTTCATCTTTTTAATATTTACAATTATTTTCATAACTTCTGTAATTATGCTAGTGCAGTAAGCATTTGTTGTATAGTCCAGCTCTTTTGCGACCCCATGGACGGTAGCCTGCCAGTCTTCTTTGGCCTTAGGACTTTCCAGGCAAGAATACAGACTGGGTTGTCATTTCCTTTTCCAGGGAACCTTTCCAAACCAGGGATGGAACTTGAGTCTCCTGCATGTGTCTCCTGAATTACAGGCAGATTCTTTACCCCTGGGGGCTTCCCTGCATTGAATATATGCCAAAAAAATAGATGTTTTGAATGTTTATAATACATTAATAAAACAAAATGCAGGCATTTATTATTAAATAAATTCAAGATAAACTGTATTTGACATATTTAAATTCCTCTTTAATAATATTCTCCTTAACTCCTGGGCTCTGTTGTGCAGGTTTATGCTAAAAAAATAATAATCAATCTTTTTGGTGATAAACTCCTTTTGATTTGTAAATTGAGTAGGTCATTTGAAATCCCCATTCATTCTGGACAATTCTTCATTTTGAAGGACTCTCTTGAGCATTGTGTGTGACCTGGTCTCTGCCTACAAATTCCCCAGGAGCATTCCTCTAATCATTATGACAATGAAAATGCTATCTACATATTTCTACATCTCCGCCTGGTGGGAATAAGTGTTGTAGTCCTAATCCCTGGAACCTGTGAATAATAAATTAGGTTATATAACAAAGGGGAATTACAGGTGGACCTGAAATTAAGTATGCTAATCAATTTGCCAAATTAATCACAAGGGTCTTAAAGTAGAGAGGCAGACAGAAGAGTATACCAGTATAATGCAATGTGAGGACTCAACCCACCATTGCCAGCTTTGAAGATGCAACAATATATCAATACATTAGAGCGCAGTAAATGGAGTATATGATTAGGATATAAACTCCATATCAGGACCTAGTCTATATCTACACAGCTCACACATTTTATCATATTCATGTATTAGCACAAGTGAATTATCTAGATATTTCTAAACATGGAAAACAGTTACATATATTTTATGAAATTAGATTTTCTGCTTCCTTTAAAATAAAAATATTTAGGTATTACCCTTTCTTTTTCCTTTTCTTAAGTGCTTTTGTCAAAACATTTGAGATCGAATATGAACATCATTGCCAGTGAGACTTCTGTGTTCTAATATTGTACAGAGGTGACACCAGCAGAAATGAACAATGATATCTCAGGAAGCTTGGTTCTCCTGTACACATATGTTCTTTAATAATTGCTACTGACATTTTACAATTTACTGCTGACAAAATTATTAAGTCAAATAGGTGAAACATCAATTTGGGTAAAATCATGATGTTTAATTTTGTCCAAATATGAGACAAAAACCTTTATTTTAGAGATTAATACTTGGTTTGCACTATACTTTTCGAAAGCCTCATAAATCCTTTGTAAGATTTTGGTTTACCAGTTTAATTGAATTGAAATATTTAACTCATACATTTTTCCTGTTATTTATTTCTCATAAGATTAATACAATTTTGGAATTGATTCTAAGTTGTGAATTGCCTTAAGTTTTGATTAATTTAGTAGCACTTCTTATTGTTGAATGCAGCAGATTGTCAAATTTAGAAATGAAGTCTCAAGGAACTGGTCATTATTTGAATAATGATAATATTTTTTTTTAATCAATTTTTATTGGAGTACAGTTGCTTTACAATATTGTGTTAGTTTCTACTGCACAGAAAAAGGAATCAGCCATACATATACTTATATTCTTTCCAAAATGTATAAGCCATACATATACTTATATTCTTCCCATTCATGTCACCACAGAGCATCAAGTAGAATTCCCTGTGTCATCATAAAGTATGATCGCATTAGTTATCTATTTTATACATAGTATCAATAGGCATATGTGTCAATCCCAGTTTCCCAATTCCTCTCGATCCCATTCTCCCTTGGTATCCATATAACTATTCTCTCTACATCTGTGAATAAAAATAGTATTATTAAAGGGATGAAAAGTGGAAAGTGAAAGCCACTCAATCATATCTGACTCTTTCCAACCCCATGGGTTATACAGTCCATGGAATTCTCCAGGCCTAAATACTGGAGTAGGTAGCCAGTTTCCTTCACCAGGGGATCTTCCAACCCAGGGATCTAACCCAGGTCTCCCACATTGTAGGCAGATTCTTTACCAGCTTGGCCACCAGGAAAGCCCACGTATACTGGAGTGCGTAGACTATTCATTCAGTGGATCTTCCCGACCCAGGAATCTAATCAGAGTCTCCTGCATTGCAGGCAGATTCTTTACCACTGAGCCACTGGGGAAGCCCTGGATTTAAGGAATAGACTTTCATAGAAGTGAAGTAGAAACATATGCAGAAGTCAAGTGAAACCTGAGTGCATCCATTTTTTTTTTCTTCTATTGCCTCACAGCAAACTATCACCAAGCATAAAGGCCAAGACAAAGAAAATAAGGAAAATGGTATTCATTTTTTGAATAATTTGTAATTCAGGGGGGAAAAAGGCCAAATTTGTGTGCCAAACTTTGGGGAAGTGACACAGCTTCTGGATCCAGTTAAATTCTTGAAAGTTCAACAAGCAATACATTAGCAAATAGAAGAGAGAGAAACGCTCTTATTGCCCCAAATTCAACCTGGTCATAGAGTGGTAGAAATGATGCTATTAGTGTGTTAGGAACATTAGCTACAAAATTCCATTCCTGACTTTATTTCACAAATGCTCTCTTAATTTCCCTCACCCATAATGGAAGTGATAGAAATTTTTAAAAAATCATTGCTCTTGTTTGAATTAACTGAGTTGTTTCATTTAAAGAACATCGCAAGATAGACTGCACAATAAACACCCTAGAGAGAAATATGATAGGGAATTCCCTGTTAATCTGTTTCCACTTCAGGAGGGGAGAGTATGGTTCGATCCCTGGTTGTTGAAATAAGATTTATTGTGAAAAAAAAAAAAAAAAAAAGAAAGAAGTAATGAAAAAATGATAGGATTAATAGCTAAAAGTTACATTGAAATATATTTGAATGATTTGAGTATAAATGGACATTTGTGCAGTTTACTATAATCTCAACTGATGTCAGAAAGTAATTATGTTAAAAAATTCATCATTCATTCATTTAGGGCAGGTAACATTAGGATAAGATTATGTGACTTATCACAGTTAAATTATTTTACTTATTTTTGACAGTTAATGCATTCATATAATTCAGGGAATACTATATATTTATTGTTATGTCCTATACATTCTTTACTTAAAAATTCAATTTAGATGTACATATACATAATATATACATTTTTAAACACACACACTTGGACACCTATACACCCAAGAACATGTACACAAATGCTTTTTGCATTAATGTTTGAATAATACTCCACTGAATGAACATATCAAAATTTAATAAGCAAGCCCTTTATATATCTATATATTTAGACATTTAAAATGTTTCCAATATTTAGTTAGCCAATAAAATCAATGCGTATGTGTATACTTCCAGATATGAAAGTTGTTTATTACTAGAATCATCTTCAGTACAGTGTGCTTTTAATCTTTTTAACTATGCTCATCTCATAGAGAAAAGCTACATAATAACTAATTTTCATTTAATTTATAATAATGAGTTTTAATATCTCTTAATGTTTTTATGAAATTTTCAATTATTCATGCTACTCATTGTTCATATAATTTAAATTTATTTCTTCTTTAATAACTTTTTGAACCACTGCTAAGTATAAGTCTTCTTGTAGGTATTAAAGATATATCAATAAATAAAAGATAAAAACTCCTGAACTTATGGAATTATATTTTCTATTGCATTTTTGGTATTAATTTTTTAGACTTGTAGTATATTTATTATGTTACATTTTTCTCATTTTGTCATCACTATATACACCGATAATCACCAAAATATGGATCAGATCAGTCGCTCAGTCGTGTCCGACTCTTTGCGACCCCATGAACCGCAGCATGCCAGGCCTCCTTGTCCATCACCAGCTCCCGGAGGTCACCCAGACTCGCATCCATCGATCCAGTGATGCCATCCAGCCATCTCATCCTCTGTCGTCCCCTTCTCCTCCTGCCCTCAATCCCTCCCAGCATCAGAGTCTTCTCCAATGAGTCAGCTCTTCGCATGAGGTGGCCAAAGTACTGGAGTTTCAGCTTTAGCATCATTCCTTCTAAAGAAATTCCAGGATTGATCTCCTTCAGAATGGACCGGTTGGATCTTCTTGCAGTCCAAGGGACTCTCAAGAGTCTTCTCCAACACCACAGTTCAAAAGCATCAATTCTTCGGCGCTCAGCCTTCTTCACAGTCCAGCTCTCACATCCATACATGACCACAGGAAAGACCATAGCCTTGACTAGGCGAACCTTTGTTGGCAAAATAATGTCTCTGCTTTTGAATATGCTATCTAGGTTGGTCATAACTTTCCTTCCAAGGAGTAAGCGTCTTTTAATTTCATGGCTGCAGTCACCATCTGCAGTGATTTTGGAGCCCAATGAGATAAAATATGTTATTTGCTATAACAAGCAAGATAATATCTGGTAATAAAACTAACAAGAAGAGGTGTAAAGCCTACAAACATTTTAAAATTCTACTGAAGAAAAAAAATATAGACTTAAATATAGACATGCTATGACCTGAGAGATGGATAATACAAATGCAAATTTTCTCTGAGTTATTCTATAAATTGAACAAAACCCCAATGAAATAACCATAGGGATTCTGGTAAGTATACAGGCAGATCCTAACATTCCTATTAGATATTTAGAAGACAAGAATAAACAAAAAAATCAGAAAAAAATGGCAGATAACTAACCCTGCAATATATATCTTCATTTCATTTAATAGTAGTATGGGATGAATGTTTTTGTACTTCCCAAATTCCTATTTTGAACTCAATACCCCCAAATGATAGCATTCAGTGGTAGGCCTTTGGAAGGTGTTTAGGTTGTGAGGGCAAAATCTCATGAGTGGGACTGAAACTGAAACTGAAGTCGTTCAGTCATGTCTGACTCTTTGCAACCCCATGGACTGTAGCCTACCAGGCTCCTCTATCCACGGAATTGCCCAGGCAAATGTACTGGGGTGGGTTGCCATACCCTTCTCCAGGGGATCTTCCCAACCGAGGGATCAAACCCAGGTCTCCTAAACTGCAGGCAGATGCTTTCCCATCTGAGCCACCAGGGAAGCCCAATTTATTGAGTGGGATTACTGCCCTTATAAAAGGAGCTACATAGAGATACCCAGCCTGTTCCATCACGTAAGGAAACAGCATGGAGGTGCTAACTAAGAACAAGGAACAGGGCCTTCATAAGACTGTGCCATACTGGGACATTGATCTGGGACTTGTCAGATCATCAATGTGAGAAATAAATTTATCTTGTTTATAAGCTACTCAGTCTTTGGATATAGCAGTCCAAACAGCCTGAAAAAGTCTGGTGACAGTAGTAACTATATGAGTGCTAATGGATGACTGAGGACTAGTGTAAACTCAGTTCAGTTTAGTTCAGTCACTCAGTCATATCCAACTCTTTGTGACCCCGTGAATTGCAGCACGCCAGGCCTCCCTATCCATCACCACCTCCTGGATTTTACCCAAACTCACATCCATCGAGTCGGTGATGCCATCCAGCCATCTCATCCTCTGTAGTCCCCTTCTCCTCCTGCCCCCAGTCCCTCCCAGCATCAGAGTCTTTTCCAATGAGTCAACTCTTCACATGAGGTGGGCAAAGTATTGAAGTTTCAGCTTTAGCATCAGTCCTTCCAAAGAAATCCCAGGGCTGATCTCCTTTAGGATGGATTGGTTGGATCTCTTTGCAATCCAAGGGACTCTCAAGAGTCTTTTCCAATACCACAGTTCAAAAGCATCAATTCTTCATCTCTCAGATTTCTTCAAAGTCCAACTCTCACATCATACATGACCATAAGATAAACCATAGCTTTGATTAGACAGACCTTTGTTGGCAAAGTAATGTCTCTGCTTTTGAATATGCTATCTAGGTTGGTCATAACTTTCCTTCCAAGGAGTAAGTGTCTTTTAATTTAATGGTTGCAGTCACCATCTGCAGTGATTTTGGAGCCCATAAAAATAAAGTCTGACACTGTTTCCCCATCTATTTGCCATGAAGTGATGGGACCGGACCAAATGCCATGATCTTCGTTTTCTGAATGCTGAGCTTTAAGCCAACTTTTTCACTCTCCTCTTTGATTTTCATCAAGAGGCTTTTTAGTTCCTCTTCACTTTCTGCCATAAGGGTGGTGTCATCTGCACATCTGAGGTTATTGATATTTCTCCCAGCAATCTTGATTCCAGTTTGTGCTTCTTCCAGGGCAGTATTTCTCATGATGTACTCTGCATAGAAGTGAAATAAGCAGGGTGAGAATATACAGCCTTAACATGTTCCTTTTCCTATTTGGAACCAGTCTGTTTTTCCATGTCCAGCTCTAACTGTTGCTTCCTGACCTGCATACAGATTTCTCAAGAGGCAGGTCAGGTGATCTGGTATTCCCATCTCTTTCAGAATTTTCCACAGTTCATTGTGATCCATACAGTCAAAGGTTTTGGCATAGTCAATAAAGCAGAAATAGATGTTTTTCTGGAACTCTTGCTTTTTTGATGATCCAGTGGATGTTGGCAATTTGATCTCTGGTTTCTCTGCCTTTTCTAAAACCAGCTTGAACATCTGTAAGTTAACAGTTCATGTATTACTGCAAACTCAACCAGATAGTAATTCAGTAGCTCCAATTACACACTATGTGCCAGACATGGTATCTTTGCTAGAGAAGATCAGTATGATTACAGATATCTGGTATGTAGCCACTGATTTTGTCAATGCTTCCTTTTCTCTTCCAGACAAAAAAGTAGATGGGAAATTATTTGCATTTACAAGCCATGGAAAAAGACAGACATTTAAAGTTGCTACAGGTTCTCAAGTCCTAAAGGGAATCAATGCTGAATATTCATTGGAAGGACTGATGCTGAAGCTGAAACTCCAATACTTTGTCCACATGATATGAAGTACCAACTCATCAGAAAAAACTCTGGTGCTGAGAAAGATTGAGGGCAGGAGGAGAAGTGGGCAACAGAGGATGAAGTGATTGGATGGCATCATTGACTCAATGTACATGAGCTTGAGCAAATTCTGGGAGATAATGAAGAACAGGGAAGCCTGGTGTGCTGGGTCACAGAGTCAGACACAAACTGAGCAACTGGACAGCAACAACAACAACAACAATCTCTTGATCCTCTCTTCCTTTTAATATATCTATCTATCTATCTATCTATATATATATAATATATATTGTATAATGTGTATATTAAAATTAAAACTAGATATTATAAAAAGGCTTGAAACTAAATATTAAAAAAAACTAAGATCATGGCATCTGGCTCCATTACTTCATGGCAAATAGAAGGGGAAAAAGGTGGAAGTCATTTCATATTTCCTCTTCTTGGGCTCTAAAATCACTGTGGATGGTGCCTGAAGAAGATGATTGCTTCTTGAAAGAAAAGTTATGACAAACCTAGACAGTGTGTTGAAAATGGAGCCATTGCTCTGCCTACAAAGGTCTGTATAGTCAAGGTTATGGTCTTTCCAGTGGTTATGTACAGTTGTGAGAGCTGGTCCATAAAGAAGGCAGAGGGCCAAAGAACTGATCCTTTCGAACTGTAGTGCTGGAGAAGACTCATGAAAGTCCCTTGGACAGCAAGAAGATCAAGCCAGTCAGTCTTAACAGAAATCAACCCTGAATACTGGCTGGAAGGACTGATGCTGAAGCTCTAGTATTTTGGTTATCTAAAGCTAACAGCCAACTCATTGGAAAAGTCCTTGATGCTAGGAAAGACTGAGAGCAGAAGAAGAGGGTATCAGAGGATGAGATGGCTGGATGGGATCACTGATGCAATTGATATGAACCTGTGCAAACTTTGGGAGATGGTGAGGGACAGGAAGGTCTGGCATGCTGTAGTCATGTGGTTGCAGAGTTGGACATGACTGGGCAGCTGAACAACAACAGCAATGCAAATATACACATATGCATACACATAAGCACACACATATACACATATCTTCCTGGCTCTATTTCTCTGATTGAATCTCAGATGATACAATCAATAAATCAACATGAGAAATTGTTCCAATATATAGGGCTTCTTGCACAACGTTATTAGGAAACTTAATTAGTTTTCTAAAATTGATCACACTACTGTTTTCCACTCAGAGTACGAGTCCTTACAGTGACCTACAATGCCTTACATGATCTGATCCCCCACTCTCTCTCTCACTTCACCTCCTACCACTCCTCCTTATGTTAAGTCATCCCCAGTTTTATGAATCTCCTTCATCTTCTTCAAATATAACATGGACCCCTGGCTCAGAGATTTTACTTTTGATATTTCCATATCTCTGGAGCACAGTTCTCCCAGATATCAATCCTTATGGCTCTCTCTCTCCCATTCTTTAAGTGAAAGCTCAAATGTCATCTATCTGGGAGGCCTTCCCTGACCACTTGTATAAAAAGCAACTCTGCCATCATTCATTTTTCTCTTTAGCATTCATTTCTGTTTTTTCAAGTGATATGTTCATTTGCTAATTTTTTTTTGGTCTAACTAGAATGAAGACTGCATGAAAATGTGAACATTATTGTTTGTTTTATCTCTAGCAACTATAGCAGCATTCATTATGTAGTAAATATTTAATAAGTATTTTCAATAAATGAGTGAGTGATTGAATAACAATATGCACCACAATTATAAATAAGAACATTTTCTTTGAGGCTAAAATTTTGCCTCTATGACTTTGATTTAAAATACAGTCAGAGAATTTACCTACAAGTTTAAATTTTTTAATAGTAAAATTGAAAGGACAACACTAAATACTCACCAAAGAAATATTGTGCATCTGGTCTACCTATAACGCAATTTAAGTGACTGTTTAATGATGTAGGAACATTTTCTTGCTATTTGGTCAGTGAAGAAAGCAATGTATATTAAAGTGTGTAAGGGTCTTAACACTGTGAAAGTAAGAAATTTCCTTTTTGATTTTGTACAGCTCTATATTGGTTAATCTGATTTTTATTACACTCTCATACTGCTTTTACAACTAAATTCTTCATGTAGATTTACTTAAAGCACATGTACAGCAAACACACAAAACTCTAAATCTATTGGTATAACGTGAATGCTGATAACAGTAGTGCTGAAGATAATTATGAGATGAGCTCCCTGAGAATAGAACAATGTGTATTCCTCTACTTCAGTACCTAAAACTTTAGCACTTTGCCTCAGATTAGATGTTTAATAAATATTTGTTGATTGCATTATTGAAATATCAGCCTCACATATTATATAATATCACAAAAGTTTCTTCTCCTATTTATACTTTGCTCTCACTTTCATTCTTATCAACACACACACACAACACAGTCACAATGAACAGTTATTCTGCTCTCTAGATAAAAAATTTTCTAGCTTGTGGAGGAGTCCCAAGAGATAAAATGCAATGACTACAAATACAGCAAAGTTCCCAGGGGAACTTTTGACTCAATTTTCTGAGAGTGGCAGAGAAAAAAGAACAGAGGTCTGTCAAGTTCCAGAAAAGAACCATCCCAGCCAGCCCCTGGAGAAATGCTGGGAGAATGGGCATTACTTTTGCAGCTTTTAAAGCCCTCCTTTCCCAATCTACTACAGCTGGCACTGCCCATTTAACTGCATGGTGACCTGCTTTGAAGGAAGAAATGCAGGGAAGGTGAATGCCAGCTTGAAGTTCCCAGACATAGGGTTCATATGGACCTGATCAAAAAGGAAAGACATCATTTTAGGTTTGAGGGACTACTGCTGAGCTACTGAGACTAGAGTCCAAAAGAACAGTGGATTTAAATAGCACAAGTTATACTTTTATTCTGCAATCTTTGCAGAGGGATTCATTTTGGAACAGTTCAACAGATTTCACATCTAATAGCTTCTTACAGTATTTTAAAAGCATATTTAATGCTTCTTTGAGGGCCCTAGAATCTTGCATATCCAGATACACACTGTCATTCTGATGAAGTAAAATGATGCATTTACATAATGTCAAATAATGAAAGAATTATAGAAATTTCCTAAAGTGTATTAAAACCATATAAGAACCTTTTAATAAATCAAATACATAGTATTACTATATTTTCCATTGTATTAATAAGAACTATTGATCATCTAATATTTAACAAAATTAATAACTCCTCTGAATAATTCAATAACTCGATGACTAAGAGTTCTAAAATTTAATATGCTTTATATGAAAAGTTAAAAAGATGCAAATGCCTGAAATTAAAATTCAAGGCATTATTTGTCTGATGCAACATACTTTACAAATCTAAGTATTTTAAAGAATTTTATTGGCTATTCAATATTTTGAAAGAACATGAACTATTTCAGTATTAATAACTAAATTATTAACAAAATAATATTGCTACTTTTATATAATCCAAGATGATGTTATACAAAAAATCGAATTATACACAATTTTAAATTTTATATCATACATATTTTATTTATTAAATTATTAAATTATCTCCCAGTAAAACTTTTTTATTGCAAGGAATGTTATTACTAAAATTGTTTCATTTGTTAGTATGATACCTTTTTTATTTTCCCTACCATTTTGTGCCATTCCCTCTTCATCTCCTTGATTACCACATGATCATTCTTTTCTGTTAGTAATAAAGCATATTAATTTGAATAAGCTAAAGGCAATATGAATAATCAGAGTTACAGCATTTCTTATAATGATACCAATTTTCTCACATCTTGAATTATAATCCCATTTGTGAACATTCAAATTCCTAATTTGATAGTCACATTTGATTGTTATTAAAGCAAGATATAAGTTTGAATAGATTTCCTAGCAGTTTACAATTTTCTAATATCAATAAGGTCATTTTGTAAAGTTATTAATATTTTAAATTAGAAAATAAACCAAGAAATGAATTTTAGTTAGTATTTGTACACAAAATCTACCACTATTTTCTACATATTTATTCTAAAATTGAGAAAATAGGAAGCTTATTCAAATATCTGACATTTTGTTTTAGGTCATAGATGACAACCTAAATCTCTGTATTTCTCCATTAATACTTTTTAAATACTGAATTAACCCAAATTTTAAAATATTAAAATTCAGTGGTAAAGTGAGTCATAAATTAGTTTTCACACATTTTCCATTCCCTCAAAAAATATATTGCTAATTCTGAAATGCAGCACTAACAGGCAAAAGATAGGTGAGATTGAATGAATATCTGTGAAAATGAAACAGAACAAAGTGATTTATTAGTGGTGATATTGTGATTAGTATTTTTAAATTTTATTGACATTCAGTAGATACATTTGGGCTGAAGTCATATTGCTCCAGGTAAATAAAGATCTATGCCTTAAGGCTGTGCCTCTCTGCTCTGATGGCTTCCTAAAATTTCTCATTTTATAACTGGCCCTTTATTATTAATGCCAGCATACCAAACCAGGATCTGAGTCTCATGAAACTTGGAGACATCTCACACTCATTCTACAACAATCTTTCACTGTGAGATCATATATATGGATTGCATACATCAAATAAGACAATTTAAACCACTGCTTGTTAAAATGAGTTAAAGGTACTGGTTGAAGTCCTTGGGTAAGACACTGCCTCAAAAAAAAAAAAAAAAGTGTAGTAGAAAGGAGAATGACTAGCTTATGTTTACTGTCAAGATGGTAAAGTAGCATTGTTCCTTCTTTCTTGCCAAAAATCTATCTTCAGACAGAAAATAACTGATGCTGATTTCTGAGCAGGGAAACTGAGAGCAGACATTAACCCTTGTGGATGTAGCCCGAGTTAGAAGGTTGCAATGGTAGTGTATTGAAGAAAACATGAATTGTGTTCATGTTCTAATTGCCATGTGACTACCACTGTCTGACTTTTACAGAGAAGGCAGAAGGAACCAGATCACAGATTTTAGTGGAATTTAGGATCCTAAAAGAGCCCTAACATAATGAGAAACTGATGAAAGTATTTTTGACTGGCAATTTGGCAATGATTAGTGAAAACTAGTACAACTCAACTGTGCCAAATTATTAAGGTAGGTAGATGACGAGCTGGAAAGAAAGTCACTATTTGGGGCTGACTTTTAAGAGTTTACAGATGATACATCCCTCTGGCTGTGACAGAGTAACACAGACAAAACTTACCACTCACCCTTTCTCCTTAAACCAAAATGAATAAACTGGAGAAAATATATGAGTATACAAACAAATGGTTTTCAGATCATTTCAAAATGAGAAAGTGATCCCTGAAAGAAAAGAAAAGAACAAGGTGAGTCCTACAATTGCACCAGCTTATATCCTATGGACACGCTATGGAGAGAGTTTCTAGGAAGTGCTGGGAGGTGAAACTAAAAGAACCCAGAAGACTACGCTTAGGAGATAAATTTGCAGGAGGCCTAAGCAGCTAGAGTTTCTGGGAGAGTCCAAGAGAGAACACAGATGCAAAGAGAAAGGGCTCTGGACACCTGCAGAAGGCTCCTTCAGGTCTTTAACTGAGTACTTATTTTACTGAATTCTTTTAACAATTACCAAGATCAGAGAAAGAAGCAAGAGAAAGGATCAGTGGAACAATAACTGGAGTTCACTGAAGGCCTGGAGTAGATTGTATTTCCACTGCATGCTGTTGCTTCAGCTGTGTTTGACTCTTTGCACACTATAGACTTGTAGCCCACCAGGTTCCTCTGTCTATGGAATTCTCCAGGCAAGAATACTGGAGTGGAGTGGGTTGCCGTACCCACTTTCAGGAAATCTTACTCACCATCTCTTCCATCTGCTGCATTTCAGGTGAGTTCTTTATCACTAGAGCCATCTGGGAAGCCACTAGCCAGAGTCAAAAGACACGCAAGAAAAATAAAAAATAAATGCCCACAAGAAGACTTGTACTCAAGTATTTATGGCAGCTTCCCCCACCCTCCCTCTATATAGCCCCAAACAGGCAAGAACCCAATATCTACCCATGGGTAAATAGAAAAAAAAAAAAAAAAAAAAAACTGTAATGCATCCATAAAGCCACATACTACAGAACCATAAAAATAAACAAAGTATTGTTACACAATATAACACGGATAAAACTTAAAGGTATGATCCTGAGTGAAAGAAGCCAGACCAGGGTACATACTCTGTGATTCCACTAAAATCAACTTCCAGTAAATGCAAACTAATCTGCACTTACAGAAAATAATCATTGGTTGTCTGAGGCATGGGTTTTGAAAAAAAGAAGAATTATGAAAGGTCATTAGGAAACATAGGGTGATGGAATTTTTCCTTATCCTAGTTTTGTAGACATGTTTAGTTGAATATATGCATTAATATTCATTAATGTTAGTATTTATTTTAAATATATACGGTAGATTTTACATTATTTGTTTTTTTCTTTTTACAGTTTCATTAGTTATACCAAACTTATACCTCAAATGGGGCTTCCCTGGTGGCTCAGACAGTTAAGAATCCGCTTGCAATGCAGGAGACTAGGGTTCAAGACCAGGGTTCAATCCCTAAGGTGGGAGGATACCCTGGAGAAGGGAATGGCTGCCCACTCCAGTATTCTTGCCTGAAGAATCTCCTGGACAGCAGAGATTGGCAGACTACAGTCCATGGGGTTACAAAAAGTCTATAAAATACAATAGATGCAATGGTGAAAGGCTATATTTTCTTTTGCTGCTGCTGCTGCTAAGTCATTTCAGTCGTGTCTGACTCTGTGTGACCCCATTTATGGCAGCCCACCAGGCTCCCCCATCCCTGGGATTCTCCAGACAAGAACACTGGAGTGGGTTGCCATTGCCCTTCTCCAATGGATGAAAGTGAAAAGTGAAAGTGAAGTCACTCAGTTATGTCCGACCCTCAGCAACCCCATGGACTGCAGCCTACCAGGCTCCTCTGTCCATGGGATTTTCCAGGCAGGAGTACCGGAGTGGGGTGCCATTGCCTTCTCCATTTTCTTTTGCATCTACCTATAAATAGCTGGTAAAATGGTTATTATTTTATTAGTACAGTAGTTGCTACCACACTGATAATATTTATCAATTTTTATTCATAGATGTATTACAATGTATCTTTATTTTATGAGAGTCTAGAATCAATCAGTACAACAAGCACCATTACTCACAAGATAGAAAATATAAGATTTAACCTGCTAGTATTGAGATTTAACAAACACATTTAATTCACAAACATGAATTTCAGAAAAACAGATATTTCTTTCTAATGGTTTTATGAAAAATTATTTTTTCTAAATATCTTCTTGTCATGTGCTCAGTAGTTCAGTTGTACCAACTCTTTGCAATCTCTTGGACCGTAGCCCGCCAGGCTCCACTGTCCATGGAATTTTCCAAGCAAGAATAAAGGAGTGGGTTACCATTTCCTACTCCAGTGGATCTTCCTGACCTAGGGATTGAACCCATATCTCCTGGGACTCCTGCATTGGCTGGTGGATTCTTTACCATCGAGTCATCTGGAAAGACCCTTTCTTAATAACCAAATTTATTTATTTTTAATTGTTTGATGATTGATTTAATATTGGTTTGACTTCTGTCATCAGATCAGATCAGATCAGATCAGTCGCTCAGTCGTGTCCGACTCTTCGCGACCCCATGAACCACAGCACGCCAGGCCTCCCTGTCCATCACCAGCTCCCGGAGGTCACTCAGACTCACACCCATCAAGTCAGTGATGCCATCCAGCCATCTCATCCTCTGTCGTCCCCTTCTCCTCCTGCCCTCAATCCCTCCCAGCATCAGAATCTTCTCCAATGAGTCAAGTCTTCGCATGAGGTGGCCAAAATACTGGAGTTTCAGCTTTAGCATCATTCCTTCCAAAGAAATTCCAGGATTGATCTCCTTCAGAATGGACTGGTTGGATCTTCTTGCAGTCCAAGGGACTCTCAAGAGTCTTCTCCAACACCACAGGTCAAAAGCATCAATTCTTCGGCGCTCAGCCTTCTTCACAGTCCGGCTCTCACATCCATACATGACCACAGGAAAGACCATAGCCTTGACTAGGCGAACTTCTGTCATACATCAACATAAATTAACCATCAGATCAGATCAAATCAGTCACTCAGTCGTGTCCAACTCTTTGCGACCCCATGAACCGCAGCACGCCAGGCCTCCCTGTCCATCACCAACTCCCGGAGGTCACTCAGACTCACATCCATCGAGTCAGTGATGCCATCCAGCCATCTCATCCTCTGTCGTCCCCTTCTCCTCCTGCCCCCAATCTCTCCCAGCATCAAAGTCTTCTCCAATGAGTCAACTCTTTGCATGAGGTGGCCAAAATACTGGAGTTTCAGCTTTAGCATCATTCCTTCCAAAGGTGTACATAAATCTCCTCTCTCTTGAAACTCCCTCTGAAAAGATCCTTTTAATCATGTATTTGTCATTAACAATATCCTTTATACAATAAAGGAGATCAAATTGCCAACATCCGCTGGATCATTGAAAAAGCAAGAGAGTTCCAGAAAAACATCTATTTCTGCTTTATTGACTATGCCAAAGCCTTTGACTGTGTGGATCACAATAAACTATGGAAAATTCTGAAAGAGATGGGAATACCAGACCACCTGATTTGCCTCTTAAGAAATCTGTATGCAGGTCAGGAAGCAACAGTTAGAACTGGTCATGGAACAACAGACTGGTTCCAAATAGGAAAAGGAGTACGTCAAGGCTGCATATTGTCACCATGTTTATTTAACTTATATGCAGAGTACATCATGAGAAATGCTGGACTGGAAGAAACACAAGTTGGAATCAAGATTGCCGGGAGAAATATCAATAACCTCAGATATGCAGATGACACGACTCTTATGGCAGAAAGTGAAGAGGGGCTAAAAAGCCTCTTGATGAAAGTGAAAGTGGAGAGTGAAAAGGTTGGCTTAAAGCTCAACATTCAGAAAACGAAGATCATGGCATCTGGTCCCATCACTGCATGGGAAATAGATGGGGAAACAGTGGAAACAGTGTCAGACTTTGTTTTTCTGGGCTCCAAAATCACTGCAGATGGTGACTGCAGCCATGAAATTAAAAGACGCTTGCTCCTTGGAAGGAAAGTTATGACCAACCTAGATAGCATATTCAAAAGCAGAGACATTACTTTACCAACAAAGGTTCGCCTAGTCAAGGCTATGGTCTTTCCTGTGGTCATGTACGGATGTGAGAGCTGGACTGTGAAGAAGGCTGAGCGCCGAAGAATTGATGCTTTTGAACTGTGGTGTTGGAGAAGACTCTTGAGAGTCCCTTGGACTGCAAGGAGATCCAACCAGTCCATTCTGAAGGAGATCAATCCTGGAATTTCTTTAGAAGGAATGATGCTAAAGCTGAAACTCCAGTATTTTGGCCACCTCATGCGAAGAGTTGACTCATTGGAGAAGACTCTGATGCTGGGAGGGATTGAGGGCAGGAGGAGAAGGGGACGACAGAGGATGAGATGGCTGGATGGCATCACTGACTCGATGGATGCGAGTCTGAGTGACCTCCTGGAGCTGGTGATGGACAGGGAGGCCTGGCGTGCTGCGGTTCATGGGGTCGCGAAGAGTCGGACACGACTGAGCGACTGATCTGATCTGATCTGATCTTATACAATAAAATGTAAGATCTCTATTCTGTTTTTCACTTAGAAAATGTACTGGCAACTCCTCTGTTAATATTGCTCTAACTCTGGAAAGATATCATTTTTTAAATTAAATAATTTTTTGCTGACAGCAGCATATGCAATTTCACATTAAACAATTATTTTGCTGGTTAATACTTTACTTCTAACCAAAATGTAGTAACTTGAAAATTCATAAGTAAATATGAGTGCAAGCTATGATTTTATTTGAATTTAATTTCTCTTCACAGAATTTTTTAAGGAAGTCATTTTTCTTTGCTCATATTATTATTTGTATCATGAATTTTAATATTAGTGTCCCTGATTAGGCAAAGCTTCCAAAAAGTTTCCAAATTAATTAAATAACTTGCATAAAAGTATATGGCTAATTAAACTATTCATATTTTTACTATGATTCAGACAAAATAAAAAGTTAGAGAAAAATAACAGATATCTGGGAGCTTTCAAAATTGGATATTTTGTTGCTTCTCAGAAGAAGCAAAATTTTAACTCTCTTACTTCCACTTTCAAATAACTAGAATTCTTTCTAAATTATCAAAGTGAAAATTCAAAGTTAGGTTTTTCCATAAAGCAGCATGGAAAAGCACACAAACACAGATTGCCGTGATTGCAGTATTATCAATTTAAGAAAATACAAGTTGTTTTCTTCACTGTGGGGTGAATTTATTAAGCATAATATTCATATTTTTAGCTTCATGGCAACTTCATTGACAATATTTGATTACATGTCACTATGTACCAACGTTTTTTTCCCTAATTCATATTTTACCTTTGTAATTGATTTAAGTCAATGAGGTATCTCTCAAAGAAAACCAGAGCCAAACAGACTTGCTTGAGAATATCCACAAATCCATTCTACTTGTTAGGGGTCTTCAGTTTGCCACACATTTTATCAGTTTTCCCTCGTTGCAGAATTGTAGCGTGATTCTGCATTCTACAGCTCCATCTTGTGTCAAGCAGTGATTGAAAATGATTTCTCTTTTTTTCTGAGCTGGGTAATTGTATTTCTGCTCTTTGAGAACACTGAATGATGACAAGGTGGGCTAAATGTAAGAGCTTGGACAAATATTCTGAACAAGTGTTAATAACAGCCAGATGGGAGCTGTAACTAATATGCGAGGAACGTGCTGCTCCTTCAATCAAACTCACTGGCAAAGGGCTTCTCGGTGCAGAACCAGCATACCCTTTCCTGTCTTCTTACCTCCCCATTCACATGTGACAAGCGCCATCAACAGTGCGGTACACTGGCCAGCTGCTGTAGTCTGCAGCTGTGGACATAGCACTCATTCTTTCTCTTTTTGTTCCTTCTTTGAAAACAAAATTGGTTTTGACAGTGGATATTTATAATCAGCATGTCCATCTTTCAGTGTGGCCAGTTCTTTTTTTTTTTTTTGTATAAAACACACTGGTTTGAGAAAATGAGATTATTCTGAGATTATTAATATTTATTTATTTATGTTTTTGCTAGTGTTTTTACCATGTTAAAAAATTTGAAAAGTCTGTACAGTTTAAGAAACTTATATTGAAAGTCCTTAAAACAGAGCTACTACAGAGAAAAGCTGAAAGCACAGATTTTTGTCAGTGGGGCATGAAGATGAATAAAAAATGACCTCAATCCGGCATTTTAAGCTATCCAACTGCCATAGCAATAGAAATAGCTATAGGAAAATTGTATGCTCTTCCGTTAATATTTCAATTTTTCTTTATTTGCATATTATTGCATTTGGGTTCCTTAAGTTATTAACTGACAATTATATATCTATTGAATGAGCTGAGTTTTTAATAAGAATAATGTAACTATATTTTTAGCAGTTAAAATATGAACAATGTTGATACAAAAAGCTTGAATAGGTTTGTACTATTTAAAACACATTCTGAATATTAAACTTTTTAATATAAAGATTATTTCACATAGCTAATATCAACTGGTAGGGAGAAAAAATAGTCTTTTAAAAAAATTTAATTGCATTTGTCAAACAGGCAGTGCTATTATTTAAATTTGCTTGTGTGTCTTATTTGGGAAGACATCTAATGGTTTTAATTTCTGAGAGGATAATGGATTAACCCAGATAAAAATATCGTTCATTGTTATAATTTTTGTACTTCAAATCCAAGGTATATTAAAAGTTAACTCTTGGTTTATCAGTATTTCACATTCATTTATTCCCCTTTTCATTCTTTAACTGAAAAAGTAAAAAAACACTGTGTTGTTCATGGGTTGTGATGTGGGTTTACGGATGTGTGTTTGTCTATGATTGTGTGATTCTATTGAAGAGACGATAAATACTTTATTCTCAGTGATAAATCATTATCTTAACAAACAACATTGTGAATGACTGTTTATAACTTTGGCACAAACTATTCAATGAACACCTCAAAAGTTCAGTGTTTCATTATACCAGTCTCATTGCTTAGAAATAAATTCTGATAAATGTTGCTTGTACTATTAGTAATTTTATTTACAGAAGACATATCATTTAAATTCTAATGAAAATTTTTAAATGTATCGTATGCCACATTCTATGTAAGAGTTACTTAGTAATAGTGTTAAGACAGTGACATAGTTTAGTGATTTATTTCTTAAAATGTGTCTCATCTGTGTGCAAAGGAATCAGAGCAACTCACATTAAATCACAGTATTAAATGATCACATTAAATGGTAAAACAGAACAGACATTATTTCTTCAAAGAATGATTTACTAATCAAGAATTACCAACAAATGAAATGTAGTTTAAATTTGTAAAAGAAAAAAAAAAAGGTTTAATCTTCTTCTTTAGGAATACATGCATTATTTTGGGTGTACGTATATTTCTCACTTTTAAGTTGGCCATTCATTTATAGGAACTTTACAATGGTAACCATAACAAAAAATTTATGAAAAATTTTGAAGTGTGAAGAAAATGACATCAACCACTAAAAACTTTGAGAATGAGTCTAGCAACAATACAGATGAAAAAACATAAATTACAAGAGGGAAAAAGTGGAGCAGAGTCTGCTCTGTATAATATGAAAAGAGCTCATGAAATCAGTACCTGACTCTACCTAAACCGATCCCCTGAAAATGACCCCATCCTTTTTCACATCTAGATGGGCTCTTACTAATATTTGCTAGTAATGTTGATATCGCTCATTAAATTTGATCTTTGCCTTCAGATGTCACAGAGATAGTAACAGAAGCATAAGAAACACAAAGACAAAACATCATATTCTGACATTTTGCACTCAAACCATTCTTATTTTTGGATCTAAGAAAGAACAACAAACTAAGTAAACAAATATTACCAAAAGATCTGTAACCACTGGGATGAGCACAGTAAGGACAAAGTGAGTCTTTGTAAAGCATGCTGTACTTTCCTTAGGGCTGCTATTCTGATGAGACTAAACTCATCCAAACCTTCTTGTATTATGTTCAAGGAGGAAAATGCATAATAATCTGTTTCTTCCCTTTATTTCTCTACTGTTCTGAAATACTTATGGTTTTTCATCTGGAATCTGTCATTTTAAATTTTGTCAATTTCATAGAGATATAATTTGGAAAAGAGAGTGCAGTCCATAACACACTCAACAAATTCATAGTGACTCAATAGTGCCCATAACTCAAATCATTCAACACTTGTCACCATTCTCCCTCAGTACAATAATTTTTTTAATTATTATTTTTCAAGTAATATATCTTAGTGCCTGCTATGTGTTAGAAACATTGTAAGAAACTTTCAAAATAAATGAGTGTGTAATACACATTCTATATTCAAGGATCCACACTCTAGATGGGAAAAGGTGAACACACATACATGGGCTTCCCTGGCAGCTCACTGTCAAAGAACTTGCCTGCCAATACAGGAGACATGGGTTCTATCCCTAGATCAGGAAGATCCCCTGGAGAAGGAAATGGCACCCATTCCAGTATTTTTGACTTGTAAACATGGACAGAGGAGTCTGGTGGGCCACAATTCATGGGGTTGCAGAAGGGTCAGATACAACTTAGCGACTAAACAACAGACACACACACACACACACAGAGATATTTGGTGATTTGTTAAACAATTTAGTAGCCTCAGAAAATAAACAAAGGCCTGGGTGAGAAAATCCAGAAAGGCTAAACTATAGAGATGTGATTATGTTAGGTTCTTTATCTTCTGTTCCTTTTGGTAGCAAAGAATCACTTACTATTGATAACCTTATTTTTATATTAAGAGCACTTTAAAATAAATTCTTAGTTTTAAAAAATATGATTTTATATTAATTGAGAGGCTGTAGGACTTAATTACCCTTTTCAGTTTTCTCTAGAAATGCTGCTATGTGGGTTGTAAAAGTTTCTTAAGCTAAACAACTGCTGAATAATTTAACTTTTTAAATAAAGCCAGTCTTTAAACTTACTCTTATATAAAAGATATACTTCCCTCAGTGTTGAGTAAAACTCTTATTCCACTTGGACATTTTAGGTTCTTGCTGCTTTCTTAAAAGTAATAATGGAATAATAAGCTAAAATTGTTTTGTTCTATCATATCAGCTGTATCTGCTTTTTTCTAAAAAAATAACTTAAAATACTTCGGTTATGTATTCTGAAAAAAAGATCATTTCTTTTAAAATACATATTTAAAAATATAGCCATTGATGATTTCCAGTACACAGATATGAGACTTCTGCTTTGTTGAGATAATTTACATAATCTAATTTTTTTCAGAGTACAGTAACTGAATTTTAAGTATATACAGAACATAAAAGGATGTTAATTGCTCAATATATTTTAGAAATTTTACTCTATTTCTCAAATTAAATATAATTCCAGGATAACATTTTAAAAGATTTATTAGTAAGAACAATAATTTGGAACATAAGCTTAGCTTTGACAAATAATGGAACTTAATCTTAACTGAAATCATACTATTTGATTTGAAATTTTGAATAAAAATTTACATTTTAGAATTATGTAGTTTTCTTTCATTTTCCACTGGAGAATTTTATATGACTGTCCAGGAGGTTAATTTCATTGTCCCTGCACATTCTAATAGGGCCTAAAATACAATAGGAGTTCAAGGTTTCTTGATTGAATGAAAGAAATACATCTGTGATCTGTAGGTTTTTTTTTTTTTTTTTTTTTTTAAATTAATAGATTTTACTTTTTGAGAATTTTTAGGTTTATACAAGACTTGACCATAAAGTATAAAACTTTTCATATACTCCGATCTCTTGCCTCCCATCCCTAATTTCCCCTATTATCAAATTTTAGTCTGTTATATTTGTTAAAGTTGGCAAAGTAATATCTCTGCTTTTGAATATGCTATCTAGGTTGGTCATAATGTTCCTTCCAAGGAGTAAGCATCTTTTAATTTCATGGCTGCAGTCACCATCTGCAGTGATTTTGGAGCCCAGAAAAATAAAATCTGACACTTTCCACTGTTTCCCCATGTATTTCCCATGAAGTGATGGGACCAGATGCCATGATCCTCATTTTCTGAATGCTGAGCTTTAAGCCAACCTTTTCACTCTCCACTTTCACTTTCATCAAGAGGCTTTTTAGTTCCTCTTCACTTTCTGCCATAAGGGTGGTGTCATCTGCATATCTGAGGTTATTGATATTTCTCCTGGCAATCTTGATTCCAGCTTATGTTTCTTCCAGTCCAGCGTTTCTCATGGTGTATTCTGCATATAACTTAAATAAATAGGGTGACAATATACAGCCTTGACATACTCCTTTTCCTATTTGGAACCAGTCTGTTGTTCCATGTCCAGTTCTAACTGTTGCTTCCTGCCCTGCATACAAATTTCTCAAAAGGAAGATCAAGTGGTCTGGTATTTCCATCTCTTTCAGAATAAGGGCTTTATTGAACTCCAACTAGAGACAATACCACCCTTAGTGATAGACTGAGGGTGAAGAAAGGCAAATAAGAAAAACTGTATAACTATCCAAGAAATAGACTCATAAAAACAGGATCCTCAATTATCAAAAGAAATAAATTTTGAATTTCAAGTAAAAAGCATTTAACTTGGAATTTCTATTATAAAACATCACATATTAGTCATACCAAGCTACCTTACAAAATAGTATAGACAGGGTAACTTAAACAATAGACATTTGTTTCTCATATTTCTGGAGGATGGAAAGTCCAAAATCAAGGTTCTGGCAAATTGGGGTTCATTCTGAGGCCTCTTCTCTCTTTCTTTGCAGGCAATCTCCATCTTACTGTGAGCTCACATGGCCTCTGTATATATCTGGAGAAACAGCTTTCTGGTGTTTCTTATAAAGACAGTAATCCTGTCAGATCAGGGCCCCACCCATGTGACTTAATGTAACCTTAATTATAGCAGCTGGAGAGGGTGTGGAGAAAAGGGAATACTCTTGCACTCTTCTTGAGAATGTAAATTGATACAGCCACTATGGAAGACAGTATGGAGACTGCTTAAAAAACTAGGAATAAAACCACCATATGACCCAGAAATCTCACTCCTAGGCATATAACCTGAAAACCAAAATGTAAAAAGACACATTGTTCATTGTATCACTATTTACAATAGCTAGAACATGGAAGTACCTAGATGTCCATCAACAGATGAATGGATAAAGAAGTTTTGGTACATATACACAATAGAATATTACTCAGCCATAAAAAAAGAATGCATTTGAATCAGTTCTAATGAGGTGGATGAACCCAGAACCTATTATACAGAGTGAAGTAAGTCAGAAAGAAAAAGCTAAATATCATATTCTAACACATACAAAATGAATCTAGAAAAATGGTATTGAAGATTTCATTTACAGAGCAGCAATGGAGAAACAGACTATAGATTTATGGACATGGGGAGAGGGGAGGAGAGGGAGAGATGTATGGAAAGAGTGACATGGAAATTTGCATTACCATATGTAAAACAGATGGCCAACAGGAATTTGCTGTATGGCTCTGGAAGCTCAAACAGGGGCTCTGTATCAACCTAGAGGGATGGGATGGGGTGTAAGATGAGAGGGAGGCTCAAAAGGGAGGGGTTAGATATATACCTATGGCTGATTCATGTTGAGGTTTGACAGAAAACAACAAATTCTGTAAAGCAATTATTCTTCAATTAAAATAAATAATTAATTTAAAAAACTCATTCAAAAAATGAAGATTATGGCTTCCAGTCCCATTACTTCTTGGCAAATAGATGGGGAAGTAGTGGAAACAATGACAGACTTTATTTTCTTGGCCCCCAAAATCACTGTATCTGGTAACTGCAGCCATGAAACTAAAAGACTCTTGCTCCTTGGAAGAAAAACTATGACATGACAAACATAGACAGTGTATTAAAAAGCAGAGACAACCTAGATGTCCATCATCAGATGAATGGATAAGAAAGCTGTGGTACATATACACAATGGAGTATTACTCAGCCATTAAAAAGAATACATTTGAATCAGTTCTAATGAGGTGGATGAAACTGGAGCCTATTATAAAGAGTGAAGTAAGCCAGAAAGAAAAACACCAATACAGTATACTAACGCATATACATGGAATTTAGAAAGACGGTAACAATAACCCTGTATGTGAGACAGCAAAAGAGACACAGATGTATAGAACAGTCTTTTGGACTCTGTGGGAGAGGGAGAGGGAGAGGGTGGGATGATTTGGGAGAATGGCATTGAAACATGTATAATATCATATAAGAAACGAGTTGCCAGTCCAGGTTCGATGCAGGATACTGGATGCTTGGGGTTGATGCACTGGGATGACCCAGAGGGAGGGTATGGGGAGGGAAGTGGGAGGGGGGTTCAGGAAGAGGAACATATGGACGCCTGTGGCAGATTCATGTTGATGTATGGCAAAACCAATACAATATTGTAAAGTAAAAAAATAATAATAATAAATGATAAATGGTTAAAAATAATAAATTAATAAAAAATAAAGTAATATACCACCTGCATTCTGTCAATTAATATCATTTAATTTACTCTTGATGGAAACAGCATTTGTAAAAAAAAAAAGAAGCAGAAACATTACTTAGCCAATAGAGGTCCATTTAGTCAAAGCTTTGGTTTTCCCAGTAGTCATGGATGTGAGGTGTGAGAGTAGGATCATAAAGAAAGCTGAGCATCAGAGAATTGATGCTTTGAATTGTGGTGTTGGAGAAGACTCTCAAGAGTTCCTTGGACTGCAAGGAGATCAAACCAGTCAATCCTAAGGCTAATTCAGGAAATCAATCTAAATATTCATTGGAAGAACAAACGCTGAAGCTCCAATACTTTGGCCACCTGATGTGAAGACTTGACTCATTTGAAAAGACCCTAATGCTGGGAAAGATTGAAGGCAGGAGGAGTAACAGAGGATGGGGTGGTTGGATGGTATCACCGACTTGATGGACATAAGTTTGAGCAAACTTCGGGAGATGGTGACGGACAGGGAAGTCTGGCATGCTGCAGTCCATGAGGTTGCAAAGAGTTGGACACAGTTGAGTGACTGAACAACAACAAAAATAGCATGGTTTATACATGCATACTGCCAACAGCCTAAAGAAAAATAATAAAATGGAAAGATTCCTTTTAGATATATGTTGAACTTTTAATAAATTCCTATTTTGAACAATGGAGCAAACAGTAAGTAGTCATGACGCAAATTTGCAAAAAGGTTAGTTACTGTATACCAGTTCATTATAATTTATGTTGCTCAGTAAGCAAAATAAAAATTTTGAAACACAAAATTGTGTAACTTCTATTCATGTGGACTTAGATAAAAAATCTGTGTGGTGTAAGAATCTAGTGTGGTTCTCATAGTCCTGACCTGATGAGGACACCTTTGCACCTTCCCTTAAAGTGACAATATTTGATGACTGATTATGTGTACATGATTGAATTTACACGAGAGTGGAACTCATCTTGCTAGGAAACTCTTTGTCTTTTGGCTTTGAAGTCATAGTCAGTTGTGAGCTTCCATACAGAGAAGGTCACACAGCAGATAGTGAGGGTGAGCACTGGTCACCAGGCAGCCCAAAACGGAGACCCTAAATCCAGTAGTCTCCTAGGTGTGTGAGTGTGTGCTCAGTCACCTCAGTCATGTCCCACTTTCTGTGACCCCATGGACTGTAGGCCACCAGGCTTCACTGTCTATGGGATTCTCCAGGCAAGAATACTGGAGTGGGTTGCCATTTCCTCCTCCAGAGGATCTTCCTATCCCAGGGGTTGAACCTGTGTCTCCTCCATTTCCTGCATTGCAGGCAGATTCTTTACCATTGAGCAACAGAGGAAGCCCCCAGCTTTCTAGTTACTTACTGAATACTGTTAAGAATCACATGAGTTTGGGCAAGGATAACTCTCCAGCTGAGTCTCAGCTGAGACCACAGTCCTGGCTGAGACCACAGTCCTGGCTGACACCCACACTGCAGCTTTATACAGACCTGAAGCACCCAGCTCAACTAAATGAACTAAATCCTGTCCAGGCTCCTAACCCACAGAAATGGTGAAATAATAAATCTTCCTGCTGTAAGCTAAAAAGTTTGTGGTGTTATTTCAGTAGATAACTAATGTAATCTCATTATATATTATTTATACCTTATCATTGGCTTTTTCAATTATCAAAAATTTATTTAAGAAATAAGTGCCTTACTACACACACACAGAATAATATACATGTGTGTGCACACATTTGCAGAAACATACAACATATACCAGTAAAAAAATGGTGATGCAGAGAGAAGTGTATATGATAAAGCACAATATTTGTTGTTAAGATATGTATTATTCAAATAATGCATGGTTGAACTGATTTTGTCTTTAAGTTTCAGAGCTCAGAAAATGAACTGAATTTTTTTAAGTAGTGAGAAACATGGGCAGAGCTCTCCTTGTAGATTGGTCAAGAAGTTGAGAGCCTAAGGTTTTGCCAATTACTAGCTTCCAGAAAATGCCAGCTTCAGAGGTCAATTTTGTTGTTACAAACAATGGAAATATAAAAATGCTTTAAACTCCTTTCTGATTAATGAAAGGTTAAAAGCTGAAGTATGTGTTGTCATGGCAATAGTGTTTTGTTTACAGAACTCGCCTTTTTTAGAACTTGTCCTTTAAATGGTAGGAAAGATTCACTTTAGTCTTAATGTTGTATTATACTCTTAGCTTTCATTAGTGAAATATTATATGTTCATTTTTCAATAAGAAGCACAAAATATTCCATTGCTCAATTTGTGCATTTATTTAATGTCACGGGTAGGCTCGGTACTAAAATTAAACACATCTGAAGAAAATGAATATGTACTGATTAATCTGATTGAATCCAGGAAAATACACAACTGTAATTCTAAATGTTGGTAAATATAACAAACTCTCACTAACATACAGGATGGAATATTAGAGACAATGCTCTGCTTCACAGTGATTTACTATGATGCAAGGACTATTTCATTTGTCAATTTCTCCTACTTCTGATAAACTGTATTAATCAGGATGATACAGGCTTTGTAGTTCTCACAATTGACTCTGACAATGCAGTGGCTAAAACATCACACAGTTGTTAAAGGGTCATATTCTCCAGGATATTTGACTGCTATGCAATACTTCATTGATTGAGGTTGCTTCTGTTCTATGCTCTACCATCTCAATACAAAGACTCATGATTGTCCTAGCAGAGGAAATGAGTGTTGGAGGGCTCTGCACATTTGTTCTGCTCAGAGCCTGTTGACTACAACTTATTACTTGGTCCTGTCTACTGTCTAGTACTAGGACACAGAGGAAAATACTGATTACATTTGCTAAAGCATTAGTAACCCTTCCACACCCATCATTCGGGAAAAACCATTCATTCACTTCCTTGCCTTGCTATCACACCATCACATTCTGCAATGCCCACCTCATCAATCATAGACTAGAGCTAATATTTCACTACACTAGTCTAACCTCTGCAAATATTAACTGATCCAATCTTTGGAAATAATAAAAATAATAGGAATTTTTAAAATTCATTCATATCAGAAATCAGATCAGATCAGATCAGTCGCTCAGTCGTGTCCGACTCTTTGTGACCCCATGAACTGCAGCACGCCAGGCCTCCCTGTCCATCACCAACTCCTGGAGGTCACTCAGACTCACATCCATCGAGTCAGTGATGCCATCCAGCCATCTCATCCTCTGTCGTCCCCTTCTCCTCCTGCCCTCAATCCCTCCCAGCATCACAGTCTTCTCCAATGAGTCAACTCTTCGCATGAGGTGGCCAAAATACTGGAGTTTCAGCTTTAGCATCATTCCTTCCAAAGAAATCCCAGGGCTGATCTCCTTCAGAATGGACCGGTTGGATCTCCTTGCAGTCCAAGGGACTCTCAAGAGTCTTCTCCAACACCACAGTTCAAAAGCATCAATTCTTTGGTGCTCAGCCTTCTTCACAGTCCAGCTCTCACATCCATACATGACCACAGGAAAGACCATAGCCTTGACTAGACGAACCTTTGTTGGCAAAGTGATGTCTCTGCTTTTGAACATGCTATCTAGGTTGGTCATAACTTTCCTTCCAAGGAGTAAGCATCTTTTAATTTCATGGCTGCAGTCACCATCTGCAGTGATAAGAGAAGGGCTACATTGTTATTTGGTTAGTTATTTGCTAGAAGAAACCATACTTTCTGGTATCCTGATCCTTGATCCACAGCTCTATTTCTGTTATCATTATCACTACAGATATCATTTCAATTTTTGTTATTATTGAGTGGTTTTTTCATATGATGTGGCAAAAGACTATGCACATTAAAAATTAATTTCTCAGGTTTTTAAAGTTTTCAGTATTTTGAAAAAAAAATATATATATACACACACACAAACATATATAATATAGTTGAATGTGTTCAACATTTGTTGACACTCATATTGTTGGTTCCTCAATGAATATCCTCACCATGGATATATTTTATAAAAATTTTTCATGTTATCTTTTTTCCATATTACTTGATATGAAATATATCATTTTGTTTTACAACTTTCTGAGATTTTATGTGCCATTTCTGTTCCTCAAGTTAGATTTTCTGTTTGTGACTATTTGGTTTCAATTATTTGTCCAAAAGATCAGAGAAATAGTATGAATAGATGCATGGAATTAGAAGAGAAAATTTTGTTCTGGTAAAAAGTCGAGAACTTTTCAGAAAAGGCTGTGATGTGAAATAATTGCAAATAATAAATTTAAGTAACTAGTTGGTAAATTATTTTGAGTTTTTTTTAATTGGTAGGTTTTTACCAAGAGCTGCAAGAGCATCAAAAAAATATTTCCTCAAATATAGAGCTTCCAAGTCTTCTGAGCTCCCTGATGTTTGCCATCTATTCCAGCCTAAATGTTCTCTAATTTTACATAAATCATCTAATGATCTAGATTGCCCATTGCTTCCAGCTCTCTTTTCATGTTTTATTTGGTTTAAGGAAAATCAGCTTTACATTGTGAAAAGCCATACTGTTAGTGAATTGTGAAATTGTGAGGGATTGTGCTATAATGACTGAATATTGGCTCTCCACAAACATGTTGCTTCAATGTGGATAGAACTGCCAGAGAATTTCACTTTCTCCCCTCAGTAGTCCATCGTTTCAGCAACAATTGTGGAAATCAAGTGAGATGTGAAGCCATTTTTGATTGCTTAAATGGCACATTTATACACGCCAGCAAGAATCTATGCTTCTATATAAACTGAAAAGAAAATGAAACAGTCTGTGGATATAGTCTCTCGGGTTGAATGGAGGTGGATCAGCTTGTACTTAACATCTGTTCAGGCTGGAAAGGCAGGGGAAGCTTAATATGTTTACTCAATCATACTGATTTCCTGGGTTCCAGGCAGAAAATCTGAAACATATGACCTCTGTTCACACTATGAGGGAGCTATTTAGAACAAAGGTGATGATCCTGGAAGAAAATGTGGAGATGCTCTCTCGGGTGCCAGCACAGTTGGAAAACTTTGCTGCCAGCAATCAACAGTCCTTAAATACCAACATTGCAGGCTTTAGTCAACTAGTGTACAGGGCAACTTCTAAAAACATTTAACAAGGACTAGGAAACAAAATTGGATTATTTCTTAACATATCAAAAAAAAATCAACATATGGTCTCCAAACCTTTTCATTTTTCCCCCTGCAAATCAGCACAAAATTATAATGCATTTAATGTAGCATTCCAATCCAAATAGTTGTGAAGCTAAATCATGAAGTTGAATTTCAGACTCCTTTTTTGAAAATTTGCCTGCCCTCCTAAAGCCAGATAACATGCAGTCACTGTATCAAAAGGGAAAAGCATAGGAGTGCAGTCTGTATGTAATCCCCGTAACATCAAAATGTTGTAAAACAAAAAAGTCATAAAATAAAAATTAATATTAGGAGGAAGTCTTATCAAATCTTATATAATGAGATTTTTTCTGTTGCTACCATTTCGGGTTTTTTGTTGTCGTTGCTGTTTGGTTTTAAGCAAACTTTCTCTTCTGACTTTGATTAGGTAAAGATAAGCCCAGGGTTTTTGTCTTGAGGATGTTATTCAATTCAAATTTCATGCTCCCCAAACTATCTTTGTTTTGGTTGGTAAGACTGCAGGACAGTAGCTACAATTCAATGGTATTAAGTGCTTTACTATACAGTAAGTCCCCTACATAGGAACCTTCAAGTTGTGAACTTTGAAATATGCGAGCATCCATCAACATTAGGCATGAGTGAAATTGCAACTTGTGGTGCCTTCATAGGTCAGATGGTAAAGCGTTTGCCTACAATGCGGGAGACCCATGTTCAATCCCTGGGTATGGCAACCCACTCTGTCCCATGGATGGAGGAGCCTCCTAAGCTACAGTCCATGGGGTTGCAAAGAGTTGGACACGACTGAGCGACTTCACTTTCTTTCTTTCTTTTGTCTTCTATTGCTGATGAACCTTCAGCTCTATCACCTCTTACCTCCTCTCTTTCCTGAAGTCAGTAATTCTTCTTGCCTGTTCACTTGATGTCATGGCCTGAATGCCAGCTGCTGTACTGTACTACTGTTCTTTTCAAGGTACTGTATGTTAAGATTAAAAATGTTTTATGTTTGTGTGTTTGTTTTTTATGTATTATTTCTGTGAAAAGGACTATAAACCTACTGCAGGTACATAGGAATATGTAGTGCATAGCCTATTGTGTTAGCTGGACACCTGGACTAACTTAGTTGGACTTACAAACAAATTGGAATACAAACATACTCTCATAATGGAACCTGTTTGTATGTAGGAGACTTACTGTATTCCATAAATTATACTGAGAGAGGTCAGAAAGAGGAACAAATAATTATGCCTGGAGTGTATCACATGTCACAGTCAGCCTTTGAATGGATTCTTAAAGAACAAATGCAAATTCACTGGCTGGAGTGGGAGAGAATATGCATTCTGAGGGGAGGAGGGCCTTTTGGAAATGTCAAGAATGTATTCAAAGTCCTAGAAATTTCAATTATTAAATGCATGTTAGATGCAGAGATAAAGCTGAAAAGACAGGTGGCTGAAAAGTTAGAAGTTATTGCCAAGAGATATTTTGATGTTAAAACAAAGGAGATTACATTTCATCGAAGAGGTCTGTGGTCTGCAAAGTGGGGTGTAGGTAACCTTTCTTCTTCCTCATCCTGCTGCCTCCTGTACCCTCTTCATCTCCATGAAGTTTTACCACCCTTGTCCACCCCTCACATTTTACATCACACCAACAATATCCTTGGTGGGTTTTCAATGAGCAGCATTAGATGCAAAAATTCTAAAATGTATATTCCAAAAAATATTACTGGTTTTCTATTTTAAATGGGAAATCATGAATAAAAACCTTTATAGTAATAAATGAAATATTAATGCATGAGAGTTAAGAGTATATTGTAGGTACAAAGATAACAAAATGAGGGAAATTACTACTTGTAAGCAATAATTGGGCTATTTTTATTTAGTAATTATCTATTAGATCTGGTAGAGTGACTTAACTGGACAGTGTATTTTAGGAACATGGCTTGTAGGATCTTGGTTATGATACATGTATTATATAAACAAAATATGTGATATTTATAATTCAATGTTTCACATCATACAAAGTTCTATATGACAATTATATTTTTATAAAAACCTAAAATTATAGGCAATCAATTGATTATTTGATAAATAACAAAGAAGAATGACATCTTTTAAGAACATGTCTTGTATAAGCTTTTGGGCTTTATATTTTCATATTTAAAAACCATATGAATTCATTCAATAAGCTAATACATATAAATTTGAATTATAATATATACATGGCACTTATACCTATATATCCCTCTTCAAAGTGAATGCATGTATTTATCTTATAAGGAGTATACTGGCCTAAAAAAATCTTTTTAATTAATTACAGAAAAATAAAGGCTCTATAAATAATATAGAAGCTTCTCTTTCTATATTACATGTATGACTGATTCTTATATTTATTGAAGATAGATAACCTGGGAAAAATCTTGTTTTTTTAAGACTGAGAAATATCAACAACAAGGTTTAAGATTAAATTAAGCAAGATTTTTCTGAAGTTTCAGTTTGAAATTTGATCTCATTTGGAATTAATCTCAATGTAAAACCTATAATCACTTATATTAACAAGCAAGAACAATGAAACATCAATTGTATCTTGCTAACTGAATTGAGAGTTGAAGGGTTTTGAGGTAGTTAGGATTTCAGTTGAGTTCAGTTGCTCAGTCGTGTCTGACTCTTTGCGACCCCATGAATCTCAGCACGCCAGGCCTCCCTGTCCATCACCAACTCCCGGAGTTCACTCAGACTCAACGTCCATTGAGTCAGTGATGCCATCCAGCCATCTCTTCCTCTGTCGTCCCCTTCTCCTCTTGACCCCAATCCCTCCCAGCATCAGAGTCTTTTCCAATGTGTCAACTCTTCACATGAGGTGGCCAAAGTATTGGAGTTTCAGCTTTATTATCAGTCCTTCCAAAGAACACTCAGGACCAATCTCCTTTAGGATGGACTGGTTGGATCTTCTTGCAGTCCAAGGGACTCTCAAGAGTCTTCTCCAACACCACAGTTCAAAAGCATAAATTCTTCAGCACTCATCTTTCCTCACAGTCCAACTCTCACATCCATACATGACCACAGGAAAGACCATAGCCTTGACTAGATGGACCTTTGTTGGCAAAGTAATGTCTCTGCTTTTGAATATGCTATCTAGGTTGGTCATAACTTTCCTTCCAAGGAGTAAGCGTCTTTTAATTTCATGGCTGCAATCACCATCTGCAGTGATTTTGGAGCCCCAAAAAGAAAGTCTGATACTGTTTCCACTGTTTCCCCATCTATTTCCCATGAAGTGATGGGACCAGATGCCATGATCTTCGTTTTCTGAATGTTGAGCTTTAAGCCAATCTTTTCACTCTCCACTTTCACTTTCATCAAGAGGCTCTTTAGTTCCTCTTCACTTTCTGTCATAAGGGTGGTGTCATCTGCATATCTGAGGTTATTGATATTTCTCCCAGCAATCTTGATTCCAACTTGTGCTTCTTCCAGCAACTTAATACTAGAAAAGGCAATGGCAACCCACTCTAGTACTCTTGCCTGGAAAATCCCATGGACGGAGGAGCCTGGTGGGCTGCAGTCCATGAGGTCGCTAAGAGTCAGACAGGACTGAGCAACTTCACTTTCACTTTTCACTTTCGTGCATTGGAGAAGGAAATGACAACCCACTCCAGTGTTCTTGCCTGGAGAATCCCAGGGACAGGGGAGCCTGGTGGGCTGCTATCTATGAGGTTGCAAAGAGTCAGACACGACTGAAATGTCTTAGCAGCAGCAGTAGCTTAATACTAATTTTTTTTCCCACAAACTACATGTAAAATGAAGGCAAATTATCATGAGTAGGCATAGATGTTTGCTATTTTCAGTATATTTACAAATCTTAAGCAATTGTTTTATTTTTTCCAAATTTTAAACACTAACAAAAAAGAGAGCCTTTGAATAATATTATCCACTGTTGAATATGCATCCTAAAAATTCGAACGTACATAGGATGCATATATCTTAATAGTTACCCAAAACATGTCCCAATAAGCAATAATCATGTTCAAAATATGAAAGTACTGGGTGGCTAATATTGGAACCTGTTGATTAACATTAATGCCATCAGAATCTCAATACTAAATTCAGTTCTTGTAACACATCAATTTCCTGCAACAAGTAACTAGAGAAAATATTCTGTGGCAACAAAAACAGGATGTGCTGTGCCTTCCACCCACAAACAAGAAAAGGTACAGAGAGCAATTCAAACTTAAATTCGTTGTTTTAAAATGTTCATATATCCATCAGGCTTACATGTTTTCACTTCTCATTACGAAGGCAGTTAGATCATTAGGCTAAATATACATTATATTTCAATGGAAAAACCCATAGCAAAAGCATTAAAGTGAAAAAAAAAAAAAAAAGAATTTTCCTTTAAATGGATGAGAGCTGTTTCTTTGAATTTGCAAAATCCAAATGTTTGAAGTCTAACTTTGAAAATGGCTCCAATCTTAAATTGCTTTATATAATTAGTTCAAAATTGGGTATTACATCAGTAGCATGAACCCTCTGAAAATGCATGTTTATACAACAAATAAGTTATATTTACACATATGCTCCTAGAAGGAATATTTCTCTATAGATGTGTGTGCTTACTCACCCAGTCATGTCTGACTCTCTGAGACATCATGGACTGCAGCCTTCCAGGCTCCTCTGGCATTGGGGATTCTCCAGGCAAGAACACTGGAGTGGGCTACCATGCCCTCTTCCAGGGGATCTTCCCAACCCAGGGATTGAATCCAGGTCTTCCACATTGCAGGTGAATTTTTTACTGATTGAGCCACCAGGGAAGCCCAAGAATACTAGAATGGGTAGCCTATCTCATCTCCAGGGGATCTTTCCAATCTAGGAATCTAATCAGACTCTCTGGCATTGCAGGCAAATTCTTTGTCAGCTGAGTTACCAGGGAAGCCCATTTCTATATTGGTCAGTCAGTCAGTCAGTCAGTCAGTTCAGTTGCTCAGTCGTGTCCAACTCTTTGCGACCCCATGAATCTCAGCACACCAGGCCTCCCTGTCCATCATCAACTCCTGAAGTTCACTCAGACTCACATCCATCGAGTCAGTGATGCCATCCAGCCATCTCTTCCTCTGTCGTCCCCTTCTCCTCCTGCCCCCAATCCCTCCCAGCATCACAGTCTTTTCCAATGAGGCAACTCTTCGCATCAGGTGGCCAAAGTACTGGAGTTTCAGCTTTAGCATCAGTCCTTCCAAAGAACACCCAGAGCTGATCTCCTTTAGGACGGACTGGTTGGATCTCCTTGCAGTCCAAGGGACTCTCAGGAGTCTTCTCCAACACCACAGTTCAAAAGCATCAATTCTTTGGCACTAAGCTTTCTTCACAGGCCAACTCTCACATCCATACATGACCACTGGAAAAACCATAGCCTTGACTAGATGCTAATGGTACCTCAAAATTAAGAGGGATAATGAATTTGAGAAAGAAACACAAGGAAAAAAGAGACAGGGAGCCAAGGAGAGACAGTGACAGAGAGAAAGAGAGATTACCACAGTAACAATCTTTAGAAATAAAACAGAATTTTTATCTTCCTTAATGAGATAAACTGTTGCCTTTACTGTTTCTCTTTTTAGTTGACAAGTCACATCAGACTCTTTTGTGATTTCATGGACCATGGCCCACTAAGTTCCACGGTCCATGGGATTTTCCAGGCAAGAATAGTGGAGCAGGTTGCCCATCCCTACTCCAGGGGATAATCCAGACCCAGGAATCAAATCCCAGTCTCCTTATTCTTCTGCACTGGCAGGCAGATTCTTTACCACTGAGCCACCAGGGAAGCTCTGTTGCTTCTATGCTGCTGCTGCTGCTAAGTCACTTCAGTCATGTCCGACTCTTGTGTGTAATTGCAAATGAAGAACCATAGGAGGCCATTCCTACTTCTAATAAAGTTCAGTGATTGAAAGCTAAATTTTAAAACACTAGGATGGAGATTTCACTACATGGTATTTATAATAAATTTTGGCATGAAAATAACATGTTGAACAGGATTTAGCCTGGTATAACTATTCACTCATTGAAATTTAAATGTTAAATTGATCTCTTTATTCACATTAGAACAAAAGATACACTCAAACACTCCTTTCGTCTTAAAAAGGAAGTTGAAAACATGGGACTTTTCTTAACTGACTTTCCTCAAATCATCAGTATTTCTAAAGGATATTTCTTTTCAGCTTTTATACCACAGAGATTTTCACTTTTTTGACAAAAATCCTGGCTAATTTAAGCCCATGGCAGGAAGCAAGTTGAGGTCAGTAAAACAGCATTATCATATATCCTCTTGTTCAGTGAAGTAACACTTGAAAAAAGTCTGCTGAAAGCCAACCTAATCACTGTCAACTCCAGAATTGTCAGGCAATTCCCAATCTTCCAGGCTGTTATTCAACTTCCCTTTTGTATTCAGGGATTTGCAGGCTAAGTAAATGTCTTTCAGAATAAGTCAAATTTAAGAGCATTGTCCAGCTCAATGTTTCCATTGCATGGGATAATCATGGTTCAGTGGATAAGAGCAAAATTGGAAGTGAAGAAATGCTCTAAATGGTTAGGCCTGTCCAAATTTCAGCCTCTGACACTGTCAAGAACCTTTTCCAAGAAGCTTTAATTACCTCACCTACAAACCAGAAGCAGTAAGATCTACTTTTCCTTTCCAGCCAGGCTGTTTTAGGAATTAAATTAAATACATTTTTGAAAACACATTTGAAATAATAATTTATGATGGCATTATTTTAATTCTCACAGTATTCTGAGACTATCAAGTTAAAAGTCTCATTAGTTATAATCTTTAACCTTGATCACCAAAATTCATCAGAAAATTATGTTGCTCATAACTTCAGTCGCTCCTTGTGTCAGTTAAACATTTATTAAGCAACTATGGTGTGCAAATGATATTCTTGTAACTAATATATAGTATTATGAATCTAAAACAAGAATAAGAATTATATGAAACTGTGCTGGAAGACAGTTAAATGTTTTAAAAGCAATGCATAGTAAGTTTTACTTCATTTAGAAGACAATATACTTTTGGTAGACCTGTTTTTAGCAACAAGAGTAAATTTGAAATGCAAATCATTTTATTCCTCAATCACTTTAGAAATCTAAAATTGTTTTACAATTACCTTTAGAATAACACCACAAATATTTAGTTCTTTAAGGCTTTGTATGAGCTGGCCCCAGCCTGACTCATCAAACTTACATCATATTCCTCTTCCTCCATCAAATATCCCTCAGAATTTTGTCATTGTACTTAGAAATAGTACTCTACTTTTGCTAGGGAAGATATAACATACCATAACCTCTGATAAAGGCTTCTGCCAATGCAGGAGATGAGGGTTGGATCCCTGGGTCAGGAATATATGCGAGAGAAGGAAATGGCAACTCACTCCAGTATTCTTGCTTGGGAAATCCTGTGGGCATAGGAGAGTCAGATATGGCTTAGAGACTAAATAACAACAATAAGACTCTTTTGGATATAAATTGCTCATTCAGGAATCAGACAAAAATTTGGTGAGGTTAACATTCCTTTTTGATAGTAGAGGATCTTAACTGCTATTCTTATATAAATGGAAAACTAACTAACCAAACTTCACAAGAAAGTGTAAAATGTTGGATATATATTTTTAGAAGTTAAAATTGGAAGTGGTACAGCAACAAACTTATGAAGCCATACAATTCAATTCAGTTCAGTCGCTCAGTCATGTCTGACTCTTTGCAACCCCATGAATCGCAGCACGCCAGGCCTCCCTGTCCATCACCAACTCCCAGAGTTCACTCAGACTCACATCCATCGAGTCAATGATGCCATCCAGCCATCTCATCCTCTGTCGTCCCCTTCTCCTCCTGCCCCCAATCCCTCCCAGCATCAGAGTCTTTTCCAATGAGTCAACTCTTCGCATGAGGTGGCCAAAGTACTGAAGTTTCAGCTTCAGCATCATTCCTTCCAAAGAAATCCCAGGACCGATCTCCTTTAGAATGGACTGGTTGGATCTCCTTGCAGTTCAAGTCTTCTCCAACACCACAGTTGATCCATCTTGATGTATGGCAAAAGCAATACAATATTGTAAAGTTAAGCAAAATAAAATTTAATAAAAAAAAACCCCAAAGCATCAATTCTTTGGCACTCATCTTTCTTCACAGTCCAACTTTCACATCCATATATGAGTACTGGAAAAACCACAGCCTTGACTAGATGGACTTTTCTTGGCAAAGTAATGTCTCTGCTTTCGAATATGCTATCTAACTTGGTCATAACTTTCCTTCTAAAGAGTAAGCATGTTTTAATTCCATGGCTGGAATCAGCATCTGCAGTGATTTTGGAGCCCCCAAAAATAAAATCTGCCACCGTTTCCACTGTTTCCCCATCTATTTCCCATGGAGCAATGGGACCAGATGCCATGATTAGTTTTTTGAATGTTGAACTTTAAGCCAACCTTTTCACTCTCCTCTTTCACTTTCATCAAAAGGCTTTTTAGTTCCTCTTCACTTTCTCCCATAAGGGTGGTGTCAACTACATATCTGAGGTTATTGGTATTTCTCCTGGCAATCTTGATTCCAGCTTGTGCTTCTTCCAGCCCAGTGTTTCTCATGATGTACTCTGCATATAAGTTAAATAAGCAGGGTGACCATATACAGCCTTGACATACTCCTTTTCCTATTTAATACAGACTGTTATAAATTCCTCTAAGCTATTTAACACAAGCAGTCAGGCAAAGATATCAAATGGGTCTATTTTGTTACTTTGCCTTCTTGGTATAATTCTAAAACAATCCAAGGACTTCAGAAAGAGTCAACTTAAACGTCAGGGGTTGTAGGGAGGTTCTTTGTTTGTTTCTACCATTCTAGCTTCTAGTTTTGTATTCCTCAACCCTTCTTCTTCTTTTTTTTTTTTTTTTTTTTCTGATAAAGTTGCATGCCTTATTCACCTTCCTCTATGTTAGGAGCTACTGTACTCTTGGATGCCATTGAGCTAATTGGGGATCAGTCCTTTCTATGCCACTTGGATTTCTGTGCCTATTCCATTTCTCTGGCTTTCAATATTTTGGTACTTGACCAACACCACCTACTCTCAAACTAATTTAACTATCATCTGAGACCACTTGACTTCTGCACCATTTTACCACTTGGTTGTTGGGCAGACCTGTCATTAATCTATCCAACCATATAGAAATACTTTCTCTTAAATGCTCTTGAAACTAGTTACATTTTCAGCTTTATTTATGGAGAGTTGACACAAGCATACAGAGATGCTCTCATTTCATATTTTTATTCATATTAATTTCACATTTTTACTTATAGATATTATTTGGTATTTCCAGCCAGCACTCTTAAACCTTGATGTCATCTTTAATACTTGTGGGGTTTTTTCCCTCCTCATTGGCCATTGTAATTTCACTTTTATTCTCTCCCTCTATGCCCAGTCAGGTCTTTATGAACTGACTAATGGATTTGAGCACTAGGTTCCTATAGGGCTAGCATTTGAGGATCTGCCTTTATAATTAATCACAACCATCTAAAAATCACACTCACTTCCAGAAATACAACCCTGATCACATCTCTCACTTTAAAAATTTTTTCAGTTTATAACCTCTGCTTATGGTTCATGGCTTAGTTAGACATTGAGAGTTCTCTGAAGTCTAGCCTGCATGATCATTCCTATTCTTATTTTCCATATGTCCTAGGATATATCTGATTCTCCTCAAAATGTATTACTCACTGTTTTTCAGGAATATTTCCACATTTCTACTTCTACTTATCTATTTATGTTTTCTCTGGCATTCATTTTTCACTTCCCTCTATTAAGAACTTTTACTCCTTTTTCAAGGGTCATTTAATATCAATTTTTCAATGAGAAGTTCTGTTTAATCACTCCATGGAGTGCTCAGTGAAGTGAAAGAGGAAGTTTTAAAAGCAATAAATAAGGTCACAGTTAAATAAATGCTGTGCTTGGAGATTTGGTTCAAATAAACTTGAACACCACACATTGCATTATCCTTACTTCTTGGGACTTCTTCACCTAGATTATAGTTCCTTACAGTCACAGATCATATAATGTTCCTCTGCTTCTTTATTGTCTCCTATAAATCTTCCAAATAAAATATGTCTAATATTGATTTATTGTTTGATTGCTTAAGTCAGAAGATATGTTCTACAAAGGCAAGGCTCTGAGTAGAATTTTTTAATTTGATTCTGTCCAGTGATTCAAGAAAGCCCCCCAAACTTCATTAAAAAACTCACATTTTATGCGCTTAGGTCATCATTTATTAATTATACAAATAATCATCAAATGATTTATTAGAGTATGAAGTACACTTTTAAATGCTGAGGAGATGGCAGAATAGGGGAAAATGCCTTGCTAAGTGTTATTTTCAGCATTTAGCCAATTTTAAGATTATATTTCTTGATATTTATAAACTATCATATGCTTTTATTATATTACATTATTAAATATTTCTACATATTATATCCTCTATATTACATATTATTTTCCTTTTTCCTCTCCAGTGGAGAGGTACACCTAATCATAGACTTTTTTCTCATCAGATCAGATCAGATCAGTCGCTCAGTCATGTCCGACTCTTTGCGACCCCATGAACCGCAGCACGCCAGGCCGCCCTGTCCATCACCAACTCCCGGAGGTCACTCAGACTCACATCCATCGAGTCAGTGATGCCATCCAGCCATCTCATCCTCTGTCGGCCCCTTCTCCTCCTGCCCTCAATCCCTCCCAGCATCAGAGTCTTCTCCAATGAGTCAACTCTTCGCATGAGGTAGCCAAAATACTGGAGTTTCAGCTTTAGCATCATTCCTTCTAAAGAAATCCCAGGGCTGATCTCCTTCAGAATGGACTGGTTGGATCTCCTTGCAGTCCAAGGGACTCTCAAGAGTCTTCTCCAACACCACAGTTCAAAAGCATCAATTTTTTGGTGCTCAGCCTTCTTCACAGTCCAGCTCTCACATCTATACATGACCACAGGAAAGACTATAGCCTTGACTAGGCGAACCTTTGTTGGCAAACTAATGTCTCTGCTGTTGAATATGCTATCTAGGTTGGTCATAACTTTCCTTCCAAGGAGTAAGCGTCTTTTAATTTCATGGCTGCAGTCACCATCTGCAGTGATTTTGGAGCCCAGAAAAACAAAGTCTGACACTGTTTCCACTGTTTCCCCATCTATTTCCCATGTAGTGATGGGACCAGATGCCATGATCTTTGTTTTCTGAATGTTGAGCTTTAAGCCAACTTTTTCACTCTCCACTTTCACTTTCATCAAGAGGCTTTTTAGCCCCTCTTCACTTTCTGCCATAAGGGTGGTGTCATGGTAGATAATAAATACAGAATATGGGAACACCAGGCATAAAATACTTAAATACAAATATCATAATCTGTGCAATTTTTTGTAAGTTTGTCTGATGTTCAGTTTACTCTTGTCCTTTATATGAATAAACTATTTTACTTGAAATCAATGTTTTCTTTTTCTTTCTTATTATATTTATTTAAAGGGAAAAAGTCTTGGGATTGCAAAGAGTTGGACGTGATTGAGCAACTTCATTTTTTAAATGATCTAACACATCTTTCTCCCAGAAAGTCACATGGTTGACTCCTTCACTTTCTTCTGTCTATACTTAGATGTCATTAAGTATAGACCTTCTTGAACCAAGTTATATAAAATATCATTCCTTCTCCACTATTTATGATCTCTTTTGTATTTATTTTCCATTATTCATGTACCGCTTACATTATCACATTTTGTCCTTTATATGCTATGTGTTATGTTAAATCATTTCAGTCATGTCTGACATTTTGTGACATTGGACTGTAGCCTGCCAGGCTCCTCCATCCATGGGGATTCTCTTGGCAAGAATACTAGGATAGATTGCCATGCCTTCCTTCAGGGTATCTTCCCAACCCAGGAACTGAAATTGTGTCTTTTATATCTCCTTCATTGCAGGTAGGTTCTTTACCCACTGAGCCACCTGGAAAGCCCTTCTCTCTCTCTCTCTCTCTCTCTCTCTCTCTCTATATATATATCTATATATATATATATATATATATATATATATATAATCTGTCAGACAAGGAATGTTGTTTTCTTCACTTCTATGTTGAGGAAGTTGGAAAGAGTGACTTGTAAAATGAAGGTGATTAATGAATATTTTTTGAATGTTTGAAAATCTGTGTTATTGAAACTTGTGGAAATCTTTTCTTTGTATTTAAACGATTCTAATTTGAACATTTTCTATTTGATTTCAAGTAAGAATGGTATGTTTATATGAAACCATTTAGACAAAATAGACATTTTTGTATTCCATGTTTAATCCACTGGGAAGAAACCTACCTCTGCACTCATATGAATGAACTACAATGCACCACTGAAGCCTAGTGTTCAATGGAATAAATAATTCTCAAGATTTCTTGAATTAAGCTATGAAATAGGAGACACAATTGTCTCAGAAGCATTCCAGAACATGAAAGGAAGATGACTTGCATTCAAGCATAGGTGTTTTTCCATAGTTATAAAAGCAATAGTAACTTATAAAATTGTTTCTCTACTTTTGTATCCTTTTTTTAAGTCCTATAGCTTGTGCATTTGAATATCTACGGCTTTAAGAAGTCATATAATATGAAATGCTTTGGAATGTTTGTAATGACCTACAGTTAAGGGAAGCAAAGTTGTCTAGTATTCTCATTGTGGTCTTCTCTGTCTAAAGAAGAAATATTATATTTAAAAAAATAGTTGGCAAAATATGGCAAGAAAATAGATAAAATATATGCCTATTCTGCAAAAATGTATGTGTATGTGAGTGTGTGTGGAAAGAGAAAGGAAAAGAGAGAGCTGTTTTACTACTCACACAGAAATAAAAGTTACAACATACATAGTGTCTTAAGAAGAGTTTTATTGTTATCTTATTATAACCCAGTTGAGCTCTATAAAAATTCTCTGAATGTATAATATAAAAGCCCATATTATTTACCATCTCTACTGCTTCAGCATTTACTGTCTAGATATTTATGACAAAGAATATATTTAGTATATTTAACTGTTTATCTCTCCTTTTTAAATTTTATATTATTTTCTAAGGATGGACTTACTATTTCACTGTGTGAATTGTCAAGTCTTGCTAGAAATTCAAGTCCATTTCACTAGGAATAGATTTATGAAACTTCATGTTTCCTAGCTGTGCATATATACATACCTATTAAAGAGAAATATTATGATGTCTTTCTTTGATATAAAATATTGAAAAGATTTTCTGTTTCAATTCCAACTTTAAATAGAACAGTGAAATAAATATAGGATATATGAAAATAAATCTGTCACATAAAGAGTGTAGATCATACTGTTTCTAGTGTTATTTCAACCTCTCCAGTTCTACAAATGGTTAACTACATACTAGATTAATATTGAATTGTGGAAAAAAAATGACTGGATCTTCATTATCTCTAATACGAGTCATTATATTATTAGAGACATACTTGTCAGTGACATTGCTTCTCCAAGAATTTCACTGGAGTTTACACTTTATGAATAAAGTAAAAGAGTTAATGTTTTCTGAATTGCTAAAAATAATGGGAAAACTAATCTGCTAATCTAAAAGTAATATTTTAAAATATTTTTGATATATGAAGAATGAAACAACTGCTAGTCATACAATTACCTGCATAATTGTGTCCATTCATCATTTAAGAGTAACTCAGCATTCATTTTATAATTTTCTGTTTAGTAATTGTTAAAGGCATTGTTTGTAAAAAAAAAAAAAAAAAAGTTATCAAATAGTACAAAATTAAAACACCTTTAAATAACAGCCACAAGAGATAAAAACATCATTCAATTATTTTAATCTTATTTATTCCCAATATAGATCATATTCTGTATCAGAACACCAGTCCAAATGATACAGCATATATGTTCTCTACTGAAAAAATATGTATCTCTGTTTTTTTCTTGGTATAGCTATTTAGAGCAATCATTTGTCTGGATTATTAAGATGAATGAGGATTGTTGAAAACAAAAAGGCAAATAAAAGAATGAGAGGGAAATGTAGCATAAGAAATATCAGAAAGAAAAATAAACAGGAATCTTGTTATATATGATCCAATTTAGTATATAGAGATGGGCTTTCCTGGCTCAGATGGCACAGAATCTGATGCAATGCAGGAGACCTGGGTTCAATCTCTTGGTTAGGAAGATCACCTGGAAGAGGACATGACAACCCACTCCAGTATTCTTGCTTTGAGAATCCTCAAGGACAGAGGAGCCTGAAGGGCTACAGTCTATGACGTCACAAAGAGTTGGATATGACTGAGCAATTAAACACAGCATAGCACAATATATAGACATAGAGATACATAATGCCATTGTTAATGTATATGACAGTGAAAATAATTAGATAAGTGGAGTCAGACTTCACAAACTGAGAATATCTCTCCTCAGTTCAGTTCAGTTCAGTTCAGTCGCTCAGTCGTGTCTGACTCTTTGTGACCCCATGAACCACAGCACGCCAGGCATCCCTGTCCATCACCAACTCCCGTACTTCACTCAAACTCACATCAAACGAGTCGGCGATGCCATCCAGCCATCTCATTCTCTGTCATCCCCTTCTCTTCCTGCCCACAATCCCTCCCAGCATCAGAGTCTTTTCCAATGAGTCAGCTCTTCACATGAGGTGGCCAAAGCACTAGAGTTTCAGCTTTAGCATCATTCCTTCCAAAGAAATCCCAGGGCTGATCTCCTTTAGGATGGACTGGTTGGATCTCCTTGCAGTCCAAGGGACTCTCAAGAGTCTTCTCCAAAACCACAGTTCAAAAGCATCAATTCTTCCGCGCTCAGCTTTCTTCACAGTCCAACTCTCACATCCATACATGACCACAGGAAAAACCATAGCCTTGACTCTAACTCATTGACAATTGGTTTATTTCATTATGATTAATACTTTTGAAAGACAACCATTTCTGAATAGCTGTACATATAACAATATTTAGGTGAAAGACATAGAATGTGAAGTCACATGTGAAAAGTCTAGTTTTTCTGTGTAAAAAACATTCTAAGATGCACTTATTACTTTAATTAATAAATTTAAAATGTTCATTGAGTGAGCCCTTTCTATCAAATTAAGTACTTAAAATATATATCATTCTTTTAGACAACTAAGGTACCTTTTCTTTAAAAATAAAACTGGCAAAAGAACTAACAGGTTTGACACACCATATCGGTCATGGCCAAGAAAGTTATGACTGACAGCCTGCCCAGGGCCTCAGGGACATATCTTTAGAAGAAGGTTAGTGTCCAAAGCCAGAGTTCAAGGAAAAGTTCTGGAATAGAGCAAGACTAATACCTCAGAGGGTAGCAAAAGCTGCCAAGATCAAATTAAAATCAATTCATCAGTTTATGGGCAACTCATGTGGCAAAGACAAGGCCAGAGCTCTATGATTCTGCACCACACAACCAATGAAAAATCATTTTTATAAAGTCTTCAGAGAGGAAAGTGATATCTTGTGATAGTAACCAACAAGCTGTCAATTTATTTCAGGTGTTTGAGACGGTCCCTCTCTCTCTCCTTATTCAAGAAAGATATTAATTTTGCAGAATTGTATATTGTGTAACATTTTGTGTTACTTGGAGAATTTTTCACAGTAATTATTAAAAATGGTAAACCCATATTTTTCAATCTATATTGTGGCATAATGTTAAAACTGTGTGAAAGATATCACTGATGCTAAGAAAAGACTGGTTTGAATCATATTTCTACCACTTAATAACTGAACAAACTTGAGATGTTATTTTACATCTCTAAGCTTTGGTTTCACTACTTCTAAAATGGTGCTGATAATAAATAGCCTGCAATGTTGCTATGAAGATGAATTGATAAAATGAAAATACAATATTTAAAGAGAGATTGGAGAAGAGCTATAGTAGCTATAATTTTATTGTGCAGTTCTCTGACAGCTAAGTTCAGAGACTAACATACAACCACCACAGTTCATTCTGCTGCAGAAGATGAAAATTATAGAACTAGGATGGCATAAATCTTTCATCTCAGGTATTCATGCCAACATATTCCTAATGGTTACATGGTGAACTATATCAAGGAAAGTTTTGGAGTTCATTCACGTCCACCATGAAGCACTATTTATAGTTGGTAGAAAAGAATGGCAGCATAACTATAGATGTTAACTCCTATGTACAATGCTTAATTAAAATAATCTAACTGACATTTTTCTTTCAATGTAAATTACCTTAATTTGGAGTGTTTATAAAAATTACTTAAGTGCTATGTAAGTGGAAAATTAGCTATGCTGTAAGGTTCATGCTGCTACTGCTAAGTCGCTTCAGTCATGTCTGACTCTGTGCGACCCCATAGACAGCAGCCCACGAGGCTCCCCCGTCCCTGGGATTCTCCAGGCAAGAACACTGGAGTGGGTTGCCATTTCCTTCTCCAATGCATGAAAGTGAAAAGTGAAAGGGGAGTCGCTCAGTTGTGTCCGACCCTCAGCGACCCCATGGACTGCAGCCTTCCAGGTTCCTCCGTCCATGGGATTTTCCAGGCAAGAGTACTGGAGTGGGGTGCCACTGTAAGGTTCATAGAAGCACACAAAAACAAAATAATTCAAATATTTTGATCAGCAACACTGTTAATACCATCAATAACATAGCAATCACTCAGATATGATTACTATACATTTTAAAAAAATATGTATGTGAGATGAAAGTTGCTCAGTTGTATCTGACTCTTTGTGACCCCATGGACTATACAGTCCATGATATTCTCCAGGCCAGAATACCAATCCAGGGATCAAATCCAGGTTTCCTGCATTGCAGGCAGATTCTTTACCATTCTTTACCATTCTTTCCCTTCTTTACCACAAGGGAAGCCCTGTAAAAACAACAACAACAACAACAACAAAGAGTACCTATATATAAACCATAACAAATTTAAGGAAAATATTAATAGCTACCATTTGTTTTGCCATATTTCTCTTTTCTTTCCTAGAGAAATTTTAGAACTTGTATAAGCAGATTAAAATACCAGGAAACTTTCTTTCATTTGTTCTTGGAGAACAATCGTTCTGAAGCATCATATGGATGGTAGAGCCACAACAGGAAGACACAATACAAATACATGGTAGTAAGAAACTCAGTTGTCACATATTTGAATTTTTGTTGAAGATATGACATTCATCAATCCTTCGGGACATACAATATTAAAATTTAAATATAAAACTGTTAAGGAGGTGGGAGGGATGTTCAAGTGGGAGGGAACATGGGTAAATCTATGGCTGATTCATGTTGATATTGTATACAAATCAACACAATACTGTAAAGCAATTATCTTTTAATTAAAATAAATAAATGAAACAAAAATATAAAACTGTCTTGGAGATAATTTTTAGTACCTAGAATTGTTTAATGCTAATACAAAAATTTTAATATGTTAACAGATAAGGGAATAAAATAAAATAGGTCTAATTCCTATACCTTTGAACTAAGGAGGTGCCCCTTTTAGGGGCAATTTATCTAAAATGCCTCAGGTGGCCCTGAATGTTTAACAAGGCATTTTGTTGTTGGCGGTGGTATTGGAAGGCATTCACAGGTGAATTATGTTTCTTGCCAGAGTTAACTGAATTGTATTTTTCTTCAGTTCAGTTTCTCAGTCATTTCCAACTCTTTGAGATCCCATGGACAGCAGCACACCAGGCCTCCCTGTCCATCATCAACTCCTGGAGTTTACTCAAAGCCATGTCTATTGAGTCGGTGATGCCATTCAACCATCTCATCCTCTGTTGTCACCTTCTCCTCCTGCCTTCAATCTTTGGCAGAATGAGGGTCTTTTCAAATGAGTCAGCTCTTCACAAAAGGTGGCCAAAGTATTGGAGTTTCAGCTTCAACATCACTCCTTCCAGGGAACACTCAGGACTGATCTCCTTTAGGATGGATTGCTGGATCTCCTCGCAGTACAAGGGACTCTCAAGAGTCTTCTCCAACACCACAGTTCAAAAGCATCAATTGTTAAGCACTCAGGTTTCTTTACAGTCCAACTCTCACATCTATACATGACTACTGGAAAAGACATAGCCTTGACTAGACGGATCTTCGTTGACAAAGTAATGTCTCTTCTTTTAATATGCTGTCAGTTGTTCATAACTTTCCTTACAAGGAGTAAGAGTCTTTTAATTTCATGGCTGCAGCCACCATCTGCAGTGATTTTGGAGCCCAAAATAATAAACACTGCCACTGTTTCCATTGTTTCCCATCTATTTGCCATGAAGTGATGGGACCAGATGCCATGATTTTAGTTTTCTGAATATTGAGCTTTAAGCCAACTTTTTCACTCTCCTCTTTTCCCCTTATCAAGAGGCTCTTTAGTTCTTCTTTGCTTTCTGCCATAAAGGTGGTGTCATGTGCATATCTGAGGTTATTGATATTACTCCTGGCAATCTTGATTCCAGCTTGTGCTTCCTCCAGCCCAGCATTTCTCATGATGTACTCTGCATATAAGTTAAATAAGCAGGGTGACAATATACAGTCTTGACGTACTCCTTTTCCTATTTGGAACCAGTCTGTTGTTCCATGTCCAGTTCTAACTGTTGTTTCCTGACCTGCATACAGATTTCTCGAGAGGCAGGTCAGGTGGTCTGGTATTCCCATCTCTTTCAGAATTTTCCACAGGTTATTGTGATCCACACAGTCAAAGGCTTTGCCATAGTCAATAAAGCAGAAGTAGATGTTTTTCTGGACTCTCTTGCTTTTTTGATGGTCAAGCAGATGTTGGCAATTTGATCTCTGGTTCTTCTGCCTTTTCTAAATCCAGCTTAAACATCTGGAAGTTCATCATTCATGTATTGCTGAAGCCTGGCTTGGAGAATTTTGAGCATTACTTTACTAGTGTGTGAGATGATTGCATTTGTGCACTAGTTTGAATATTCTTTGGCATTGTGTTTCTTTGGGATTGGAATGAAAATTGACCTTTTCCAGTCCTTTGGCCACTGCTGAGTTTTCCAAATTTGCTGGCATATCGAGTACAGTACTTTCACTGCATCATCTTTTAGGCCTTGAAATAGCTCACCTGGAATTCCATCACCTTCACTAGCTCTGTTCATAGTGATGCTTCCTAAGGCCCACTTGACTTCACCTTCCAGGATGTCTGGCTCTAGGTGAGTGTGAGTGATCACACCATCATGATTATCTGGACTGTGCAGATCTTTTTTGTATGGTTCTTCTGTGTATTCTTGCCTCCTCTTTTTAATATCTTCTTCTTCTTTTAGGTCCATACCATCTGTCCTTTATTGTGCTTATCTTTGCATGAAATGTCCCTTGGTATCTCTAAATTTCTTGAAGAGATCTCTAGTCTTTCATATTCTATTGTTTTCCATTATTTATTTGCACTGATCACTGAGGAAAGCTTTCTTTTATCTCCTTGCTGTTCTTTGGAATTCTGCATTCAAATGGGTATATCTTTCCTTTTCTCCTTTGCTTTGCTTCTCTTCTTTTCACATCTATTTGTAAGGCCTCCTTTGACAGCCATTTTGCTTTTTCGCATTTCTTTTTCTTGGAGATGGTCTTGATCCCTGTCTCCTGTACCGTGTCATGAACCTCCACCAATAGTTCATCAGGCTCTCTATCAGATCTAGTCTTTTAAATCTGTCACTTCCACTGTATAATCATAAGGGATTTGATTTAGGTCATACCTGAATGGTTTAGTGGTATTCCCTACTTTCTTCAATTTATGTCTGAATTTGGCAATAAGGAGTTCATGATTTGAGCCACAGTCAGGTCTCGTTGTTTTTGCTGACTGTATAGAGTTTCTCCATCTTTGGCTGCAAAGAATATAATCAATCTGATTTCACTGTTGCCATCTGGTGATGTCCTTGTGTATAGTCTTCTCTTGTGTTGTTGGAAGAGGCTGTTTGCTATGACCAATGCATTCTCTTGGCAGCCTTTGCCCTGCTTCATTCTGTACTCCATGGCCAAATTTGCCTGTTACTCCATGTGTTTTTTGACTTCCTGATTTTGCATTCCAGTCCCCTATAATGAAAAGGATATCTTTTTTGAGTGTTAGTTCTAAAAGCTTTTATAGGTTTTCATAGAACCTTTCAACTTCAGCTTCTTCAGCATTACTGGTCTGGGCATAGACTTGGATTACCGTGAAATTGAATGGTTCACCTTGGAAATGAACAGATATCATCTGTCATTTTTGAGATGTATCCAACTACTGCATTTCAGACTCTTTTGTTGACTATGATGGCTACTCCATTTCTTCTAAGGGATTCTTGCCCAGAGTAGGAAATATAATGGTCATCTGAGTTAACTTCATCCATTCCAGTCCATTATAGTTCACTGATTCCTAAAATGTCGACGTTCACACTTGCCATCTCTTGTTTGACCACTTCCAATTTGCCTTGATTCATGGACCTAAAATTCTAGGTTTCTATGCAATATCAGTCTTACAGCATCAGACCTTGCCTCTGTCACTGGTCACATCCACAACTGGGTATTGTTTTTCCTTTGGTCTCTTCTTTTCATTCTTTCTGGAATTATTTCTCCTTTGATCTCCAGGAACATAATGGGTACCTACTGACCTGGACAATTCATCTTTCAGTGTCTTATCCTTTAGCCTTTTCATACTGTTCACAGGGTTCTCAAGGAAAGAATACTGAAGTGGTTTGCTATTCCTTTCTCCAGTGGACCACATTTCGTCACTATTACTTTTCTTTCAATAATAGTAAATGGTTCTTTTTCAAAAATATCCATGATTTTCACAGAGAATCTGGTTAACTTACAAATGAATGGTTTAAACTTGACCGTAATTCTTTTTTTTTTTAATTTTAGAACTAGAAATTATAATTTTTTGCAGTTTACTTTTTATCTTTTTTTCTATACAGTTTTTTTTTTAATTCTGTAAGTTTGATTTATTTCACAACAACACAGAATATTTCAAAATACAGAATGTTAAAAATTTAATCTTACTCTTATACCACTCTGCAATACCAATCTATTTTTTTTTTTTTTAGTTTTTTTTTTTTTAATCTATGTATTTTAATTATAGGCTAATTACTTTACAATACTGTATTGATTTTGCCATACATCAACATGAATCCACCACAGGTGTATATGTGTTCCCAATTCTGAACCCCCCTCCCACCTCCCTCCCCATATCATCCCTCTGAATCATCCCAGTGCACCAGCCCCAAGCATCCTGTATCCTGCATCAAACACGGACTGGCAATTCGTTTCTTATATATTATACATGTTTCAATGCCATTCTCCCAAAACATTCCCCACCCCACCCCCACACACACAGAGTCCAAAAGACTGTTCTATACATCTGTGTCTCTTTTGCTGTCTCGCATACAGGGTTATCATTACCATCTTTCTAAATTCCATATATATGCATTAGTATACTGTATTGGTGTTTTCTTTCTTGTTTACTTCACTCTGTAAAATTGGCTCTAGTTCCATTCACCTCATTAGAACTGACTCAAATATATTCTTTTTAATGGCTGAGTAATACTCCATTGTGTATATGTACCACTGCTTTCTCATCCATTCATCTGCCGATGGACATCTAGGTTGCTTGCATGTCCTGGCTATTATAAACAATGCTGCGATGAACATTGGGGTACATGAGTCTCATTCAATTCTGGTTTCCTCGGTGTATATGCCCAGCAGTGGGACTGCTGGGTCGTAGGGCAGTTTTATTTCCAGTTTTTTAAGGAATCTCCACACTGTTCTCCATAGTGGCTGTACTTGTTTGCATTCCCACCAACAGTATAAGGGGGTTCCCTTTTCTCCACATCCTCTCCAGCATTTATTGCTTGTAGACTTTTGGATCACAGCCATTCTGATTGGCATGAAATGGTACCTCATTGTGGTTTTGATTTGCATTTCTCTGATAATGAGTGATTTTGAGCATCTTTTCATGTGTTTGTTAGCCATCTGTATGTCTTCTTTGGAGAAATGTCTGTTTAGTTCTATGGCACATTTTTTGATTGGGTTATTTATTTTTCTGGAATTGAGCTACAGGAGTTTCTTGTAGCAATCTATTAAGCAATTATCCAGAATAGTCTTATAGAACAAGGAATATCCATTTTTAATTTAATTTTTAGTGAGACGTTTTCTATTAAATCTTTAGCATCAGTAATTTCCTAATATATTTTTGAGCATCCAAGGAAATTTTTTTAAACCTTAGGCCTACTACAGATTTTTTTAGACCTAAGACCTGTGCTGAATTTGGTCAGTGCATATACTTTGGTCTGACAGCTAGGAGTAATTGTTGACAAAATAACCCAAGTGCAAAATCTAGCTTAACCATTCTAAAGGTAAGCCATTATCATAGTAAGATATAAACAGGTCAGTTCCCAGACTTTGGAGCAGTTTTCTTAGCAAAAATTCTATACCACATCTCAGCATTTAGTGCTGACAAAGACTCTACAGAAATGCAGTGTTATCTGAGAAAAGAAGAAAGAAACAAAATATTCATAATTTATTTCTTACTGAGAAACCATGGAGCTTAAGTGGGTTATCCAGAATTCATGACCACTGAACTTTGATTCAAATAGGAGAAAGCCCCCAGGAAGAACATGATTTGGCATGAGGCATTATCAGAGCTAGAAGGGGGATATCATCTCTTCCTATTTTTTTCCTCTCAGGAGCTTTTGCTGCACTTTTGCTAGGTCAGAGACTTAAAATTGGGGATTGGTCTTAGCTTTGGGCATCAGATGATATTTAAATCCCTAGTATTCCTTTCTGGGAGATTCCCGTGGTGGCTAAGCAATAAAGAATCTTCCTGCAATTCAGGAGACATGGGTTCGATCCCTGGGTCAGGGAGATCCCCTGGAGAAGGAAATACATACCCACTCCAGTATTCTTGCCTGAAAAATCCATGGACAGAGGAGCCTGGTGAGTTACAGTTCACGAGTTCAGGAAGAGTTGGATACGACTGAGAAACTAAACAATAACATTCATTTCTGGATATTCAAAATCTATGAATAACTTTCTGCTTTGCAATGCCAATCTGTTTGCTACCAGAAGTCTGGAGCCTAGAAGATCACTGCTGTAGTGCTTGTAGACTTCAGTTGCATGTACCCAATTCAAGGTTAAGCTTGAAACTCAACATTCAAAAGACACCCTGACACTTCCTTGGAGTTTGTGCTTAATCCATGTGTGGCCCATGGCACCTATCCGTGCTGTGCTGTGCTGTTGCTTCAGTTGTGTCTGACTCTTTGCGACCCTATGGGCTATAGCTCACCTGGTTCCGATGTCCATGGGATTTTCCAGGCAAGAATTTTGGAGTTGGTTGCCATTTCCTTCTCCAGTAGATCTTGCCAACTCAAGGATCAAATCCACATCTCCTGTGGCTCCCATATTGTAGGTGGATTCTTTACCACTGAGCCACAAGGGAAGACCACGGTGTCTTCTACCATTACCTAAAGTCAAGAAGCTACACAATTTATTTGTAAACCACAAAATTCAAAAAAACAAAAAATTTAGCAAGTTAAAGATCACTCTAGCAAAGTCAGAAACTTCATTCAGTATTATTTTTCTATCCTAAAATGTTAGTTTTTCCATTTCTTCAAGTTTGCAAAACAATAATTTCAATATAAGAATCTTGAAGTTTTACATCTAATTCAGTTGAGCAGAGATGGCCCTTTCCAAATTTATGGCATTCAGGTGCAGAAGTAAAATAGGTACTTTCCGTAGGTAGGTTCCTCTCAAGAGATCAGATCAGATCAGTCGCTCAGTCGTGTCCGACTCTTTGCGACCCCATGAACCGCAGCACGCCAGGCCTCCCTGTCCATCACAAGCTCCCGGAGGTCACTCAGACTCGCATCCATCGAGTCAGTGATGCCATCCAGCCATCTCATCCTCTGTCGTCCCCTTCTCCTCCTGCCCTCAATCCCTCCCAGCATCAGAGTCTTCTCCAATGAGTCAACTCTTCACATGAGGTGGCCAAAATACTGGAGTTTCAGCTTTAGCATCATTCCTTTCAAAGAAATTCCAGGATTGATCTCCTTCAGAATGGACCGGTTGGATCTTCTTGCAGTCCAAGGGACTCTCAAGAGTCTTCTCCAACACCACAGTTCAAAAGCATCAATTCTTCGGCGCTCAGCCTTCTTCACAGTCCAGCTCTCACATCCATACATGACCACAGGAAAGACCATAGCCTTGACTAGGCGAACCTTTGTTGGTAAAGTAATGTCTCTGCTTTTGAATATGCTATCTAGGTTGGTCATAACTTTCCTTCCAAGGAGCAAGCGTCTTTTAATTTCATGGCTGCAGTCACCATCTGCAGTGATTTTGGAGCCCAGAAAAACAAAGTCTGACACTGTTTCCACTGTTTCCCCATCTATTTCCCATGCAGTGATGGGACCAGATGCCATGATCTTCGTTTTCTGAATGTTGAGTTTAAGCCAACCTTTTCACTCTCCACTTTCACTTTCATCAAGAGGCTTTTTAGCCCCTCTTCACTTTCTGCCATAAGAGTCCTGTCATCTGCATATCTGAGGTTATTGATATTTCTCCCGGCAATCTTGATTCCAACTTGTGTTTCTTCCAGTCCAGCATTTCTCATGATGTACTCTGCATATAAGTTAAATAAACATGGTGACAATATGCAGCCTTGACGTACCGCTTTTTCTATTTGGAACCAGTCTGTTGTTCCATGACCAATTCTAACTGTTGCTTCCTGACCTGCATACAGATTTCTTAAGAGGCAGATCAGGTGGTCTGGTATTCCCATCTCTTTCAGAATTTTCCATAGTTTCTTGTGATCCACACAGTCAAAGGCTTTGGCATAGTCAATAAAGCAGAAATAGATGTTTTTCTGGAACTCTCTTGCTTTTTCCATGATCCAGCGGATGTTGGCAATTTGATCTCTGGTTCCTCTGCCTTTTCTAAAACCAGCTTGAACATCAGGAAGTTCACGGTTCACATATTGCTGAAGCCTGGCTTGGAGAATTTGAGGCAAAACACATTCCACTCCCATTCACACTGCCTCCTCTGGGAGGATTCTATGCTAAAAAGCATCTCGTTTCACATGAAAGAAAATATCTTCAAAGAAGGAAGAAGTTTTCCTCCCACTTTCAACAATAAAGAGTCTCGGTTGGCTTTTACATCTGGGATGGGAATGTGAAGAGTTCCATGGACCCACTCCTGGTGAAACTAGCGTAACCGATGAAGAATTTACATTAAAGTCATAGACACTGTACTGAGAGTATAGAGCAAATAGCATTCACTCAAGAAAATCTACTAAAACTTAAAATGAACAGTTAGAGTCTATGTGACCTAGCCATGACTAGCTCTCTGCCTTTCCCCGCCACACTCACAGGTGAGCATAAAGAAAGCTTTGTTCTGGATGGGTGTGACTGAGAAGATTGGGCTCTCTCTCTACTCCGCTCCGGTCAGAGAGATACATTATCTCCTGTGAAGGACAGGAAGGATGTAAGCATTTGTAATTCTTTCTAGTTTAAAGTTGAGGCTAAATTGCTGGTGAGAGTGAGGGAATTATGGGTACTCTACTCTCCACCCTGTCCCATACATCTGCTGTACTTATACACCTGGTTTGACAGGCTGAAAATTCTGAAGCTCCAAACTGCCTCATATCAGCTTGCTAATAACACAGAGTTCCTATTAAAATAAGGGCAAGCTGAAAAGCATACAGAGCTGCTCCTCTTCAGGTCCATCCTTAACTTTTGATCACACAGTGTCACCAGAACTTTTCTTAATTTTTGAAGCATGGCTTAACTGTTCTTGAATATATTTATAATGGCTGCTTTGATGTCTTTTTCTGTTAAACTCAACATCTTGGTCCTCTCTCAGGCAGCTTCGGGTTCCTTTTTTTTTTTTTTTTCCTGTGTTTGGGCCATCTGTGCATGCATGCTAAATTGCTTTAGCCATGTCCAATTCTTTATGACACTATGGACTATAGCCCACCAGTATCCTCTGTCCATGGGATTTTCCAGGCAAGAATACTGGAGAGGGTATCCACCAGAGGCAATCGTTCGACCAAATCACCTGTTAAGTATTTTAGAGAATTTTTTTTTTTTTTTTCTGGAGATGAGACAATCTATGAGAACAAAGAGATCCAAAGCTCTAAAACTTCAGAAAAAAACCTATTTAAAAAAATGTAGGGAAGTTCAAGTGTAAAGATGCTCTTTAAAACAATAGTTCCTTTTGTTTAAAGGTAAAACACAGTCCATTTCCACCAGTAAGAAGAGGAAACAGAGAAAGCTAAGAAGAGACTTCAGGAGGACCACCCACAAAATCTACATCCTGTTCCAATTTAATTGGGTTAGACTCTAGAGTGGTTTATGCCATAAAGCCTTGCTGAAAACAATACAGCAATCAGCATGCAATTAGTGGATCCTAACAGCTGGGTGAAAAGCAAATTAGGCAGACAATTAACAGAGAGATCAGGAAAAGAGATAGCCAAGGAGAGCCTTCCAAAACTGTTGGCATCCCAGAATAACTCTGAGCATAGTTCCTAAGGTTGTGCCCTTCAGGTAGCAGCATCAGAGGCTTCTCAGAGCAGAATAGCTTCACTAGGATAGTTGAGCCAAACCACTGTCAAATAAACTTACCACAACTAAACAAGTTCTGGTCAGGAGGGAGATAAATCACTATCCAGATTTGTTAAATTGTGTTCTCTAATATGTTCACTAATCAAAAACAAAAAATCATATATAAAACATGCAAAGAAGCAAGACACTATGGTCCGTGGGCTTCCCCTGTGGCTCAGGGGTAAAGAATCCACAGGCAATACAGGAACCGTAGGAGACTCAGATTCCCTGGGTTGGGAAGATGCCCTGAAGGAGGGCCTGGCAACCCTCTCCAGTATTCTTGCCTGGAAAATCCCATGGACAGAGGATACTGATGGGCTACTGTCCATAGGGTCATAAAGAATTGGACACAGCTAAAGGGACAGCATACATGCACAGATGGCCCACATACAGGAAAAAAAGAAGTCGAAGCTGCCTGAGAGAGGACCAAGATGTTGGGTTTAACAGACAAAAACATCAAAGCAACCATTATAAATATATTTAAGAACAGTTAAGCTTTGCTTCAAAAATTAAGAAAAGTTCTGGTGACACTGTCTGATCAAAAGTTAAGATGGACCTGAGGAGGAGCAGCTCTGTATGCTATTGAAGCTATTTTGGTATCAACTCAAACTGGGTTCTTAGAAATTTGGGATATTAATTATAATCCCCAGGATAGCAACTAATAAAATAACTAAAAAATACATAGAAAAGGAAATTTGGAGGTAATCCAAAAAATGTACTAGGATAAGTACAGTAAGCCAAGGAGAAAAGATTGTTGGAGGAACTGAGGAATAAAAATTTATATGGCATATAGAAAATAGTAAAATGGTAGCAGTAAATCCTTTCTTACCAGTAATCATTTTAATTGTAAATGAATTAAATTCCTCAATTAAAAGACAGTCTGGTAGAATGGATAAAATACATGATCTATTTTCTTTCTGTAACTCTATTGCTGTCCAAAGAGTTAATTTAGACTCAGGAACACAAATAAGTTGAAAACAAAAGAAAGGAAGAAAGATATTTCATATCGTAGTAACCAAAAAAGACCTGAGGTGACTATTGTAATATCAGAAAAACAAACAAAAAATCCCAAACAGACTTCATGTCAAAATTTTTAGAAAAGAAGGTTAACTGATCAATTGATTAAAGGGTCAAATTATCAAGAAGACATAAATATCACAAACAGGCACACACAGACACAGATTACAAGGCAAAGGCTCATGTAAAGCACATACAGCACTAGAGCTGGCCAGGAAACAGGGAAGTTGGGGAAATTGTGGTCAAGAGCCTTTATTGTGGTTTCTGCAGGAAGGAGGAGGAGGGGCAGTGTCAGCAGATTATTCTGATCATTTCAGAGGACTCTGTGGCACAAGGCTGTCCTTAGTTGTCAGGGGTGATTAGGATGGGTGGAGACTGGCCTGGAATGTAAGGGTCCCAAAAAGAAGTGGTTGGGGATATGGTGTCTGGACTGGTTGGTATGCATTTGAAGGCACACTTAGGGGTAAGCTGTTTACTATAAGAAGGAATTGGCTGACCCTAAGAGAAACAGCCTCTCCAGGGACAGAAGGGCCCCAGATGTCAAAACATCAGAATACATAAAATAGGCAGATCTCTCCCATGCAGACAAATTTCAAATAATTTCTGTAAATACTCTGCCATTAAGGAGGTGGAGAACAATTCCCCAGTCAGTGTGGACTGTGTTAGAGATTTTCTTCCACAGACAACAGTAGGGTCAAGCAGGAAAAAAAAAAAAAAAAAAAAGAGTAGTTCATGGTGGAGAAACAAGTTTCCCAAGTCAGGTCATTAGGTTAACATCAACAGTGATGAGTCATATTGATAGCATGTGCCTTTGCTATGACTTCCATGGTGGCTCAGAAGGTAAAGAATCTGCCTTCAATGCCGTAAATCCAGGTTTGATCCCTGGGTATGGAAGATTCCCTGGAGAAGGGGATGGCAACCCATTCCAATATTCTTTCCTGGAAAATCCCATAGACAGAGGAGACTGGCGGGCTGCAGTCCATGGGATCACAGAGTCGGTTAAGACTGGCTGACAAAAACTTTCACTTTATTATTCTATGATGAGGTATAGAATAGTACTTCCACTCTGTATTTTTTCCAAAACACATTATTCAAATTGAATCATGAGAAAAATGTCAGACAAATTCTAATTTGGAGACACTATGAAATGTTAAAACTTCTAACCAGTAATGCTCAAAATTGACAAGGGAAAAAAAAAATTCTGAGAAACAGTCACAACCACCAAGTAGAGCCTTAGGAAACATGATGACTATATGTCATGTGGTATCCTGGAAGAGATTGTGTGAAAACTGAAGAAATAATTGACTTTAATTAAAAATAGTATATTAATATTGATTCATTAAGTTTGACAAGTCCAGATGTATAGGATGTAGAAAAAGTTATTACCTTCTTTTTTCTATGTGTGTATATATATATATATATAATTTCATAATCATCTCTTATTTTTCTAACAAAAGTGTTATATTAGGTAAAAAGTGATTTTATTGCATATATTCTTAACTTACATAGGACTGCTTTTTCTTTCTTTTGGCTTTGCATTTTCTCCCTAAAATAAGTGTTAAAGTGTTAGTTGCTCAGTCGTGTCTGACTCTTTGTGATCCCATGGGCTGTACCCTGCCAGACTCTGCTGTCCATGGAATTCTCCAGGCAAGAATACTGGAGGGGTAGCCATTCCCTTCTCCAGGAGATCTTCCTGACTCAGGAATCGAACCTGGATCTTCTGCACTACAATCAGATTCTTTACCATCTGAGCTGCCAGGGAAGCCCAGGGAGAATCACCAGCTGTTATATTTTGGATAGAGAAATAATGAAAGTAATTTTTAAGTTTTCCAAAATTAAAACCATTTGCTTTAAAGTTTCAATTTTTACCACTGCCTGTGTTAGCATGCACAATGGGCAAGCCATAATATAACATAGCAGGATTGTTATGAGTATAAATATAAGCACTTGATATTGTGTTCAGTAAATATTATCTATAGCTATATTTATTAAAATATTTATGATATATCATTGATGAGTTTCCCCCTAAATTGACCTGTCAACAACCATCTTGTTGAGTTTGGAAGTAGAATCACCAGTTAAAGTCAAATCTGGAAATAATCTCTGTCAATAGTTTGACTCAACTTGTGAGATACCCTGAGTCAGACACTCAGTCAAAGTTCTTTCAGATTTATGATCTGAAGAGACTGTGTGAGATAATTATTTTTTGTTGTTTTAAGCTGATTGGTACTGAGACAAATTATTGTACTACAATGGATACTTAATACGTATGAAGTGAAGTGAAGTGAAGTCACTCAGTCTTGTCCGACTCTTTGCGACCCTGTGGACAGTAGCCAGCCAGGCTCCTCTGTCCATGGGATTCTCTAGGCAAGAATACTGGAGTGGGTTACCATTTCCTTCTCCAGGGGATCTTCCCGACCCAGGGATCAAACCCAGGTCTTCCACATTGGAAGCATACACTTTAACCTCTGAGCCACCAGGGAAGCCCACTTAATATATATATTGATACCTAAAAGTAAGGTGCTGTGGTAAGAAAAACTCAAAATGTATGAATAGTTTTGTATCAAAGCTGGCCAATAGAGGAAGAAATGTTTTTAAAAGGCTAATATGTGTTAAATTGTTATCAGAAGCCTTATGTTCTTTCATAAGGCTACGGGTTAAACTCTTGTAAGTAAGTGAGTTAAATCTTATTTAAAATTGTAGAAAAGAGAATCTTTGTCATGTAATATTAGTTTCAAACACTGTGCTATAGTTATGAGGTGCTATGGACTGCACTGTGTCCTCTCAAATCTCCTATGTTGGAGTCATAACCCCCAGTACCTCAGACCTTGAGTGTATTTGGAGATAACCACATTTACAAAGGTAAATAGGGTCATATAAGTGGGTTGTAATCTCATAGGACTGGTGTCCTTGTAAGAAGAGATTAGGACACAGCACAAAAGACACAGAGAGGTGAGCATCTACAAACCAAGGGGAGAGGCCTTAGAAAACACCAACCCTTGACAACTTATCTTGTACTTCTAGCCTTTGGAACTGTGAGAAAATGAATTTATTTTGTTTAAGCCACTGTAGTAAAATGAATACCAATTTTGGTACCAAGAAGTCATGCTTCTGTAACAAGTATCAAAAAAGTGAAAGTGTCTTTGAAACTGAGTTTGGGGATAGAGATTCGGAAAGTTTTGAGATTAATATTAGAAAAAGACTAGATTGCCTTTGCCTGCTTTCTCCTGGCTGCTTATGTGATAAATTGAAGGAGAAATTGTTAAGCAAAAAAACAAAACTGGAAGATTTGGAAAATTCTTAGCTTAAGCATATTGTGAAAATGAGGAAGCATATTCTCAAGAGAACACTGAAGGCAAGGCCAAAGAAGGTTTGCTAAAGAGATTATAGGCACCTGATTCATGGATCCAATCATCCATCTTAACAGAACCCAAGAATTGAAATGGGGTTATACCAGCAAAAACCATGGCCTGTTTGGACTGAAGGAGACAGAAATAGAAATTTTTCCTAGAGATATGATAAAACAAAAGTAATTTGTTAGATTTCTAGGATTCTATAGAATGTGCCAATAGAGCTGTTACTGTTAAATCGCTTCAGTCGTGTCCGACTCTGTGCGATCCCGTAGACGGAAGCCCACGAGGCTCCCCCGTCCCTGGGATTCTCCAGCCAAGAACACTGGAGAGGGTTGACATTTCCTTTTCCAATGATAGCCAATAGAACTATCTAGCTGTAAATATGTGTTATCTCTCAGTCAAAGGAGAGGATGACCCAGAAGACAGTTCAGAGGTTGGAAGGATCCACTGCCACCACAGACCCACTGGGCATAGCCCAGAATTGCCCCAGTCAAAAGTTTTACTGTAATCTCCTAAGACATCTGGAGGTAGAACCAGTCACCTAAGCTCTTCCTGGTTTTCTGAACTCAGAAATTATATAAAATCATAAATGTCATCTTAGATTGCAAAATTTGGGGATGGTTTGATATGCTGCAATAGGGAACCAGAACTGTGGGAGTGTTGTGAGTCTAAAACTGATAATGCACAATGCTTCTGCCACAGTATAATTTCTCAATATACATTATAAATTGTTATTTTTATTAACATTAATTATATTTGATGGGATGCCCCATTTATTAGTGTATTCCAAGAATATTGGGAGAATGGCTTTAATTTTATTAAACTTTCAGGAACATCTGAATAGGTTCCAATAGAAAAAATTAACTTCTAGAATAAAGTTAGACAGCTATTAAGCTATATTTTTCAAAGGCATATCTCATTTGGTTTTCTGTAATTTATTCTTCCATAAGTCTCTTTGGTAAGTTTACAATACCTTACTTTATTCATCCATAAAATAAGAAATAATTTCTACCTATGTACCTCACAGGATATTGTGAAAATTAATGAGGTAACATCTATAAAACTCCAGAAGACTTTAAATAGTGCTATCAAATGAGGATTTTATCCAAGTGGGTGGGTCCTATCTATTTTTCTCAATGGTTTCCCGCAGATGATAGATGAGATGATGGATAGATAAGTGAATAGGTAGACAGATGGGAGAGTAGGTGGGAGAAAGAGAAAAAATAGAATAAATTACAGTACACATTATTGGTTTTGAAATTTTATTGAAAGTGTCTGTCTTACTTCCTAATCACAGGTATTTTCAATTATATGGAAACACCCATATTTGACAGCAATCTGCCTTCTTTTTGGTATTTTTGGACTGATCTAGGGGGTATTAGTTGTCTTCACAATTATCTTCACAATTCATTTGGGACTCACTTTTTCACTTTTAACCTAAATAAGATTGCTTCTTATAATGAAAAAAAATCCACTAAAATAACACAGTTTTCTATGCATTTTTATGAACTGCTTCTTTTCTCCTTATCCAAATTATATTTTTCAGATAACTGATGCTTCACTATTTCTCTTTTACATATATGCAAGTATCTGTGTATGTAAATACAGGACTATATAATAGAGCATTAAAATGGAATATATCCTGGCTGATGTTTAGTGACACACAAAATGCAAGAACAAAAGCATAGATGACAAGTCATCTCAATTTTCCAAAAAGACAGATGGATCATCTAAACAATATTTGCATATATACAGTGTGAGACCCATAGCTAACTGCACTCCCCTAAATCCAGTCCAGTATAGACTCTTAAGCAATCATGAAATAGGTTGGAAATTTAATTTAAGAGAGTCTTTGGGGAACTATAGGTCTTACTAAGCCACTGCAGAGTAGGGACTGGGGAACTTTCTCCTTATGGCAAGCCTGGTGGGCACAATAGAGAGAGCTTGTATATATCCATTGGAACTTGGAAAACACAGTATTTGGTGTATGCTTCACACTCTTCATTCCAAAGAGTAAAAACACTGGCTTGAATGTCTTGGGACAGTGGAATAGAAGACACTGATTCAAAAATAACTCAACTCATAATGATCGGGTATTAAAGTTGCATGCTTCTCACTGATGGATTGAACCTGGATCATTTAACCAATGTGTCATAAAAGTTACCTGAAAGGCAAAAGACTGAAATATAGAAGAAGAGGAATATATAGAAGAAGAGGAATATAGTTGAATCCTCAGAAATTGACGAAGGATCTTCCTGAGTGACACACTAGGAGATACGCATAAATGTCACCACTTATGAGAGCTCTGGAGTGAGCAGAGAGGTATTTTCCAAGACAGCATGGAAGTGCTCCCATCAGAATGCAGCCGGCTGTCTACCATCACTGCTCTTTATACTATCCCTGCCTGCTGCCTCTGATCACTGGTTATCTCACCTCACCACTGAGTCCTAATCAGTCAGAGGCTATCTCTTGATTGGAAAACAAGTACGGCAGGGGAAAGAGAGATTATTCTGAACTCTTCCCCTCACAGGCTCCTCCAAACCGAAGCAGTCAAGAGCTACAAAATGAGAGTGGTTCTAACTTTAAGTTTGCAATTCTGAACTTCCAACATTCTGGACAGTTCATGAAAATGGCTCTATTTGAACTTGAAGGCCTGTGAACATTTTTGTAGTACCTGGTCTATAAGACAAGTCAAGGAATATGCCTTAAATTTTACCCAAGATCAAAGAGGAATGGGTCTTCAAAGTAGTTTGAATAGGAAGTTGGAGGTATAAATCAAGTTGTTTTCTGTTGTACCCAAGTCTCCACTGCATGCATACAAATTTACCCATACCTACACACAGAATACAAACATTTATATTCATATGCATGTGTTTTTTTCTCAGCTATACAGAAATATATTCTTAATGAGTATATAGAACATATGTCCTAGCATATATGTTTGTGCTTTATGTATGAGAACATTTTTATCTTGTAAAAATCACAATTTATTATATTATCTTATTATTATTCCCATTTTATATATTGGGAAATTGAATAGAGAGTAAGTAAGTTACTTGTAAAAGTTCACATAGCTAAAAATGGAGAAAGGAAGGTTAAGATGCAGGCAGGCATTCTGACTTCAGAATTTATGCTATTAACTACTGTACCACAGACTTACTTGTTAGTTGTTAGTTGCTCAGTCATGTCTGACTCTTTGCGAGTCCATGTAGCCTGCCGGGCTTCTGTGTCCATGGAATTCTCAAGGCAAGAATAATGGAGTAGGTTATCATGCCCTTCTCCAGGGGAACTTCCCAACCTAGGGCTCGAACCCAAGTCTCCTGCATTGCAGGTATATTCTTTATGTTCTTAGCCACCAGGGAAGTTACTGTACCACATAGTATATCGTTTTTGTTCAAGTATTTATAAATATATATGCATATACATCAATATATATGTATATCTGTGTATTTGTGTGTATACATGTTAATGTATAGTATTTGATTCTTATTACTCCTTTAATAAGCAGCTTAATTATTTTGGGGATGGGGAGATAGGTAGAAAAAAACAGAGAAAACATAAGTCCTAAAGCTTAAATTTACTTGATAACACTTCAGTGATATATCAGATCGGCTTATGTTTTCAAAATTAATGGAAGTTTTGTGAAAATTCCTTCCAGGTTTGTTTTCCTCATTTTCTTCTATAAGTAAAAGATTTGATTTAAATTGATTTTTATTTTACGTAAATTGCTCTAGATGAATTCAATACATGTAGAAATATACCCTCTTCCTCTGTATTATCAAAAAAAAAAAAAATAGAATAAACATGCTTTTTAGATGAGTGTTCAATAGTAGTAAAAGACATTTAGATATTTTATGCAAAAATAATACATTAGGATCTTATCATCCTCTTGGGTGAGGTCATATGAGAAAACTATACTCTTTAAACTGGTTTTAAAATGACTTTCTTTACATATACTTTGTTTCTTTGTATGAGCAAATTATTCATTTTTGAATGCTATTGTTGTGAAAATATTATTGTTTATCAACGTTGAGAATTGAAAATGAAGAAAAATAGCTAGAAGAAGCATATTATAGTGCTATAAAGAATGGACTTCGGTACTACATGGCCTGAGTTTTAATTTTGGCTCAGTTAATTTCTATTTTTGTGCCCTTAACAAGTTTTCTAACCTGTTTGTGCTCTAGTTTCTTCATGTGTACAATGAAGATAATAATAGCAATAACTCAGATGCTATGAAAAGCACTGGGTTGACATTTATGCCTTTTTAAAAAGATGCTCAACATCGCTAATCATCAGGGAAATACAAATCAAAACCACAATGAGATATCACCTCACACTTGTCAGGATGTTATTGTCAGAAAGAACCCAAATAATAAATATTGGTGAAGATGTACAGAAAAGGGAACCCTGGTACACTGTTGGTGGAAATGCAAACTGGTGCAGCCACTGTGGAAACAGTATGAAGATTCCTTAAAAAATTAAAAATAGAACTACCATATGACCCAGCAATTCCATTGCTGGGTGTGTATCTGAGAAAATAAAAATATTAATTTGAAAAAATACTTGAATACAGTGTTTATATTTGCATTGTTTACAGTTTCCAAGGTATAGAAGCAACCTAAGTATCCATCAACATATAAATGGATGAAGAAGAAGATGTGATATATACATATATAAACACATGTGAGTGTAGGTGGGCAAATAAATTATATATATATATAAAACAATATATATATAACAAATAAAAGAATAAACTTATTATATATACAATGAAATACTACTCGGCCATAAAAAAGAATTAAATTTTGACATGTGCAGCAACATGGATGGACTTGAAGGTCACTGTGCTAAAAGAAATGTTAGAATAATGTTAGATAGAGAAAGACAATTAATACATGCTATCACTCGTATGTGGAATCTAAAAAGTATAACAAACTAATGAATATAACAAAAAGCAGACTCGGGAGCCCAAACTGGTGGTTACCAGTGGGGAAAGGGAAGGTGGGAGGGGCAAAATACCAGTAGGGGTTTAAGAAGTACAAAAGTTTATGTATAAAATGAGCTGCAGGGATATGTTACACAACACAGGGAATATACTCAATATTGTATAATAACTATAAATAAGTTTAACCTTTAAAATTGTGAATCAGTATATTATACATCTGTAACATATAATATTGTACAGCAACTGTACTTCAATTAAAAAAAAAAAATAAAATAAAAGAGCATGGACTTCAAAGCCGGACTCCTTGGCTTCAGTTTCTGCCTCTGCTGCTAACTATCTGTGAGCTTGCACTAGTGTCTCAATACCCTCATGTCTTAGTTTTTTCATCTTTAAACTGACGGTGAAGATGATAATAGCATCTACCTTATATGCTGGATGAGGATTAAATGAGATCACATTTGTACAGCACTTGAGACAGGGCTGGGCATTTAGTAAGCATTATATACTTGTTTTTTGTGTTTTTTTTTTAAGCCACCTAGTACATCATAGGCAAGAAACAAAATATTAGTTAAAAGATTTTCTAGTTAGTTTAGGTTAAACTGAAGTGTATAAATTTTTCTTGATTTTTAATATGATCTTGAGCTATAACTCATATTTTATATTAACATCTTATGTAATTCACTTTTATATCTCAGATATTTCACTGAATCAGTATCCTTTAAAAAAATAGAGGACATTAAAGTAGTATGTTGGTCAACAAAATTCAACTAAATGGCATATCCTATAAACTGAAAATGTTTACATATTTATTTATAAGGAAAATCACCCAGAATAAAGACTTGAATAAAGCACCTATGGATCAAGCTTTTTCTGTAACATTTTAGTAGCTCTGTGAAGAAACACTGGCTTGAAACCAAGAATAAAGAGATAAAATGTGGTAGAACTGAAGTCCCAAGGGACTTAGCAAGTAGCTATTCTGTATGAAAATAGTAAGGCTTGCTGCTGCTGCTGCTAAGGCGCTTCAGTCGTGTCCAGCTCTGTGCGACCCCAGAGACCGCAGCCCATCAGGCTCCACTGTCCCTGGGATTCTCCAGGCAAGAACTCTGGAGTGGGTTGCCATGTCCTTCTCCAATGCATGAAAGTAAAATGTGAAAGTAAAGTCGCTCAGTCACGTCTGACTCTTAGCGACCCCATGGACTGCAGCCCACCAGGCTCCTCCGTCCATGGGATTTTCCAGACAAGAGTACTGGAGTGGGGTGCCATTGTGTTCTCCGAGTAAGGCTTAGCCTCATTCAAAAAGAGCCATTTCCAGAGCTGAAGTCTGAGATTCAGTCAGGGCCAGATTCACATATGGTGAGCTGGGAGAGTAGGGTCTAGTCTTGGGAAATCAGAGAGGTGACAACTGAACAGTCTGTGAATGGAAGGTCTAGAAGGTATCAATATATAGCAAGCAAATAGGTACCAATCTTCTTACTGGGGAAAAAAACAAAAACAAAAAACAGCACTTTTTCCTCTTTTCCAATCAAATTCATCTCCATTGCTTTGAGAGTAATTAACAGGCATATTAGGTAGACCTGAGTCTAGAATAATTTAACAGTTTTACTCAGAGGAGGTAGTTATTTAATAGCCCTCTTGATTCACTTACAGTTTCTGCTATTTAGTACAGAATACTCGACTATTTCAAATTCTTCCAATTTTGAAGTTAAAAAAAAAGTCTTCAGATAATTCCAAGTAGTTTGTCACTGTTTATAAAGTAGATAACCTTGAGGCAGTTGAAATAAGTTAAGTTTACCTTATTTGGCATTCTCAGGCTAAGTGGATCTTTATCCATAAAGTGTGCTTATGTAAAGTAATAGCCTGTTAGTTTTCTTTCCTGCATAACAAGTGACCATAAACTTGAAAGTGAAAGTTGTTCAGTCATGTCTGACTCTTTGTGACCCCATGGGCTATACAGTCCATTCAATTATCCAGGTCAGAATACTGGAGTGGGTCGATTTTCCCTTCTCCAGGGGATCTTCCTAACCCAGATCTCCAGCAATGCGGGTGGATTCTTTACCAGCTTAGCCACAAAAGAAGCCGAAGGATAGCCTATCCCTTCTCCAGCAGATCTTCCCCACCCAGGAATCAAACTAGGCTATCCTACATTGCAGATGGATTCTTTACCAACTAAACTATCAGGGAAGCCTGGCCACAAACTTAGTAGCTTAAAATGCCCCAAATTTCTTATTTCAAGGTTTTCTTGGAATTTCAGGCAGAGGTTAACTGAATCCTTTGCGTGGGTTTCACCAGGCTGAAATCAAAGTGACAGATGGGGTTGTAATCTTGTATGAGGCTTAGCAGCCTCTTCTGAATTTATTCAGGATGGTAAGTTTCTTGGGATTGTAGGACTAAGAGTGCTTGTTTTCTTGCTAGCTGTTGGCTAAGACTGAAACTGAGCAGGATCTTGTGGGGCTCCTGGACTCAGAAGGCTTTCTGCATTTCCTTTCCTGAGTTCCAAAGAGCATGTTCAAACAGTTGCCAATCAGGGAAGGGAGGGGATGCAGAGAAGAGGGAGGCACCGCCAAGAAACAATAATACAGTCTTGAGGGCAGGGTCCTTGTTCCTCTTCAAGGGATACACATACCATCTTTTAACTCTTCTGCAGAACTAAAACACCCAGCAAATGCAAGATGTTAACTATGTCTTGAAACACACTTCATCGCAGAGAACGTCACAACTCACCCATCATCATGTGATGTCAGATGATCTCCAGATTGTAGGAATGAGGGCCTCTCATGCACCCCAATTCTTATCAGCAAATCCAACTCCTTGACTATAAGCTTCACAAACCTCCCTGGGTTGGGACACACAGCTTTAAGGGCATTTGCCCTCCGGGACCTCTTTGATTGGTAAGCAATAAAGCTATTCTTTTCTTGTTCCTGTTTTCAGTCACTAAGCTGTGTCCAAATCTTTATGACCCCATGGACAGCAGCATGCAGGGCTTCCCTGTCCTTTATTATCCTCCAGAGTTTGCTGAAACTCATGTCCATTGAGTCAGTGATGCCATCCAACCATCTCATTCTCTGTTGCCCCCTTCTTACTCCTACCCTCAATCTTGCTGAGTATCAGGGTCTTTTCCAATGAGTTGGCTCTTCACATCAGGTGGCCAAATTATTGGAGTTTTAGTTTTAGCATTAGACCTTTCTATGTATATTCATGGTTGATTACATTTAAGATTGACTAGTTTGATCTCTTTGCTGTCCAAGGGACTCTCAAGAGTCTTCTCCAGCACCACAGTTTGAAAGCATCAATTCTTTAGTTCTCAGCCTTCTTTATTGTCCAACTCCCAAATCTGTACATGACTACTGGGAAAACCACAGTTTTGGCTAGACAGACCTTTGTCAGCAAAGGGATGTCTCTGCTTTTTAATACATTGTCTAGTTTTGTCATAGCTTTTCTTCCAAGGAGCAAATGTCTTTTAATTTCATGGCTGCAGTCACTGTCTGCAGTGATTTTGGAGCCCAAGAAAATAAAATCTGTCACTGTTTCCATCTTTTCCCCATTTATTTGCCCTAAATATCTGTTTCTGAGATTTAATTTGGTGTCAGGGTACAGAGATCAGATTTGGCACCAGGGTTACTCTAAGGATTTAGAGGCCACAAGAGATCATTACTACATGGTCCTCTGACAACACTGAGGCTTCTTCCAAGTCAGCAAGGCTTCAACTGGCTACAGTACATTTCTATATCACATGATGTAATCATGCAATCATGTGTCAAGTATCAGAGTTACTGTCCCATTATATTCACAGGTCCTACCCAGATTCATGGGAGCCATCTAAGAATTATCTTATGCCAAACAGTTAGCAGAGGAGACAATGATAAATATGAAATCAAATGCACTTTCCAAATTGACAGCTGTTACTCAGCTCAAGCCAACTGTTGCTACATGATAAAGCCAGATGCTCAAAATTTTAAAGTGATGCTGTAAGTCCAGAGTTTTATGTTACATTTTCCAGTATTTAAAATAGCACCAAGCATTCATTCATCATGACCTCTAGACTAGAGTAATATAGTATACAGCTAATTACAGAAATTTAATCACACCTTCATGGACTAGAGAGTGCTACATATCTAAAGAAAAGAAAATAATGTGAAAGAGAAAACATGAATATACACAAAACAAAAAATAAATATTTTTTTGAGAAAGAGTTCTGGAATTATCACTGAAGCTTCATAGAGAAAAAGTGAATCTGAATTTCAATTTGACACAAATAAATGTTCTAATACAGAGATCAACAAAGTACAACTCATGGCTTTAAATCTGACCCATCAACTAAAACATTTTAAATGTTTGACAAAATATCAAATCAATGAAAATAATTCATGGCACATGAAAATTAGTTAAATTCAATTTTCTGTATTTGTTATTAAAATATCTACTGAACATGGTAAAACTTCTCTGTTCATGTAAATCATGACTGATTTAAGATATTACAGAGAAGTAGAGTTGTTGCAATAGAGACCATATGCCAGCTGAGAATATTTAATGTGTAGCTCAACACAGAAACATTTTTGCTGAATTCTGTTCTAGTAGATAATGATGGGAGAGAGCTGAGTGTCATTACTTCACCCACCCACTCACACTCACACACACACTTCAAACATACACAAATGCATAATAGTCATACTCTTTTGCATAACATTAACAACTCATGATAAAGCATAGCTTCTGTAATTCAAGGAAATAAAACAGTAAGGGAAACTGCATATATTAGAAAGGGACCCAGTCTCCCTCCTGCTCAACTGACAAGGAAACTAGCTTCTGCATGGGTTCTATATCACTCATTCTCTGTAGGTCACTAATCAACAGTGGCATCCTACTGATGGCTGATCCATCCCTGTGCTGGCCTCAGTGACTTTATAACTGTTGAAACTTTTCTAATTGCATGAATCTCATACATTCCCAACTTTTGAAATGCAGTTTCTATCAGATATAACAATTCTTCTCCACTACTGGCAATTATATTCTAATTACATTAATTTAAAAGCAGAAATCTTAAAATGACATCTCTAAGTATCATAGAGTCTTAGAGAGTCTATGGAAGAGAATTTGGAGAAAACAATTGTGGATATCTTATTTCTTTGGGGACACTGAGATACAAAGAATAGTGAACAAAACTCTCATTCTCTTTCTAGATAGCTCATTCTGTATATTGTCAGCATTTCAGCAATATTCACATTAAAGAATTGTTGTGATGCAGTAACAAATATAGACTAACTGGAATGACAAGGTAAGCAACCTCGGGTATGCAACAATTCAGTATACAGTGTTATGATTGTGATAGAAGATACACATATGTTGATGTTGAATAAATCTCTGTTTTAGTCATAATAGATATTATTTTATAGTAAAATATAAATATAATTAAGTACATATAATCTAAATGGGGATAAAAAGGCTATTGAAGAAGAAAAACTGAAAGTATCCACAAAATGTAGTCATAGGAAAGGCAAGGGAATTTATGTCTGTGTGTGTGTGTGTGTGTGTGTGTGTGTGTGTGTTTTAAGGATGGTATCATGAATGAAATCTGGCAGGGTTACTATTAATATTAAAATATTAAAACTACAGTTGACTACAGTTAGTCCGCAGATTTTTTTAAAAAATGGGTTTTGTATACAAATATAGTTCTCTAATTAATAGTTTATTAAAAATTGTTGTTTCCTTAGTAAAAGCCATTATGTTTTAAAAAAGTGTTTTGTGAGGCCAACCAAGAATAAATTATTTGTTTTATTCTTTAATTCCCAAAGCTAATATCTAATTTATTCTTTAAAGGGAAATAGACACAATCATTCTTTTTTAAAGAGCTTTTAATGCAGACTTCTATTTGGAACATGAAACTTTAAAAATAATTCTATTTTTTTATGCATGTGAGTACAGTTATCTTCAAATAACTGTTCTAGTTATTTGTCTATGGGTATTTCATTTGGGAATAGAGAAATCACCCACTGTCTCATCACCCAAAGTAAGATAAAGTCACAGAAATATAGTTACATCATTGAATACTCCTTGACAAGGAAAGGAAAGAACCACTGACATATTCAAACATAAATGAAATGCAAAAGCATTATAAAAGAAAGAGGAAGCCAGATTCAAAACTAGTGTATTATAGAATTTTAAAAAGTAGCCACCTCTGGAAGACACTGAGGATTTGATTGAAAAGGTATAGGAGGGAATTTTCTGGCTTTATAGAAATTTGCTATATCCCATTAGAGTTGAAGAGGCATATTCAATTATCAAAACTCCAACTGAAGACTTAAGATGCCTGCAGGTTTTCTCTTTGAGTTGTGAAGAAGCTTAAGGTTCCATCATGATACTAATGTATCAATCATGTGATTTGTTATTAAAATTGTATGCATCTGACATCCTATCACAAAAATGTCAAGGTGTATATCAGATATTATAATATTCACTTGTGAAAAATGGCATAAAAGTGGTTCTCACAGAACTCACAATTTTTATCATGGTGTTACATAATTAAGCCTAATGAATGATATGAAGAAGCAATGATTAAGGTACAGGTATTACATTGATCGATATTTGAAATACTGATATTTAAAATAAAGTTTTGATATAATGGATATCATCAAGGGATTTGAAATCTATTCTCATTCCTCTCCTTGGTTTAACCAGTAATAATGAGACCTTGAAGAGTTCACCTCATTTTTGCCTTAACTAAAAAATTAATGAGTAAAACTATATAAGTTAAAGGTCTTTTCCATATCTCACATTGTGATAATCAACATTAATTAAGTAGCAGTATTCGGGACAATATAATAAAGTACACAGTTGATTGTCAAAGATCACAAAGCTTTTCCTATATCAATGTGGGTGCCTGCTCTAAAACTATCCATTGTATTCAGAAATACTTTAAAGAATGTTAAATAAAATCAATGAGGTTGAGGGGCGGTCCTAAGATGGTGGAGGAAAAGGAAGCAGAGACCACTTTCTCCCCACAAATTCATCAAAAGATCATTTGAATGTTGAGCAACTTCCCAAAAACAACTTCTGAATGCTGGCAGAGGACACCAGGTACCCAGAAAGGCAGCCTATTCTCTTCATAAAGAGGTAGGACAAAATATAAAAGACAAGAAGAAAGACAAAAGAGTTAGGGATGGAGATCCACCCCAGGGACAGAATCACGAAGGAGGAAAAGTTTCCAAGCACCAGGAAACCCTCTCACCGACGGGTCTGTGGGGAATTTAGGAATCTAGAGGGAAACATAACCAGGAGGAAAAACAAAAACAAAAAACTCACAGAATATGCAGCTAACTGCAACTCCCAGCAGAGAAGTAGCTCAGAAACTTGCATCCTCCACCAGCGAGCAGGGGCTGAAGAGGGAGGAGTGGGTTGCATGCTTAAGGTAAGGACCATGCCTGAACACCCTGAGGACAATCTGAGGGAGCTAATGTAAGATAGCACCCCCCCCCCCCAAAAAAAAAAAAAAAGAGAGAGAGAGAGAACTTTCCCATGAAAAGCTCTAACCTAAGGCAAAGCCTGGCCTGCTCACAGAACAAAGGATTGAGCAAATATCAAAGGGGAACTAGCCAGCTGTGGACCGGCCCATCCTCCTGCTGGAGACAGAGAGGCAGGCGGGTGACAGCAAGAGCCAGAAGGCAAGGGGCATTCTCAGCCCCAGAGACTGCATCCTCCACCAAACTGTGAGCAGGCGCCCAGTTACTAACCAAATCTTCCAGGAATCCTGGATGGTTGACATCTGCCAGGAGGGACACAGTCAGAGATCAGCTCCCCAGAGGAGACACAGCACACCTGAGATGGCACTCTTGTGGTGCACCCAGGAAACTGAGCAGCTAGGACAGGGAAGGTGACTAAGACACAACCCCTGGGACAGGGCACTCGCCAAGCACCTGGATGCCTGAGCTGCTTGGACCTGGGCACAAAATGTCCAACCAAGTCTGTACCTTTGTGGAGTACCCAAGAACCTGAATCTGAGCAGCTTAGACCTGGCAAGTGCACAAAACTCAGGGCCTGCTTTGGACAGTTCCCTTGCAGAACAACCTGGAACCTGAGCAGTCTAGACCAGGAAAGCACACATGCCGGGAGCTGGGCAAACCCAGTGTGGTCCATACATTGCGAGCACTCCCCACACATGCCAGTGATGGTTGTTTGCAGTGTTCCTCTCTCCCCACAGCACAACTGAACAAGTGAGCTTAAATAAGTGACTGCCTTTGTCCCCTTGTGTCAGAGTAGAAATTAGACACTGAAGAGACTTGCAAACAGAGGAAGCCAAAATAGACAAGGAAGAGGGAACCACTCTGATGTGACAGGTGAAACAGATTAAAACTCTATAGTTAGCACTGACTAAGCATTGGAAGGAGCCTATAGACCTTGAGAAGCTGAAACAAGGAACTATCTGAAACTGAACTGACCCCACACTGCCCTCAACAGCTCCAAAGAAATTCCTAGATATATTTTATTATTATCATTTTTTTATTTTTTTAATTTTTAAGTTCTTTATTACTCCTTTATTTTTCATTTTTATAACCTACTATTACCTTGCAAAAAAAAGACCCTATTTTAAAGCAAATTTCATATATATATATATATATTTTATAATTTTTGTGATTGATTTCATTTTTTGTACTTTTGAGAGTCCAACCTCTACTCTGGCAAGATCCCCTGGAGAAGGGAAAGGCTACACACTCCAGTATTCTGGCCTGGAGAATTCCATAGACTGTATACTCCATGAGGTTGCAAAGAGTCGGACATAACTAAGCAAATTTCACACCTCTACTCCAAATTTTTAATATTTTCTTTTAGTATTTGTTATCAATTTTGTACCTTTAAGAATTTAATAATCAGTACCCATTTTTACTTAGAGATGTGATTACTGGCTTGATTGCTCTCTCCCCTTTTGAATCTCCCTTTTCTCCTGCAGGTCACCTCTATCTCCACCCTCCCCCTTCTCTTCTCTATGTAACTCCATGAACCTCTCCGAGTGTTCCAGACTGTGGAGAGCACATAGGGAATTGATTACTGGCTAGATTTGTTTCTAGCCTTTTGATTTCCTCTCTTCTCCTTCTGGTTACCTCTATCTCCTCCCTTTTCTCTTCTCCATGTAACTCTGCAAAACTCTCTGGGTGTCTGTCATTGTGGATAATCATTTTGCCATTAACTTAGATGTTTTATCATCTGTGTTGTATGGATGAAGTCTTGAGTCTACTGTAAGAATAAGACTGAAAGTTGGAGACAGGAAGCTTAAATCCAAAATTTGAAACACCAGAAAACTTTTGACTCCAGCGAACATTAATCAACAAGAGCTCATCGAAAAGCCTCCATACCTACACTGGAAACCAAGCTCCACCCAAGAGCCAACAAGTTCCAGAGCAAAACATACCACACTAATTCTCTAGCAACACAGGAAAATAGCCCTGAGCATTAAAATACAGGCTGCCCCAAATCACACCAAAACCCATAAACACCTCAAAACTCACTACTGAACACTTCATTGCACTCCAGAAAGAAGAGATCCAGATCCACCTACCAGAACACCAAAGAAAGCTTCCCTAACCAGGCAATCTTGACAAACCACTAGTCCAAACTCACCCACAGGGAGCAACCTCCAGAATAAAGAGGAAACACAAACTTCCAGCATACAGAAAGGTCATCTCAAACACAGCAATCTAAAGAAAATGAAAAGGCAGAGAAATATTCCACAGGTAAAGGAATATGACAAATGGCCACCAAACCAAACAAAAGAGGAGGAGATAGGGAGTCTACCTAAAAAAGAATTCAGAATAATGATAGTAAAGATGATCCAAAATCTTGAAAACAGAATGGAGTTTCAGATAAATAGACTAGAGACAAGAATTGAGAAGATTCAAGAAATGTTTAACAAGTATCTAGAAGAAATAAAAAAGTCAATCAATAGTGTGTAATGCAATAACTGAGATCAAAAGCTCTCTGAAAGGAACTAACAGTAGAATAACTGAGGCATAAGATAGGATAAGTGAAGTGGAAGATAGAATGGTGGAAATAAATAAAGCAGAGAGGAAAAAAGAAAAAAGAATTAAAAGAAATGAGGACAACCTCAGAGACCTCTGGGAAAATGTTAAATGCCCCAACATTTGAACTATAGGAGTCCCAGAAAAAGACAAAAAGAAAGGCCATGAGAAAATACTTGAGGAGATAATAGTTGAAAACTTCCTTAAAATGGAGAAGGAAATAGCCACCCAAGTCCAGGAAACCCAGAGGATCCCAAACAGGATAAATCCAAGGTGAAACACCCCAAGACACATATTAATCAAATTAACAAAGGTCAAACACAAGGAGCAAATATTAAAAGCAGCAAGAGAAAAGCAATAAATAACACACAAGGAGATTCCCATAAGGATAACAGCTGATCTTTCAATAGAAACTCTTCAGGCCAGAAGGGAATGGCAGGACATACTTAAAGTGATGAAAGAGAAAAACCTACAACCCAGATTCCAGAAAGAATCTCATTCAAATTTGAAGGAGAAATCAAAAGCTTTACACACAAGCAAAATCTGAGAGAATTCAGCACCACCAAACCAGCTCTTCAATAGATGCTAAAGGATCTTCTCTAGATAGGAAACATAGAAAAGGTTTATAAATTCGAACCCTAAGCAGCAAAATAAATGGCAATGGGATCATACTTATCATCAATTACCTTAAATGTAAATGGATTGAATGCCCCAACCCAAAGAAAAAGACTGGCTGAATAGATATAAAAACAAGACCCCTATACATGCTGTCTATAAGAGACCCACCTCAAAACAAGGGACACATACAGACTGAAAGTGAAGATCTGGAAAAAGATATTTCACACAAATGGAGATCAAAAGAAAGCAGGATTAGCAATACTCATATCAGATAAAATAGACTTTGAAATAAAGGCCATGAAAAGAGACAAAGAAGGACACTACATAATGATCAAAGGATCAATCCAAGAAGAAGATATAACATTTCTAAATATGTATGCACCCAACATAGGAGCACTGTAATATGTAAGGCAAATGCTAACAAGTATGAAAGGGGAAATTAACAGTAACACAGTAATAATAGGAGACTCTCATACCCCACTCACACCTATGGATAGAGCAACTAAACAGAAAATTAGCAAGGAAACACAAACCTATAGGACATTTCACACCAAAACAATGAATTTCTCAAGTGCATATGGAACATTCTCCAGGATAGGTCACATCTTGGGCCATAAATTTAGCCTTGGTAAATTCAAAAAATTTGAAATCATTTTAAGTATTTTTTCTGATCACAATGTGGTCAGACTTGATGTCAACTACAGGAAAAAAAAAAAAAAAAACTATTAAAAATACAAACATATGGAGGCTAAACAACATGCTTCTGAATAACCAATAAATCACAGAAAAAATCAAAAAAGAGATCAAAATATGCATAGAAATGAATGAAAACAAGATAATTCAAAACCTATGGAATTCAGTAAAAGCAGTGCTGAGGGGAAGGTTCATAGCAATACAAGCTTACCTCAAGAAACAAGAGAAAAATAAAATAACCTGACTCCACACCTAGAACAACTAGAAAAAGAAGAAATGAGGAAACCTAGGATTAGTAGAAGGAAAGAAATAATAAAAATCAGGGTGTAAATAAACGAAAAAAGAAACAAGGGACTATAGCAAAAATCAACAAAATTAAAAGCCGGTTTTTTGAGAAGATAAATAAAACAGACAAACCATTAACTAAACTCATCAAGAAGAAAAAAAATAAATAAAGGAGAAGAATCAAATCAACAAAATTAGAAATGAAAATGGAGCGATCACAACAGACAACACAGAAATACAAAGGATCATAAGAGCTACTATCAGCAACTATACGCCAATAAAATGGACAAGTTGGAAGAAAGGGATGAATTCTTAGAAAAGTATAACTTTAAAAAACTGAACCAAGAAGAAATGGAAAATCTTAACAGACCCCTCACAAGCATGGAAATCGAAACTGTAATCAAAAACCTTCCAACAAAAAAAAGCCCAGGGCCAAATGGCTTCACAGGTGAATTCTACCAAAAATTTAGAGAAGAGCTAACACCTATCCTACTCAAAATCTTCCAGAAAATTTCAGAGGAAGGAAAACTGCTAAACTCATTCTATGAGACCACCATCACCCTAATACCAAAACCAGACAAAGATGCCATAAAAAAAAGAATAATACAGGCCAATATCACTGATGAACATAGATGCAAAAATCCTTAACAAAATTCTAGCAAACAGAATCCAACAACATATTAAAAAGGTCATACATCATGAGCAAGTGGGCTTTATCTTAGGGATGAAAGAATTCTTCAATATTCGCAAAACAATCAATGTGATACACCACATTAACACATTTTTTTAAAAAGTACGATTATCTCTATAGATGTAGAGAAAGCCTTTGACAAAATTCAACATCCATTTATGATTAAAACAAAAAAAAAATCTCCAGAAATCAGGCATAGAAGGAGCATACCTCAACAAAATAAAAGCCATACGTAATAAACCAACAGCGAACATTGTCCTCAATGGTGAAAAATTGAAAGCATTTCCCCTAAAGTCAGGAATAAGACAAGGGTGTCCACTCTCACCACTACTATTCAACATAATTTTGGAAGTTTTAGCAACAGCAATCAAAGAAGAAAAAGATACAAAAGGAATTCAGATTGGAAAAGAAGAAATAATAAATCCAAATTGGAAAAGAAGACATGATCCTCTACATAGAAAATCCTATAGATACCACCAGAATGTTACTAGAACTAATCAATGAATATAATAAAGTTTCAGGGTATAAAATTAACACACAGAAATCCCTTGTATTCCTATACACTAACAAAGAGAAAATAGAAAGAGAAATTAAGGAAACAATTCCATTCACCGTTGCAATGAAAAAAATAAAATATTTAGGAATATATCTACCTAAAGAAACAAAACACCTATGTACCAGATCATATCAGATCAGATCAGTCTCTCAGTTGTGTCCGACTATTTGCGAACCCATGAATCGCAGCACGCCAGGCCTCCCTATCCATCACCAGCTCTTGGAGGTCACTCAGACTCACATTCATCGAGTCAGTGATGCCATCCAGCCATCTCATCCTCTGTTGCCGCTTCTCCTGCCCCAAATCCCTCCCAGCATCAGAGTCTTCTCCAATGAGTCAACTCTTCGCATGAGGTGGCCAAAATACTGGATATTCAGCTTTAGCATCATTCCTTCCAAAGAAATCCCAGGGCTGACCTCCTAAAGAATGGACTGGTTGGATCTCCTTGCAGTCCAAGGGACTCTCAAGAGTCTTCTCAAACACCACAGTTCAAAAGCATCAATTCTTCGGCGCTCAGCCTTCTTCACAGTCCAGCTCTCACATCCATACGTGACCACAGGAAAGACCATAGCCTTGACTAGGTGAACCTTTGTTGGCAAAGTAATGTCTCTGCTTTGGAATATGCTATCTAGGTTGGTCATAAGTTTTCTTCCAAGGAGTAAGTGTCTTTTATTTCATGGCTGCAGTCACCATCTGCAGTGATTTTGGAGCCCAGAAAAATAAAGTCTGACACTGTTTCCACTGTTTCTCCATCTATTTCCCATGTAGTGATGGGACCAGATGCCATGATCTTCGTTTTCTGAATGTAGCTTTAAGCCAACCTTTTCACTCTCCACTTTCACTTTCATCAAGAGGCTTTTTAGCCCCTCTTCACTTTCTGCCATAAGGGTGGTGTCATCTGCATATCTGAAGTTATTGATATTTCTCCCAGCAATCTTGATTCCAACTTGTGTTTCTTCCAGTCCAACATTTTTCATGATGTACTCTGCATATAAGTTAAGTAAACATGGTGACAATATACAGCCTTGATGTACTCCTTTTCCTATTTGGAACCAGTCTGTTGTTCCATGTCCAGTTCTAACTATTGCTTCCTGACCTGCATACAGATTTCTCAAGAGGCAGAGAAGGTGGTCTGGTATTCCCATCTCTTTCAGAATTGTCCACAGTTGATTGTGATCTACACAGTCAAAGGATTTGGCATAGTCAATAAAGCAGAAATTGATGCTTTTCTGGAACTCTCTTGCTTTTTCCATGATCCAGCGGATGTTGGCAATTTGATCTCTGGTTCCTCTGCCTTTTCTAAATCCAGCTTGAACATCAGGAAGTTCACGGTTCACATATTGCTGAAGCCTGGCTTGGAGAATTTTGAGCATTACTTTACTAGCGTGTGAGATGAGTGCAATTGTTTGGTAGTTTGAGCATTCTTTGGCATTGCCTTTCTTTGGGATTGGGATGAAAACTGACCTTTTCCAGTCCTGTGGCCACTGCTGAGTTTTCCAAATTTGCTGGCATATTGAGTGCACCACTTTCACAGCATCCTCTTTCAGGATTTGGAATAGCTCCACTGGAATTCCATCACCTCCACTAGCTTTGTTCGTAGTGATGCTTTCTAAGGCCCATTTGACTTCACATTCCAGGATGTCTGGCTCTAGGTCAGTCATCACACCATCATGATTATCTGGGTCGTGAAGCTCTTTTTTGTACAGTTCTTCTCTGTATTCTTGCCACCTCTTCTTAATATCTTCTGCTTCCGTTAGGTCCATACCATTTCTGTCCTTCATCAAGCCCATTCTTGCATGAAATGTTCCTTTGGTATCTCAGATTTTCTTGAAGAGATCCCTAGTCTTTCCCATTCTGTTGTTTTCCTCTATTTCTTTGCATTGATCGCTGAAGAAGGCTTTCTTATCTCTTCTTGCTATTCTGTGGAACTCTGCATTCAGATGTTTATATCTTTCCTTTTCTCCTTTGCCTTTCGCTTCTCTTCTTTTCACATCTATTTGTAAGGCCTCCCCAGACAGCCATTTTGCTTTTTTGCATTTCTTTTCCATGGGGATGATCTTGATCCCTGTCTCCTGGACAATGTCACGAACCTCATTCCATAGTTCATCAGGCACTCTATCTATCAGATCTAGGCCCTTAAATCTATTTTTCACTTCCACTGTAGAATCATAAGGGATTTGATTTAGGTCATATCTGAATGGTCTAGTAGTTTTCCCTACTTTCTTCAATTTCAGTCTGAATATGGCAATAAGGAGTTCATGGTCTGAGCCACAGTCAGCTCCTAGTCTTGTTTTTGCTGATTGTATAGAGCTTCTCCATCTTTGGCTGCAAAGAATATAATCGATCTGATTTCAGTGTTGACCATCTGGTGATGTCCATGTATAGAGTCTTCTCTTGTGTTGTTGGAAGAGGGTATTTGCTATGACCAGTGCATTTTCTTGGCAAAACTCTGTTAGTCTTTGCCCTGCTTCATTCCATATTCCAAGGCAAATTTGCCTGTTACTCCTGGTGTTTCTTGACTTCCTACTTTTGCATTCCAGACCCCTATAATGAAAAGGACATCTTTTTTGGGTGTTAGTTCTAAAAGGTCTTGTAGGTCTTCATAGAAGTGTTCAACTTCAGCTTCTTCAGCGTTACTGGTTGGGGCATAGACTTGGATTACTGTGACATTGAATGGTTTGCCTTGGAAACGAACAGAGATCATTCTGTCGTTTTTGAGATAGCATCCAAGTACTGCATTTTGGACTCTTTTGTTGATCATGATGGCCACTTCATTTCTTCTGAGGGATTTCTGCCCACAGTAGTAGATAAAATGGTCATCTGAGTTAAATTCACCCATTCCAGTCCATTTTAGTTCACTAATTCCTAGAAATGTCGACATTCACTCTTGCTATCTCTTGTTTGATCACTTCAAACTATAAAACACTGATGAAAGAATTCAAAGATGACACAAAATAGATGGAGAAATATGACATGTTCATGGATTGGAAAAATCAATATGGTGAAAATGAGTGTACTACCCAAAGCAATCTATAGATTCAATGCAATCCTTATCCAGACACTAATGGTATTTTTCAGATAACTAGAACAAATAATTTACAATTTGTATGGAAATACAAAAAACCTTAAATAGCCAAAGCAGTGGGCCTTAGAAAGCATCACTATGAACAAAGCTAGTGGAGGTGATGGAATTCCAGTGGAGCTATTCCAAATCCTGAAAGATGATGCTGTGAAAGTGTTGCACTCAATATGCCAGCAAATTTGGAAAACTCAGCAGTGGCCACAAGATTGGAAAAGGTCAGTTTTCATCCCAATCCCAAAAAAAGGCAATGCCAAAGAGTGCTCAAACTACCAAACAATTGCACTCATCTCACACGCTAGTAAAGTAATGCTCAAAATTCTCCAAGCCAGGCTTCAGCAATATGTGAACCGTGAACTTCCTGATGTTCAAGCTGGTTTTAGAAAAGGCAGAGGAACCAGAGATCAAATTGCCAACATCCGCTGGATCATGGAAAAAAGCAAGAGAGTTCTAGAAAAGAATCTATTTCTGCTTTATTGATTATGCCAAAGCCTTTGACTGTGTAGATCACAATAAACTGTGGACAATTCTGAAAGAGATGGGAATACCAGACCACCTGCTCTGCCTCTTTAGAAATCTGTATGCAGGTCAGGAAGCAACAGTTAGAACTGGACATGGAACAACAGACTGGTTCCAAATAGGAAAAGGAGTATGTCAAGGCTGTATATTGTCACCATGTTTATTTAACTTATATGCAGAGTACATCATGAGAAATGCTGGACTGGAGGAAACACAAGCTGGAATCAAGATTGCCGGGAGAAATATCAATAACCTCAGATATGCAGATGACACCACCCTTATGGCAGAAAGTGAAGAGGAACTAAAAGCCTCTTGATGAAAGTGAAAGTGGAGAGTGAAAATGTTGGCTTAAAGCTCAACATTCAGAAAACGAAGATCATGGCATCTGGTCCCATCACTACATGGGAAATAGATGGGGAAACAGTGGAAACAGTGTCAGACTTTGTTTTTCTGGGCTCCAAAATCACTGCAGATGGTGACTGCAGCCATGAAATTAAAAGACACTTACTCCTTGGAAGGAAAGTTATGACCAACCTAGATAGCATATTCCAAAGCAGAGACATTACTTTGCCAACAAAGTTTCACCTAGTCAAGGCTATGGTCTTTCCTGTGGTCATGTATGGATGTGAGAGCTGGACTGTGAAGAAGGCTGAGCGCCAAAGAATTGATGCTTTTGAACTGTGGTGTTGGAGAAGACTCTTGAGAGTCCCTTGGACTGCAAGGAGATCCAACCGGTCCATTCTGAAGGAGATCAGCCCTGGGATTTCTTTGGAAGGAATGATGCTAAAGCTGAATCTCCAGTAGTTTGGCCACCTCATGCGAAGAGTTGACTCATTGGAGAAGACTCTGATGCTGAGAGGGATTGGAGGCAGGAGGAGAAGGGGCCGACAGAGGATGAGATGGCTGGATGGCATCACTGACTTGATGGACATGAGTGTGAATGAACTGGAGTTGGTGATGGACAGGGAGGCCTGGCATGCTGTGATTCATGTGGTCGCAAAGAGTCGGACACGACTGAACGACTGATCTGATCTGATCTTGAGAAAGAAGAATGGAACTGGAGGAATCAATCTGCCTGACTCGAGACTATACTACAATGCTATAGTCATCAAGACAGTATGGCACGGCACAAAGACAGAAATATAGATCAATAGAACAAAATAGAAAGCCCAGAGATAAATCCAAGCACCTGTGGACACCTTATCTTTGATAAGGCAAGAATATACAATGGAGAAAAGACAATCCATTTAACAAGTGATGCTGGGAAATCTGGTCAACCACTTGTAAAAGAATGAAATGAGAACATTTTCTAACATCACACACATAAATAAACTCAAAATGGATTAAAGATCTGAATGTAAGACCAGAAACTATAAAACTCCTAGAAGAAAACATAAACAAAACACTGACATAAATCATAGCATGATCGTCTATGACCCACCTCCCAGAGTAATGGAAATAAAACCAAAAATAAACAAATGCGACCTAATTAAACTTCTTTTGCACAATGAAGGAAACGATAAGCAAGGTTAAAAGACAGCCTTCAGAATGGGAGAAAATAATAACAAATGAAGCACCTGACAAAGAATTAATCTCAAAATTGTACAAGCATGTCATGCAGCTCAATTTCAGAAAAATAAACAACCCAATCAAAAAATGGGCCAAAGAGCTAAACAGACATTTCTCCAAAGAAGACATACAGATGGCTAACAAACAAAAAGATGTTCAACATCACTCATTATCAGAGAAATGCAAATCAAAACCATATCATGGTAGTTAGAATGGCTGCTATCAAAAAGTCTACAAACAAGAAATGTTGGAGAGGGTGCAGAGAAAAGGAAACCCTCTTAAACTGTTGGTAGGAATGCAAACTAGTACAGCCACTATGGAGAACAATGTGGAGATTCCTTAAAAAACTGTAAATAGAACTGCCATACCACCCAGCAATCCCACTGCTGGGCATGTATGCCAAGGAAACCAGAATTGAAATAGACACGTGTACCTCAGTGTTCATCACAGTGCTGTTTACAATAGCTAGAACATGGAAGCAACCTAGATGTCCACTGGCAGATGAAGGGATAAGAAAGCTGTGGTATATATACACGATGGAGTGTTACTCAGCTACTTTAAAAAATTCATTTGAATCAGTTCTAATGAGGTGGATGAAACTGGAACCTATTATACAGAGTTAAGTAAGTCAGAAAGAAAAACACCAGTACAGTATATTAACATATATATATATATATATATATATATATATGTGTGTATATATGTGTGTATATATATATATATGTATGTATGTATAGCATTTAGAAAGATGGTAATGATGACCCTATATGTGAGACAGCAAAAGAGACACAGATAGATGTAAAGAACAGACTTCTGGACTCTGTGGGAGAGGTAAGGGTGGGATGATTTGAGAGAATAGCATTGAAACATGTGTATTATCATATGTGAAACTGATCACCAGCCCAGGTTCAATGGATGAGACAGGGTGCTCAGGGCCAGTGCACTGGGATTACCCTAAGGGATAGGATGGGGAAGGAGGTGGGAGGGTGGTTCAAGATGGGGAACACATGTACACCCATGGCTGTTCATGTCAATGTATGGCAAAAACCACTACAATATTGTAAAGTAATTATCCTCCAATTAAAACAAATAAATTAATTTAAAAAATCAATGAAGTCAATCATTATTATGCTCATTCTGAGTAACTAAGGTAATGCTGGGCCAAGGAGAATAAAAATAGAGATGTGGACATACTTATAAAGTCATTCAACAAACATTTGTTGAATATGTAGTGAATTAACACCTGTATTTAATGATGAGTAGTTTACAAGAGAGAAGTATCCTACCCTGAAGCCACCTGTACATTTAAATGACCCAGAAGGTGACAAATACCCTTGAAGTTGTTAGTTGTTTAAGGAACAAAAGAGTTACATTTCCCTCAGGCTAAGTATGGAATGTATGGTTCATAAACTCAGAGAAATGTGGAACAACCAGGCTGTGAAAGAGGCAGGCTGCAGTTCAGGAGCAACTGTTCTCATTCTCTTAATCATCTCTTCCTCATGCCATATTTTGTCATCCTCTCTGGTGTGCTGCGATTCATGGGGTTGCAAAGAGTCAGACGCGACTGAGCGACTGAACTGAACTGAACTGAACTGACTGTTTAGCACCTAGTTTACTTTACAAGGGGGAAAACATGACTGACACAGGGCTCATGAGTTCTACATAGTACTGTTTAAGTCACTGCAGAGAGATTGATAGGCAGCATCCTTTTTCTTTTCCAAGTCCAGAGTTCTTGAGAAAAGGTAATGTATCAAGACTTAACTCAGATATACATGTGGACTAATCCAATTCAATCACAGATTTAAGAGACTGTTTCAGGACGGGGTCTCTGGCCAGTCAGAACCAATGCAGAGAGCACTGGAAAAGTACCTGGAGAGGAACTGCCTTATTATGATTTTATTTTCTAGTTAGAGAAGGCAATGGCACCCCACTTCAGTACTCTTGCCTGGAAAATCCCATGGATGGAGGAGCCTGGTAGGCTGCAGTCCATGGGGTCCCTAAGAGTCAGACATGACTGAGCAACTTCATTTTCACTTTCCACTTTCATGTGTTAGAGAAGGAAATGGCAACCCAATCCAGTGTTCTTGCCTGGAGAATCCCAGGGATGGGGGAGCCTGGTAGGCTGCCGTCTATGGGGTTGCACAGAGTCAGACATGACTGAAGTGACTTAGCAGCAGCAGCAGCTCACAGTGCAGACCAGGAGATTCATGAGAATAGTCATGTCAGCCAGGAACCAAGTAGAAAACTATGGGAGCATTGAACTCAACATTTCATTTCATAAAAACAGCCACATTTTAGAAATCAGCATTAATAAAATAGTATTATTCCAGATGGCTCAGTGGTAAAGGATCTACCTGCAATGAAGGAGATCCAGGTTCCATCCCGGGGCAGGAAGATCCCCTGGAGAAGGGAATGGCAACCCATTCCAGTATTTTTGCCTGGAGAATCCCATGGACGGAGGAGCCTGGCAGGCTACAGTCCATGTGGTCGTGAAAAGTTAGTGACTAAACAACAACAATAAATTTTATTTCTAGGATAGAAAATAATAGCTTGATAAAATGTATTTTATTGGGTATCTAAATAGCAAGAAGCAAATATATTCAAGTGAGGATTGGGTTGGCTAGGGTTTTTACTTTTTTATATGAGACTTTTAGTAGTCACTAGGTGGCAAAACTGGGGCCAAAAGGCACAATATCTGATTATTAGTGTAGTTTCATGATCTATTAAATTTACTGTTTATAATGGAAAGATAGCATTCATTATCTGGGGAAATCAGCTATATAGGCATTTTTTTCTCAGTATCTGTTTTTATAAGGTTGACTGACTATATAATCCAAATGCAGGTAACTTAGTGTTTTTTAAATGCTATTTGTCTAATACCCATAATTATGAAAAGCTTCCTGCATTTTTCTCTTAAATTCTTCTCCTAGTGGCATTTCAACAGCTTCTTTTTGATCACTAAGAATACTGCAGCATAGCTATAGAAATGTTTGTCTCATTAAAATGTACCCTACTGCAAGTTCAGAGGATTGTAAGTGTATGTATAATTTTATTTCCACTGGGTGATTTTTGTAATGTGTATGAGCCATTCTCTCTAATGGAAAGTGCAATAGTAAGGTACTTTAAATAAGCATTAATCCTCACAATACATTTGCAAGTTAGGTAAGCAACATGAAGTGTAGAGCCATAATAAACATTATCCATATTCATCCACCTTCACAGCCTGCAAAACCAGAAACCACACATTATAAACAAAGGACATTTGCAAAAGGTATAGCAGAGATACTAGTGGTATATTAATAGTTCCTTTATGGTTCTCATAGAAAGATGAAGAAAAAGGAGCATACAAAGTGATTTTCTTAGAAAAAGAAAAAATAAGTTAAAATAACACAGCAATGGAAAATATTTGTAATAGAAGAATTAAAGTATTAGGCTCCTTATTCAAATAATGATACTTGGATAATGCCTCTACAAAAAATAGTTACTGCCACCAATTCTATTGTTACAAAGCTTCTTTTCTTCTGTACCTTAATTGATATTCTATAATGTATTCTTGCCAAAAGAAGTAACTGAGATATATCAGATAAATTTGGATGGCCGCTTAAAAACTATTAAAAATGGAAATCAAACCAAAGCTATACACATACACACATATGACTTTTAGGTCATCAGTATTTTCATGAAGAAAGGATTCCTGTATATATTACTTGCATATAATAAAGTAGAAATTCCACTGAATTTTCTAAAAATAATGTTATCTTGATGATAATTTTTTTTTTTTCCATCTTGGACACAGGAAAAAAATACTATAAGCTTCATTGTAGCTATTTTGAATCAATCAGAATATAATTTGTTTAAAAAATATGAAATAAGACAAGAACTCATCTATACTTACATAAAGTAAATAAGAATACAGTAAACAAAGCTACACTTAACATTAGTCAATAAACAAGTTAAAAAATGACTATATTTTAGTCATCTTTACTTCAAATTGGATTGGAGTCAGCACTGACATGCTTGATCAGGCAAAAATGAGTCATTAAGTCACTAATCAACTTATTTAAACATGAATCTAAACTTATTTATTTACCATGTGATTTTAGTTTATAAAACTATGTAATGCCTTCACGCAAACAGAAAACTTAGGTTCTTTGATAAAATACTGTAATCAATATTAACTGACTTTATTTAAGGTGATTGTATTTACGTCCTTTTCAAATATCCCATACCAAAATTTAGGAGTATTGCCCATATTTTTTTATACTTCCCCACATAAAATAAAGAACAGACTTCTGGAACAAATTTTTCTTTATTTTTTCATTATTAGAGTGAAATGACAAATGCTTAGATAGTATGAAAAATGTGAGTCCAAGAAAAACTCGACTATCTTTACGTCGCCCTGGCATACTGCTCTTATTAATACAACAGAACTTCAGTTTTCAAAGATGAAATTTAAATCTGTATCAAATATTTCAAAGATAGAAAAAATATGAATTTTAAAACATCATTTTTCGTAAGAATTTGAAATTTACACCTATAGCAGAATATGAACTAAATATCATGTGTGTTTGTATGTATATCTATCTACCTATATATACATATATATCTCAGAGAAACTCATCAGAAAGAAAAAAATTCTGGAAACAAATTGAATAATAAAAATAAGAGTCATAATATTCTGAAAATTTATGTCTATGACAGACACAGAATTGTCCATTTGTCAACTTTTCCCCTACAATTTTTGTGTATTTTTAATACTATGAAAATTAAAAACCTCATCATGATATGCCTAAAGTTATCAATTTCCTTACTATAGCACTAAAGCTTATCAAAAATTGGCATAATGAAATATTATACAATTCTAACCATCAGTATGAAATCTATGTGTATAGATAGAATGGTTTTCTATGGTCAACTTTAGAATTGTTTATATAAAGCTACTTTTTCTTTTGCTTGTCCCTCAAAATTCCTGTGAAAACAATTTGTCTATATTTCATTTAAATTCAGTCAGAACAGTATGATAAATTGTGACATGCAGATCATTTCGCTTAACCCCAGGAACCTTAATTCTGTATCTACCACTTCTTGCTGAATGCAAAAGCAAAGTGGTCATGCTATCCATGGAATAACTGAGGACAAGCCATCAAGCTTCAAGTACACAGCTGAATTCAGCTCTGAAGTGCTAGGGAACCTAACTGAAGCTTGATTAATGGGATCATGTCAAGTGGAGAGATTACCGAGTGTTTGGCGACTCAGAGGGCTGACCCAGCTTCTCCAAGGTAACAACTCTCAGCAACAGAGCTACTGTGATGTTTGTCCTTTTCTGAGACAAAAAGCTCAGTGCATTTAAAAACACATTTAGGCTTCTCTAATCTATATATTTGCAGCATGAATAACAGTAACGAATGCAGTAACACAGAGGTGGTTGATCACAGCCCTTTGAAACATGGATTGCAAAGCTCCCAACTGAAGATTCAAGGGGTTGGAGAGTAGGATACAATCTACCGCTAAGTGAAAGTGAAAGTCGCTCAGTCAAGTCAGACTCTTTGTGACCCCATGGACTATACAGTCCATGGAATTCTCCAGGCTGGAATACTGGAGTATTTTTTCCCTTCTCCAGGGGCTCTTCCCAATGCAGGGATCCAACCCTGGTCTCCCAAATTGCAAGCGGATTGTTTACCAGCTGAGAACCAAGGGAAACCCATCTACTGCTGCTGCTGCTGCTTCTAAGTCACTTCAGTCGTGTCCAACTCTGTGCGACCCCATAAACGGCAGCCCATCAGGCTCCCCCGTCCCTGGGATTCTCCAGGCAAGAACACTGGAGTGGGTTGCCATTTCCTTCTCCCATGCATGAAAGTGAAAAGTGAAAGTGAAGTCGCTAAGTCGAGTCCGACTGGACCAGTGCTAAAGTGGAACTTTGCAGTAAGTCAGACTTGCTGAACTTGAGGTTTAAACAAACAAAAAACTATGTCAGTGAAAAGTAAGATTTTTAAAATTAAAGTGACTGAATGTATTAATATATTGGAAAAGGATAAAATGTAACAAAATATTGTAAGAAAAATAAAATGAGGAAAATTTTATTGAGCTTTGAGCATTCTGGTAGAGTTAGAAAATAAACAAGACAAGATAAGCCAAATATATCTGCCAGGACAAAGAATTACATGCAAAACTAAGGAGAATTTTAAATGCTAAGCTCATGTCGGGCTGTATTCCTGTTTAAAGAAACCATTTAAGAACTCACTTTTTTTCCTTTCCAAATTTTACTATTCTCTGTTCTCCCAACACCCCCTTGAATATTTTCACCACTGAATCTTAGCATCCTATTCCTTTCTTCAGTTCAATTCAGTGCAGTTGCTCAGTCGTGTCCAACTCTTTGCAACCATATGAACCGTAGCACGCCAGGCCTCCCTGCCCATCACCAACTCCCAAAGTTCACCCAAACCCAAGTCCATTGAGTCGATGATGCAATCCAAGCATCTCATGCTCTGTTGCCCCCTTTTCCTGCCCTTAATCTTTCTCAGCATCAGGGTCTTTTCAAAGAGTCAGCTCTTTGCATTAGGTGGCCAAAGTATTGGAGTTTCAGCTTCAACATCAGTCCTTCAAATGAACACCCAGGACTGATCTCCTTTACAATGGACTGGTTGGATATCCTTGCAGTCCAAGGGACTCTCAAGAGTCTTCTCCAACACCACAGTTCAAAAATATCAATTCTTCAGTGCTCAGCTTTCTTTATAGTCCAACTCTCACATCCATACAGAATCAAATACCTTCTGTCAGTTTAGTCAAAGTTTGCTCTTTGAAGTTTGCTTTAAAATTATCATTCACATCAACCAACTGCAACTACCCCAGTCAGCAGAACTCCATCTCTTTGAAAATTTTACTTATTACTCTGTGGCCTCTATCTGGAAGCTTTTTCTTATTCCCCTTAGAATTGTTAGTTATCTCTGTACAACATGATTTCCATTTTATACATGTTTGTTTCCAGAGTTTGCATGACCCCCAGGAGAAGATGTCAGCCAGCAACCTCAAATGTGATAACCAAACTCCAGAGGATTTCAGAGTCAAAAAAGCAATCTATAAAAATATTAAAGTTGTACTGGAAACTGTGAATGAGCCAGATTGCAAAGAATTAATTCAGAGAAAAGCTGCCAAAAGCTCCCACTTACTGTCCTTTAGAAGAAGTTTTTTTGTTTTGTGTTTTCCCTAGGACGATAAGAATCACAAATAGTCCAGAGCAGGAAGAAACTGAAAATCTTGCCTACAGCACCAGAGAGAGCTCTTGGCCACTAGCCATGTGGAAATTCTGCTAGCACATTGGAAAAATAAAAATAAACTTGATAAAATCCCCTGAGACAGCAAAGCTGGTGTTATTTCATCCTCAAGAGATAATGTGTTTAAGTTTTGACAAGGGCATAAACTAACCTTTAATGTTATTACAAGAAATTCTGCATATGTGTTACTTTCTAATATCTCTGTTAGAGGCGGAAAAAGTCCACCTCCCAGTTCCAATTTTCCACCTCCCAGTTCCAAGAGGAGAAAATAAAACAAGATTTTTTCCATGGAAACTGTTTATGGAGGCTTCTTTTTTTCTGTGTGTGTGTGTGTGTACATGCACGCCCACACTGAGTTATGCCTGATTCTTTGCGAACCCATGCACTGTAGCCTGCCAGGCTCCACTGTGCTTGGGGTTCTCCAGGCAAGAATACTGGAGAGGGTTACCATTTCCTACTCCAGGGAATCTTCCTGACCCAGAGATCGAAACCCCATCTCTTGTTTCTCCTGCACAGGCAGGCAGATTCTTTACCACGGCGCCACTTTGGAAGCCCCTTTTCCTCTCTATTCCTGTACTCAAACCAGGATGAAGGTGGGGAAGCATTTTAAACTCTTCAGTTTGCCTGACGCAATTCAAGGTCAGGAAGTTAGCCAGCAGAATGGGTAAAACCGGTGTTAAGCAATGTGTGTTTATTTCTTAGTATTGTCTGAAGGAGAAAATTTAAAAATGACTCCGACAACTGCCTTTTCTCATAAAGCATGAACTTATCATTTGTTCTTACAAAGAGGAACATATAAATTCATGTTGATGAATCCAAGTACTTGCCTAAAACATCTCCTCATCTAAGCAAAATGGACAGGCATATGAGGCTGCAGTTTGTCTTGCATCAAGGAAGAACAAAGCTGGATAAATGTAGAGAGAAAGAACAAATTTTTTGATTTTCTAAGTTCCATTTGCCTGGCATTTTACTTACTTGATCTATAATGCTCATAACTAACTGGTGAAATCGATAGTATCTTGGATTTATGGATAAGAAAATCACAACTCCGGAGGTTAATTAAATTGTTGGAGGTCACATATTGAGTAATTAGTGGAACTTGAATTTGAACCTAGGTGAAGAAGTAGATTTCATCCAGGTCTAAACCTCCCCTACTGGGGATATGAAACACCAAGAATGCTGACCCTGTAAAACACTCTAATTCAGCCTTAGAGAAATTTTGGTAAAACCTGTGACTGGATTTTCATCATTACTTATAATGAGGGGAAAAAGCAAGTGTTTAACCATAAAACATGGAGGAATCAGGAGGATGCAAAACTAAAGAGAAGATTTTGAGGTGAGTCACTGGAGGCAGAGCAGCAGTATTAATAACCAGTAACATGCTGAGGAAACAAGGAAATGTGAGGTTGCTTCTCCAATGGCGAGGACACTTTAGAGACTTTTAGTGTCACTGCCATCTTTGTGCACATTGTTTGGGCTTTCTTAAGCTCTTGCTAAGCTTATTGGAGATTGTACTAGTTTCCAATGGCTGTTATAACAACTTTATCACAAAGTCAGTAGCTTAAACAATATTTACACAGACTGACAGTGAGGAGTCCAAATGAGTATTGTCAGAATTGTTATCCAGCCGCTAAGTTGTTTCTGACAATTTGTGACCCAATGGACTGCAGCAAGTCAGGTTTCCCTGTCCATCACCAACTCCCAGAGCCTGCTCAAACTCATGTCCATCGAGTGAGTGATGCCATCCAACCATCTCATCCTTTGTTACCCTTTCTCTTCCTGCCCTCAATCTTTCCCAGCATCAAGGTCTTCTCCAGTGAGTTGGCTCTTCACAATCAGGTGGCCAAAGTACTGGAGCGTTGGCTTCAGCATCAGTGCTTCCAATGAGTATTCAGAGTTAAATATTGCCAGAATGGCCAAAATCAGAGTTGACAGGGCCACGTTACCTCCAGGGAGTCTAGGGGTGACTGTTCTTGACTTTTCCAGCTGCTGGTGGCTGCCATCATTGTAATCTATGCCTTTGTCTTCTTATTACATTTTGTTTTGTGTATTTCTTTTGAATGTCTTGTAGGGATGCATCTGATAGCATGCAGGACTCACTAGGATAATCTAGGATAAGCCTCCCTTTTTAAGATTCTTAATGTAATTATATCTTTTGCCATATAAGGTAATATTTACCAGTTTCGAGGATGAGGACATGAACACATCTTTTAAGAGGACATCATTCAGTGAGCTGTAGTAACCAACTGACAAATGCACACCTGGTTAATATGGTTTGAGCGATACATATATGATCTACTGTGTCTTTTCACATTCTATTGAATTCTTTTGGTTGCATGACATCATAGTGATATAGGTATAGATATATATTGGAATTACAATATTATAGTTTAGTTATAATTTTTATCAGGAAATAGTTGTTGGAGTGAGAGAATCACAAGACTCCTTCAAATTACAGTTGTTTTCCTCTTGAGATTCAGGAAACAAGTGCTCCAAGTGAGTTTTCACGTGTGTACTATTCAATAATAAGGGAAGATATTACAAATGATTTTTTTAAAGGAGTCTCAAATACAATTAAGCACTTCACATAGTGTGGCTGGAAAAAAACAAAAAATAAAAAGCAAAATAATAGGTTCAGGCATATGAGTATATGTGATTATTATATGCATCATGGAATGAAAATATTCTCACAAACTATTTAAAAGTCAAGATTAAATGGTTTAGCAACCTATCTCCTACCCCTAGACTTTTAATTCATGAACAGTTCATAATAATATCATTTTCTTTACCTGTTAAAATTTTTAAAAATTATCTAACACTTATGCTTTTATAAAATAGTTTTTCACTTTTTCAGTAATTGCTACTTTTTGTTTTTGCCTGAATTTTGGCAAGTCATTTGATGCAATAATTTCCTACAATGAACAGAGATGGAGACAAGAAGATATGTGCAACAGAACTGTGGAATTCCCAAGGCTTTGTTACTGGGGAATATAGCTTTGTTGGAGAGACAAACACTAGAACAAAGAGAAGTCTACTACTCCCAGGGTAGAGGAATGATTACAGCTACTGGAGCCTATGGAGGAAAATTATGTAGATAAAACATCAACAGTGGTAACATGGTAGAATATTGTACAAATATTAGTTCAGATTCAACTCAGAACCAAAGCAGAAGGAACTGATTGGAAGCAAAACAAGTTCCAATGTTTCCACCATAAACATAGACAAGGGGTTCACAGAAATGTGGCTGTTCCTGGTATTTTGATTAGTACATTTCTCAATATTTTGAAGCATTACAAAAGACACTTAAAAATGAAAATTGTTATTTTTTTTAATCTCAGGAGGAGTATTATAAAAAGTAACTTATGTCTTCTTCAACATTACATAGTAAGGGGAATAAAAATGAGGTCTGTCTAAGCTTTAAAGAAGTCAAACCACAAAAACAAATGGGACTCTCCCTCTTTAACATGTTTTAGTTCTGTATAAAAATGTACATTTGTACACATTGTTTTTTTTCTTTTTTTAGATGTACAGACTTTGAGGCTGGATCTAGAATACCATATATTTGAAAGAACAAGAAGTCAAAACTTTCACTTAGACTTTTTTCTCTGAATATCTACTAAGGTACATATTGTGTACTATGTTCCCACATTAAAATAATAGTAATAGTAATAATTATCATAATGAATCTAGCACATATAGTGCTTACTAAGTACAGTGTCTAAATACTTTAAATAAATTAATTCATGTAACCCTCAAAGTAGCCCTACAAGGTGTGCTTATGCCATTTTATGGATGAGAAAGCTGAAGTATGTATATTTATCTGAAGAAAAAAATAGCATTTCTGAAAAATGGTCAGCAATATTCATGATAAAACCAATTGATCTTTGCTAGCATAAAGATGCTATCAAGCTCCAAGTTGTTCCAGATAAGTTTATAACTAATTAATGTAATAGCAAGGTTGACTCATCTACAGTATACAATTTGAATATGTTATTATGAGTGCCAGCTCAATTTAATTATGCATTAATAGAAACTTTGCAGTTTATACTTTAATTACAATAGCAAACAATAGTCACTTATGTGATTTTTTTTCTAAGCAAAATACTCAAGCAAATTCTGATAGCATGAAAAAGTTGACTATATTTTCATATTGTGGGATTCATCTCTGTGTATACAAATACTATATCTATCTATCTATCTATATATAACTAGATGGAGAGAAAGAAATAGAAAGATGGAAAGAGACAGAAATAGAGACAGAGGCACAAGGAGACCAAAAGAGCTGTCAGCTCTTGGATATGTATAGTAAAATCTATTTTTATCCAAAGTAAGCAATGAAATTGTTTAGCTGATTAACTAAAAGTTCACGTAAGCATAAAACTCAAAAAATGTGATTCATATCTGCCTCATTTTATTTTAATTAACACATAAATAAACATTCATTCAGTAATCTTTTGATTTAAGTCCAAGTGTTTTCCTTTGATGTCGAGTCACAAATTAAGGTACTAGGAATATATTTTATTTACAAACTATACCCATAATACACAATTTAGATTTGCATTCCCATGAAGTGGAATAAGAGCTTACAAATGCAGGAAAAGGAATTCAATATTAAATATTGAGTACTTTTATATTTTCCAAATATTTATAGCATTTTATACTTCCCCAATTTTGCATATTTAAAATTAAAATTTTATTTTTACTTTAGTGACTGACTTTCATTAAATATTTCCAAAATATTCAGCCCAGGTTTAAATTAAAATCACGGTGATTTTCTTTTAACTGTTCATGTTGTACATATTTACATAAGGTTTATCTAAATCATATATTTACAATAAAAATAAATCAACTGGGATTGGTATAAACAAGTAGTAAAACTCTTGATCTGCATATTATTCCATGTATAAGAGCTGAAATAATCAGGCATACTGAAGTATAACCCATGGCCATGAATATTCAGCTTCAAGGCATTTCTTCTTCAAAGGAAATGAAAAACCTGAGTTAATTTGGTAAATACATTCTCTGTCCAAATCTATTTTAGTTGCATCTATCCTTTCTAATAGGGAAAGGCAATGGCACCCCACCCCAGTACTTTTGCCTGGAAAATCCCATGGACGGAGGAGCCTGGTAGGCTCCAGTCCATGGGGTCGCTAAGAGTCCAACACGACTGAGCGGCTTCACTTTCACTTTTTGCTTTCCTGCACTGGAGAAGGAAATGGCAACCCACTCCAGTGTTCTTGCCTGTAGAATCCCAGGGACAGGGGAACCTGGTGAGCTTCCATCTATGGGGTCGCACAGAGTCGGACACGACTGAAGCAACTTAGCAGCAGCAGCAACATCCTTTCTAGTCTTGGTCCTCACAATATAAGCAGTCACAAAGAGAAATGAGAAATGAGGAAATACAAGCCCCAGACACACAGGTATACTGCCATTGTTTAGTTGCTAAGTTGTGTCCCTCTCTTTTGTAACCCTATGGATTGTAGCCCGCAGGCTCCTCTGTCCATGAAATTTCTCCCACAAGAATACTGAAGTGGATTGTCATTTCCTTCTCCGGGGGATCTTCCTGAGCCGGGGTTGGAATGCTCACCTCCTGCATTGGCAAGCAGATTCTTTCCCCTGAGCTATCAAGGAAGCCCCATATAGGTTGGTAAAGTTATGTTTAAAAATGGTAATTATTCCAAAAGTGAACATTCCTGCAAAGTATAAGGGAAGGGATTAGAAAAATGTTATTACATGTCCAAAGTCCTTATAATCTATAAGAGGTCAACATTTTAAATTATTGATTTAACTATTATCATATAATTAAAATAAAGTTACCATAATTAAAAATATGATAATCAAGATAGCTTACAAATATAAAATGTTAGAAAGTACATGTGTTAAAAGTTCATAGTTCCATAAATAATCAACAAAAATGGAAAAAAATGAGATCTTTCAAAGCACAATTTAGTACTCAAAAATGCAGTCTCTGGAGTCATGGTTGCCTGAATTCAATTCAGAGTTAAAAATGTATTAGTTGCAACGATAAGAAAAAAATACTCAGTTTCACTAGTCATCAGAGAATTGTACCTTAAAACCACAATAAAATAGTACACGCACTAATAAAAACTTACACCTCTTAAGATTCCATAACAAAGCAAAATTAACAAAAAAGCAATAAATAATAATAACAAGTGTTGTGAAAATGTGGAGAAACTGGAACCCTTGTCCACTGTTTGCTGGAACGTAAAATGGTACAATCACTAAGGAAAAGAGTATCAAGACTCCTAAAACAAATTAAAAATAAAGTGCTTCATGATCTAATAATAATTCTACTTCATGTATCAGAACAGATCAGATCAGTTGCACAGTCGTGTCCAACTCTTTGTGACCCCATGAATTACAGCACACCAGGCCTCCCTGTTCATCACCAACTCCCACAATTCACTCAGACTCATGTTCATCGAGTCAGTGATGCCATCCAGCCATCTCATCCTCTGTCGTCCCCTTCTGCTCTTGCCCCCAATCCCTCCCAGCATCAGAGTCTTCTCCAGTGAGTCAACTCTTCATATGAGGTGGCCAAAGTACTGGAGTTTCAGCTTTAGCATCATTCCTTCCAAAGAACACCCAGGGCTGATCTATTTTAGAATGGACTGATTGGATCTCCTTGCAGTCCAAGGGACTCTCAAGAGTCTTCTCCAACACCACAGTTCAAAGGCATCAATTCTTCGGTGTTCAGCCTTCACCACAGTCCAACTCTCACATCCATACATGACCACAGGAAAGACCATAGCCTTGACTAGATGAACCTTTGTTGGCAAAGTAATGTCTCTGCTTTTGAATATGCTATCTAGGTTGGTCATAACTTTCCTTCCAAGGAGTAAGCGTCTTTTAATTTCATGGCTATAGTCACCATCTGCCGTGATTTTGGAGCCTAGAAAAATAACGTCTGATACTGTTTCCACTGTTTCCCCATCTATTTCCCATGAAATGATGGGACCGGATGCCAGGATCTTCGTTTTCTGAATGTTGAGCTTTAAGCCAACTTTTTCACTCTCCACTTTCACTTTCATCAGGAGGCTTTTTAGTTCCTCTTCACTTTCTGCCATAAGGGTGGTGTCATCTGCATATCTGAGGTTATTGATATTTCTCCCGACAGTCTTGATTCCAGCTTGTGTTTCTTCTAGTCCCGCGGAAAAGCAATACAATATTGTAAAGTTAAGCAAAATAAAAAAAAAAAAGAAGTTAAATAAACAGGGTGACAATATACAGCCTTGACATACTCCTTTTCCTATTTGGAACCAGTCTGTTGTTTCCATGTCCAGTTCTAACTGTTGCTTCCTGACCTGCATACAAATTTCTCAAGAGGCAGATCAGGTGGTCTGGTATTCCCATCTCTTTCAGGATTTTCCACAGTCTATTGTGATCTACACAGTCAAAGGCTTTGGCATAGTCAATAAAGCAGAAATAGATGTTTTTCTGGAACTCTCTTGCTTTTTCCATGATCCAGTGGATGTTGGCAATTTGATCTCTGGTTCCTCTGCCTTTTCTAAAACCAGCTTGAACATCAGGAAGTTCACGGTTCACACATTGCTGAAGCCTGGCATGGAGAATTTTAAGCATTACTTTACTAGCGTGTGAGATGAGTGCAATTGTGTGGTAGTTTGAGCATTCTTTGGCATTGCCTTTCTTTGGGATTGGAATGAAAACTGACCTTTTCCAGTCCTGTGGCCACTGCTGAGTGTTCCAAATTTGCTGGCATATTGAGTGCAGCACTTTCACAGCATCATCTTTCAGGATTTGGAATAGCTCAACTGGAATTCTATCACCTCCACTAGCTTTGTTCATAGTGATGCTTTCTAAGGCCCATTTGACTTCACATTCCAGGATGTCTGGCTCTAGGTCAGTGATCACACCATCATGATTATCTGGGTCATGAAGCTCTTTTTTGTACAGTTCTTCTGTGTATTCTTGCCACCTCTTCTTAATATCTTCTGCCTCTGTTAGGTCCATACCATTTCTGTCCTTTATCGAACCCATCTTTGCATGAAATGTTCCTTTGGTATCTCTGATTTTCTTGAAGAGATCCCTAGTGTTTCCCATTCTGTTGTTTTCCTCTATTTCTTTGCATTGATCGCTGAAGAAGGCTTTCTTATCTCTTCTTGCTATTCTTTGGAACTCTGCATTTAGATGGTTCTATCTTTCCTTTTCTCCTTTGCTTTTCATGTCTCTTCTTTTCACAGCTATTTGTAAGGCCTCCCCAGACAGCCATTTTGCTTTTGCGCATTTCTTTTCCATGGGGATGGTCTTGATCCCTGTCTCCTGTACAATGTCACAAACCTCATTCCATAGATCATCAGGCACTCTATCTATCAGATCTAGGCCCTTAAATCTATTTCTCACTTCCACTGTATAATCATAAGGGATTTGATTTAGGTCATACCTGAATGGTCTAGTGGTTTTCCCTACTTTCTTCATGTATAGTTTCAAAATAATTGAAAACAGAGTCTTAAAGAGATATTTGCACAATCATGTTTTATATCATCACTCTTTACAATAGCTAAGAGGTTGAATCAACCCAAATGTCCATAGACAGATATATGGAAAACCAAAATTTGCAATATGCACTCTGTTGGGAAGGAAAAACTCTCCCTCTATCTGCTTACATTTTTTTTTTTACTTGGAGGGTCTGCAAATTAAACTGGCAAAAGACAAACAGCAAGAAAAAAATATAGATTTTTTCATGTGGGTGTATAGGAATTCACAGAAAAATGTGGCTGAAAAAAGTGGTTGGAACTTGAAACTTTTATAGCATCTTAATAAGGAAAAGGAATTGGAGAAAGCACTTATGGGAAAAAATGACTTTTAGGAAAGTTGAATGAGTCCTTGGGAGAACAGATAGGAGATAAAAAAATTTTGTAACAATGTTTGGCTAGATTTTATGTTGAGTTCTTTCTAGTGATGAATCAATCTTCCCTGGTAGAGAAACTGCCATGAAGATTTGTAACAAGTGACTTCTTTTGGGAGACTGTTTTTAAGAAGACAAGGCAGTTAAAAAATTCTGTTCTCCTATGCCTTCAGATAAAAGTAATTTTTTGTGCCATAATGGTGTCTTCTGGACCACTTCAGTACAATGCAGTATTATTCAGTCTTAAAAAGGAAGAAAATCCTGTGGCATGATACAACATGGATGAATCTTGAGGAAATGCTAAATGGAATAAGCAGTCACAATAAATAAATAAATAACCTAATTTCATAGATGAGGTCAAATTCACAGCAACAGAAAATAGATTGGTGGTTATGAGGCACTGAGGAGAGAGGGGAAAAGAGTTATTTATTGTGTATATCTTTCAGTTCTGTAAGGTGAAAATGTTCTAGAAATTTGTTTCACAACAACGTGAATATACTTAGCACTACTGATCTGTTGTTTTATGTGTTTTTACCACAATTAAAAAAGTTAACTTATCAGCTAGAAAATGTTGACTAAGACTCTCAGCTTTTCTCAGCCTTAGCATTCATCACCTGTAAAATGGTGAATATCATAAAATTTATGATGTTTCTATGTGAAAAAAATAAAATAATAAACTTAAAAGACTTTGCACAATGTCTGTCACACAAAAATGATAGGGAACAAAAAGGATTATCGGCAAAATAAGCCAAATAGTCAAGTGATATATTGGTCCACAATGGCATTCAAAAGCTTTTACTCAGAACATAATGTCTACAATGAATACATCTGTGCCTTCACAAATATGTTCACTTCCAGTGTGAAAAGACAGTGAATCTCAGGAAATTTCTGAAGAATTTCTTTTAATATAGAATTCTGTTAACAAATTGAGATCTGGATTTCTGCCATGATTCATTCTAATCTCTGAGTACCATGACTAGCCTCTGATTTTTTTTTTTTTTTTCCTTTAAAGTAAAGCAATCTTTGAACTGAAGATTTCTCTGTTTTTTGAAATACTTAGAAGCAAATGAACAAGGCTTTCCAGGGTAACCTGGATTTAGTTAGTCAATTGTGGAAATGGCCCCATTCAACTAGAATAAAATTCAAAGAAAAAAGATATGTGTTAGGGTAAGGGAGTTAACTGGGGGAAGAAAAGGAAATAGAAGTTAAAAAGACAAAAATTTTACTTGCATATTTTGTCCATCGTCTCACCTGCTGTTTTTATCTTTTAATTTTTTATCTCCCTAATTGTGTCATCAGGGAGCATTCTATGCTTCATTGTGTGATGCTATTAAAACTTAAGTTAAAAAAATAATCTTAAATCTCTGCCACCTGTATTCTTCTACTTTCCTATCTAGATCCCGAGGTTTAATGATATTTGAATGGTAGTCTGTGCATGTGTCTGCATGTGTCCTTATGAGGTTTTCAACCTAAAAATTTTTGCTACATCTGCTCTTATATTCCATAAATGACACAACTGAAACATTGGAGATAAGTTATGTATTCGGTTTATCTATTTAAATATTTGGGAATTGCCTTGTGAGGCAATTCACTGGAGAAGGAAAAAGTCCCCAAAGAGCTGATCTCATTTACCTGGTGCCTTCATTTCTCAGACCATTTGAGATGCTAATTACAAATTGTTTTTGATTGTGCAGATGACCTAGGTAGTGACACTGTGGAATGAAATCACCATTTGAATATATCTCTGCTCTAATGAAGGTTACACACTCAGGGACCCAGAGTAAGGAATAAATAGAGCACTACACAGGCCTCTTTCTTTGTTTTCTTAGTATTTCTACTGGTGAACATAAAAATGCAGAAAAGATAAATAAAAGAAAACCTTACAATTATTTCATTTTTATGACTCCTTGGGTAGATTTTCATAGATTATAAATAACTTCCTGAGACAAATATATTTGAAGGTGTTGCTTAAAATGACTTTTATTTTCAGATCAAGAGGGTAAAAAGCATAAAGTAGGAGTAAGTGACTCACACCATGTCTAGCTGCATTTTGAGCCTCTTATTGTTAACATTTTTCTCTTTCACCATATTCATTAAAGCTTTTTAAATTCCTAAAACAGACCTGAGTTTTCCACTCAACTCCCAAAACACGACTGCACAATGTGGACTGAAGAGGTAACTCATGTTTTGAGAAATTCTATTTATTAAACAAAAAACCTCCTGCTCTGAAAGAAATATTTGATGAGCTCTTTCTGTTTCATTCATTTCCAGTTATCTTTCACCCACAGAAGCAACTAGCTAATCATCTAATATCCGTGATAACTGATGTGATAGTCTAATGTGTTTCTGCTTTCAAAAGTGATAAGAAACCTTTCAAAACCAACAACAGGTAAGCAGATGTCCAACAAAATCCTTTAGACAACTGGGCTTGGGAAAAAAAGAAGCTTCATCCTCACTTCCCTTCTATCATTTTAATATGGCTGAACAAAGGAACAAAAGCCCAGCAGCTGACAGTACTCTCATCTCTCTCCAACTCAGTGAAAGCACGACTTTCCCAGGTTTCCTGGCTGTGCATTAATGAGGGAATTGTCAGAGGGAAGGAAGGAGTGAGTTCATGCTTCTCAGTTCCATACGTCAATTCTTCAGCTCCCAACCCACTGTATTATGACTTCCAAAAAATATGCTTCAGCCATTAGTAAGTGGTAATTGAGAGGGCATTTATGTTTTCATGATATTATCTTATTGACCCTCCTCAGCAATATTCATTTAGAATTTAGGCATGGAGTTACTTTGCCTAATATTGTTCAGCAGCTTCTCTTCTCTTCAAATGCAGACATAGGTTGGCAACAGGCCACCTCTAATTATTTCTCATTACTTTCCTTCTTCTTTTAGCATGTTCTTACTGTGTGGAGCTTTGCCAATTGCTGACAAAAGCCAAATGGAAAAAAAGAGGATGATACTTTGATGGTTAATCTGTTTCAGCGGCACAGTAGCACCCTCTAAGCTCTCTTGGAATCCGCTTGTTGCCAAAGATAGTACCTGCTGCTTACAATGTTAAACCCTAGAAATCTGCTGCTACTTCTGCTTTGGCTCTTGCTAACTTTGGAGGCCACAGATACACCTCAAGAGGAGAGAGGCTAGGCAAGGATACGTCTATTTATTTAAGTGTGCATATAAAGGGAAGAACTTTCCCATCAATTTCTGAGCTCTGCAAGTCCTAAATGGTTCTGAAAATCAAGGATCAATTGATTTCCCTTCATTCAACAAAAATATACAGAATGCTTTCTTTATACAAAGCTCTTTAGGCACTTGGAGGTAAGCCACCTACTAAGAGGTGACCAAATGTAGCCCCTGCTGAAAATACTTTTACATCATTAGGTTGTTAACCAGTAAATAACCACAGTGAAGATGATGAGGATGACTAAAAAAGGTAGTGAAATAATATACTTAGCAGTTGAAAGAAAAAGGGAAATCAGTGCCTTGATAGTGTTTGAGGAAACCATTTGTGAAAATAGTAGAATTTAATCTAGATCTTGAAGGATAACAATATTTCAATAAAAGAGAAGGAAAAATGTTTAGCTAATGAAAAGAATGAAGGTGACTTCACAGAGGCCATATTAAACCTAGTCAGAATCTATATTATTAACAAAGACACTGTTGGAAGATAAGACTGCAGAAGTAGGTAGAGAACAGATTATAAAGGACAGCTCTTGTAATACCAAAGTACATGGATTTAATTCAGAATACATAAATGTTTTTCTATAGAGTAGTACCATGTCTGATTGGTACTTCAGAAATACTAATAATGAAAAATTACAAGCATTATTGAAGGTGAAGGGGAGAGGTTTAGATATGTAAGGCACTATTAGCATTGGGGACAAAAGAGAGGTCTTAGTCTTTTCAGGTTATTATAGCAGAATACCACAATCTGCGTGGTTGAAATAGCAGACATTCATGTCTCACAGTTCTGGAGGCTAGATGTCCAAGACCAAAAGCACTAGTGTATTCAGTGTCTGGTGAGAGCCCACCTCCTGATTCATAGGTACTGGATTTTCACATGGCAAAAGGGGTGAGGAAACTTTCTGGAGCCTCTTGTAAAAGGGCACTAATTCCATTTGTGAGGGCTCTGCTCCCAAGACCTAATAAACTCCCAAAGGCCTCATATCTTAATAGCAACATATTGATGGCTAGGACTTCAACATTTTAATGTCTGATGGACAGAAACATTTAGTTGACAGCAAAAGACAGATGTTGGTAATTTCTTGGGTCATGATGGTGGCCATGGGAAAGGTAAAGATGTGCCAGCTTTGAGACCTGCAACTGCTGACAGCCTAGATGGGAGAATAAAGGAAGAGTTAAAGATCAGAGTTTGTACCCTATTAGAAAATAAAATCTTAGTTCCACTCAAATAAAGAACTCTTCTGCCTACACAACAAAATTCCTTTTGTTGTGGTAAAAGATGCAGGGAATTCTGAAGTATTTCTGCATGAACTGAAACTCTGGAAAGGACGTGGGCTCTTTTATGAAGTCTCATCCAAAAAATTGTACGGGAATTCCGTGTTCCAACACATGACTTTGCAGGACCCTTACATAATAACTCTTCAGCACCAAAATTCTCCTCCTTATGGTTTGTTAATTAATTTTTAAGGGTGTAAATAAAACAAATTTAAAACAACTTTATCTAATTTCAGTCAGTTCAGTCGCTCAGTCATGTCCGACTCTTTGCGACCCCATGAATAGCAGCACACAGGCCTCACTGTCCATCACCAACTCCCGGAGTTCACTCAGACTCACGTCCATCGAGTCAGTGATGCCATCCAGCCATCTCATCCCCTGTCGTCCCCTTCTCCTCCCACCTTCAATCTTTCCCAGCATCAAGGTCTTTTCCAATGAGTCAACACTTCGCATGAGGTGGCCAGAGTATTGGAGTTTCAGCTTCAGTATCAGTCCTTCCAATTATCTAATTTAGGTGGTCAAAAAAGGAGGCAGATGAAAAAATAACTCTAGTTGCCTATCTCCTAGATTATTTTATCTTTATTCCTGAAACTAGACTTTGAAGGAAAATTGACAATAATTTGAATATGTCTAATTGGTAAAATAAGTCACAAACAATTAAAATCTGAGGGGCAAGGAAAGTGGGTGAGCAAGGGTTAACCAGAGACAGTGCACCCCTCTTTTTATTTGAACAGCTTTGTAGAAAGAAATGTTTTTGCTAGGTCATTCTTTGTACATTTTCTCCGTCTCAGTTTTTACCTTCAACCGGCTACCATAGTCCTCCTACTGGTAACGGGAATCATGAAAATGATATACTATAGTATTAGCAGAAAAACTATAAACTTGGCCAGTTAAATTATGTGTGGCACCCCAGGTGTCCTTGCACGCTTTGGAGACTAACAGCCTCAGGGTCTAATCTCACAGTCTTTCATGTGAAGTCCTCACAGAAGAACTGTTCATAATAGAATATCGGTAGGAATTTTCTTATTACTGATGAAATACACCAGAACTAGGACTCAAATCATTTCATGTATGGTACTTTTTTTACCCCTTTCATATTATCTATGGTCTGAGGATATGTCCTTGCTGTTTTTTTCAGGAAAAAAATCTGACCTGATGTTCTTTTTCATTGATCTCCAAAAAACTGAAAACGGTAAAAATTTATTACAAGGAACCTTTTCAAGTGATATCAGACACAACTCATGCATATCATGAGTTAACCAAAGCAAAACCACTGTATGCTGATTGAATGCATTAGATGGAAATGAAGAATAAATATTAAACAAGTTAGAAATGAGATAAATAAACGCATTGTGAAATTACAGGAAGTACATTTAATTATAGCACTTTTCTGACTTTTTCAAAAATGTTAGGATGTTTCTTAAGAGTTCTGAAGATGTTTCAAATCATCTTATACAACTTTGTCCTTACTGTGCTTTCTCATTCACTCACACTTTTATTCATTCATTTTTTAAAAGATCTTTTAGGTGTTTTTAATATGCCAGGCAGTGCGTAGACTCTGGGGAACAAGATGTATAGGCCTTGTCCTAAAGAAGTAGAAAAACTGTCCAGAGAGAAAGAGATATTAGCAAATATTTATTGTTAATATGGTAATCATGATATGCCTAGGTACAATGTTGGTCAAAAGAGGGAATGTTTTTCTTTTAGCTTGGGAAAATTAAAAAAAAAAATTATTTCCAGAGAAGATGCCCATGTTTTATCTTGGAAGACAATTAGGATACCAATAATTAAACAAGAGAGATTCGACACAGACAGAAGAGCCTAAGCAATATAGAGGGAGGGGGCTGGCAGAAGGAGCATATCATGGTGTTACTGGCAGGTCCTGGGTGGAGTTCAGAAAACAGTGCTAGTTGTTTCTCTTTTTACTGTTTATCATTGCTTAGGAGTAATAAATATTGCATTAACCATGACAAAGAATGGTTCAGATCAGATCAGTCGCTCAGTCGTGTCCGACTCTTCGCGACCCCATGAACTGCAGCACGCCAGGCCTCCCTGTCCATCACCAACTCCCGGAGGTCACTCAGACTCACATCCATTGAGTCAGTGATTCCATCCAGCCATCTCATCCTCTGTCGTCCCCTTCTCCTCCTGCCCTCAATCCCTCCCAGCATCAGAGTCTTCTCCAATGAGCTAACTCTTTGCATGAGGTGGCCAAAACACTGGAGTTCCAGCTTTAGCATCATTCCTTCCAAAGAAATCCCAGGGCTGATCTCCTTCAGAATGGACTGCTTGGATCTCTTTGCAGTCCAAGGGACTCTCAAGAGTCTTCTCCAACACCACAGTTCAAAAGCATCAATTCTTCGGCGCTCAGCCTTCTTCACAGTCCAGCTCTCACATCCACACATGACCACAGGAAAGACCATAGCCTTGACTAGGCGAAACTTTGTTGGTAAAGTAATGTCTCTGCTTTTGAAAATGCTATCTAGGTTGGTCAAAACTTTCCTTCTAAGGAGTAAGCATCTTTTAATTTCATGGCTGCAGTCACCATCTGCAGTGATTTTGGAGCCCCCCAAAATAAAGTCTGACACTGTTTCCACTGTTTCTCCATCTATTTCCCATGTAGTGATGGGACCAGATGCCATGATCTTCGTTTTCTGAATGTTGAGCTTTAAGCCAACCTTTTCACTCTCCACTTTCACTTTCATCAAGAGATATTTGCAAAACACTAAACTCAGAACACAGGCACGCAAATATACACACACTCCTGAAAATGGCTAATGTTACACACCTTTGATGAAAAACTCATAACTGACATCAACCTCTAATTAGAATTGAGAGAAACTAATTCTCAAATCATGTTGCTGTTTATTGATTATTGTTATGTCATTTAAAATAAAAATTTCTGAATCAAACAATACTTTGGAAAATCCAAATTCAAAATTAGACCATCCATAAAGTTTCCATGTTCCTATATCTTCAAATTATAAGAAAAATATACTAAATTCTTTTATTTAGGGTGTTAATGCGGTTCAGACAATAGTACTATTAAGTTTACTTGGATACATGCATTACTTGCGTTCTATCCTAAGATGTGCATACTTTATAAAAGAAATGTGGAGACTTGCTAATATTCTTTACATATTACTGTTTGTGTGTGTATGTGTATGGTATATGTAAGAATCTGCCTTTTTATGAGTTTAAGTGCAAGTATGTCTCCGTTGTCTTGATTAGAAAAATTAGGCAGCCCAGCCAATTGTTTTGAGTGTGTTTATATATATATATACACACACACACACGCACAAACATATAAATAAAAGAAAGTTCATTTCACTTATACAATGATTATCCACAACATCAAAAATATTCTGGCCAAGGAAAATAATATATCTAAACATTTTGGAGAAAAAGGCCCATGTTTAAAAATGATGAAAAGAAAATCAATTTAGTCATGTGGAATATCAAGAGATTATTTCTCTGGGGAAAGTTATGACATTCAATTTAGCAAAATAGGCTTTGCATTGCTAATGCATTGCCTTGGTTCTTGTTAGCTAGTGCAGTGGACATATTTGATTTGTTGTTTAAGTTCCTTGAATACATGACTATTTCTTTTGCTGTTGTGTAATTCAAAGCTCTCAGCGTTATACTGGAAGGGAGGAAAAACTCCTTTCCTTTACTCTCTTAGGTTCTCCACCCGGAACTATGGATTAAATTGACAAAAGACAAACTAACAGGAGGAAAAAAACACACCATATGTAAACATGTGCAGGGCACATTAAGTGGGAGAAACTGAGAAATATATCAAGGGCAAATTTGAGAATTGAGAATATTTCAAATTAGAATTTGGCAGTTACATATCATTTTAACAAACAACAATAAATTTGTAGAAAGGTGACAAGAAAAAGGAAAAGAGGTTCAGTTTTTAGAGGAAGCAAACTCTGAGTAGGTAAATATATGGAGGGAGGCAGCTTATTGAAGATGAGGGTTATTTTAGTAAAGTTTATTATGTAGATTCCCTACAGGACTGTCTTTGGGCTGATGAGTCAAAAGTTGTATCTGGTGATTCAGTTCAGTTCAGTTCAGTCTCTGAGACTCAGTCTCTGAGTCGTGTCCAACTCTCTGCAACTCCAAGGACTGCAGCACACCAGGCCTCCCTGTCCATCACCAACTCCAGGAGTTTCCTCAAATTCATGTCCATTGAATAGGTGATGCCATCCAACCATCTCATCCTCTGTCATCACCTTCTCCTCCTGCCCTCAATCTTTCCCAGCATCAGGGTCTTTTCAAATGAGTCAGTTCTTCGCATCAACATTAGTCTTCCAATGAATATTCAGGACTGATTTCCTTTAGGATGGACTGGTTGGATCTCCTTGCAGTCCAAGGGACTCTCAAGAGTCTTCTCCAATGCCACAATTCAAAAGCATCAATTCTTTGGCACTCAGCTTTCTTTACAGTCCAACTCTCACCTCCATACATGACTACGGTAAAAACCATAGCCTTAACTAGACAGACCTTTGTTGGCAAAGTAATGTCTCTGCTTTTGAATATGCTATCTAGGTTGGTCATAACTTTCCTTCCAAGGAGTAAGCGTCTTTTAATTTCATGGCTGCAATCACCAACTGCAGTGATTTTGGAGCCCAGAAAAATAAAGTCTGACACTGTTTTCACTGTTTATCCATCTATTTGCCATGAAGTGAAAAGAGTCGGACACGACTGAGCCACTGATCTTATCTGATCTGATCTAATGGGACCAGATGCCATGATCTTAGTTTTCTGAATGTTGAGCTTTAAGCCAACTTCTTCACTCTCCACTTTCACTTTCATCAAGAGGCTTTTTGCTCCTCTTCACTTTCTGCCATAAGGGTGATGTCGTCTGCATATCTGAGGTTATTTATATTACTCCTGGCAATCTTGATTCTAGCTTGTGCTTGCTTCATCCAGCCCAGCGTTTCTCATGATGTACTCTGCATATAAATTATATAAGCAGGGTGACAATATACAGCCTTGATGTACTCTTCTCCCTATTTGGAACCAGTCTGTTGTTCCATGTCCAGTTCTAACTGTTTCTTCCTAGCCTGAATATAGGTTTCTCAAGAGGCAGGTCAGGTGGTCTGGTATTCCCATCTCTTTACGAATTTGCTACAGTTTGTTGTGATCCACACAGTCAAAGGCTTTGGCATAGTCAATAAAACAGAAATAGATGTTTTTCTGGAAGTTCCTTGCTTTTTTGATGGTCCAGTAAATGTTGGCAATTTGATCTCTGTTTCCTCTCCTTTTTCTAAAACCAGCTTGAATATCTGGAAGCTCATGGTTGACATACTGTTGAAGACTGGCTTGGAGAATTTTGAGCATTACTTTACTAGTATGTGAGATGAGAGCAATTGTGATTTAAACTGATAGGTGAAAGCAGAGCTTTTTTTTTTTTTCTTGGTGCTTCTTGTTTTTCTATTGTCAAACTTAATCCTTAAGCCAAAGTGACATATTTAGGGGTGACAAATTTTGAGATTCTGGGACTCTTCTTGAGTGATAATAATTCAATGAATGTGATTTTCTTGTGCTAAAAAATCCTGCATTTTTGGTTTTCATGTTCCTAATACTAGTGATAATAATTTAGACAAAGCACAATGGGAAGAAATTCACAAATCTAAAGTTGATAAATAAAGCATGAATATGTCAACCAAGGAATATTATTTAATAAACAGGAGACCATTTTGGTTTACTTGGTCTTTGACTGAGTTCTCTCTTTCAATCTATTAAAAGATGTTTGCTTTTGAATTTGAAAAGACTGTGAAGCCTTGAGGGCAAGGTAACTTATATATTTGTTTGCCTATTATCTAAGACACAGGAGCTGTGATTACTGTGGAATAGTCTAGCATATTTCATTTTTGGTGTATTAACTCTATGTAGTCCAAGGAACATTTTTCTAAAGGATGTTAATTAACAGCATGGTTTGCCATATCCTCCTCCAGGGAATATTCCCAACCCAGGGATAGAACTCACGTCTCTTACGTCTCCTAGATTGACAGGTGGGTTCTTTACCACGTAACTAGAAAATGGCTAAATCTGAAAATTGAATTTTAAAGCATAAATCAAATATACTGCATAGATAATTTTTTTGAGTTTGTTTTTATACATGGGATCAAAATTTCTCAAAATTTGTTAAAATTTTCTAGATCCAGGCGTATTCTACCAAGATTTGTAAGCTGAATTTTAAAGTCTAAGATGGAGGTCAAATTTTGGAACTGTAACTTTCATAAACTGAATCCTAATTACCTAAGTTACTTAATAGACTTTTCTTCATTCAAAAACCACCCCTGAGGACAACTGAAAATGTACCAATAGGCTTATGGAGTTTTAGTGCTTAAGACATAATTTTTGAATCTTACTGGTAAAGCTGCAGTGAATTTTTGCATAGAAATCTTTAAGTGGATGCATATTTCCTTTTCCTTTTTGGTGAAAACCTGTGAGTGAAATGGTTAGGTTGTATGATGCATTCATGGTCAATTGCTTCAGTCATGTCTGACTCTCTCTGACCTCATGGACTGTAGCCTGTTCTCCAGGCAAGAATATAAGAGTGAGTTGCCATGCCCTCTTCCAGGATATTTTCCTGACCCAGGGATTGAATCCTTGTTTCTTTTGTCTTCTGCATTGGGAGGCAGGTTCTTTACCACTGATCCACAGGGAAGCCCAGTTATTACTCTAATACCTCCATTATCCGTCACAGATGCTCTTTCAATTATCTCCTAACTGATAACTCTTCCACCCTATTAAAATAATAAAGACTCCAGGAGACTATCACTATATACTTTAAGGACAGATTCATCAGTGTGAATATCATTTTTGTTCAAAGTTAGCTGTTCCCGCTATTATTAAGAAAAGTGAAAGTGAAGTCGCTCAGTTGTGTCCAACTCTTTGCAACCCCGTAGACTGTAGGCCACCAGGCTTCTCTGTCCATGGGATTTCCCAGGCAAGAATACTGGAGTGGGTTGCCATTTCCTTCTCCAGGGGATCTTCCCCACCCAGGGATCGAACTTGGGTCTCCTGCATTGCAGGCAGATGCTTTAGCCTCTGAGCCACCACAGAAGCCCAATCTTATTAATATGTATGAAGTCTCTATTATGTCTATTATTTTTTTTTCTTAGTTACTTGTGAAGGGGATCAGGACATGCCACTTCACATGATCAGGCCTAAGAACAGTATTTTGCTACAGGTATTTGTATTTCAGTTCCTTAAATTCCTTGTCTGCCTAACATCAGAGTCTCCCCCAAAGAAATCCAGTGTCATAAATTCCTTCCCCAGGATGACTCTTATCTTTTCTCATAGAGGAGAAGGCAATACCACATCTAACCAGATTCTGTTGCCAAACTCTCATATTTTTGTTGATCTAAAACAAACAGACTGCCAGATATTCCTTTAGCAAAAATGGGTTTATTTGGGATCAGCAGAGAATTGTAATTTGGAGTCTGGAAACCATGGATACATGCAATTCTTCCCACAGCAAGGGAATAAGAGCACTTCTACAGTGAGGAAAAAGAAGTTGGGAGGACTACGGTAAACAAAGAGTCCATGACTTAGCATTGACTGAGTTCTTGCCAGGAAGGAAGAGGTGTCTTCTTGTTGAGCTCTGCTATTGTCATAGGGTATGAGAGCTCGTCCTCTGACCTCCTAACTCTACTTAATTGAGGTTTTGTTTATTAATATTTAAAATTCCTCTTTTGTTCAAGATCTTTCTCTGAAAGCATTAAGAGCCAGGTTTTCTAATCTCAGCTTGTTTCTTTGTCTTTCAATGTCAGAAAAGATGTTTCTTGGGTGTAGTTAAGCCTATTGACGTCATAATCAAGTAACAAAGTGAGGTAGGAGTGGGAACTCTCAGATATATTTTAATCTAGAATCCATATATTATCAAAGTCATAGATACTGACAATCATCTGAAGCATTGTGTCATCATGAAAAGTTTGGCAACAAGCTTCCAGCAGACCTGGTCCTTTTGTATTGGGAAAAGTACCTCATCAGATATCATCTGCTTTAATTCTGGGAAACCTTTATCTGGAAATCACCAGATGATGTGTGGGTCTACCAAGAGCTTTGTGCTTTCTTTAGGAGTGTCACATGAATCCAGGTGTCATTCCCTTGGAGTTTGGCTATCCAAGGGTTAGGTAGCAGGACCTGATTGGCACCTCTCCAAAAAGGTTGAAAAGAATTTTTCTGGAGCTCTCTTTTCCACTATATTAAATCTCCAGGTTGCAAAGTATAATGTTTAAGGTTTTTGTCTCCCAAGAGTGCACTGCAGAAAGATTGCCAAACAAAATTATAGTTATTTTTAATACAAGCGATTAGGCCTTCACAATATTGGAGTATCTCTCCTATGATTCATTGTGTGTCAAAAGAGCCAGGTGTTAAGTGCATTAGGTATCCTGTGACTATCTCAAAGCATGGGAATTCACAATTCCATAAAAGTAGATATGAGACTTAGAAGGACAAATGACAATGTTTTTTGTCAAGCTATTTAAAAGTCCTCTACAAATTTTGCCAATTGAGTCTTAATAATACCATTAGTGTGTTCTACTAAACTGGAGGATCAAGGGTGGTGAAAACAGTGAAATAATTGTAAAACTGGCCAAACAGCACAGACCTGTTGAAGTGCCTGACTAGTAAAATGGATTCCTTGATCACTATGATGTTTGAGAGGAGTCTCCAGGTCAGGACGATCCTTTCTAACAGGACTTCAGCCACAGAAGAGGAAATATCATTTCTTCAAGGGAAGGCTTCATTCAAGTATTCAGAGTACAACAACAACATATTTTTATCCATTAGAGGAAGGAAGTTGCATGAAATCGATTTGCCCAACAAATAAGCAGTTTAAAATATCCAAGAGTAGCATGAACAGGCTTCCTTAGGTTGTACTTCAGAAAAGTAGTCCAGGTGAGTTAGTCATTTTTGTGGCTTGATAACAATTCCACACCAATATTGATTCATAAATATAATCATTCCGTTGGTAGACCAATGGCTTAATGTAGATAAAGTGGTGAGAGAAAGGAATTTGAGGATCTCTAGTAAGGCTGGACAGAGAAGGCAATGGCACCCCACTCCAATACTCTTGCCTGGAAAATCCCATGGACGGAGGAGCCTGGTGGGCTGCAGTCCATGGGGTCTCTGGGAGTCCTATATGACTGAGTAACTTCACTTTCACTTTTCACTTTCATGCATTGGAGAAGGAAATGGCAACCCACTCCAGTGTTCTTGCCTGGAGAATCCCAGGGATGGGGGAGCCTGATGGGCTGCCGTCTATGGGGCTGCACAGAGTCGGACACGACTGAAGCAACTTAGCAGCAGCAGCAGCAGCAGCAGCAGTAAGGCTGGATTGTTATTTGGTGCAAATCAAAGCTTTCTCTTTTTATCAAATCAATAATCATTAAATCTCCAATGTTGTGTTTCTTTGTTTGTTTGTTTGTTTCCCCTAATGCCAATTGTTAGGCTTCTCTAGTAAGTTTTTATGATTTATTATTTGGGGAAATATTCCTTTGGACCATGAAATAGCATGGCTGTAATTGGTTTCTTTAAGGGCAGTATTCCTTGTGGAAATATAAGCTAGGTGATCTTCTTTAGATTCCTGAAAAGTTTAGAATGACCTGAAATCATAATAATTGCTAAAGCAGAAAGTAAGTGTATTGCATCAAGCAATTTCTTCCCAGAGAAGCAGTAAAAATTTTAGCTTCTTTCCCAAGACCAGCCTCTATTCCACAGGAATAGACCAATAGCACATTTTCAGTGAAGCAGCCTCTGTACCCAAAAGAATGGGCTGACAGTTTATAAACCAGCTTGGATTATAACTGTTTAATACCAAAATCAGATTAAAGTGCCAAATGATCATTCACATATAGAATAAGACCTTAACCATACAGTATAAAACCTTAAAAAAGAACCCAAATAAAGCCTGCAGAACTTCACATGTAAAGATAGTGTAATCTCAGATCCAGCAGAGGAACAAACCTTCAACGTGCAAGACTGACACGAAAAGCATTAAGCATGGGGGGCTCAATTGTAAAACCACACAAGCTTGCTCACCAGTTCCAGAGCCCTCCAGGGATCTTCCCTGGTCTCAGAGGACACCAAAATATTGACTTAAATCAAACAGACTACCAGTTATTTCTCAAGCAAAAAATGGGTTTGTTCAGGATCAGCAGAGAATTGTAATTTGGGGTCTGCAACCATGAAGAGCCATGTGCATGTCCCAACATGGCAAGGAAAGAACACTTTTACAGAGGAAAAGGAAGTTGGGAGGGCTACAGTTAACAAGGAGTTCCATGGTTTTTCATTGGCTGAGTCCTTGCCAGGAAGGAGGAGGGGACTTCTTCATTTTGAACTTTGGTAGGGCATTAAAGTTCCCCATTCTGGTCTTTCGACTCTATTTAATTGAGGTTTCTCTTTATTATTATTATTATTTTACATCTTCAATCTATTCTGCTAAGATCCCATTTATCTTTCCAAACAGCCATTTGTTTTCCATAAGTGCCCTAACACCCCATCCCTTTCTTTTCAATAAGATATATAGATTCCCACTCTTTTTGAGTTACTAACAACTCTTTTTGAGTTACTCATATCTGAGTGCTCCCATGTGTATGTATTTTGTTGTTTAGTCACAAAGTAACGCCCGACTCTTTGTGACCCCATGGACTACAGCACACCAGGCTTCCCTGTCCTTCACTATCTCCTAGAGTTTACTCAAACTCATGTCCATTGAGTCAGTGATGTTATCTAACGACCTTGTCCTCTGCCACCCTCTTCTCCCTTTCCTTCAGTCTTTGAGAGCATCAGGGTCTTTTCCAATGAGTCAGCGCTTTGTGTCAGGTGGCCAAAGTACTGAAGCTTTAGCATTAATCCTTCCAATGAATGGAGAAGGCAATGGCAACCCACTCCAGTATACTTGCCTGGAAAATCCCATGGGTGGAGGAGCCTGGTAGGCTGCAGTCCATGGGGTGGCAAAGAGTCAGACATTACTGAGCTACTGCACTTTCACTTTTCACTTTCATGCATTGGAGAAGGCAATGGCAACCCACTCCAGTGTTCTTGCCTGGAGAATCCCAGGAATGGGGGAGCCTGGTGAGCTGCCATCTGTGGGGTCACACAGAGTCGGACACGACTGAAGCAACTTAGCAGCAGCAGCAGCAGTTTGATCTCTTTTCAGTCCAAAGGACTCTCAAGAATCTTCTCCCACACCACAGTTGAAAAGCATCAGTTTTTCAGCACTCAACTTTCTTTATAGTCCAACTCTCACATCCTTACATGACTGCTTGAAAAACCATAGCTTTGACTATATGAACCTCTGCCAGCAGAGTGATGTCTCTGCTTTTAAATGTGTTTTCTGGGTTTGTCATAGCTTTTCTTCCAAGGAGCAAGTGTCTTTTAATTTCATGGCCGCAGTCACCATCTGCAGTGACTTTGGAGCTGAAGAAAGTAAAATCTGTCACTGCTTCTTCTTTCCCTGCTTCTGTTTGCATGAAGTGATGGACCAGATGCCATGATCTTAGTTTTCCAATGTTGAGTTTTAAGACAGAGATTATTTTCTCTTCTTTCACATTCATCAAGAGGTTTTTTAGTTCTTCTTCAGTTTCTGCCATTAGAGTGGTATCTTCTACATACCTAAGGTTGTTGATATTTCTCCCAGCTTGTGCTTCATCCAGAGTGACATTTCAGATCATGTACTCTGCATGCAAGTTAAATAAACAGAGTGACAATAGACTGCCTTGACATACTCCTTTCCCAATTTTGAACCAATCCATTGCTCCATCGCCAATTCTAACTATTGCTTCTTGACCTGCATACAGGTTTCTCAGGAGACAGGTAATGTGGTCTGTTATTTCCATCTTTTTAAGAATTTTCCACATTTTGTTGTGATCCACACAGTCAAAGGTTTTCACATAATCAATGAAGCAGAAGTAGATGTTTTTCTGGAGTCTCTTGCTTTCTTGGATCCAACAAATGTTGGCAATTTGATCTCTGGTTGCTCTGCCTTTTCTAAGCCCAGCATGTGCATCTGGAAGTTCTTATTTTTTGTACTGCTGAACTGTAGCTTGAAGGATTTTGAACATAACGTTGTTAGTATGTGAAATAAGAGCAATTGTATGGAAGTTTGAGGATTCTATGGCACTTAATTGTGATTAGAATGAAAACTGAATTTTTCCAGTCTTGTGGCCACTACTGAGTTTTCCAATTTCACTGACAATATTGAGTGGAATATTTTAACAGCATCATCTTTTAGGATTTGAAATAGGCCACCTGGAATTTCATCACCTCCAGTAGCTTTGTTTGCAGTAATGTTTCCTAAGACCCACTTCACTTTACACTCACTCCAGGGTGTCTGGCTTTAGGTGAGTGATCACACCATGGTGGTTATCTTGGTCATAAAGACCTTTCTTGTATAGTTCTTTTGTGTATTCTTACCACCTATTCTTGATATCTTCTGCTTCTGTTAGGTCCTTACTGTTTCTGTCTTTTATCATGCCCAACCTTTCATTAAATGTTCCCTTGATATCTCCAATTTTCTTGAAGGGATCTCTAGTCTTTCCCATTCTGTTATTTAATACTAATTCTTTGTATTGTTCATTGGAAAAAGCCTTATCTTTCCTTGCTATTCTCTACAACTCTGCATTCAGTTGGGTATATCTTTCTATTTCTCCCTTGGTTTTTGCTTCTCTTCTTTCATTAGCTATTGGCCAAAACTTCTCAGATGACCACTTTGCTTTCTTGCATTTGTTTTTCTTTGAAATGGTTTTGGTCACTACCTCTTGTACAATATTAGGAACTTCTGTTGACAGTTATTCAGGCATTCTGTCTACTAAATCTAATCCTTTGAATCTATTCATCATCTCCACTGTATAATCATAAGGGATTTCACTTAAGTCATACCAGAATGGCCAAATGGTTTTCCCTATTTTCCTCAATTTAAGCCTGAATTTTGCAATAAGCAGCTCATGATCTGAGCCATAGTCAGGTCCAAGTCTTTTTTCTGACTGTATAGAGCTTCTTCATCTTTAGCTGCAAAGGATATAATCAATTGATTTTGGTATTGACTATTTGGCCATGTCCACATGTAGAGGTCATCTCTTTTATTGTTGGAAAATGGTGTTTGCTATGACCAGTGTGTCTCTTGACAAAACTCTGTTAGCCTTTGCCCTGCTTCTTTTTGTACTCCAAAATACACATACTAATACATTCATTGTTTCTTTCTTGTTAATATCTCCTTTGTTAGCCTAATTTATACAGTCCAGAGGTAACCTAAAATGGATAGAAGAAAAAGGTTTTATTTTTCCTCCCCTACACATGCATTGTTTTTGCAATTATTTCAATTAAGCTTTTCATCAAATGATCAACATCATTCTAGCAGAGATACCCTTCTAATCATCACAATACATCACTCTAGTGTCTATATTCATTTATCTTAGTTTTACTGCATAATATGTATCCACATAATATGTATAGTAAGTAAGTAGTTAGCTTAATGAAAGTTTAACAGAATTATTTCCCATTTTTTGTGGTTACCAAGAATTATCCTTGTTTTATGGTACATATTAAAAAAAAATGTTGAGTACAAAATAAATAATCAATTGGACCATAAATGGGGGTCAACCTCAGGTAGTGTAGTATCATACTGTAATACTATATCTAATTAATTTATCTATGTAGTTTCCTGTGTCCAGAATGTACTCTTTTTGGAAATGTTGCCTTTTATGCATTTTACAATCTTTAAGATTCACCTCAATTATCATGTTTTATGAAATATTGTAAAATTATTATAAACTGATATAATATCTTCCTAATAACAATCAAAGGTGCTATAAACATATTCCTGCTGAAGTATATACATTCAGTCTTACACTGTGAATGCTAAATAAGTCCTTTCAATTTTATCCAACTCTTTGCGAACCTATGGACTGCAGTCCGCCAGGCTCCTCTGTCCCTGGGATTCTCCAGGCAAGAATACTGGAGTGGCTGCCATGCCCTCCTCCAGGTGATCTTCCTGATCCAGGCCCAGAGACCAAATATTCTTCTATCTCCTGCATTGGCAGGTAGGTTCTTTACCACTAGTCACACCTGGGAAGCCCCTAGTCTTATGTTAAGAGTTGTCGGTTTGTCTTTTGGCTTCAATGACACTATTAGATTATAAACTTCTTGAAGGCAAACACTGTTTTATATGTCCATGAAAATTGGCCATAGTGGCTCTAATGGGAATTTGATCATAGTTTTTGCTTTGAATTGGACTGGCCATCTCTGGAGAATAAAACTTTTTTTTTTTTTTCCCCCTCAATCTTCCTATAAAAAGCTTTACCTTTTTAACCCACTGAAACATAAACACTCTAAACATAGTGAATGTATGTTTTCAATTCTCCTATAAATATTTAAGATATCATGAGAATTATATCTACGGCTATTTTTCTAGTTAACTGCTCTAATCCAAAGGCTAATAAAAATTTCTTACATCCCCCAAAAGTCAAAGGGCTACAGCTTGAACTTGGTTCTAGGTTAAGCCCCAAAGTGCCTCTGAGAATAGAGCATTACCTCCCAAAGAATTTAGATGCCAAAGAAATGAAGCCCTCAGATTTGAAAATAACTTCGCGTCAGAAAAGTCTTCAGGAGAAGGTTGGAGTAAGAAGGAAACTCAAGAGCAGAGTTAGACAGATGTCTTTTTCTCATTATAAGAAGAGAGATTATATATATATATATATATAAGATCAGATCAGTCCCTCAGTTGCGTCTGACTCTTTGTGACCCCATGAACCGCAGCACGCCAGGCCTCCCTGTCCATCACCAACTCCCGGAGGTCACTCAGACTCACATTCATTGAGTCAGTGATGCCATCCAGCCATCTCATCCTCTGTCGTCCCCTTCTCCTGCCCCCAATCCCTCCCAGCATCAGAGTCTTCTCTAATGAGTCAACTCGTCGCATGAGGTGGCCAAAATACTGGAGTCTCAGCTTTAGCATCATTCCTTCCAAAGAAATTCCAGGGCTGATCTCCTTCAGAATGGACTGGTTGGATCTCCTTGCAGTCCAAGGGACTCTCAAGAGTCTTCTCCAACACCACAGTTCAAAAGCATCAATTCTTCGGCGCTCAGCCTTCTTCACAGTCCAGCTCTCACATCCATACATGACCACAGGAAAAACCATAGCCTTTACTAGGCGAACCTTTGTTGGCAAAGTAATGTCTCTGCTTTTGAATATGCTATCTAGGTTGGTTATATATATATATATATATATATATATATATATATATATATATATATATATAATACCTTGATTCTCACCCCTGCAGTGTCTGGATACTCATATAGGAAAATTTCTCATCAGCTCTTATCATGACACATAAAGGATGCAGCATGGGGGTGAGTAAGGCTAGCATACCTATGTACTATGAAACAGTAAGAAATCTCTGACCCAGAAAATATATCCAATGGTTCCTTTTTGTTTCCTTTCCCCTGTACATTCCAGTTTCTGATATAATTCATTTCAGCAAGCAGGTACAACTGGGCAGAATTAGTAATCACTGGAGAGGTATTTCTGAAGACAAGTGAAAAATTTTTACTATTCATATACTATGTATGCTGGACTTTAATAATCATCATGTGGTTGTATTTTAGGAAATTAAAATTGGAAGCAATTAAAAATAAAATATTGACCCACACATTTTTATTGTTCATTTATTTAGTGCTTCTGTGATCCTAGGAAGACTTAGCAGTACTGTGACAATGAATACAATCATAGAAATGCTTCCATTAAATGTTTTAATCACTTCCCATCTTGACTATTGCAATTAACTCCTTTATTATCTTCCTAAATTCTTATTCTCTGAGCATCAGGGGATCCAAAATGTTGTAGAAAACAATAACACTTTTTCTAATTCTAGGGCATGAAAACACAGCATTCTTTTGCTTGTATCCTCTTATTAATTCAGTAACAGAACTTGAAATTAATGTTATCTCATTATATAACTTAAAGGTGCAATTATTTTGCAAGGAAATTAAGGGGAAAATTCAAGAGATTGAAAGAGTATAGAAGAGTCACAGCATCAAGGAACGAAATGAATAAATATAAAAAATAAAAGGAAAGAAAGGAAAATGTAAAAGATTATATGAGACATGCATGTACACAGTTCTATACAAGAAATAAAAGACAAATTTTATCTTGAAAAGATAAACATGGAATATAGTTTTCTTCAGCATATTTTGTTATACTAGAATTTGAGATTTGAAAAATAATCAGATCAGATCAGATCAGATCAGTCGCTCAGTCCTGTCCGACTCTTTGCGACCCCATGAACGGCAGCAGGCCAGGCCTCCCTATCCATCACCAGCTCTCGGAGGTCACTCAGACTCACATTCATCGAGTCAGTGATGCCATCCAGCCATCTCATCCTCTGTCGTCCCCTTCTCCTCCTGCCCTCAATCCCTCCCAGCATCAGAGTCTTCTCCAATGAGTCAACTCTTCGCATGAGGTGGCCAAAACACTGGAGTTTCAGCTTTAGCATCATTCCTTCCAAAGAAATCCCAGGGCTGATCTCCTTCACAACGGACTGGTTGGATCTCCTTGCAGTCCAAGGGACTCTCAAGAGTCTTCTCCAACACCACAGTTCAAAAGCATCAATTCTTTGGTGCTCAGCCTTCTTCACAGTCCAGCTCTCACATTCACACATGACCACAGGAAAGACCATAGCCTTGACTAGGCGAAACTTTGTTGGCAAAGTAATGTCTCTGCTTTTGAATATGCTATCTAGGTTGGTCATAACTTTCCTTCCAAGGAGTAAGTGTCTTTTAATTTCATGGCTCCAGTCACCATCTGCAGTGATTTTGGAGCCCAGAAAAATAAATTCTGACACTGTTTCCACTGTTTCTCCATCTATTTCCCATGTAGTGATGGGACCAGATGCCATGATCTTCGTTTTCTGAATGTTGAGCTTTAAGCCAACTTTTTCACTCTCCACTTTCACTTTCATCAAGAGGCTTTTGAGTTCCTCTTCACTTTCTGCCATAAGGGTGGTATCATCTGCATATCTGAGGTTATTGATATTTCTCCCGGCAATCTTGATTCCAGCTTGTGTTTCCTCCAGTCCAGCATTTCTCATGATGTACTCTGCATATAAGTTAAATAAACATGGTGACAATATACAGCCTTGATGTACTCCTTTTCCTATTTGGAACCAGTCTGTTGTTCCATGACCAGATCTAACTGTTGCTTCCTGACCTGCATACAGATTTCTCAAGAGGCAGATCAGGTGGTCTGGTATTCCCATCTCTCTCAGAATTTTCCACAGTTTATTGCGATCTACACAGTCAAAGGCTTTGGCATAGTCAATAAAGCAGAGATAGATGTTTTTCTGGAACTCTCTTGCTTTTTCGATAATCCAGCGGATGTTGGCAATTTGATCCCTGGTTCCTCTGCCTTTTCTAAATCCAGTTTGAACATCAGGAAGTTCACGGTTCACATATTGCTGAAGCCTGGCTTGGAGAATTTTGAGCATTACTTTACTAGCGTGTGAGATGAGTGCAATTGTGCAGTAGTTTGAGCACTGTTTGGTATTGCCTTTCTTTGGGATTGGGATGAAAACTGACCTTTTCCAATCTTGTGGCCACTGCCGAGTTTTCCAAATTTGCTGGCATATTGAGTGCAGCACTTTCACAGCATCATCTTTCAGGATTTGGAATAGCTCCACTGGAATTCCATCACCTCCACTAGCTTTGTTCGTAGTGATGCTTTCTAATGCCCATTTGACTTCACATTCCAGGATGTCTGGCTCTAGGTCAGTGATCACACCATCATGATTATCTGGGTCGTGAAGCTCTTTTTTGTACAGTTCTTCTGTGTATTCTTGCCACCTCTTCTTGATATCTTCTGCTTCCGTTAGGTCCATACCATTTCTGTCCTTTATCGTGCCCATCTTTGCATGAAATGTTCCTTTGGTATCTCTGATTTTCTTGAAGAGATCCCTAGTCTTTCCCATTCTGTTGTTTTCCTCTATTTCTTTGCATTGATCACTGAAGAAGGCTTTCTTATCTCTTCTTGCTATTCTTTGGAACTCTGCATTCAGATGTTTATATCTTTCCTTTTCTCCTTTGCTTTTCACTTCTCTTCTTTTCGCAGCTATTTGTAAGGCCTCCCCAGACAGCCATTTTGCTTTTTTGCATTTCTTTTCCATGGGGATGGTCTTGATCCCTGTCTCCTGTACATTGTCACGAACCTCATTCCATAGTTCATCAGGCACTCTGTCTATCAGATCTAGGCCCTTAAATCTATTTCTCACTTCCACTGTATAATCATAAGGAATTTGATTTATGTCATTCCTGAATGGTCTAGTGGTTTTCCCTACTTTCTTCAATTTAATTCTGAATTTGGCAGTAAGGAGTTCATGGTCTGAGCCACAGTCAGCTCCTGGTCTTGTTTTTGCTGATTGAATAGAGCTTCTCCATCTTTGGCTGCAAAGAATATAATCGATATGATTTTGGTGTTGACCATCTGGTGATGTCCATGTATAGAGTCTTCTCTTGTGTTGTTGAAAGAGGGCATTTGCTATGACCAGTGCATTTTCTTGGCAAAACTCTAATACTTTGTAAGAAATATGAAGAGATATTAGAGTAAATGTACAAGATATTTAAGATATGCCACTTAATATACATTTAAAACATACTTAATATATATTTAGAAAACATTCACCAGTATTTGTGAGCTTCAGTTTAGCAAAGTCTGGATAAAGAGTATAATCTTTATCTTTTGATTTTGAGGAAATAGAGAATAATAATTAACTCTTACCCACTATTACAACAAGAAAATTCTTCTGGCTCCATATTGCACTTACCTTTTATAATTTTTAATTTCTAAAAGTATGTATTAACAAAACTAATGCTAGTGTGAATCTTTGTCTTAGGCTCAGTAGTATTTCATTTTTAACATAATGTGTAAAAACTGATGTCATGAGTATATGATTTTAAAGTTTGCTTATGAAGGTTTTTAAAGTGCATAGTTAATATTTGGCATTGCTTACTTTGCTTTTTTATTTTGAATATCCTCATTTCTACCACTTTTTTCAATGTTATGTTAAACTGAATACACATTTAAACAAAAAATATTAGTTCTATGTTTTCATGCAATAACTTCACACAGTAAAATAACTGATGCAAACTTTTCCATCTAAATCCAATATAATAATTCTAAAATATTGTTGGAGCTCATGGCACTTCACCCAAAAATATACCAAAGTGGCAAATTGATTATTTTGAATTAAACTTCCTTGAGAAACAGACAGTGAAAGAACACTCGGCTCCTCCTCTGAAATCAATAAAAAACAATTCCCATGTAAACCACAGTTAAGGAATTCAGGGTTGAGAAAACTGTATTAAAACTATGCTTACATTCTTCATTAATTTGCACCCAAGCCCAAGTTTCTTTGTTTTGTCAATTCCTCACAAATTTACTTTTTCTTTGTCTAGAAGATATAAACACTGCCTGCTTTGGTCATTTCTTTGGTACCATATATATGAGACCTCCATATGTACAAAATTAAATTTGATTTTCTTCTATTAATGTTTCTTATGTCAACTTAATTATTAGACCGGCCAAAAGAACCCAGAAGAGTAGGGGAAAATTTCCCCTATTTGTTTTGCATTTAATTGTCTCATTTAGTTTCTCTATGGTTAGTGACTTAGGGCTTATGCTTAAATCTTTGTCACTTATCTCTTCAGTTTACTTATTAATTTTTAAATTTTAATAAATATTTAGAAGTAAAATTTACTCTAATTTCCTTTTTTCAATGAGGTGATATTTAACACAATTACTTGGAAGATGGTATAGTGTGTGTATGTTTGTGTGTTTATGTCTATGGGTATATATATGAAATGAAGTGAAACTGTTGTTCAATTGTGTCCAACTCTTTGCAACTCCAGGAACTGTAGCCCTCCATCCATGGAATTCTCTAGGCAAGAATATTGGGTACATTATTAAGGAAATTACATTATAAGAGAATGAAGAATACATTCCCTTCTCCAGGGAATATTCCTGACCCAGGGGTTGAACTCAGGTCTCTTGCATTGCAGGCAGATTCTTTTCCATCTGAGCCACCAAGGAATCCCGTATACATATACACGTGTTTATATATCGCATCTAATTGACAATGCATTTATGAAATTATTGTTAACTCAATTTCTTTTTTTTTTATCCAAGATGAATAGTGTTTTGAAAAACTGAGTGGGTGTTTGTGTACCTTTTGGGCTTTGATAATCTCAAGGAGCATTAGTTGCTTTCCTTATTCTCTGTTGCCTTGTAAAATACTAGAATTAGCCTCATGCCATCTAAGGGAGGGAAAAGGCCCACTGTGATTATCTCCAGCCCAAAGCTATTCATTTAATTGTTAATACTTTATATCTACTTCAGTGGGAGGAGGTACCGAGAAGACAAACATCTTAGGAACTTGTAATACATGTAAAAGCACCAATAGTAATTAATTACATTATTATGGACAGGGTGGGGAAGGCAGAAAAAATGTCTAAAATAATTATTTAGACATCTGTGGTAGTGCAGGTTCTAATTTGGCCTTCCAGAGAACAATGGGATTCTTGTTCAAAACATATTCATTGTTCTCAGCTACATGTCAGTGACTGACAGTAATAAAAGATGCCACACAATGTGGCTTGTGTCACTTTGTGCAAACTAATTTGTGGTCAAAGGAGAGTCACAAAGCATCCAGCTGTAATACAATTACTTCGTGATGATTATATAAAGAGTCAGTTAAGTCTGTGTCTATGCAATCCAAAGACAAATGAAGATTCTAGACTTACCAAGCTTATTAAATTGATGTGAGGAATAAAGAAAATCCAAATTAAATTTGCTTTGCATAGAATTTTCTTTTTAGAAATTATCTAGTTTATCTGATCTGTGTTCTATTATACATTGTGCTCTGCCAATCAATCTTGTATCTTCATATAAAAAATTGGGGGAGGCTACTGACTTAACTAACACTGCTTCTGATTTAGGACAGATAAGAAGAATATCTGGAAATTTAGTTACACATTATTACATTAACTCATTCAAAAATAGATACTGAGTGGATAATATATTCTGGCCCTGTTTGAAGTATTACAATATGACATAAACAAAACTGAAAAAGTCCCTGCATGTAGTTAGCTTATTATTATTCTAGATTAATGTGCTGGGAAATATTGAGGGCAGGAGGAGAAGAGGGCCACAGAGGATGAGATGGTTGGATGGCATCACTGACCCAATGGACATGAGTTTGAGCAAATTCAGGGAGACAGTGAAGGGCAGGGAAGCTTGGTATGCTTCAGTTCATGTGGTTGTAAAGAGTCAGATATGACTCAGTGATGGAACAACAAAAATTTGAATAATAATGAAAGTCAAGGCCCTGTAACAAGGGACAATAACACAGCACTTTAGAAAGGAATGTTTTCTAATGTTCAAAAAATGTCAATGAAAATTGATATATTGATAAATATATACTCTGTTGGTATACCTAATTGATAGTGGGCTTCCCTGGTGGCTCAGATGATAAAGAATCTGCCTGAAAAGTAGGAGACCTGGGTTAGATATCTCAGTTGGGAAGATCCCTGAGGAAAAGGAACAGCTATCCATTCCTATATTCTGGCCTGGAGAATTCCATGGACAGAGAAGCCTGGCAGGCTGCAGTCCCTAGGGTCACAAAGAGTCAGACATCACTGAGCAACTTTTACACACACACACAAACATACACACACATTGATAATATAAACCAGTACTCTTTTTAATATTATTTATCAAAAATTTCCATTATTTTATTGGACCAGAAGGTCAATAACACTGACTTAGGTCTATATAGTCACACATTTTGAATTCAAATAACTAATTATTTGAGACAGACATTAACCAATTCTAGGAAAATTTATCAGTTTTCACCAAGGCAATAAATTATGAGATCAGGCAATGAGAAGCATAGGTGTTCCTATGTTGGATGTGAGAAAAGTAGAATGAGCAGAGTAGAGTGGTGGGCAGTCACCTAAATCTATATATGTTCTATTTATTCCGAAATATGTCCAGGATTTTACTTTTTAGAAAGTGTTGCATTTTTGAACATTTTTTGAAGATACTGAACTAGAGAACAAAAGCTTTTTAATTACAAAATTGATAATATGTCTTATATCATTTATTATAGGGTAAACAGCATACATTCTGAGTTTCCGAATGACTACATAAAAGTACGGCTTCCCTGATGTCCCAGTTGGTAAAGAACCCACCTGCAATGCAGGAGATGCCAGTTCAATTTCTGGGTCGGAAAGATCTACTGGAGAAGGGATAGGCTACTCACTGTAGTATTCTTGGGCTTCCCTTATGGCTCAGTGGGTAAAGAATCCACCCGAAATGCAGGAGACTTGGGTTGGATCTCTGGGTTGGAAATATCCCCTGGATAAGGGAAAGTCTGCTCACTCCAGTATTCTGGCCTAGAGAATTTCATGGACTGTATAGTCCATGGGGTCACAAAGAGTCAGACACAACTGAGCGACTTTCATTTTCACAGAAAAGCATTAGTTTTCTAATTCATTATTCAATAAAACATATATTGGTAAATGCATAGCTAGAGCAATTCAGTATTCTCTATTTGGCCTCACTTATTAGTCTTTAGAACCGGACATGGAACAACAGACTGGTTCCAAATAGGAAGAGGAGTACTTCAAGGTTGTATATTGTCACCATGTTTATTTAACTTATATGCAGAGTACATCATGAGAAATGCTGGACTGGAAGAAACACAAGTTGGAATCAAGATTGCTGGGAGAAATATCAATAACCTCAGATATGCAGATGACACCACTCTTATGGCAGAAAATGAAGAGGAGCTAAAAAGCCTCTTGATGAAAGTGAAAGTGGAGAGTGAAAAGGTTGGCTTAAAGCTCAACATTCAGAAAACGAAGATCATGGCATCTGGTCCCATCACTACATGGGAAATAGATGGGAAACAGTGGAAACAGTGTCAGACTTTATTTTTCTGGGCTCCAAAATCACCGCAGATGGTGACTGGGGCCATGAAATTAAAAGACACTTACTCCTTGGAAGGAAAGTTATGACCAACCTAGATAGCATATTCAAAAGCAGAGACATTACTTTGCCAACAAAGTTTCGCCTAGTCAAGGCTATGGTCTTTTCTGTGGTCATGTATGGATGTGAGAGTTGGACTGTCAAGAAGGCTGAGTGCTGAAGAATTGATGCTTTTGAACTGTGGTGTTGGAGAAGACTCTTGAGACTCCCGTGGACTGCAAGGACATTCAAGCAGTCCATTCTGAAGGAGAACAGCCCTGGGATTTCTTTGGAAGGAATGATGCTAAAGCTGAAACTCCAGTGTTTTGACCACCTCATGCGAAAAGTTGACTCATTGGAGAAGACTCTGATGCTGGGAGGGATTGAGGGCAGGAGGAGAAGGGGACACCAGAGGATGAGATGGCTGGATGGCATCACTGACTCGATGGATGTGCGTCTGAGTGACCTCCAGGAGTTGGTGATGGACAGGGAGGCCTGGCGTGCTGCAAAGAGTCGGACACGACTGAGCGATTGATCTGATCTGATCTCTGATTAGTCTGCTTTAGAATTTAAGTCAGTCTTTCAGTAGACTGCTAACTGTTGGGAAAGCTGAATCTGGTTTGCTCTAAATTGTTGAAATTTTGAAATAAATGACAACCCCTTGCTCCTACTACCATTGACTAGAACATGTGCAGACACAATCAACCACATTCAAGCAACCTTTTGGCTCAGAACATAGCCTTCATTCTTCTGAGTAGACAAAGTTGATAAAATCAATTAGTCAAGTCCACAAAGAAAGAAAAACTACTGAAAAATAAGCTATAAAGGTAACTAATATAGGTGCTGTGGCACAGAGTGTCTGAGTTGTTAAGTTTATATTAGATGTCACTCTTCTCTTAGGGGATAATCTGAGAATCAGGGTGTATCAATTAAACTGCATCAAGGCACATAGAAACCACAGCAGTTACTTTAACAGAAAGAATTTGATACAAGGAAATGTTTAACAAGCATTGATGAATAGTAAAATCACAAAGGAAACATTGAGCTAAGATAATATAATTTCAAGAAGCAATTTACATTCTTAAGGTTAATGGAATCAAGGAGAAAATTAGGACACTCAGAATCTGGAAACCTGGAGAAGGGAACCTGGGGAGGTTGACAATTTACTGAGAAGGAAACACTGTATAGCTTCTTCTGGTACCAAGGAAACTTAAAGGAAGGGACTTTCAGATCTGGGACTCAGACCTTTAAGGAGGGGGTGTTGTTATGTTGCTGCTCCTACCCTCAAGGACAGAGTTCTCTCTTTCTGTATAACAAACCATCACAAACAAAGTGGCTTGAAACAGCTCTTTTACATCACAATCCTTCAAGTCAGAAACAAGTAGCCAGTCCAGGTTCAACGCCTGATACCAGATGCCTGGGGCTGGTGCACTGGAACAACCGAGAGGTATGGTATGTGGTGGGAGGAGGGTTCAGGATGGGGAACACATGTATACCTGTGGCAGATTGATTTTGATTCATGGCAAAACCAATACAATATTGCAAAGTTAAATAAAATAAAAATAAAATTAAAAAAAAAAAAAACAAGGACTTACTGCATTGCACAAGGAACTCTATTCAATATTCTGTAATAATCTATATGTAAAAAGAATCTGAAAAAGAAAGAGTATATGAAAAAGAATATATATATATATATAACTGAATCACTTTCCTGTAAAGCAGAAATTAATACATGGTAAATCAACTAAACTTTAATAAAGTAAATTTAAAAAATTTAAAAAAAGAAATCTGAAAGCCTGAGCTGCATCTGCTTTCTCACAAAGCAAAAATCAAAATACTGTCCAGCTTTGTACTTATCTGGAGGTACTGGGAAAGAATCACTTCCAAGATCATCCAAGTTGTTGATAGATTCCAACAAATAGAATAGAAACCAACAAATCCTTGGTTTCACTTGGTTTATGAGTGTATAACTCCAATTCATCATATGACCATCTTCCCACTGAATGTCCATGTCTTCAAATGTGCTCTCCTCTCTATGGGTATCTATCTAACTGACATATCAGGGAGGCCCTCATCTTAATTTGTATATTAATTAAGTCTGCAAACACCCTATTTCCAAATAAGTCCACATTACACAGGTACAAGAGGTTAGGACTCCAACATGTCTTTCTGGTGATAACTCAACACACAGCAAAGATCATTCCTAGAACTGCTTCCCACAGGGAGGGGAGAAACTGGACTTAGAGGTATGAAGAAGATGGGAATTGGAGGGGAAAACCAGATGAAACTGCTATTAAAACAATTTTCTTACCAGGTTTAAGGACCATTCTGAGGTAATAACTAGCAAGAATAGGAAGCCAATGGTAAAAGAGATTTATCTTCTCCAGCATTCTAGTATCCACAGTGTTTGCCATTGTCAAAAGTATAATAGGGACTCACTTGGCAAAAAAGAAATTCAGCTTACAGTTGCCTAGGTCCAGCATTACATAGCAGGATACAGAAGGGTTCATGTAAAGGAATAAACAATAGCTTAGTAACTGGCAAAAGGTGGAAGAGTACCTTGAATTAGTCTGGGTTCTTCATAAGATATATTTTTGTTACGTATATTATATGAATGGGTTTGTATAATGAGAATTGGTTCATGAAGTTTTGGAGGCCATGGACTCTCATAATTGTACATCTGTAAGCTGGAGAACCAGGAAAGCCTGAGTCCAAAGGCAGGAGAAACTGTGGAGCCAGTGGAATAATGATCAGTCTGAAGTCAAAGACCCAAGAACCAGGAGCTGCATTGCCTAATGGCAGAAACAGATGGATGTCCTACCTTAAGAAGAGAGAGAGATTCACCTTTCCTTTGCCATTTTGTTCTATCTGGCCCCAGTGGATTGGGTGATATTCATTTACAGTGGTGAGGATGTGTCTCTTAATCAATCTACTGAATCAAACACTAATCTCTTCCAGAAACATCCTCATAATCACACTTGAAATTAAGCTACCTGGGTATCCCTTAGCCCAGTTAAATTGATAAATAAAATTAATCATTACATACCTGAAGCCAAGGAAAGAACTAATTTAAAGGCTCAACCATGAAGATACACTGGCATGTTTTAAGGTAAAGAAAGAACTGTGTATGATAAGTGATCAAGAAACAGAGAAACAGATCACCTAGGAGTTAGTAAATATGCCTAAAAAAATCTTATTTTATTTTAAATGTTATGAGAAGCATTAGAAAGACTTTAAGCATGGATTAAATTTACTTATATGTTTATAAATTCACTTTGTCAACAATATAGTGAATAAAAGTGAATATTCAATTTAAATATTCTCTATGTTATCAGAAATAAATTCTAAATGAAAAAAAAAAAAAAACAGTCTATTTGTATTCATCCATAGTGGATCACAAGGAAGACAAAAGAGGAAAAAGGAAGGCTACTTAGAAACACATTTCAGTAGTTTAGGCAAAGAGTGACTATATCTTTAGTTAGAGTAATCATATTATTGACCAAATGACCTTAAATTATCCTCAGTTCAGCTAAACTTTAGACAGTTCTCTTTCAATCTATAGATCATGACCTCCCCTTTCTTAGAATATTTACTTTTGAAAACTTGCCATTATGAATTCTGCTTGGTTTCTATGGTCTCATTGTTATCTCTATGAGAAAGAATGCCTCTCAAGGAACTGGAAACTATCCATTTGAAATGTAATCAATAAAAAAGATACAGTCCTGATCTCTCAGTCTCTGTGGAAGGGGAAGAACCTAAGTCCTTTGATAAGCTACAATTTGAGAATACAAATGGCCCAATGACAATTACCCTGAGCAATTTCTCCACTAATGTCCTTTAGGACTTTTTCATTAGTTCATCCCAGCATTTAAAAATCCTCTTGTCTTTGCTTCAGAAGAGTTGAATGCAATTTCTCTCCCCCATTTCAATAGTTTTGGCCCCTATTGCAATAGTCTTTGAATAAATATTTTTCTGTCTGTTTAACTGGTCCAGCTCTATTTCCTTCTACAGTATAGATGAAGAGATGAGATGAAACTTGGATTACCCCTTAGAGTTAAGAACTGTCAATCAATTACATATGGAGTGAATCACAGAAAGGAATAAAAGTTATAACCTACACTGCTAAATGGCACAGTTGAGTGAATGGCTATTCATTTACTATAAAGAATAAAGCTTGAGGAGTAAGTTTTGACAGAAAATTAGCAGTTCTACTTTGCCTATTTTAATATTGAGATATTTATTAGCCTTCCAACTATTTATATCAGATGGACAAGTGGATACGTAAATCTCCATTTATGGGGAAGAGACAGAGATGGTAATATAATATTTGAGTTATCAACATAGAGATGATATTGTAGCCAAGAGATTACATGAAGTCATCTAGGCAGAATATTTAGGTAAATAAAAAGCTGGACTAGGACAAAATACCTAGGGCATTCCTTACAAGCAAGGATCCCTAAACTGAAGACATGTCTCTAATATGGTAAGCAACAGCTTCCTCAAGGAGATGAGAGTTCCAAAGAGGTTCTATAATAGTTTCAGAATATAGAAGTTTGCATTTGATCTATATCCCTATTTGCACTGCTTTTTATTCAATACCTAATAATATGCCTGGGTCACAAAAGCCCAGAAAGAAGTGAGGAGATTATATGTCTTAGATTTCTCCTACTTTTAAAATTCATATCTGAGATAGAGCATTTTTTCATCTAGTCAATTTCTACATTAAAATGTCCAATGAAAGTGAATGTTAGTCATTCAATCATGTCCAACTCTTTGCGACCCTATGGACTCTAGTCTGCCAGGCTCCTCTGTTCATGGAGTTCTCTAAGCAAGAATACTGGAATGGGTTGCCATTCCCTTCTCCAGGGGATCTTCCTGACACAGGGACTGAACCCAGGTCTCCTGTATTGCAGGCAGACTCTTTACTGTCTGAGCTACCATGGAAGCCCAAAATGTCCAATACCTGATGATAATTAATGGTTTTATTCTAGATATTTAAATGCATTAGTGTTGCATCAGCCCCTTGTTTTATCAATTGAGTCTTTGAAAAGGGATGTTTCAGTACAGCTCAGTCCCTGAATAAGTCTTATTTGAAAGGCAAGAGGTTGGAAAAAGGAATCTGCAATAAAAGCGACACTTCAGCACAACCATCCCTAGGAGATACAGTGCTACCAAGTTATTAAAATAGAAATAAACAGGGAAAGTGTAGATCAGACACATAGGACACTTATCAAGGAGTGAGAAGCTTGTATTTGTTCTTGAAAAGATAGGTAGGAGGAAAACCCAGCAGAACAAAGTCTCACTCTGAGGATTTCGTGCAAGTGGACCACACAGACACCAGCCCTTTGCTGTCCCTGGGAGGGGTGAAAAGAAAGCTCTGTACATCAGCAGGAGACTGACCTCTGCCTCCGCCTCCACATTCCTCTTTGTTTTAACATTCCAAGTGCAACTGACAGCACTTACCCCTGCTGTCCACCTCCTCAGTTCCTGTTCATGCTCTGCTGAGTGTTTCTGAACAAACTAAACTTTAGACTGGACTCCTTCGAGTAAATTGGTTCTCTACCCCTTAGTTCAGTAAAAATTCTTCCCACGTGGTAGTATTGCCAGTAGTACAATAGAAAATCCCATTATCAGCAAGTTTCTAAACTTCTAGCACAATGGATGGATTTCATGCTTCATTTGCACAGAGATTTTGACATCCAGTACATTCATTTTTCTCTAAGGATTTTGATTATGCTTCTTAGCCTCCCAATCCTTGCTATTCACTATTTCTTTCCAAATGTAACTTAGCCAAGTATGCTATTGTAGAAGTAAGAAGCACATGTCATGGTCTCAGTTGGAGTAATTTCATGTGTTTCTGTCATGGACAATAATGAATCTATGTTTTCCCCTCTTGTCTGAGAAACTATATCTTGCATGGTAAATTCTGTCCTCTCAAAATACATATGTTGAAGTTCTAATCCCCCTAGTACTCCAGAATGTGACTATTTGGAGATGGAAGCTTTAAAGAGATAATTAGATTAAAATGAAGTGATATGTGTGTGCCCTAATCCAGTGTGACTGATATGTTTATGAGTTGATTTGGACACAGAAACACACAAAACAAAGATCATGAAAGACAAAGGGAAAAGATGGCCATGTAAAAGCAAATAAGAAAGATATCAGAATAAAATGAACCCTGCTGAAATTTTGACTTGGGACTTCTAGCCCAAAATAAGAAAATAAAATTCTGTATTTTAAGCTGTCTAGTCTGTGGTACTTTGCTTTATTAGCCTAGAAATTTTATATACCATAATACTACTTTTAGTATGGCATATTTGCTAAGAATGTGTACTTATAAGTCATACTGTCTTATTCAAATCTTGGTTCCCTCAGTTACTTAGTCTGAGATTATGGAACATTTACTTAATATTTAAGTGTTAAACATTTATTTTACAAATTATGCAAAAATTGAAATAATCCAAAGAAGTTCACAGCCCACGTAAAAGCTAAACAAATTTTTTCTAACTTTATTATTACTAAATAATCTAATAATAATCATGATTTTATTAGACTATTATCATTATTTAGTAAAAGGGGTTAAATGTCCCCATATGAGTTTAAACTGTATAGCTTTCTACAGATGTTAACACTTGTTGATGTTTTTATAGTTCAATTTTCCAACTTTGCTTCTTATGAAGTAAGAAGTACTGGCAATATGACTTTAACAATGAGATGATGTCATGAAAGTGAACAGGAAGCCAAAAAAGTGCAAATTATTCTTTAAATATGTTATAAAATGTGAAATTTGTATAGAAAGCTATATGAAATAGATTAAATATGAAAAGTGTTTTCCAATTTTTGGTGGCAGAGACCTTGGCCTGTTGATTCAGTACTGTATGGCTAGCGTCCATTATTCTAATAGGTAAAAACAGGTGGTAGGTCTTTAAAATCATGAATTAACCAATGTGAAGAAACAGTATAAAGGGAATGTGATAGAGTATCCCACTAAACACTCAGATGAAGAACATATTTCTGAAAATAATATAGTATATAAAACAGAAAAAAAACAATTTATAAAGAGGTCTCATATATATAAAAGGTAGCATAAAGGTATCACTTTATGAGCTAGTTTATTCGTAAACATCAAGACCCCCTAATGTCTTTATTGGCACAACCAATTCTGATTCATATTAACATAGTATCTTGTTCTCTTTGGCCATTACACATCATACATACACACTCTTCAGCACTATGGTAAGATATCTATCATATGTTATTTCAACAGAATTGAATTTTAAATAGAATTATTTTGGAATGATAGGGAATAAATACATTCTATGTCTCTTGCTTATGGATTCCTCTTGATATAAGTTTATAAAATTAATAATCATGATGTGAGAGGTAGGAAAATGATCACCTAAAGTTGTCTATAACTTAATTACTGGAACCTGTGAAAATGTTAGATTACACAGCAAAAGAGAATTAAGGTTCCAGATGGAATTAAGGTTGCTAATCAGCTGACTTTAGATAAGAAACTTACCCTGGATTATCTGGATTCTTAAAAGCGGAAAGTGAATTAGAAAATAGAACCAGAGAGAGGGTAGTATGAGACATGCTTGGACTAATGTTGCTAGCTTTGAAGATGGAAGAAACAAGCCAGGAGCCAATAAATGTGGGTGACTTCTAGATGCTAAAAAGATCAAAGAAACCATTTCTATCCTAAAGACCCAGGAAAGAAGCAAAGCCCTGCCAACACTGATTTAGCTCACATTGATTTCAGATTTGTGAGCTATAGAACTGTAAAATAATAAAAGTGTATGGTTTTTAGCTGTAAAATTAGTGATACTTTTTTACAGTAGCAATAGAAAAACAGTGTACATGGCTCCCAACCCACTTTAAAATACTTGCATTCTTCTCTAGAATACAAATTTATCTTCTAAGCTGGTAGAGAGTGATTTGAAACTCGATTCATTTTATATATATTCAAAATATCCCTAGTATAACTAAATTTTGCCAAATAATATATCTGTTGAATGTACATTAAACCAGCTTGTACTGATTGATTGACAAATGATTTACCAAATGTGTTCAATTTGTTTAAGAATATAACTGAAGATTCCTCTTCTTAAAGAGTCCTCCTCTTTCTATGGTATGCTGTGGTAGCTACCGCAGATGAGACACTAATTAAAGTGATAGGGACAGATTTCATTCAATACTCTTGTAATGAGGGAAAGAGCTAAGCTCATTTAAAGTAGGGCAAAGACACTTAGCCATAAAAACCAATAAGAAATAACCTTTACAATACATATGCCAGCTCTGTTCAATAAGCCATTGTTATGAACTGAAAGTCTGTGTACCCTGAATTTTATATTTTGAAACCTAATCCTCAATGAAATGGTATTTGGGGGTGGAGTCTTTGAGAGGTAATTATGCCATAAAGGTGGAGCTCTCATGAATGAGATTCATGCCCTTCTAAGAGGAGGCCGGAATTAGCTTGTTCTCTTTTGCCATATGAGGATACTGATGCACAAGCAGTCAGCAGTCTACAACCTGGAAAAGGGCTTTCACCAGAACCAATAATACTATTACCTTGATCTTGGACTTTTGCCCACAGAAGGTGAAAAATAAATTTCTGTTTATAAGTCATTCACAATTTATGGAATTTTGTGACAGCAGACCAAACTAAGATAGTTAAGAATGTAAGTTAACATTTTATTAGTTCAGTTTAGTTCAGTGGCTCAGTGATGTCCGACTCTTTGCAACCCCATGATGGCAGCATGCTAGGTCTCCCTGCCCATCACCATTTCCCAGAGTTTACCCAAATTTATGTCCATCACGTCAGTGATGCCATCCAGCCATCTCATCCTCTGTTGTCCCTTTCTCCTCCTGCCCCCAATACCTCCCAGCATCAGAGTCTTTTCCAATGAGTCACCTTTTCTCATGAGGAGGCCAAAGTATTGGAGTTTCAACATCAGCATCTGTCCTTCCAATGACCACCCAGGACTGATCTCCTTTAGGATGGACAGGTAGGATATTCTTGCAGTCCAAGGAACTCTCAAGAGACTTCTCCAACACCACAGTTCAAAACCATCTATTCTTTGGCACTCAGCCTTCTTCACAGTCCAACTCTCACATCCATACATGACCACTGGAAAAACAATAGCCTTGACTTGACATAACTTTGTTGGCAAAGTAATGTCTCTGCTTTTGAATGTGCTATCTAGCTTGGTCATAACTTTCCTTCCAAGGAATAAGTGTCTTTTAATTTCATGGCCACAGTCACCATCTGCAGTGATTTTGGAGCCCCAAAAATAAAGTCTGTCACAGTTTCCACTGTTTCCCCATCTATTTCCCATGTAGTGATGGGACCAGATGTCAGGATCTTAGTTTTCTGAATGTTGAGCTTTAAGCCAACTTTTTCACTCTCCTTTCACTTTCATTAAGAGGCTTTTTAGTTCCTCTTCACTTTCTGCCATAAGGGTGGTGTCATCTGCATATCTGAGGTTATTGATATTTCTCCCGGCAATCTTGATTCCAGCTTGTGATTCTTCCAGCCCAGCGTTTCTCATGATGTACTCTGCATATAAGTTAAATAAGCAGGATTACATTATGCAGCTTTGACATACTCCTTTTCCTGTTTGGAACCAGTCTGTTGTTCCATGCCCAGTTCTAACTGTTGTTTCCTGACCTGCATATAGGTTTCTCGAGAGGCAGGTCAGGTGGTCTGGTATTCCCATCTCTTTCAAAATTTCCCACAGTTTATTGTGATCTACACAGTCAAAGGCTTTGGCATAGTCAATAAAGCAGAAATAGATGTTTTTCTGGAATTCTCTTGCTTTTTCAATGATCCAGCAAATGTTGGCAATTTGATCTCTGGTTCCTCTGCCTTTTCCAAAACCAGCTTGAACATCTGGAAGCTCACGGCTCATATATTGCTGAAGGCTGGCTTGGGGAATTTGGGGCATTTCTTTACTAGTGTGTGAGATGAGTGCAATTGTGCGGTAGTTTGAGCATTCTTTGGCATTGCCTTTCTTTGCAACTGGAATGAAACCTCAACTTTTCCAGTCCTATGGCCACTGCTGAGTTTTCAAATTTGCTGGTATATTGATGCAGTGCTTTCAGAGCATCATCTTTCAGGATTTGAAATAGCTAAGCTGGAATTCCATCACCTCCTTTAGCTTTGTTTATAGTGATGCTCCCTGAGGCCCACTTGACTTCAGATTCCAGGATGTCTAGCTCTAGGTGACTGATCCCACCATCATGATAACCTTGGTCGTGAAGATCTTTTTTGTACAGTTCTTCTGTGTATTCTTGCCACCTCTTCTTAATATCTTCTGCTTCTGTTAGGTCCATACCATTTCTGTCCTTTATCAAGCCCATCTTTGCATGAAACGTTCCCTTGGTATCAATTTTCTTGAAGAAATCTCTAGTCTTTCCCATTCTGAAGTTTTCCTCTCTCTCCTTGCATTGATCCTTGAGGAAGGCTTTTTTAATCTCTCCTTGCTATTCTTTGGAACTCTGCACTCAGATGCTTATATCTTTCCGTTTCTCCTTTGCTTTTCGCGTCTTTTCTTTTCACAACTATTTTTAAGGCTTCCTCAGACAGCCGTTTTGCTTTTTTTCATTTCTTTTCCACGGGGATGATCTTGATCCCTGTCTCCTGTACAATGTCATGAACCTCCATCCAGAGTTCATCAGGAACTCAATCAGATCTAATCCCTTAAATCTATTTCTCACTTCCACTGTATAATCATAAGGGATTTGATTTAGGTCATACCTGAATGGTCTCTTGATGAAAGTGAAAGTGGAGAGTGAAAAGGGTGGCTTAAAGCTCAACATTCAGAAAATGAAGATCATGGCATCTGGTCCCATCACTACATGGGAAATAGATGGAGAAACAGTGGAAACAGTGTCAGACTTTATTTTGGGGGGCTTCAAAATCACTGCAGATGGTGACTGCAGCCATGAAATTGAAAGACGCTTACTCCTTGGAAGGAAAGTTATGACCAACCTAGATAGCATATTCAAAAGCAGAGACATCACTTTGCCAACAAAGGTTCGCCTAGTCAAGGCTATGGTCTTTCCTGTGGTCATGTGTGGATGTGAGAGCTGGACTATGAAGAAGGCTGAGCGCTGAAGAATTGATGCTTTTGAACTGTGGTGTTGGAGAAGACTCTTGAGAGTCCCTTGGACTGCAAGGAGATCCAACCAGTCCATTCTGAAGGAGATCAGCCCTGGGATTTCTTTGGAAGGAATGATGCTAAAGCTGAAACTCCAGTATTTTGGCCACCTCATGCGAAGAGTTGATTCACTGGAGAAGACTCTGATACTGGGAGGGGCTGGGGGCAGGAGGAGAAGGGGACGACAGAGGATGAGATGGCTGGATGGCATCACTGACTCGATGGATGTGAGTCTCAGTGACCTCTGGGTGTTGGTGATGGACAGGGAGGCCTGGTGTGCTGCTATTCATGGGGTCGCAAAGAGTCGGACATGACTGAGCGACTGAACTGATCTGATCTGATCTGAATGGTCTAGTGGTTTTCCCTACTTTCTTCAATTTAAGTCTGAATTTGGCAATAAAAAGTTCATGCTCTGAGCTACAGTCATCGCCCAGTCTTGTTTTTGCTGACTGTATAGAGCTTCTCCATCTTTGGCTGCAAATAATATAATCAATCTGATTTTGGTGTTGACCATTTGGTGATGTCCATGTATAGATTCTTCTCTTGTGTTGTTGGAAGAGGGTGTTTGTTATGACCAATGCATTCTCTTGGCAAAACCTTATTAGCCTTTGCCCTGCTTCATTCCGTACACCTTGGCTAAATTTGCCTGTTACTCCAGGTGTTTCTTGACTTCCTACTTTTACATTCCAGTCCCCTATAATGAAAAGAGCATCTTTTTTGGTATTTAGTTCTAAAAGGTCTTATAGGTCTTCATAGAACAGTTCAACTTCAACTTCTTCAACATTACTGGTTGGGGCATAGTCTTGGATTACCATGATATTGAATGGTTTGTCTTGGAAATGAACAGAGATCATTTTGTCATTTTTGAGATTGCATCCAAGTACTACATTTCAGACTGTTTTGTTGACCATGATGGCTACTCCATTTCTGCTAAGGGATTCCTGCCCACAGTAGTAGATATAATGGTAATCTGAGTTAAATTCACCCATTCCAGTCCATTTAGGTTTGCTAATTCCTAGAATGTCAACATTCACTCTTGCCATCTCCTGTTTGACCACTTCTAATTTGCCTTGAGTCATGGACATAACATTCAAGGTTCCTATGCAATATTGCTCTTTACATATTGGGCCTTGCTTCCTTCACCAGTCATATCCACAGCTGGGTATTCTTTTTGCTTTGGCTCTATCCCTTCATTCTTTCTGGAGTTATTTCTCCACTGATCTCCAGTAGCATATTGGGCACTTACTGACCTGAGGAGTTCCTCTTTCAGTATCCTATCATTTTGCCTTTTCAAACAGTTCATGGGGTTCTCAAGGCAAGAATACTGAAGTGGTTTTCCATTTCCTTCTCCAGTTGACCACGTTCTGTCAGACCTCTCCACCATTACCCGTACTTCTTTGGTGACCCCATGGGCATGGCTTAGTTTCATTGAGTTAGGGCTGTGGTCCTTGTGATCAGATTGGCTAATTTTCTGTGATTATGGTTTCAGTGTGTTTGCCCTCTGATGACTTCTTGCAACACCTACCATCTTACTTGGGTTTCTCTTACCTTGGACTTGGGGTTACTCCTCTCGGCTGCCTGCTGACCTCAGACGTGGGGTAGCTCCTCTTAGCCACCGCCCCGATCTCGGACGTGGGATAGCTCCTCTCGGCAGCACTTCTGAGATGTCCATCACAGCCACCGCAATTCTGAAAGGAGCTGCTGCTGCTGCTAAATTGCTTCAGTCGTGTCCAACTCTGTGTGGCCCCATAGACTGCAGCCCACCAGGCTCCCCCATCCCTGGGATGGTCCAGGCAAGAACACTGGAGTGGGTTGCCATTTCCTTCTGCAATGCATCAAAGTCTGAAAGGAGCTAGCCCATGTGAAATGCTAAGCACAGAGCCTGACCTCTGTCTGGGTGTTGTCTATTCATTCCCAAGTGCCTGCTTTTGGGGCAGCACCCTATGGAGTGCTACTATATTATTAGTAGCAGCATTAAAAATATGAACAGAAATAAACTGATTACTAATACATATTATTTAACAGATATATCCAAAATACTACAATTTTATCATGTGATCAACATAAAAAACATTGAGATATTTATGTTATTTTCAATTGAAAAATTTAAAAATTCAGATGAGTCATATTTCATGTGCTCCATAGTCACACATGAGCTATGATTACTACATTAGATAACATGATTATAGACAGTATCAAGTAAAACTAATGATTTTTTACCTCATATTGTATCTTTATAGTTTTCAAATATATTGAGGAACATAGTTTCTTTTAAATAATTTAGAGAGAGTTAGGATAGTTAAGATGTACAACCAGACTACCTGAATTCACGGTTTTGCTCTGCTGCTTACTAACTGTGTAACGTTAGGAGCTGTGTAACGTTGGAAGCTGTGTAACATTGGGAACTGTGTAATGTTGGGAGCTGTGTGACCTTGTGTAAATTATTCTTTCAAATTAAATTTCTATATTTTTAAATGAGAATAATATTAAGATTTCAGAGCATTGTTATGCAAATAATTAGTGGTCTGGCATGGAGTGTAATATATGTTACCTGTTTTCATTGCTGAACAACATCTAATAAATCTGACTATTTTGACTGTCAACATACTTGAACACTGTATTTTTTTTTTTTTTTTAAGGTATGAACATCTCAAACCTCTCTGTTTTCAGGGAACCAGATGATCTTCTCGACTATAACGGGTACTGAATGTGTGCCTTCTCAACCCAATGTGTTCAAAGTTATATTTGATTCAATTGAATTTTTTTTTTCTGCACACAAATTAACAACTCCAACTCAGACATTGCTACTATAGTACTAACACTGATCTTTATTTTCTCTTTCAAATATATTATTTATAACCTGATCAATCCTAATTGTCTTCTTTGCAACAGTCTGATAAAATCATTAATTTCGTATCATCTATCAGATCAGATCAGATCAGTCACTCAGTCGTGTCTGACTCTTTGCGACCCCATGAACTGCGGCACGCCAGGCCTCCCTGTCCATCACCAACTCCCGGAGGTCACTCAGACTCATGTCCATGGAGTCAGTGATGCCATCCAGCCATCTCATCCTCTGTCGTCCCCTTCTCCTCTTGCCCCCAATCCCTCCCAGCATCAGAGTCTTTTCCAATGAGTCAACTCTTCGCATAAGGTGGCCAAAATACTGGAGTTTCAGCTTTAGCATCATTCCTTCCAAAGAAATCCCAGGGCTGATCTCCTTCAGAATGGACTGGTTGGATCTCCTTGCAGTCCAAGGGACTCTCAAGAGTGTTCTCCAACACCACAGTTCAAAAGCATCAATTCTTCAGCGCTCAGCCTTCTTCACAGTCCAGCTTGCACATCCATACATGACCACAGGAAAGACCATAGCCTTGACTAGACGAACCTTTGTTGGCCAAGTAATGTCTCTGCTTTTGAATATGTTATCTAGGTTGGTCATAACCTTCCTTCCAAGGAGTAAGCTTCTTTTAATTTCATGGCTGCAATCCCCATCTGCAGTGATTTTGGAGCCCCCAAAATAAAGTCTGACACTGTTTCCACTGTTTCTCCATCTATTTCCCATGTAGTGATGGGACCAGATGCCATACCAAATACAAGGGATACAGCCTGAATAGAAAATACACAGGTTTAGTATGCAAACATTTAAGGCCTTGTTTACCCTACAGAGCACTGAAAAAGAAATTTCAGGATGGCTTGAGAAATGCTGATGAGAAAATTTAGGAGGTTGTCTTAGTCTATTCAGGCTCCTATAACAGAATACTTTGGACTCTGTGACTTATAAACAACAGAAATCTATTTCTTACAGTTCAAGAGGCTACAAAATCCAAGATCAAGGCATCAGCAGATTTGGTCTTTGGTGAGGGCTTGATTCCTGGCCTAAAGACAGCCAACTTTTCACTGTGTCCCCACAAGGCAGAAGGGTTGAGGGAGTTCTCTGGGATCTCTTTTTCAAGGGCACTATTCCCCTTTATGAGAGCTTGCCCAGAGGCCACACTTCCAAATACCATTTTCCTGGGTATTAGGTTTCAACCCATGAATTTTGGATAAAACAAACCTTCCCTCTAGAGCAGAGGCTTAGGGAGCCAACAAGAAAGTCACCTAATTACTTACATGAAACAAACATCTTTTATTTCTTTTCCCTAGTGGTTTAGTCACTTAGTCATGTCTGACTCTTTGCAACCCCATGGACTATAGCCCACCAGGCTCCTCTGTCCATGGGATTTCCCAGGAAAGAATACTGAAGCAGTTTCCCATTTTCTTCTCCAGGGGATCTTTCCCACCCAGGGACTGAACCTGCATCTCCTCCAGTGCAGTCAAATTCTTTACCAACTGAGGCACCAACCCACTTTCTCTTGTTTTTAAACTCAGAAACATACAACAAGAAGCTCTTTTCTTCAAATAACCTCTTTTCCAACACATATATCACCTCTCTATTCCCCATTTTGATCACAGAACCAGTAGCATGTTTACAGCATTCTATTCTTCTCAATTTATATTGGTTTTAGAAACTCTCAATTTCAAATATATTAAATATGTTTACTTATAATTATACATCTTTAAGCTACCAGGCTTCCCTGGTAGCTCAGAGGGTAAAGCATGTGCCTACAATGCGGGAGACTCAAGTTCTATCCCTGGGTCAGGAAGATACCCTGAAGAAGGAAATGGCAACCCACTTCAGTACTGTTGCCTGGAAAATCCCATGGACTGAGAAGCCTGGTAGGCTACAGTCCATGGGGTTGCAAAGAGTCAGACATGACTGAGTGACTTCACTTCCACTTTCAAGCCTTAAAAACTGTATTTATTCATTCAAAGTAATTTATGTATCTATTATATATTCCAGATTGTGGCAAGATAGTATGCTGAGTAATTCTCTTTGTGACCCCATAGACTGTAGCCCCCAGGCTGCTCTGTCCATGGAATTCTCCTGGCATAAATTCTGAAATGGGTTGCCACTCCTTTCTCCAGGGGATTTCCCGACTCAGAGATCAAACAAGAGTCCCCTGCCTTAACAGGCAGATTCTCTATGGTCTAAGCTACCAGGGAAGTCCTAGTAAATGTAATTCCTATTATAAATGCTGAACCAAAACATCTCCTTCATTACACAAAGTAGCTGCAGATCTTTGGTCTTTCAGTAAAGGGACCACATTTGACATGAATAGGAAGAAGGTCAAGAAAGTTAACTTTTGCTGCAAGGGGTGCATATCCTCTTCACGCCTAGGAGGCTGAGAAGGTAATTTCAATCTATAGGAAAGCAAATTAATGTGTTCATAGTCTTAGTATGACAACCAGAATACTTTTACTGTGTTATCTCCAGATACTATTTTCATATGGAAAAGACAGAAATAGTAGAGAGGGAAGGCCTATTCTATGAGTGTGTGTACATGATCAGTCACGTCTGATTCTTTGCAAACCCTAAATGGACTGTAGCCCACCAAGTTCCTCCGTCCATGGGATTTCCCAGGCAAGAATACTGGAGTGGGTTGCCACTTCCTCCTCCAGGGGATCTTCCTGATCCAAGGGTAGAATGTATGTTAGCTGCATCTCTGGCATTGGCAGAAGGATTGTTTACCACTGAGCCACCAGGAAAGTCCCTATTCTATGAGTCTCAACTGATATGTATTTTACTTATGTATAAAAATCAGAATTACTGATAGTGGTAAAATAATTGAATGAATGATCCTAATTAAATATTTCCCTGTATCTGCTCCTTTTTCCCTAAAAATACTTTAACCCCTCTCAATCTGACAGTAGGGCATCCCCGATAGCTCAGTTGGTAAAGAATCTGCCTGCAATGCGGGAGATCCCTGTTCAATTTCTGGTTCAGAAAGATCCCCCTGGAGAAAGGATAGGCTACCCACTTCAGTGTTCTTGGGCTTTCCTTCTGGCTCATCTGGTAAAGAATCGGCCTACAATGCAGGAGATTGATCCCTGGGTTGGGACAATCCCCTGGAGAAGGAAAAGGCTACCCACTCCAGTATTCTGGCCTGCTGGAGAATTCCATGGACTGTAGAGTCCATGAGGTTGTAAAGAGTCAGACAGGGCTGAGTGACTTTCAGTTCCCTTCACAATCTGACAATGGACCTAGCCATGTGATTTATTTTGCTCAAAAGGGGTGTTAGAATACATGACATGTATTTCTGCTTAACTGTACCTATGTTTGTGCTTTCCCTGTTGCAAAATTTGGTCTGCTCACTCCTGTTCCTCACCATAACTACTAGGACAGGGCTAACTTAAAATGCTTCAGGCTGAGATACAAGCAAATTGACTTTCCTCAGTTTTCCCAGCAAAGGTCATTCAGGATAATCTGACAGTCAGTTTACTGCCAAACACAGAAAAGCACACTGAAATAAAATAAAAGAACAGTGAACAGTAGATTTCCTGTAGCTTGAGTTGGTATTCCCAACTCACACTCATGCCTTAAAGTGGGCTCAGTGAGTATCCTACATGGTAGATAAGTATGCATAATGAAATATGTTCCACTTTGGAGACTGATCAGGGTGAAATATAGTCTCTGACTTTTGAATGGAATATCCATCTTAGTTATAATGAAGGATAATTTCTTTTCCTGATCACTATTTCTATCTGTTCGAGTCTGCTTTATACTCTGAAATGCAAAACTCAAATACAAAGTTCACTTTAAAACCCTAATAAATGAGCAGGATTAGCTTGGTAGAGTGTTCCCAGGAGGGAGGCACAGAGAAGCAAGTCCTGCAGGCAAGAGAACAACGCATCTCTACTCTTACTGGAGTGAGGCATCATCTTCCTTAGGCTTAGCCCTGTTTGCTTGTGAACAAAATCTGCATGGGAACTTATGGGGTTAAAACCTGGCCATGAGCCTTTGTGGAGGAGCAAATAATGTTTTTCCCTTGCCCATAATAAGCTGTGTGTGGATTTCGGTATACCATTCTGAAACTCCCCATTTCAAAGAAGAAGAGGAACATCAGTCTGAAAGCAGAAGAGGACATTATTTATTTAACATATGTAAATAATTATAAGGTGAAAGAAGTCTTCACTCTCAAAAGGGAAGATGACATATGGCTAATGGATGCCAATGTAGCATATGTGAATGTCAAGACATCATTCTAGAACTCCGGTCCATTTTCTCAACCTTTTGCATTTATCATTTCTTTAGAGATTTATAGCCTCTGAATTCAGATTTTGGAAGTGTAGTGGCTATAACCATGAATAAAATATGCTGGTGTACATGTTATTAATCTCTCGTGCTGTTCTCACACTTGTGTGGGGTCTAGCTGAATTTAGATGATAGCATATTCATTCTGTACAGCTTCTAATAAAATCTTTTCTTGCAACTATTTTTTTCCCTTAAAAATAAACTTTCAGGTTTATTTGGGTACCTACCCCAGAATGTTAGTAAACCCATTCCTTTTCTCAGTGATCTGAAAGATTGCATGGGTAATGAATAATGTTCACTCTTGGGGGAAAAAAATACTTTCTATTTTAAATGTTTAGAAACTGGTATTCATCTGAGAAGGGGGAAAGGATTGGTACCAAATATAACAAAATGCAGCAGTACACATTAAGTCAATTTTAATATACAGCAGATGGGGAAATAAAAATTCTAAATCATTTTAGGTGCAATGTTTGAAACATAACTTACTCATAGTTTTCCAGTAAGATTAAAATTTAATAATGTTTCTTTATAAATATGCTAGAATCGAACTGATTTAGATTCTGGTGCAATCACAAAGATAGTCTCAAGTTTTCAATTCATTTTTACTTATTGTCAGTTATGAACTGCATATATGAATTTCTATATTCCAAGAGCTTTGCATTATGCAAAGATAAATATACAATTATACTCACCTCTTTCTGACAGCTACCAGCTGGCTAGCTCTTCCTTCTCAGAGGTCTGATTGAGCCCTGAGGACCACAGGCCTCTGATCTGATCCCCTGAAGTTCAAGAGTCTGAGTTTGGAGCCTCAGTTACCCAACACTCCTCAGAGAGGACTGGATCCTGATTTTGCAGGGTTCCTCCTGTGAACTTTAATAATCCAAACCTCTTCCCTTATTTTCTTCAGTCCTATTTCCTACAATTACTATCTCTGTAACAGCATAGTGTGTTTTTTTCTGACTTTTCAGCTCTCTAATACTTAGTTAAAAATTATTTAAATTACATTTTCTGTTAGTTTAACTAGAGTGGATTCTGTCTCCTGACCTTATTGGAAGGTTCTGAAGCAAGAAGCACTTACTAGTCAGTATATTTCTAAATCTTAATTTTAAGATTAAGACCCCAATCTTAAGAGATGCATTTGCCCCCTTTTCTAGAACTTCATTATAAATACAACTACATTGCAAATGTTGAGGGAGTACCAACTCAAGGTTAAGTATAAGGACAGGAATTAAAATATATCTAGCTGCTCTTTATTCTAGATGTTTCCTTTAGTAATACTTAGGGAAGAAAAAGATTACTCACAGGTTATAGATAAGATTATTTTAAAATGTGAGTTTCTTCTAACCTCAGGAGTCTATAGATTAAAATATTTGCTTGACCTTTAATACAAGCAGGAACTCAATAATTCCAGCAATAATTACAAAAATATTACTACCTACCATTTATTAAGCATTTATTTTCCTGTTTATCTTAATTGAGACCTTTTCAATTGTTTTCTTTTGCCTGAACTCAAAGTCTCCTTCTCATTTTCTGAAGCTGATATTTATGCAACTATTCTAAGAAATTCTACTTTTAATTATGTCCCTACATTCAGAGAAGTTATGAATGTAGTGTGATCTAACCACACTACTGTGATCTAACCACACTACTGTGATCTAACCAAAGAACTGAACTGGGAGTCATTCATTCATATTTTGGGCCCAAGGGCCTTAGTCGGCTATAACTTACAAACTAAGTCTTATTACCATCCTGCACTTACGTGAGGAATGTGAGGCCTAGTGCTTGTATAATTCTTTAGATGACACAGTGTATAAAAATCAATACATCAGAGGGTGCCAAAGCTAGGCCTTATAATTTTGCTTAATGTAGATTTGTCAGTGTATAAATTAAAAATATTATATTGATTAACATCAATGAAATATCTATAGATAGAATGCATTATAGGAGAATGGAATATAGCATCCCAAAGTATGATGCTTTGACACAGGATTATTTTGAGCTGAAGACAACTGAGAAACAGTAGATACGGGAAAAGAAGCCCCTGCCCTCATATCCTATTTCCCCAAAAGGAGGCTTAGACTCTTAATCACCTGGAGCAACTCTTATCAGACCAGATGCAGAACAGAAAGGAATCTAAATAGCATATCTTACTAAAATAACGCTTTCTTTGCATTAATTTCTTCTCCTATATTTCCTGTCCAATTACCAGATAGCCTTAAAAGCCTATACCCCTTTCCCTCAGTCAGCATTTTTCTACAAACTCATTGTTCCTTATTAAGAAGCTATATAAACCTATAAAGCTCAGCTGGTAAAGAATCTGTGTGCAATGCAGGAGACTCCAGTTTGATTCCTGGGTGAGGATGATCCACTGGAGAAGGGATAGGCTACCCACTCCAGTATTCTTGGACTTCCTGGTGACTCAGCTGGTAAAGAATCCGCCTGCAATGAAGAAGACCTGGGTTCAATCCCTGGGTTGGGAAGATCCCCTGGAGAAGGGAATGGATACCCACTCCAGTATCCTGGCCTGGAGAATTCCATGGACTGTACAGTCCATGGGGCCGCAAAAAGTTGGACATGACTGAATGACTTTCATTTTCACTTTCATAAATGTATAAACCCCAAGTTCTAATCATTGCTTTGAGATACTAGCAGAGTTTCTCTCATGGGTATTCATGCTGCACCTGTTAATAAACTCGGATTTTCTGTCTTGCTGTCTTTTGTCAGTTTAATTAAAAGGACCACAATTATAGAATTTAGGAGGTAAAGGAAAAGGTTTCTTTCCTCCCACTATAGTAGTCAAAGTGTTCACTCAAGTAAACAAAATCTTAAGTACACATTATCTTGTGCCTGGTTTTAGAGGAACAGGTTGGACTATGGATGCTAGACATATTGTATAAATGATGAAAAGTACTATCAATTGGGGTCATCATTTGCTAAAATTCTCAATTGTCTTTGGTAATGGCCACAGAATACTCTTAAGCAAAAAAGTTTAAATGCATTTCAGAATATGTTTCTGAATATTGATTAGCTAAAACAACAGGTGGCTCTCCTTATCAGGATGCAAATTTTAAGTGGAACTTTCTTGAAAAAAATCCTAAGTTATTCTGAGAAGTAGTAATAAATGAAAGAAGTGATACTGCCATTTCCTTGTATGGACACAGACAATTCAGGTAAGCTACTATTTCTGGACAGAAAGGTAATGCAGGTGCTGCTCTTTGTGGAGCAAATCAATCCTTGGTGGTTTATGATAATACTGGGAGAGGAGAAAAGTGAGCTATGTTTTGAGAAAACCAGAGAATAGGATGAGGGCATGTCAAGAATGAAATGGGGTGTATGGTGTTTGAAGAAAACAGTAAAAATTCTGGAGAAATAGCCTTGCCAGTACACGTTTTATGGTGTTGTAGTTAAGGTACCAAAAATGAAACTGCAAGGGGTTTGACGTCAAGTTTCAAGTATATAATTATACAGATGATTGTGTCCTGTTCATCACTTTCACAAAGTTCAGGGTAAGCAGAAAAAAGACTTCCATTGATGCCCAGAGGGACTAAGTTTTCATTTAAGACAGAATGAACTGATAACATGTATTGCAACTTGATATATGTTGCAAGAGACATTGGGTAACTAAGTATGGTGTAGACCACCTGCAACCAGAAGTTTAGTGAAAGAAAATTTAACTTGGTTGGAAAAAATAAGGAAGGCTTTTTATGGGCCACAATATGTTACCTGAACTGTATAATAAAATCTGAGCTCTGCTCTGCTCTGCTTAGTGGCTCTGTTGTGTGCTACTCTTTGAGACCTTATCTATGGACTGTAGCCTGCCAGTCTCCTCTGTCTATGGGGATTCTCCAGGCAAGAATACTGGAGTGAGTTGCCATGCCTTTCTCCAGGGGATTTTCCCAACCCAGGGATCAAACCCAGGTCTTCCCCATTGCAGGCAGATTCTTTACCATCTGAGCCACCTGGGAAGCCCATTTGTCTATGATGTAATATCAAATAGAGGCAACAGATTATGTTTCTTTTTTTTTATTAAAATCTGAGAATGTCACTGAAATGAAAAGAATCAGGGAATAAACAAAATATAGAGAAGAATTTAGAATTTTTACTAACATTTATCTATCATTTTTCATATCTTAATAAGGGGCTTTCCTGGTAGCTCAATCAGTAAAGAATCTGCCTGCAATGCAGGAAACAGCCTGCAATGCAGGACCCAGGTTCAGTCACTGGGTTGGGAAGTTCCCCTGGAGAAAGAAATGGCAATGCATTCCAATACTCTTGTCTAGGAAATCAAATGCAGAGGAGCTTGGTGGGCTACAATCCATGGGATTGCAGAGTTGGACACAGTATCTTAATAACTCTGATTTTTATAAATCAGACATTGTTCTAAATGTTTTGCAAACATTAACTCATTTAATTCTCACAGCAACACTGCAAGACTACTAAGTCACTGAAGTGGTTTTTAATCCTGTTATTTAGTTTAAGAGGTTAAAGCTTTAACCAAAAACACTCATACCCATATCCCACATTAGACATTGTTGTTGTCGCTTAGTCACTAAGTCGTGTCCAACTTTTTGTAACTTCATAGACTGTAGCCTGTAAGGTTCCTCTGTATATGGGATTTTCCAGGCAAGAAAACTGGAGTGGGTTGCCATTTTCTTCTCCAGGGGATATTCCTGACCCAGTGATCAAACCCACATCTCCTGTATTGGCAAGCGGAAATTTTACCACTGAACCACCAGGGAAGCCCTCACATTAGACATCAGATCAGATCAGTCGCTCAGTCGTGTCCGACTCTTTGCGACCCCATGCATCCCAGCATGCCAGGCCTCCCTGTCCATCACCAACTCCTGGAGTTCACTCAGACTGACATCCATCGAGTCAGTGATGCCATCAGTCATCTCATCCTCTGTCGTCCCCTTCTCCTCCTGCCCCCAATCCCTCCCAGCATCAGAGTCTTCTCCAATGAGTCAACTCTTCGCATGAGGTGGCCAAAATACTGGAGTTTCAGCTTTAGCATCATTCCTTCCAAAGAAATCCCAGGGCTGATCTCCTTCAGAATGGACTGGTTGGATCTCCTTGCAATCCAATGGACTCTCAAGAGTCTTCTCCAACACCACAGTTCAAAAGCATCAATTCTTCGGCGCTCAGCCTTCTTCACAGTCCAGCTCTCACATCCATACATGACTACAGGAAAGACCATCGCCTTGACTAGGCGAACCTTTGTTGGCAAAGTAATGTCTCTGCTTTTGAATATGCTATCTAGGTTGGTCATAACTTTCCTTCCAAGGAGTAAGTGTCTTTTAATTTCATGGCTGCAATCACCATCTGCAGTGATTTTGAAGCCCAGAAAAACAAAGTCTGACACTGTTTCCACTGGTTCCCCATCCACTTCCCATGTAGTAATGGGACCAGATGCCATGATCTTCGTTTTCTGAATGTTGAGCTTTAAGCCAACCTTTTCACTCTCCACTTTCACTTTCATCAGGAGGCTTTTTAGTTCCTCTTCACTTTCTGCCATAAGGGTGGTGTCATCTGCATATCTGAGGTTATTGATATTTCTCCCAGCAATCTTGATTCGAACTTGTGTTTCTTCCAGTCCAGCATTTCTCATGATGTACTCTGCATATAAGTTAAATAAACAGGGTGACAATATATAGCCTTGATGAACTCCTTTTCCTATTTGGAACCAGTCTGTTGTTCCATGTCCAGTTCTAACTGTTGCTTCCTGACCTACATACAAATTTCTCAAGAGGCAGATCAGGTGGTCTGGTATTCCCATCTCTTTCAGAATTTTCCATAGACATGCTAACATCCAAATTTAGTATTTCCTCCATAATAGTTTCTAATTTGAGAATGCCTTTGTCATCCATTAAATGTGATTACTTTGAATACTGAAATATACATATTGTTCAGTTGCTCAGTCATTTCTAACTGTGCTACCCCACGGACTGTAGCACACCAGGCTTTTTTAACCTTCACAATTTCACTGGAGTTTGCTCAGACTCATGTCCATTAAGTTGATGATGCCACACAATCATCTCATTCTCTGTCTCCCTTTTTCTTTCTGCCTTAGTCTTTCCCATCATCAGGGTCTTTTCCAAAGAGTCAGTTGTTTGCATCAGGTAGTCAAAGTATTGGAGTTTCACCTTCAAATTCAGCATCAGTCCTACCAATGAATATTCAAGATTGATTTCCTTTAGGTTTGACTGGCTTGATCTCCTTGCTGTCCAAGGCATTCTCAAGAGTCTTCTCCAGCAACACAGTTTGAAAGCATCAGTTCTTTTGTGCTAAGCCTTCTATATGGTCCAACTCTGACATCCTTACATGACTACTGGAAAAAACAGAACTTTGTCTATAAGGACTTTTGCTGACAAAGTGATATCTCTGCTTTTTAATACACTGTTTAGGTTTGTCATAGCTTGCTTAGGTTTGTCTTCCAAAAGCTGCTTAGGTTTGTCTTCAAAGGAGCATGGTACACAGAAAGGTATATAGAGGGAATTTTTTAGGCATCTCTTTGTGAAAAATCTTCAGAGGCCAAGGAAGCAACTGAAACTGAATTATTCTTACAACTAAAACAGTGAGATTATGAAGAGAAATGAGAAAGTCACATGAACATTTCTTTTACCCTGCACCGTTTTTTCCCTCCCATGCATTTACAGTATTATTTTGGCAGTCACTATACAGATATAGTAATTTTGAACAGTTTTAACTTTCTATTGTTTTATCTATTAAAAAAAAAAAAACATGAAGTCAAAATTTCCATGGTCATTCATCTTTCAAAAATTTTCATGGTCATTCATCTTTCAATATGTCATTCAAACTCAAGCAAATATTTAGCCTCTTGGTGTTCAGTTAATACTTGGTTTTCAAAATAGATGATGCTACTCTATTGTGCCTACTGTTGTAAATGGATGCAGAGGAAGACTGCATTCTTTGACTACTTGTTACCGGTACACTTTATGTTTGGCTTCAACAGTAACTCCCTTGACTGCATATCTCAACACGGTTATCTGTAGCAATTGCCTTCAATTGCTACAGTTAGTATTTAATTATCAGTCTAATAGAATAGTGCCTCCAAGAAACCAGTTGGTCATAATTTCTTCCTTTGTCTTTAATTTACAGTTACAGATTCCATCTAAATGTTTTGCTCCAAATGGATATTACAACAGCCCTAGAAACTAGAAATCTAATAATGAATTTGAAGAACAATTTCCACAAACACAGAAATAATGAATATGCATACAACCTCTCAGTGTACCCTTCCACACATTGCCCACACACCCACAAATACTTGTTTGCAATCATATCTTTGTCACTTAGAGCGGCTGCTGCTACTGCTAAGTCACTTCAGTCATGTCCAACTCTGTGTGACCCCATAGATGGCAGCCCACTAGGCTCCTCTGTCCTTGGGATTCTCCAGGCAAGAACACTGGAGTGGGTTGCCATTTCCTTCTCCAATGCATGAAAGTGAAAAGTGAAAAGTGAAAGTAAAGTCGCTCAGTCGTGCCCGAGTCTTAGCAACCCCATGGATTGCAGCCTACCAGGCTTCTCCATCCATGGGATTTTCCAGGCAAGAGTACTGGAGTGGGATGCCATTGCCTTCTCCGGTCACTTAGAGCAGAGTCTTTAAAAAGTGAAACACTCACTTAACTCTTCATCCCAGCTAGATTGCAAAATTCTCTGGTGGAAAATTAGGTAGTTTGGAGAGCATGTTGGGTTGTACATATGAAAAGCACCCTAATACTCTGAAGAGTTAATATACTCTAACACCTTCCCGCTGCAAATTGGTTCTAGGCTGCCCTAGTAACCCCAAAGAGTCCATGTTAAAGTACATCTTTGAACACCTAGGGTGGGAAGGGGTAATTTAGCTACTGAAGAAAACTTAAATCACAGACTGCTCTGTTTTCTAAATCATCCTCAAGGGGCAAATGACAATTTTGAAAGCTGCATTAACTAAGTGGAAAAATGTATGGAGAGATTCTCTAGACGCTTGATGGAATTAATGTTCAAGTTTCTGCTAAAGGCAAGTTACTTTCTTTAGAGTAAGGAGTTCAGTGGGGGTTTCTGCTTCCAGGTCAGAAGGAACAAAGTCAGCCAGTAACAGTGAGTGTGAACGCATTAGATAAGGAGAGGTGATGATCAGATCACAATGATGAAATCTCTCAGCACCATCTTCAAGGCTGAAGTACTTTAAAGTATTAAGCTTTGGTGGCTTAAACATGTTGGTATGCTGAAGACTTTTGATGTCCAACTTAGAATAATTTGACATTGTGGGAAAAGAACAAGTTTTCCTCTTATGAAATATGTAGAAATGAGACCAGCAACTCTGTTGTGCTACAGCCTATTAAAGATGCAAATTAAAAATATCAAAATGCATGGAGATTTGCTTAACCTTTTACCAAGTGTAAATCTTTAATCTGATCTTAATATAAATTTTGTCGATTTACTTAAGTTTAATAACACACTGAACTTGTGAGGTGTTAACAATACCTTTAGTGGTCAAGTATTGCCTTTTAGAAAAAAGTTAATTTGAAATTCAGTCAGGAAATCATATTACATTGCACAACATATATCTGCTTTAGTGAAGAACTGACAAACTGAAAATGCCTCAGAGGAAAAATTCCACTAAATTAAAAGCAAAAGATTAATGTACTTGGAAATGAATTTGCATTCAACTGTAAAACAATGCCATTATGCCATTTTCTTCCTTCTTCTTTAAAAAAAAGAAAAACATAACCAGTCATTTCTGAGGTGCCTGTTACTAAACTAGAGGTTATATAATGAAAATGGAATTGAAGACACTTGAGTTAAAAGAAAAATTCAACAGAAAATTTTATTTATAAACATGAGCTCTCACTTAGTATTTTATTGGTGAGTTACTTTGCTATTTTTTAACTTGTCTGTTTTTTTCATTTTATAATAAACTTAAATTAGCCACACTACATTAAAAATTTAAAATATAACGTGCATGAAAACAGTCACTACTATAGTTTTTAGAATATGATTTAATTTAGCAATTTCAGAAGTAGCATTAATAAAAACAATATAATATCTGAATGACAAGAAAATAAGGCAATCCCTCATACTTGTACAGGCCATGCCTTTCATATTCTCTAAAAATTAGACTCACAAAACATGTCATAATTACTTGAACTTGTCTGCAGTATCAGGAAGAATAGTTTAAAATCACTTTATCACATGCCAAGCCACGGTCCATCTCTGACAATGTAAATTAGTTACTATTAAAAATAAGGGATGATGATTAATTACCTTAGAGAATACCTGCCAGAATTGCTAGTCACTGGAACCAGATTCCTTACTGAAATATACTTTGCAATAATTTAAGTACTTGCTTCATCACTTCCCCTAGTCCAAGACAGAGACTTTATGGTTGGAAATAAGCAAATAATAATATATACTTGAGATGTCTTCATCTTGCTAACAGAGTAAACAGATAAATAAACCATCATATTAATGATAGTTGCAGATATCAAATACTAATTTTATCCATGCCTTACATTAAATCAAAGATGGCTGCCTGGAATGCTTTATAACACTGTCAAATCTGCTTTCCATCTCTAAAACTGTAATTTGAACCCCCTCCAGTATTTAAAATCATTTTTTATTGTTATTTTTTGCATTCACAGAGAACAGTCCTTCCAGTGAGATCATAACATATTCACTGAGCTAATGTATATCTAGTGGCACAGAAGATTAATTTACTAAATATCACTCTTGAAATTTAAATAGGTTTTAAATTCTGACAATTGTGATATTTACTTACTCATATTATCAGATAAAATTTTCATATTTTAGTGATTCTAGACTTCACTGAATTCTAATTTTCAATCCCTAATGCATTCAATTTGTAAATATTTTACTTTTATAAGTTTTGTTTGCACTGTTATTTACTGTTTGCAGTAATAAAATTCTGCTAATAACAAAATGCTGTTTTCTAAAGAACAATGAAAAAAAATTTCTGCCGGAAATGCCCTTCTTCCTGCAAATTATTTAGCTTTTAGACATGAAAAGAAATTCAAACTCTCCTGTGCCTTTCGTCTTCCCTTCTTTTCTGTCCATTTTCAAATAGCACCTAGAGTAATTTTTTTTTTTTAATGACTATATCAAATCAGTTCACTCCACCAATCAAAATTCTTTAAAATGACTTCTAATTCAGTTTGTAATGTACTGCAAAATCCTTAAATAGATGGTGGGCTAGAATAATCTTCCCATACTTATATTTTAGATTTTACTTTTAGCATTATGTCCTCTAACTAAATGAATAAAACCTACAGCGGTATTTAATGTTTCCAAAATTCAAGACTTTATATGTACTACTTGTCTCTTACACTTGAATTGTTGAATTTTCTTTCAATTTCCCTTCACTCTTAACCTATATAATTAACATTTACTCACAGGTCTCCTTTTATTTTCTGATATTCCAACACATACAACCATAGCCACCACCATCACTGTCATTACTAAAATTCTTCTGTTATATTCTCCCACAAAACTATTTTTTTTATGTTAAGACAGTAAACTGCATGATATATTTTTTCCTTCATCAAACATAGAAGTATGTGAAACGTACATATATTTAGGTCTTTACTTTGTATACCATGCTTTCTATATATTTATCAGCAAATGAATATAATGAGAATAGAGAATATATATATGTATTTACATATATGAAAGAAAAAAGCATGTATAAAAACTTGATGACTGCTCAGATAGGAAGAAATAGACAATCTGAATGGCCCTCCTGCCCCCTTTACAAGATTGAATAAATTATTAGCCATTTCCCAAAATATAAAGCACCAGTCACAAATGGATGGTGAACTCTACCAAGCATATAAGGAAAAGTTTAAACCAGTTACCTACATTGCCTCTTTCAGAAGATAGAAACTGAGGCTGTATTTCCTAACTCTTGAGGTCACCATTACTCTGACCAAAGACATTAGAAAAAAACAAAGTCATTAGAAAAAACTACAGACCTATATGTCTCATAAACATATGTGAAAAATTCCTCTACAAAATATTAGCAAACCTGTCCAACAATACATTAAAAAATTATATATCAAGACCAAGTGGGATTTATCCCAGTGATACAAGGCTGGTTCAACTTTTGAATACCAATTAATGCAATCCATCACAGAAACAGACTACAGCAGTTAAATCACATGATGTTACAACAGATGCAGAAAAATCATTTGGCAAAATCCAACACCCATTTTTTAAAAAATCTCAAGAACCTAGGAAAAGAAAACAACTTTATCAACTTGATAAAGTATATCTGTAAGAAACTTACAGCTAACATCATTGTTAATGGTGGAAAACTTGAAACTCTCCTACTAAGCTTTATTCATAATTGCCAAAATTTGGAAGCACCTGACATGTCCTTTAGTAGGTGAGTAGAAAAATACAATGCATCCATACAGTATAGTATTATTAAAGACTAAAAAGAAATAAGCTATTAAGCCATGAAAAATATGGAAGAAGCTTAAATGTATATTACTAAGTGAAAGAAATCCACCACAAAAAACCAAGTGGTTACCAGGGGTAAAGGGGAAGGAAGAGATGGATAGGAACAATACCAGAGGATTTTTCAGGTCTGTTAAAATACTCTGTGTGATACTATAATGATGGATACGTATCATTTCACATCTGTCCAAATCCACAGACTTCACAATACCAAGAATGAACTGTAATGTAAACTATGGACTTTAGATGATAATGATGTGTCAGTGTAAGCTCATCAATTGTAACAAATACATCACGCTGTGTTTGCTGTCAATAGTAGGGGAGTATATGAATATGTGGACATAGGGTTATATAAGAACTCTTTGTACTTTCTGCTCAATTTTGTGGAGAACCTAAAACTACTCTAAAAAGTAAAGTTGTTTAATTTAAAAACGTTGGCCATGTCTCTGAGAAGAATAATAAAAAAACAAGGACTTCATTTGTAAAGAGCAGCATGGGAGTATGTCACTAAGATTATTTCTAATTTTCAAAATATGTAACTACAAAAAATAAAGGTAGACAGTAATAGATAGTAAGGCAGACATCAAAATCAAGTTTAAGTAAATGTAAATATGATGAAGAAATTCATCCAATTCAATACATCAATAGGATTATAGAAATATAAGTAAATTAGGTAATTAATCTCCTGCCAAGTATTTATCCTTAAAAATATTATTCAAATTTTGCAGCCTAATAAGTAAAATACAAAGATGAACTAAATAATCTCCAAATACCTCTCAAGATTTAAAATGATGACATCTTAAAACCAGTGTTCCTTAAAACTAACTAAGTTTTAAGGGCTATGAAATGTAATAGGAATATAAGACTCAAAGTGTAATGTAATATGGAAGGATAGTTCACAGAATAAAGGTTCAAAGAAAAGTAAAATATGTGAAGCCTAGGTTGAAAGATGGTGAAAGACAGAAAGGCTTAGAAAAAAGATGAAGATAATGCCCTCAGACAATGAGAAACAGAAAGGTAGATTGAAAAAACACACTCACAAAAAAAAAAGGAAAGAAGAAAAAATTAGAGAACAGTTCTATTGAAGGTCAATTTAACCTTCACATCAAAGTTTAACTCAATTTCTTAGATACATTTTGAGCTTAGTACTGTCTTATTAACTTAGTTTTCTCTGACTGCAGCTAGAATCTAAATGTGATTCTTATAAGTGCTGAGCACAGAAAGGTATGTAACTGGCTTATGGGTCTTGAAGGTTAGTGGTCACATTCAGCCAGTAAAAACCCCAGGAATTCTATCAGATTTGGAGGACAAGCACACCCCTAGATAAAATCTAGCATGTCTGGTACATTAGAATCATTGACATGCCATGAGAGAGTCTTCCATTTGTAAGACTTCTCCCTTCATTCCTAGCTCGGCAGGATAGAAATTTATAAAGTAACAACTGTGGTGGCTAAACTGGTAAAGAATATTCCTGTCAATGCAGGAGATGTGGGTTCAATCCCTCAGTCAGGAAGATCCTCCGAAGAAGGAAATGGCAACCCACTCTAGTATTTGTGAATTTCTAGTATCTGGGAATTCCTATGGACATAGGAGTCTGGCAGGCTACAGTCCACGGGTTCGCAAAAGAGTCGGGAATGAATGAGTGACTAAACAACAACTGTGACTTACAAGAAGAGATCTTAGCCTAGAAATGGTAAAGTTCAAGTCATGACTCAGCTGCTTATTAGCCATTAATGTTGGTTTACTTTATCAGTCATCTCAGTTTTTCAGGAGCTAGTAGCTATGCCCGTTCCACTCATTATTAAAGGAATCCTGACCAGGAAAGATAAGAATTGACATGAATTCAATGTTTGTTTCTCTCAGAAACTTGTAACACATTTCATTTGGATTAACATGTTCATTGGAAGGACTGATGTTGAAGCTGAAACTCCAATACTTTGGCCACCTCATGCGGAAAGCTGACTCATTTGAAAAGACCCTGATGCTGGGAAAGATTGAGGGCAGGAGGAGAAGGGGAGGACAGAGGATGAGATGGTTGGATGGTATCATTGACTCGAAGCACATGGGTTTGGGTGGACCCATGGGGTCACAAAGAGTCGGACACGACTGAACGACTGAACTGAACTGAACATATATAATTCTCCTAAGAACTCAATGATGTGTATTCTACTGATACTCCCAGTTTACTAAAGGGGTTAAGTAAGAATTTTATGAATGAGGCCCTGAGACACAAGTGGTTTATGTAATAATATATCTAATGTTACAATACTAGTAATAATCATACCATCAGGATTATATTGAGGCAATCCAAATTCTTATACTTTTTGTTTATCTGCACTTTTGTACTTTATCTTCACGTATTTCAAGACAAAAAATATAGTATTTCTTCCTTCAAATTGTTGTTCAGTGATTCTCCTAATCCTGTTGTTTTTTAAAGTTTAGAGATTTTTGCTATCAGTTCAGTGCACTTCATTCGCTCAGTCGTGTCCGATTCTCTGTGACCCCATGAATCGCAGCATACCAGGCCTCCCTGTTCATCACCAACTCCCGGAGTTCACTCAGACTCACGTCCATCGAGTCAGTGATGCCATCCAGCCATCTCATCCTCTGTTGTCCTCTTCTCCTCCTGCCCCCAACCCCTCCCAGCATCAGAGTCTTTCCCAATGAGTCAACTCTTCACATGAGGTGGCCAAAGTACTGGAGTTTCAGCTTTAGCATCATTCCTTCCAAAGGCTGGTTGGATCTCATAGTTCAAAAGCATCAATTCTTTGGCGCTCAGCCTTCTTCACAGTCCAAATCTCACATCCAAACATGACCACTGGAAAGACCATACCCTTGACTAGACGGACCTTTGTTGGCAAAGTAATGTCTCTGCTTTTGAATATGCTATCTAGATTGGTCATAACTTTTCTTCCAAGGAATAAGCGTCTTTTAATTTCATGGCTGCAGTCACCATCTGCAGTGATTTTGGAGCCCAGAAAAATAAAGTCTGCCACTGTTTCCACTGTTTCCCCATCTATTTCCCATGAAGTGATGGGACCGGATGCCATGATCTTCGTTTTCTGAACGTTGAACTTTAAGCCATAGACATATTCAAAAGATAAAAATCTGCCCTCTTGTGGTTAAAGTCGGTTTGGGATAGCAAATAACATGTATATGAAAAGGGTTAACACCAAGGTCATCTGTCCCAGAATATATACACGGAATGAGAGTTATCCAATTCTAGTCCTTTCTTGGTAGCCTTCCTTTTCATGAGACAACATTCCCTTTTCATGAGACAACATTCCTTTTTCATGAGACAACATTTCTGTAGTAATGAATAGCTACATTATGATTGTACCAGAAACTTGTATGTCACTAATATCTGAAATCAAACTATTCTTACTTTATACATTCAGCTGAAATCTACATTCCTTAATAACATATTTTGAAAAGGCTGTAGGTAGTATTCATGCATGCCTACATATGAATGAGTTTCTTCAGATCATCTGACAATAGCAGGTTTTGAAGGTAGGATGAGCAGAGTAAGCTTTGGGTGATAGACAGTGAGAGAGACGGATGAACACATGTCATTAATGGTATGAAGCCTGTAAGCATACAAACTGGCGACCTCAAGGATACACATTTCCAGTTTTGCTGGTGGCCTATCCTGCCCTTTCTGCTTTCTCATCCCCACCAGGGATGACAAGTTCAATGGAAATCGAGGTGTTTCAGAAAAATTCTAAAATAAACCTCAAATGCTTGTTTAGAGAATTCCAGTGATTTAAGTAAGATGTGACAATGGATGAAAACCACACTGTTAAAAGTGGTCTCACTCCCCTCTTAAAGCTGTTTGAAAAAGAATACTTTTATCTCAGGAAGCTACATTCTCAAATTGGAGTCCTTAAATCAGGGTTGTTGAAACCTGGTTTACCGGTTCAGTTCCGAATGTGAGATAATACAAATATAACCCAGTTAAGTTTCAAGAAGAATCCCTTCAGTTGCACTAATCAGTGTTTTAGATGCTTTAGTAGATCTTTATATGTATGTAAATATATTAGTGGGCTTCCGTGGTGGCGCAGAGGTTAAAGCGTCTGCCTGCAATGTGGGAGACACGGGTTCAGTTCCTGGGTCGGGAAGATCCCCTGGAGAAGGAAATGGCAACCCACTCCAGTATTCTTGCCTGGAGAACCCCATGGACAGAAGAGCCTAGGTGGGCTACAGTCCAAGGGTCGCAAAGAGTCGGACACGACTGAGCGACTTCACTTCAAATATATTAGTGAAGGGTTTCACTTTTGCTCTATTTTCTTAAGCTGACTGAAAAAAAAAAAAAAAATTCTTCCCATTTGATCTACTTTACATATTTTAGCCCATAATTTAAGTCTACTTTCTAGTCACAGTGCAAGTCTATTTAGTAATTTTGATAATTTGCTAGTTCTGAACATATTGCCTATCATATGTTTTTTTCTATAGTAACTCAACCAGGGACTCAGAAAAAAAAAAAAAAAACTATCTCAAAATTGCGTCTCCTGAAATGCCATGCAATTTGTAGCAAATGTTCTGTCAATTTTATAACTTGTCAAAAGTGAAGTGAGCACTGACTTGATGGTGACAAGATGAAAGATAATGAAAAACCACACTTTTGTGCCATTCTTTTCATCATATGCAAGTGTAATTATATTCACTATGAACTGTTGATCTTCATATTATTTTTTTATCTTCAGTTCAAGTCTTATTTGAGAATCAATTATTGCAGATTCACTGCTTTGAAACTGTTGGGCTGATGGTCAAACACATGGAGTCACAAGTCTGTGGCAGGTGTTCGTGTCTGTGGACTTTTGCAGTGACCTTTAAGTGGTCTTAGCAGCTGCTGAATGCCTGCACATAATGAAGGCAAATTTGAACAATTTAACTGACACCATTTCTTAAAACTGGTCTAGAAAGAAACTCTGCTTGTGATGCCAAGAAACACTATTTCTCTAGTAGAAGTAAAGTTAGATACTGAGATATCCACTCAGGTGACAAATCCTATTTGATTTCCTACTACGTGTCAAGCCATGTACCAAGCACTGGGGACAAACGTGAGACAAAGTTCTCTGACCTTAGACAGTTGTAGTCTCACTGAAGGAACAGATATTAAATTAAAAAATAATATGTACATGTAAATCTTGCTATTTTCATTATTTATACATGTTAACATTTTTCCTATGTGCTGCATAATTTTTTAAGGGAGCCTCCTTTTGGCTAAATATGATAGCCTTTTATTTTTTCTAAAATTTTTTTTGTTTGTGTTGAGAATAAAATGTAAAGTCTATTTTTTTTGACTACCAAAAAATTATTGAAAAGAAACTCTATTGTCCCTAATTGTCATTTCTGGACCTTGCATTTTATTGACATAAACTGATTCAATTTATTTTTCATTCAAAAACAAAAATTTTGATGTATACTCTAATGTAATAATATATGCTTTAAGCATAAAAGTATAATGAGTATTGACAAATATACAGCACCATGAAAATCAAACTATAGAGTATCTGTGTCAACCTAAAACGTAGGTCTTTTTGTAGTAAATTCTCAGACCACCCAGATATCCACTGATATATTTTTTGTCACTGTAGATTAGCTTTGTCTTTCCTATAATCATGAAAATCATACAAATGGAATCATCCAGGGAGCTCTTGTTTGTGATTGGCATTTTTCATTCAGCATATTTTTGAGATTCATGTATGTTGTTATGCGAATGTAGTTCATTCCTAATTATTTTTGGGCAGCCGATCAAGTTTGGATGCAATACAATCTGTTTATTCTTTTACCTACTGATGCACATTTGGGAGGTTTCCAATTTCTGTCTATTGTAAACAAAGTTGACACAAACAATTTTGTACAAGTTTTTGTATGGACATATTTTTGAGTGTGTGAATAAAAGTGGAATTGGTGGATTGTATGTTAAGTGTATATAAGTAAGAAATTAGCTGTATTCCCACCAACAAATGAAAATGTCAACACTAGGTATTTTCAGTCTTTTAATTTAAACATTCTAGTGGTTACATAGTCATATCACATTGTAGTTTCAATTTGCACTTTACTAATTTCTAATGTTCTTCTGAATGTCTTCACAGTTGTTTTGGGACCATTAATATGTTTTACTTTGTGAAGCATGTCTTCAACTGTTTGCTTATTTTTAATCAAAATGGTTGTCCTTTTATTACTGAGCTGAAAAATGTGCATACATTTTGAAAACTACATGAGGTTTGTGACAAATTTCAAATAGGGTAGACAAATATGTTCTAAGAGACAGATAATACGGAATGTTTTTATAACTACAAAATACATATTGGGTTCACCAAAAAGTTTGTTCAGATTTTTCCATAGGATATTATGGAAAAAATCAAATGAACTTTCTGGCCAACCCACTATATCTACTTTTCTATCCTCCATATATCTATTCATCTATATTTGTCTAGACTGCATTTTGAACAAGTCTATATGGACATATTTTTACATTTTCTTAGGCAAATAACCAAAAGTAGAATTGGTGAATTTTATGTTAAAAATAGATAGATAGCTGTTTTCTAGTTGGGAAAAGTTGTCTACCCCAGGATCACAAATCTTATATATTTTTAAAATAATTTTCATAGGTTTAACACACATATATAGATTTAAGATCCATTTTAATTGAATTCTGTTGTATGGAGGAGGGTACAGGTAAGAGTTCATTTTTGTTTTTCCATATGGATACACAGTTGTTCAAGCATCTTTGCATCGCTGTTGATCATCAATGGAGCACCTGTGTGTAGATCTATTTCTGGACCCTCTACTTTGTTTCATATATCTATTTTTATGTCAATACCACACTGTTTTGATTAACGTAACAAATAAATCTTCAAGTCAGATAGCGAGTCAAATGAGTTTTCAAAAACTCATTTTTCTGTGTATCTAGTTACTTCTCACTTTCATATACATTTTGTAATCATCATATCAATCTATCAATATTCTTATATTCTGATTGGAATTACACTGATGTGAGGCTTTCCAGGTGGTGCAGTGGTAAAGGATATGCCTGCCAATGCAGTAGAAGCAAGAGAGTCGGGTTCCATCCCTGGATTGAGAAGATTCTCTTGGAGTAGGAAATGGCAACCCACTCTAGTATTCTTGCCTGGAAAGTTCCACAGATAGAGGAGTCTGTGAAGCTACAGTCCATGGGGTCTCAAAAAGTCAGATACAACTGAGCACTCATGCAGGCACACTGATATGATAAATCAATTTTAGAAGAACTATCATCTTAAAAATATTGTCTTTCAAATGTGAAAAAATATATATTCAATTATCTGTCTGCTTCAGTATCTGTTAGCAAAATTTTATAGTTTTATATAGAGATCTTGCACATCTTATTAAATATATACCTAGTCTTGGATGGGGACTACCCTGGTGGTTTAGACAGTAAAGAATCTGCCTGCAATGCAGGAGACTCAGGTTCAATCCCTGAGATGGGAAAACACCTGAGAAGGGAATGGCTAGCCTTTCCAGCATTCTTGCCTGGAAAATTCCATGGACAGAGGAGCATCCATTGGGTGGCAAAGAGCTGGATACAACTGAATGACTAATACTTTCACTTTAGTTTTGGATAATATTGTGTGATAGTTTTGTCAACTCAGTGAGTCCTTAGTATTCAGTTGTTCAAACATAAAAATACTAGTATTTGTAGATATGATTAATATCTATAACCAGTTGACTTTCTAAAGGAAATTATCCTGGGTAATCTGAGTGGATCTGTTCCAATCAGTTGAAAGGGCTTAAAAACAACCAATTGTTTCTTTGTGAGCTACAACCTAAGCTCCTGCCTGAGAGTTTCCAGTGTGCTCCTATGAATTTTGGACTGGTTTAGCCAGCTCTGCAATCAGTAAGTCAATTCCCTCTCTGTCTCTGTTTCAGACCTTCTCTTCTAGCTCTGTTTCTTTTATAGAACTGTGATTGATTCATATTGTAAATCCTATTTTAACTTACTCAAGTTACTTATTAATCAATAAATCTGTGAGCTTTTCTTATATTTTCTTTGGGATATACTATATATCATATCATACATATACTGATACAGCCTTCAAATACAGATAGTTTTAGTTCTCTCTCTCTCTTTTTATTTTTCTGTTTTCACACATTCTACACTTTTCCCCTCATATTAAATATCTGAGGATCTTGAGTGAGTCTTACCAAAAGATTGGCATGGGAATCCTCATATTGTTTAAGATTTGATAACATCCAAGGAAACATTTGGTCAGTTGTTTTAACCTACCCAATTACTCAGTCTGAAACCTTCCTCAATTCCACCTGCTTATCATGCAATCAAGTGGAGTACCATTTATGCCTAGTTGAGCATATACTTTTGTCCACATTTTCTACAGTGATTCCTATGATTTCCTCAAATCCCATTAATTAGACTATGGCGCCCTTACCTTTCCTCTTCCAGAAAGCTATCACTCTACCAGTATCCCATCTTCATCACCCAAACTCAGGAATAATGAATTTTTTGTAATCTTACCCCACATCCCTGCTAGCAAGTTACCCTGCCATAGTTTCTTTTTTATAATAAATAAAATTCTTTTTTATTTTTTTTAATTTTATTTTATTTAACTTTACAATATTGTATTGGTTTTGCCATACATCAAAATGATTCCACCACAGGTATACATGTGTTCCCTATCCTGAACCCTCCTCCCTCCTCCCTCCCCATACCATCCCTCTAGGTCTTCCCAGTGAACCAGCCCCAGGTATCCAATATCAGGCATCGAACCTGGACTGGTGACTCGTTTCAAATATGATATTATACATATTTCAATGCCATTCTCCCAAATCATCCCACACTCTTCCTCTCCCAGAGTCCAAAAGACTGTTCTATACATCAGTGTCTCTTTTGCTGTCTCGTATACAGGGTTATTGTTATCATCTTTCTTTCTAAATTCCATATATATGCGTTAGTATACTGTATTTGTGTTTTTCTTTCTGGTTTACTTCACTCTGTATAATAGGCTCCAGTTTCATCCACCTCATTAGAACTGATTCAAATGTATTCTTTTTAATGGCTGAGTAATACTGCATTGTGTATATGTGCCACTGCTTTCTTATCCATTCATCTGCTGATGGACATCTAGGTTGCTTCCATGTCCTGGCTATTATAAACAGTGCTGCGATGAACACTGGGGTACACGTGTCTCTTTCAATTCTGGTTTTCTCAGTGTGTATGACCAGCAGTGGGATTGCTGGATCATAAGGCAGTTCTATTCCCAGTTTTTTGAGGAATTTCCATACTGTTCTCCATAGTGGCTGTACTAGTTTGCATTCCCACCAACAGTGTAAGAGGGTTCCCTTTTCTCCACACCCTCTCCAGCATTTATTGCTTGGAGACTTTTGGATCACAGCCATTCTGACTGGCGTGAAATGGTACCTCATAGTGGTTTTGATCGGGGAAGGCAATGAATGGCACCCCACCCCAGTACTTTTGCCTGGAAAATCCCATGGACGTAGGAGCCTGGTAGGCTCCAGTCCATGGGGTCGCTTAGAGTCGGACACGACTGAGCGACTTCACTTTCACTTTTCACTTTCATGCATTTGAGAAGGAAATGGCAACCCACTCTGGTGTTCTTGCCTGGAGAATCCCAGGGACAGGGGAGCCTGGTGGGCTGCCGTCTATGGGGTCGCACAGAGTCGGACACGACTGAAGCGACTTAGTAGTAGTAGTAGTGGTTTTGATTTGCATTTCTCTGATAATGAGTGATGTTGAGCATCTTTTCATGTGTTTGTTAGCCATCTGTATGTCTTCTTTGGAGAAATGTCTAGTTCTTTGGCCTATTTTTTGATTGGGTCATTTATTTTTCTGGAATTGAGCTGTAGGAGTTGCTTGTATATTTTTCAGATTAGGTGTTTGTCTGTTGCTTCATTTGCTATTATTTTCTCCCATTCTGAAGGCTGTCTTTTCACCTTGCTTATAGTTTCCTTTGTTGTACATAAGCTTTTAAGTTTAATTAGGTCCCATTTGTTTATTTTTTATTTTATTTACAATATTCTGGGCGGTGGGTCATAGAGGATCCTGCTGTGATGTATGTCAGAGAGTGTTTTGCCTATGTTCTCCTCTAGGAGTTTTATGGTTTCTGATCTTACATTTAGCTCTTTAATCCATTTTGAGTTTATTTTTGTGTATGGTGTTAGAAAGTGCTCTAGTTTTATTCTTTTACAAGTGTTTGACCAGTTTTCCCAGCACCACTTGTTAAAGAGATTGTCTTTAATCCATCGTATATCCTTGCCTCCTTTGTCAAAGATAAGGGTCTATATGTGCGTGGATTTATCTCTGGGCTTTATTTTGTTCCATTGATGTAAATGTCTGTCTTTGTGCCAGTACCATACTATCTTGATGACTGTGGCTTTGTAGTAGAGCCTGAAGTCAGGCAGGTTGATTCCTCCAGTTCCATTCTTCTTTCTCAAGGTAGCTTTGGCTATTCAAGGTTTTTTGTATTTCCATACAAATTGAGAAATTATTTGTTCTAGCTCTGTGAAGAATACCATTGGTAGCTTGATGGGGATTGCATTGAATCTATAAATTACTTTGGGTAGAACACTCATTTTCACTATATTGATTCTGCCAATCCATGAACATGGTATATTTCTCCATCTATTAGTGTCCTCTTTGATTTCTTTCACCAGTGTTTTATAGTTTTCTATATATAGGTCTTTAGTTTCTTTAGGTAGATATATTCCTAAGTATTTTATTCTTTTCATTGCAATGGTGAATGGAATTGTTTCCTTAATTTCTCTTTCTATTTTCTCATTATTTGTGTACAGGAATGCAAGCGATTTCTGTGTGTTGATTTTATATCCTGCAACTTTACTATATTCATTGATTAGTTCTAGTAATTTTCTGATGGAGTCTTTAGGGTTTTCTACGTAGAGGATCATGTCATCTGCAAACAGTGAGAGTTTTACTTCTTCTTTTCCAATTTGGATTCCTTTTATTTCTTTTTCTGCTCTGATTGCTGTGGCCAAAACTTCCAAAACTATGTTGAATAGTAATGGTGAAAGTGGGCATCCTTGTCTTGTTCCTGACTTTAGAAGAAATGCTTTCAATTTTTCACCATTGAGGATAATGTTTGCTGTGGGTTTGTCATATATAGCTTTTATTATGTTGAGGTATGTTCCTTCTATTCCTGCTTTCTGGAGAGTTTTAATCATAAATGGATGTTGAACTTTGTCAAAGGCTTTCTCTGCATCTATTGAGATAATCATATGGTTTTTATTTTTCAATTTGTTAATGTGGTGTATTATGTTGATTGATTTGTGGATATTGAAGAATCCTTGCATTCCTGGGATAAAGCCCACTTGGTCATGGTGTATGATCTTTTTAATGTGTTGTTGGATTCTGATTGCTAGAATTTTGTTAAGGATTTTTGCATCTATGTTCATTAGTGATATTGGCCTGTAGTTTTCTTTTTTTGTGGCATCATTGTCAGGTTTTGGTATTAGGGTGATGGTGGCCTCATAGAATGAGTTTGGAAGTTTACCTTCCTCTGCAATTTTCTGGAAGAGTTTGAGTCGGATAGGTGTTAGCTCTTCTCTAAATTTTTGGTAGAATTCAGCTGTGAAGCCGTCTGGCCCTGGGCTTTTGTTTGCTGGAAGATTTCTGATTACAGTTTCAATTTCCGTGCTTGTGATGGGTCTGTTAAGATTTTTCTATTTCTTCCTGATCCAGTTTTGGAAAGTTGTACTTTTCTAAGAATTTGTCCATTTCTTCCACGTTGTCCATTTTATTGCCATATAATTGCTAATAGTAGTTTCTTATGATCCTTTGTATTTCTGTGTTGTCTGTTGTGATCTCTCCATTTTCATTTCTAATTTTATTGATTTGATTTTTCTCCCTTTGTTTTTTGATGAGTCTGGCTAATGGTTTGTCAATTTTATTTATCCTTTCAAAGAACCAGCTTTTGGCTTTGTTGATTTTTGCTATGGTCTCTTTTGTTTCTTTTGCATTTATTTCTGCCCTAATTTTTAAGATTTCTTTCCTTCTACTAACCTTGGGGTGCTTCATTTCTTCCTTTTCTAGTTGCTTTAGGTGTAGAATTAGGTTATTTATTTGACTTTTTTCTTGTTTCTTGAGGTATGCCTGTATTGCTATCAACTTTCCCCTTAGGACTGCTTTTACAGTGTCCCACAGGTTTTGGGTTGTTGTGTTTTCATTTTCATTTGTTTCTATGTAGATTTTGATTTATTTTTTGATTTCTTCTGTGATTTTTTGGTTATTCAGCAGCGTGTTGTTCAGCCTGCATATGTTGGAATTTTTAAAAGTTTTTTCCCGTTATTGAGATCTAATCTTACTGCCTTGTGGTCAGAAAAAGTGCTTGGAATGATTTCAATTTTTCCGACTTTACCAATACTAGATTTATGGCCCAGGATGTGATCTATCCTGGAGAAGGTTCCGTGTGCGCTTGAGAAAAAGGTGAAATTCATTGTTTTGGGATGAAATGTCCTATAGATATCAATTAGGTCTAACTGGTCTATTGTATCTTTTAAAGTTTGTGTTTCCTTGTTAATTTTCTGTTTAGTTTATCTATCCATTGGTGTGAGTGGGGTATTAAAGTCTCCCACTATTATTGTGTTATTGTTAATTTCTCCTTTCATACTTGTTAGCATTTGTCTTACATATTGTGATACTCCTATGTTGGGTGCAAATATATTTATAATTGTTATATCTTCTTCTTGGATTGATCCTTTGATCATTATGTAGTGACCTTCTTTGTCTCTTTTCACAGCCTTTGTTTTAAAGTCTATTTTATCTGATATGAGTCTTGCTATTCCTGCTTTCTTTTGATCCCTGTTTGCATGGAAAATCTTTCTCCAGCCCTTCACTTTCAGTCCCTATGTGTCCCCTGTTTTGAGGTGGGTCTCTTATAGACAACATATGTAGGGGTCTTGTTTTTGTAGCCATTTGGCCAGTCTCTGTCTTTTGGTTCAGGCATTCAACCCATTTACATTTAAGGTAATTATTGATAAGTATGATCCCGTTGCCTTTTACTTTATTGTTTTGGGTTCGAATTTATACACCCTTTTTGTGTTTCCTCTCTAGAGAATGTCCTTTAGTATTTGTTGGAGAGCTGGTTTGGTGGTGCTGAATTCTCTCAGCTTTTGCTTGTCTGTAAAGGTTTTGATTTCTCCTTCATATTTGAATGAGATCCTTGCTGGGTACAACAATCTGGGCTGTAGGTTCTTTTCTTTCATCACTTTAAGTATGTCTTGCCATTCCGTCCTGGCTTGGAGAGTTTCTATTGAAAGATCAGCTGTTATCCTTATGGGAATTCCCTTGTGTGTTATTTGTTGTTTTTCCCTTGCTGCTTTTAATATTTGTTCTTTGTGTTTGATCTTTGTTAATTTGATTAATATGTGTCTTGGGGTGTTTCGCCTTGGGTTTATCCTGTTAGGGACTCTCTGGGTTTTTTTGGATTTGAGTTATTTTTTTCTTCCCTTTTTTAAGGTTTTTTTAAATTTTATTTTCTCCAATATTTTCTTATGGTCTTTCTTTTTGTCTTCTTCTTCTGGGACTCCTATGATTCCAATGTTGTAACGTTTAATATTGTCCTGGAGGTCTCTGAGATTGTCCTCATTTCTTTTAATTCGTTTTTCTTTTTTCTCCTCTGATTCTTTTATTTCTACCATTCTATTTTCTAATTCACTAATCCTATCTTCTGCCTCTGTTATTCTACTATTTGTTGCCTCCAGAGTGTTTTGGATCTCATTTATTGCATTATTCATTATATATTGACTCTTTTTTATTTTTTCTAGGTCCTTGTTAAACCTTTCTTGCATCTTCTCAATGCTTTTCTCCAGGCTATGTATCTGTGATTCCATTTTGATTTCCAGATTTTGGATTAATTTTACTATCATTATTCGGAATTCTTTATCAGGTAGATTCACTATTTCTTCCTCTTTTGTTTGGTTTGGTGGGCATGTATCCTGTTCCTTTACCTGCTGGGTATTCTTCTGTCTCTTCATCTTGTTTAAATTGCTGAGTTTGGGGTGTCCTTACTGTATTCTGGCAGTTTGTGGAGTTCTCTTTATTGTGACATTTCCTCATTGTGTGTGGGTTTGTACAGGTGGCTTGTCAAGGTTTCTTGGTTAGGAAAGCTTGTGTCGGTGTTCTGGTGGGTGGAGCTGGATTTCTTCTCTCTGGAGTGCAATGAAGTGTCCAGTAATGAGTTATGAGATGTCTATGGTTTTGGGGTGACTTTGGGCAGCCTGTATATTGGAGCTCAGGGCTGTGTTTCTGTGTTTCTGGAGAATTTTCTTGGTATGTCTTGCCCTGGAACTTGTTGGCCCTTGTGTGGTGCTTGGTTTCAGTGTAGGTATGGAGGCATTTGATGAGCTCCTGTCAATTAATGTTCCCTGGAGTCAGGGTTTGGACTTAAGCCTCCTGCTTCCAGTTATTGGTCTTATTTTTACAGTAGTCTCAAAACTTCTCCTTCTATACAGCACCATTGATAAAACATCTAGGTTAATGATGAAAAGTTTCTCCACCATGAGGGTCACCCAGTAAGGTTCACAGCGTTACATGGGGAAGAGAAGAGGGAGGAGGGAGCTAGAGGTGACCCGCATGAGATGTGATGGAATCAATAGAAGAGAGAGCAGGTTAACCAGTAATCACTTTCTTATGTGCACTCCACAACTGGACCACTCAGAGATGTTCACAGTGTTATACAGAGAAGAGAAGAGGGAGGAAGGAGACAGAGGTGGTCAAGGAGGATAAAAGGAGGGAATGAAAAGGAGAGGGACAGATCCAGTCAGTAATCAGTTCCCTAAGTGTTTTCCTTTGTTTGGAACACACAGAAATTCACATAGTTGGGTAGAGTAGAGAGGGGTTAGGGAGGAAGTGCAGGTGACCTGCTGGAGAAAAAGGAGAGTCCATAGGTGGAGAGAGCAGTCAAGCCAGTAATCACACTCCCTAGTAAAAATTGAGTACTGAAGATTGGGTTCTTAAAGGTACAAAATTGGTAACAAATACCTATAAGAAAAATTAAAAATCTAGAGTAGAGTTTGGAGTTTCAAAAATACAATGTTAAAGAAAAGAAGGTGGAAAAGAGAGAAAAAGAAAAAAAAGAGTCACAAAAGTTATAAAGAAAATATAGTTACAAAATTGATAACAAATACCAAAAAGCAAAAGTTAAAAATCTAGGGTAGAGATTGGAATTTCAAAAATACAATGTTAAAGAAAAGAAGGGGAAAGAGAGAAAAAGAAAAAAAAGAGTCACAAAAGTTAAAAAAATAGAAAAATTGAACAAAACAAAAAGCAAACAATACAATGTTAAAGAAAAGAAGAAGAAAAAGAAAGATAGAAAAAAAAGAAAACAAAAATAACACCACAAAAAAACAAAATCACAAAAATTATAGAGAAGATATAGGTACAAATTGATAACAAATACCAGAAAGCATAAATTAAAGATCTAGAGTAGAGTTTGGAATTTCAGGAATACAATGTTAAAGAAAAGATGAAGAGACAGAAAGAGAGAGGAAAAAAAAAAGTCACAAAAGTTATTTTTAAAAAGGTACAAAATTGATAACAAACACCAAAAAGCTAAAATTAAAAAGTCTAGAGCAGAGTTTGGAATTTCAAAAGTACAATGTTAAATAAAAGAAAAAAAAAGGGGGGGTCACAAAAGTTATAAATATATATATATGAAGTTTTTTTTTTAAAGTGTATTTTATTTATTTTTTTTTTTTACAAAGTAATAGTAAGTTGTAAAAGTGAAAATTAAAGGAGTAATAGAGGATTAAATTTTTTTTTTTAATAAAAGAAAAAAAGAATGATCGTAAAAATAGTAAAAATATATATAGGACTTTCTCTGATATTGTTGTGGGTATTGTGGGTTCAGTTCATTTTTGGCTAGTTCCTTATCCCAGCTTATATTTCTGAAGATCTATAAGCCCCTTCCTATGTAGTTGGCACTAACCACAGGGTTTTATTTATTGCCTGTCGCTTCAAAGGCAGTTCCCTCTGTTATAGCTTCTTCTGTTTGCTGGTCTCTTCAGTGTCTGATTTCCGCCCTGATACAAAGGGGGCGGTGGTGGACACCTGTTTTTTTTTTTTTTTTTTTTAGGCTCACTTGTTCAGTAGTGTTGTGGGGAGGGAGGGACACTGCAAATAAATAACACTGGCGTGTGCTTGCAGTGCCTCAGCCACACTGGGCCTGCCCCCCCCCCCCCCCCCCCCCCCCATCACAGCACGTGTAGCCTCCCTGCCCACTCCACTCAGGCTCTAGGTTTCCACGCTGGGAACCATCCGCAGCCAGCACTGGGCTGCTTGCCCCTCCCAGGTCTAAGCCAATCAAGTTCAGGCACTCGGGTAATCCTCAGAGGCCCAGACTCATTTGGGCCTGTGTTTTGTGCCCTTCGCAGGTTCCAGCAGTGCAGGTAGGTGATGAGGTGTTTAGCAAGCACAGCTTCTGTGACTTATCGCATCCCCGCTGCTCGGTTTTCTAGGTGTACAACCGGCGCACCTTCTCAGGCGGATGTTGACCATCCAGAGCCCCAAGAAGTCTTAGTTGGCAAAGATGCCTGCTTACAAGTTGGCAAAGTTTTGTAGATAATGTCTCTCTGGGGCTGCAATTGCCTCCCTCTGGCTCTGGCTGCCTGTCACGGGAGGGGAATGGTCTGCAGCCGGCTATCTCTGTACAGTCCTTTGTTCTGTGCATGGGCCTGGCGGTGTCTTAGTTTAGGGCTGGCTTTCCGCGTGGTAGCTATCCTACAGTCTGGTTTGCTAGCCCAAATTAGTTCACTCAGATAGCAGGCCAGATCCTTACTCTAAGCAATGCAGCCCGTGCCACACTTCCATGCCCAGCCCCTGCTTGCTAATGGCAGATGCAGGTGTCTGCGCTGCTTCTCTGCTGGGGAAGTTACCGCAGGGCTCGTAATCTGTGGGTTTTAATTATTTACTTTTCCTCCCTGTCATGTTGCCCTCTGTGCTTCCCAGGCTCGGCACAGACTCGGCAGCGAGAATGTTTCCTGGTGTTTGGAAACTTCTCTCTTTTCAAGACTCCCTTCCCCAGACAGAGGTCCATCCCTCCCTCTTTTGTCTCTTTTTTTGTCTTTTATATTTTTTCCTATCTCCTTTAGAAGGCAATGGGTTGCTTTTCTGGGTGCCTGATGTCCTCTGCCGGCATTCAGAAGTTGTTTTGTGGATTTTACTTGGCGTTTAAATGTTCTTTTGATGAATTTGTGGAGGAGAAAGTGTTCTCCCTGACCTATTCCTCCGTCATCTTAGCTCCTCCCCCCAAAATTCTTTCTGCCCTAGTTTCATGAAAAACATCTGACTCAGTGCACTTTACTGCTCACAATATTAGCAGTAATAAAGATATCAGATTTCTGCTGGTTCTGTTAAAGAATAAATTATTCAATCAATGACAGCTGTTAAAGAACAATAAGGAAGAATTTATTTAGGACCATCGTGATAGGTACACTTCACTTCAATGGGGTTTTGCAATGGAGCAAGCTTGGCTCAAATCCAAATACAACAAAAAAAGTGGGAATTTATAGTTGGGAAGCAATGAGTGGTCAGTGGATAGAATATTGAAGAGAAGAAACATCAGAAGTAAGGAAGGATTGTGTTTAAATCTATATAAAAGGATTATTATTGAGGGCAGATCAGGGTAAGGACAGACATCACCTAATTATGAGGGATTATGGAGGATAAGGTACCTGATCAAATATGAACGTTATCAGATATCAAGGGTGGGGGATTTTAGCTAGACTAAATAAATAAATATGCTAGGATTCTTGATAAACTGGAGAATGCGGAAATGAACACAGAAGTCCAAAAGTCAGGGCTTAATTGAGGAGACAGTTTAGAAGAACTTAAATACAGTTTGGTCAAGGAGAAAAAATTTTGTCATTTCTTTATGCACCATTCATTAACCACAGGAAAAGATGAAAAAGGCTAGGTGGCATCTACATATACAAGAAATTGCATTACAGAAGAACAAATGTTGAGGTTAGGGCATCTTTTACAATAGGAGTTAGCATGTCTATCCTTTACTCTAGAGGAAGATGCTATTTTTATGATAACTGAAGAATAAGTAAACCTACTTTTTGCTCTGAAGGGAGGTACTGTCTATTTTCTAAAGCTATTTGCGGTGTAAACATTTCAGAAAAGATATAACAAAGGACAGACAGTATTTTGGTTTGTAAGAGATGCAAACTTGTGAGAGACTCATGAAGAATTCTCAATATAAAATTGCATAAATATTAATAATGTAAAATTTAAAATCTGAAACAGGTATAATAGAGCCTATCAATTAGACATTATACCAAAAATAACATTAAGAAAATAACATTTATTCAATAATACATATTGAT